>CM055314.2:87901864-89316864 GCA_029255685.2 Silene conica
TCAACAATGCTTCGTCTTCCTCACAATATATCGCTTTTGGCAAAACGAATTGGACATTGTTTTCGACTTTGTATAGTTTTGCACAGTGCACCCCTGATATTGATAGTTTCGGATGTAAGAATTGTCTTAAATCGGCTTTATCTCAGACAGCCGGTTGTTGTATTAATGCTTTATCGGCGATGATTTACCTTCCTAGTTGCCAATTGAGGTACGAAATGAATCCCTTTCTGAAAGATCACTTGTCTGAAGCGTCTCGTATCGATCAAGGTGAGTTAATTCAAGAGTCGATTATAGAAATATTCCTTTTCGACACAACTTCTGTTATTTCCTTATAGTAGTAAAATCGACATTTTTTCCTCAGTGTCGCTACCAAGCTGGAAAAAAGCGTTAAAGGTGGCAATCATAGTAGCGACAGTGGTTTGCTCATCGGTTGGATTGATAACTCTTGGAGCGGTTTTATGGATATGTTGGCAACGTAGGAACCCGGTTAAAGAACGGAACAACATCATACCTACGATATCACCAATTCGCCACCAAGATGGTACTGGTAAGTCATTAAACATATGAACAAGATTTTTGTAATTTTCCTTGTAAAATCATAATCATTGAACTATATAAATCGAAGTCTTACCTAGTCTCTCAGAAGAAGGAGAATGTCGATTTTTATACACGGATTTTAGAAAGGCAATATCGACCTGGCAAAGGCCTAACACGTAAGGTATTTATATGTTAAAACGCAAATTTTCCTCCACCAATGTTGTTTAGAGACGCGATTGTACTTTGCACGGTTAGAAATAGTGGCAGAGTCAGAAATTTAGGCCATGCGATCATTTAACTTTGCAGTTGATCGTGTGTCAGTATCTCGGGGATTTTAGCTATGGAATTATTGAGTAATAACTTTTGATGATACTATGTATTAACGTGGCTATAGCTAGAATCAACTTGATTGGATTATAGGCTTGTTTGGCAAACGACTGAAGCAGATTTACAATAGCAGAATACAGTCGACAAGTTTTACCAGCGGGTTTGATCATTGAATTAAATTAGCAGAACTTAGAAAACGTGTTTGGTAATTAGCAGATTATAAGACAAATCTACCATTTTTATGTATAGATGAATATGTTATTACAATTTGCTGCTATTAGCAGCATATTAAAAATACAGTAGTTTTCGGCCAATGTGTTATCTGAATATGTCATTAACCAAACACTTAAAAGTAGTAGATTGATTGGTCAATCTACTATTTAAGCCCAAATCTACTAATTTTACCTAATACGCTGTTTACCAAATAATGCATATAAGATACTAAAATCATGCTTATTTCTGCAAACATTATTAATTCAATAATTTGTTATTCGATTAAACTTTGGATATTAGATCAAATTCTAATGAGCAAATGAATCAAGTTTTAAATAGTTTCATTTGTTTATAAACAGGAAAAATCGAGGCAGACGGTTTCCAAGATTCGGAATTTGTGCAATATGATTTCAACTCACTAAACATTGCAACAAGAAATTTTGCAGCAGAAAACATGTTGGGTGAAGGTGGGTTTGGTAAAGTGTACAAGGCAACACTTGAGAATGGCCAACAATTAGCCATTAAGAGGCTCTCGGATCAAACGACCGGACAAGGTATGCAAGAATTTAAGACAGAGGCTCGCTTACTAGCCAAACTTAAGCACAAAAATCTAGTTAAGCTTGTTGGATTTTGTTCCGAAGGAGATGAAAAAATGCTCGTCTATGAGTATATGCCTAATTCGAGCATGGATCGCTTTTTGTTTGGTATATCTTCTTTGACAATTTCATATTTTTGTGTCATTTTTACTTGAAATGAAAGTGTTTGTTGTGAACTAACTTCTTCTATATATGGTATTAAAGATCCAAGTAAGCAGCCGTCTTTGAATTGGGTAACGCGGTACAAAATTATAATAGGAATTGCGAGAGGTCTCCAGTATCTCCATGAAGATTCCCGATTCACAATTATTCATCGGGACCTTAAACCCTGCAATATTCTATTGGATGAGGAGATGAACCCGAAGATAGCTGACTTTGGTCTAGCGAGACTTTTCGAAGGTGCACAGAAGTTTGGGAACACCGTTCACATTGTCGGGACACAGTATGTCTACCCTTCAATGCTACTAACATTTTGGCTTGATAAGATTCGTAATTATAAACGACTAGCTTTACCAAAATTAAATGAGGTTTGCAGAGGATACATGGCACCAGAATACTTGATGGCAGGGGACTACTCGGACAAATCCGATGCCTATAGTTTTGGAATCATGCTTTTAGAGATTGTGAGTGGACAGAAGAACAAGAAATCCAAGAATACACCGCGAAAGCACGACCTCCAAATTCATGTAAGTTCAATGGTCTATACCTATTTAGAAAACACGATTCTTGTTTCAGACCGTCACTTTTGGTCTGAAATAATAAGACGGGATTTTGTAACCATTTTACAGCCAAATGTAACCACGATAGTATGATCAATGTTACAGCTTATGATAACTTGTTTGTAAATAATGATTACATTTGGCTGTAAAATGGTTACAAAATCCTGTCTTATTATTTCAGACCAAAATTGTGGTCTGAAGCAAGACCTACTGGTTTAGAAAATACACAACCATAGTTTACTAAGAAAATATTTGTTTCGATTGAAAGGCGTGGCGATTATGGGATGAGGGCCGGTCATACGACTTTATAGACCCTGTATTGTGCAACAATTGTTCGAGCAACGAGGTGATGAGGTGCATTCAGATTGGATTGCTATGTGTGCAAGCGAATCCAGACGAAAGACCCACCATGGCTGTTGTGGTTCTCATGCTTACGGGCTCTATCGAGCTACCATTGCCATCAGCACCCTTGATGTCCACGCGTCATAACAGCATCGCTACGGCTTACAGTGGCGAGCTACAAAGTGACCCTGACCACTCTTTGACGTCTAAGTCTGTTACCCTGATAACCGATATGGAGCGGGACTCGTATGCAAAAGCAAGATAATTGAAAATGTGTATATTTTATGGATACCATCAAAATGTCTTTTGGAATTTGTTGTACTTGTGGAAGTCCTTGGCTTAATTAGTCCATTTGAAGTGCAAATAATTCCTCATAGGTTAAAATAAAGGTTCATTTGTTTTCATCCTATTCGATTTGAACAATCATACACGAACCTAAATACATCGCTTTCCTAATCACACAATATTAATATTTACGGAGTAATATATTTGCAAGCGTAATTAAAAATTTCAGGCTTGTCGTATCCGCCTTAACAGGTGAAAATCTAAACTCGATCTAGACGTGTGAAATAAAATACATTCAATCTAGACATATAGAATAAAAAAAAACTCCATAACAAATACAGAATATTATTATTGACTTCGTATAATTTCTTCGCAGAAACGTCAACGTAATCAATCAATATAAATAATTCCCTTTACACAATAAAAGTTAAAACGTCCTCACGTATTATACATTTAACCAATTATTTTAGTATCCGTGCAACACACTGGCATCAAACTAGTTATGTATGGTATACCACCACTCAAGTGGTACCTTATTTCATATTGGACTTGTTCTGAAAAACACTTGAGAGCAATGTTTAAGTATTTGCTAATTCTTCAATTGGAATATTAAATGTCCATATGAGGCCTTATTGAACATTCAACCCGATCCGATAGCTTGTGACTTAACCGAACCTGGGTCGACATATCACCAGAATTTACCCTACTCAATAATGACCCGACCTAATGCAACTAGAATGACTCGATTGCAACTTTAGGTTCATATTCGTCTATCAGACCCTTACTGCGAGTTATAATAATATAAGTCGTGTGTAATATTTTCCAAGAATTTTTGTGGTAACTTTTTCTCGTTTTAACTGGGTAATCATCTAATTATTGATGAATATATTTTACCTAGTAGAAGTAAAAAAAAAGTGTGTTACATCAATGACATTCGTTTAACAGCAAATAACAGAACAATTCAATATAAGAATTTTCATAATTATATTTTTTTCCATTCCCCATTTGCATAGGCTTATTCTCCTCGAGCCGATAGATAGTATATTGACCAAATTCGTAGAGTAATTTATATTATGATTGTATATTTGTATCACATCAAGCAGTCGGACGTGAAGCTAATAACGTTGATTATGTCGAATCATCGATGACGACATTGGTTTAACAATAGAATATATCAAACTATGGCATTTGACTTGGAGAAAAATAGACTTTCCTCTAAATATATGATCAAATATCACAAAATCACAATTTATTACTCATAGCAAAAGAGAGAGAGACATGATGAGATTAGTGTTTGTTCTAGTATCAATTTTAATCACACAATTTTATATCAATGTCGATGCGCAAACGTATGAATATTCCGGTTGTACCGGGTATTATTTCAATTACACACATGGTAGTGCATTTGAAGAGAATCTCAAACACCTTTTAAACAATCTCATCCTAAAATCCTCTTCTCAAAAATTCTATAATGCCACAGTCGGTGTTGCGTCCGACAAAGCGTATGGCATTTTCCATTGTCGCTACGACGTGAGCCTTGACGTTTGTAGCGCGTGTGTTAATGAAGCTAGAAAGAAGATAACTCAAGATTGCCCTTTATATGGTGAAGGTATAACATGGTACGAGGAGTGTATGTTGCGGTATGCAGACCGTAACATCTTCTCTACTTACGAGAGTTATCCGTCTTATGGATGGACTAACGAGGTCAATGTATCGAACTACAATGAGTTCGCTCCAATCCTATCAAAGACGATGAACGAGCTCATCAACAATGCTTCGTCCGCCTCAAAATACATTGCTTTCGGCAAAACTAATTGGACATTGTTCGAAACGATGTATAGCTTTGCACAATGTACCCCTGATCTCGATCGTTTTGGATGTAACACTTGCCTCAAAGCGGCTTTATCTCAAACAGCGGGTTGTTGTAGTAATACTTTATCGGCGATGATATTTCTGCCTAGTTGCCAATTGAGGTATCAAATGAGTCCATTTTTGAAAGCTCATTCGCCTACTATTATCGATCAAGGTGAGTTATTTTGAACGATTAAACATGTGAATTATTTTTGCAATTTCGACACAACTGTCACTGATAGATGAACCATCACAACCAAAACCTTAAGGTGATGGTTGAGGTCCAACTATTATTAATATTTTTATTACGCTCCCTCACTCGAATGCCCATTGGGCTTGAAGAGTGGTTAGTTTGCACAGGCTCCCCCATACCGTGTGCTGGGTTTCCACTTCGTGAGTTTTCGAGAGATTTTGAGGTTTCCAGGATTCGAACCCATGACCTTCGGTCACACTGGCTCTGATATCATGATAGATGAATCATCCCAACCAAAACCTTAAGGTTGTGGTTGAGGTCTAACTATTATTAATATTCCTATTAGCCACAATTCCCGAATAGTAAAATTGACCTCTTCTTTTTTTTCCAGTGTCGCCGCCAAGAAAGAAATCAGGAGGGTTGAAGATGGCAATTATAATAGCGATAGCAATTTGCGCAGCGGTTGGATTAATGGTTCTAGCTCTGGTTTTATGGCTATGTCTACGTCGTAGAAGGCCTATTAAAGACGCAACGAGTGAGTTGCACGATGGTACTCGTAAGTCATAAAACATACGTCCAAGAGTTTTTTTTTTTGTAACGAGGGGTTTAACCCCCGGGCACATGCATTCCCGCACCACCACATGGACCATGTAAGCCACCCCTTCGGGAGCTGCAGTGGTGAAGTGGTCATCGCCCCAAGCTGGTAATCGAGCTTGAGACCTCTCAACTCCTGCATTTCTGCAAGCTTTAAGGTTTAACTTAGTTACCACTGGACTAACACCACTTGATTCCAAGAGTTTTTTTATTGATACTAGCAAGTCATAGAAGTACACTTCTATGTCTTATAGAATCTTTCAAAAGATAATTTGAGAAAAAGAAATATGTGAATAAAACGGACGCCGTAGTGCGTGCCCGGCCCTGAGGCTATTTAAAAATTTAAAGCCTCGGCTTGTCAGCAACCTTATAGACAAGGCTTAATGTTGTTAGAATCACGATTCTATTTTGCCAAAATAAACTGGCTAGAATTACTGAAATTGTCATTTTATATCGGTTGATAGTCTCTCATTTTAATATAATATCGTTAAACTAAAATAATTTCGTATTGGCAACTTCAAACGATATGAAATGTTGTAAAAAAAAAATCGATGGGATCTTGGTGAAATTGTTGCGAGGTCTCGATTAGCTATCACCAGTCGAAGTCTTGAGACCGTTGTGGCGTGTTAGTAGGATTTAGATGTACGACTTTATGCATTTTCGTTTACGAACGCGTCAAGGTTTGAATTATATTCATCTAATGAAACAGGGGAAGGTGTAGAAGATACTCTAGGAGGTGCGGAATTTGTGCAGTACGATTTCAACACACTGAAAATTGCAACTGGCGACTTCTCAGCGGAGAACATGTTAGGTGAAGGCGGGTTTGGTATTGTATACAAGGGAACACTTCAGAATCGACAACAATTAGCCATTAAGAGGCTCTCCGTCCATGCGACTGGACAGGGTGCGCAGGAATTCAAAACAGAGGCTCGCCTACTAGCGAAGCTTCAACACAAAAATTTGGTTAAGCTTGTGGGATTTTGCTCGGAAGGAGACGAAAAAATGCTTGTCTATGAGTATATGTCAAACTCAAGCCTCGACCGCTTCTTGTTCGGTACATACTATTTTGACAACTAAAATGTTTGATGCTAGATCGGTGACATTGTCTAATGCTAGTTATCGCGGCATATACACTACTTTTAACGCGTGAAATATGCGCGTAATAACCATTAAATCTTTGAATATCGTGAGCAAAATTTGAAGATATGTTGGTTATGAAAGTTATTTTTTATCTGACATATTCTTGTTACCGTATTGAAGATCCAAGTAAGCGGCCGCTTTTAGATTGGGTGACACGGCACAAAATTATAATGGGGATTGCACGAGGTCTTCAGTACCTCCATGAAGATTCTCGACTCACTATTATACATCGTGATCTTAAGCCTGGAAATATTCTATTGGACAAGGAGATGAATCCAAAGATAGCTGACTTTGGCCTAGCCAGACTCTTTCAAGGTGCGGAAAAGTTTGGAAACACTGCTCGAATTGTCGGAACTCAGTATGTCTACCACTCGACCTTTCTTCTTCCTCGCCTTTTATAAGATAAAGCTTTATTTATCGAAATTAAATTATGTATGCAGAGGATACATGGCACCTGAATACTTGATAACAGGGGACTACTCTGACAAATCCGATGTCTATAGTTTTGGAATCATGCTTCTTGAGATTTTGAGTGGCCAAAAGAACAGGGCATCAAAGAAGTCGCCGCAAAAGGAGGACCTCTCAATCCATGTAAGTTCAACGGTCACTAGCTAGCTACATCTAAATATATACTCTCTCCGTCCCAGTGATATGTTTACACTTTCTTTATTTCCCCTCACAAAATAAAAGAAGTGTAAACATCTCACTGTGGTAGTAATAACCAACAATACATCTTTCTAAGCAAAGCATTGTTTTGATTGAAAGGCATGGCGATTATGGGATGAGGGGCGATCATTCGACTTAATAGACCCTGTATTGTACAATGATTGTTCAATCAATGACGTGACGAGGTGTATTCAGATAGGATTGTTATGTATTCAAGCAAATGCAACGGAAAGACCCACAATGACAGCCGTGGTTCTCATGCTTACTGGTTCTATAGATTTACCATCGCCATCACCACCATCGACGTCCACCCAAAAATACAGCATGCCTATGGGATACAGTAGCGCAGAACAAAGTGATCCTGACCACTTTTCGACTAAGTCCTTCACCATGCGAACCGACATGGCCGAGGACTTATACCCTAAACCAAGATGATTGGAAAGTGTGCCTATCTAAAACCCCTATGTTTCGTTGAATTTTGTTGTTTGTGTTTGCACCAAGAGAATTATATTGTATTCGATTTGAGCATACTCGTTAATCGTGATTCATACGCATAATTAACCCATTTGAATTGCTAAATGAATCCCTAAAGTATCGATCTGAAAGGTCTTTCTTATCTAATTAATAACTCCTCCTACAATAAGAAGCTATAATCAATTAAGTCGACGGTGTGAACTACGAAAATAATTTTGAGATTCCTAAGTATTTAACTGCTAAAATTCCTCCTTTTAATACTAGGCCTTCTGCAACAAGAATACTGTTAAATCCACAACTTTTTTTCCTCCTGACGGGGGTTAAGATACGTCCAATTGATATTATAAGGCTAAGTTGTAGATCGTAACGTTTTAGGTGCGACAATTTACAATGATTGTAACTCGAAGCCACCAAGTAACACCATCTCATTTTCCTTTGTTTCATCAACTAAACTCAAAACCAGATTAAAAGAATCTAACCAAATTTACACTGAGTCGGCCGCAACAAGCTCACATATAAAGAATAAAGACTCGCGGGTTCACCAATGTGACCCGAACCTAAATATCTGTCCGCTTTGATGTCAACTCAACCAGAAGGTCGTTAAGCCGATGGTTGAATTTCCTTGATTCGTTTTATATTTTCTAACACTCCCCTCACACGAAGGCCCTTTTTTTATTTAGAATGGAGGGGGTGGGATTCGAACTCGTGATCTTTGGTCACATGGCTCTGATACCATGTCAAGAAACCAACTCAACCAAAAACTTAAGCCGATGGTTGGAGTTCCTTGATTCGTTTTATATTCTAACACTACTTACTTGCGAAAGCTCATCGACGCAAGTGAAACATTGATGTAGGAGGGATAATCCGATAACTTATAAACTACGTCTCCTCGCCCCAACTTGAAAATTTCACAATAATTTAAACACAAGCTGGTGATTAATTGACTATGTCATAGTCTGATTAAGTCATACAATATTATCATACTCGGTATATTACATAAATTTAAATTGCTAATTTCAAACTCGAACAAATTATTTATTACAACAAAAAGAAAACATGAATTGCAAACGAATTACGCTTATATTCATCCTTCAAATTACGATTATTTCACTAATACAAATCGCGAATTCACAAGAACAAATCGATTTTGCAGGCGGAGTTTGTGACAATAGCGTAAATGTAAGCACAACCAGTAAATATCACGACAACATAAATTCCCTACTCGATAACTTTCTCAATCAATCCTCGTATGCTAAATTCTTTAATGCCTCCTCTGGAACCGGTGCCAATCTTGTCAACGGTTTATACGTTTGTCGGCCTGACGTCTCCCTCGAAACTTGCCACTCCTGCATAGAGGCCGCGGTAGATGCCTACAATCAATTCTGCTTCGACGTCAAGGAAACCTTTATATGGTACTTGCAATCTTTGTTTTCATCAATCATTATATTGAGCTATTATAGTCTTCATGAAAAAGTTTAAAAGAAAAAAAAAAACATTATTGCCGAATAAAAACGACTTTAATACTGAATTAGTACTTTTTTTAAATTAGAGTAATGATAATGTGACTTGCTCTAAATCTGGCGCCACCCAATTTTGTAAGAACGTATGTCTAAATTACATGCGGTCACAAAATTGAGTAACAAAAGGATGATCCGTGTGGCATTAGCACTGCCAAAAAAAGAAAAAAAAATAGTTAAAATTATTGATTTATGCTACTTTAGTCTCTAAATATGCGGTCTTAGCAATGATACTGAATTTCGAGAAGAAATTTTGCTACCCAAAAATCTCCTTTCTGGCTACGCCCTTGAAAACAACTACCCATGTTCGGCTTATACGCTAATTATTTTCATAATGTTAAAAATTATTTTTATCATGATAATGGTGACCCGACCCTCTTTATTTAGTGAACCGTTTTCTTGTCGTAATTGCATTTGATTGTGAAATGACCACATGTTAGTTTAAACATAAATTTTACCATATTTAATCGTAATTTTTGTCATTTCTTGTATTTTTGAAATCCATGGAAATCTAATTCCTGTATAACAGGCTAATTGAATATTAATTCCGCCTTAACTTAAGCATGGTTGTGAATAGAAAAAGTGCTATAATACTCCTTCGTTGAAGTTGATATGGTATACTCCAAATTGATGACGAGGTCAATGTAATTAAATAGGAGAAGTACACAAAAGAAAATATCATTTTATTTGTAAAAGTCAGCTAGCTCGACAAGGTCAATGAGATCGTTACACACATATATTAAATTATCGAGACATGTTAGCCTAGTGGTTAGGTTGAACCGTTTAAGTATAGTGAAAATAAGCCATAGGTCCGATTCCCCCTTCTCCTTGTATTATACTATCTTTCCGGCTCGTTTGACAAAAATAAAACGAAGATTCATAGACCAAAAAAACACGTTTTTGTATATTGTCATGATGTCATCTTATTAAAAGTCTTAAACCGAGAAATGAATGATCTGATTTGGATTGGTTAATATGAATAAAAAAATCTCGTTCTTTGATAGGTACCAAGAGTATTATACCATCTTTTTGGCTCGTTTGACAAAAAAAGAAAAAAAAAATAAAGAAAATTCATAGACCGAAAAAACACGTTTGGGGTTTTTTTTGTATATGTATATTATCATCTTATTAAAAGTCTTAAACCGAAAAATTAATGATTTGTATCGGTTAACATGAATCAAAAATCTCGTTCTTTGATAGGTACCAAAAGTATTATACTATCTTTCTGGCTCGTTTGACAAAAAATAAATAAAAAAATAAAGAAAATTCATAGACCGAAAAAACACGTATGGGGTTTTTTTGTATATGTATATTATCATCTTATTAAAAGTCTTAAACCGAAAAATTAATGATTTGTATCGGTTAACATGAATAAAAAATCTCGTTCTTTGATAGGTACCAAAAGTATTATACTATCTTTCTGGCTCGTTTGACAAAAAAGAAAATTCGTAGACCGAAAAAACACGTTTTGGGTTTTTTTTTTATATGTATATTGTCGTCTTATTAAAAGTCTTAAACCGAAAAATTAATGATTTGGATCGTCTAACATGAATCAGAAATCTCGTTCTTTGATAGGTACCAAGAATGCCTGCTCCGGTACTCAAACAACACCATCTTTGGCATCCTCAAAACCAAACCACGGAACTGGAACTATATCGATCTCAACGTATCTCGACCCGACATTTTCCCAACCCTCCTTAACAAGACGTTAGGGAGGATTATCGCAAGGGCGTCAATGCCAAACAATAAAGACCGTTTTGCCTACGACCACACGAGCTTTACAACCTTTGAAGGGTTGTACGGTATGGCATGGTGTACTCCTGATATAAGTCCGTCGAATTGTAAGCGTTGTTTGGACACTGCGTTCGATCAATTTTCGACATGTTGTAACAATGCTTTGGCGCAAAGGGCTTATGTCGTTCTCCCTAGTTGTATATTGAAGTATGATACGGCTCCGTTTATCTTCGGTTATTCTCCTCCTCTTCTCGCTCCTTCGCCTTTCCCTTCATTTTCGCCTTCACCTTCGCCTTTTCCTTCGCCTTCTTAGCCGGCGCCTATGTATTGCTAATTTGTAATTTTAAAATTGTTATTTGGTTGATTATGATATCCAATAAAACTGTTATGATTGTGTTGTTATGTGTAAATAATACATTTTTTTATATATTTTGTCTACTATTAATTGTCAAGTTCTTATTTTGTTGGATTGTATAAGTCAAGTAAGAAAAAAACAAATTTAATAATTTAAAGGTGAAATTTAGTTATTTTGAATACAATTTTTTTTCTCAATTTAATTTAAAAAATCGAATCATCCCCTCAGTAAAATTACACTCCGTATTTCACAATGTCAAAAAAATTCGTTATATATACTAAAAGATTAACAAATCTAAAAAATTTCCGCCTAAATTTTGTGCCTAACAAAAATTATACCATCTATATTTAGCCATATTTTTTACCCTATTAAAGTTTTCTCAAAAGTTTCCTCTAAATTTTATTTATTTAAATAAGAAACAAATGATCATTAAACTATTATTAAAATATAACTTTTTATCAAAAATAATGAAAATAAAATAAAAGTCTAAATACAAATAGCTAATCTTTGTTAGAGAATGATTTATCCGCGACATTACTCAATTTTCATGATTAATCATATTACTCAATTTTTTTTCTCATATCCAAATATAATAACTTATTGGTGTGAAATATGAAAAATTAATAAAGTGTTAAATTAACATTAATAGCTAATACAAAAATAGAAATTATATAAATACCGCTTATATTGCGCGAGATAGTACGCATCAAGTCGGCATTCGCTGCTTTTATAGCGAAATGACCAAGATTAGACAATATTAGAATCGGAGATGGTAGATTGCATAGAAGAATCGTATTATTATTGATAATAATTCGTCCGTACCCCTGTCCTCTACCTATTACAACTGAGGGTATATATAGTACTACGGAAGATCACGTAGCATCGTTAATCGAATATATCTTCATCTAAAAAATCATAATATTATTCTCTACAATATATCACAATCACGTATTTCCTAATTATGAATATGTCGATATCTCGACATATCCCGATACCTCGTAACTGACGATGACGGGGACCAATTCTAAAGTTATTTCCAAGCAATCCAAGATTCAATTCTTTACACAACAGTATCACCCTGAGTCCCTTGATACCAAACACAACAAAAGCAAGCCGCCTTGTCACAAGTCGTCCAACCAAGTCAAAAAGTTGTAAAGTTCTTTAAACGAATCGTTTTGTAGAGCAACCATAGTTGACTTGACCTAAATAATCGATAAAGGGTAGTTTCGGTATTTCGCTTTATTTGTACCATAGTCCATAGATATACATTTCTCCCCTAAAAAAAACATAATTCTCCTAACACCATGTTAATACCAATATTATTGATTCTTTTTCTTAGGCTTCGATTGGCCGTGTGTACATCCGACCCCTTTTTTTACGGGTTGAATTGCACCGGGAATAACGAAAAAACTCCCTTCGACGAGAATTATAATACCCTTGTCTCAAATCTCCTAGACAACTTCATTTCAAAAGCATCGACAAACGGGTTTTACTCTTCCTCCTTGACTCGAAATACCAACAAGGTTTTCGGTCTTTATATGTGTCGTGGTGATGTCGATGGGCGTACGTGTAGTAGGTGTTTGATAAAATCGAAAGATGAACTCTTGAAAAACTGCACGAACCAAAAACAAGCCGTAATTTGGTACGATCAATGCATGGTACGCTACTCGGATAAATCATTTACAGGTCGGTTCGATGAGTTACCTAAAGTGACTCGATTGAACACTCAAAATGTTACGTCGAACCAAACCAGGTTCGCGATGGTTATGGTTAGTACGTTGAATGATTTGGCAGTTCAAGTGGCTAATGATTTGTGGGGAACGAGGTATTTCGGGACACAAATCGTGAATGTTTCGAGTTCGATTTCCTTGTACGTGTTGCAACAGTGTACACCGGACTTATCGATGACTGATTGTTATAGTTGCTTGAAGACGATCATTGCTCCGATCGAAGCATGGCATATTGAGCTTTGTCAAGGAATTCATGTTCTGTTGCCGAGTTGTAACGTTCAGTACGAGGTTCACCCGTTCTTCGGGTCGTTTTTAACGACATCCATGAATTCATCAGCAAGTACTCATGGCAGTAAGTTATCCCTGTCGCCTTCATTATGCCGATTTTTTTGCTAGTGTACTAATCATGGTCGTAAATCTGACAGCAGTGGCAGAACCAGGATTTGTTATTAAAAGCCGGGTTTTTTTTAATTTGGTGATGGGTGAGTGGTGGCATGGTGGGGGAATGGGGGATTAGTAGTAAAATAAGGTATTAAGGTAATCTAGAAAAAAATCGAATATTATAAATAAAAATATCGCTTTTTCCATTGTTCAGCGAGGGCGACCCTGATCCTAGCCCCCTAAATCCGCTACTGTTTGGGTGCTTTTTCAAGTTCGTTTACGTATCCCGTCTAAACACGCAGGAGAATTCGCTAAGAAGAAGCTCATTTACATACTAGTCCCAAGTTGTTCCGTCATCGCACTTTTATTGATTTTCGTAGTACGGATTTTTATGAAAAGGAGAAAAGCCTACTTGGAAAATTCAAATTGTAAGTTGCAAATTTCATCTTGCATTTTCTTTTTGGTTTGCCAATGAAAACAATCAATTTACAATTCTTTTGACTTTTCTTGTTACTATTTTAACAGTGAAAATAGATGACATTGAAACTATAGAAGCTTTACAATTTGATTTGAGTCAGATTAGAGCTGCAACACATAATTTCTCTGTGAATAGCAAACTCGGACAAGGCGGGTTTGGTGTCGTTTACAAGGTAATGTTCTTCAATCTTTTCTTGTATAGTTGTATAAAGTCACAAATATGATTATTGCAAACAGTTTTTGGGCAGATGTCAGCTAATTTAGCTGGTAAGTTATAAGATCTAGTACTCATGAAACACTACCAGCATCAAAAATCGCTCTTGTGGCTCTCTTTACAGCGAAAAAAAAACATACGGGTTTTGGTCTAGTAGTTGAGATTAAGACTTGGTTAACATGAAGTGTAAGGGTTCTCGTCTCTTTAACAAGGGAAGTGTGGACCCTCAGTCGACCGGGACAATCTTCTTCGGGGATTGTTGATGTAGTTAATAAATATGTGGTTGTAGGGTAAGCTTGATGATGGACAAGAAGTAGCTCTTAAAAGGCTATCTAACAACTCCGGACAAGGCATTCAAGAGTTTAAAACCGAAGTCGTTCTGCTAGCTGAACTTCGACACAAAAATCTTGTCAAGCTGCTCGGATTTTGCTTGGCCTCACACGAGAAGATACTCGTCTACGAGTACCTTCCCAATTCAAGTCTAGATCAGTTTCTCATAGGTAAACCGCGTATATGATATGATGAGATAGAATGTCAAATTTCTTTGGTTGTAAATAATCATTGTTTCATTGTTAAGTTTACTAGGCATTTAAAAATGCTGCAGATCCATCAAAGAAGAGTTTACTAATTTGGGATGTAAGATTTAAGATTATCGTTGGAATCGCAAGAGGACTTATGTACCTTCATGAAGAGTCGCGACTGAAAATCATTCATCGAGATCTGAAATCAAGCAATGTATTACTTGATGGAGCGATGAACCCCAAAATAGCTGACTTTGGCCTGGCGAAGCTCTTTGGGGTGGATCAAACTCAAGGCGATACTAAGAGAATAATCGGTACCTAGTAAGATCTTCTAACTCGAGCTTATGTTAATTCATTCTCACATCGGAAACTTACTGATATACAAATCAAACTATGTACCGAGTATGTAATTCATAACTTAAACGGTATGCAGTGGCTATATGGCTCCGGAATATGCAATGACTGGCCATTTCTCTGCGAAATCTGATGTTTATAGCTTCGGTGTCATAATCCTCGAAATGTTGAGTGGTCAAAGGAATAGATTTTTTGGTCGACCCCAAAACGAGGAGGCGTTGTTGCATCGTGTAAGTGTTAAACAAAACTATTCTTTACAAAATCGTGGATAAGACAGTTCGATGGTGAGACGAGCTAAGGATTCAAAACTCTACCTAAAACCTTGAGATCTCGCGTCTTACTGTAGAATTGCTTACGCAAAAATATCATTTGTTTGAGATAATTTAATTCACCAGAATGACATTGAATATCACAGGCATGGAGACTCTGGAACGAAGGCAACTCCTTGGATTTGATAGACAATGAATTAGGCAACGACTACCCTCTAGAAGAAGCGAGGAAATGTATTCATATCGGGTTATTGTGTGTGCAAGAAAATGCTGTCGACAGGCCGAGAATCACAACAATTGTTGCGGCCCTTGATAGCCTATCTGTTAGCCTACCGGTTCTGAAGTCCCCTGCCTTCTTCGGCGATCATGAAACTATCGAAAACTTTGTTCACTACAACCAAATTTCCGAAAATAAAATTGAGTATCATCAGGTTGCGCTCGATAATGGTCATCAACCTATATACACGGGATCACATGACATTACAACAGTGCATCCACGGTGAGTCGGCGACATTTAACATGACTTAACTGTGCAAGAGAGTCATTGTCCTCGATCAACGAGGATCAAGGGTGGAAATAAAAGCCTCATTTAACGAAGTTTCAAGGGACGAATAACTTTGAGTCGTATGAGAATCCGACTGAAGACCCGTGTAGTTGAGGACGAGGGGGCTGGTCTTATCGGCTCTGTTATATCGACTGTGTCACTATTTAACATGAACACTACGGTAGACATACTTGGTCTACGTCTTGGATCTTCTTCAACACATAACAAGGCAATTTTGATGCATCTTTGTATTTGATTTATGTGTCGTTCTATGTCGGATAGTGTTTGATCTACCACGTCCAAGACGCTACCATCGTTCCATTTCCTCCATGCCTGAAAAAAACACGAAACATCCTTTCGTTAGCCCGCGTGAATTGAAGTAGCAAAATCATCGTATTTAAAGGATTGAGGCAATCTGTTAAGAACTTACAAATGTTAGAAGATTTTCCTCGTTCTCTCCGTCTGAAAATCGACTGATAATGTTTCCCGAAATAATTTCCAAAAGTATAACACCGAAGCTGAAGATGTCAGACTTCGTTGAGGAATGACCGTGTTGTGCATATTCTATCGGCATGTACCCACTGCATATATATAAACGGAATATAAGTAATGTTTCGTATTGGTTTATCGTATGCAATCTACAATGAATCGAATACAAGTAATATTTCGTGTTGATTTAAATTCTTATTAGGTTCCGGCAACTCTAGAATCAGCCTTAGTTTGATCTGCGCGAACCAAACTTGCCGTCCTGAAATTTGAAATCTTTGGATCCATTTGTACATCTAAGAGTATGTTGCTGGGTTTCAGGTCACGGTGTATTAGCGTATTATTCAATGTTTTGCAGTCAATACTTAGCATTTACCAAAGCGGTGTACTTATTGTCTTATTTAGTGTCATCCATTGATGATAGACTCTTTGGATATCCCACTGTTTCGGGAATTCAATAGTCTTTTAGTAGTATATATACTCTGTACATCCAATTCAATAGCACAACACATTTCATCCTAAAATCTTCTTCTTCTTCATTACAAACTGTCTCATGGTATCTTGAGCAGGTTAATTTTTTTTTTTTTTTTTTTTTTTTTTTTTTTTTCAAATCCAGTTCATTGTCTGCCTCATCATGGTATCAGAGCCAGTGTGACCAAAGGTCACGGGTTCGAATCCTGGCAACCTCAAAACCCCTCGAAAACTCACAAAGTGGAAACCCGCACACGGTATGGGGGGCCTGTGCAAACTAACCACTCTTCAAGCCCAATGGGCATTCGAGTGAGGGAGCGTATTAGGATATTAATAATAGTTGGGCCTTAACCATAACCCTTACTTGAGAATCTTCGTGTAAATAGAGGAGACCCCGAGCAAGTCCGCTTATAATATGATACCTCGTTGGCCAATCTAGACTCGCTCGCTTGACCGGATCTACAAACATAAACAGAGTTAATTATCGATAAAAACAGAGGTTCAAGTCGTGGAGATCGACTGTAAGATAAATAATCTCGATTACCACATAAGAAATCATCGAGACTTCCATTTGGCAGGAACTCGTAAACTAGAATCCGTATGTCCTTTTCGACACAAGAACCTAAGAATTTCACAAGGTTCTTGTGTTGGAAAGTGGCTGGTAACAGAACTTCATTATCGACCTCTATATTCCCTTCTCGGCCTCCTTTGTTGAGTTTCTTAACCGCTATTTCGTGACCATCAGGGACTCAGGGAGCACTCCCTGTGTAAGCATCATATCAACTTCAACAGAAAATAGGGATATTCTACGATGTATTACTAAGTATTTTGGTTTTCTAAGTTGTACCCCTCTTTTTTTATATTCTGCAATGTAGCCCTAAACTTTTTACTTATTTCTCAATCGTTACCTCGTTTAACTCTCCATTAATTGTATCACTATTAAACAACCATATTTTGAACTTTATTCTGACTCATTAATGTTGTATCACCATCATATATAAAAAGCATCACAAATACCTTTTGATAAACACAAATTAATTACTATTAAAAACATTTGTTATGATTCATGTCATGATAGTGGAGATTTGACGGACTTTTAGTTAGATTCATATAGTATTTGGTGGGTCAATGAGTAATTCGGCAAACTAATAAGTAATTGAGTACGTTATCGAGTAAATAAAATGGTATATAGATGATTTAATAAGTCAATTAACAAACTATGTTAGCAAATACAGCAAATAAGGTCATGGTATAGACCAGGGTCGTCTCCGAGATTTTGAAAACCCTATGCGGAATTTTAAAAATCGGCCCAATACTTTATTTATTACTTTGTATATTTATATAAATTAAAATTAGAATTATTGTTACTCCCCATATTTTTCATAAATTATTTGGAACTTTATTAGTTAAAAAAAATTAATAAAAACGTATTTTCAATTTTTTTTCCAGGACTTACATATAAAACTATATAAATCAAGAAACTATGGGGAATTGAATCTGGGATACTTCAATTAGGATCTAATAGCCAAACCATTGAGACAAATTAACTTTTATACTATATTATTGCACCACATATTATAAAATATGTGTTTTCTTATCTATTGGACCCCCAAAAATTTTGGGCCATGTGCGGCCGCGCGGCCCGCACATGCAAAATGCCGGCCCTAGTATAGACTAATGTATAAAATTCAAGCTATATCATTGAATATCAAAAAAGTTGGGTACAGCCTAGAAAACCTAAAAACTCGATATACACAGCCGAATATCCCAAAAAAGATAATACTCCATATTTAAATGTTCTAGCCTGAATTTTATAGAAAATACGGATTATTATCTTACTCTCCCTTTCATGGCGATGTTGCTACTTTTCGTTTTTAGCATTTAAATGATAATCGTCTCTTTCTATGTCGTATTCAAAGTGTCATCTTAGAATTTGGAAATCATAGAAAATGCGGAGTATTATCTTACTCTCCTTATCGTGACGATGTTGCTCCTTGACTTTTATGATTTCCAAATTCCAAGACAACACTTTGAATACGATATTGAAAATCATAAAAGTCAAGGAGCAACATCGCCACGAAAAGGAGAGTACGATATAGAAAGAGACGATTATAATATAATTTGAGATATACGAGAATTATCTTTTGTATATAAAATCAATCGTATAGGAGACTATGTATATGCAATGTACAAAGCCGAAATATGGAAACAAGATATACATGACTGTTCGGGTCTTTAACTATCTAAAACATGTCCCCTTTAAGACCATATTTCGCTTAAGATGGACATAACCGTTTAAACTTAAAACATGTCAAATAGAATAAATAGGACAAAATCAGGATATCTAGGAACAATAAGAAGTTTAGTCTCAACAAATCAAATTTGTTGCTGTCTAAACCGTTTTAACCTTAAGACGAATATGTCCATCTTAAGATTGATCGACCAAGCGTCGACTCTAGTTTTTAAGTGAGCTCATACACGACGAAAAATGGTTGAAAAGATCTTATCATACATGTGTTGTCACTAGTCTAACAAGTTGGATTATTATTCTATATGGTTTTGTTTAAGAGGCAAAAATACTTCAACTCAAATTGCATCAATGTCAACAACAAAAACATATATTTAACTACAATTGGTTTCATTAATCTATTTTTGTTGACTTGTTGTTACTCCAATTGTCCAATTGACATAAGACTTGTACTTGTTTATCCAAAATGTATATATATATCGATTCTTTGAATAACAATTAAACAATGATGTTGTACGTGGGCGAGGCTATTGAAAATAATAATAATAAATGTACTTTTAACTACAAAGCGATAAATAGCGTTGTTGTTACTGCTTTAATAAAAAGGATGAATATTGTTGATTTGATTAAAATTGGAGAAACTATATAATAAAAAAAAGCAAATATTGTAGATTTGATCAGTAAAGCTTATTATGTTGGTAATTTAAGTGTAATTACCGGTTCATTTTTTGTAATTTGGGTTTGGTTCAGAGACGGGCGAACTTATAAATAATAAAGCTAGTTCGGGAAGTACGGAGTGTACACTAGTCTATTATATTATAAGTTCGCGGTATAGTTGCCTTACGAACGATATCGTAAGAACGACTATCCTGGTTTAGGGGTTCGGGGACGCAACGTGGTCCCCGACGGGGGTTCGGGGGGAACGCCCCCGAAACTTTGGCGCCAAATAAATTACCCGAATAAAAAGGATTTTGGCGGTTGATTTCGAAGAGTTGCGATTCTTCAGAAATCTGACTCAAAACCCTTCCCTTTCCCCTTCATTCTCTTACATATATGGGACAGATGGATCAGTAATTCCCTAAGAAAAATTACTGAGAATACAACATCTTGAACAGAAAAACAAATTTGCATATCAATACTTCAAAATTATATCTCTGTTTCCTTGCCAAAAACCGAGGAACACCGTCTTATCTCTGTATAAAATTCGGAACATCCCAGACATTAATATAAGGGACAAATTGTTCTATAAGGAAAGCATTGCGATTCGGTGTTGTTTCATTGTCTTATTTTCTTTTGACAGTATATTAGTAACATATTCTCGGTCTTCGGCCGACGTGAAGCTGACTTTGATTACACTAATTTTGGTTAAGTATATAACATACAAACTACTCCCTCCGATCCAGACAAAAGGTAACGGTTGCTTTATCACAGTTGTCGAGACACGTTTTGCAACGTGAATATCTATAGTTACACATTATTAAAAATTATAAAAATTTGATATTCTTATAGCATTCATGATGATAAATCAAACAAGATCCCACATGACTATATTTTATCTTATAGATTAACGGTAATATCAAAGATTCCCTACGACCATGAATAGTGCCAAAAAGCAACTGTTACCTTTTGTCTGGATCGGAGGGAGTATATATTAGTGGTTGGTTGACTTAGATAAGAATATATATAATCAACTATTTTCCCTTGGCAATAATGCATTCTCTTGTAAAGATTTGATTTGAAAATACATTCTTTACAAGCCATAGTAATCAACTAATTTTCCTTGGCCAATTAAAAGAATACACACATAATCAGTGGCGGAATCAAGAATTGCAATTAGGGGGCGACAAATTTCAAAGGGGCAGCGAGTTTTGTTACAAGGAAAACTTTGAATTTTCTTTTTCTAAATTTTCAGTTTCCATCTGCGGTGAGCGCCCCTTCTAACCCCTCCCTATTTCCACCACTGCACATAATCACTCTTTTTTTTCTCTCATCATGGGGTTAAAAATTGTTTTTATATTTGCAGTATTTTCGGTTTGTCAATTTATAATCACAGTTGATGGTGAATTCACACCTGTAGCTAGGTATTGTAACTACACTAGTGCAAACTACACAAGCAGGGGTGTTTTTAAAAAAAATCTCAGTCTCTTATTCAGCAGTGTCACCTCCAAAACATCTCTCAAGTTCTACAATTACTCGGTTGGTGACGGGTCTGACAGAGTGTACGGCCTTTTCCAATGCCGATTTGATGTTGGTTTTGATGATTGCAACTCATGTGTTGGGGACGCGACACGAAAGATAGATGATGAGTGCCCTTACTGTGGTGAAGTTATCATCTGGTACAAGGTATTAGGAATATTAATAATAGTTGGGCCTCAACCATCACCTTAAGGTTTTGGTTGAGATGATTCATCTATCATGGTATCAGAGCCAGTGTGACCGAAGGTCACGGGTTCGAATCCTGGCGACCTCAAAACCTCTTGAAAACTCACGAAGTGGAAACCCAGCACACGGTTTGGGGGGGCCTGTGCAAACCAACCACTCTTCAAGCCCAACGGGCATTCGAGTGAGGGAGCGTATTAGGAATATTAATAATAGTTGGGCCTCAACCATCACCTTAAGGTTTTGGTTGAGATGGTTCATCAATCACAAGTAGTGTATGTTGCGGTATTCAAGTCGCAACATATTCTCTTTGAACAATATGAGATATTGGTGGTATACATATAGCCCGACAAACAAAACAAACTCGAACGGTGATTTCAGTATAATGCTGAATACTACAATGAATGAGGTTATACACAATGTGTCGATTGCCTCAGAAAATTTAGCCTTGTTTGGTCTTTGGTCCACATACTTTTGTCGGGTCAAGTCCGGTCCAGGACTGATGAACACCCCTATGTCCGACTTTTGAATTCTCTGTTTTTTGAATTTTGGTTTTCGATGCTTTTCCAATCTTATTGCTCTGCTCTAAGTCTCTGATATCCTTGTGATGAAACAGTAAAAAGCGATGTAGGAAGTCTTGCAGAGGAAACTGTTGTGCATTATGATTTTGCCACTCTCAAGGCTGTAACCGGAGATTTCGCAGCTGAAAACAAGCTCGACGAAGGAGGATTTGGCAGCGTTTACAAGGTCTAGTCTTTACCCCCTTATTTCATTTAATATCATGTTTCTTCCTTCATTCCGACTCCCTTAATTTTCAAACGACGCGTAAATGGCTATTAATACCTTAATGATTCAACAGGGTACACTTGAGGATGGAGAGTGTTTAGCCATCAAGAGGCTCTCGGACTCCTCGGGACAGGGTACCAAGGAATACATAGCAGAGGCTCGCTTTCTAGCTAAACTTCAACACAAAAATCTCGTTAGGCTCGTTGGATACTGCTCAGAAGGAGAGGAAAAACTACTCGTCTTTGAGTTTTTAACAATTCAAGTTTGGACGGCTTTTTATTTGGTAAATACTATAATCTTAACTTCACAAACAGTTTCCGTTATGAAAATGATTGGCATCGTCTAACTTAGTCCCTTTATGACGCACTTTAGATCGAGAAAAGCATCCACTTCTAGATTGGACAACACGGTACAAAGTTATAGTGGGAATCGCACGTGGTCTTCAGTATCTTCACGAAGATTCACGGTTCACAATTATACATCGTGACCTTAAACCTGAAAACATATTAATGGGTGATGACATGAACCCGAAGATAGCTGACTTTGGGTTGGCTAAACTCTTTGAACGAACACAAAATTTTGGGAACACCATTCGCATAGCTGGAACACGGTATGTCTATCCTTCCATATGGTCGAACTTTCTTCTTTTTTTTGGTGACGAGGGGTTTAATCCCCCGGGCCCATGCATTCCCGCACCACCACATGGACCATGTAAGCCACTAGGGATGTCAATGGGGCGGGGCGGGTGCGGAGGGGGGTCAACCCGCGCCCGCCCCGCGAACTTTTAGTGCGCACCCGCGCCCGCCCCGCGACCCGCGGCGGGTTGAACTATTTAAAACCATCCCCGCCCCGCGGGGACCCGCGGTTGACCCGCCTATCTTCTCAAGAAATGTAAATCTTAAATCTAAAATATACTTGTCGTACTACTAATACAAATTAGTTTTCGCAAAATGCCTTAACATTCAATTAACTAGAGTCCGTGGAGCCATGAAACGGTTTTACATACAAATATACCACCAAAAACATGCACAAACAACAGCCGAATTCCCAAATTCTGTCAGAGTACTAGAAGAGTAAACAAAACTACACAACAAATATTCTTCAATTCTTGATCTTCAGTTCTTCAGCTCCGTTTGTTTATCAGTTTGGGAAAATATGGATTTAGGGGAATTTGAGTAGTTAGTGAATGACCTGAATGTAGTAATACGAATGATTATTGTTTATTGCCTTATTGGACTGGGGAAGTGGGAAGTCGTGGGCAGTCTGAGTCAGTGGGTTATTTTACTTATTTACTTGTTCGGGCCTGGGAAAGTGGTTAGCTGGGTAGGATAGATTTAATTTATTAAAAGTTTTTTTTTTATTATTTTAAGTTATATTTATTTTATCTTATTATTCCTATATATTACTATTATATATTATTATTTATTAGGTGGGTATAAGCGGGGCGGGGACATGTGGGGCGGGGCGAGCGGGGTGGGTATGGGGCGGGGTGGGTATGGGGCGGGTCTCATGTGAAACCCGCACCCGCCCCGCGACCCGCGACGAATAATGCTTTTGAAACCCATCCCCGCCCCACGACCCGCCAAATTATTACCCACACCCGCCCCACGTGGGGCGGGTGCGGGGCGAGACCCGCCAAGACCCACCCCATTGACATCCCTATAAGCCACCCCTTCGGGGGCTGCAGTGGGCAAGTGATCATCGCCCCAGCTGGTAATCAAACCTGGGACCTCTCAACTCCTAGATTTTCTGCAAACTTTAAGGTTTAACTCAGTTACTACTAGACTAACACCACTTGGTTATGGTCTAACTTTCTTATTTGTTCCGAATAATTAAGATATTAAAAGCTCGTATGGAAAATTATAATCGGATTATGTATGCAGAGGATACATGTCACCGGAATGTTTGCTAGGGGAATACTCAAGCAAAACCGATGTTTATAGTTTTGGCGTCATGCTTTTGGAGATAGTAACCGGCCATAGAATGTTTAGACGTAATTCACAGGACGACCCCCTAATTAATGTAAGTTACTTCATGCATACGACGTTGAATATCTAACCATCAGGGCTGTCTAGCCCTTGACACTTGGGTCGAAGAATGTTGGCCGGTTTGCTACATGTTTGTCGGCCCTGCCCAAACCCTGCCCATGGCCAAGTCTAGGGCTGGCTATAAACCTTTTATACTTGCTAATCAACGTGCACAACGGCCTGCTAACCATATATCGACTAAGTTAACTTTTGTTTCGAATTACAGGCATGGAGATTGTGGAACGAACAGAGAGCCATTGAGTTAGTTGATCCCGAACTTGACAAAAGTTATTCAAGCAAAGACATTGAGCGATGTATTCAAATTGGATTGCTATGTGTGCAACCGGAAGCGGAGCAAAGACCCACCATGACAAATGTGGTTTTAATGCTAATTGTCGACTCGATTGGTCTTCCGTTGCCATCACCACCAATGATGTCCTTCCCTCAATTTAACATTCCTAGGCTTAAAACCGGTGAAGAACCTAGTGATAGTGATCAATATTCTACGACATCTGTCACCGCGAAATTAAACACAAACCCAAGATGATTAATGTACTTAAATTAGATAGTATTCTATGACTTTTGCTAACTTTGATGTGATTGTATATACTCATTGAATTTATTTATTTTTCCGTGTGGAATCTTTTGTTCGAGTTTGGAGAATTTGAAGACGTATTATCTCAATTTGACGAGCTAGTTTTTTTTTATCTAGTTCTAGTTCAGTTCAGTTCAGCTTCGTTCAACATATTTACCTCACCAATGACCCTCGTTTTCCGAAGTAGATCAACATTTACACCTTTTTTCTACATTTCTATGAATAAATCTCCAATACAAAGAAGAATTGTTCGATACAACTAAATTAAGATTAACGATAACGTGATATATCGAGTGTATATAATTACTTTCACAGTATATTATGTTTTCGGTCAAATTACAGAGTATAAAGCAAACAATATGATCAAATAAACATGTAAATAACTAGGATTTAAACGATCATATGCACTACCGACGAAAGATGGATTACTAAACTTAATTATGCAATTAGCATGAACACCAAACCCACCTTGAGTACCACCACAAGAGGAAGACACAAATTCATACACCCCTTTCAAGCATCGACTGCAATTCTCGGCCGATATAACCGGAATACATTGAACAAGGATGTGAATTTCGTCTCGAGATCCATTCACTGGAACAACCCTCGTCGCAAGGTTAGTTCTACTCCAATTCCCATATCCAGTTTCTTCGATCAACCCCTCAATTGTCGTTGACAACGTTCTATTATAGTCATGATAATTTTCCACTGTTCCACCTTTAGAATGGACGTACAATGTTGTGCGGAAGCGTGAATACCTCGTATTGGGCCTCTGCTGCGTCGGTGTCCATTGTCCATAATAGTACGATATTGTCCACTTTGGGCCAAACCCTCATGGATTTACTCTTGGGCTTCTTTCCAAAAGGCCTCATATTATTATATTTTCAAGACACTTATAAAGATGATGTTTCATCACACTGCCGTTGTGAGACATGGGTTTGCACCCTAACAGTTAACTTGTCACATTCAATGACAACAACCCTAAGAAGTCCCCTCCTCTTTCCTCAGTATTAGTACACAAACTGAAGGTAAACAATTGGTCGGAAAATGAGCAGTAGTATTAAATAATGCAAAGTCAAGTAGTTGTTTCCATTACCTTGTTTAGGGTTCTTAGCCCACTTGACAAAGGCTTGTTCTTCGTCTCAAGCAAGTGCCCGACGTGCAGGGTTTATGGTGGTTGACTTACATAAAGATAAAACAATTTCAATAATGTTTCTTTGTAAATATTTGATCAGAAATCACATTTTTATGAACCATATTCACTACTTTTCTCTTATCATCAACCATTTCATTGCCATGGCGAAAGTTGTGCTTGTTTTAGTACTTCTATCACTTTCCGTTTGTCAACATTTTGTCGCAGTTGATGCGAAATTTGAATTTATAGGTGAAAATTGTCGAGGTAAAGAGATGAATTACACCGCGGGAAGTGTATATGAAAAGAACCTCAAATTCCTTTTAAGCAGTCTTACTTCGAAATCATTTTCATTCAAGTTCTCTAATTCAACAATTGGCAACTCATCAAATAAAGTGTACGGCCTCTATCAATGTCGTAATGATATAGGCCTCGACCTTTGTAGTGCGTGTATTAATAACGCGACTCAAGTGATAATTGAACTGTGCCCTTTATATGGCGGAGCTATTGTATGGTACAATGAGTGTATGTTACGGTATTCTACCCGGAACATCTTCTCTATGTATGAGACTGTTCCGGCGCATTTTCAATGGAGTTTGGCATATATAGTAGAAGAAGATAAATTTATGGCAATAATCTTCAATGCGATGAATAGCGTCATCAAGAACGCTTCAATGGGGTCACCATATTTCGCTTCCTGGGTCGGCGATTGGACTTTAAACACACCATTGTATACCTTGGCTCAGTGCACCCCTGATATTGGTGTTGTTAGTTGCAGAAATTGTCTCACAAAAGCTTTATCAAATATGAACCGTTGTTGTAATTCAAGTTTATGGGTATCAATCTTCCTACCTAGTTGTCAGTTGTGGTATAATGCATCCAGAACCTCAATGAATGATCAGTCTCCAGATCGTCTCTCTGCCCCAGCCGTCGACAACGGTGAGCAGTTCCATCATCATCTTTGTTCTTTATACACGTCTACAAATTCGCTATTTCCTCTGTTTTTTTATGTATGAAGCTCTGTTTTTACTCGTATATATTTAGAATTATTAACGATTGGATATTTGGATATGAATATGTCAATATGTGAAAAGGACAAAGGTAAAAATTTGGTAAATACTAGGTAACAATTATTGCCTGAGACGTTCTCACTGGCAGAGCAGGGAAACTCGCCCCCACTGAAAAATGAAAAATCAGAAATTTTTACCTTAATTTTTGAACTTTTTACAAAAATTTACCTTATGATATTACTCGTTCGTCTTTGCTTGAATTTTTCTCCCCCACTAACGGGGGATCCTGGCTCCGCCACTAGACGGCCTAATGGAAGATCATCGTGATATGGGGAGCCTGTATAAACTAGCCCCTCTTCAAATCCAATGGGCATTTTAGTAAAGAAGCGTAATAGGAATATTAGTAATAGTTGGGCCTCAAAGCTCTTAACCATCAACTTAAGGTTTTGGTTGAGATGATTCATCTATCATTACATAGGTTTGTCTTACATTATATTGAAGAATCAAGAACGAGTTTAGCACCTAAGAGGGGGAGGGGGTGAATTAGGTGACCTTTTAAAAATTCTGAAATAGCTTAAGTGTTTCACGATTTAAGGCAACAAGATCAGAGACTAAGCAACAGTATGAGGAACTGTTGCACAGAGCTGATCTATAACGGTTATAACAAGAAACGAGTAACATGTACGAGAAAGAGCAATAAACAAACGATGTAAAAAATTGGTTCAGCTCCTACTCCGGAGCCTACGTCCAACCGTTATTTTATTGAAAGTTTAGAAGCTACTCCGGTTAACTAAAACTATTACAACAAAACAACTCCCCAACCTACTCCGGTTGCATTTGCTTAGAGCTACTCCGCTCGTAAGACTTGACTCAAACTTAAAGCTACTCCGCTCTAAGAGTTTGTTGTTCTACCTTTGGTTTACACGATCAATGTCTCAAGGGTTCTCTTAAAGAACATGGAGACTACTTTTAAGATCTAAACACAAGGTTCATCGAACAAACATTTATACTCATTAGAAGTACGAACTAGTACAAGGAGATCATAGCTTTTTGAAAACAAATGAAGACTTCTTTAAAAACAGAAACTTTTGCAAAATAAACTTGAAGAGTGAATGCTTAAAAGGTTTTGCAGAGTTTTACAATAAATGCTTAGAAAGTCTTAGTAATAAATGAGCTAAGATGTTGGCTTTTATAGATGGTTTAGGCGTGTGAAAGCATGCTCTCAAATACATATTTATTTGTTTCTCTCTATTACCCAAAGGTTCAAGTGGTGGAGGATCTTTTACAATCTGAAAAATGCACATGTTTGCAAGGCTCAAGGCATGCCTCTTATGGTAAGGAGTGTAAGAGAGGAACCTTCCTTTTGAAAGGTCTTATGGCCAAAAAAGGAAAAGGTTAACTTTCTTCTTTTCTAGCCCTTAGACCTCATGTGCTTTGTGAGTTTTGAATTTCAATTTGATTTCTTTCAGTTTGTAAAACATTTGAAATATGTAAATGAGATAAAAGACCAACATCTTTTGATAGAAATATTTTTCGAAAGAGTATCTCCATGACCGTACTAGAAACCCCAGTTGCAACAGTCTGTTAGAGTGTTGCAAGGATTTTGCATCTTCTAACAAATACGAATGAATGTTAAACTACCTTGCTTACAACATATTCCTAGACTTGGCCTTCACTTGTCTTTGCTTGCTTCTTGACATATGATCTTGTGATCTTCAATGAGCCTTATGTCACTTTGATAATCTCTTGCACTAATCAAGCAAACATTAGATTAATCAAGGTAACTTGTCATCATCAACATATTGTGTTCTAACATATATCAATGCAAAAGTCTCTTTCATCAGTAGGCTAAATGGTATGTAAATTCATCATTTTATTCAGTTTCGGTACCCACGAAGAAAGTATCATTGAACCCGACAATCATATGGGCAATGATAATTGGCTCTGTGCTCGTAGTTGCATTGATAATTATAGCCGCTATTTGGTGGAATTGTGTATGTCGTACAAAGCCTATAGAAGCGAGCAACGTGGTACTACCTCCAGCACCAGTAACAGCACCAGTAACACCGTCGCAGCAAGTCGCTGGTAAGTCCTCAGACTTCTATATCAAGTAGATTACTAGAATACTTTCTTGTGCAGTTGAGAAACTAGCTGGTCTGGCTTTTTTCAATTTTAAGAGTAAAATTTCATCCGATCAATTGACGTTTGTCTTTTTTTTTTTGACGAGATTTAAAACACAAGGTAAACAATCGACTATAAGCCCTGCCATGTCCTTAGTGTATGTCACTAGTTTCTGCTTTTGAGTGACATTACATAAACGTATGTCTGCAAATGCCAACTGGTTTAGTTTATAAAGTCATTAGAGATGGTGCTCATGACCTGGATTCAAAATTCGTTAGCATGAAAATCGCCCATGGAAGTCTCTTTAGACGAAAATAAAAGAAAAAATAAACGTGTACGTCCTTGAACTGAGATCTTTCTTATGACGCAGATAATATCGAGAATACGGGATTAGTGAAATACGATTTTTACACCCTGAAAACAGCAACAAGAGAGTTCTCACCTGAAAACAGGTTGGGTAGAGGAGGGTCCGGTTATGTTTACAAGGTACTACCGTCTACATTGAGCTTAATTCATTTATCTCAACATATTAACCGTCTTTGCCATAATAAGACCATATTTGCTTAATTCATTCATGCCTCGACATTCACCATCATTGGCGCAACAAAGCAATTATGTTTAATTCATTCGTTGTTAAAAACAGGGGACGTTTGTGAACGGAGATATTGTAGCCATTAAGAGGCTCTCCAGCGTAAATGGAGAAGGTACTAAGGAATTTATGTCAGAGGTTCGCGCTCTTGCTAAGCTTCAGCACATCAATGTTGTCAAACTCAAGGGATACTGCGTAAAACGACCTGAAAAACTACTCGTCTATGAGTATCTGCTTAATTGCAGCCTCAATCGTTTTTTGTTTGGTAAATATATTTCGACAACTTCAAGTTTAATTCTATCGGCCATAGATTGTCCCATGGTTGATTGAGTAATTCATTTAACCCAATTTTCATATTTACCTAATTTCAATGGTTAAAGCGACATCGATTGACAATGTTGCAAATCGGAAAACTCTGCCTATGACGATCGCATTTACATTCATTTTTATTCAAAAGTTTCTAAAATGATATAAAAGAGGAACAATGCAACAAACTTAATCATGTTTTACATCATGATTATAAATTCATAGGAATTAGACAAGATTTTTATATGAAAATGTGTGCTATTATCTAACTTCGTAACTTTATGATTTTTCAGATCGAAACAGAAGCCAGTCTCTAAATTGGTTAAAACGGACCAAAATTATATTGGGGATCGCGAGAGGACTGGAGTATCTCCATACAAGTTCTGGAGAGCCTACTGTACACCGTGACCTTAAACCCGAAAACATTTTATTGGATACGGAAATGAACCCCAAAATAGCGGATTTTGGCTTGGCTCGAGTCACTTCTTTTCCTCAAATGAATGGTATTACCGAAGAAATTAAAGGGACAAAGTATGTCTTTCGTTTCAGTACTTGCAAATATATTCAGAATTATCATTGGTTACTGCGTATGTAGTACTGAAACATTTACTAATTAATATGACAGATACTTTTTTTATTGATGACGAGGGGTTTAATCCCTCAGGGCCCATGCATTCCCGCACCACCACATGGACCATATAAGTCACCCCTTTCGGGAGCTGTAGTGGCCAAGTGGTCATCGCCCCAGCTGGTAATCGAACTTAAGACCTCTCAACTCCTGCATTTCTGCAAGCTTTAAGGTTTAACTCAGTTACCACTGGACTAACACCACTTGGTTAATATGACAGATACTTCTATATCGTGAAATAGCAGTTATTGGTTGCGACAATTGCTGTTTGTTCAAAATAGTTAAGATTGTTAATTCTGATGAGAAGCTCTGTTGAATTGATGTATGCAGAGGATACATGGCACTTGAATGCTACAGGAGGGAATACTCTAATAAATCCGACATCTACAGTTTTGGCGTCATACTTTTGGAGATTGTGAAGGGCACAAGAACATATTGCCACGTAACAGACGTCGACCTCAAACCTCAAGTAAGTTAAAATGGCCATACATAACCGCCAATCCGCCATCACTAACTAATTACCCTGTATATTTGATAATGAGCAAATTGTGTTTCAAATGGAAGGTATGGAAACTATGGAATGAAGGGCGCCCCTATGATATAATAGACCCGAACCTCGGCAAGAATTGTAAGAGGAATGAAGTAATAAGATTCATTCACATTGGATTGGCATGTCTTGAAGCAGATCCAAGGAAAAGACCGGAAATTTCATCAATAGTTTCACTGTTAACAAGCTCAAACCCTCTTCCGGATCTATCACCACGAGAGATCGCCTCCTCTCAGCAAAGTGATACCACTTCTCACAGTTACAAAACTACGTCTTCCGAAGATGTTTGACAAGCATCTCAACTGTTTTACGTTCTTATTGTTCTATAAGATCCCCCGAGTTATGTGTGTCTTCTTCCATCGCAAAATCATTATCGTTATTATTTGCATACAATCTTTGTTAGCTATGTTTTGTTGGCCAATGAGCCAAAAAGGATGATTTTAATGCTGGTGTGTTTTGAACCAAGGTCATGAATACCACCGCTCCTGATTTTACAAAATAATCAAAGTTACAAAGTAAATTCAAAGAGGACAAGTAAATGGGAAAGAGGAAGTATGTAATTACAATAAAGACCCAATCTTTTTTCTAATTCATTCACTAATCTGAAAATAACATCTAATCCAGCTCTAATACAAAGTAGAGTGAAATCAAAATAACCCAAAAAACATGTAAAGAACTAGGAATTAAACTACCGAAACCACTACCGACGAAAGATGGATTACTAAACTTAATTATGCAATTAGCATGAACACCAAATCCACCTTGAGTACCACCACAAGAGGAAGGCACAAATTGATACACCTCTTTCAAGCATCGACTGCAATTCTCGGCTGATATAACCGGAATACATTGAACAAGGATGTGAATTTCATCTCGAGATCCATTCACCGGAACAACCCTCGTCGCAAGATTAGTCCTACTCCAATTCCCATATCCAGCTTCTTCGATCAACCCTTCAATCGTCGTTGACAACGTTCTATTATAGTCCCGATAATTTGCCACTTTTTCACCTATACTTCCCGAAGCAAGAAGATACTCCTTCTTATACTCAATTACCGACTGATTTGCGTAGTGGACAAGACATAAATTCGAATCCAAATAATTACCAAACGTGAAGCATTCTTCGTAGGAATAACTGTGTACGAGAGCTTGTATTGCGTTATATACGCATATTTGACAAAGTTCAGGAGCTATATCGCCCCAACAAATGTAAGAACCGTATGCTTTGGCTCCGGATGAACCGGTAGAGGTAGCGTAAAACCCGGGTATTGATGGTTTGGTTTCGAGAGTGAGGTCGGAAAGAAGCGATGAGATGCCCATGTCGTAATTTTGGAACGATTCTTTGGTTGAGTTCCCGGAACACGATGTAGAAATTAAGATCTCGGGATCATCGGAACTAATTGCAAGCTTGTTGATTATTGAAATTATAATCAAGAATGTGAATAATTTTCTAGACAATGTCATTATTTTGTTGTAGATTGTATTAATTTCGACATTTGTATAACTGATCGACGATCATATATAGGGTCGAGGTCAATGAAAAACCGGTATGCTTAGAGCTTAATATTGTGTAACGGATTCAACGGCTTCGCTCCAGTTTCTGATCCTTGTATATTTAATTAGACACTTGCTTCCAATCATTAAGTTATCGGTCAAACAATGCGGCAATCCGGACAGTAACATGGCTTACCTATGGAAATCAAAATCAGTTCGTAATAAATTAATACGGAATACAAGCGAAGATGTATTCAAATTGGATTGCTGTGTGTGCAAGCAAATGCAGAGCAAAGACCCGCCATGACAAACGATCCCACGACAGCCACCGTCGTCAGTTTAAATTCATTTATTTTTCCGTTTGGAATTATTTTGTCCGAATAATCACAATTTTGACTAGGGCCTTGTTTTTTTTTTAAATTTAATTTCAGTTCAATTCAACTCCAAACTAGCTCTGAGCTCTGTAAAGACCCTTAAGTAATTCCGAATTAGTCCAAGACCGATTTGTAATTGCTCATCGCGATTGGTATCTACTAGATTCAGGTTCGCTGATGGAGACATCATTAACAGAGCGGGGTGTTGGTTTGTCTGATGAATGAAATGAACCAATCTCGTTAGAGACGGTTCTTTGTACTCTAGGCCTAGCTGGGAAACTTGATTGTTCAGGTAGCGGAAGAGTAACAGAATGACTATCCAATGTGAGGACGACATTAGCCATTGTCGGTCTATCCTCAACCTCTTGTTGAACACATAACAACGCGATTTGTATGCATCTCATGACCTCGCTATCATTTGAACATGAATCTCTTATTGTTGGATCGATAAATTCCAATGGCGTTCCGGCTTCCCAGTGCTTCCAAGCCTGCAAATATCATAATCTCTTAATCGCAATTCTGTACAACTTTCAATCAAATATTTCATCTCCGAGGCCTACTAATTAAGGCAATACTTACATTGGTTAGAATGTCCTCCCCTTCGCCTGCTTGACGGAAACTACTGATTTTTCTTCCGCTTATAATTTCCAAAACTAGCACCCCGAAACTATATACATCTGATTTGATGGAGAATCGCCCATTGAATGCATACTCGGGGGCCATATATCCACTACAAAATACAACTTTCGATCAGTTTGTTAAGTGATATTTACATATTTAGGCACTTATAATTCCCCTGTTTCGTTATAGTTTACACGCGTTTCCAAGTTCAAATTACATCAGTAGCGATCACTTACTATGTTCCAACCACCAAGTTTGTATAGTTGCTTTGGCTGTGATCGGCACCAAATATCCTTGACGTGCCGAAGTCTGAAATTTTAGGGTTCATCTCCTGGTCCAACAAGATATTACTTGCCTTGAGATCCCGGTGTATAATTCTAAACTGAGATTCGTGATGAAGGTACAACAATCCCCGAGCAATGCCTTCTATAATATTGTATCGCCTTTGCCAGTCGAGTTCTCGTCTATTTTCATGATCTAAACATAATAGGCAAGACGTCATTTGTACATAACTTTGAAGACGATAGTTATAACTATCTAGCGAGTATAGTAAGACGGTTTGTTAATAACTTATCGTCAAATACTCTGTACAGTATTCGTTATTACATACCAAAGAGGAAATTGTCGAGGCTTTTGTTGGCAAAATATTCGTATACAAGTAGCTTCGCTTGATCAGTATAGCAAAATCCCAACAGTCTTGCCAAATTTCGATGTTGAAGCTTGGCCACCACCATAACCTCTGTTTTAAATGCTTGTATGTCTCGGCTAGAGCTTCCAGATACTTGCTTCACCGCTATCAATTCTCCATCCGATAATGTACCCTAATGCACAAATCCTCATATAAGACGGTCCCAAAAGGCCATAATTCAAATTTATAGGTTAGTGTGAGTTTACCTTATATACGCTACCAAATCCACCTTCACCTAATTTATTCTCCTCGGAAAAATTATCTGTCGCGGTGAGAATAGTCGCAAGGTCATATTGCAAGGACTCAGCGCTGAAATCCCAATCAACTAAATCGTTGAAAAATTCCAAACAGAGCAAAGTAAGGATCGATGAAAATTTTTAAAATTGCCCATTGTCACTAAAACATTGTATGTTAATAGGCTCGCTGGTAAATGAAGACGGGATTATCCTTACCGATGTCTGCATTAGTAACTACTTCAACCTTCCTGGCTTTCTTTCTTAAGAGATAAATGCATATCGAAAGCAATGCCACATAGACGACAACCGAAGCAGCAATGATGGGAACAAGCACTTTTTTTGACAATTTCGAGTTCCCTACAACCATGAAAGCTTGTATCACAACGCTTTATTGAGAAACGGTTTTTTATTACACGACAATGTAAATAACTAACGACTAAAATGAGCCGAATTGAATTAATTGGAGTAGAGCTTAATTGAACTAAATTAGGTGAACTGGGGTGAAGTGAATTTAGTTGAGTTAAAAGTTAATTTTGTGAAGAGATTAATTGAACATAATTGATTGAACGTAAATAAAACTTAACGGAATATACCAAAGGAAAATTGAAAGGAGCTGAAATTAAGCCAGAAAGAACAGAGCCTAAGTCGATTGTACTTCCGTTTAATTTGCTTTAGTTTATGCTGATATCAGCTAGTTTAGTTCATAAAGTCATGAGTGGTGATGCTCATGACCTGAATTCAAACCCATCATCAACATACTCGCCCTGTGGCTCCCGTTACACAAAAAAAAAACATTAAATGAGCGGAAAATGAAATACCTTTTGAGCCGGTTGATAGAGACGGTGTTGATTGTCGCAGGAACGACAGATTAAAGAACGGGTTAAGCTCGTATCGTACCACGCAACTTGGCGTCATAATCCGGCAACCTTCAGATTGATGAAACAACTCGAAGCATGAAATCAAACATTGATAACAATCACTAGGACTCAAATCCGGTGTACACTGTCCCAACCCATAAATATTCTTAAAAATCGAATACATCTCAGAATCGACCGCAAATTTCTTTTCGGACCCATCTTTCGGAGCTTGAACTGCGATCACATTATTCATCATATTCGCCAATACTTTCATGAACCGGGTAGAGTCGTTTCCGGTTACGTTGTTAACATTCCAAAAATACTCTGCAGGAAGTTGTTCCATCTTATTGAAAAACGACACATTCGAATACCGAACCATACACTCGTCATACCATATCACCGCGATTTTCCTATTGCGACAGTATGTCTTAGGAAGGTCGATTGTCGTGGCGGTCACGACACATTGATGACACGAAGTAATGTTCTGGTCACCGCGACAAAGGTATTGACCATAGACAGCTTTGACTGTCGGGTGTCCGACACGGGTACGGTAAAACCCCGATGGGTTGTTAGTGGCGTTGGAGACGAGATCGATAAAAAGCGTATTTAAATTGGTTTCGTAAGCACTGCCATTAGCAAACATTGTTGCATTTGAGCAGGAGTTGCCTAAATGGGTTGGCATGGATGTTGTTTTGTAGATCATAGTTAATATTATTATTAAGAAAAATGTTATGAACAAATTATTTTGGTACATTTTTGTTGTTTGTATGCTTAATTAGCATCACATTTTTATGCTAAAATTAAAAATTTTATTGCTAATGTTTTTTAGTCAAAGAAAAAGACTGCATTCTATATTGGTGGGAGCTTGAGTTTAAATTATAGACTGTTGAAATGGGCTCGGTCAAATCAATCTCCAGCTTGAGTCGTAATCGAGTTTAATAAGTTTGATAGAACCTACGTAGTAGCGACGGGTGGCGGTCGTTACTGCAAACTTAAAAATAATTGGTTTAGAAGACGGATTTTTGCTATCCAAAATATTGTTGACCACTAGATAAATAAATGTTACCCACTAAATGTATAATAAATCTTGTGGTTCAATGGTAAGGGCTTTATTTTTCCACCTAGTACCCTGGGTTTAAATCCGGTCACATGCATTTTACTTTTTAATTGTTTTTTTGCTACCCAAACATTAGACCATGTTTATCATTTGTTTCTGCAGCCCTACCTAGACCGAGTTCCTGCATTAAAATACTAATATATACTTTCTTAACCTACTTATTGGACCTAGTTACTGATTTAGTTATTTTATCAAGCACTGGTTAGACCTTGGAATTCCGATATTACTTTTGGTTAAATTGGAATCACGTATGGGGACCACATGCAAATAACAAGCTCCTAAACATGTTCCAACACATTTCAGACCATTTGGAACGGAACTAGTTCCTATAATTAATTTTATTTTACTTTTTTATTTTAATTAATTTTTGTCCTTATTCAAGACCTAGCCCTGGTTAGACCTACCTATAAACGTAGTCTTATATCTTTAACCATGATATATACCTTTTTCTTAAATTTGTACTATAGTCTCTCAATAAGCCATTGAGAGGCGGTCTCTCAAAAACCTACCGTCAATTGATAGTCATCATAGCTTAGGATTTCGAAACGACCCTGTATACTCAATTGTGAATAAAAAATTATTTAGACGGAAAATTTTAAAAAGGTTATTCTCTTAAGCAAAAATGGAGATTATAAAATGTGAATTTGTAAGAAAAAGTCAAATAAAATAAAATAAATAAGTGGGAATACTAAATTAAAGTCAAAAGCACATCCTCTCCTCATTGGTAGTTACATTTATGTGCGTTTGACTTTGAGTCAACAAAGACTTTGCTCTTGTGATGATTGAATATGGTAAGAGTTGCGGTCAACAAAAATAATCAATCAAATATCAAATATAACTCTTTTTCACTTGTTATTAACCTGAATTATAAAGTCAAAAACAAGATATTTTTAAAAAACAATTTTCATAATATTAAAAAGTTGCTTAAAAATAATAAATAACGGAATTACTTTTTCACATACGAACTTTACTCTTTCACATACACTTTTTCATTAATTTTTCATATAATACCCTTTTCTTAAACCTAAACTACATGATAACTTTTTCCTTCAAATCAAATCAAATCTAATTGTTTAAAAACTTGAATAATTAGGGTTCTAAAATCAAATATGGATTAATTACTTACAAAGATGACAATCTTAAATAAGAGTAATTAATTATTATAATTATAACAAGTTAATTTGTAGGCAATCAATCATGATCTGATAGCCATGCGAAATGGCCAAAATTCCAATGACGAATTAGCAACATGAACCCCTCCATTACTAAATTATTTATCATAAATAAATTATCACAAATAAAGTCTAAAGCAAATTAAGCAATTGCATCTGTATGTGATTATAGCCATTATGCGCTATATTGATTGGCTGATTGCAGTACTGGTTCCCACCGGCCACCACATGCGAGATGGATTGGATGTGGGTGAGCGCAGGTTGAAATATAAAGATTCTACACCAACCTCTGTAGATCCGCCGGGATAGACAGGGTAAGGAAGAAGTTGTTCGGGTTGTCAAATTGGCTCCAACTACGACAAGAGGCTAAGGGACCTTTCCGAACGAAACCTAGTCTCGCTAACAACGTCGACTCTATACTCTTTTCAATGTTTATTTGTCGGTGATGCTGACATCGTGATCGACCAGTGTGAGTGAGTCATCACAAAACCATGATGTTGAGATCGTGGTTGGCCAGAGTGAAGTCGGTGAGTGACTTGATTGATCGGAGGATTAAACAGCGGTGGTATTGGTGGTGAAGCGAGATAAGGAAGGGAAAAAAAACCAATTGTGGGAGGAATTGAAAAAAAATGACAAGGATAAAATTGTAAAAAACGTATGTGAAAGAGTAAAATCCGTATGTGAAAAAGTACGTCCCATAAATAATTAAACTTGATCCCCGATAAAAAGTAAATTAACGATTATTAATTCTAAAGGTCACATTTTTATGAGAACCAGAATCCTTGTACAGATCGCAAATATGTCATCGTCAAACTTTTCATGAAAAAATATATTTCCAGGTTCGACTACTAGTTGGGATGACCACTTGGCCACTGCAACCCCGAACGGGTGGCTTACATGGTCCATGTGATGGTACGAGAATACATGGGTCGGAGATTCAACTCCCTCGTTATCAAAATAAATATATAAGGCCGTTGGGCTAAACACAACAATACGTTCAAAACTATAATATTTTGCACGATTATCATCCTTACAACCTTAGCTTGTTCATATCAATGATACAGAGTAATATGCTAAGGCTCCATTTGGCAACACACTTCAAATACCTGATTTGTCTGAAATAGTTTTTTTGTCAAAAGAATCAGGTAACTTATTTTTTGGAGTGTTTGGCGAGTAGCTTATTTGATCAAATAAGCTACCTAAAATGAAATGCTACATAAGGTAGCATTTTAGATTTCAAGTACTGATTTTAGAATATATTACCTTTTTATCCTTCAATTTATAATATACGGAGTAGTAAATAATTATTATATCTTTTTCTGTCATTTCACTAAAATAAGCTACATTTGATTAGTTTGGGAAAGAGCCCAGGAGTAAACCCGTGAGAGTTTGGCTCAAAGCGGACAGTATCGTACTATTATGAACAGCGGAAACCAGAGCAGTAGAGTTATTATATGATGTAAGAGTGACTCAGTGTGAAAGTTGATGTAAGGGCGACTCAGTGTGAAAGTTAACACGAATGGTTACCCTTTTCCCAGTTGTGTTATCTCGGATTTTATTTGTTTTTTTAATTTATTTGTATTTTTTCAAACTTATTACCTTAATCTTTATTTATTTTTGAGCATTTTTTTTCTAAGCTTATTAGAGTTTATAAGTCAGATCTTAATTTTTTTCCTTCAAAACTCAAATTTAACTAAGCTTGTATGTAACTTCTTTACTTTTTTATAACGTTTTGGGCTTAATATTTTAGTTAATGAACTAACTTTATAGTAAAACTCATACTTTTTAAAACTAAACTCTACAACTTTAATATAATGCCCAGAATTATAAAACCGATGACAGTACATCAGATGTATAATCCACTTACCGACCAAAACACGCCTTTTTACTTAACCAAACGTTTTCCAATCCAATAACAAATCCGAAAATAACATCTAATCTTATACAAACACAAACACAATGAAAAATGAAATCAAAACAACCAAATAAACATGTAAATAACTAGGAATTAAACTCCTAAAACTCACCAATTAAAGTTTGATTACTAAACTTAAGTATACAATTAGCATTAATAACTTCACCACTTTCAGTACCATTACAATATATAGGCACATAATCATACACTTCCTGCAAACATCGACTACAATTCTTGGCCGATATAACCGGAGTACATTCAACAAGGACATGAATTTCATCTCGAGATCCCGTCACCGGAACAACCCTTGTCGCGAAATTGGTCCTAGTCCAATTCCCATATCCAGCTTCTCTAATCAACCCTTCAATAGTAGTCGATAACGTCCTATTATAGGACATATAATCGGCCACTTTTCCGCCTATATTCCCCACGGTAAATACAGAACCCTCCTTATACTCATTTACAGACTGATTTGCATATCGAACGAGACATATATTTGAAAACAAATAAGCCCCAAACGCGTAGCATTCGTTGTAGAAATCTTGGTTTAAAAGCGCTTTGGTTACGTAATGTACACATTTTTGACAGAGTTTAGGAGTAATATCGCCCCAACAAATATAAGACCCGTATGCCTTGGCTCGAGATGAACCCGTCGTGGTGGTGAAAAACCCGGGTATTGGTGGATGGGTTTCGAGAACAAGATTGGAAAGAAGAGACTTGACGTTCGTGTCGTAATTTTGGTACAATGAGTTACCTTTAGTTGAGTTTCCCATACATTCTGAAAAACTGCCGAAATGTTGTTCTTCTAAACTAATTGCAAGCTTGTTAAATGTTGAGATTATAATTAAGAAAGCGATTATATGAATTGATTTAGACATTGTAAAATTATGTGTTTATCGAGTTTATTTGCGTATTTTAATCAATATATATAATCTAGCTAAAAAGTAGAATGTTTAAAGCTTCATTAATTGATTCAAATCTTGAAGGACGACTTGGGTTGACATAAAAGTCAATTTAAGTGTGTTTGACTTTGAGTCAACGAAGACGAATTGGTTTAACACAAAAGTCCATTTAAATCTTAAATTTCGTTCAGACTGATGATGTTAGGATTATGGAGGAAGAATAGTATATGAAATTATATTACTTTCTTTTTTATAAGAGGGGTACAGCCCCGAAAATTAACTAATAACTAGTTACAATGGGGATGTACAATTACCATACTTGGAGATTGTGTGCATTCGTGCCTGTAGTACATGCCCGGCTGGTATGGGTGATCAACTCGTGCGGTTGCACTGGTCCCCCAAAGATTTGGGCCCAATTCTATGAAAGGAGAAAAAGCTTATATATACTTTGAGACAAATAAAATTAGTAGAATGATTATGGCTTAGTGGTATAAGTGTCATTGTTTTAGGGAAGCAACCCGAGTTCGATGGAACATGACGTCAAAATAAAAATTATATAAGAGAGTAATTTTAAAAACTTAAATTTTAAAAGGGAGTTATTATTAGTTTACTATTTATAAAAAAAAAAAAAAAAAAAGTGATTTTGCAAGAAAAAGTCAAATAAAATAAAATAAATAAGTGGGAATACTAAATTAGAGTCAAAAGCACGTCCTCTCCTCATTGGTAGTTACATTGATGTGCATTTGACTTTGAGTCAACAAAGACTTTGCTCTTGTGATGATTGAACATGGCAAGAGTTGCGGTCAAAAAAAGATAATCAATGAAATATCAAATACTTCGTATAACTCTTTTACACTTGTTATTAACCCGAATTATAAACTTAAAAACAAGATATTTTTAAAGAGCAATTTTCATAATATAAAAAAGTTGTTTAAAAATAATAAATAATTAAACTTGATCCCTGATAAAAAGTAAATTAACGATTATTAATTCTAAAGGTCACATTTTTATGAAAACCAGACTCCTTATACAGATCGCAAATATGACATTGTCAAACTTTTCTTGAACAAATATATAAGGCCGTCGGGCTATAAACACAACAAAACGTTCAAAACTACTACAATATTAGCTTGTTCATATCAATGATACCGAGTAATATGTCAAGTATCGGTGATACGGAGTATTACCTATGTAGTAGTACTCCGTGTGTATTAAAAACAAAATGTCGTATATTTCTTTAATGCAATTAGCCAGTTACCAATTCCGCTGACATGACAACTCACATTTTCATTTAAAGTTGACGTGTCATTTTATTACTTATTGAAATGGTTGTACAACCGCCGATCAATTTTTTATTAGTTTTTCTGCTTATTAAAATAGTTTATGTATTTCTTTATGTATATTTATGTATATACATCTTTAAGTAACTAAGACAAGATTATGTTTTTAACAAACTTTCGAACTTTTGATTGATATGTGTTCTAACAGACGGGTAATTAAACATTTACAAATTATGAAATAATAAATAAAATGGTCACACTTATTATGAAAATAATAATAATAATAAGAGTTTAATTAAACGGACATTTTGACCAGGATAAAAAAATGAATGCAAAAAGTGCATAAAAGGTAAAGAAACGCACAAAGTGGTATTTTAATAACATGCTTTCAGCGAGAGACCGCTTTTATCACGTTTTTTCGCTAGAAATTAATGTTAAAGGCAATTATTTAGGCTAAACTTTTATGTAGTATATAGAAGCATAGGAGTTAAATGTATAGTTTAATTTCCGTTACAAATCAAACTAAACTTTTAATATGAAGTTAAATACTCTCATCTTAATGTTCAACAAGTAACAACGACTTAATATTGATTAAGTCTGAATTTTACTGATGAATACGATGTAATAAATTCATTATATCTTTATGATAAACTATATTGATTTAAAATTTTAAATTAGGTCCGTAAATTTCACGAGTTAAAAGCTAGTAATCGTATATAGTAATTTCGAACATTTCATGAATATTCGCGTTGATATAATGCATATTAAGGCAGTATATATCATACAAATAAACTAACTCGAAATAACAAAACTCATTCTAATTCAAATTAAAAATATTGATTTATCACATTTATCAGATCCTGCTTCTAACAAGTGGATGAGAGGCTTGTTCTACTTCGGACTCCGGTAGCAGGTAGCTTCGTCAATAAATCATCGCTTCTTGCCAATGTTCGATCCCCTGAATCAACGTTAAGGTATCGAGCCAAGTTAATCTCTTGGATTGTAGATAGTAGAACTTGCTCAAGCTCAGCTCCGTCGCTCCATCCATGTATCTTGGCTTTAATCAAACTCGGGTTTCCAGAGATTAAATCCCAAGCCGGGAAGTTCTTCCTTGGCATAACATGATCGCCATCCCTTAATTTCAAAGACGGACAATAGTCTCCACATCCGTCTCCTAAATAGACGATCTTCTTGCTCGCTTCCTCGAGTAATATCCTTTTAATCACTTCTCCCTTGCACATATTTGGAGGGCATGGATTACAACATCCATGAGAAGACCTAACAAAATCTTGATGATGCGGAAGTATCCTCAATCTCCCTTCTTCATCAACGTAACTAGGGTTTGTGTGAATTTCCGAGAAATAATCTCGTACCCCAAGATGACTCAACACTGTGTCGATGAAGAATGTATTGGCATCGCTCACAACCCTTAAATCACAACCCATAGCATGTGCAGCTTTAATGGCGGCCACAACACGAGGATGAATCGGAACCCTAGTTAAAACCTCGGAAACTCGATCAACAGTACAGCCTTGTGCATGGATTTCTTTCATCATTGTGTCCATAAGCGTGTTCCATGGCATGGTAGGAAGAAGCTCATCAAAGAGTTTCGTAAACCCTAGCTCGTCGACCACCCAATTATCACTATCGACATCGATGATCGTCTTATCAAAGTCGAAAATCACAATAATACCTTCCATTATCGATATTGAGACGATATTATTTCAATTTTTTTTGTGTGTGCGTGTTATTGTTGTTGATACTTGATACAATAATATTTTTGATGGAATTGAGTTTAAGGGTATTTATAGGTTTGTATTATGGAAGGATTAGCTCTTAATTTACGCAGAATATGATAATTAGATGCCAAAGGAATATTTCATTAAATCCTTAAACAACTAAACAAGTAAGGATTGTCTGTTTTAGGTTTATAATAAAACACGTTTTACTTAGTTGTTTCTAGGTTTGTTCGATTCTAAATAGGAAAATGATTAGGAAATATAGAATATTCTTCAAACTTAATTTAATTTTGTTATTATGTGGTACTTAATAATTTTAATTTACATTAGGAAAATTACAATAATTAATTGAAGATATTTAGGAAATATGGATCAAAACAAATTATTGGAACACCCTAGCATTGCTAGATATTTAGATAAACGAATGACTATGTTGAGCTATTGTTGCAACACTAAAACTTGAGAGAGACGGTCTTTTAATAAATTATTGAGAGACCACTTTTTTGTAACCTTTATTTGTATTTTGTGACCCTTTGTGTACCATAGTAGTTTCGTAAGTATTTACATAATAAATGTACTCATTTTATCTTAAATCATGATTTGTACCTATTTTATTACTTTTAGTACCACTTTTTCTTAAATTTATACAAGAGCCCTCAATAAGCTTATTAAGACGCGGTGCCTCAAGAGACCTACTGTTGTTATACAATAAAGTCTCTAGGCAGGCGTATTTTAAAAGAATAAATGATACTAAATGTAACAAAATAAGTACGAACCATGATTCACAATAAGTTAGATAGAATTATTATGAAAACAAGTACGAAATTAAACAGACGGTCAAGATTCAAGAATAAAGCTAAAAGGGGTTCGGAAGAATAAGTCGCAATAATTAGTGAAGGACCGCCTTTCTGGTTTTTTATGATGCAACTAAATTCGAGTTTAGTGACAATAGCATGTAAACCACACACACATACGGGAACATCCATTATGTTTTCTCGATTGACATTCAGTTCACCTAGGTTCGAGTTCACTAATAGACTCCTCATTTACCGATAAAGGTATAGATTTACTTGATGAATGATCTGAATTATCAGCTTCCTTAAGGAAAGATGTAATTACTCTTAGTCGGGCAAGGAAATCTGTTTGCGATGCTCTGGCACCGGGAGACTGATAGAGTAACTGTCTAATGTGAGGACGACATTAGCCATTGCCGGTCTATCCTCCACCGATTCTTGGACGCACAACAACCCGACCTGTATGGATCTCATAACATCGATGTTATTTGAGCATGAATCTCATATTTTTGGATCCACAAATTCTAGCGGCGTTCCTGCTTCCCATTGTCTCCAAGCCTGCAGATATCGATCACAACCTCTTTGTCATAAATTAACTCAACTTTCTAGCTATAGTTTTTGTTTTCGACTGTGTTACAGCAGAAGCAAACTGAAGCAAGAAAAACAATAAATAACAGAATACAAAGATTTACGTGGTTCACTAACAATGTGTTAGCTACGTGTCTACGTCCACAAGGCAGAAAGGAGAGAGTTTTATTAATGTTAGAAGTTTTCAGATTATAAATTCAACGGTATATATGGTAAGCATAGTACGAAGTAGCGACTAATAGAATCAAGGCATAGCCCCAACAGACTGCATATTACGGACTACTTACATAGCTTAGAAGGTCCTCGTCATCACCAGCCACATTAAATGTACAAGCTTTTCTTCCACTGATTACCTCCAAGATGAGCACACCGAAACTATATGCATCAAGTTTGATCCAGAATTGTCCTTGCAAAGCGTACTCTGGCGCCATATATCCACTACAAAAAATTTCATTGATAAGTGGTTCTACATGTTTAATTAAGTACTAAAATAGTATGGGGAAATAGTATTTACTTACCATGTTCCGACAACTTTGTTCGTATAGTCGCTTTGGGTATGATCGACACCAAAAATCCTAGAGGTGCCGAAGTCTGAAATTTTAGGATTCATGTCCTCGTCCAACAAGATGTTACTAGCCTTGAGATCTCGATGTATAATTCTAATTTGAGAGTCGTGATGGAGATACAGCAACCCCCGAGCAATGCCTCTTATAATGTTGTAACGCGTTTCCCAATTCAGCTGTTGTCGATTTTCCCCCTCTAAAACAACGTCGGTCATATGCCATTTGCATGTATAAAACTTTACTTAGTTGATCATCTTATATAGGATTTTGTAAGGAGTAAGGAATAACGTACCAAAGATGAAATTGTCGAGGTTTTTACTGAGAAAATATTCGTATACAAGAAGCTTCTCTTATTCAGTGTAACAAATGTAACACCCCCATTTACCTATGAGTTTGGACTAGGACTTCCAGAGTAAATAGGACTGTTACCATCCTGGATAAACCAGGGTATTAGATAATCACAGTGAAAGAACACATTACTTTAATTTATAAATGATTAAACTGTAACTGTCACAGTATAAAGTCCAACCTAAGTTCCAAAACAACTGATATAAAAACAAGTGAAGACTATAAAAGAGACCAAGTGATCTAAAGCTATGGAGGTCCAATCCATGTCTCTCCTCCATGCTCAGTCCTAGTCCACCTGTCTCTGACCTGAAAGTTCTACTCCCCATTCCGGATCATTGTAGGTGAACACGAATACACTGTCAACCTCGCGGTTGAGTAGGATAACACAATAATATAAAATGTAATATGCAAATGCTATGCCAATGCTGAGCTCAATCACAACCCGAAACACCAATCATAACCCGAAACACCGACCCATACCGAGCCTCCCGGCCTCCCGGCAGAGTATCATCAACCGTCGTCGAATACCAGCATAAAGCTGAAGACAGCAGGCCTGGCCATGAAAACGTGAGAGGAGGCAAAGAGTTGGAAGTTTGATAGAATTGTTATTATTGAATTGATAACTCATACATGGAACCTATATCAATATTTAGCCTTAGGTTAAGTCTACATTTAATGCTACAAGATATACACTACTAAATATCTCAATAGTAGCAGCATATAAAATACAAGAGACGTAATTAGAGCGTGTTTGTAACCTCAAACTGTCAACCTGACCCCAACGAAACCCAAATATCCTATATCATCCAGATGTTTTACCTGCTTTTGTAATATCAAGTGGAGAAATTCTTGCAGTATAATAAGTTCCTCTAGCATTGATTGGACGACAAGAAAGGCATTCATGCACGCAAAAGCTACAATGGACTAGGCAGTCAACAAACCCCTAGCTTTAATTTGATATAAATTGAGTTAAATAAAAGGGATAAGAAAGAATATAATAAATAAATAAAGGGAGGACTTACTTATTCATTTGTCTATTTTTGAATGAATCGATTGTACTGCAAAAATAATTAGTCCAAGAATATATTCTATGATCCAAAAATTAAATCCAAAAAACAAAAAATTACAAACAGCAAAAAAAATTAGTCCAAGAATTAAATTACATTATATTTTCCAATCAAATCAAATACAAATTAAAATATCAAACAAGATAAAATACAATATAGAACAGTCTGATATGTAAAAATCTTGTATATTTGAAAAAACAAAAATCATGTATATGAGCTGAACAAATAGTCTTTATGTTGAATTTAAATCTTTTAGTTGAATCTTATATAAATTCAACTTAAAATCTGGAAATATACAGAAAACACAAAAATCATGCACAAAAAATCGTCTTTTTGTTGAATTTAAACTAAAATACGATATACAACGCAACCGTCCGATATATATCTGAATGATCATATTTTGTCAATATCATCATAAAAATAAAACAAAAATCCTGTATATAAGCACAAAAAATAGTCTTTTTGTTGAATTTAAATACTTTTAGTTGAATTTTATTTAAATTCAACAAAATATCTAGAAATCCCTTTACTATAAAAGGAATAGATTTTAGAAAGTTCATATTGGTCGAACAAAATTAGGAAGAGAAAAAAAAATTAATTAAAGTAGGGTTCACCATGTTCATTCTACTAATTAATTATCTCTCCTCAAATTTCCATCAATTTAATCTTTTCACTACTTTCATTAATTAAATAAGTTACAATATATAATCACACATTGAGATATGAAATTTATTGGAATATGAAATTTTCCGAAGTACTAACTTCAATTTCGACTGTAAAAATCAAATCTTTGATAATCATTCGTAATAAGTTAACTAATTTTACATAAATTAAAGGTATAAATTAAATATAATAATAATATGATGGAGACGCCTAGAATTTACAAACACAGTAGGTCTCCTGAGAGACCGCCTCTCAGTAAGCTTATTGGGAGACTATTGTATAAATTTAAGAAAAAGTGGTACTAAAGCTAATATAAAGGTACAAATCATTACTAAAGATAAAATGTGTACATTTATTATGTAAATAAGTACGAAATTACTATGGTACGATCAATGATAAATGGGTCACAAAATACAAATAAAATGGTACAAAAGAATGGTCTCTCAATAATTTATTGAAAGTCCGTCTCTCTCAAGTTTTAGTGTTACAAATATAGTATATTCTGAGATTAAAGAAGTTGTTAATATTAATTTAACCTGTAACAACTAAAATGATTAAATTGAGTGACAATGAATATAAAATAGAAACAAAAAGTGAATACTAAATATAATACTGTAATATATAAACTGGCGAAAATTAATGCATTCAAATACTGGAATTCAACAAATTAAAATTGTTGTTGGAAATCAACAAAAATATGTAACTCCGTCTTAAATGTACATAAAATAGATAGGTTTATATTATATGGCCGGAGATTTTGGGTAGTTAGAGAGTCGGACTAATAATAATTTGGGTTTATTACGAAGGTTATGAACTTAGAATTTAAACCTTAAGTATAATTTTAAAATATATATATATTTTTTACCGGCTATTTTCCGTCTTAAAATTAAAACCGGTCAGAATCACTTCCCATGAGTTATAAGACAAATATTTTATTTTCGCCATGCATAATGCTTTTTGTTTCTTATTCATCTTATATATGTATATTTGACCCGTCTTAAACTTAAACTGATAGCGTCGTCCTACATAAGAATTTGTATAATTTTATAATGTCAAGCAGATGCGTTGTTTTTACTTACGTCTAAGTTAAGCGTATAAATTCTTTTTATTTTTTACATTGATATACTTGCAATACTAAAATTATATTTTTTATTAAATATATTCACCTTTTTATTTTTATTTTTTTAGTTTAATAGAATTATATCCGTGCATTTTTTGCACGGGGTAAAACTAGTATAAGAGGAGGATATATATTGATAGAAACTATGCTAATAAGCTAATGATTTGATAGCATAAAATATTTTTTATATTAAGCCGAAAATGAATGCATATGTCGAGCTTTAGTTTCGCTGACTCGTTGACCATTACAGACTTAAAATAATACGGAGTACAATATTTAATATAATAAGTATTTTTTGCCTACTTTTACCTAAAAAAAGCTTAGGTAATGTTTTCTCCTATAATTTCATTCGAGATGAGTAATATCAGATCACCATTTGAAAATAAAATGAATATTAATTATATATCCGTCAGAAGTTTAATTTGATTTCTCAACTGAACTTCAAAAACAACTTACAAATAAAACATAACAGAAAATTAAGGCTTAATGCTGATATAGTATAGCGCATGCTCGGATACAATATTCAAAATTCAAAGATTATAATAATATTAACATGCTGTTCCAAATTTTTTTATTAACATGGATAATCGCTAAAGTGCATTATATTATCACCTACTTTCCATGCGTTTAAAAGTTTAAAGATATTTCTTATAGCCCTTACTAATATTGTAATGGATTTGTATTAGATTAATTAATATATTGGCAAATTGATAGAAATGATATATACTTAGAGTCTTAGACTAACATTTGTTAAAGTTTATATATATGCTACTTTCAAAATCTCATTTTAAAGAATCAAAATATTGAGAAAAATAGACGAGTTCATAAATTCTTTTAAAGATTGCACAAAAAGGTGATTGACGTATCATCTACAATTGCATTGCAAAAATATCATAAAATTAATATCTCCTGCATTGCACGCGAACCAATACTAGTTATTTTTGTTATTACCCGACTAACAATCGGGCAAGAAATCTAAGTAGTATATAGTGTTAGCAAAAAGTGTACACTTTTTAAGGCTCCGTTTGGCAAACCATTTCAGCTACCTGATTTGCCTGAAATGACTTTTTTTGTAAAAACAATCAGGTAGCTTATTATTTTTGGAGTGTTTGGCAACTACCTGTTTTGACTGAAAAATGGTGAAAAAGGTACCTGAAATAAAAAGCTACCTCATGTAGCATTTGACAAATCAGGTACCTGATTAAGTTTTATTTACCTATTCTACCCTCGAATTTTATGACGTTTATTAACAAAATTAAACACAATACAAAATCCTTACGTAAACTTAATTAATTCTTTTGTGTGTATGACTTTAATAAAAAACAAATTTTATATCAATGGTATATTTTTGAGGATATATTGTTTGAATTTTTTTTTACCTAATAGTTTTATATTAATTTGGGAAATTCTTTGGGCATGAATCATGTATATATAAAAGCTAGTAGTTGAAGCTATTTCTATAACTTGATTTCAATGGTCAATTCATTCGAAATAATGTGCATGAAGAAATCATGAAAGTAGCAATGCAGACATTTTCCAGTAACATTTTAAGTGCACGATTCTATTCAGAAGTTACTACTCAATTTGTTTCGGTCATTTGTTTAAAGTAACACAAGAATTATAGTAAAAACGTAAAAGATATCAATAATAAATCATGTTCTTTTACGTCATTTTCTCAAATATCAGCTACCTTTTCAGTTAGTTTCCAAACAGTTTTAACAAAAATCAGCTACCTTATCAGGTCTTAATTTTCTGGTACCTTTTCAGCTGCCTTTTCAGGTTTCAGGTGTCTTTTCAGGTTTCAGGTACCTTTTCAGGTTTCAGCTATCTTTTCAGCTAATTTTGCCAAACAGACCCTAAGACTCAAAATAAATCCAATCCGTATTTTACAGGCTCTGCTTTGGACGGATGTAAACAAGACTTTGCATTTTGCGTCAACACGAATTGTTTTTTCTTTTTTTTAATATGAACTACTGTAACATCCGTGAAGATTTGAGGTTGTTCAATATTAATTTCTTATACGAATGATTAATTACAGTCGTTATGGGGGTGTATATATGTAAACACAAATTCTTATTTCAAACCAAGCATATCCGTTTGAAACAATAAAACGGGTCAATTAGCTACCATTTTATATGTAAGACAAAAACAAAATGCCTAGATATTGACAAAAAGCTTGTCTTATCTATGCAAGTGGAGTATATTTGACCCGTTTTAGTCTTAAAACGGTTTTATCCGTTTGAATAGAGACTTATTGATATGTAAATGCTTTAATAAAAATAAATCAAAAATCCACGCGTAATTGAGATATATATGAACACTTTGATATTTAACGGTTTACACGTTGACGGATTTGAAGAGGAAAGTGGAGGTACGTACGTGTCCTCACGTGAGAAGAGAAAAGAAAAAAAAATTCAAAAATTGAAAAACAGAGGTGAAACGCGTTAATGCGTGATACATGTCAAACAACCCAACACAACTTACAGACCTACATCAAATTAAAAACCCTAAATCCAACCCATAACCGCCGCCTCGCCGACCTGCCGACCTCAACCGCCGCCTCGACCGCCGCCTAGACAGTCGCCGCCCGCCCTCGGGAAAGACCTCTTTCCGGTATGTTTATTGTTCATACCTTTTTCCCCAAATTTGATTATTGAATTGGATTGAATGTTTGGTAATTATTTGTGTATTGTAGATTTGATTGTGGTAGTTTGATTGAATTCATTAATTGCTAGAGAACCATTTCAAAACAAAGCAGAAATAGCATCCATATTCTGCCATTAGGATTTAGGGTTAGCAGAAATAGCCGAGTTATGTATAAGGGTTAGTAGTGCCATTAGGTTGACAGTTGTAGTAAGAGTCGCCCCTGTTAGAGCAGAATACTCTATTAGCAGTGCCATTAGGTTAACTTTCTCACATTTCATTGTGAACGCATTAAGAAAATGCTTCAAATCTTAGGGAATAAACTTGTTGTGAATTATAGTTGGCTTGAATGTGGAGCGATTTTTCAACTGTTGTACTAAGCCACACATAGCAGCGGAGTTAGGATTCAAATTTAGAGGGCGAAAAGTTTTAAGGGTCGAATCCCTAGCGATATAGGGTACACTTGAAAAAATTCGGACATGGATTAATGATCTAGATGTGGTAAAATTATTACAAGATATATTCTTATTAACCACGGTAAAAATGCTTTTATATATGCTTCAACTTCAATTGAAAAATTTTGTGAGTTTTGACAATTTAGCTTATTAGTGTGTACCTTTACGTTAGGAAAAAATGTTACAATTTGGTTCTATTTGGTACTCGCACATTATTTTTAGCAAAAGTAATTTGGTCAAATAGATTTAGTAGAAGTGTTTGATATTATTAGTGGATTTAGATAAATATTTTGTTGTATTTGTATGTAAATAATCGACACATTTATTTGTAATTATATTACTATGTATTGACGATATTATAATTTAATGTACAATTTTTTTTTCTTACTGATGCCACCCCTTCCCTCCTTGGTTTTACATGTAATTTTTCAAACGTAAAATATATTAAAAAAAGGTTTATTTACTATCCATACACGTAAAGTAGTTATGATTTGAAAGTTAATTAAAATATAAAAATTAAGTAACATAATTACGGAATTTGTAAATATAACAATAATATTATAGCCCGACTTTAATTATTTATTGAATATAATAAGTTATATACAGGATCAAAAAAATTCAGATACTCATCTATCTACTTTTTACTTTGTATTTTGTTTTGGCAGCTTCGTACCTCTCTTGTAACACAACATTAGGGCATTTTTCGTACTTCCCTAATATAACGTTATTGTAATATCTCGTAACCTCATATAATGCTAACATAAGTGGTGTGCGGGTACCTTTTTTAATCATGCTATTTGTTCATCCCGTATTGTACCCTATTGTAATAAGTAGATAGGAGCTCCTTCTTATGCATAGTATTTGATCTCGAGTTAATGTCCATTTAGAACTGTTTCATAAGGTGGTTTAGACCTATCTATCTATTTAGATATAGTTCAAGTAAAGCTATAGATATAGATTTTGGGGATAGGGATAAAAGACAGGAAAATTTATCCGATTGTCCGACCATTTGCACGTTGGAAATGATAAACAATGTCCAAAAAGAAAGACTTCCTCTTGCTCTTGCTAGTCATGGAGACGGACACGTAGGTTCAAAAACTAAAGTCACCTTCCCTTGCTTTTCCTTCGACCAAGTTGGTAATTTACTCGCTTTACATTGGAATAATAGTCCGCCCTCACAATGGGATCAAAGTTCTTTTCCCTAGCAAGAACACCATGGGCCTGCCTTGTCGATGTTCAATCCTAGTAATTGTCGATGTTTAGTCCCAGTAATTTATTTTCAAGGGCTGGAAATGCAGTTGCTAAGCTTTCCTTTTCTTTACCTCTTGCTTTCCTTTTTGCATGTCTTACTGAAGAAGTATATAGGAAAAGCTAGATAATTAAGGGGAGCTATTCCATTGTGGATGAGTTCAGAATGGTTAGGAAAATATAATTTATGTGATTTTGGGTGAACAAACAACTCTCATTTTCTTAATTAATGTGATTTTTCTATTCCCTTTTTATGTGACAACCAAACGAGACCTTAATGGATATATTTTTAATCCAAAATTTTGATATCCTTCTTAAATGAGAATTGTAAATTTGTGCTAGAACAAATATTTTAACTGCGATTCCATTCTCTAAATTCTGGTTAGGATTACAATTTTGAGTGTGTCTAGCTGCTTATGACGGATAGTAGTTTCAACTCAAGTCTTTTTAACTTGCGAGTTCGAGAACTTTAAAACTTTTTAAAACGCAGGCAAGAGTGAAGTATCTTCGATCACCATCCTCGCTTGTTTGCTTTGTCATTTGGGTATGCTGAATCTTCCTGTTTCTTACCAATTTTAGGTGAAAAAGGAGCTCAATTTCATATGTTATTTAGCTGATTTCATGTTAGGGTTATGCATTGAACATTTTGATTGATGAAATGCTTGTGAAAAAAAAACACAGTTATTGTTATTCAGAGAACTGGGATGAGTGTTGAATAAATTTGATATCCGGGTTTTCGTGTTGGTGCAGAACTGATTGCCGACAAAGTTATCCGGTGACGAAAATGAATAGAGTATCTTCAGGCTGCAAGTTCATACATTGTAGTTTTAAATCTCCTTTTGTTGTAAGTCTCGTCCGAAGGTTTGCTCTCTGGTCAATGAAGAAAGACCCTGATCTTGAATCAACTCTGACTCAGAACCGTCGATGGACTGTCAATAATCAGATTAAGAACATAATTCTGAGATACCCTAACCAGGCAGCACCTGTAAACTTTATTCAGAAGAAGTTTAAGACCCTTGATATGCAGGGGAAAGCTCTAAATTGGCTGAATAAATACCCGTGTTGTTTTGAGGTATTACGTGAAAATGATGTACAATACTGTCGGCTCACTAAAAGAATGATGTCGTTGGTTGAAGAAGAAGAGTCTATCAAGGAAGAGCAGGAACCTGTGTTTGTGGAACGGTTGGTGAAAATCTTGTTGATGACCACTAATCAGAGGCTCAATGTTGTTAAACTTGATGAATTGAAGCGTAATTTTGGGTTTCCGGATGATTATTTGCTTAGAATTGTTCCAAAGTATTCTGAGATGTTCCGCCTTGTTAATCACAGTGGTCGGAAAAGTTCTCTTGAGGTTGAGCTTATATCGTGGAACCCTGAGTTAACAGTTTCTCGAATTGAAGCATCAGCGAGCGAGCAAAATACAGTGCCATGTTTTTCTTGTTCATTGCCTTTAAGTTGGATAAAATCACGGGAAAGGTTCAATGAATTTAACTCAAGACCGTATATTTCGCCCTATGCAGATTTTTGTGGCTTAGTTGAAGGGTTGAAGGAGAATGAGAAGAGGGCAGTTGCTTTGGTGCATGAGTTACTTTCATTAACTCTTTGGAAGAAGATCTCGATCATAAAACTTACCCATTTCAAAAGAGAGTTTGCATTGCCTGAGAAATTAAACGTTATACTGCTTCAACATCCTGGCATATTCTACGTTACTAATAAATACAGGACTTACACAGCAATCCTTCGAGAAGCATATAGTGGCTCAAATCTTATCGATAAGGACCCTCTTGTTGTGGTCAAGGAGAAATTTGGAGAACTAATGCTAGAAGGGCGGCATGAGTACAATCAACGACATCGGTTGTTGAACCTGGAGAAACGAAAGAAAAAGGGTATAAATATGCCTAAAGTAGTAAACAAAAAGGACAAGAATGCTGAATTGTCGGAGGAGGAAGATGAAACTGGTCAAGTAGGAAGTTTATTTGATCCCGAGGAGAGGAAACGGTTCTATAAGATACTTTTTGATGAGGATTCTTGAAATATATGATGGTAGCATTTGAAGGTATGTCGCCAAGATTAGTGTGTGTATTAGTCTGAGACGCTGGTTTGTACGTGCCTATTAGACATGATCACTTCAGTTTATTTACTAAAGGCAAAATTAATAGTTTGACGAGCAATTCGTATATCCCAACTAATCTGGAGAAATCCCCAACTGTCTTTGTGGTTCTTTGAATGACTCCTTCAGTCTTGATAATTTAAGAAGTTAGTACTTTAATTATTTGTCCTGATTTGGTTAACCCTTGTTATGGTTTCATAAATGTGTTTCATGCTATTAGGGTGATACGTGTCGTTTCATCTTCGCTTCTTATTTTTTCTCTAGTCCTATTCCTCATTTTTAGCTGTTTCTATATTTGATGATATATAAAAAGACACACCTCCAATTGATTTTCTTTCCCTTTCTTTTCTTAAGGATGTTTGTGTCCGTCTATATTATGCCCTTCTTGATTTCACTAAAGAAGCCAATTTTATTTAGTTTTTATTTTTCTCCCCTCTGAGTTTCTATAATTCTATAGCGTCTTTATATTGTTAACCGTATCACTAGCATGGTTCTAATTAATGAACTGATAACATTGTAATTTAACGATTTTTAACCCACATTTCGTCTCTTATTTAGTCTAATTTATTATCCGAGTTAGCCTTATTTACCAATTTTGTGAATAAAATAGAATATTTATTAATTTAAGTTAACCGATGTCAATCTATATATTTGTTTGATTTTATAGGCACCGGTTTAGATATAATGTGTGAAAAAAAAGACAAGAAGAATAGTTGGCAAGATAATTAATTATAATTTTTAGTTGGGCCGCTATCAAGACTCGAGCCCATAGAAACTCATACAAGTTCGTCCCACGTTTGATTTGTATTTGGCACCCACTTGGGTTAATTCACGTGACCCAAACATTTGGGCTTCAATTTGTGAGATGGCTGACACTATTTGGTCCATTTCTTTGGATTTTGTGTTTGACAATCAAGAAGAGGAGTCACGTGGGGGCACTAAGCAAGCAAGCAGGTAGCTTCCCCTGGGAGTTCTGGGCAGAGGCCATTTCGACGAAGAAAAACAGAAGGCAAAGCAAAAATTAGAGTAGAGTAGAGTAGATTAGTTTAAACAAAAATTCTATTTTTCTTTCTTGTCTTAGTATATCGTCTTGATTTACTACATTGTATGAAGATTTATATTTGGTTTTGGGTGGAAAATTGAAGGAAAGAGACATTCAAGCTCAACAATTCATTCAAAATACATTTAATTGGTATAAATTTCCTTTCTTTTACTTTGTTTATCATTTCTTTACATCTGTTTAGTCTTCCTTCTTCTTTATTTCTCCTTTTTTATTGTTGGTTTTTATGAACACAAGGTGTTTGATAAAATGTCCATGTGAAAGTTTGTTCTTTTTCTTAAGGATGCAACATTTATACTTTGTTAGTATTAGTTGTAGATTAATTAGTGTTTACTTTTCATTGTTTGTGCATTTATATGCTTGTTAGTGTTTTGTATCTTTTAACATGTTATGTTTGTTTTGGTTTAATTAATATGATTAGTGAGTAGTTTTCTCACTAGGGTGCGATTAGACTCCAACATGTGTAGGTTACCGATTTAATTTCAACAACTTGGTGTCAAGGGGTAGTTTAATTGGGTTAATTAAAGGATTTGACTTGTTTATGTTTTATTTGGGATTGTTGTTGACCCTTGACCGTCGACGGGAGTTGGCTAGGTTGGGAGTTGGTTCACCCCACTTGGACTAGTTTGTCATCTTGAGTTGAGCCCAAGAGGGAGAACTTGAGAATGATGCCTTTAATCTTCGGTTCGAAAGCGACGCTCGGGAGAGGGAGTGGGATGGCCGGGGTATAGCGTGGACTTAGAACCTTAATCTCGGGGAAAGGGGAGTCAAAATAGACATATTTTGGTAAGCTTTGACCCTTAACTTAAGGAGTTTGATGCATGAGCCCGAGAGAGAGTTGTATCGGCATAGCTAGTGTCTTAGAGTGAGCCCGAGAGGGAGTTAATGAGCGAATTAGAGGCGTCTCACCATTAATATTTCCTCTTGACAACTTGTTACAAGAGTTAAGTGGTAATTTACAAGTGTTGGAAGTCAAAATCGCGCCCTAGGCCCTTTCTTTATTATTTTTATCTTTATTCTATTACTTGTTCGTTTTCTTAGTTTAGTAGTTATAGTTAATTTATCTTGACATCTTTAGTTTGTTTTCTATCTCATTATTGATTCGCGTAGCTAACCTATAATTTAAGACAAGACTAGTACTCAAACTTGACTTCCCTGTGGATCGACCTCGACTACCCTACTACATTAGCTTAGTTGAGTTTTATAAATATTGTTTGAGGTAGGGGAAGGCGACAAACCCCGCTATCAAAATGGCGCCGTTGCCGGGGAGGTTAACAGATTGATATTAGTTTAATTTTGGATTTGTTAGACTATGCTTTTGTTACTTGTTACTTGATACTTTTACATGAAACTTGTTGCATGTTGCTTAAATGTTGCATACTTAATTGTTTTTTTGTGACTTGTCCTTCTATTTTGTTTTCTTTTGTTTTGTCACTTGTTTGAGCTTACATAACAATGTCTTGCATACGCGATTTTTGTAGACCAACCTTACTCATATTAACCGACCTATTAACATTGGGGTTGTGGAAGTTGATTATGAGTTTGATGTAGGTCTTATTAACTTGATTAGACAAGATGTATTTTGTGGTTTAGAGAGTGAGAAAGCGATTGACCATTTAGTTACTTTTGAGGCAGATTGTGACCTGGTCAAGATGGAGGGGCTATCGGACCAAACCATTAGACTTTTACTTTTTTCCTATCGTCTTAAGGGTGAAGGTAAGAGATGGTTAAACTCTCACCTTCTAGCACCTTTTGCTCTTGGGATGACTTAACTCAAGTTTTTTTAAACAAGTTTTACCCTCCTTCTAAAACCACTCTTAGGAAGCGTCAAATCTACAATTTCTAACAACGTGAGTTTGAAACTTTGAGTGAGACTTGGGATAGGTATAGGGGTTTGTTGAGAGCTTGTCCCCATCATGGTTTCTCCCCTTGTCAAGTCATGATTACTTTCTTTGACAGTTTGCCTTCTTCCCTTAAAAATCTTGTGACCGTATCATCCGGAGTAGGGGCATTTGATAAGTTGAGCGTTGATCATGCTAGAGCTTTGATTGAAAACATGGCTCGTGTTGATGAGAATCGTAATTCCATTTGGGCTAAATTTAAGAGAGAACCACGAAGTAAACTTAAACGTTATGACTATTCTATGTTTGATGCTTTGAGTGGAAATGTGGACTCTTCCTTTATGGATGTGCCTTATGTTGAATCTAATGTTCATGATCATCATGTTCCCCTTTCCTATGAATTTGTGAATGATATGCATGAGTATCCATCTTCTTTTGATTTTTCTTGTGATGTGAATTATGATCTTGATACATTTTCTTCTTATGTATCCCCACCCTTTAAGAAGATGAATGTGATGGATGATGATGATGATATGTGGTTGGAAGATGCAAATAACCTTCTTAGTGAGAACTTTGAGGATGTTGATTTGTGTGAATTTGAGAAAGAGTGTGGATTTGAGACATTGCCTACCATTGTTAATGATGATTTAGTTGGATTTTCCTTGACCAAAACTTACGAAAACCCTATTTTTGAGGAAATGAGTGGTGTGACGATGAGGGAAAACTTAATTTTTGATTACATGGTAGATGGTTTTGATAGTGCAAGAGAACATGGTTTGAGTGGTGAAGAGAAAGTGGTGGAGAATGATATCTTTAATGGTTCTTGGGATAAGGAGATCGTTGTCACTCTTGATGATAGATTTGATGTAAAGTGGGATGATGATGTTGTGGATATTGACTTTTTAGGAGAATTCATTTTTGAGAATTTCTTTGAGGAAGTTTCCGTAACTATCCATATACTTGAGGATGTATCCCTTATTCCAATTGTTATGTCTCCCCTTGACTTTCTTACCCCATGTTATGAGTCCATGATTGAGGAGGATTGTAAATTCACTTTTGAGGAAGTTGAGTTGGTTTTGAGCTTGTCATGTGAGGGTTGCTTAATGAAAAGTCGTGAGGGTATATTTGACAAGGTTTACATGGAAGAGTTGCGTGATTTTGAGCACTTCTTGCCTTAATTCAAACCAAGTGATGAGTATTGGTGTGAGTTTGAAATATTTCGTGTTCATATGCTTGACCACTAACCATTTACCATCATTCTTATCTTTTGGCTTTGTGCATTTTCATGGTTATTTCATTATGAACACTTTTATGAAGATTGGTCTAGTACATTTGACAAGTTAATGAAATCTTTGGTGGGATTTTTTAAATGACTCACTTGCTTGATGCGGCTTATTGTATATATTTCTTTGCTTGCTTGTGTTTGGTTTTGTTTTGTTTCATGTGTATAGGTACCACTTTTGTGAGCTCCACGTATCAACAAGAAGGTGGTGGGCTAGAATTGAAGTAGAAGTGTCAAATATCACTTCACCTAGTGAATGATCGAAGATTGTGCTTCAAAAGGTATTATTCTTTAGCCACCCTTTCTTTTTACCTTCCCTTGGTCTTGGACATTGAGGACAATGTCAAGTTCAAGTGTGGGAAGGATTGTGTTGTTGGTTGTGGAGTAATTGTGGTTGGAGCGTGGATTGGATTTGGTGGTTTTGGTCCCTAGTGGACCTTTTTTGTGGAGTTAGAGTGTTGGCAATTTTGGTGGTGTTGTGTTGTCTAAACATGTTTATTGTGTTTTATAGTGAGCCCGGGAGGGAGTTGTATCGGCATAGCTAGTGTCTTATAGTGAGTACGAGAGGGAGTCTATGGGCGAATTAGAGGCGTCTCACCATTAATATTTCCCCTTGGCAACTTGTTACAAGAGTTAAGTGGTAATTTACAAGCGTTGGAAGTCGAAATCGCGTATAAAATACAAGAGACGTAATTAGAGCCTGTTTGTAACCTCAAACTGTCAACCTGACCCCAACGAAACCCAAATATCCTATATCATCCAGATGTTTTACCTGCTTTTGTAATGTCAAGTGGAGAAATTCTTGCAGTATAGTAAGTTCCTCTAGCATTGAGTTCCAGCACGCTGAACTACACAAGCCTTCAAGTACCACAGTATAAGTAACCCTCCCACTCGGTTTTTCCACTCCTCTTGAGAGGTGCAATGCTCGAGCAGCCACTCCCCTACATTATAATGCACTGTGCCTTGTTAACTCTCTAAATTCAAAAGAGTAGAGACAATTGATTGGACGACAAGAAATGCATTCATGGACGCAAAAGCTACAATGGACTAGGCAGTCAACAAACCCCCAGCTTTAATTTGATATAAATTGAGTTAAATAAAAGGGATGAGAAAGAATATAATAAATAAATACTTATTTATTTGTCTATTTTTGAATGAATCGATTGTACTGCTACGTCAATTCCCTTTTCAATTCCTAAGTCCATTGATTTTGGCCAAGGGACACTCAGAATTTTAATAAGTCTCGTCGTGTTCGGCTATGCGTGGAACCTTGTTCCTGGTTTCAATAATCGGATCAAGTATTTGGAGCTTTACACCATCATTATTGGTACTTTCATTGATTTGTGTGCTGAGCTTCTGTATTCACCTCATCCTAAGTATTTTGTTAATGGGGTCTTGGATTTTGCTCATTTGTAGTGCTTTGAGCATGCTGGAATGATTGTCATGTTCTTCATTTTCAGTATCGTTTCGCTTGTCTCAGTTAAGTCCAGGTAATTTAGGCCTTAGGGGATGTTTGAAGAGTATAATGATGTGTAAATTGGATTGATTATGAGTTTATTCCAGATTTGTTAATTGACTCTCCATTCAATAAATGAAGGGTGTAATTGTGAATGAGAATGATGCCCGACTTAGACGTAGTCGGAATTGATTAAGTGTGATTGATATATTGTTAATAAAACTCAAGTCTAATAATGCTTGGGATCTGCCTATTGCAGAGAAAACAAATATGAAATAACACTAAGAAAAGTAAAACATATTTTAGAAGGGCTCTTATATTAATAGAAAAAAAAATTATATAACGACAATAATAGAAAAAATGAAATTTTATAATGACAATGAATATATTTAACTCATTGATTAAGCCTCCCATGGTTTCTGAATTTTATATAAATATAAATTAAAATTTATGCTTAATTAATTTCTACTGGATTACTGATTAGAGCGGCAAAAGCTAACCTGACTCGATACAACCCGAAATTGGGTGGACGGAAACCAAATTGACTTGACCCTAACCAATTACCAATAGCAGCCATATTTTTCCAACCAAAACTGATCTGTGGCCTATGACCCGATATAATGAACTAGCTTAATAGTGATTTAAACTAGTTTTGTGACCCGTGTAATGCACGGGACAATTCTATGCTTTCTTAGATTTTTGAAGTATATTTTTATTCATAAAATTGAACGCTAATCTTTAAAGATAAATGTATAACAAATTTTTTCACAAATTTAAATCTATAATATAAGACAATACAATCTATAGTACAGGACAATTACGTATTTTTTTAAAAACAATAAATAGTTTGAATTACGAAAACAAATAATTTTTTTGTTAATTACAAAAATAAATATATATATGAACAAAATAATTATCTAAAATTTGCACCGCAAAATTTTTAACTCTTCTATAACCCTTATAAATGTGCAAAATCCCCCTTAAGGATGAACAGTAGAGCAATGCTCCATGTGCATGCTGCGTGATGAATAGTCTGCTCTTTGTCTTCTTCTTATTTCTTTACCTTTTGTTGCTTCCTCATTTTTACTTCCCCATTCTCGCTCTTCATACTCCCTCATTCTTCTTCGGATTCACTTCCTTTGAATTCGTCAGACCTTACTTTAATTCCAGGAAGATACACGTACTGTACTCTTCGCACCATAAAATTTCTTGTACACCGAATGTTCCGATTATGGTTTGGTTGGGTGGTTATATGGTTCAGTGTTTGATTCATGTTGTTCTGGTGTGGTCTGAGTATCGCCGCCTGGTGAGGAGGCGAGAGGTTGATTTGGAGGCGGCTGATGATGGTAGTGTTGGCGATGATGATGGTAATGCTGTCTTCTTCTTCATCCTCAACTACCTCACTCCGATCAATTTTCTAGGGTTCATAATATCCCGAAATTATCAAATCACCTGGAAAATTAAAAATCCCTCAATGCGAGAGATGAACAAATAGATCCCGAATTCGAGAAATCGGAGTGAGCTCCAGTTGATTATTTGCAGTGTTTTAAGAAGAAAAATAACAGTGTTCTAGGGTTTCAACAACACCCAACTAAGGTTTAATCTTTGTTTTTTTATCTTTTTTCTTTGTTGCTTTTATGTTTTAATTTGCAGTGTTCTAAGAAGAAAAATAACAGTGTTCAAGGGTTTCAACAACACCCAACTAAGGTTTAATCTTTTTTTTTTTTTTTTTTTTTTTTTTTTATCTTTTTTATTTGTTGTTTTTATGTTTTATGTGTAAAAGATTCAATCTTTGAGTACCCTTTTGTGTTTTGTGTGTTCATTTCATCAGGTTTTTCGTAATTTGTGATGATTTTGCTAAATTTTATGTGGGTATGATGCTAAATTCCGCGTGAATCGGTTCAAATGCCATAGAGTCATATACTAAGTATCCCTGCCATCACTCGTTAATTTATGCAATTCCAGCGTCTGTCTTATTAAGTTTTATTTATCTTTGTCTTCAGGCATGAGAAACCTGTTGGGAAGACAGCCTGAGACAATTCTTCGGGAGCTTTCAACTAAAAAAGGACAGGTAAGTTTTCAGTTTATTTCTTATAGGAATGGCAGGCTGATAAGGATATTAAATCCATACAAAATCTCATTGAAACCGCCTTAGACTTTAGCTGACCTTTTGCTACTATGTAGTAATTCATTCAATGATTTAGCTTCAATGATTATGTTGCAAGTTTAAGATGGTCTTAAACAATATTACCTAGCTTTTTAGATATAGGTTGTGCATAAATTAGTATTAGTTGGGTGTTACCTTCCGTATTATCTATAGGTTACATTGTACCATGAATGCTTTAGTATAAGTAGGCTTGTGTGAGAACCTCTTATACAAGAATACATAAGATAATTAGAGTTGGGACTTGTTTGCGCTTCTTAAAAGTTGACATGAGGCTCCCTATATGCCAATTGTCAAATCCAAAAGTAATCATTTTATTTGGATTTCAGAGTCTTCATCGTAGAGCCCAAAAGTAATCAGCAAGCCTGTACTCATTTCCATGAACCATTGTCTGGAAAATGCATTGTCCTTGTACATACTTTTTGTGGACAAAGGTTAGTAAAAGACTGCTAAAATCTAATCAGCTGGACATGGTTTGTTGCAACAACTTATGCATATGGGTTATTGTCATTAGATCCGGGAATATGTTCGGGCACTCTTTCCAGGCAGAGAATGATTTACCCTTGTGTGGCCATTAAACAACGCAACTCAACTTCAGCGTCTCGATAAAATACCGGTTAGTATGCCATCTGTAAATTGCATTTTATTGTCTTTTTTGAGTTGCGCCAACAAAATAATATTGATCTACAGTTGGATAAAATGAGGCCAGAGTTCAATTATGGCTTGGATGTGCTGACAAGGTTTGTATTTGAGAGAACTAGGCCCAAACAAGTGGGAGCAATTGTAATGAATGGGCCTATGCTGGCTGGTCTCACACAGTCATTTCTAGACGCATTGAACCGGGGAGCAGTGCCTACAATCACTTCGTCTTAGCAGGTCAGTGACTTTCAAATCTTTTACAGAAATGAGGATCTAGCAGGATATAATAATGTGGACCTTGTTGGATGCTGAGTCGTTTTGCCATTATTGATCGGTGTACCATACATGCATATACATTTCAAATTTGCCAGTTATTGTGGTTTTTGAAACAATCGTAAACTGTTAGAAATGTAGTATGTGTTTTTCTTTTGGCTGGGTGCTTGAGATTAAGTGGACTTGGTCTATGTCTTTTTTATTTTATTGTATGACCATATTTTCATCTTTATGCAAGTAAACCTTTCTCCCTACAGAGTGTAGGAGAAGCTGAGTGCAGGAGAGCTTATGATTCAGCTACTGAGGAGTGCATCTCATCATTTGACCATTCAAAGCCTCCAGAGGAAGTAAGGGTGATAACTCTTTAATTCAACCTTGTAAGTGTGTCATTACTTTGTGAACTGAATTCTTTTATTGTTATGCAGTACTTAGGGAGGCACATGAAGCATTAGAAGGCCTTAGGTATCTTCAATGCGAGTGCTGTGGGAGCTGGTTCTGTGAGGCAAAAAGATGAAAAGCTACTTCAGACCTTCTTCAGGAAGGCATTTGAGGTAAATCTTTATTATATTTAGTTATTTACCATATTGTGAATGTTTGTATAATATGTGCCTGCGTTGTCAATAACTCAACACTATAGCCGGTTGGGTTTAAATGGTGCCGTTCGACTGTCCTTGTATATTTATGACATTCAGTGAGCAAGTTTTGGTGTTAATCAATTAATGGACAAGGTTTATATGATTTGGTTGAATCATAAGAAGTCACCTTTAGTCTAGATTGTTAAAACCCGTAATCCATCTTTATTGGGAATTCAGGATTACAAAAGAGATGCTTTTATGGCGGCAGATATGAAATGTACAATTGCTATTCAGAACATAGAAAGAAGATTGCGAGTGGCTTGTAATTCTACTGATGCTAAGTTGGAGAATGTTCTCAAGGTAGGTTTGGATTTGACAATGACAAAACTTGGTATATAATACAGAGGGAAATTAGTATATATATATATAATACTTCCAAATTGGATTTCTCTCATAAATAATTCATCGAGTTCAGTAATTATTATTGTAGATAGAATTGGATTTAATTCAATTGAATTGGTCTGAAGATGCAGAATCAATCAGGTACTTATTTCTGTCTTGTTTTAATTTCTTAATTACCTTAGATTAGATTAGGTTTGGTTTGGTTTTGAATTTTGTCAGATTATTCTGGGATAACTGCTAGATTACATAGTTTACGAGCATGTCCATCCGTATGAATGAAATCATGAATAGATTCAGAATACCTGGAACGAGCTTTCTGAGACTGCTCCTCCCCTTGTTATTATATAATGTTTGGATTAGTTTAAGCTTTAACCTTGTTAGTAATGCTTTAATTTAGTTATCCGCTACAGTTATGGCTTCTTGGTTGTGGCCGCTTGTGCAGCATCCAAGTGTTAGTCCTCATGTTGATGTTGATAGTATCAGTGTGCTGCATCCTCGTGTTGATAGGATCAGTAGCTTACCAGATGAGTTGATGTTTCAGATTCTTTCTCGACTTTCAACAAAAGATGCTGTTGTCACCACTGTCCTAACCAAAAAGATGCGTTGTCTTTTTTCTAGGATGACAACTCTTGACTTCCACGATTCTCCGATATCCCACTGCCCCAAGTGAATCGCTTATAACTCTGGATCTCTGATGCAATTACTTGCCTGTAGGTGGAATGTATGGCATGCCTCCACCAATGATGGATCGATATGGTATGCCTGCTCCTATGGTTAGTCTTTGTCTTGAGTCTGACCTACAATTTATGTACTTTACGGCTGCTGACTTGCAAGATGGCAAGATGGTGTTATGTACTTGTGGTTTTGCTTGCTGAATTGAAGTTCTGTGAGGTGTATATGGTTTTGATTTTGTAATTGTTATGATTTACCCTTGTTAATGTTGTAAAGTGAAAGGTGGTTACTCTCAATTCTCAAACTAAACTAGGCTTCCCAATGCTCCACTCAAATCTAATTCTACCACTTTCCAGGAATATCATTTCCAGCATCAATTGGGTTTGTTGCATATAATATGAAACTAGGCTTTTCACTAATTTAACATCGTATATCCACTTCTCTACCTATATTTCTAGAAAATGAATACTCATTCTTCACCTCAATTCACGACCAAGGTTTAAATGTGGACAATTAACTCGGGACTCGGGAGGGGGGTACTAGGTACTAGGTAGGATCATTTACCTCTCATTGCTTCTTTCATCACTTCTTTCTACTCTATGCTTAAGTTGCTACTGTCTCAATCTAACTTCAACGTTCCATTTTTCACTACTGAAACAGTGATGGGGTGTTTCAAATTCTCTGATGAAGAAGACAGAAGCGGCCCAAAGGCACTCAAGCTGGTATCTAATTTGTCATCAAGTTCTGCCCTTGGTGATGATGACATAACCAGATCAGGCTCTGATCTCAATTCTCAAGATATCTCTGATACAAGTGCCAAGTCCATGAGAAAAAAACTCCTTTTTCAGCATGTCTCAGAGATCAACATCCAATTTGCGAGTCTTCACTTTTCAAGAGCTAAAATCAGCTTCCAAAGGTTGCAGTCGGACTGGCAGGATTGGAGAGTGAGGGTTTGGGTGTGTATATAGAGGGATTATCAAGAGTTCGGAGGAACCTTCGACAAAGATAGATGTTGCCATTAAGCAACTGGGTAAAAGAGGTCTCCAGGCAAGTATCTATTCTGTTTATTTGCTTCTGTGTGTCATCTTTTCTTGCTTTACACATACTGAGAGTTCCTGCAATGATCTGAAAAAGAAAAATTCACAACAAGACCAGTATGCTGAAAAACGGCTGTTTAAATTTAGTTATCTGTCATGTGTTTTGAGTTGGGTGGATATTTTTCCAGCTTCAGAGAATCCTTTCAAGGGAATCTATACCACTCTACCCAAGCCTGGCGGCGGTGAATTCAGAAAGTACTACAGCTGCTTTTAATGATCCCAGGATCGGTACGTTCGGCATATAACTCGTAATTTTTTTTTCTATGGGCTAGGAAGTGAGATGTAAGGCTTTAGACAAGAAAGTCATTGAGATTTGAAAACATATTACTCCAATTTGGCTACAACTGTCGAAGGGAGCTCGTGTTAGAGTGTCAAACACTGGTGTGAGTGTTGTCTGGTGAAAATGTTCGTATCTTTTGTCTGTTAAAATTGTTATGCTGAGTGGCGTCGAATCAAAGTAAAGTGTTACATAGATGAGTATTACTCCTTCAGCATAAGACTTCTCCCTGTCAATTGTACGTGCACGATACTCCATTTTCATAATACTAATTAAGTACTAACAGTAACTTTGTTATGTTTTTTAAATGCAGAAGCTGTTCCGAAGAAAATACTGGAACTAATGATTGTTGAAAAACTGACCAGAGAGAATGTGGCCAGTCATCTCCAGGCAAGTTTAATGACTTTCACTCCAATAGTTTCCTCCTAAGATCATCACAATCTAACCCCTTAAAATCCTCTTCTTTTTATTTTGCAGAAATATCGGTTGTATTTGAAAAGAATCAGCTCCGTGGCTAACCAGCAAGCTAACATGGTTGCGGCTTTGGGTGGCCCCGATTACTTGCGCATGAATGCCGTCAATTTCCACAATTTCAATGCTGCTGTACAATTTCAGAACACTTCATTTAGATCAGTCCCCCCAGCTGGTGTTCTTGGCCAATTAAACACCCCAGCAGGGCTAGGCCTTCACGGGCTCTCCCCTTCTGGAATGGTTCACATGGGCCACACTCAAATCCCGAGTAGTTCCATCACGGACAGTGCTAAATTCCAGGCTGGCATATTGCCCGGGAATCAGACGGGCATACTTTAAGGGATGCCTACATCATTGGAATTTGATCAAATTCAACAGAAGAAGGGTGTTACTGGAGTAGACAAATTCTGTTCAGCAAATAACATTGGAGTAACCTCGGATTCTTCCACTAATGTCTTTGATCATAGTAGAATTAATAGCAATTGGTCTACTGCTGTACAATCAGAAGCGACTTCAACCAACCGAATAAAGAGTATGATGCATGACATGTCGCCCAACATTTCTGTTCATAGTCGGTTTCAAGACTCGAGATTGGATGCCCAATGCGAAGTGGGTTTGATGAATGATTATGAACCTGATTTTCTAAACCATGGAAATTTTATGGACAGCTCATTGAATTCTTCAATGGGGGTTCAAGGAGAATACCATACAAGCTCCGTGTTGCATAGAAATGGGGGTGTTGGTTCAATTGGACACCCAAGATATACTTCCTTAGGTAACCAACATAGTCAGTTAGTCCAGAATTCGGGATTGGACATGGCGGTGAAAATGAAGCAAGGACAGTTCATGGATTATGGAGGAAGGCCTATAGAAAATTATGCTACTAATGGCGCTGGTTCTTTGGAAGATGTTGTCACTTCAATGTTTCATCAAGTCTGAATGTTCCTGTTCTTTTGCAGGTATACTCTTTCGACCTTGAGCTCGTTTATGGCCTTATATTAATGCTTGCTTCTTCAGGGCCTAATCCAAATTGACCCTGTCCAAAGCCGAATTAACACAATGATTTTGTTCATAGCAGCAAGCAATCAATGGGGTATTCAAGGATTTCTGTTCATGGCAGCAAGCAATCAATGATTCTGCTGGCAGTATGGCTTCTATGGGTTCACCAGATCAAATTCATTTCTGGGAGAAAGAGTTAAATAACCTAAAATTGGAATTCGAGGTAACTTGAATAAACCTTTTACGAATTGACCATTTTCTGTATTTTCAAGTGTTCTAATGGTGACCTTGTTATAGAGAGAGTTGAAGTTGAGGCAACAAGAGCAGCAACGGTTAGCAGAAGAGCAAACTCGAGTTTCTTCTCTTATATCTGAAAAGCAAGACTTGGAATTGAAGCTTGCGGAAGTAATGAAACGTTCTTCAGGTACTTTCAATGAGTTTGGGTGCTTACTTTCGATAATGCCACTTACATGTAGACAGTTTTGTACTAATAGGCTGCATCTTGTTTAGTCCTCGTAACATCTCCGCTGTTATGTTTTGCAGATGATGCTTCAAGGAAAACATCCTTGAATACATTTATTTGTAAGTCATATTGGGCATTTTTAAATTGTTTCAGTCGTTTTATCGGTAAATATAAGTTGTCTTGTTTAGTCGTTTTATCGGTACTTTGATGGGTGGATGAATTGAAACATGTATATGGCATATTTGTTTTTCAAGAGATTGAACTGATTTTCAATTGAACATAGAAGTACTCTTAAAAGAATTGTAAAACTTACAATTTGATTCACGATTTGAAAAGGTATCGAAAAAGTGTATTACAAAGTACTATTTTGTATACGATTCTTGGTAACAAACATGATATTGTGAACTTCCCTTTTCTCCTTTTATGGATCAGCGTTTGATTTTGTGCTTTTAATGGTCTCTGATCAATAGCTTACCGATTGTAAACCCTTTAGGAAGACAAGGAGAAGCTAGAGAATCAGTTGCACGATATGGCAGTAATGGTGGAGAGGTTGGAAAGTGGTAGGCAGAAGCTTCTATTAGAGGTATTACCTAATACCTACCTCTACTAGAATATATTTCCATTCCGCTTCCAAATGGCTCGATTTTATTTTCTTCAGCAAAAAGATTAATTTCATTAATAATACTATGTCATTCGACGCGCAGAAATAATATAAGAATTAATCAGAGTCTCATTTATTGAAATGGAACAAACATCTATATGGCATCTATTATTTCATTTACAATAGGCCATCTGCACTCGATTAATTTGATATGCTGATATTAACATTTTCATTAACAGATTGATTCTCAATCTTCCGAGATAGAGAGGCTTTTTGAAGAGAACTCGAGTCTGACATCTGCCTATCAGGTAATTTGGAATGCCAAAATAATCTTAAAAGGCATCCCAAATTACCTGATTTTCCCAATGTGATCTGGGTAACTTTCGCCACACTTGCACCTCATCGTAAATCTCACATCTTCCCAAGCTCCTCACATTCATCTTCTTCTTCCAAGGTATTTCCGCATTTGACCCTATTTTTTTTATTATATTCACATTGATTGATTGTATTTCATGTTTATTGTTAAATTAGAGTTAATGGGTTGTTGTTATTAGGATTGAATTGAAATGGGTAGTGTTTGATTTTTGTACTAATTACTGATTTAGTACTTCATATATATATATATATATATATATATATATATAGGATTTGAACTTTGAAGTACCCTTGTAACCCTAGCTCTGACTTTATTTTTAAGCTAAAGATAGTTCCTTTTAGGTAGATTTACAGATTGGGAGGTTATAGTGGATCAAAGAACCCTAGGACTGTACTATCATGGTTGATTGAGAACAATGCAGTTGTGCCGAGGTCGGAATTGTATTATTTGAAGGGAAATAGTGTTGTACCCTTGAATGAAGGAAGGATTTCGAGTGATGGGATTAAGTGTAATTGTTGTCAGAAGATGTTCAGTTTATCTGGTTTTCAGGCTCATGTTACTGGTAATAACATGTCTAGGCCAACTGAGAATCTGTTATTAGGAAACGGGAAATCGTTGGTGAGTTGTCAGGTGGAGTTGATGAAGAAGAAGATGATGAAGTTCGATCAAGGACCGTCAGTCCGGGCTGCTGGAATGGGATCTAGGTCTAAGTTTAGGTCGCTGGCGGGATTGAAGTCTGAGAACTGTAATGACTATGTTTGCTCAATCTGTCATTATGGTGGTGATCTGATTTGTTGTGATAGATGCCCGTCTTCGTTCCATGCAACCTGCCTTAATATTGAGGTGGGTTTTCTGCTGAATTTATGTTTATTTTTTGGCAAGATTTCCACTGAGAATAATCTGAAGTTTGAGTGATCTGCTAACATTAATCTCGAAAATTTGCTTTATTTAGTCTGATTTTGCATTGTTTTAGTTGGAGAGCGGTCTCCGACACAATCTATGATGAATGGACCTTCATGCATCGAAAATTTGCTTCATTTATTCTGATTTTGCATTGCTTTAGTTAGAGAGCGATCTCCGACACAATCTATGATGAATGGACCTTCATGCATTGGCTAGATTATGCATAAAATCTGATAGATTTTGTGCGATTTCTGTTTAATGGTAGAAATATGGTGCAAAATCAGAACTAATATAGTAACTTGGGATGGTTTTGGAAAGAGTGGATCTTGAATTACTTATGAGACGAACTTTGGATTATTGTTGGTAATTTTTCTTAAATGTTGCGTTAAAGTTATCTTTGGTACTTATGTCTTGAATTTACTGTTTTTTTATAGACCATTCCTGAAGGTGACTGGTTTTGTCCATGCTGTTGTTGTGGGATTTGTGGTGACAGTCAATCTGATAAGATGGCAGAACAGTTTGCCGATGATAGCCTTCTCCGTTGTTATCAATGTGAACGTCAATGTAAGTTCTGCGGTTTTGGTATACACTTATTTTGGCAATGTTTAAGATTGCTGGGGGTTTTCAGGCTTTTAATAATGCTTTTAAATTCTCTCTTGCAGTTCATGTTCACAGTAAGAAAGACCGAGGCATGGTTAGTGGTGAAGAACATTGGTTTTGCTGCGAAACATGTGAAATGGTATGGTATTAAACTATTAACGTTGCATCTTGTTTCATATTATCTCGTCAGTAGAAGATTTCTGTATTTCTGTATGACGGGTCTCATCAACAGGGTTTGAAACCCGTCATACAGAAATAAGGCTCTATAGTTGTCTATTGTTATCGTCTCCTTCTTTGTCAGCTCTAATCAATGTTGAATGTTTCAGATGCAGTGGGGCCTCCAGCAGCTTCTTGGCAAACCGATTCTTGTCGGGTCATGATTTAACTTGCACCTTGATCAAACCAATGCAATATTAGGCAGAGGATTGTGAATTGGCTGCCATGGCTGAAAATTATTCAAGCTTAGCGTTACTCTCAAAGTAATGCACGGGTGTTTTGATCCCGTGAAAGATCCTAGGACTAAGCGAGATCTTGTCGAAGACGTTCTTTTCTGCAGAGGGTGAGTTTCTCTGGTTTCCTGTCTCAACCACACTAATTAGCTTATTAAACAGTGCAAGTCTTTTTTTATGCTGGTTTTATGTTATATACCGTTCAGTTAGCCCTCGCATACGGTTTTTGTTTGGATCGTTTTTTATGTAAGCACAAATGCACAATCAGTCGAGTTAGTTTGACATTCACTCTTAAACATGCCGATAAAGGAAATATTAACCATTGGCTAAGACACGCTAAAATGGAGTTTATAAACTATTTACGGGAGTATTTTTTCTGTCGTGGTCTAACACTGTCCTTTTGAATGATGTCCAGGTCGAACCTTAACAGATTGAACTTTAAAGGATTCTATACGGTTCTTTTGGAAAGAAATGATGAGCTGATTGTCGTGGTCTAACCTCCCAATTCATTACTAACATGTTAATTTCTTCATACAAGGATACTTACTTTTTCATTAAATCAAAATTAGGGTTTTGATCATCATCGATTTTATTCTTATTTCAAAAATGCTTCCATGGGGTGGGATTTCTTGTTGTCTAAGTGCAGCTGCTCTTTACTTCCTTGGAAGAAGTAGCGGCAGGTAGGTTTCTTTTTATTTTCTTCGCTACCAATCATTTCTTTTCTTTTTTTCGAGTATTTTGGTTCTCATGATGCTTTGTTGTTGTCATTATTCATTATTCAGGGACGTCGGTGCTCTCAAATCTGTCACTAGAGTTAACCACTTGAAGGATTTGGGTAGGCTTTTTCTTTATTTGCTTCTATTTAATTTAGGGCAGGTAATGGCCACATTGGCTACCCATACTGTTTAAACTGCTATGATAAACTTTTGTATGGTTATATGCTCACTACTTCCTCCGTCCCACTCATTTCTTTACCTATTTCTTTCATGGGTGTCTTGTCTTTGTCATTTGTTTACCTTTATGGTAATATTTTAGAAGCACTCAACAACAATACCCCAATCCCCAAATGGACCACTCCCCTCTCTTGCTTTTCTGCCAAAACCAAAAGTAAACAAATGACGGGACTGAGGGAGTATCTTTTTTTGTAAATTGTCAGTTCAGTATGAATCTATGTATTGGCTGCCGGGTATTATGGGCAGAATGCTATACAAGGATAGCATTTTCAAGGGCTTTTAGTTATTTTTCTGTTTAGTCAAATTTTGTACGAGGGGATTGATTTTTCTCTTCTCTTTTCCTCACTATCCAGCAATATTGCTAGATGCCGCGTCCAAAGTTTTACCATTGGTTGTCTCTGTTTCTGGACGAGTTGGTTCTGACACACCGATCAAATGCGAATACAGTGTGGTCTACGGGGTGTCATTGTTGAAGAAACGGTATCTCTTTTTGCCATTGGCTTTCATACTCAAACTGAGTTACATTTCCAAAGTAAGGAATTATTATTGTCTATTGCTTGCTTAACTCAGGCTGAGCAACACTTTTTGAAGCACAACGATGCTGGTTCACGGGTACAAGATTCTGCACTAATGCTATGCATGAGCAAGGAGGTCCCATGGTACCTGGTAATAGTTTTTTTCGTAGAAGCCTGGAACTTTTTTGTAGGAACACATTCTTTCATTTCTTGTTTCTTTTTCTGTGGCAATGGGATAATTTAATGATGTTTTTTTTTTCTTTTTAAGGATGATGGTTCTGGCCGTGTTTATGTAGTTGGGGCATGAGGTGCCACCGGCATGGAACTGACCTATTGGGAGTGAACTGTTTGAAGAGTCAGGTCGATCCCTTGTACGTGGGACGTTGGACTATCTTCAAGGTCTTAAAGTACTCCTCTTTCCAAACTCAATAAATGGAGATGCTAGCTTTTCTTATATTTTCTGACCGCAACATTACTTTCAGATGCTTCGTGTCAAACGTACTGAACATGTTCTTCCTATCGGGACACCCTTAACTGTCGTAGGTGAGGTATGAAATGATAATTATTTTCTTTTATTTGGATGGTATTTATTTGACAAAAATCGTGACGAGTAACGCCCTATCACAAGTTGCTCCTTCCATTTACCTATGTTCTTGTTACTTTTGGGCACAATATTAAGGAAAAACGAATACGTGGTTCTTATTTAAGGAAGAGTGTGTGGGTAAGTGATTGGGGTAATATTAGCCATAGATTTTGTGTCAAAAAGGAAAGAGAAACATCTTAGTGAAACTCCCCAAAATGGAAAGCAGGAAGATTATAGTGAAACGGATAGAGTAGTTTTTTCTGTCTCTCATGATGTGTTAATGAATCTTCAATCTTAGTTATGGAATTGTTATGCCAAGATTATTGGTCTCAGCTTGTAGTTTGTTGCGGTAACTGGGAAATGCATTATGAGGTGTTGCTTAACACTCTATTGTGTCTGAACTGCAGGAGAGCATCTCATGATGTTGAACAGTGAGCTACGACAACTGAAAAATATTGTGATGAGTTTGAAGAAGAAATCTCTTTGGTCAAAAAAGTTGGAGTAGTTATATTCCTTACTTCTTTCTGCTGACAGCCTATTGTTATATTGTCTCGCATGAACAAAGTTCGATTTCATATTTGTAACTGAGCTATCATAAGAGATTTGAAAGCTGCAACTCATCTTTTTTCCCTTTCCGTCCTCTTTTCATGTATCTCGTTTTAATCCTGATTCAATGTATCCTGAACTACATTTAATCTAAATGCAGGTCATTGAGAAGCTTGTTGATAGAGTTGCGTTCATACGCCAAGAGATAAAAGAAGTATTTGGAACAGGTATATTGCAAGTGCTAGCCTACAAGTGCAATTTTTTTGCATTTGTTTTGCTGTGAGAAAGAAATGAATAATCAAGAATGGCTTGCTCCCACATGAAGGTAAGGAAGCAAATCATGTTATCTAAAGTTGTCGACATTAATTAAAAACAAATGTAATGTAATATAATACTACCTAATACACCAGATGATTGTCTGGTTGGCATTTCTGCTAACAATTGCCAACCTTATTGCAACATTACAACATGCACTCACCTTTTTAAGTTTCAATCACATTTAATTTCACAATCATTCTTATTATATTCTCTGTAGTAAGCTTGGTGTTCAGCAGTGGATAACTGACTGGACTATGGTGCTCTTCTCGTGAACTACACAAGTAGATAATGGTTGATTTTGTAAGTCAAGCTGCTTTTGAAACCTTATAGTGAGCCAGTGACCAGTAGTTGAACAAGAGACACATCAGTTTTTGGTGCTTCGTGTTTTCAGGGAAACTACGTCTCAACTAGATAATAATGACTCGGCAATGATTTGTAAACCTTTTCTTCTTTGTCGGCCTACTTCTCACTTCGTTTGTGAAGAACGAGACAGTTAGTTTCATTTAGGAATTTTGGTCCACCTTTCATTTTATCACTGGCTAGGTAATATACATTTTAACCTTCTAAACCATTCCCCTGCTGCACTTTTTCTGCTCTGTCTTGGTGTTTGGTTAACTGTGGATTGCTATTTTTTGAAATCTTGATTGTCTCATGACTCTCATCATAGTATCGTATTATTGCATCTTACTAAGGGCATCTTCTGGTCATATCAGCTATCAGCTTAGTTCTATACTTCTATTCATACAATCAATCGGTCAGATACTTGGATATGAGTACTTTATTTATCTACTACAAACTTAAGCAACTATTGCATTTTTCTTGTCCGATTCCATTATGTAATGAAGGAATAGTTATAAAACTCTTGAGCAATTTTGAGTTGGTGTTTCGTTACGTTTTTTTCCTTTGGGAAATAAATCAGCATTTGAGTGTGTTCATCCTCTCGGAGTAATAACATGTACAAATATTTGAACTTTGGGATAGGCGGTTTACCTAACAGGACATAGTTCACCTTTTGACATATCCTATTATTCAAAAGTGTGCCTGGAAGTCTTAGTTCACGTTTATGATGTCGTTTTTATTATGTTTTCTCTGTGCAGATATTTTATATGATTCTTGGTCCCCGACTATGGCAGTGAGCTCTATACGTATCAGCATTCTCTCAATGTTGTCAAGCTCTCCTTCGAAGGTTTGTATTCATTCCCTTGATTCTCTAGGACCCGACAGGCATGGTATTGAATATCGGTAAGATCGGCCGTCATGCGTTCATGACCTGATCTTGGTCATCATCACACCTTCGATGCATCCAGAGTCCAAACTACCTTAAATCCCATCACCTTACCTTTCTAGACCTGGACAACTCTTCCGCAATTTGGCATTGTAGCCCATAATTAATTCCATTGTCACAACTCCCTACCTTGCTCTTATATTTCCTCATCACTTAGACAACAAGCTTTTCTGAAAGTGCGACGTTTGGGTTTTACTTGCAGCAACGCCCTGCAGACGATGATCGCTATGTGAAGAACTGCAGAAATGGAAAATCTCCCAAGGAGACTAGGTGGTGGTTCCATGATGACAAGGTATAATATCATGTGTCCATGTTCACAGTTGACATTTAAGACAGTATAGACTGCTTCAAGTATTGTGTCTCCCGAAATCAAGAAAAAGTATATCTAAATCATGACTACCTAAATTAGCTCGGGGGCATATATCCTATGGAATGTGGCAATCTCAATGTAAAGTTCATAATACTAGATTTGGTTTTGAAGTTGGTGCTATGAGAAAACAATATCTGCATATTAAATGCTGTCGAATGTTGCTCTATTTCGTTCCCACAACTCTTTCTTCTCAACTGATAAATCTTCACAGTAAAAGGAGGATATCTAACAAAATTTTATTGTCAAGCTGTATGGTATGTCTGCTGTCACATTGAACGTATTTTGTTGGGAGATAATGCCCAATAATGTTAGAGGGCGTTTAGTTGGAGCTTCTAGAATGGATTCATTCCGTTCTAGGTTTTGGTTCGATCTTTTTGGTATGGAAATTGGAATGGACAAGGAGAGTGTAGAGATAAAACAAGAATTTTCAAAGTATAGGAGTTTAATTAAGATTAATTTTTCAACGAATATTATATATTGAGATGGACGCCCGTTTAATTAAATTACGCTAAACTTTCCCTTCAGCTAAATTCATGCCTTTATAAATTAACTCTTTAGTTTAACTTCAGGCAGTTCAGTTATTTCAATTATGCTTCATTAAGTTCAGTTTAGTTTAATTATTATTTTTAATTTAAAAAAACAGAGCATAAGAGACACTGATGATTTTTTTTCGAAATTATTTTTTCACATAGAGACTTTACTCTTTCACATACATTTTTTTCATAAAATTTCCATATGTCACCCTTCCCCTAAACACAAACCCTTCTTCCTAAATATAAACCAAATAATTTTTATATGTAAATCTTTACCTTAAAATTGAAGAATTAGTTACTCTAAAAACTTATACAATGAATCTGATCTCCCCTCTTAAAATTGTAAAAATGAATTAGCGTATAAAGAAAGAACTTCTTGTTGGTTAATGGGACTTTTCTCGGATTAAGATGTGTAGTTGGAGCAAGAGGCTGACTTTCCTAGATTGGTCAGATCGTTCAAAATCTCGTAACCGATATCTAATCTAAAACTAAGAAGCTTGGTAGATTCTCTATGTCGAGCTCTATATCAGAGGCCTGGAGGAGGTCAAAGGGGGATCAACTCTATGGGAGATCTAGGGAGAAGAAGCAGCCTGCCACCGACGATTGTTTCCTTTCTTTTTGTTTAGTTTTTATTTCTTCTTTTTAAAATTTTGATTTTGATTTCATTTAATTATTATGGAGGTGGGAAATCAGAGTAGGGGAGGGGGTGCGGGGCAAGGGGAACAGAGTTGGTGACGGTGGTGTGTCATCTCACAGTATATTTATTATTTGAGTGTATCCTATTTCAGGGTTGAAGAAATATTTGCTACAGCTGGTGACGAAATGCGTACAAGTTTCGCCTGATAGATTCCAACATTTTAAGAATAGAAATCAACATTCGTTCTAAATTTAATTTTGTTTAGACTATTTCTACATTACATAGATTTCAACAGTCGAGTTGATTCACGTTCCAATTTTCACTAGGATTCATTTGAAAACATGCTCGATTGACACACAAGTAAAAGATTATGTACATGTAACACAAAAGATGGAGCAATCGAGATTTGATGTGAATGTTCAATTCGCTAAATTTCGATGCAATTTTTTGGCGTGGATGTTAAGTTGCTTCATGCAGTGTTTTTCTTAATGTTTTAGAGATGGAACTAGCAGAGCAGGACCTTGATTTTGTTGCATTAGCTCGCCAATTCAAAATGACTGTCATGGAACTTATCACCGTCCTTGAGCAGGTTTGAATTTGAGCTTTCATATAGATAACTCTAGTTGATTAATGAGCGCGGACTGTATGATTTAATTGCTTGAAAGTTCTGATGAGCCAGATTTTCACATGGGATCGAGTTTTCAATTTTTTCCTTGATGATTTAGAAATATCTATTGAAATAGGCAAACACCTTAAAAAGGTTTCATTCAATGTGCTGGTTGATAGTCTTCACTTAATAGTCAAAGGTAGGGGTGAGAATCGGTCCAAGACCGGACCGAACTGGACCGGACCGAAGACCAAACTTAAAAAATTGGTGGACCAAAGACCGAACCTAAAACTTTCGGTCTTGGACCGGACGAAACCCGAAATATTTGGTCCGGTCTGGTCTTGGACCGAAATGAACCTAAACTATTTTTTTCACTATTTCGTATAAGATAATTACATTTTAATTCCGCTAAATAATATGAATTTAAATAGTTAGGCGACACTTTTTTTGAAAATCATTGATAATACTAATTTATAATGTCTTTTGAAGATAAAATGTTAATTTAGTTCAAAATATTTTAATAATTAATATTAAAAAAACAAGAACTTTGGTCCATTTGGTCTAGACCAAAATTAACCGGTTTTGGACCGGACCGGACCGGACCGGACCGAAGACCAAAACTTGGAAAAATGAGGACCGAGGACCGGACCAAATAATTCAGTCTGGGTTTGGTCTAGACCAAATGGTCCGGTCCGGACCTAAATTTGCTCAACCCTAGTCAAAGGCTTCATCCATTTATCTTGTATAAGCCATTTAAGCTCGTTTAAGAATCATATCATATCTCTTTGATTTCACGCGCAAAGTAATTACCATGAGAACATTCTTTGTTTCAAGGTATACAGTGCTTATTATATAGTTGAATGTCCTTTTTTAAGATTTTTTTCCTCATTCAAAGAGAAACAATTTATAGATTGCATCCCAGACATATCCGACAATAGGAGACAATGACTTAACAAGGTTTTTTAATTTCTAAAACAAGCATTCTTTGCAGATTAGATTCAAGCAAATAATTATTTTACAACTGTGAAAAAAAAAAACCAAAAAAAGAAATATATTCAAGCAAATAAGATTGATGACATACTATCATATAATCAAATGAATCCTTTATCAATATACGAGTATAAACAGCCATCGCTGATTGCAGCCCACGGTGTCATTTGTCCTTGAGAGTTAAGACACAATTTTCCTACTGAAGAAGATAGGTTTTTCTGAAACAAGATCATAAATTTAGCGTACAAACCGCAACAAAAAAGCGTCTCAAAAGGGCCTCAGCTTGCTATGTTGAATATGTAAACTACGAAAAAATGCCCAGAATATGAACTGTCTATAAACTAATGGCATTAGTTCTGAGAAAGTTACATAGTTTTTTTGGTGATTCCAAAAAGTTATATATACAAACAATAACTGAAACTTGCTTGCTGAACATTTAATTAGGAAATACCAATAAGATGGAAAACAATGTCTCTTGTTAGGAATGACACGAATGAGCGATACAGTCAGTTTAAGCAGGATAAGCTTTTATGATCTTATTGACTGTATATCACTTATTCACTTTTCTGAGTTAGCACTCACCAATATCTGGTTATACAGCCACAAGCTAAAGATGTAACTTTGCCGTATCAGTAAGTTGCTTTTCTAGCCCGCCTATTCATATTCCGGAACCATTCTGAGGTTCATAGTAGCATAGGACTCATTCATTCAACTATGGGAGATCTCACAACTATCATCCTCTGCTTTCTCGAAATGCTAGTTAGGTTTCGTGTGACTTTCAATACATCCAAGTTTCAAATGTGTCGTATCAAAAAGACTAACCTACTGCGTATAGATTCAGCATTACTCCCAAGTTGCTTCTGCAATCTCTTCCATACTTATTCTGTATCCACCTTTGATATGGTCACAATTGAAGGAAAACAGACGCTGTACAACAAGTTATGAGTTCATTAATTAGAACCATGCTAGTGATACAATTAACAATATAAAGACGCTATAAAATTATAGAAACTCAGAGGGGAGAAAAATAAAAACGAGATAGAATTGGCTTCTTTATTTAGTGAAATCAAGAAGGGCATGGAGAATGAAAGGAAAGGAAAATAAAATCAATTGGAGGTGTGTCTTTCTATATCTCATCAAATATAGAAACAGCTAAAAATGATAATACAGAATATAGAAATAGGATTGGAGAAAAAATAGGAAGCGAAGATGAAACGACACGCATCACCCTAATAGTATGAAACACATATATGAACCATAACGAGGGTTAACCAAATCAGGACAAGTAATTAGAGTAATAACTTCTTAAATTATCAAGACTGAAGAAGTCATTCAAAGAACCACAAAGACAGTTGGGTATTTCTCCAAATTAGCTGGGATATACGAATGTCTCGTCAAACTATTAATTTTGCCTTCAGTAAATAAACTGAAATGATCATGTCTATTAGGCACGTACAGACCAGCGTCCCAGACTAATACACACTAATGTTGGCGACATACCTTCAAATGCTACCATCATAAATTTCAAGAATCCTCATAAAAAAGTATCTTATAGAACTGTTTCCTCTCCTCTCGATCAAATAAACTTCCTACCCGACCGGTTTCATCTTCCTCCTCCGACAATTCAGCATTCTTGTCCTTTTTGTTTACCACTTTAAGCATATTTATACCCTTTTTCTTTCGTTCCTCCAGATTCAACGACCGATGTCATTGATTGTACTCATGCCACCCTTCTAGCATTAGTTCTCCAAATTTCTCCTTGACCACAACAAGAGGGTCCTTATCGATAAGGTTTGAGCCACTATATGCTTCTCGAAGGATTGATGTGTAAGTCCTGTATTTATTAGTAACGTAGAATATGCCAAGATGTTGAAGCAGTATAACATTTAATTGGTAAGAAACAGGAAGATTCAGCATACCCAAATGACAAAGCAAACAAGCAAGGATGGTGATCGAAGATACTTCACTCTTGCATGCGTTTTAAAAAGTTTTAAAGTTCTCGGACTCGCAAGTTAAAAAGACTTGTGTTGAAACTACTATCCGTCTCGGACTCGGATAGTAGTTTCAACTGCGATTCCATTCTCTAAATTCTGGTTAGGATAGACAATTTTGAGTGTGTCCTTCTGCTTATGACGGATTGTAGTTTCAACTCAAGTCTTTTTAACTTGTGAGTCCGATAACTTTAAACTTTTTAAAACGCAGGCAAGAGTGAAGTATCTTCGATCACCATCCTTGCTTGTTTGCTTTGTCATTTGGGTATGCTGAATCTTCCTGTTTCTTACCAATTTTAGGTGAAAAAGGAGCTCAATTTCATATGTTATTTAGCTGATTTCATGTTATGGTTGTTATGCATTGAACACGTTTGATGAAATGCTTGTGGAAAAAAAAACACAGCTACTGTTATTCAGAGAACTGGGATGAGTCTTGAATAAATTTGATATCCGGGTTTTCGTGTTGGTGCAGAACTGATTGCTGATAAAGTTATCTGGTGACAAAAATGAATAGGTTTTCCCCTTAGGGTTTTCTCGAACCTCAGGTGGACGAATATCTTCATCTGCCGGGTGGAGACCATCTCGAAGTTTCTCAATGATTACCCGTCTCTTCGCCGGATCGACCCCTCTAGCCTGCTCTATAAGAGCATCAAACTCATCATCATCGGTCTTCGGCCTATATTCGGGACTGTCGTACACCCGTGTGTAGTCTGTATCGCACATCCACAATTCTTTTCAAGCCCGTTTCCCAGCTCAATCCCTCTCCTAAACTCATCTTCCAGTAACCTAATGGCTTTGATAGACACATGATTTCGCAATAAGGAGAAAAAGGGTCCAGCACTTACAGAGTTGGTCAACGACGTCTGTAACTCATGTCGAATCTTAGAGTGTTGAGCTTCAAGCATGCCGTGAATACGAGTCCACATAGTGTCGAGGTTTAAGTTTTGATTCTTCAACCAAGCTTTAAGGAGGGCGTGACACGACTCTACCCGGGAAGTGGCCGTGTTACCGAGATGAAAGTATTCGTTCGTATAGAAGACAACGAACTTCTTCTTGTAATGCGCCCATGTTCTCTGCACATAAGTAGACAAATCCACCCAAGTTTCAGAAAAGGCTTCCCATGCTCTCCCAAACTCACTTTGTGTGCTTGCATTGATGACCCGGTACCAACCCGTTTCCTTACTATGCAATATCATGTCTTTGTACATCATCATCTTTCTTGAATTTTTTACTCTGGTCTCAATGGCTTTGTTCACATGCCAACGACACAAAATGTGAGAAGTGTCCGGATAGAGGTCCTCAATAGCCCGGATCAAGCCCAACTCTCGGTCAGTGACAAGAGTAGGCATAGGTGACGCCCCCAGAAGCAGCTCCTCTAATCTCCGCAACATCCACCCATAAGATGTATCATTTTCAGACGGAAGGAGAACGGTGGCAATTAAGAAGGAGGGTCCGACCGGTGTAACGCCAACTATCTCAATAAGGGCAATCTTCATAACATTGGTCGAGTAGGTGGCGTCGATAAGAGCGACATATGGGTAAGCACGGAATAGTTTGACGGATTCCGGATGACACATAAACACATGAGTCAACTCTTTCGTATCGGGGTCTGATTCGTGTCACTCCACATATTGGGCAGCAACTGCTACGGCCAACAGTTGTTGAGCGGGATTCCTACTTTCTCTCATCTCGCGCCGAACCTTGTTCGACTCGCTATAAATTTGGATGCTACTTGGTTGGGGTTTTTCCGGGGTCCTTTTATGAAGAGCGTTCTTGATATCCCTCGGCGAAATATTAGCCCGGACTTGTTGCCTCACAAATCCTTTCTCTTCGGCATCCAAGCGGGCAAAATGTTTATCCCCATCTTTATAGGTCGCTAGTTCGTGGTTGTGAAAACCCGCGTTAGTCGAAGTAATTACGTACCAAGCAATCGTAGGATCCCCATCATCGAAATGAGCGTACTTCTGCACCGCTCGAATCCTAAACTCACATCCGCACTTAGCCGACCCTCTCTTCGTAGACTTCCCCGGATTCTCAGGATCGATCTTCTTTTTGGTTCGCCCGTACCTTGAACAACGGAAATACGACCCAAGCAACTCCGGTTCTTTGCGATTTTTCGACCCATTTGATGCCTTCACTAAGGCAAAACCATTATCCATAGCAACTTTTTGAGCCCAGTCAAACGCCTCATCCCGACTTTCAAACGGTATATCCGTCTCAAATAATCGGTTGTAATCAACCCCATTTCCACCAAATTTCTCAAACGAATCCTGTTAATACGCAAAATTGGTAAGGATTATAATAAAAAATATTAAAAACCACTTAAATTTTGTTAAAAACTAAGTAAAAATAACGGAAAGTAAAGGTCATGTAAACCACACGTCCATGCACGGTATGGACGTGAATAGTGCACGTCCATACCATGCATGGACGTGTACTATTCACGTCCAGGCATGGTAAGGACGTGCACTATTCACGTCCAGACCGTGCATGGACGTCCAGGATTAACGTCCATGCACGGTATGGACGTGAATAGTGCACGTCCATACCATGCCTGGACGTGAATAGTACACGTCCATGCATGGTATGGACGTGCACTATTCACGTCCATACCGTGCATGGACGGCTAGTTTGGCCGTCCTCTCCACGCGAGGACGGCCATTTTTCAAGTCTATTGCAAAAATACGATTGAGTTTACGTAATCTAATTCTATGGCTTCTACGACTAATTCAACCTAATTTCTACTAAAGGGCTTAAACATGTAATTCAACAAAAATTAATTGAAAAAAAAAATTAAGATTTTTGGATTTTAATTACTTACCGATGAATCGTTGTCGTCGTTTGACATGGAATCGTTGTCGTTGTTTAATGTTGTTGATCGATGTTGAAACCGTTTTTTTGGATTTTATGTTGTTTTTGTTGTTTTTCTTTCAGAGAAAAGAAAGTAGAGAGATAGAGGGAAAAGGGTAGAGGTTGTCTTTTTTATAGAAAACGCCGATGATTTTTCGCAAAACGCCGACGACCTTTCGCAACCCCCAAAAAAATTATTATGTTTAGTATATCATTTATTCTCTAATAATACTCCTCCCAAGAGATTTTATTGTATAACATGTTCATGACCGGATTACCCACCCTTTGAAAGTTGACTTTTTATACATGAAATAATTAAACGTTTATTTTATTTAATGAATATCCTCGGTCTTAACCACTAGACTAAAATATCTTCGGTATTTATGTGATATTTAGGGTTACCTAATCTATACTATGCCTCCATATGAATATGTTAACGTGATGCAAAATATCAAATGACTAATATATTAAATTTAGTCTTGCCATAATATATAGTATATGTAACACGGATGGGCAGAGCCAGTTATTAATTTATAGCTTGCTATTCGATGGTAGTTGAGGATCTAGTGACTTAGTAATTAATACGGATATGTACATACTGGTTTTACACTTTTACACTTAAAAGTATCTGTGTGGACAACCTACTACTTATCAATGTGGCGTGGATATGTTAAGTTGCTTCCTGCAGTATTTTTCTTGGTGTTTTAGAGATGGAACAAGCAGAGCAGGACCCTTAGCTCGCCAATTCAAAATCACTGCCATGGAACTTATCACCGTCCTTGAGCAGATTTGAATTTGAGCTTTCATATAGATAACTCTAGTTGATTAATGAGCGCGGACTGTATGATTTAATTGCTTGAAAGTTCTGATGAGCCAGATTTTCACATGGGATCGAGTTTTCAATTTTTTCCTTGATGATTTATAAATATCTATTGAAATAGGCAAACACCTTAAAAAGGTTTCATTCAGTGTGCTGGTTGATAGTCTTCACTTAATGGTCAAAGGCTTCATCCATTTATCTTGTATAAGCCATTCAAGTTTGTTTAAGAATCATATCATATCTTTTTGATTTCATGCGCAAAGTAATTACCATGAGAACATTCTCTATTTTAAGGTGTACAGTGCTTATTGTATAATTGAATGTCTTTTTTTAAGATTTTTTTCCTCGTTCAAAGAGAAACAATTTATAGATTGCATCCCAAACATATTCGACAATATGAGACAATGACTTAACAAGGATTTTTAATTTCTAAAACAAGCATTCTTTGCAGATTAGATTCAAGCAAATAATTATTTTACAACTGTGAAAAAAAAACCAAAAAAAAAAATATATTCAAGCAAATAAGATTGATGACATACCATCATATAATCAAATGAATCATTTATCAATATACGAGTATAAACAACCATCGCTGATTGCAGCCCATGGTGTTATTTGTCCTTAAGAGTTGAGACACAATTTTCCTACTGAAGAAGATAGGTCTTTCTTAAACAAGATCATAAATTTGCGTGCACACCGCAGCAAAAAAGCGTCTCAAAAGGGCCTCAGCTTACTATGTTTAATATGTAAACTACGAAGAAATGCCCAGAATATGAACTGTCTATAAACTAATGGCATTAGTTCTGAGAAAGTTACATAGTTTTTTTTGGGATTCCAGAAAGCTATATATACAAACAATAACTGAAACTTGCTTGCTGAACATTTAATTAGGAAATACCAATAAGATGGAAAACAATGTCCCTTGTTAGGAATGACACGAATGAGCGATACAGTCAGTTCAAGCAGGATAAACTTTTATGATTTTATTGACTGTATATCACTTATTCACTTTTTTGAGTCAGCACTCACCAATAGGGGACGCTTTAGCTATTCATAGGAAGCTCCCATGGCTTTTGGCCTGAACTTAGTAAAAAAGAAGCAGGACGAAGCAAGCCTCTACTCCAAGACACCAGTATCTGGTTATACAGCCATAAGCTAAAGAGGTAACTTTGCCGCATCAGTAAGTTACTTTCCTGGCCTGCCTATTCATATTCCGGAACCATTCTGAGGTTCATAGCAGCTTAGGACTCATCCATTCAACTATGGGAGATCCCACAACTATCATCCTTGCTTTCTCGAAATGCTAATTAGGTTTCATGTGACTTTCAATACATCCAAGTTTCAAATGTGTCGTATCAAAAAGACTAACCTACTGCGTATAGATTCAGCATTACTCCCAAGTTGCTTCTGCAATCTCTTCCATACTTATTCTGTATCCACCTTTGATATGGTCACAATTGAAGGAAAACAGACGCTGTACAACAAGTTATGAGTTCATTAATTAGAACCATGCTAGTGATACAATTAACAATATAAAGACGCTATAAAATTATAGAAACTCAGAGGGGAGAAAAATAAAAACGAGATAGAATTGGCTTCTTTATTTTATCTAGTTTTTATTTTCCTCCCCTCTTAAGTTTATAATCCTATAGCGTCTTTATATTGTTAATCGTATCACTAGCATGGTTCTAATTAATGAACTCATAACTTGTTGTACAGCGTCTGTTTTCCTTCAATTGTGACCATATCAAAGGTGGATACAGAATAAGTATGGAAGAGATTGCAGAAGCAACTTGGGAGTAATGCTGAATCTATACGCAGTAGGTTAGTCTTTTTGATACGACACATTTGAAACTTGGATGTATTGAAAGTCACATGAAACCTAATTAGCATTTCGAGAAAGCAAGGATGATAGTTGTGGGATCTCCCATAGTTGAATGGATGAGTCCTAAGCTGCTATGAACCTCAGAATGGTTCCGGAATATGAATAGGCAGGCCAGGAAAGTAACTTACTGATGCGGCAAAGTTACCTCTTTAGCTTATGGCTGTATAACCAGATACTGGTGTCTTGGAGTAGAGGCTTGCTTCGTCCTGCTTCTTTTTTACTAAGTTCAGGCCAAAAGCCATGGGAGCTTCCTATGAATAGCTAAAGCGTCCCCTATTGGTGAGTGCTGACTCAAAAAAGTGAATAAGTGATATACAGTCAATAAAATCATAAAAGTTTATCCTGCTTGAACTGACTGTATCGCTCATTCGTGTCATTCCTAACAAGGGACATTGTTTTCCATCTTATTGGTATTTCCTAATTAAATGTTCAGCAAGCAAGTTTCAGTTATTGTTTGTATATATAGCTTTCTGGAATCCCAAAAAAAACTATGTAACTTTCTCAGAACTAATGCCATTAGTTTATAGACAGTTCATATTCTGGGCATTTCTTCGTAGTTTACATATTAAACATAGTAATCTGAGGCCCTTTTGAGACGCTTTTTTGCTGCGGTGTGCACGCAAATTTATGATCTTGTTTAAGAAAGACCTATCTTCTTCAGTAGGAAAATTGTGTCTTAACTCTTAAGGACAAATAACACCATGGGCTGCAATCAGCGATGGTTGTTTATACTCGTATATTGATAAATGATTCATTTGATTATATGATGGTATGTCATCAATCTTATTTGCTTGAATATATTTTTTTTTTTGGTTTTTTTTTTACAGTTGTAAAATAATTATTTGCTTGAATCTAATCTGCAAAGAATGCTTGTTTTAGAAATTAAAAATCCTTGTTAAGTCATTGTCTCATATTGTCGAATATGTTTGGGATGCAATCTATAAATTGTTTCTCTTTGAACGAGGAAAAAAATCTTAAAAAAAGACATTCAATTATACAATAAGCACTGTACACCTTAAAATAGAGAATGTTCTCATGGTAATTACTTTGCGCATGAAATCAAAAAGATATGATATGATTCTTAAACAAACTTGAATGGCTTATACAAGATAAATGGATGAAGCCTTTGACCATTAAGTGAAGACTATCAACCAGCACACTGAATGAAACCTTTTTAAGGTGTTTGCCTATTTCAATAGATATTTCTAAATCATCAAGGAAAAAATTGAAAACTCGATCCCATGTGAAAATCTGGCTCATCAGAACTTTCAAGCAATTAAATCATACAGTCCGCGCTCATTAATCAACTAGAGTTATCTATATGAAAGCTCAAATTCAAACCTGCTCAAGGACGGTGATAAGTTCCATGGCAGTGATTTTGAATTGGCGAGCTAAGGGTCCTGCTCTGCTTGTTCCATCTCTAAAACACCAAGAAAAATACTGCAGGAAGCAACTTAACATATCCACGCCACATTGATAAGTAGTAGGTTGTCCACACAGATACTTTTAAGTGTAAAAGTGTAAAACCAGTATGTACATATCCGTATTAATTACTAAGTCACTAGATCCTCAACTACCATCGAATAGCAAGCTATAAATTAATAACTGGCTCTGCCCATCCGTATTACATATACTATATATTATGGCAAGACTAAATTTAATATATTAGTCATTTGATATTTTGCATCACGTTAACATATTCATATGGAGGCATAGTATAGATTAGGTAACCCTAAATATCACATAAATACCGAAGATATTTTAGTCTAGTGGTTAAAACCGAGGATATTCATTAAATAAAATAAACGTTTAATTATTTCATGTATAAAAAGTCAACTTTCAAAGGGTGGGTAATCCGGTCATGAACATGTTATACAATAAAATCTCTTGGGAGGAGTATTATTAGAGAATAAATGATATACTAAACATAATAAAAAAACATAATAAAACAAGTACAAATTATGATTCACGATAAGATAGTTACAATTATAATGAAAATAAGTACGAAATTAAACAAACGCCCAAAATTCAAGAATAACACTAAAAGGGGTTCAAAGAGTGACGTTACAATAACTAGTGAAGGCCACCTTTCTGGTTTTTTGTGAAGCAACTAGGTTCGAGTTGAATGACAATAGCATGTAAACCACGCACACTTATTGAAACATCCACAATGTTTTGTCGAATGATATTCAGTTCACCTAGGTTCGAGTTCAGTGATGGACTCCTCATTTACCGATAAAGGTATAGATTTACTTGATGAATGATCTGAATTATCAACTTCCTTAGGGAAAGATGTAATTACTCTTGGTTGGGGAAAAAAAATCGTTTGCTCAGGCACCGGGAGACTAATAGAGTAACTGTCTAATGTGAGGACGACATTAGCCATTGTCGGTCTATCCTCTACCGATTCTTGGAAGCACAACAACCCGACCTGTATGCATCTCATAACATCGGTGTTATTTGAGCATGAATCTCGTATAATTGGATCCACAAACTCTAGCGGCGATCCTACTTCCCATTGTCCCCAAGCCTGCAAATATCGATCACAACCACTTTGTCACAATTCTACTCAAATTTCTATCACTTTTGTTTTCTACTGTGTTATATCAGAAGTAAACTGATGCAAGAAAAACAATAAAGAACATAACGCAAAGATTTACATGGTTTACCAACAATGTATTAGCTACGTCCACAGCGTAGAAAAGAACGAGTATTGTTAATGTGAGAAGTTATCAGATTAAAGATTTAGACAGTATGATAAGCATACTACGACGCAGCCACTAACAGAATCAAGGCATAGACCCAACAGACTGCATATTACAGAGTACTTACATAGCTTAGAAGGTCCTCGGCATCATCGGCCTGATTAAATGTACAAGCTTTTCTTCTACTGATTATCTCCAAGATGAGTACACCAAAACTATATGCATCAGATTTGATCGAGAATTGTCCTTGCAAAGCGTACTCTGGTGCCATATATCCACTACAAAGTTTACATTTATTAGTGATTCTACATGAATAATTATGTACTACTCCCTCCATTCATATCCACTTTGCACCTATTCCATTTCGGTCCATTCGAATCCACTTTGCACCTTTCCTTATTTGGTTGTACTTTGAATACTATAATACTATAAAAACACTATTAAGGCCCACTTTTTCAACACAATACTACACTTTACACCTATTTGTTGTACTTTTATTAATATTTTAACAATGCGTAAAAACCCGTGCATAAAGCAAATGTACCAAGTGGAAATGAATGGAGGGAGTATAATATAGTATGGGGAAGTATACAGAAAGAGTTCACTTAACAACAAACTGTATTTACTTACTATGTTCCGACAACTTTGTTCGTGTAGTTGCTTTAAATCCTTGAGGTGCCCGAAGTCTGAAATTTTAGGATTCATGTCCTCGTCCAACAAGATGTTACTAGCCTTGAGATCTCGATGTATATTTCTAATTTGAGAGTCGTGATGGAGATATAGCAACCCCCGAGCAATGCCTCTTATAATGTTGTATCGCCTTTCCCAGTTGAGCTGTTGTCGATTTTCCTCATCTAAAAAAACATCGGTCATACCCCATTCGCATGTATAAAACTTTACTCAGTTGATCATCTTATATAGGATTTTGTAAGGAGTAAGGAATAACGTACCAAAGATGAAATTGTCGAGGCTTTTATTGGGAAAATATTCGTATACAAGAAGCTTCTCTTGTTCAGTATAGCAAAACCCGAGTAGTCTCACCAAATTACGATGTTGAAGCTTGGCTACCAACAAAACCTCTGTTTTAAATTCATTTATACCTTGGCTAGAGCTCGCGGATAGTCTTTTAACCGCTATCAACTTCCCGTTTGATAATGTACCCTACGCACACAAATTCTCATATATGATAGTTTTATTACAGGTAGTTAGTCTAATTTGAGTTTTTGTTCGTCTTCTGACTAAAGAGTGTACCTTATAGACGCCACCAAATCCGCCCTCACCTAGTTTATTCTCGTTTGAAAATTTATTTGTCGCATTAAGAAGAGTTGCAAAGTCATATTGCAAGGACTCGGCAGTGAAATCTTGGTTAGCTGCAACTCCAAATAAGAATCAAACGTCAGTAGATATCAACTTTTAAGCCTGTAATCACGATCAAACGACAGACATAAATTGGGTTATTCTTACAAGTTTCGGCATGAGTAGAAACATCAACATTCCTTGCTTTCTTTTTTAGACGACAAACGCAGACGCATATCAAATATAATGCTACTGAGAAGACAAGCAGAACAGCTATTATGATGGCAACAACCACTCCTGTAGAGATTTTCTTCTTTCCTATACATTCAAAGTTTTATGAGAATTAGTATTGGATAAAGAATTATTCAAAGAAAGTATTCTTTGTCAATAGACCTGCCAAAGAGGTCAACCAGGTCGTGTTAGGGTCTAGTAATTCCGGGTGGGTCGGGTCAGGTTATTTTGTTCAACTATCAACATTGTTTTATGGTTAACGGTTGGTTTGTATAGAGAACAGTCGGGTTGGCTCAAGTTCCGAGTCATGCTCAAGTTCTTACTTTGGGTGTCGGGTCTGGTTATTCTGGTGAGGTCAATTTTGCCATGTGGTACTTGAATCAAATGAATGGTAATAGTGTTTGAGAAGAAGTAGAACTACATATTGGTCAGAATAGCACCACCGTTGAACCCTTCTATAAACTAGTGGACTAGTCTTCTTACCAGTTAAATAGTCAAAAAATCAAAGTCTGGCTTTTGTATGATTGAAATAGTAGTCAAAGTCTTTTTAAATTAATTAAAAGTCGTTGCGAAAGGCAGAGGAGGGACCAATTATAGAGAAAAATTAAGGGAGATCGAACTAACTTTTTTTTTTGATGACGAGTGGTTTAATCTCTCGGATCCATGCATTCCCGCACCAATACATGGACTATATAAACCACCCATTCGAGGACTGTAGTGACGAAATGGTCATCGCCCCAACTGGTAATCGAACCAAACCGAACTAACTTTAGAGTTCTCATAACACTATGAAGTATAAACATATACAAATTACAATAAAAATAGAGTTTTCATAACAATATAAGTAGTCAAACTCACATAGTCATATTCATGACCTCGAGTTGACCAACAACATGGGCTGACCTACCGACCCACCATGCGGGCTCTTCCTGCTCACAGCTAGGCCAGACTAGACCAGCAAAGCCCGCCTCCCCTATCTAGTTTAGCCCAATTCACGTATCCCAAACCAGACCTACAATTTTTTTAAAAAATTACCGCGGCCATTCACCGCCCTCCACCCACCACAGGCCCGGGTCAAACATACTCCTAACCTGACCAAGTCCATCCCTCCCCCTGCCCGGTTCAGGGCCTAGCAAGGGAGCCCGACTCGCCCCCCGGGTAAGCCCAGCTCAAACCCGTCCAGAAAACAACTCTAAGTCACTAATGTGTACCTAAGTTAAGTCAACATTATATTCAGTTAACTCACATTTAATTTATCTTGTCCTGACTCAAACCCGGCCCAGTCAGTTACGTTTCTACTTTTAGGGTGGTGTGATCCTCAAGACCCCACAATTTTCCGGACAATAAACATTTTTCATTGTTAAATTTGCTTGATTGGAAAATTTTACGTCTTTTGGGCACCATACTACAAAAAAATATACTAGTACTTATACTAAATTCGACCTGACACTCTATCGCTTCTGGGTACATCAGTGTATTCAAAATGTTAATAAGAGACACGGACTAATAATTTGGAAAAATGAGAGATATTGGAGTACCGTTAGAGTCGCTTGGAGAGTCGAGAGACGGTGATGGTAACGGTGACCGTGACGGTGGTGGTGCTTGTGGTAGATAAGATAGATTGAAGAAGGGATAAGCCTCAAACCGTACGATGCAGCTCGGTGCCAAAACTCGACCACCCGGCTTCTGGTAAAACAATTGGATCTACGAGTTCAAACACTCATAACAATCGTTAGCATTTAAGTCCGGTGTACACTGTCCCAACCCGTATATGGGTTGAATCGCCGAATAGTTCACAAAATCGGTTGCAAATTTCTTAAATGACCCGCCTTCGGCTGCTCGAAACGCGATCACATTACTAATCATATTCGTTACCGCGTCCATGTAACGAGTTTTGTCACCGATTATGTTGTACGGATTCCAGGCAATAAATTGCGGTGATTTATACATACTACCGAAAAAAGATGAATACCGAACCAGACACTCGTCGTACCATAAAATAGCCACCTTCCTGTTAGGACAAAGCCTTGCAATGTCGGTAGTGGTAGCGGTTGCGACACATTGGTGACACGAGCTGATGTTTTGGTCCCCTCTGCAGAGGTATTCGCCATAGATAGCTTCTATTGACGGATTACCGACTGTGGTTTTATAGAAACCCGATGGGTTGTTGGTTGCGTTGGAAGCGAGAGCGCGAAAAAGGGTGTTTAAATTAGATTGATATGTACTTCCGTTGCTGAACATTGTGTCGTTTGCGCAGGATTCCGCGAATTGGGCTGACGCGGTTGTCGTTTGATGGATCATAATAACGATTAGCACCGGTAAAAAGCCGAATAAACAGCAAATTTTGTACATTTTTGTGCTTATTGAAATATTGTATCGATGAAGAGTATTGTGTGAACCGTTGCATTAATGTATCAAATATTTATTATGAACTAGATTACTGTTTTGTGTTGGAATCCGTCAAGGGAAAAAAAATGTTGATGTAATGATGTTGATGTTGATATTTTTCAATTAGTAAATTTCCATGAAGGTGTAAGTACCTAATTAACCACGAAAAGTCCTTAAAGGAGACAACTAAATATATTTACACCCAACAAAGTCGATGAAGAAAATCGACATACACTGAACTCGAAAATGACCCGATTGACTATAGTCTCCAACTCGGTCATTGTTCGCCTGGTTGACATAAGCATTAGTTGCACAGTTATTATGGGTACTCCTAGCATACATTCCTTCCCTCCTAAAATCACCCTTGTCCTCAAGGGTAATCCACCATTTCTTTTAAAAGTTGGAAGCGGCAATTCATCGAGCATCCCTTCTGGGCTTCTGGTTCTTGTTCGTTTTCTGTATTATAGCTTTTAATTTGTGGTCAGGAAACATCTCCACAAATTGTGTTCTCCCTATTCTCATACGATGGAGTATCCTCATCGTTGATTCTTGAAAAGTGGGATGAAGGAAAAGAAGGAAAAAGAGACGATAAGGCAGAGAAGAATTTTTGTTGATTGATTCAATTGATAATAATCATATACAAAGTACTAGAATATATTGATACAAGAAACTATTGAAATGCCCAATAACACCTATAATAAAAGATGTAGTAAATTACAAGAAATAAATAGGAAAGTAAATACTCCTATTTCCAATACTCCCCCTTAAGTTGGAGCACTTGGTAGGCCAATGTCCAACTTGGATCGCAAATACGAGAAGGCATCCCTTCCTAAGGCCTTTGTAAAAATGTCAGCCAACTGCTCTTTGCTCCGTATATGAGTGGTAGAAATAGTTTTACGTAAGATATGTTGACGGACAAAATGGCAATCGACCTCAATGTGTTTGGTACGATCGTGAAAAACCGGGTTCTTAGCAATATGGATTGCTGCCGTATTGTCGCAAAAGAGCTGAATGGGAGTATGATGCATAATACCGAGGGATGCCAGAAAAGATTTTACCCAAATAACCTCGCTTGTGACGGCTCTCATTGCTCGATATTCCGCTTCCGCACTTGACGTAGCAACAATGACTTGCTTTTATTTAGCCTTCCAAGAAATCGGGGAATGTCTCAAAGTAACAAAATAACCAGTCAATGATCTTCTAGTTAAAGGGCACTTAGCATAATCCGAGTCCGAAAAACAGCGTAGCAACAGATCAGAGTTTCTGCCAATATTGATTCCATGGTCAGGGCTGCCCTTGAGGTACCGAATGGCTTTTAAAGCGGCTTCCATGTGTTCCCTCCGTGGAGCATGAACAAACTGACTTAGTATGTGAACGACATAAACTAAGTCGGGTCGAGTAATGGTCAAGTAAATCAATCGTCCTACCAGTCTTCGATAAATCATAGGATCACGAATAAGATCACCCTTTGCCAAAGCTAACGAGTGATTAGGTTGAATAGGCAAATCACACGGTTTAACATTCTCTAGACCTGCTTCTTTAATGACTTCAAGAGCATATTTTCGCTAGCTAAGAAATAATCCCTTGAGCTAGTGGCAACCTCAATTCCAAGAAAATACTTCAATCTCCCAAGGTCCTTAATACCATATTTCTTATCGAGAAAAATTTTCAGCCGAGTGCTAGCCTCTTCGTTATCACTTACAATGATCATGTCATCAACGTAAATCAAAATACCAAGAAAAATGCCGTCTTTATTGTAAGTGAATAATGAGTAGTCGGCCATGGATTGGATAAAACCGTACCTTAGCAGAGAATCGGATAATTTAGCAAACCAATTCCGTGACGCTTGCTTGAGTCCATATAAGGATTTGTTTAATTTACACACCTTGTTCGACCGTCCTTTCTCAAATCCGGGTGGCATCCTCATGTAGACCTCTTCCTCCAAATCGCCATGTAGAAACGCATCATTTACATCTAATTGATTTATCGACCAATCTTTTGTCACAGCAACAACAAGTAAGCAACGCACACTAGTCATCTTGGCGACCGGAGCAAAAGTCTCGTGGTAGTCAATTCCTTCCACTTGTGTGTACCCTTGAGCAACCAAGCGTGCCTTATATCGCTCAACCGACCCGTCCGCCTTGTGCTTAACCTTATAAACCCAACGACATCCGATAGGTTTCTTGCCTTGTGGAAGAGTCACAATCTGCCAAGTTCCATTAGCTTCAAGAGCATCAAACTCTTTACCCATTGCATCAACCCACTCCGGTATTTTTGATGCTTCATTGTAAGTGCGTGGCTCTCGAATGACATCCACCTTTGCTAAATATGACCTGAAGTTGTTAGAAAACAAATGTGTCGCAACATAATTAGCCAAAGGATATCTAGTAGTACCTTTCTTTGCGGAGTTCGATTGAGACAAGCAAGCAACGACAGTGGGGTTTAAAAGATGTGTAGACTTGCAGTAATATATAGTCACGTTTCCAGAAGGGCTCAAATTTTTGTCGCGCACCTCTCCCTTCTGCAACAGTTTCAGGCTCACCACTGTCAACAGGTTCATGTTCAGCACTGTCAGTTATTTCCGTTCCTGCATTTTCAGTACTGCCAACATTTCCTGTTGCAGCATTTTTTGTTCCTGCATTTTCTGTACTGCCAGCATTTCCATTATCACCCACCTTATTGATCACTGTTTCTGTTTCCAAGCTAACATCTTCCTGGTTATTTGGAACCTCACTATCACTATAATACTCCAGGGATTCATCCTCACAAAAGGTTTGTTGGTTTTTATGGGAAATCTTATCCTTTGACGCAAGACCATCACAAGCAAAATGGAACACATGTTCATGGAATATGATATCTCTTGACTCAAAAATATGACCACTTTTTATGTCATAAACTCTCCATCCCTTCTTACTACTCGGATATCCTATGAAAATACATCTTTTACCCCTCTCATTGAACTTGTCTTTTGGCCTATCCTTATTGTGAACGTAACAAACACTACCGAAAACACGAATGTTGTCATAACATGGTCTTTTGCGGTACAAAACTTCATAAGGAGTCATTCCATCAAGGACACGGGTTGGAGTTCTATTTATCAAATACGCAGCGGTCAAAACATATTCACCCCAAAAATCAATAGGTAAATTAGCTTGGAAATGGAGTGCTCTCGCCTTTTCAAGAATATTTCTATGTTTCCGTTCCACTCTACCATTTTGTTGTGGGGTATCAACTTGACTCGTTTGGTAAAGAATTCCTTGCTCATCGTAAAAACTTTTGACTTTATTGGACAACAATTCACTCCCATTATCACTTTGAACCACTTTAATATTTTTATTAAATTGATTCTTGGTCATTTTGCAAAAACTAATCAAAAGATCTCCAACTTCCCCTTTGTCACGCATTAATTTGACCCAAATAAAACGACTCCTATCATCAACAATGGTGAGAAAATATTGAGCTCCTGAAAAACTTCTAGTATGGTAAGGACCCCAAACGTCACAATGTATAAGATCAATTAAATCCGCACTTCTCTTATTATTTAACTTAAAAATAGAACGAGTTTGCTTGGCCCGACAACATGGGTCACAAATGGTACTAGAATTCCAAGATAAATTAAACCCAATAAAATCCGAGAAAAGAGGTGAAATACTACTAGATGAGTGTCCAAGGCGCTTGTGCCACAACTCCGAGTTGGCCAAAACGTGACTAGCTTGAACTGCCATATCCCTTCTTTCGCCTTTGAAATAATAAACCCCATTGTCGTGCTCAACCCTCCCAATCTCCATCCTCGTAGATTGGTCCTGTATAACACAATGGTCATTATAAAGGGTTACGACACAATTATTTTCAAAAATTAATTGTTGGATGGATATTAAATCACAAGTCAAAGTCGGGACGTATAAAACATCCTTCAAAACAAAATTGTCACTGATGGTCACGGTTCCATGTTCAAAAGTCTCGATTTGTGAGCCATTAGGAAGACTCACAGTCGACTTTTCACCGCTCCAAACATTTTCCAATTGATTTCTTCTTCCCGTCATATGGTGTGAACACTCGCTATCAAGCAACCAACGAGTATAATTAATTTTACTCATACTTGATTTTGATGCGGAAACATCACCTTTACCACCCAAGAGCACTCGTAATTGAGCCATTTCATCCGGACTGAACATTTTCTTTCCATCTTCTTTGCTGGTTGTTGCAGCGTTCGCGTGTTGACTGCCACCTCTGCCTCGTCCGCCGCGGCCGCGACCTCTGCCACGTCCTCTGCCCCTTCCTGCCATGCCCAATTTTTCCCAACACTTGTCTTCAGTGTGCCACAATTTGTTACAATGAGTGCAACCTATAACCGTCTCAGCATCACCATCTTTACTTGAATCAGGAGCTCGGATATTATGACCACGAACAGCCATGGCAGCCTCTTGTGCCTCTTCTTTAGTTTTGGTTGCCATTCTAAGCCTTTCTTCTCGTAAAACAACTCCATAAACTTTATTAAAAGAGGGAAGTTCATCCTTCATTAAGAGAGATGAACGAACATTCCCATAGAGTGAGGTATCTAGACCCATCTGAGATTGATGAACCCTTTCATCCTCCTTATCTTTCAAAATAGCAGCAGCAGCACCACAATTACAATCAGGAATTTTTGTATAATTCCTGAGTTCATCCCAGAGACTCTTTAATTGAGTGTAATATTCAACTACAGATTGAGACTTACCTTGTTTACACTCTGCCAAATCAGGTTTGAGTTGATGAATACGAGGAGCATTACCGGTGGAAAATCGTTCGCGTAATTCCTTCCAAATATCCACAACACTATCTTTAAAAGAGATACTTGAATGAAGTTTCGGATCAATGAAACTCCTCAGCCATCCCTTAACCATGGCGTTGCATTGACGCCAAGCAACTGCCTCCATAGACTCCTCTTCCCCGACCTCAGTCCTTATTATGGTACCCTCGACGAAACTTAATTTATTTTTAGCATCGAGACCGTTTCTTACTGCATCTGCCCACATTTGATAATTATCTCCATTAAAAATAATTGGGGAAAGAGATAAATTAGGGCTTTCACTGGGATGCAAATACGAAGGTGAAGTAGGTGGTATAGGTTCATATTTTTTTATCAGATTTGGGGCCTCCGTCTCCTTTCGTCATCTGGATGATTTTCGTGATGAAGAAGGAAAAAAAAATGGATCCCAGAATCAGAGCTCTGATGCCATGAAAAGTGGGATGAAGGAAAAGAAGGAAAAAGAGACGATAAGGCAGAGAAGAATTTTTGTTGATTGATTCAATTGATAATAATCATATACAAACTACTAGAATATATATTGATATAAGAAACTATTGAAATGCCCAATAACACCTATAATAAAAGATCTAGTAAATTACAAGAAATAAATAAGAAAGTAAATACTCCTATTTCCAATAATTCTAGTCAATTGCACTTGCTCTACGTAAGAATTTCGTTCAGAAATATCATCGAACATTTTGTAGTCACAAGATAAATTATCGCTGGTATTTAGAAAACTAGGGGTGTGTTTGGATTGAGAGAATTGGAGGGGAGGGGAGGGGAGGGAAAGGGAGGGATTCAATATCCATTGTTTGTTACAATATATGGAAGGGGGGAAATGGAAGGGGAGAGAAATGGGGGATTCAATTTCTCTCCATTAGACCAAACTATAATCTCTCCATTGTTGGCAAGATTTGGAAGGAAAATTATCCAAACAACCCATCTTCATTCTCCCTCCCTTTCCTTTCTTTCCCTTTCCCTTCCCTCTATTCCCCTCCCCTCCCGTTCCCTCCCAATTTGTTATCCGAATACACCCTAGGAGTCAAAGATGCTTTAATCTCATTGTTATTGGGATATACAGTAGCGGTAGGGAGGCGACAACCCGAAAGTTTGATCGAGTCATCAGGAACATATTGTGGAGTGAACCATTGTAGCTTACTGATATCAACTTCCCCTAGGACATATTTTCTTATAGCGAGCTCTTCGATAACTACTGCCAACTTGTGAACTCCAACTTTGAGAGATGCTATATCAACGGAAACTGACATAACTGCTGATCAGAAGAAGGAAAATGAGATTATTTTTTTTAATTGACAAAGGCAGGCACAGGTCGAGAGGAAATTTAGCTCTGATAACAAAATGGTGTGATCGGAAAATGAGACAGATGGAAAAAAAAGGATAGAAAAGCAACTGTTCGATATTATTGATAGGTTGATAAAGTGAAACTGTGATGATAATTATCATCTAGGTTCCAAATACACTGAATATACTCAGACAATTGTTCATAAACTTAGACATGAGGAGTAAGCTACTACCACCCCTTATTTATATAACCTACATTGCCTTGGAGGGCAAGGTTAGCCTTGGAGAATAAGAAATAAAAGTTAAATTACTAAACTATCCCTCACTTATATTTTGGTGTGTATCCGTACACCTGTGAGGGTTTGACCCAAAGCGGAGAGTATTGTACTATTATGAACAGTGGAAACCTGCGTAGTAGAATCATATGAGCGACTCAGTGTGAAAGTTGATGTAAGGGCAACTCCGTGTGAAAATTAACACGAATGGTTGCCCTTTTCCCAGATGTGTTATCTCATATTTTACTTGTTTTTTTAATTTATTTGTATTTTTTTCAAACTTATTACTTTAAAATTTATTTATTTTTGACCTTTTTTTTCTAAGCTTATTAGAGTTTATAAGTCAGATCTTAATTTTTTTTGCATCAAAACTCAAATTTAACTAAGCTTGTATGTAACTTTTTTTTACTTTTATTATAATTTTTTGAGCTTAATTTTTTAGTTAATGAACTAAGAAACATTATAGTAAAACTCATACTTTTTTAAACTAAACTCAAAAACTTTAATATAATGCCCACAACTATAAAACCAGTGACAGTATATCAGATGTATAATCCACTTACCGACCAAAATACGCCTTTTTTACTTAACCAAACATTTTCCAATCCAATAACAAATCCGAAAATAACATCTAATTAATCTTATACAAACACAAACACAATGAAAAATGAAATCAAAACAACCAAATAAACATGTAAATAACTAGGATTTAAACTCCTATAAGCACCACCAATGAATGATTGATTACTAAACTTAACTATACAATTAGCATGAACAACTACACCACCTTCACTACCATTACAATGTGTAGGAACATAATCATACACTTCTTGCAAACTTCGACTACAATTATTGGCCGATATAACCGGAATACATTGAACAAGGACATGAATTTTGTCTCGAGATCCGGTCACCGGGACAACCCGTGTCACGAAATTAGTCCTAGTCCAATTCCCATATCCGGCTTCTTCGATCAACCCTTCTATAGTGGTCGATAACGTCCTATTATAGGACGTATAATCGACCATTTTTCCGCCTATTTTTCCCATGGAAATTACAAAACCTTCTTTGTACTCGATTACTGACTGATTTGCATATCGAACGAGACATAAATTTGAATCTAAATAATCACCAAACCCGTAACATTCTTGGTAAAAATCTTGGTTTAAAAGCGCTTTGGTCGCGTAGTTTACACATTTTTGACAAAGTTGTGGAGTAATATCGCCCCAACAAATATAAGACCCGTAGGCCTTCGCTGGAGATGTGCCAGTCGAGGTCGTGAAAAAGCCGGGAAATGGCGATTGGGATTCGATTGAGAGATTGGAAAGGAGAGACGAGACGCTAATGTCGTAATTTTGGTACAATGGGTTACCTTTGGTTGAGTAGTTTCCTATGCATAATGTCGAAGTGCCGAAATCTTGATCATCTGAACTAATTACAAGCTTGTAGAATGTTGAAAATACAATTATGAAGGTGATTAATTTTCTACTAAATGCCATAATTTTTTTTGTAATTGTATTGATTTGCTCACTTGTAAATTCAAGGATTTATAGAGATTTTTTTTTTTAATGACGAGGGGGTTGAATCCGCCGGGTCCATGCATTCCCGCACCAGCACATGAACCATGTAAGCCACCCCGGGCCTATGCATTCCCGCACTACCGCATGGACCATGTAAGCCACCCTTTGGGGGCTGCAGTAGTCAAGTGATCATCGCCCCAGCTGGGAGTCGAACCTGAGACCTCTCAACTCCTGCATTTCTGCAAGTTTCAAGGTTTAACCCAATTACCACTCGACTAACACCACTTAATTAGAGTTTATTATTTAACTTGCAAATTAAAATAATATTCATTAGATAAGATCGATGCTTAATTATTCAATGATTTGCAAATTTGCTATTTTATATTCATTGGATAAGATAGACTTTTAATTATTTAATCTATAAAAAGTCAACTTTCAAAGGATAAGAAGTCTCTTGGGAGGAGTATATTTAAAGAAAAAATGGTAGGAAATGTAATAAAATAAGTACGAATTATGATTCACGATAAAATAGGTACAATTATTATGAAAATGAAAACGAAATTAATTATACAGATGGTCAAGATTTAAGAATAATGATATTAGGGGTTCGGAAGAGTGACGTTGTAATAATAAGTCAACTAAGAGGTTTGATCCTCTCGTTACACCGGAAGATATGTGGTCAAATTTCATCGTCCTCCAAAATTTCATCGTCTAGACTTCGCAGTTCATCCTTTGTAGGTTTTGGGGAACCTGGATCTCCACCAGACCAAGAACACTTGGTTAACATGTTTAATGCTTAAATTCAGCAATTGATTCAGTTATTTGCAAATTTGCTATTTTATATTGGAAAATGAGTTAGCGATATTTGGTGGCGCTCAATCTCGATGTCATTCCATATAACAAGTGAAAATTCTAATAATAAGAGATATTTATGTGAGTGTGGCATCGAAATTGGGCGTTTTCAGGTTAGACGCTTAATTATTTCATGTCTAAAATGTCAACTTTGCCCGCAAGGGTGGAGTCTAGTGGTTAAAACTTGGGTGAAAGTCCCAGGAGACCCGAGTTCAAGCCTCCCCAAGAGCAAAATCTTGTGGAGCATTCTTGGCCCGAGTCCATGCCTAAATAGACTTCGAGCCTGTCACCCTCGGGTGGGGTGGTTTACCTGGTGTATGTGGTTTGCAGGCTATCACATATACCCGCGGGTTTACCCAGTGCGCACCAAAGATAGCGGCTGCGGGTTCCCCCGTCACCAAAAAAAAAAATGTCAACTTTCAAAGGTTGGGTAATCCAGTTAGTAACATGTTATACAATAAAGTCTCTAGGCAGGAGTATTTTTAAAGAATAAATGATACTAAAAATGTACTCGTAATAAAATAAGTATGAATCATGATTCACAATAAGATAGTTACAATTATTATGAAAATAAGTACGAAATTAAATAAATGGTCAAATTTAAGAATAACACTAAAAGGGGTTCGAAGAGTTACGTCACAATAATTAGTGAAAACCGCCTCTCTGGTTTTTTGTACGTGGTGCAACTAGGTTCGAGTTGAGTGACAATAGCATGTAAACCACGCACACATATTGGAAGTTTTGGAACATCCACAATGTTTTGTCGATTGATATTCAGTTCACCTAGGTTCGAGTTCAGTGATGGACTCCTCATTTACCGATAAAGGTACAGATTTACTTGATGAATGATCAGAATTATCAACTTCCTTAGGGAAAGATGTAATTACTCTTGGTCGAGCAAGGAAATCCGTTTGCTCTGGCACCGGGAGACTAATAGAGTAACTGTCTAATGTGAGGACGACATTAGCCATTGTCGGTCTATCCTCTACCGATTCTTGGACGCACAACAACCCGACCTGTATGCATCTCATAACATCGGTGTTATTTGAGCATGAATCTCGTATAATTGGATCCACACATTCTAGCGGCGTTCCTGATTCCCATTGTCTCCAAGCCTGCAAATATCGATCACAACCTCTTTGTCATAATTCTACTCAACTTTCTAACATTTTTGTTTTCGACTGTGTTATATCAGAAGTAAACTGAAGCAAGAAATACAATAAAGAACAGAACACAAAGATTTACGTGGTTCACCAACAATGTGTTAGCTACGTCTATAGCGTAGAAAAGAACGAGATTTGTTAATGTGAGAAGTTATCAGATTACAGATTTAGATAGTATGATAAGCATACTACGACGCGGCCACTAACAGAATCAAGGCATAGACCCAACAGATTGCATATTACGGAGTACTTACATAGGTTAGAAGGTCCTCGGCATCATCGACCTGATTAAATGTACAAGCTTTTCTTCCACTGATTATCTCCAAGATGAGCACACCAAAACTATATGCATCAGATTTGATCGAGAATTGTCCTTGCAAAGCGTACTCTGGTGCCATATATCCACTACAAAATTTACGTTTATAAGTGATTCTACATGATTAATTAAGTACTATAATATAGTATGGGGAAGTATACAGAAAGAATTCACTTAACAGCAAACTGTATTTACTTACTATGTTCCGACAACTTTGTTCGTGTAGTTGCTTTGGGTATGATCGACACCAAAAATCCTTGAGGTGCCGAAGTCTGAAATTTTAGGATTCATGTCCTCGTCCAACAAGATGTTACTAGCCTTGAGATCTCGATGTATAATTCTAATTTGAGAGTCGTGATGGAGATATAGCAGCCCCCGCGCAATGCCTCTTATAATGTTGTATCGTCTTTCCCAGTTGAGCTGTTGTCGATTTTCCTCATCTAAAAAACATTGGTCATACACCATTTGCATGTATAAAACTTTACTCAGTCGATCATCTTATATAGGATTTTGTAAGGAGTAAGGAATAACGTACCAAAGATGAAATTGTCGAGGCTTTTATTGGGAAAATATTCGTATACAAGAAGCTTCTCTTGTTCAGTATAGCAAAATCCGAGTAGTCTCACCAAATTCCGATGTTGAAGCTTGGCTACCAACAAAACCTCTGTTTTAAATTCATTTATACCTTGGCTAGAGCTCGCGGATAGTCTCTTAACCGCTATCAACTTCCCGTTTGATAATTCACCCTACGCACACAAATTCTTATATAAGATAGTTTTATTACAGGTAATTAGTCTAATTTGAGTTTGTGTTCGTCTTCTGACTAAAGAGTGTACCTTATAGACGCCACCAAATCCACCTTCACCTAGTTTATTCTCGTCTGAAAATTTATTTGTTGCGTTAAGAAGAGTTGCAAAGTCATATTGCAAGGACTCGGCAGTGAAATCTTGGTTAGCTGCACCTCCAAATAAGAATCAAACGTCAGCAGATATCGACTTTTAAGCTTGTAATCACGATCAAACGATAGACATAAATTGGGTTATTCTTACAAGTTTCGGCATGAGTAGAAACATCAACTTTCAGTGCTTTCTTTTTCAGACGACAAACGCAAACGCATATCAAACATAATGCTATTGAGAAGACAAGCAGAGCAGCTATTATGATGGCAACAAGCACTCCTGTGGAGATTTTCTTCTTTCCTATACATTAGAAGTTTTATGAGAATTAGTTAGTATTGGATAAAGAATTATTCAAAGAAAGTATTCTATGTCAATAGACCTGCCAAACAGGTCAACCAGGTCGTGTCAGGGTCTAGAAATTCCGGGTGAATGAGGTCGGGTCAGGCTATTTTCGGGTCTAGTACCAACAAAATTTTTATGGTTAACGGCAAGTTTGTACAGAAAACAGTCGGGTTGGCTTTAGTTCCAAGTCATGCTCGAGTCCTTAGTTTGGGTGTCGGGTCTGGCTATTCTAATGAGGTCAATTTTGCCATGTCTATCTATATACTTGAATCAAATGAATGGTATTAGTGCTTGAGAAGAAGTAGAATTACATATTGGTAACGGGGTAGCACCACCGTTGAATCCCTTCTATAAACTAGTGGGCTAAATAGTCCAAAAATCAAAGTCTGGCTTTTATTTGATTGAAATAGTAAAAGTCTTTTTAAATTAATTAAAAGCCGTTGCGAAAGAAAGAGGAGGGACTAATTATAGAGAAAAATTAAGGGAGACTGATTTAACTTTAGAGTTCTCATAACACTATGAAGTATATACATATACAATAGAATTATAGTTTTCATAACAATATCCTATTTTTTTTTTTCTTAATTTCAGCTACTTTCAATTTTGCTTGGCTGTATTCCGTTAAGTTTTATTTACGTTCAATCAATTATGTTCAATTAATCTCTTCACAAAATTAACTTTTAATTCAACTAAATTCACTTCAACTTACTTTAACTCAATTTAGTTCAATTAAACCCTACTCCAATTAATTCAATTCAGCTCGTTTCAGCTGAAAAGAACAGGGCCTAAGTAGTCGAACTCACATAGTCATAATCTTTACCTAGAGTTGGCCAACAACATTGATGACCCGCTGACCCGCCATGCGGGCCCTTCCTGCTCACAACCAGGCTAGACTAGACCAACAAAGCCCGCCTCCCCTCTCTAGTTTAGCCCGATTCACGTATCAAAATTTCCTCGGCCCTTCATCCCCCTCCACCCACCACAGGCGCGGGTCAAACATTCTCCTAACCCGACCAAGACTATCCCTGATCCCTCCCCCTGCCCAGTTCAGGGCCTAGCAAGGGAGCCCGGCTCACCCCGGGTAAGCCCAGCTCAAACCCTTCTAGAAAACATTTTTCATTGTTAAATTTGCTTGATTGGAAAATTTTAGGTCTTTTAGGCCCCACAATTTTACGGACAATAAACATTTTTCATTCCTGATTGGAAAATTTTAGGTCTTTTAGGCACCATACTACAAAAAAATATACTAGTACTTATACTAATCTCGGCGCGACACTCTATCGCTTCTGGGTACACCACCGTATTCAACATGTTGATAAGAGACACTGACTAATAATTTGGAAAAATCAGAGATATGGGAGTACCGTTAGAGTCGCTTGGCTCTGGTATCGGCTTAGAGCCAGAGCCCAGAGACGGTGATGGTGGTGGTGCTTGAGGTAGATAAGAAAGATTGAAGAAGGGGAAAGCCTCAAACCGTACGATGCAGCTCGGTGCCAAAACTCGACCACCCGGCTTCTGGTTAAACATTTGGATCGACGAGTTCAAACACTCATAACAATCGTTGGCATTTAAGTCCGGAGTACACTGTCCCAACCCATATATAGGTTGAATCGCCGAATAGTTCACAAAATCGGTTGCAAATTTCTTAAATGACCCGTCTTCGGCTGCTCGAAACGCGATCACATTACTAATCATATTCGTTACCGCGTCCATGTAACGAGTTTTGTCACCGATTATGTTGTACGGATTCCAGGCAATCAATTGCGGTGATTTATTCATACCACCGAAAAAAGATGTGTTCGAATACCGAATCAGACACTCGTCGTACCATAAAATAGCCACCTTCCTGTTAGGACAAAGCCTTGCAATGTCGGTAGTGGTAGCGGAAGTGACACATTGGTGACACGAGCTGATGTTTTGGTCCCCTCTGCAGAGGTATGCGCCATAGATAGCTTCTATTGACGGGTTACCGACTGTGGTTCTATAGAAACCCGATGGGTTGTTGGTCGCGTTGGAGGCGAGAACGCGAAAAAGGATGTTTAAATTAGATTGATATGTACTTCCGTTGCTGAACATTGTGTCGTTTGCGCAGGATTCCCCGAATTGGGCTGACGCGGTTGTCGTTTGATGGATTATCGTAACGATTAGCACCGGTAAAAAGCCGAATAAAAAGCTAATTTTGTACATTTTTGTGCTTATTGAAATATTGTATCGATGAAGAGTATTGTGTGAACCGTTGCATTAATGTATCAAATATTTATTATGAACTAGATTACTGTTTTGTGTTGGAATCCGTCAAGGGAAAAAAAATGTTGATGTAATGATGTTGATGTTGATATTTTTCAATTAGTAAATTTCCATGAAGGTGTAAGTACCTAACCAAGAAAAATCCTTAAAAGGAGACAATTAAATATATATATACCCACCCAAGTCGATGAAGAAAATCAACATAAAATTATTTAACCGAACTCGAATAGAGCTCGAGCCTAATCTGAGCTGGTTCAGAGCTTTGATTTTTTAAGCTCGGATAATTCCGAGCCGATTCCGAGCTCAAGCTTCTGAGTCGTTTCCAAGTCCACCCGTGCTCGAACTCAAATCAGCTCGGTTACAACCCTAGTTCGCCTGGTTGACATAAGCATTAGTTGCACAGTTATTATGGGTACTCATAGCATACCTTCCTTCCCTCTGAAAATCACCCTTGTCCTCAAGGGTACTGTTTAGGTCAAAATTTACCTAAGGTAGTTTTTGCGAGGTTATAGTGAATTCAAACCGGGAATATGATTTAGTGGATTAACTAAGTATTTGAGCAATGCAAAGAGAAGATGTATGGAAAAGACAAAGAGTGATGACGCAGAAATCCCTTAGGAAAAAACTGCGGGAGGTACGTTTCCTCCAATTTCTACTAGAATTATCCTTCAGGAAGCGTGTACGATTACAAGTATTTCTTAGGGTTTTCTTAGTGTTCTTAGTTAGCTAAGTATGTAATGAATGAATCTTACATGTACAATGTTTACATATATATAAAAGTCCAATAATGCTGTGGGCCGTTGGATTAGAGTCCAATCCAACGGATCTTTTCTTTCTCTTTTGCCCATTCGGATGCCTTCTTCCTGCTTGCTTTTTCTGACGGAGGCTTGGTGTGTGGCCATTTTAGGTAATCTCGAGCTGTGCTCCCTTTAACCTTTTCCTTCTTCTCGTCTTTCCCGCCTCTTTCCTTCTCTTGCACTCTTCCTCTATTTGTGGACTTTCCTTCCTCTTTATCTCGTTGACTTTGGTGCCAAATAAGCGTCCTTGGACCAATTATACACTGCCACGCGTTAGCCTTAAAATGATAATTTTGGGGCATAACATTAGCCCCCAGTTCTTGCAGAAATGTGTTTGTGCAAGAACTCCTGCAGATATCGGGTCTAGGATTTAGATGCGGACTTCCTGCAGAAACATCGGGCAGGGTTGGCAGTTGATGGGACGTGAATGTGACGTGTTGCAGCCTTGATGAACTTCCCCTTTAATGAGCGCCAACCACTTGCCAACTGTCCCCCACTCCTTTTGAATTTCGAATTTTACCTCTCTATTTAAACTCCTCTTTACTCCTTTTTTAACATTTACCCTTTCATCTTCTTTCCTTTTACCTTTCCTCTTTCTTTCTTCAATCTCTTTCAACTTCCGATCTCGCCAATCCGCCTTCTGCCTTCCTTCTCCGTCAAGGTACGACCCTCTCGTGCTTCTTCTTTTCACATATTTAATGGCTTCAAACATATTTTCCGAACGCCCCTTGCTACATAGCAAATACCGCGTTGATTCCTGTTTTGCCTTGATAGAGTCTTCTGTGGTTAGGGATTTCTTTCCCTTTGATAAAAACGTTGACATGATTATCCCCCGCCCTGGGCAAGCGCCTGATGCGCATTGTCCGGGATGGACTACCCTTTACCTGTACCCATTTTCTCTGGGTTTATCTTTCCCATTTCCTCCTCTGGTGCAAGAGTTTCTTCGCCATTCCAAGCTTCCTCTTTGGCAGATAAATCCTCATGCATGGAGGATCCTTCTTTCTCTTTCCATGATAAGCGGCCGTCACTCCATTGATGTTTCCTTAGGGGACTTGGCCCACTTCTATGCGGTCAGGGGCCTGGGTGATGCCCAGTACACCCTTCGAGCTCGTTCTAAGATCGACCTTCCCATTATCCTTCCGAAAAAGGCTAAGGATGCTGGATGGTCCACCCAGTTCGTTTACGTACGAGTGGACTCGCTCCCTGCTCCTGCCGATTATATTTTCCAGGACCCGATTACCGATAGTAAAGGTACTGGCAGTTTCTTCCTTCTGTCTTTCGTTCTCGTTACTGCTCACGCCCTTACACCTTTTCTTGTGCAGGTGTGAAAGACTTGATTCCCTCGCTCAATATCACCGAAACCTATAACAAGTTATTTGGGCTGGACGCCGACGCCCGTTGTTTCAACACTCTATTCGCCCAAGAGGAGCCTGCAGAGATGTCTACCAGCTCAACTCAAACGAAGAAGACGCCCACAGAGCTGCTCGCCGAACGCAGAAAGATGATGCTGGTCTCATCGGTCAAGCCTTTATCGAAGAGGAAGTTGGAGCCCGGAGAGCCCCTGCCTGCCCCTAAGAGAGCCGCTATGCCTGCTCCTGCTGAGTCGTCTCCTTCTGTCACCCCCTTTTGTCCTCCTCCTCCTGCAGTTTCTTCCAGGACACGCCACAGAGCTTCTACTTCTACTGCCCTGGCCAAGAAGTCTGCTGCTCCTATCGTTGAGGATCTGAGCGAGGATATCATCCGCCTGCCAGAGGGCTTTAGCTGTCAGCTGGAGGAGGACCCTTGGCCTGCTATGGGCCGCCTGTTGACTCCTGGCTCAAAGGCAGCGCTGAAGGGTCAACCCGTGATGCCGTTGTGGCGCCAGGCTGCGGAGGACATTTTCTCGGTGAGTTTTCCTCCTTCCCTTGCGTTTGTTTGTGTCTTTGTTTTGGTTGACTGACGTCCCTTCTGGGTCCCTTTTTCAGGGCTTCCAAAAGGTGCTGATGGGGTGCAGCGAGGCTGAGACTGCATTTCAGGAGGCCAAGACCGGGCTGGATGCCGAGAGGGGGCTTAGGGTGAGAAAGTCGGAGGAGCTGGCCCATTGCCAGGCGAGGGTGAAGGAGTTGGAGGATGCCCTTGCTGAGCAGGGCAGGAGGGGGGATGAGGCGCTTGCTGAGCTGCGTAGAGAGAGGGACCAGGCCCTAGCGGAGCAGGGTGCGCGGTTGAGAGCCGTGGTGACCAAGAAGAAGAAATTGTCCCAGCTGCTGTATAACATGGCTACTTTCTCCGCCCTGGAGGCAAGAATAGCCTGCATGGAAGAATTTGGGACGGGGGAGCATACCAAGTGGAGCTTGGAGGATGAGAGGAAGATCATGGAGCAGATGTTCCCTGTGCCTCCCGTGCTTCCGGACTTTTCTGATCTCAACCCTGATGGATCCCTCCGCTCTCCAATTCCTGGCTCTCCAGAGGTCCAGAGCGCTCCTCCAGGGTCTCCTGCTCCAGCCGGCGTCCTTCAGGATCAGTTTGTTGATGTTGCTGCTGAGGCGGGCTCCTCTTCTACTCGGCACTCTGGTGGTGAGCAGGTTGTGGGGGAGGCCGCTGATGTTTAGTTTCTGCGCCCTTAGTGGCATTCTGATTTAGTTGTTCTTATGTTTTGTTTTGTTGGCTGGGCTAGTGCCCTGGATATTCCTGTGCCCTGGGCCCTGCGTGGCGGGCCTTTATTTTGTTTTTGCTTTTTTCCGGTATGTCTGAACTCTTTACTGGGTGGTCCCCAGGAATCTTCAGCAGTTTGTTTATGCTGCTTTTTAAGTACGCGTTTGCGGACGCTTTTTATGCCTTGTGTGTTTTGTTTTTGTTTGCGCATGCTAGTGTATTTTTGGCCATGTGTGGGTGCTGGCTTCAGGGTATACCCATCTCAGTCAGAGGCTGCCAGGCTTTCGTGAGCGCTAGGTATCGTGGGCGACAGTGTCCCAGTTGCCTGTACTTCGCCGTACTCACGCAATGTGGAGAACTTTGAGTGTGATTTGACTCAAGCTCGCTTTTCTAGTGACAACATATTGCAAGTATTTATGATAAAAAATACCTCAAATAGATTTTCATTGATCACCGAATTGGTTTTGTTTTTCAAATAACTCCCTCAGGATGGCTGGATCCTGGGGGTGATACATTTGTGAATGACTAAAATATGAAATGCTTAAACATAGAATAAGTAAGTAAATACCCTAGGATTAGGATGTAGATCCTGGGCGCGGATTCTGGGAGAACATCTCGGTATGCTTCCTTATATGTGATACTTTTTTAGGTGGAGGATATTCCAAGGTCTGGGCACCATGTTTCCTTTCATGTCCATCAGCCTGTAGGACCCGCTTCCCGTTGTGCTTTCCACCTGATAAGGCCCCTCCCAGTTGTAGGCGAATTTTCCGGCACTTGCATTCTTCGTGTTCTGGAATACTTTCCTGAGGACTAGGTCTCCCACCTGGAGGGTTCTGATCTTAACGTTCTTGTTGTAACTTCGGGCCACCATTTGCTTGTAAGCGGCCATTCTGATTGCGGCGCTGGTTCTGAGCTCGTCTATCGTGTCCAGGCTGCTGGCCATTTCTGTCTGATTGCGTTCTTCCGTTAGGCAGCCGTATCTCTGTGTTGGTACTTTCACCTCTGCTGGAATGACAGCTTCTGCTCCGAACACTAGGCTGAAGGGGGTTTGACCCGTTGCTGTCTTTGGGGTGGTCCTGTCAGACCATAGAACCAAAGGCAACTCGTCTGCCCACTTTCCTCCAGCTTCCTCCAGTCTTCTTTTCATGTTGTCCATAACTATTCTGTTGCTGGATTCTGCCTGGCCATTCGTCTGCGGGTACCTGGGAGCAGCTTTTAGTAGGGTGATATTCCAACTAGCATAAAATGCTTCGGTTTTATTAGATATGAACTGTGAGCCGTTGTCGCACAATATTTCAGAAGGTATACCGAATCTGCAGATTATGTTTCGTTTAAGGAAAGATATCACCTGATTTTCTGTAACCTGGGGGAAGGCCTCTGCTTCTATCCACTTGGAGAAGTAGTCTGTTAATGCGAGCATGTAGGTTCTGTTCCCGGGTGCTCTGGGCAGCGGTCCTACTATGTCCATCCCCCATTTCATGAAAGGCCAGGGCGATATGATTGGATGCAAGGGTTCAGCGGGTTGATGCGTGACAGGGGCGTGTTTCTGGCAGGCTTCACACTTCTTGGCTAGCTCTACCGCATCTCTTCGTATCGTCGGCCAGAAGTATCCCATTCTGATTGCTTTGTTGGATAAGCTCTTGCCCCCTGCATGATTTCCGCAGTCTCCGCTGTGGAGATCGTGCAAGACTGTCTGCGCCTCTCCGTCGCCCAGACATCTCAGGTAGGGTCCTGCGAGCGATTTCCTGAACAACACACCATCTATTAGTATGAATCTGGAAGCTTTCATTTTGAATCCCCTTACCTCTTTCTTTTCAGCTGGTAGGGTTCCGTCTTTCAGCCATCTTTGGTAAGGTGACCTCCAATCCTCTGGCTGCTCCGTGGTGTTGCTGAGGACGCCTAATCCGGCCTCCCATTGGGTGCTGGAATTTTCAACTTCTCGGTCTTCCTGGGAAGTTGAGGGTTCCAGCACATGGGTGATGGGGATTGAGGAGACGTCTCCAGGCTTGAATGTTGCCCCCAGGTTAGCCAGCGCGTCTGCTTCTGCGTTCTGCTCCCTGGGGATTTGCTTTATTTTGAAGGTGATGAACCTTGCCTGCCTGTCTTTGACGGCTGCCATCCTGAGGTCTTTAGCTTCATATTCACCGTTGATATGATTTACTATGAGCTGCGAGTCACTGAACGCCTGCAGGTATCTGACCTTGAGGTCCAGGGCCAGCTGGAGTCCCTGGATCAAGGCCTCGTATTCTGCTACATTGTTGGTTGCTTGGAACTCGCATCGTACTGCCTGCACGATCATATCTCCCTGAGGGGATCTGAGCACCATCCCTACCCCTGCCCCTCGGCTGTTAGAGGCTCCATCTACGTGCAGTGTCCAGCAGTTTTCCTCAAAGTCCATTTCTGGGGGTAGGATTTCTTTGGCTGCTTCCTTTTCCATTCCTGGACTTAAATCAGAGACAAAGTCTGCTAGGGCTTGCGATTTTATCGCGGTCCTTGTTTCAAATTTCAGGTCGTAGCCACTCAGGTGGATTGACCATTTGGACATTCTTCCAGAAAGTTCTGGTTTACTCAATATGGGTCTTAGGGGGTAGCTAGTCAAGACTGATATGGAGTGAGACTCGAAGTAAGGTCTCAGTTTGTACGAAGCTGTAACTAAAGCAAGAACGAGTTTTTCAGGAGCAGTGTACCTGGTCTCTGCGGGTAGCAGAGACTTACTGATGTAGTAGACTGGATGCTGGATCCCTTCGTGTTCCCGTACCAGCACTGCGCTTACCGCCACCTCGGTTACCGACAGGTATAAGTATAACGGCTCCCCCTGCTCTGGTTTGGACAGGAGCGGTGGGGTGTTGAGGTACTTCTTCAGCTCCATGAACGCCTTTTCGTGCTCTTCTGTCCACTCAAATCTCTTGCTTTTTCGCAGTATGTCATAAAACAGTCGACATCTGTCGGAGGATCTGGAGATAAACCTGTTCAGGGCTGCTACTCTGCCAGTCAGTTTCTGCACGTCTTTCGGCTTTTGGGGGGATTCCAGTTGCAGGAGCGCTTTGATCTGCTCGCTACTCGCTTCGATTCCCCTTTGCGTGACCATGTACCCCAGGAATTTCCCGCTGGAGACTCCGAACGTGCATTTGGAAGGATTCAGCTTCATCTGGTACTTCCTCGGGATGCTGAAGGTTTCTTCCAGGTGCTGGGTGTGTTGGCTGGCTGCTTTGGATTTGACAACCATGTCGTCTATGTAGACTTCCATGGTTTTGCCAATCTGGTCCTTGAACATCATGTTCACCAGCCTCTGATATGTGGACCCTGCATTTTTTAAACCGAATGGCATAACGTTATAACAGTAGATACCTCTTTCAGACCTGAATGCCGTTTTTTCCTGGTCTTCCGGATGCATTTTGATCTGGTTGTATCCGCTCCAGGCGTCCAGGAATGTGAGCATCTCATGGCCTGCTGTCGCGTCCACCATTGTATCTATGTGTGGCAGAGGGAATGGATCTTTAGGGCATGCCTTGTTGAGGTCGGTGAAGTCTACACACACCCTCCACTTCCCGTTCTTTTTGGGGACCACCACCACGTTGGACAGCCATTCTGGGTAGGTTACTTCCCTGATCTTTCCTGCGGCCAGGAGGTCGTCAACCTCCTGGTTTATCACCTGGTTTCTCTCCGCGGCAAATTTTCTTCTTTTTTGTTGGACCGGCTTGTAGCCGGGGCTTACGCTCAACCTGTGTGAAATTATGTTTGGGTCTATCCCCACCATGTCTTCGTGGGACCACGCAAAGCAGTCAATGTTAGCTCTTAACAAATTTAGTAGTTCTGAACGAACGGTACCTGTGCACTCTGCTCCCACCAATACCTTCCTCTCTGGGTGCAGCGGGTCCAGGGGAATTTCCTCTACCTCTACTTGGGGAGGCTCTTCATAGGTTCCCCTGACCTGCCTTGCCTGTGATTGCTATGCTGGAGGAGGAGTGGCTGTGGGTTTGAGCGCCACCTTGTAACAGCTCCTTGCTTCTTCCTGGTTTCCTCTTATAGTCTGGACTCCCCACGGCGTAGGGAATTTGAGGCACTGGTGGTATGAGGACGGAATGGCTTTCATATCATGCATCCATGGCCTGCCCAGGATGACGTTGTAGGTGGAGGGACCGTCAATCACCAGGTACCTCACCTGCTTGTTGATTCCTCCGGCGTAGGTTGGGATCATGATTTCTCCGAGTGAATGCTTTGTTTCTCCGCTGAATCCCACCAGTGGGACCGCCTTTTTGGTTAGGTCTGCCTCCCCAAATCCCATGCTCTTCAGCGTCTCCAACATGATGATATTAACTGAGCTTCCCGTGTCTACCAGGATCTTCTTCACCCTGCAATTCCCTATGGATAGGATGATGATCAGGGCGTCATCATGGTACTCAGCACCCTCTTCTACATCCGTCTCGTCGAAGCTGACGACCGGTAGATCCTGGGCGCTGACCCTGCACGAGGACTCTGGCTTGTCTCCTTTAACTCGGGTGGCGTGCCTCTTGGCTGCGGAATAGGTGAGTCCGCACAGCTCCGAGCCCCCTGTTATCACGTTAATAGTTCTAGTGCAGAGAGGAGGACTAGAGGGTGCTACCTGGCGAGTTGCGTTCACTACCTTGGTTCCTTTTGGCAAGATGTGGTTCAGATTACCCTGCTCGTACTGATACCGGACCTCTTTTCTGAGGGTGATGCAATCTTCGGTTGTATGCCCGATGTCTTCGTTGTGGAAGTCACACCTCAGGTTGGTGTCTCTTCCGTCCTTACTTCTTTCTTCTGCCCGCTTCTTGGGCCACTTCACTTTTTCTCCCAACTCCTTCAGTGCTTTGATTAGTCCTGCAAGATTAAAAGTGAAACCATACTCCTGTACCTTTGGTGGCAGGTTCGGATCATTCTTCCAGTTTTTTCCTCCAGAAACCTTATGCACCGGTCTGTTGTAAGGTTTGGATTTCTCCTGCCTGTCTGCTGCTGGTGCCTTCCTGCTGGTGGAGGCGGAGCCGCAACTGATCCTCCTGGGCCCTGCGTCCTCTTCCAGTCGGATGGCATCCAGCGCCTTTTGCTGAACCTGAGCATAAGCCGTGCATGGCCATTTGGTTAGCTCTTTGTATAGGTCGGAGGCCTGTGGTAGCCCCCATCGAAAGGCGTGGATGGCAGCCTTCTCCTCGCAATGGGGTATGGACACCATTTCCTTGTTGAATTTGGCCAGGTAGTCTCTGGTGGATTCTCTATCACCTTGCTGGATCTCTTAGAGATCGTTGCTCTGCTTTTCTGGCCGCCTACTACTGGCGAACTGCTGGTTGAACGCGTTCAACAGGTCTGCAAAGCTGGACATGCTGGAGTTGGGTAGAGTGACGAACCATTGGAGGGCGGCTCCTGAGAGAGTGGACCCGAATCCTTTACACATACATGCCTCCTTCAGGGAGCCCGAGGCCGTGATCACCATCATTTTCTGCTTGTATTGATTGATGTGGTCTATCGGATCAGCTGTTCCATCGTAGCTGGTCATATTTGGGGGAGTGAATCCCTTGGGCACATCTACCGAGACGATGTTGTGGGTGAATGGCGAGTCTGCGTAGCTGTCTGGGGCCGCTTTCTCCAGGGGCCTTGGCATTCCTGGTATGCGGCTGACTAAGTCCCACAGCTCCTTGTACTGGTGCTCCCATGGGTTCGGTCCTGCAAGAGGGTTAGCGAAATTCCAAGGGGTAGTATGAGTGAGAGGTGCATACCCTGGCGCTCCTGGGATCTGGACGACCGCGGGCTGGCTGAGTGCCTGATGATTCATCTGCATGGTGTGTACTATCGGCGGTGCCTGCTGGGTGGAGTATCCCGATGAGCCAGCCCCCAGCGAAGGTGGTTGCCTTGCTGATGACCCTTCCCCTTGTGTCCAGACCGAGGTTGGGGTGGAAAAAGGTCCTGCATTACCATGTTGGTTAGTGTTAACGGGTAATCTTACAGATCTGTTACATGGGGCTCCCGTTTGCGGTAGCGGCGAGTCTAGGTTGATGGAGAGGTATCCCAATCCTGCGGGAGTGATTCTCTCGGAGGGAGTTAACCCTGCGAGGTCTAGTCTGGTGACTATCTCGTTGGGGATGGCCCTGGTTTCACCTCTGCTCCCGGGGGGTCTTGGGATTCCTGCCTCTGCGCCTGGATTCCCTCCGACACATGGAGGTTGATTCTGGGCCGTGGCTAGCTTTCTGAGCTCCTGGTTGTCTCTCCTTAAGCCGTCGACTGCTTGATGGAGGGTAAAGATTTCTTCCATCATCGTCTTCCACGTGGCTGGGGTGGGAGCATCCGCCGAGCCCGAGCTGGCCGCTGCGTCACCGCCAGTGACGCCTGACTGCGTCTGGCGAGTACTGACAACGAGGGGAGCGGTCACCTCCAAAGTCGGAATTTCCTGAATCTCCACGGAGGTGGGAGAAGTTTTTGTTACCACTGGAATGGGTTGTGAGGTTGTTTGAGAAGCTGGGTTTGTCATTTTGAGAGATTTTTGAGGGATTTTCAGGATTTTACGCTTTTGGGTTGAATAATCACTACAGCCCCACGGTGGGCGCCAAAATGTTTAGGTCAAAATTTACCTAAGGTAGTTTTTGCGAGGTTATAGTGAATTCAAACCGGGAATATGATTTAGTGGATTAACTAAGTATTTGAGCAATGCAAAGAGAAGATGTATGGAAAAGACAAAGAGTGATGACGCAGAAATCCCTTAGGAAAAAACTGCGGGAGGTACGTTTCCTCCAATTTCTACTAGAATTATCCTTCAGGAAGCGTGTACGATTACAAGTATTTCTTAGGGTTTTCTTAGTGTTCTTAGTTTGCTAAGTATGTAATGAATGAATCTTACATGTACAATGTTTACATATATATAAAAGTCCAATGCTGTGGGCCGTTGGATTAGAGTCCAATCCAACGGATCTTTTCTTTCTCTTTTGCCCATTCGGATGCCTTCTTCCTGCTTGCTTTTTCTGACGGAGGCTTGGTGTGTGGCCATTTTAGGTAATCTCGAGCTGTGCTCCCTTTAACCTTTTCCTTCTTCTCGTCTTTCCCGCCTCTTTCCTTCTCTTGCACTCTTCCTCTATTTGTGGACTTTCCTTCCTCTTTATCTCGTTGACTTTGGTGCCAAATAAGCGTCCTTGGACCAATTATACACTGCCACGCGTTAGCCTTAAAATGATAATTTTGGGGCATAACAGGTACAAGTAGCGACTTGTAATCGAATAGCTCCGCCTATTAACTTAGACACATTTGACAAAAATGCTACCATCTTTAAAACGCCACTGTCACAAGTATTTCCTATAAAAATCACCTTTGTTTCATGCCTAATAATATTATCAAGGAGATAGAAGTCAAACTCTTCTCTCTAAAAGCTCTCTCTTCTCTCTAAAAGCTCTCTCTTCTCTCTAAAAAAAACCCTAGCCTCCATCAATCAAATCTGGTGTTTCCATCGACTATTGATCGATGGTAATCCCCCATAAAACTTTATTTATCAATTTTTACTATGAAACCTTACGTATTAATCAATAAAAGTCTCCCTATATGGTGAAGATGCGGAAGATCGGTTTCGTAGTAGATCGTTATATGGTATTATATATGTTGTCGATTTGTTCGGAAGAGTGATGTAATAATTAGTCAACTAAAAACTAGCATGTTTATTGTTTTTTCCTAATCACGAGGAGGTTTGATCCGACATATGGTCAAATTTCATCGTCTAGGAATATTCGAACTCAGGACTTTGCAGTCCATCCTTTGGAGATTTTAGGAAACCTAGATCTCCACTAGATCAAGAGCACTTGGTTAACATGTTTAATGCTTAATATTGGGCAATCGATTCAATTATTTGCAAATTTGCTATTTTATATTGGAAAATGAGTTAGCGCTATTGGTGGCGCCCAATCTCGACGCCATTCCATTTAACAAGTGAAAAATCTAATAATAAGAGATATTTTTTTGAAGGGAATAATAAGAGATATTTATGAGAGTGTATGATGTATAGTTTTATATACCTCCAAGTGCACGATTAACGTTGGATCATATTGAGGGTCGATCCACAGGGAGTTATGTTGACTACCGATTGTTTAATCCTAATGTTTATCAAAGTCTAACAAATGATTTGAAATTGATATGAACTATCAAACTACACTACCAACTTAAATTAAATAAATAAGTAAGGCAAACAAACTAATCGAAGGAAAGATGATTGACTCAAATAATGGAAAGCCTAGAAGGTGGTCTAACCATCACACTTTTGATTCTCCTTAATAGTCACGGTGTTCGGTTGTTTTCGGTAGTCGAATAAGGTGGAAACGCCTCTAATTCGCTCATAGACTCCCTCCCGGGTTCACTATAAGACACTAGGATTGCCTAACCAACTCCCTTCCGGGGTCATGATTCGCACTCCTTCGATCCTTAGGGTCAAGGTGGACTAAAATTGGCGTAATTCCAACCCCCCTCTTGCCTAGGTCAAAGGTCTAACCCGCGATATATCCCGATCATCCCACTCCCTCTCCCGATGGTCGATTTAAAACCGAAAAGCAAGGGTGCCCAACCTAAGTTCTTCCTCCCAGGTTCAACCAAGGTCGACAATTGGTCTAAAAAAGGGCAGTCAACACCTAAACCTAATCAACTTCCGTTGATGGTCAAGGGTCAAGGGTTCACCATTTCAAAGTCCCCAAATTACACACTTAGCAAGTCAAACCCCTTGCTAATCCCCAATCCAACCCCCCTTAACAACCAAACAATTGTAACTACCTTGGAGAATCTTTTGTGTTTGGGTCAAACCACCCCCTAGGGGGTCTACTCACTTCTCATAATTATTCTAACACAAGACATATTAAATAGCATACTAAACATAATGTTAAGAACAAAAAGATGGAAACTTTAATATAATGTAGTGACTAAACAAAAATAAACTACATTATAATTATCTAAACAACAAAACATAATTAAAAACAATAAGAAAGAGATAAGATGAGAAATAGATACCAACAAATGAGAGGAAAATTTATAAATAAGGTAGATCTTGTCTTACTTACTCAAAAGATTATAACTTCACACTAATTAATCTACTCCTATATTAATTTTAGAGAGAAAATTTGGAAGAAAATAAGAAAGAAACCCTAATTAAAATCTGAAAGTTGGGTCTATTTTCTTTCATGCTCCCTTCTGCGCCGAGCTACTACCCAACGCCCTTAAATTAATGACGAGCTGCTTCCTTCGTGCCCCCACACGAGTCCTCTAAAGCCCTGTTCTTTTCGGCTGAAACGAGCTGAATTGAATAAATTGGAGTAGAGCTTAATTGAACTAAATTGAGTGAAACTGAGGTGGAGTGAATTTAGTTGAATTAAAAGTTACTTTTGTGAAGAGATTAATTGAAAATAATTGATTGAACGTAAATAAAACTTAACGGAATACAACCAAACAAAATTGAAAAGAGCTGAAATTAAGCCAGAAAGAACAATGCCTAATTTTCAATGAGTCGGCTTCTTCTTTTGCTATTTCCTTTGTAAATTATGGACCATTTCCATTTGTTATTAGAGGTATCAATTGACTCCCACTTTCTTTCTCATGTGAGTCCTCCATTTTTTGTTGAAAGCCCAATCCCATTTCTGCCATTGCTTTGGGCCCAGTATTCATATTATTCAAATACTTTTCGTCTTTCTTTAATCCATTTTGAACCGGCTTTTATACCCGAACTTGGTACCTATAAATAAAAAGACGAAAGCAATACCAAAACACTAACAAATAATATGAAATAATATTATTTAAAACTAATCGACTAATATAATATTTGACACTAAAATTGGTAAATAAGGCTAACTCGGATAATAAATTAAACTAAATACAAGACGAAATGTGGGTTAAAAAGACGGTAAAATATGGTGTTATCAGTGTGACATCGAAATTGGGTGTCACCGGATATTCATTAAATAAAATAGGCGTTTAATTATTTCATATATAAAAAGTCAACTTTCAAAGGGTGGGTAATCCGGTCAGTAACATGTTATACAATAAAGTCTCTAGGCAGGAGTATTTTTACTAAAATGGTACTAGATGTAATAAAATAAGTATGAATCATGATTCACGATATGATATTTACAATTAATATAAAAACAAGAACAAAATTGAACACACGGTCAAGATTCAAGAATAAAGCTAAAAGGGGTTCGGAAGAATAAGTCGCAATAATTAGTGATGGACCGCCTTTCTGGTTTTTTGTGATGCAACTAGGTTCGAGTTGAATGACAATAGCATGTAAACCACGCACACTTATTGAAACATCCACAATGTTTTGTCGAATAATATTCAGTTCACCTAGGTTCGAGTTCAGTGATGGAGTCCTCATTTACCGATAAAGGTATAGATTTACTTGATGAATGATCTGAATTATCAACTTCCTTAGGGAAAGATGTAATTACTCTTCGTCGGGGAAGAAAATCCGTTTGCTCTGGCATCGGGAGACTAATAGAGTAATTATTGTCTAATGTGAGGACGACATTAGCCATTGTCGGTCTATCCTCTACCGCCTCTTGGACGCACGACAACCCGACCTGTATGCATCTCATAACATCAGTGTTATTTGAGCATGAATCTCGTATAATTGGATCCACAAACTCTAGCGGCGATCCTGCTTCCCATTGTCCCCAAGCCTGCAAATATCGATCACAACCTCTTTGTCACAGTTCTACTCAAATTTCTATCATTTTTGTTTTCTACTGTGTTATATCAGAAGTAAATTGAAGCAAGAAAAACAATAAAGAACAGAACACAAAGATTTACGTGGTTCACCAACAATGTGTTAGCTACGTCCACAGCGTAGAAAAGAACGAGTTTTGTTAATGTGAGAAGTTACCCGATTACAGATTTAGACAGTATGATAAGCATACTACGACGTGGCCACTAACAGAATCAAGGCATAGACCTAACAGACTGCATATTACGGAGTACTTACATAGCTTAGAAGGTCCTCGGCATCATCGGCTTGATTAAATGTACAAGCTTTTCTTCCACTGATTATCTCCAAGATGAGCACACCAAAACTATATGCATCAGATTTGATCGAGAATTGTCCTTGCAAAGCGTACTCTGGTGCCATATATCCACTACAAAGTTTACATTTATAAGTGATTCTACATGATTAATTAAGTACTATAATATAGTATGGGGAAGTATACAGAAAGAGTTCACTTAACAGCAAACTATATTTACTTACTATGTTCCGACAACTTTGTTCGTGTAGTTGCTGCTTTGGGTATGACCGACACCAAAAATCCTTGAGGTGCCGAAGTCTGAAATTTTAGGATTCATGTCCTCGTCCAACAAGATGTTACTAGCCTTGAGATCTCGATGTATAATTCTAATTTGAGAGTCGTGATGGAGATATAGCAACCCCCGAGCAATGCCTCTTATAAAGTTGTATCGCCTTTCCCAGTTGAGCTGTTGTCGATTTTTCTCATCTAAAAAACCATCGGTCATACACCATTTGCATGTATAAAACTTTACTCAGTCGATCATCTTATATAGGATTTTGTAAGGAGTAAGGAATAACGTACCAAAGATGAAATTGTCGAGGCTTTTATTAGGAAAATATTCGTATACAAGAAGCTTCTCTTGTTCAGTATAGCAAAATCCGAGTAGTCTCACCAAATTCCGATGTTGAAGCTTGGCTACCACCAAAACCTCTGTTTCAAATTCATTTATACCTTGGCTAGAGCTCGCGGATAGTCTCTTAACCGCTATCAACTTCCCGTTTGATAATGTACCCTACGCACACAAATTCTCATATATAATAGTTTTATATCATGTAATTAGTCTAATTTAAGTTTTTCTTCTTCTTCTGACTAAAGAGTGTACCTTATAGACGCCACCAAATCCACCTTCACCTAGTTTATTCTCGTCTGAAAATTTATTTGTCGCGTTAAGAAGAGTTGCAAAGTCATATTGCAAGGACTCGACAGTGAAATCTTGGTTAGCTGCAACTCCAAATAAGAATCAAACGTTAGCAGATATCAACTTTTAAGCATGCATGTAATCACGATCAAACGACAGACACAGATTGGGTTATTCTTACAAGTTTCGGCATGAGTAGAAACATCAACATTCCTTGCTTTGTTTTTCAGACGACAAACGCAAACGCATATGAAACATAATGCTACTGAGAAGACAAGCAGAGCAGCTATTATGATGGCAACAAGCACTCCTGTAGAGATTTTCTTCTTTCCTATACATTAGAAGTTTTATGAGAATTAGTATTGGATAAAGAATTATTCAAAGAAAGTATGCTATGTCAATAGACCTGGGAAACGGGTCAACCAGGTCCTGTAAGGGTCGAGTAATTACGTGTGTGGTCACATTTTGTTTTGGGAGAATTGGGTCTGGTCAGGTTATTTGGTTCAACTATCAACATTGTTTTATAGTTAACGGCTAGTTTGTACAGAGAACAGTCGGGTTGGCTTTAGTTCCAAGTCATGCTCGAGTCCTTAGTTTGTGTGTCGGGTCTGGCTATTCTAATGAGCTCAATTTTGCCATGTCTATCTATCAACTTGAATCAAATGAATGGCAATAGTGCTTGAGAAGAAGTAGAATTACATATTAGTAACGGAGTAGCACCACCGTTGAATCCTTACTATAAACTAGTGGACTAGTCTTCCTACCAGTTAAATAATCCAAAAATCAAAGTCTGGCTTTTGTTTGATTGAAATAGTAGTCAAATTCTTTTTAAATGAATTAAAACTCGTTGCAAGAGGAAGAGGAGGGACCAATTATAGAGAAAAATTAAGGGAACCGAACTAAAAAAAATTTGTTTGCTTTTTTTGATGACTAGAAGTTTAATCTCCGGGTTCATACATACATTCCTGCACTATCACTTTGACCATGTAAACCACCCACTTCAGAGACTGCAGTGGCCAAGTGGTCATCACCCCAATTGATAATAGAACCAGACCGAACTAACTTTAGAGTTCTCATAACACTATGAAGTATATAGATATACAAATTAAATTACAATAGATAGAATTAGAGTTTTCATAACAATATAAGTAGTCAATCTCACATAGTCATAATCTTTACCTAGAGTTGGCCGACAACATGGGCTGACCAGTCGACCCGCCATGCGGGCTCTTCCTGCTCACAGCCAGGCCAGACTAGACCAGCAAACCCGCCTCCCCTCGATCTCTAGTTTCGCCCAATTCACGTATCCCAAACCCGGCCTACAATTTCTTTTTAAAAAATTACCGCAGCCCTTCATCCCCCCTCCATCCACCACAATCCCGGGTCAAACGTACTCCTAACCTGACCAAGTCCATCCCTCCCTCGCCCGGTTCAGGGCCTAGCAAGGGAGCCTGGCTCGCCCCCGGGTAAGCCCGGCTCAAACCCGTCTAGAAAACAACTCTATGTCACTAATGTGTACCTAACTCAAGTCAACATTATATTCAATTGACTCACATTTAATTATCTTGTCCTAACTCAAACCCGGCCCGATCCGTTATGTTTCTACCTTTAGGAGGGTGGGATCCTCATGACCCCACAATTTTCAGGACAATGAACATTTTTCATGATTGGAAAATTTTAGGTCTTTTAGGCCCCACAATTATCCGGACAATAAGCATTTTTCATTGTTAAATTTGCATGCTTGGAAAATTTTAGGTCTTTTAGGCACCATATATACTACAAAAAAATATACTAGTACTTATACTAAACTCGACGCGACACTCTATCGCTTCTGGGTACACCACCGTATTCAACATGTTGATAAGAGACACGGACTAATAATTTGGAAAAATGAGAGATATGGGAGTACCGTTAGAGTCGCTTGGCGCTGGTATCGGCTTAGAGCCAGAGCCCAGAGACGGTGATGGTGATGGTGCTTGTGGTAGATAAGAAAGATTGAAGAAGGGATAAGCCTCAAACCGTACAATGCAGCTCGGTGCCAAAACTCGACCACCCGGCTTGTGGTGAAACAATTGGATCGACGAGTTCAAACACTCATAACAGTCGTTAGGATTTAAGTTTGGGGTACACTGTCCCAACCCATATATAGGTTGAATCGCCGAATAATTCACAAAATCGGTTGCAAATTTCTTAAACGACCCGCCTTCGGCTGCTCGAACCGCGATCACATTACTAATCATATTCGTTACCGCGTCCATGTATTGGGTTTCGTTACCCATTATGTTGTTCGTATTGCTGGAAATATAATTCGGTAATTTACACTGACTATCGAAAAAAGATGTGTTTGAATACCGAACCAGACACTCGTCGTACCATAAAATAGCCACCTTCCTGTTAGGACAATGGCTTGCAATGTCGGTAGTGGTAGCGGTAGCGACACATTGGTGACACGAGCTGATGTTTTGGTCCCCTCTGCAGAGGTATTCGCCATAGATAGCTTCTATTGACTGGTTACCGACTGTGGTTCTATAGAAACCCGATGGGTTGTTTGTCGCTTTGGAGGCGAGGGTGCGCAAAAGGGTGTTTAAATTAGATTGATATGTACTTCCGTTCCTGAACATTGTGTCGTTCGTGCAGGATTTCGGGATTTGGGCTGACGCGGTTGTCGTTTGATGGATCATTGTAATGATTAGCACCGGTAAAAAGCCGAATAAACAGCTAATTTTGTACATTTTTGTGCTTATTGAAATATTGTATCGATGAAGAGTATTGTGTGAACCGTTGCATTTATGTATCAAATATTTATTATGAACTCGATTACTGTTTTGTGTTGGAATCTGTCAAGGGGAAAAAATGTTGATGTAATGATGTTGATGTTGATATTTTTCAATTTGTAAAGTTTCATGATCGTATGTGTAAGTACCTAGCCGGTCCTTAAAGGAGACAATTAAATATATATACACCCAACAAAGTCGTTGAAGAAAATCGACATCCATTGAACTCGAAAATGACCCGATTGACTATAATCTCCAACTCGATCATTGTTCGCCTGGTTGAGTCTCTGATGAAATTAGCATTATAATCATCTGAATCGAAAATGAGCGAACGGGTATGGAGTTATTAGTCTGAATAGAATTTCGAGTTATCTAAGTTGATAGACTTAAGCGCGATGACAATTGATAGCGGGGTTTGTCGCCCCTCCCCACATCAAACAATATTTATAAAACTCAACTACTAGTGTAGTAGAGTAGTCGGGGTCGATCCACAGAGAGGTCAAGGTCAAGTACTAGTGGTCTCAAATTGCAAGTTAGCTACGCAAATCAATAAGATCAATTTAACATTAAACTAATTAACTAAACTAAAAATAAATTAAACTGAGACTACTAAATTAAGTAAACAAGTAATGTGAACAACACTTAAACAATAAAGAAAGGCCTAGGATCCAATCTAACCTCCGACATGTTCATTTACTATCATAACCTCGCTAATCAGTGATTAGAGTGATGTGTAAAGTGGAAAACGCCTCTAATTCGTCAAGCACCTCCCTCCCGGGTTTGCACATGGACACTAGCTATCCCGACTAACCCCCTCTCGGGTTCGATTGTCGGTATCCCAAGTTTAATACCCAACCACCCGAAAACACATGTAATTCTCAAGGTAGCCTAGTATTAACTAAGGTCAATATGCCCACGATAATTCCCGGGTCATCACTCCCCTCCTCTCGAACGTTGATTTCAAACACAAGACTAGGGGTGCCCTCCCTTGGTTCTCCCTCTCAGTCTCAACCTAGGTTGGCAAAGGACAATTAAACGTAGATATGGCAACCCGATTCTCAACCTAATCGGCTCCCGCCAACGGACAAGGGTCAAGAGTCAAAAGTTACTACAATTAAGCCCATAAGACAAAACAAATCCCCTAGTCAACCTTTACTACACCCTAACAACTAATTAAGATGAGATTTAATCAAGTAACTTACACATGTCGGGGGTTAAATCGAGCCCTAGTAAAAATCTTACTCACTAATCATATTTAATACAAGACAATACACATAAGTACCCTAAACATGGTACCAAACAAATTTAAGATGTAAAGATTGAAACTTTAATGACTAAACATGAATAAATGAACACTAAACATACTAAGAGTAACAAAATCAAAATTTTGATTAAATTAAAGTGACTAAACTAATAAACACAACAATAATAAAAATGACAATAAGAAAGAGAAAGGTGAAAAAAAATTCATAACAAACTTTAATTAAACGGAATAAGATGATAGATCGTCACACAAATTTTGTAAATTGGGGAGATAAACTAAAACTAAACAAGGAACAAAGAAGAAAATTGGAATTTTTAAGTGTATAAACTAACCAATCCTTAACTATTCTACTGCCTTCTGCTCTCTTACTTTCATTATTTGTATACCTTTGGTTCCAATACTTCAAGTTCAAATCGTCTCCGCTTGATCTAATTAGAGTTTGGCCTCGTTTCATTTTATTAAATCCGACTCTCTCTTTTTGGTACCTATAAAATAAAAAGACAAAAACAGTACCAAAACAATAACAAATAATTATGAAATAATATTATTTAAAACTAATCGACTAATATATTAATTGCCACTAAAGTGAGTGAATTAAGCTAACTCGGGTTATTATTTCGTTCAAATAAGAGATAAAAATATGGGTTAAAAATTGGTAAATTACGGTGTTATCAACAATTGAGTTATATCGGTTATTAGTTTGGCTTTGATCCGATCGATTTTAATTGTGTTAGCAAAAAAAATCTTGTTTTATCAAAAGTTTTGTGGCTCTAAAATACTGGGCCTTATAGAAAAAAATAATGTTGTGTGTATAGACAACTATATAAGAGGTTAATAAAAGTAGTTGACATATACAGTTGAGCACTTAAATCAATTGGTAAGTGGTTATTAATTAGGTGTTTCGAGTTCAAGTTTTGGAAATACACCAGTGTTAAATCTTCTGAGCCGTTTCGTTTAGTTGTTAATTTCTTATTATGTTCTCGTGTTAAGAGTTAAAACGGAGGGAAATTGTGTAGCGGACTAGGTAGCTCGACTTTGTTTGAGTGCCGATAGTAAGCCCTGCTTTGTAAGTTTGTAACGGATATTTGTGCATCAGCAATTGCGAAACTTGATCAAATATAATTATACGTTTTCTCCCGATAAAACATAAAAGGAGTTATACATGCTAATTAGACTGAATGGGGAATATGCAACATGTAACATTTACATTTGCTGCACCTCGACTGTAAATTGTAATTTGGTTCATCTAGGTTCGAGTTCAGTGATGGAGTCCTCATTTACCGATAAAGGTATAGATTTACTTGATGAATGATCTGAATTATTAACTTCCCTAGGAAACGACGATGTAATTACTCTTGGTCTGGCTAGGAAATCCGTTTGCTCAGGCACCGGGAGAGTAATTGAGTAACTGTCTAATGTGAGGACGACATTTGCCATTGTCGGTCTATCCTCGATTGATTCTTGAACGCACAGCAAACCGAGTTGTATACATCTCATAGCATCGATGTTATTTGAGCATGAATCTCGTATTACTGGATCCACAAATTCTAGTGGTGTTCCTGCTTCCCATTGTTTCCAAGCCTGCAGATATCGATCACATCCTCATTGTCATAATTCAACTTTCAATCATTCGTATTTCGATAACAGAGTAAGGAATACATACATAGCTTAGTAGGTCCTCGGCGCCACTAGCTTGATTGACGCAGCTCGCTTTTCGGCCACTAATAATCTCCAAGACAAGCACACCGAAACTATATGCATCTGATTTGATGGAGAATTGCCCGTGTAACGCATACTCTGGCGCCATATATCCGCTACAAAATTATCATTGGTAAGTAATTCGACATGTTTAATTAAGTACTACCTCTGTTTCATTGAATCGCGGAACTATAAAAAGTACGAAAAAATAACAAAGTATTCAATCAACAATAACCTTATTTACTTACAATGTTCCTACAATTATGTTTGTGTAGTTGCTTTGGCTGTGATCGACACCAAAAATCCTAGACGTGCCGAAGTCTGAAATTTTAGGATTCATCTCGTCATCCAACAAGATGTTACTAGCCTTAAGATCCCGGTGTATAATTCTAAGCTGAGAGTCGTGATGAAGATAAAGCAACCCACGAGCAATGCCTCGTATAATAAAGTAACGCCTTTTCCAGTCGAGCTGTCGTCGATTTTTCTCATCTAAAACATCATAGCCTCAATTTGTTATCCGACAAATTTGCAATAGAATCATGTAAAATTACAAACGGAGTAATGAATAACGTACCAAAGATAAAATTGTCGAGGCTTTTGTTGGGAATATATTCGTACACAAGAAGCTTCTCTTTTTCAGTATAGCAAAATCCGAGAAGTCTCACCAAATTCCGATGTTGAAGCTTCGCTACCACCAAAACCTCTGTTTTAAATTCATTTATACCTTGGCTAGAGCTTGCGGATAGTCTCTTAACCGCTATCAATTTCCCGTTTGATAATGTACCCTACGCAGACAAATTCTCGTATAAGATAGTCTAATTTGAGTTTTTTTCGTCTTCTGACTATAGAGTGTACCTTATAGACGCCACCAAATCCGCCTTCACCAAGTTTATTCTCGTCTGAAAAATTGTTTGTCGCATTGAGAAGCGTTGTAAAGTCATATTCCAAGGAGTCGACAGTGACATCTTGGTTAGCTATAACTCAAAATGAGAATCAAAGGTGAGGAGATGTCGACTTTTAAGCATGTAAATACGATCAAATGTTAGACGTAAATTGGGTAATTCTTACAAGTTACGGCATGAGTAGAAACATCAACTTTCCTTGCTTTGTTTTTCAGACGACAAACGCAAACGCATATCAAACATAATGCTACTGAGAAGCCAAGCAGAACAACTATTATGATGGCAACAAGCACTCTTGTAAAGATTTTCTTCTTTCCTATACATTATTAGAAGTTTTATGAGAATTAGTATTGGATAAAGAATTATTCAAAGAAAGTATTCTATGTCAATAGACCTGCCAAACAGGTCAACTAGGTCGTATCAGGGTCTAGTAATTCCGGGTGGGTTGGGTCTCGGGTCTACTATCAACAATTTGTTTATGGTTAACGGCTAGTTTGTACAGAGAACAGTCGGGTTGGCTCTAATTCCGAGTCTTGCTCGAGTCCTTAGTTTGGGTGTCGGGTCTAGTTATTCTGATGAGGTCAATTTTGCTGGGTCTAGCAATGTACTTGTATAAAATGAATGGTGATAGTGCTTGAGAAGAAGTAGAATTACATCGTGGTAACAGAGTAGCACCACCGTTGAATCCCTTATATAAACTAGTGGACTACTTTTCCTACATGTTAAACAGTAAAAAAAATCAAAGTCCAGTTTTTGTCTGATGTAAAGAATCCAAGTTGTTGCGAAAGGAAGACAAAAATTAAAGCTGGGCAACAACATGGGCTGACCCTCCCAACCCACCCTACAACCTCTTCCTGCTCACAACGAGGAGTCGAGGACCGAGCTGCCAAGCCCGCCTCCCCGCTCTAGTCTGGCCCGATTCACGAATTCCAAACCTGTTCCGCCTATTTAAAAAAAATTGCATCGGCCCCTCCCGGTTCAGGGCCTTTCAAGCGAGCCCGGCTCACCCCCTGGGTCAGCCCAGTCAAACCCGGACCATGGACAACTCTATCTGTACCTAACTCAACCCAACAATTTTCCAGAAAATAAACGTTTTTTATTGTTAAATTTGTTTGATTGGAAAATTTAAGATCTTTCGGGCACCATATTACAAAAAAATATACCAGTACTTATACTAAATATTAGGAATATTAACAATAGTTGGGCCTCAACCATCACCTTAAGCTTTTGGTTGAGATGGTTCATCTATCATGGTATCAGAGCCAGTGTGACCGAAGGTCACGGGTTCGAATCCTGGCAACCTCAAAATCCCTCGAAAACTCACGAAGTGGAAACCCGCACACGGTATGGGGGAGCCTGTGCAAACTCACCACTCTTCAAGCCCAATGGGCATTCGAGTGAGGGAGCGTATTAGGAATATTAACAATAGCTGCGCCTCAACCATCACCTTAAGGTTTTGGTTGAGATGGTTCATCTATCACTAAACTCGACGCGACACTCTATCGCTTCTAGGTACACCACTGTATTCAACATGTTATAAGAGACACGGACGAATAATTTGGAAAAATGAGAGATATTGGAGTACCGTTAGAGTCGCTTGGCACTGGTATCGGCTTAGAGCCAGAGTCCTGAGACGGTGATGGTAACGGTGACCGTGACGGTGGTGGTGCTTGTGGTAGATAAGAAAGATTGAAGAAGGGATAAGCCTCAAACCGTACGATGCAGCTCGGTGCCAAAACTCGACCACCCGGCTTGTGGTGAAAGGATTGGATCGACGAGTTCAAACACTCATAACAATCATAGGCATTTAAGTTCGGGGTACACTGTCCCAACCCATATATAGGTTGAATCGCCGAATAATTCACAAAATCGGTTGCAAATTTCTTAAACGACCCGCCTTCGGCTGCACGAACCGCGATCACATTACTAATCATATTCGTTACCGCGTCCATGTATTGCGTTTCATCACCGATTATGTTGTTCATATTCCAGGCAAACCATGCAGGTGATTGATCAACACTATTGAAAAAAGACGTGTTCGAATACCGTATCAGACACTCGTCGTACCATAAAATAGCCACCTTCCTGTTAGGGCAAAGCCTTGGAATGTCGGTAGTGGTAGCGGTAGCGACACATTGGTGACACGAGCTGATGTCTTGGTCCCCTCTGCAGAGATATTCGCCATAGATAGCTTCTATTGACGGATTACCGACTGTGGTTCTATAGAAACCCGATGGGTTGCTAGTCGCGTTGGAGCTGAGAGCACGAAAAAGGGTGTTTAAATTAGATTGATATGTACTTCCGTTGCTGAACATTGTGTCGTTTGCGCAGGTTTGCGCGAACAGGAGGGGTGACGCGGTGGCCGTTTGATGGATTATTGTAATGATTAGTGCCGGTAAAAAGCCGAATAAACAGCTAATTTTGTACATTTTTGTGCTTATTGAAATATTGTATCGATGCAGAGTATTGTATCAAATATTTATTGTGGACTAGAATAACTTTATATGTTGGAATCCGTCAAAGGAAAAAAAAAATGTTGATGTTGATATTTTTCAATTTGTAAAGTTCCGTGAAGGTGAAAAATTAGGTACCTAACCAAGAAAAGTCCTTGAAAGACAAAAATAAATATATATATATATATATACTCTACCAACTCGATGAAAAAAATCGACATACATTGAACTTGAAAGTGACCCGATTGATTAAATAGTCTCCAACTCGATCACTGTTTGCCTGATCGACTCTCTGAAATGAGCATATGGAGTTATTAGTTTGAACATGATCCCAAGGTCAAATTAATCGACTAAAATGACTTGTGAAGACTTCAGCGCGATGACAATTGAGTTATATCGGTTATCAGTTTGCCTTTGGATCAGATCGATTTTAATTGTGGTGGCAAAAAAATCTTGTTTTATCAAAAATTTGTGGCTCTAAAATACTATTGTGTATCGACAAATACATAAGAGGTTAATAAAAGAAGTTGAATTCATTGAGTCAATAAAGTTGACCACTTAAATCAATTCGTAAGTGGTTATTAATTAGTTGTTTCGAGTTTAAGTTTTGAAAATACAGCCGTGTTAAATCTTCTAAGCAATTTTAGTTGTTAATTTATGATTATGTTCTCGTTTTAAGATTTAAAACGGAGCGAAATTGTGTAGCGCATTATATAGCTCGACTTTGTTTTAGTGTCGATAGTAAGCCCGGCCTTGTATCAGATATTTTGACACCAGCAATTGCGAAACTTGATCTAATATAATTCTACGTTTTCCCTCAATAAAACATAAAACGAGTTATACATGCTAATTAGGCTGAACGGGGAATATGCAACATGTAACATTTACAATTCGCTACACAGTGGGTAAACCCTCAACTGTAAATTGTAATTTGGTTCATCTAGGTTCGAGTTCAGTGATGGAGTCCTCATTTACCGATAAAGGTATAGATTTACTTGATGAATGATCGGAATTATTAAGTTCCTTAGGGAAAGATGTAATTACTCTTGGTCTGGCTAGGAAATCTGTTTGCTCAGGCACCGGGAGAGTAATTGAGTGACTGTCTAATGTAAGGACGACATTTGCCATTGTCGGTCTATCCTCGACTGATTCTTGGACGCACAGCAAACCGAGTTGTATGCATCTCATAGCATCGATGTTATTTGAGCATGAATCTCGTATTACTGGATCCACAAATTCTAGTGGCGTTCCTGCTTCCCATTGTTTCCAAGCCTGCAGATATCGATCACATCCTCATTGTCATAATTCAACTTTCAATCATTCGTATTTCGATAACAGAGTAAGGAATACATACATAGCTTAGTAGGTCCTCGGCGCCACTAGCTTGATTGATGCTGCTCGCTTTTCGGCCACTAATAATCTCCAAGACAAGCACACCGAAACTGTATGCATCAGATTTTATGGAGAATTGCCCGTGTAACGCATACTCTGGCGCCATGTATCCGCTACAAAATTATCATTGAATTGCGGAACTGTGAATAATACGAAAAACTAACAAAGTATTCGATCAGCAGTAGTAACCTTATTTACTTACAATGTTCCTACAATTATATTTGTGTAATTGCTTTGGCTGTGATCGACACCAAAAATCCTAGATGTGCCGAAGTCTGAAATTTTAGGATTCATCTCGTCATCCAACAAGATGTTACTAGCCTTAAGATCCCGGTGTATAATTCTAAGCTGAGAGTCGTGATGAAGATAAAGCAACCCACGAGCAATGCCTCTTATAATAATATAACGCCTTTCCCAGTCGAGCTGTCGTCGATTTTTCTCATCTAAAACATCATAGCCTCAATTTGTTATCTGACAAATTTGCAATAGAATCATACAAAATTATGAACAGAGGGAGTAATGAATAACGTACCAAAGATGAAATTGTCGAGGCTTTTGTTGGGAATATATTCGTACACAAGAAGCTTCTCTTTTTCAGTATAGCAAAATCCGAGTAGTCTCACCAAATTCCGATGCTGAAGCCTCGCTACCACCAAAACCTCTGTTTTAAATTCATTTATACCTTGGCTAGAGCTTGCGGATAGTCTCTTAACCGCTATCAATTTCCCGTTTGATAATGTACCCTACGCAGACAAATTCTCATATAAGATCGTTTTATCCAAATCTACACTCTTTTCCATTTCAGGCAATTAGTCTAATTTGAGTTTTTGTTCGTCTTCTGACTAAAGAGTGTACCTTATAGACGCCACCAAATCCGCCTTCACCAAGTTTATTCTCGTCTGAAAAATTGTTTGTCGCATTGAGAAGCGTTGTAAAGTCATATTCCAAGGAGTCGACGGTGACATCTTGGTTAGCTATAACTCAAAATTAGAATCAAAGGTGAGGAGATGTCGACTTTTAAGCATGTAAATACGATCAAATGTTAGACGTAAATTGGGTAATTCTTACAAGTTACGGCATGAGTCGAAACATCAACTTTCCGTGATTTGTATTTTAGAAGACAAAGGCAGATGCATATCAAACATAATGCTACTGAGAAGGCAAACAGAGCAGCTACGACGATGACAAGAATCACTTTTGTTGAGATGCTCTTCTCTCCTATGCATTATAAATTGTTTGAGAATGGTTAGTATTGGATAATGAACTATTCTGAGAAACTATGCCATGTTGTTGTGTTGAAGGCTCTTACCATACGTGTTGATAGTGCGCGAAATTAAATTTGGCAAACGAGTCAACTGGTTCAAGTTCGAGTCAGGTCATTTCAAGTAAGCTCAGGTCACTTTTGGGTTTGCAAGAATTCAGGTTCGGGCCATTTCAGGTCGGTTATTTTCAAATATTTAGGCACGATGGACGATAATCTGAAAGTGCAACAATAACTATTCTGGCTGGGTCATATTTATTCAGGTCAATTCAGGTTACGAGTCAATCTCAGGTCCATAGTTCGGGTGTAAGGCCGGCTTTGGGTCATCTTTTTTAGGTTGGGTCATTCAGGCAAACTCAGTTTGCCAGTGATGATGCAGAGTAGTATCGTGGTTACCGAATAGCAGCATTGTTGAATTGGCCCTATAAGTTAGTGGGTTACTCCTCCTACCCGGTCAAAAATCAAAGTCTAAGTAGTCGAAGTCTTTTTAAAATAATTTAGAACATAAAAGTAGTCAAACTGTCAAAGTCATACAATCCGAGTCAAACATAATATTCAATCGACTCACGGCTCCTAATCTTGTCCCGACTCAAACCCGACCCATTACTTAGCATGTGTAGGTGTATACCATAATTCAGGATAACATATACGACTATACGAGTAATAATTTGGATAAATGAGAGATATTGTAATACCGTTAGAGTCGCTTGGTAAAGGTACTTGTTCAACATCAGAGGCCGGAGATGGTGATGGTGATGGTGACGGTACTTGTGGTAGATACGAAAGATTAAAGAACGTATACGTCTCAAACCGAACAACACAGCTTGGCACGAAAAACCGACCACCGATCCTTTGTTTAAAGGATTGGATCGACGAGCTCAAACACGCATAACAATCGTTAGCATTTAAGTTCGGAGTACACTGTCCCAACCCATATATAGGCTGACTTATCGAATGGTTCACAAAATCGGTCGCAAATTTCTTTTCTGATCCACCATCGGCTGCTCGAACCGATATATTGTTAATCATATTCACGACTGCGTCCGTAAACTGGGTTTGATCACCGATTATACTGCCAGTATTCAACAAAATTGCTTCAGGATAAAGATCCATACTATTGAAGAAAGACGCGTTAGAATACCGAACCAGACATTCGCTGTACCATAAAATGGCGACCTTCATGTTCGAACAAAGCCTTGGAATATCGATAGAGGTAGCGGTCACGACACATTGGTGACAGGAGCTAATGTTCTGGTCCCCGATGCAGAGGTATTCGCCGTAGATTGGCTCTATTGTCGGGTTACCGACAGTTGTTCTATAGAAACCAGACGGGTTGTTGGTCGCGTTGGAGGCGAGAGCGCGTAAAAGGGTGTTTAAATTAGATTGATATGTACTTCCGTTGGTGAACATAGTGTTATTTGAGCAGGTGTAGTAGGATTGGGCTGACCCGGTTGTCGTTTGATGGATCATTGTAACGATTAGGACCGGTAAAAAGCCGATTAAACGACTAATTTCGTACATTTTGTACGTAATTAGTAATTAGTAATTACTAATTAGCTAAGGTTTAGAACAAATGAAAAATTTTGTTGATGAAGAATTGGAGAGTGTATTGTGATGTTACATACATTTGTATCAAGTATTTAACATTTAATGTGAAGGAGAAAATTAAGTACATTAGAAAAAAAAGTCGTGGAAGTTGAAAATGAACTACCTAAAGCCAACCCATCGAAAACTCCAAATGGAATTTGGAATTGAAAGTGACCCGATTGACTAAATTGCCTCCAACTCGATCATTGTTGGACCCGTTGACGGGAAATGATTAACTGACATCCCCTATATACTAAAAGAATAACAAAACTCTAATTTTGTCCGTTTATGTTTCCCGGCTAATTATTCAGCTTCTAATAGTAGCAATAAGCGGATTATACCACCAGAGGGATACAATTTTCTGTACATATTTTGAGCTTTTTAATAGAAAATTCGAGCTTTATTAGTAAGAATATGAGCTATATGGTAAAATTTATGAATTGCTTGAGAAAATATTGAGAATCGAAAATTATTATACAACTAAAACACAATACATATAGGATAAACTGTATTTTAGTTTTAATATAAAAAACTAAAATATAATTTTAAAATACTTTAAAAGCTCAACAAATATACACATAAGCTCAATAAATAAAAAATACACCATGGTTGTATGATGTTATTATACATCTGGTTGTATAATGCTTTTTGTGTAATAGTAGTCCTCACTCCCCACTCTCATTAATTAATTTCATTATTATGCTTTTTATATTTACATGCCATAAATAAATAAAATTATTTCTTAATATATATTTTTGACATTATATATATATCTTATCTGATTGTTATTAAATATCTTCGGTTAATGTTTAATTAGTTATGCTTTTAATTGATGTAAAATATGTATAGTTTTATCAAAATGTTGAACTGTTTAAAGCGGCCTTCTCGGAACTGATTGCTTTTTATTATAACAATTTAAAAAAATTAACACAAAATGTAAAGAACAAACAAATAAAACAGACAAACAGCTTTACGTCGTTCATTCCTGATGGAGTAAATGTGTTTTCGATGGAGTTATTTTGATAGTGAGTTGATAGTTAATAAGGTTCTCGTGATTCGTGAAGCGGCTCAAAGGTGATATATAGTGGTGTCACGGGCAGGGCATGGCCCGCTTCAATAATGGAGCGATAGGCGTTAAAACTTAAAAGGTAGACCTCGAAGAACTTTGGATATGTTGTCTTCAAGTTTCATCGGTTTGCCTAATTGAGAGAGTTTGTCGACACTTAGTTTGATCGAGTGAAGGTATTCGGTTATAGTTTGATCAGTTTTGGAGATGTTATCTAGTCGATTATTGATTTCAAGGATGCGACCACGAGTTGGGTTTGCAAAGGTCGTGTTTGCTAGCATGGTCCAGGCTTCGTGTGAGGTTTTGGATTGGACTATGAGAGACGATAATGGTGGGGAAAGGGTTCCCGCGGTTACATTTTGGGATCTTTTAAGACTCTAATTGTAACAACTCCATATCTTCAGGAGTTTTAACCAGACCTTCACGGATAAATAAGAGCGTTATCATCACGGCAAACCATAATAGCAATACCAAACAAACAATCAAAACATTATTTTGTTAATTATTACTCAATTCAAACACAATTAACTCTATTAAAATTACAACCTTACCAAATTATTATACAACAAACAGAAAAAATTACAAAATTTTAACTAATATTAGAGTTATTCCACCGGTAAAGTCTCTTAAACGTAAACTCTTCTATCAGCTGACGAGCACGCCCAAACCCGAGCACATAATCACGGCCAACAACAACCATTTCATCGTACCTGTATGTAACACTGCTCCCCAATATGATCGGAATTATCATATGGATCATCACATGCCATTTAGAACGATTTTAAGAAACACAGCAACAAATTCCGTCAACCAACGATTGAATAAGAACAATCATTACTGTATTAATACAATAAACGACTTACTTTGACTAGTAAATGGATTATACATCTGATGTAATACCACAAGGCCAGTTTTATAGTCTTTTAACATTATAATAAAGTCTTTTTTATTTTTGTTTTAAAAATTATTTAAAATTTATAAAATTTCCGAGTTCATTTACTAAAACATTAAACTCAAAATTAAAAAACAAAACATTACATACCGTTAGAGTCACTTGATACATGTACTGGTTTCGAATCGGAGTCCACAGACGGAGATGGCAATGGTGACGGTGCTTGTGGTAGATACGAAAGATTGAAGAAAGGGAAAGTCTCAAACCGTACTATGCAGCTCGGCACCAAAACCCGTCCACCCGGCTTCTGTTGATCAAAGCGCTGGATCGACGAGTTCAAACACTGGTAACAATCGTTAGCACTTAAGTTCGGGGTACACTGTCCCAACCCATATATAGGCTGAATCGCCGAATAGTTCACAAAATCGGTTGCAAATTTTATAAATGACCCGCCTTCGGCTGCTCGAATTGCGAGCACATTACTAATCATATTCGTTACCGCGTCAAAGTACCGGGTTTTGTCACCGATTATGTTGCCATAATTCCAAACAGTGATCGAAGGATATTCATCCATACTATTGAAAAACGAGGCGTTTGAATATCGAACCTGACACTCGTCTTCCCAGAATATACCCACCTTCGTGTTTGGACAATACTTTCGTATATCTGTGGTCGAGGCAACGACACATTGGTGGCATGAGCTGATGTTCTCGCCCCCGTAGCAGAGGTATTCGCCATAGACGGCCTCTATTGACGGGTTACCGACAGTGGTTCTATAGAAACCTTGAGCGTTGTTGGTAGCGTTGGAAGCGAGATCCAGTAAAAGGCTGTTTAAGTTGGTTTGATAAGTACTTCCGTTGTTGAACATTGTGGTGTTTGAGCAGCTGTAGGCGGATTCGACCGAGGTCATCGTTGTTTGATGGATCATTATAAGAATTATAATTTGGAGAAAGCCTAATAACGAATTAATTTCGTACATTTTTGTGCTTAACTATTACAACTAATTAAGGTTTAAAACAAATGAAAATATGTGTTGATATATATAAATATAGACATGATAATCATTTGTTTACTTTTAATTAAAAGATAAATAAATAAATGAGAGGACGAGATTAATTATTTGTGGACAAGAATATCAATTAGAGGATTATACAACTGGATGTATACATCTGGTAGTATAGATTTCGAGCTTTATAACAAAGAATTTGAGCTTATACTGTTATACATATATTTTACGAGATTTATTGAAAAGAATCTGAGCGTCTTTATAAAAAAAATTGTAACTCAAAAATAATACATCTAGAACCCAAAGATTTTAATTTTACACTAAAAAATTATAGTACAAGAATAAAAAATTGTTAAAAGCTCAAAAAAAATTGCGTATAAGCTCAATTAGATTTGTATTAGATATCTGATGCTCATATATATGTAGATGTATAATCCTTACTACTCGTATTATGTGTTGGAATTCTTCAAAGAAAAAAAGAAGTTGATTTTGATATTTGTCAAGGAATAAAATTACGTCCTTGAAGGATAGAATTAAGTACTTAAAGTCCTGAACCAACCCGTGAGACACTCTAAATGAAGTTTGAAGTTGAAAGTGACCCGGTTGATTAAAGAGGCTCCAACTCGATTATTGTCGGACTCGTTGATTCTCTAAAATTTATGCAAGGGACGCAATCAATTGACAAATAAAACGTAAAAGAAAAAAAAACATAAGGAGTCAAATCTTGCGTAAAACCCTTCCAATCGGAGGTAAATTCACTAACTAAATCGATTATGAAAAACCAATATTGTCCTGCTTATTTATTGTCCTATTTTATTTTAAGGTGTATCAGTTAACTATTATTATCCATTTTATTTTAAGAATGAACATAATGAACAATTTTATCATTCACACATAATTTGCTCCACTTGTCATTTACTAATTAACCAACTTCTCTTTCCTTAGCCTTTATGCCAAAACCAAAGGAAAACTATTGACCGAGATGGGGACATAAAATAGTGCTAATTTATTAGACCTCTCAAAAGATGACTCGACCTGCAAATCTGATCAAAACCCGCCCGAACAAACATAAAACCTGAAACGATCCGACCGGTTGATAACCCAAACATTTAGGGTCAGGATCCGACCCAACCTAAAATCGACTCGTAAAGAAAATTTGCGTTGATGAAGAGTATTTTGTGGACTGTTGCATGTGTACATATAAAAGGTATCGAATACTTACTGGTGTCATGATCATTTATTTACTTTTGATTAAAATATTCTATAAAATATAAAAAAGTTAAAAGATAGTTGAGATGGAGGAATTATTTATTTGTTTTTTTTTTTTTGGTGATAAAGACGTGGGTACAGAGCCCCATACAAAAGCAAACAAAACAGAAAGCAGAAACCAAAAGAAAGAAAACAAACAGATACAAAACGAAACTACCGAACTAACAAACTACACTATCCTCCAGTAGGGACAAGGCGAGGCCAAGCGACTCCTCTGGCATCAGAATCAATAAGTCTTCGTAGATGGAGGGGCGTCTGGTTGGGTTCAAAGATACGGAGACTCATATCCTGGTCCACTCCCAAGTTTGCTAGCCAATCCGCACAAGAATTAGCTTCTCTATAAACATGAACAATTATTTATTTGTGGACAGGAATACTACTCGTATATTATGGGTTGGAATCATTCAAAGAAAATTAAGTACTTCACCAACAAAAGTCTTCGAACGACAAAATTAAGTACCTAAAGTCCTATACCCGATTTCATATTTTGATAGTTTTCAATGGTAAATTCCAAACGAAGTTTGTAATTCAAAGTGACCCGATTGATACGTACTCATATATATTTCGAATTCTACAAATTCTCGTTTAAGACGGAAGAACACGGGAAATATTCGCCTACTTACAAATTCTCGTACCAATGTCTTTGCCTTGGGGCCTTTGGGGGCCTCGCTACATTGACTTTAAAGTTGACTACATTGACTTTTGAAGTTGACTACATTGACTTTGAAGCGATTTATTTGTAACCTTATTTAGAGCACGAATACGAGTTTGTGACGTATCACAAGTTTCTGACTTTTCAAAATCCGTTTTAATAATTTTGCAAAGAAAAGATGGTTGTGAGACGTCATCAGTAAGCTTTCGTCACAAATAAGAATAACTGTATTTAGAATGTGTGGAAATGAAGGGGAATTATGTAAGCGCGCTAAGTAGCTAGACTTTGTTTGAGTGCCGATAGTGTGCCCTGCCTTGTATCGGATATTTTGAACACCATTCTGATCTTTGCGAAGCTTGATCTAATATAATTCTTCTTTTTATTTCAAAAAAACATACTACGTGCTCATTCTGGTTGACTTGGCCCTGTTCTTTTTGGTTGAAACGAGCCGAATTAAATTAATTGGAGTATAGTTGAATTGAACTAAATTGAGTGGAACTGAGATGAAGTGAATTTAGTTGAATTAAAAGTTAATTTTGTGAAGAGATTAACGGAACATAATTGATTGAACGTAAATTAAACTTAACGGAATACAACCAAATAAAATTGAAAGCAGCTGAAATTAAGCCAGGAAGAACGAGGCATATGAAACTTGTACAAATGCAGAAATCAGAATATCCACATTTTTTTGTTGATTGCTATTTGATTCACCTAGGTTCGAGTTCAGTGACGGAGTCCTCATTTACCGATAAAGGCATTGATTTACTTGATGATTGATCCAAGGTATTAACTTCCTCAGGGAAAGATGTAATTATTCTTGGTCTTGCCAGGAAAACCGCTTGCTCTGGCACCGGTAGAGTAATAGAGTAACTGTCTAATGTGAGGACGACATTAGCCATTGTCGGTCTATCCTCTACCGAATCTTGGATGCACAGCAACCCGATCTGTATGCATCTCATAACATCGGTATTATTTGAGCATGAATCTCGTATTATTGGATCGACACATTCTAGTGGAGTTCCAGCTTCCCATTGTCTCCAAGCCTGCAGATATCGATCACATTCTCTTTTTTATAATTCTACTCGACCTTCAATCGTTTTTGTTTTCGACAACATATTACAGAGTACTTACATAGCTTAGTAGGTCCTCGGCATTACCAGCCTGATTAAATGTCCTTGCTTTTCTTCCACTGATTATCTCCAAGACAAGCACACCGAAACTATATGCATCTGATTTGATCGAGAATTTCCCTTCCAACACATACTCTGGTGCCATATATCCACTGCAAAGTATTTTAATCAAAGTTAAACAAATGACTGGGACGTCTGCCGTGTATAGCAAAAATTTAATTGACAGTAACCGGATTTACTTACTATGTTCCTACGACAGCGTTTGTATAGTTGCTTTGGCTTTGGTCGACACCAAAAATCCTAGACGTGCCAAAGTCGGAAATTTTAGGATTCATCTTGTCATCCAACAAGATGTTACTTGCCTTAAGATCCCGGTGTATGATTCTGAGCTGGGAATCATGGTGAAGATAAAGCAACCCACGAGCAATGCCTTTTATAATGTTGTACCGCCTTTCCCAGTCGAGAAGTTGTCGATTTTCTTGAACTAAAATATCATAGATCATACGTCATTTATATGTACAAAATTTTAACTCGGTCATCTTATATAACATAAACAGAGTAATGAGTAACGTACCAAAGATGAAATTGTCAAGGCTTTTGTTCGGAAAATATTCGTATACAAGTAGCTTCTCTTGTTCAGTATAGCAAAACCCCAACAGTCTCACCAAATTCCGATGTTGAAGCTTGGCTACCACCAATACCTCGGTTTTAAATTCTTGTATGCCTTGCCTCGAGTTTGCAGATAATCTCTTAACCGCTATCAATTTTCCATTTGATAATGTACCCTACACGGAAAAAAAATTCTCGTATAAGGTAGCTTCATCAAACTCTATACTCTTCAATTTCAGTTAATTAGTATAATGAGTGTACCTTATAGACGCCACCAAATCCACCTTCACCTAGTTTATTCTCGTCTGAAAAATTGTCTGTCGCGTTGAGAAGCGTGCCAAAGTCATATTGCAAGGACTCGGCTGTGAAATCTTGGTTAACTAGAACTCCAAATAAGAATCAATAGTCAGGACTCAGCAGGAGATACTGACTTTTAAGCATGTAAGTACGATCAAATGTTAGACGGAAACTGAGTAATTCTTACAACTTTCGGCATTAGTAGAGAGATCAACTTTCCTTGCTTTGTTTTTTAGAAGACAGACGCCAACGCATATCAAACATAATGCTACGGAGAAGACGATCAAAGCGACTATTATGATGGCAACAATCACTTTTGTGGAGATTTGGTTGTTTCCTGAACAATTAAAATTGTATGACCATAGTTAGTAATCTAATATTGAATGAAGAAATAAAGCATTATGAAAATAAGTATGCTCGCAAATGGGTCAACTAGGTCGGGTAAGTTCGGGTTTACAAGAATTCAGGTCATTTCAGGTCGGGTCGGGTCATTTCACGATCAGGCTATTTTTAGGTCTATTATTAACAATTTTAATATGATTAATGGCCAGTTTGTAACAATAAACATTCGGGTCGAGTCATAATTGATCCGGGCTAATTCAGGTTGCACGCAGGGGCGGATCCAGGATTTAGAAGTGGGGTGGGCTAGACTCATGTCCGCGATGGTTAGTCATACGAAACCATCAAAACATATAATTAAATCATTTGGGCAAATTTTTATTATTTATAATGGTATTTTATTGATAGACAAACAAATAATAAAGACATAAGTATATCTTATAAAAATATACAATATGATTGAATATTATAAAATGTATACCTGTATAAATCTATTTTAAATATTATTCAAGGATACAAGTTTCGCTATATACTAGTAAATTCAATCATCACTAAAAAAACGTAAAAGTCTTATAATCTCCCTCTCTTTAAAATACAATATGTTTGTATTCTCAAATAGACAAGTATATATGTATATCTCGACTTTGTTAAAACTAAGGATTTTTATTCTAACAATTAACATTAAGCTAAAGAACATAGGATATAAAATACTTTACTTATAGGGAAACAATAATAGCCAATTTATGATTAATATTATTAGGATTTATGATAAAATATTAAACAACTTATTAGGGTAGTAAATAAAAAAAATGCTACTAACAAGATTCGAACCCCTACCGTCAAGTAAAAACAAACGCTTTTCCTTCTATCCTTACCGACTAAGCCCCGATACTACACTGAATGTATTTAGATGTGTATTTTTCTTATTTCTGAAAACAGGTTGGGCTGAAACCCACCCAGCCCTGTGGGTAGATCCGCCCATGGTTGCACGTCATGCTCGAGTCTTTTGTTCAGTGTCGGGTTTGGTCGTTATGTAAAGTATGTATTGTATTTGCATAATCATGTTTACCGAAATATGTAGCATTTTATTGAGAGTGTGAACATAATCCTGAATTGCTATAGTCATTTTGTTCGTTGCTTATTTTGATGGATGATTATTATTCCAAACGGGTTATTCGAGATTGGGTCAATTTTATACTATTAGGATATTGGGCTTATATGTTAAGCCCATCTATATTAGGATTTCATTCTAACTAGGGTTTGACGATCTATTATAAATAGATCGTCACATATTAATGTATGACACCACAAAAATTCAATCAATAATAATAATCCTCTCTGTATAAATCTATCATATACGGTCTACTAGCTATGTAATTCAGTACATGTATTGAAGTCTCTTCAAATAGTGCTTGAGATGATGTAAGGTAGTTTTATGGTTATGGAATAGCACCACCGTTAAACCCCTTCTATATGTCGAACTAAGTAATCAAATAGTCAACTTCTTTTAAAGTTAATTTTGAACACATAATTAGTCAAACTTTCAAAGTCATACTTTGATCCTAACTTGAGGCAAATGTAATATTGAATTGACTTATGTTTATTAATATTTTTATTTTTTTCAAAATATTACCGGTACTCCTAAACTTGATGAAACTTTTTAAACACGTTACAGTCCCCTTAAATAAAATAAATGAACTCTCTCTAATTCACTTTCGCGTTAAATTAATCAAATCCGTCAAATTATTCAATTATAACATTAATTCTCAAAACATTCGAATAATAATTTTAATCTATTAATTTTAGAGTAATTCTCCTAAGGGAGGGTGTCACAAAAAGTATATCGAGATACTACTTTTAAAAAAAAAAAGGTACAAACTAAAGCTAATAAAATAGTTATAAATCATGATTAAAGATAAAACAGGTATATTTATTATTCTGTATATAATAAGTACAAAATTATTACTATATCACCAGCAACAATGAAAAATAATTATCAAAGAAATTAGGGCATTGTAAACATGGGGAATTAATTCAACCAAACGAGGCCTAAGAAATCTTGACAAAACACTCAATCGCTTCTGGGTATGTCACTGTATCGCTTCTGGGTATGTCACTGTATCGAGCATGTGTAGGCATATACGATAATTATTCAAGATAGTAAGAGATAGGCCCTGTTCTTTTCGGCTGAAACGAGCTGAATTGAATTAATTGGAGTAAAGCTTAATTGAACTAAATTGAGTGGAACCGAGATGAAGTGAATTTAGTTGAATTAAAAGTTAAGTTTCTGAAAAGAATAACTAAATATAATTGATTGAACGTAAATAAAACTTGACGGAATACAATAACCAAGCAAAATTGAAAGGAGCCGAAATTAAACCAGAAAGAACAGGGTCATAATAATACGAAAAATGAGAAATATTGGAGTACCTACATACCGTTATAATCGCTTGGTATATGTGTATTTGGTTTAGAATCTGATGGCAATGGTGACGGTGATGGTGGAGGTACTCGCGGTAGATACGAAACATAATTGAAGAAGGGGTAAGTCTCATACCGTACTATACAACTCGGCACCAAAATCCGTCCACCCGGCTTCTGTTGATCAAAGAGTCGGATGGACGAGTTCAAACACTGGTAACAATCGTTAGGACTTAAGTTCGGAGTACACTGTCCGAACCCATATATAGGCTGAATCGCCGAATAGTTCACAAAATCGGTTGCAAATTTCAGAAATGACCCGCCTTCAGCTGCTTGAATTGCGAGCACATTACTAATCATATTATCTACCGTGTTAAGGTAGCGAGTTTTGTCACCGATTATGTTGTTAGGACTCCAAACAGTCATTGAAGGAAAGTCATCAATACCATTACTATTGATAAACGAGTCGTTTGAATACCGAATCTGACAGTCGTCGTGCCATAGAATAGCCACCTTTCTGTTCGGACAACTCGATGGTATATCTGTAGTGACGAAGGTAACGACACATTGATGGCATGAGCTGATGTTCAGTCCCCCATAGCAGAGGTATTCGCCATAGACGGCCTCTATTGACGGGTTACCGACTGCGGTTCTATAGAAACCTTGAGCGTTGTTAGTAGCGTTGGAAACGAGATCGCGTAAAAGGGTGTTTAAATTGGTTTGATAGGTACTTCCGTTGTTGAACATTGTGTTGTTTGGGCAGATGTTGGCGGATTGGACGGAAGTGATCGATGTTTGATGGATCATTATAAGAATTATTATAATTTGGAGAAGGCCGAATAACCAATTATTTTGGAACATTTTTGTGCTTAATTACTAACTAATTAAAATGAAAATTTGTGTTGATGAAGAGTATATATTTTGTGAACTGTTGCATTTATCTGTATATCTTTTTTATAAGTACATAATCATTTGGTTTTTTTTTTTGTGGGAGGGGTTTAATCCCTGGGACCTCTTTGGGTCACTCCTGTATTTCTGCAATTTTTAAGATTTAACTCAGTAGACTAACACCACTTGGTTCATAGCAGTCTCCGAAGGGGTGGCTTACATGGTCCATGTGTCATGTGGTGGTGCGGGAATGCACGAGACCGAGATTCAACCCCTCGTCATTAAAAAAAGAAAAAAAAAGATAAATAAATAATTGAAACGGGGAATTATTTATTTGTGGACACGAATACTACTCGTCGTATGTATAGGAATACTTGGAAGAAAAAAAAAGTTGATTTTGATATTTTTCAAGGAGTAAAATTACGTCCTTGTATTGGAGGACAAAATTAAGTATCTAAATTTCTAAATCAACCCATAAAACACTCTAGATGATGTTTGAAATTGAAAGTGACCCGATTGATTAAATTGTCTCCAGCTCGATTATTGCTTGTTGGACCCGTTAACTCTCTTAAATGAGCTCGTTTTTAATCATCTAATCCGAAAATGACCAAACAGACGATTTAAGTTCATCTGGCTAGACGTACGGTACCACCATCCTAAACCTGAATGATGTATTAGGATTATACAAATATTGGACCGTTTGATACCATGTTAAATTATAGAAGCGGAATAGCATATGAATTGTATTATTAAGTTGTGATTATATGAAACAATACATAGGTGTATATATAATAAATACTAGTAGCATAAACCCTTGACGGTAGCCAACTTTAATGGGCCTAGCATCCCCTAATAAGATGTATTATAAACTGACGTGCTTTTTCACATACGAATTTTACTCTTTCACACTACCCTTATCATATTTTTTTATGATTTACTCGATTAATTTTAATTTCCTCTCTTTCTTCATCCCTAAACCAACTACTCCGTTTACCGTCCTTCCCTCGTATAAAGTCACCAGGAATGGTGGTTATAACTAGGGTTCAAATCCCGCCAGTATTAAAATAATAATTATTTCGAAAAAACATAGTTTTAGGAAAATTTCAACTGTTTAAATTGGGACCAATGTTAGTATCAATGTCTTTGCCAATGGACCTGGTTGCCTAGCTAGCTGTATTGGTTGTATATGAGGTTAACAAAAGAGTTGACTGCATTGATTATTTGACTTTGAAGCGAAAAGGTGAACTTTTTGACGGAATGGGGCTCTGAACCAAACTTTTTCGCGCATTGGGGCCCATTTGAAACTATTTATTCCAAATGGGTCCACGTCATCAACTTTATTATTTTTTCGAATTTTTTACCAAAGCCGTCGCCTAGGGTGACGGCTTCACCTGTAGCATTTAAAAAAATAGAAGATTAAATGTAAAAATTTGACACTAAGCAAAGCCGTCGACCTAGGTGACGGCTTACTGAATTTTACCCAAAGCCGTCGCCCTAGGTGACGGCTTACCTCAAGTGTTCAAAAAAAAAAATTTACAGAAGGTAGATGAAGTTTGTTATTGTATTTGGATAATTAACTGGACATTGTACGGTTGTTTATATACAATGAGTCAACTATGCTATGAGTCAACTGTACATACAAAGATAGTAAACTGACTATATCATTCTTCATACATAGGACTGGTGAATCGCGGGGTTTTGCTTTTGTTCGTTACAAGTATCAGGATGAAGCAGCCAAGGCTGTTGAAAAACTTGATGGTATTTTATTCCTTTTTTTTGAATTTTTGTTAGCCCATTAACATTCTAGGATTTAATTCTTTCACAAGGGTTTCTATTGTTAAAAGCTTCATTCATCTCGTGTTGTTCAGGGAAAGTTGTTGATGGGAGAGAAATCATGGTCCAGTTTGCCAAGTATGGTCCTAATGCTGAAAAAATGTATGTTACCTGTCACCTACCTTTATTTCGATTTCTGTGTTTTTGATGTGTAATCGTGTGGTATAAGATTGTTGCTTTGATAATAGATCTTGCATTTTTTGATTATGTTATCAGCCAAAAGGGAAGGGTAAGTGAACCCCTTACTTCAAAAGGAAGATCAAGAAGCCCTCGTCCAAGGTTAGTCACCGAGTTTGTGTGTAATCAATTAGTTGTCTTGCTTATAAAATCTTACTAACTGTTTACCTAATAAAATTTTCATTTAGGTACCGGGATGACCATAGAGAAAAAGATTATAGAAGGAGAAGCCGCAGTAGAAGCAGAGATAGGAACGATAGGGATAGGTACCGTGAGAGGGACAGAGGTCACCGTCGTCGAAGCAGGAGCTACAGTAGAAGCCCAGGCTACCGCAAAGATCATGGTAAAGGAAAGTATGATGATGAAAGGCGGAGCCGAAGTCGGAGTCGTCCTCGAGGAAGGTATCGTCTTCACCCATTTTCTTACCTTTTGTCTTGATACAAAAGCAGCAAAGGCGTTAGGGTGGCGGGGAGGGGGATTGACTGAGGGAGAACCATGCCTTTTCCTTCCTAATACTTTCTTGTCAGATAGAAATGTAGGGATCCGTTTGTCCTCTCCCAAGTTAATCTTGCATAACCATACAAAGGAAATTGATCCTTTAGTTTTGCTCTCTTCCGTTTCCCTTCTTTCATCATCTATTGGTTAGTGTTGCAGTTATGCCTTTTCTTAGTAGAATCAACACTTGAGGTAAGCCGTCACCTAGGGCGACGGCTTTGGGTAAAATTCAGTAAGCCGTCACCTAGGTCGACGGCTTTGCTTAGTGTCAAATTTTTACATTTAATCTCCTTTTTTTTACATGCTACAGGTGAAGCCGTCACCCTAGGCGACGACTTTGGTAAAAAATTCGAAAAAAAAAATAAAGTTGATGACGTGGACCCATTTGGAATAAATAGTTTCAAATGGGCCCCAATGCGCGAAAAAGTTTGGTTCAGAGCCCCATTCCGTCAAAAAGTTCCGAAAAGGTTGTATATTTAGGTATTTTTTAGAACACAAATTCTTGCTACGCGTCACAAGCTATGATGTCTTATAACAAGTGTGTTTTGCTTAATTTTTCAAAGTGTTTTTGAACTTAAAAACACTTTTTGGCCAAACACGTTTTTTACTTAAACGTTAAAAATAATTTCTCAAAGCCTCAAATAACCTCATTTTAACAATTTAGGCCAAACATGCTCTAAATAATTGTAAAAGGCAAAAATAGTCGTGAGATATATATAGGTACATGCATGTATATTTTTTTCAAACGAGTATAGGTGTATTTAGAATGTATGAAGTCTTCTTAATAGTTCGAGTTCTTAATTTCTTATTATGTTCTCGTGTTAAAAGTTAAAACGTGGAGGAATTGTGTGTTTTGATTGCGAATGTCGAAACTCCTGTGAGCTTGTCGAAGAAACCAGGTTGTGTCCCGATACTGGAAGAGTAACACTCCAATATCATGACCACATTGGCCATTGTCGGCCTTGCCTTGATTGCCATCCCAAATGGAGATAAATTCACTAACTAAATCAAATACTGCGTATAATGTTGTGCTTTTAATTATATTAAACAACAATTAGTGGGAGACTGTCTTTCGTTAGGTTAGTGGGAAAAATAGTATAAAAAGACAAGGAAAATAAAATTATTATCATTAACATGATGTGAGAGGTCTCTGCTTAACCTTATTGAGATCCCGTCTCTCTAACCGACCTGAAATCATTTTTATTGCTATTGGAGTTGTTGAATAATGCTTTCGAATACCAACAGTTAAAATATGTTTGGCTCATATGCTCTGTTAATAAAGACAAATGGACAATAGTACGTCCAATTGCATGATCGAATTACTCGCGAAAAAACGTTCCCAATGTAAGACGTTCAACACTTGAATGAGACGCGTACATTAATTATCGGGACATAAAATAAAATATCTAGATATTCGATAAATACAAGGCGTTTGTGATAATCATTACAGTTAATGCAAGAAAAGTTTACTCTGATCGGGTTCGAACGTTGCGTCACAATCATTCATTACATAAGGTTGTAGTCTAATGCTATAATGGTTTAGAATCATAAGCCAGAAACGATGATGGCAATGGTGACGGTGATGGTGACGGTGCTTGTGGTAGATACGAAAGATTGAAGAATGGGTAAGTCTCAAACCGTACTACGCAACTCGGCACCAAAATCCGTCCACCCGGCTTCTGTTGATCAAAGCGTTGGATCGACGAGTTCAAACACTGGTAACAATCGTTAGGAATCAAGTTCGGGGTACACTGTCCGAACCCATATATAGGCTGAATCGCCGAATAATTCACAAAATCAGTTGCAAATTTCATAAATGACCCGCCTTCAGCTGCTCGAATTGCGAGCACATTACTAATCATATTCGCTACAGCGTCAATGTACCGGGTTTTGTCACCGATTATGTTGCCATAATTCCAAGCAGTGATCGAAGGAAATTCATCCATACTATTGAAAAACGACGCGTTTGAATACCGAACCTGACACTCGTCGTACCATAAAATACCCACCTTACGGTTTGGACAAGTCGTTGGTATATCCGTAGTGGCCGAGGCAACGACACATTGGTGGCATGAGCTGATGTTCTCGCCCCCGTAACAGAGGTATTCGCCATAGACGGCCTCTATTGACGGGTTACCGACTGTGGTTCTATAGAAACCTTGAACGTTGTTAGTAGCGTTGGAAGCGAGATCGCGTAAAAGGCTGTTTAAATTGGATCCATAAGTACTTCCGTTGTTGAACATTGTGGTGTTTGAGCAGCTGTAGGCGGATTCGACCGAGGTCATCGTTGTTTGATGGATCATTATTAAGCTTATTACTTGTAAAAAGGCTAATAACCAACAATTTTGGTACATTTTTGTTGTTAATTACTAACTAATTAAGGTTTAGGAAAATGAAAATTTGTGTAATATGAACAATATGAGTATCAAATATTTATTGTGGAGTAGGATATTATTCAATGTGTGAAGGAGAAAATTGAGTACGTAACCAAGAAAAGTCATGGTAAGGAGAAAATTAAGAACCTAAGCCGAACACTCCAAATCGACCTCGAAATTGAGAGTGACCCGATTGAGTTCCAACTCGATTATTGTTTGACCCGTTGACTCCGATTTTCGGGTGTGAAGGGAATTACTAATGCGGTTTTGATGCTAACTGGGTTTAAACGAGGTCATATGTACCACTTGTCATATCCTTACCAAACTGAGCTACTTTATAATCATCTAATTCGAAAATGACCTGCCTAAGTAATAACGGTTATGAAGTTATCAATCTAAAATGAGCTTTATAGTTAATTCAAAAACACTAAAACTTGAGAGACGGTCTTCCAATAAATTATTGAGAGATCATTTTTTTGTACTCATGTATTTGTATTTCGTGATCCTTTTGTCATTAATCGTACCATAGTAGTTTTGTACTTATTTACATAATAAATATACTCATTTTATTTTACTCATAAATTGTACCCATTTTATTACTTTAGTACCACTTATTCTTAAATTTGTACAATAGTCTCTCAATAAACTTATTGAAAGATGGTCTCTCAAAAAACCTACTAGTTCAAAAATTACTCTGACTAAAATGACTGGATCAAACATAACTGCGTGAGTTGTATTGGTTGGCTTGACATTTGACCGGCAATTTTAATTTTTGCCCAAAAAAATGAAGTCATTATATATGGTATTAAGGTACTATGGTGCGAATTTTTAACCGGGGTCCTTGACGGCCTAAAAAACGTGAATATTTACCTTCAAAATCGGCTATTTTTTGTCATATTGAATCCGAAAGATTTTTTTTTCTTAATCTCTGTCAATAGGCTCATTATATTAAATAATAAATATTGGATTCTTGCATTTTTCACAAAACAACATTGAATAAAGTATAAAACTTATTTTGTCTATTTCAAACACGACCTTTAAAATAATGTTAGACTCTCTAAACGTGTTTATTTTAAACCGTATGCCAATTTTAACACCTTGAGTCATTTATATATGGTACCAAGGTATTATGAAGCAAATTTCGAGAATTATTATCCCGGAGGTCGGGACCTTGTCGGCCTAAAAAAATGTGGATAATAACCTTCAAAATCGGCTATTGTTTGCCATCATAGAACTCGATTTTTTTCTTCTAAATCTTCGTCTATAGCCTCATTATATCCTATAATAAATATTGGACGCACCTATTTTTCTAAAAGCAACGTAGAATAGAGTATACAATTTCTTTTGTCTATTTTAAACACGACCTTTAAAGTAATCTTAAGACCTCTAAATGTGTCTTTTTTAAACCGTGTGTCAATTTTAACATCCTAAGTCATATTTATATGGTATTAAGGTACTCTGGTGCGAATTTCGAGAATTTTTAATCGGTGACCTTGTCGGCCTAAAAAACGTGGATAAATATTGGTCATTTTTGGTTATCTTAAAACCCGGATGATTTTTTTTCTCAATCTTTGTCTATAGATTCATTATAACCTATAATAAATATTGGGTGCTCAAATTTTTTTACAAAACAAGATATAATAAAGTGCAAAACATATTTGTTTATTTTAAACACGACCTTTAAAGTAATGTTACGTCCTCTAAATGTGTTTATTTTATACCGTATGTCAAATTTAACATCTTCAGTCATTTTTATATGGTGTTATAGTGCTAGGGTGCGAAATTCGAGAATTTTTATCCCATGACCTTATCAGTCTAAACCACGTGGATATTAAGATTCAAAATCGGCTATATTTGGTCATATTTGAACCCAAAAGATTTTTTTGAAAATCCTTATCTATAGGCTTCTTATATCTTATAATAAATATTGAACGCTTGGATTTTTCACAAACAAAATAAAATAAAGTATAAAACTTATTTTGTCTATTTTAAACCGCATGCCAATTTTAAATCTCTTGTTCATTTTTATATGGTATTAAGTTATTATAGTGCGAATTTCGAGAATTTTTATCGCGGGACCTTGTAAGCCTAAAAATTGTGGATGATAATCTTCAAAATCGGCTAGTTTTTTGTCATATTTATTTGAACCCGAAAGATTTTTTTCTAAATCCTTATCTATGGGTTCATTATATCCAATAATAAATATTGGATGCTGTGATTTTTTTTCACAAAACAACATAGAATAATTTTTTTTATTTCAAACACGACCTTTAAAGTATTGTTAGAGCCTATAAACGTATCTATTTTAATCAGTATGTCAACTTTAACATCTTGAGTCATTTTTATATGAAATAAATGTACTATGGTACAAATTTCGAGAAGTTTTATCCCGTGATCTTGTCAGCTTAAAAAATGTGGATAATAATCTTTAAATTCGGATATTTTTTGGTCATTTTTGAACCCGAATTTTGTTTTTCCTAATTTATTTATTTGCTATATGCTCATTTTATACTATAATAAATATTGGACGCTTGTATTTTTGTTAACACAACATAGAATAAAGTATAAAACTTATTTTATCTTTCAAATACAATCTTTACAGTAATGTGAATACCTCTAAATGTTTCTATTTTAGAGCGTATGACAATTTTAACACCTTGAGTCAATGTAATTACGTTCTAAAATATAGCTTTGGGTTTACGGGTTCCGTCAACATAAAAATTAAATCCAATAGACGTTATATTACGGGTAAACATTCCCCCATTTTTGTGTGTTAAATTCAATTTAGAAATACTATTACATGCCTTGAGGCTTAGTAGTACTGTAGTGGTAGTATGATAGCAAAATGAAACACCATGAAGAAAATACAATCAATTTCACTCACGAATCAAAGCAACCAGTCAAACAAATACAAAGTAATTTTTACAACTCACAAAAAAACCAATTCAATTTAGTCATAGTCTCAACAGAGTGAGAGTTTAGCTAAACTGAACAAAATTCATGGACACAATTTTGTTCCATGTAACACTCGGGAAAAATACGAAAAAACTCAATAAGAGCACGAAACATTTTTTTTAGTCCCATCACGGTTTTGGCCGTAAGATCTCTCGTTGTTATCTTAAAAACCGCTACAAAGCAGTGGTGATCCGCCATTGTCGGGTACTCTTCACCGCCAGATAGTCTGTTTTACCAATTGATCTTTCGAAGGAAGTCATTCAGGTCGCCAAATGGCAGCATTGAATACGATATTGTCTCATGTTTGATGTGAGTTAATAGGGGTGCCACTACACGCCTGTGTGAGAATGCGCGGAGATTACAACTACCAAAGATCTCCACAGACTCCAAGGAAAGTAATTGTAGATCCCTATCATCATTTTGGTCTTTCGGGGAAAAGCACCGTAAATTGTAGCACTCTAATATCGTCACTTCTCTTAATATGGGTACAATTAGAGATGCGGATGTAATGAACTCGAGAAATTTACATCCATCAATGTAAACTATTTCCAAAGATGGCAACTCGATTGGCTCCACAGGATTACCTACGAAGACCTGTTTAAGGGTACCACCGTAGATACGTAGTTCTTGTAATTTGGGAGCTATAATTGTGCCTGGCCAAAGGTGTTCCGAATTTTCACAGAAACGAATATCAAGATATTCAAGTGATGGAAAACGTAAGGTGGCTTCCTTTTTCAGCGTGGAAGAGATGTCAGTAAGGGACCCAAAAACCGTTAAATATAAAAACTTAAGGCTAGGGAAGTTGATCTGCGAACCAACATTGATGACAAGTGCTTCCATATTTTCACACTGCGCCACTGAAAGAAACTGAAGTTGCTGTAGTGAATCCTCCAGGACATGAGCTGAAATTAAATAATTCCAATGCAATTTCGCCAAAGTGAGAGAAGTAATACTCTTAAAGAGATGTAGAGGTATGAGATTTAGGCGTGGCAAATCTTTCAGCTTTAGTGATTTGAACTGTGCACAAAACATCGTCAAGGTATCATCCATAGCATTGAGTTCCTCTTTTCCGAATAACTCTCTCAGTGACCAGCTATCCTCAACCGTCAAATTTTCCAAATTTGGCAGTTGTGAATATATTGATACAAACCCTTCCTCCTCACCTGAATGTGATGACAAAATAAAACACAGTATCGTCATCACGACAATGAGTGAATGTGACGGAAGAAAGATTCCCTAAGATTACGGACGGAAGCTGTTGCAACCCTGATGAGCTGCCAACGGCAAGTTTTCTTAACTTAGGAGCAGGATTCCTAATACTCGATGATTGCTTATCCCATAGCCCCATAACTTCGCCATTCATTCTGCTCACTTGTAATTCTTCGAGACATGGGAAATTAACCTACAATTTAAACAATTCCATTGATATTGGATAAACAAAATTAGTTTAATACCTATTAGCTAGCTAACTATAAATAATTAATGGTTCACAATAGTATCTTCTTCTTACCTTTTTATGGAAAAAGGCTGAAGAATTTTCTAAGTTGGCAAACTTATTCATTCTCCCAAGTTGATCCAAAAGCAAAGTTCTTAATTTTGGGAAGTCGAGTTCGGATTCTCCCCCGTAAAAACACTCAAGATTGCACAAGTCTTCAAGCTTCAAATATGTCAACCGGGGAAATCTGATAATTTGTTCACGAGTTTCTGGTTCTTGTGTCTCTTCAGAAGATATGACTTCATGCATCCCAACACAATGTTTTATACTCAAGGTGTCAAGTTGTACAAGGTTAGAAAACACATAGGGTGAGCCGACACTGAAGAGCTTTTCACATTCCTCAATTGTTATATCCCTCAAATTCCGAAATAATTCAGGTGCAGAAATTTGCTTGCTCCACAACTTAACAACTTTGTCGCAGCCAATCAAGGTAAACACTTCTAGGGAAGGTAATACAATCTGCAACATTTCAAAGAATGCATGTTACCTAAATGGTCTATCAGATTACGCACAAAATGTACAAGATTGTAACAAAGCGTCTTACTTGTGACGAATACTATACGTTACTAGTTGAAGATAGTGTTTTTCTTAAATAAGACAAGCAGGAGGGTAAGTGAGGGAAAATAGAGCACCTCTTGAATAGTATTACTTGCATATTGTGAGAGGGTCACTAATTATCTTCAGCTTTAATGAGAATTTATATAATACTGAACAGGCTCTAGTAATTATAAGGGTGTGTTATACTTCATATTAGTGTTAAAGGGAAATTAACCCGATGTATCTCATCCCTTGTGTACTAAAAGAATTACAATATTCTAAATAATCCCACTCAATTTCCCGCCTAACTACCTTACATAATAAAATAATCCAATAGCTATAGATATCAATACCCTAATACGTCGGCTACTTTATTTCACAATATTTACACCTCAATTATTCTATTCCACAATAAAGTATTTTCTTATGTTTTACACAAATAATCCAATAATGAGGTGTTCGGTTCAAACCTAAAAGCTATAAGTTATGAGTTTGAAATGAGACAATTCAATACCAAGTGTTTGTTTGATAAATTTGGGGTTTTATATCGATATCTCAAACCAATGAGGTATGAGTTTCTCTTATCCAAGGAAGGGGCGGGTATGAGATTAATCATCATACCGCCCAAGTATAATTCTTGATTATAAACTTATACTCATATGCGAAATAAACTCCTCCTAAAAGAATAAATATTTGTAAGAAAATTCCTCCAACGTAAATATGAAAATAAAATATATTTTATTTTATTAAGAGTAAATTAAAAAAACTCCCTTTTAAATTACTCTCTTCTATAATTTTTTTCCTAAAATTACTTCCTTAAGATACACTTTTATTAAAAATTACTTAAAAACTCCAAATTAGTTAACTTATTTCGTAAGTTTTTGAACTTATTCTCCATTGTTATACCTTTCAAAGTATAAATTTCCTAAGTTACAAACGGAATAAATTCATAAACATACAGAATAAGTCATCTAAGTTGGAGTTTTGTAGAAATTTTTGATAAAAGTGAATCTCAAGCGAGTAATTTTACAAAAAAAAATTATATACGGGAATAATTTTAGAAAACTGAATTTAAAAGAGAGTTATTTTTAATTTACTCTTAAACTACTCTTTCGTTAAAAAAGATAACAATCTTTTCATCAACCTATAATATCTTATCAATAGTAATACAAGAAGATTTCGTGCAATTTCGTGGCCCACCTCATCACATACATTTTCGTTTATTTTTTTACTTTTAAATTTAAATAAATATAGGACCCACAACAACAAAATTATGGAATTAATTTATGCAAAATCAACTTTGTTAATAGATCTTTATCGAATACTTAATACAAAACTTCACTAAATCACCATCCTTAATTCCATTTATGTTGCGTAAATAATATAATATGAAAAATGCAAAATTTTCCCAATAGTCCACATAGTCTATCAATAATAAAAAAAATAAAATAAAAAGATGAACAAAAAACATTATTAGACAATGAAAATATAAATGATAAAAAAATGTTAAAATAAATAACGATATATTATTTTACAAACTTTTAACTCTAACATTTTGACCATTATAATAGCAAATTTCCGAGATATTACTAAATTTGAGTAATTTTTTGAATAAGAAATAGTTTTCAACAAAAAATGTTAATAAATAGTACTGTTTTAATTTTTAATTTAAAAAATGAGATCTACAAAAAGTTAACAAAGTAAATGGACTATAAAACTATGTTAAGTAGATTTTAAAGCATTCCGTTAAATAATACTCTAAAGAAATTAGTACGTTATAGATATTGAGCTTATCCACTAAAATTAGTAGATCTAAAATTTGTTATCAGGTTTTAACACTTAATTCGTGCATTTTTTTCGTTGATTTAAAGCATGTGTAAAATTTAAACCTTGCCATTTTTGCACGTGTTTTAAACAATTATCATTCTAAAAGAAATATAGTATAAAATATACATGTATTTGGTTGAACATTTTTAAATATTAATCACTATATCAATGTTCTTAAAACTATACTGTGCAATTTTACACGGGTTAAAAACTAGTTAAACTTTTAACTAAAATGAAGTAAAATTGGTATATATAAAATTATAATTATATATAATCATAAACTATTATTATTAACCTTGTGATGATAAAATAATTTAATATTGAAGAAAATTTATAAAAAATAAATCTATATTAGAAAACTATATATACCGCAAATACAAGAGCTATATCCTATATACTAGTCTATATTAAAAGACGTTTGTATACCAAACCTCGATCAACATTAAATTTTGTCTAACAAAATATTAGAGAAAAAAGGGGTTTCCTTCACGAGTACTACAATATGAAACTTGAAATACTATTAATACTTGTAAATTGTAATTAATCCTTTCCTTTTTGTATTACTAAGACAATAAGAGATCTTATTTTCCCCCTAAACAATAGATACTCAAAATCGAGCTCCTTTCTACATCTTAAACTATAAATAGACAATAAGCTACTAATTGGTGTTTCGTTATCCCACTTTTTCCACTAGCTCATCTTTTGGTGTTTTCTAAGATATCATTTCTCACTACATTGGTGAAAATTTGTGTTAACAAAAAGTACAATAATAGTTATAAACGCATTGAAATATTTTATATGGATAAAAATGAATTATGTTACTTATGTTAAACTGACGAAATATGATTCACATAATGTTCACATATCAATGTTAGTCTCATTTTAATAAAATATTCTTCACATATATTAGAGAAATGGTGCGAAAACCTGTGTGTAGAGAGAGTAACTTTTTTATTAATTTTTTTTAATTCAATGGTCGATTTCATTTAAAATAAAAATGTCCAGTTTTAATTTTTCTACCTCTTCCTACTACACAGTATTAAATTACAATCAATTTAGTTGTTAAATTACACATTATAAAAATGTTTTTACATACAATCAATTTGGTTATTAAATTCTCTATAAAAAATAATTCCAAAAAAGTCACGGGATCTACACTAATAGAATATGTAATATGTAAACGGTAAACCCCTACAATCCTACATCACGTATAAAAAAGAGAGTGATCATACCTTCCCATCAAAGAAAAATTGGGAACTTTGCAAAGCATCATGGTTATTATAGCCCTCTTTTGGTCCAACCACACTTAAGAAAGAACGAAGGCGTTTGAGGACTAAGCATTTCAGAAAAGGCAGTTTGATAGGCGGTACATCTTCATCCTGAATGAACACGTACTTGAGTAATTCGCAAGCATCCAAGTTTATTTCTTTTAAGTCACGTGGGATAAGAGGTAGTCCATACAATATTTCACCCAAAAAAAATAACTTAAATACTTGTAGGTTAGCAAATGATTTTGGTGAAACATCTCCATAACACACCGTCTCTATACCATTCATAACACGAAGAGTACTGCTCTCGAGAGATGGAAAAGCTATCAAATTGCTCACTGAACGTCCATCAGCAATACATTTCATATCATTGCCCCAACTGAGATCAAGAGTTCTGAGACTTCTAAACCCGTCTTGGTCAAGCTGTGGGACAAGATCTTCAAACTCATAGGTGTCCTTCATCCATAAGTAATCAGTCTTTTTCAACAATATATTGGGGAAATTTTTCTTTAATAACCCCGTTTCAGAATTACAGCGTTCGTAGCATAAGATACCACTAAATTTATGGTAAACATCAGCTGATATAGAATCTTTCCCAAAACAGATTTTGAATTTATCTAAATTACTGATAAATTCTTCATCAATTGGCAACCCTTCTGTTGCTTCTACCTTTATTTCAAATGCATTCAAGAACGGCAATTTATATTTCTCAGTAGCAACTGCTTCTTCATATTCAGATTTTGATTTGAACAGCGATTGCTTGTCAGTATACATGTATAGTCCTTCCAGTCTAGAGAGTTTATTTAAGATGTGAGCGGGGATTAGTGGTAACTTGTTACTCGATGTGCATCTAGTCAAATCCAGTAACCGAAGTTTACTCAAATTTCCTATTTCATTAGGTAAACTTTCCAGAGATGACTCGCGCAAACTAAGAATAAGAAGATTTACCAATTCACCAACCAGATCAATATTTCCCAACTTACATCCCTCTATACACAACGTTCTTAGCTTCTTTAATTTCCGCATTGATTCGGGTAAACTAGGAAGAAAGTTCATGTTTGAAAGAGCCAAAACCTTTAGATTCACCATTCCCGAGAAGAAAAACTCATCAAAGTTTGGCGAGAGGTCGCTTTTCAGTATGAGAATTTGAAGTTTAAAAGCTTTTACTCCACTAAGACGTGAATAATCACTCTTAGACGTCACTGACATTGCAGTGTATTTTTTCAAAGTCTGATCCTCGAGCCAACGAGGAACGCCTTCCACCAGGAAGAGGTGCTCCTCCTCTACAGGGGAAAGAAAAAACAATTATGGTTTCTTTTCACCATGGGTGTTACTCTTTGTAGTGGAGGTTTTACATATTTCAACACAATTATCTACAAGTGGTTAGAGACTTAGAGCTTAAAGTTAACAAAGAGCACACAAACTTTAAGGTAAAACAAAGAACAAAAAAATGTTACCACTATTTCTTCGACGAAATAAAAAAACTTGACACTATTATATACCACATACCTTTTGCCACATATGAAATTCCAAAGTCTCGCACGATATCAAGAATCTTGACATCCCCTTTAACATCATCTTGTAGCAACATTGATGAAAGCATGAGTTCATCGGCCCATGTAACTCCTCGTTTCATGGCTTCAGATAGTTTGTTCACATGCTCAAACAATCTTAACCCCACGCCATATCTCGTTAGGCTTTCAACTGATATAGGTGAACCAACAGGGGATAAACAAGCAAGTAAGAAGAATATCCTTTTTTCTTTTGGTTTAATAAACTTGTAACTTGTGTTCAAGATTGAGAAGGTATTATGATTATGATAATCACCACTATATTGACTTGATATAGGCTTTTCCACCTCATCTGCAAAATTCTCCCAACTTGAAAAATCTTTATCCTTTAGCGAATTGGCTGTTGCCACAACAGTAAGAGGTAACCCTCCACACTTGCTCAACAATCTCTCAACCACATTTTTATATTCCTCAAGGTCGGCTTGATTTCCAATCTGGCTCTTGAACAACTTTCTTGCCTCATTTATTTTTATCACACCCACCTCAAATATGTCAACATCCCGTACATCCATGAGTCTGCAAACCTCTCTATCTCTAGTGGTTAACAAAAGCTTACAGGTATTTGGAATCCCAATTTCATCTAGATTCAACTTTTGCCAAACATTGTCCAAAATAATGAGTACTTTCTTCTCCTTTTCTGAGTTGAGTCTGTTATATAGTCTCTTAGCCCTTTGACCAACATTTATGACATCATGCAAAGGCAGATCAATCGATTCAGCAATGGCGGCTTGAATGCGAACAAAGTCTGGGGAATCAGAAACTTCCACCATCACTTTTATGGCATATGTATCTCTAACCCTCTGGCTCTGGATAACTTCTTTTGCCAATGTAGTTTTGCCTATGCATAATATTTTGAAGATATTAATCAAATGAAAATAAGTAACTTAGTTGGTATTTATAAGAACGGCAGAAGTAATATAAGAACGGCAGAAGTAACGTAGAGAAAATATATTTATTTTATAAGTTAAATTGGTTTGATATGGTTCTGTACTTCTGTGTGGTACAAAATACAATGGCGGAAGATATGTTTATTTTATAAAACTCACAATTAATACCAATAATTTTAAAAATCTACGTTCTCTCCTAAATGTTAGAGCCAACTAAAGTCGGAAAATTAATTATTACAAGGTTTATCTAGTCACCTAAAAAAGGTGCAATAAAAGCTACAATAACAAGTTTAAATAAATCATCGCTTAAATCACTTACGAGGGATGGCATATATGTTTTGTTGCAAGCAGATTCTAGGTTGTTAATATTAAAGTGTGAGCATTAACTTATCATTGCTCCATTCAACTCCACATTACCACTATTCTATTTTGATTCATTCAAAATCATACCCTTTTAAATATATCATTACTAACTTTAGACTGTAGTTTAATAGTTTTACAACTGTAGTTTTAATACTAATTTTACTCTCGCGCAAAAAATGCACGAGTTTAATTTTATTAAATTGAAAACATCGATAAGAAGATGAATATATTTAAAATAAAGCCATAATTATAGTATTATAATTATACCAATCTAAAATATATAAATAATTTATACGCTTAATTTAAATGTAGGTAAGAATAAAGCGTTAGTTCGACAATATAAAAATAAACAAATTCTTATTTAATACTACTCAAATATATATGTAGGATGAATACAACCATATAATATAAACCCCGTCACTCTAATCGCCAAAAAATAACTCTGACCATATAGGACTATATGAGGTTGATTTTTTTTACTTACAAAATGATTATTCATGATTTTTATTTCCGATAATTAATTTTATTTGATTTTTTTGTTCTTTTCATCCGATATTATAATTTGGATATCCATGTTAAATTTGGTGTATAATTATATGAATTTGCTTTAATTTATTAGTTTGAAAATTATTGATTTCCAATCGTTGGAACATATGAGTTTTTATACTTTTTAAATTTTTCCTTTTTTATTTTTTGTATCTTTTTGTTTTGCATAAAAAATTTATATCATAAATTTAACATATGAAAAATGAATATTTTGAAATCAAAAGTGTGTAAAATAAAAAAGCAAATAAAATTTGAGGAGAGAGAATAATTAAATACTCCGTAGTAGAAGAAGATGATGGTGGAACCTAATTATCCTATATATCTAGCCAATGAGCATCCTCTAAAGAATTTGTTTTCTAATATATAAAAAAAAGTATGGTAAGTTGTAAAACCAAAAAGATAATATTTTAATTAAGAAGCGATTTTTTTATTATCAAAACTACATGTGGTCTAGTGGACCAAATCTAGATGCACCATAAGACATGAGCATTTGGATTTGGATCGTCTATGATCCTAGGTCATTTATAGTACTTCCTCCATTTTAATCCAAATGGCTTATTTATCTTTTTCAGGTTTGTCAACGCACGTTTTATATATCTTTAGTTACGTATTTGTAAAAATTATAGAAGTTATATATTTTCAATGTACTCGTAAAGACGAATTAAACAAGATCACACATGAATATATTTTTTCTTATGTATTGAGAGAAAATTGAGATTGAAGGTTGACTTGTGAATAGTGTACAAAAACCAAATAGGCCATTTGGATTAAAATGGAGGAAGTATATAGGAGTATTAGTTATGAAATTTGTTTCGTATAACTTTATTATACTTCCTCCATTTAAATCCAACCTACACATATTTCATTTAAATCCATTCATATCCAAACTAACACTTTCCTAATAAAGCCAAAAAAATTACTAAAATATCATTATAAACATCAATTATTTACACAAAATGTCATTGCATGACCCACCTTTAATCAACTATCACACATTTAAATTAATAAAAAAAACATCTTACACACTTCCAATTATACTTTTAATAATTCTTTAACACATTACTTAATATTTGTGCAAAAAACATATATATAGTTTGGTTTTGAATGGAGGAAGTATACGATGATATTACAAGTATCTATCTATATATAAGTATAAAACAAGAACCGCTGGACACGTGTCATTTTTTTTCCCGCCTAAACATTACTCTTAATATTATATTCTCCATATACAATCTCACACATACTTGTTCAAATGAAATAATTATGTTTCCTAAAAAGTCAAATTTAGAAATTTTATTTATTTCAAACTCATTTATTATACATGTAATTACCAAAAATAAGTAAATATTTCTTAATTTATATCAGCAAATGAAAAGGCTGTATACATTTCTTATTCAAGGATTAAATAAATTGATGAACGTATTAAACAATAATTATACTTTTAGCTTTGGTTGTAAATGAGACCTCACTATTTACAATCATCTAAACAAGATGTATTGAAATTTTTGATACGTTTGTTACTAAACGACCTTATAGCTATTGTGTCATTTTTATCAATTTATATCTAAAACGCTTTATATAAAATTTGTTGTACATTTTTTTTCTTAAATTACAAGAAGTCTTAATAATAATTATCATGGTATATGGAGGATTAAATGTGTTAACAACGACTTTTACGACAATTTAGAAATCAATTTCTATTAAGAAAATTTAATACTAAACTTAGATTTATATTTAAAATTTCGTTTCACATAAAAAGTATCGACTATCACACAAAATATCGTATGTTAATTTTTAACTTTTCGTATTTTATGATATTATAAGGTCTCTTAAAATAATAGTTTCGCGTACAAAATATCGCATGTTACATAAAATATTAGATGTGTAAAAAATAGTCTATATGTGACTAATAGTCCGTACTTGACAATACATGGCAAACACCATGTTTATTTACAAAAAAAGAATATTAAACAATTATGGTTAAATAATTGAATTAAGATAGTTACGAATATAGAGATAGACCGGTACATAAGCTTAAAATCAAAAGTATAGTTTAATATTTAAAATTAAAAAAATGAATGTATGACATACTCAACGTGTGACTATATAATACTCTCTTTGACCCAGACCAAATATAACACTTAGGGGGCGTTTGGTTGGGGTCTATAAGAAAGGGAAAGAGAAAGGGAAACAACCTTTTGTTGGAATTTGTTTGACACAATCAAAGAGAATTGAACTCCTCCCCTTACCCCTCAATACATCTAATTCCTTACCCCCACCCTTCAAGGGTATGAGATTTCATTACCCTTGTTACCCTTCAACCATTTTCTTCCCCTACCACGACACTTACAATTACCACCACAATAGCAATCACCAAACCATCACCATGACGCCCACCACCGTCGCCGCCGCCACCCCCCACCACTACCACCGCCACCACCGCCATAACACCCTCCACCACCACCGTCGTGACACCCCCACCACCATCACTACCATGACACTCCACCACCATCACTGTCGAGACCACCGCCACCGTCACCGTCACCGTCACCGCTATGACATCTCTACCACCACCATCGCCACCACCGCCATGACACTCCCACCACCATCACCGACATGACCACAACCGTCACCACCACCACCACCGCCATAACCCTCCAGCGCCGCTGCCTCCACCACCACCACCACCATGCCCGTGCAATTTTGCACGGGTATTAAACTAGTTATAATATATAATATATAGGATTAATTGATATAAATACTCTGAACTATGGGTGTACTGCTCAAAATGCTTCAAACTTTATTTTAACTACCAATATAACCAACTAATACCCTCATTTGCTTTGAATAGAATTTGTTGTTTTGTTAACTTGTTGTAGCATGTTTTAATGGTGTGATTAGAGAAATAAATTAACATAGAAGTAAAAAGAGAAAGACGGGTTAAAGATAGGTTATAAATTTCTTCACTTACTTAGCATGTAGTAGGTTATATATTATAATAAAAGCGAATGAGTGCATTAGTTGGTTATATTGGTAGTTAAAATAGAGTTTGGAGTATTTTGAGTAGGACGCCCATAGTTCAGAGTATTCTTATCAATTAATCCTAATATATAATATATATTATCTCAAACTATTGTGTATACGAAATACATCTTAATACTAAAATCGGGTTAACTAATATCTCACTTGCAAGGATAACACAATTTTTAGCTAATATCTAAACATTATGCTTTTATCTTATTTAACCTATTTGTCCTGTTTTAAGTTTAAGACTTTGAAAGGAATATCTTCCTTTTAAACAAGAATTTGTATAGAAATAGAAGGACATTCTGATGAATTAATATAGTAACAATTTGCCCAAAACAAGAGCTAAAATCAATAATGAAGTAAAACAAAAGAGAAAAAGAAAGGTATAGAAGTCAAAAGAACAAGCAAGAAGCAAGTACCTGTACCACCCATGCCAAACAAACCAATAGCATCAACTTCATCTTTATTCAGCTTCTCTACAATTTGGTCTAGGAGGCGCTTCCTAGAATCCAAGCCCTTCAAAAAATTTGTAGGAATGTCCAGCATGTCTACAGCTCTAATATGCACAGTTACCTCCCCTTTTGGAAATTTATTAATAAGCTCGTTTGTTATACGATCGTCCATCAATTTAGCAGCTTTGCTAATGATAGCGACCATGGTAGTTGCAGAGTGAGAGCGAAGAGCAACAACCTCTAACTACAAAAAAATATGTAAACATCTAAATATTATATTTACGCTTTAAACCTAAGTCCTTAAATATCATAATTAACCCAAATTATTATTGGTCGACCCTCTAACTACAAAAAAACACCAATCATAAAATATAAACTCCGACCCTCTAACTACCCAAAAAAATTATCACCATATATGGAGTTGATTTTTTTCCACATGCAAAATAATTATTCATAATTTTTTTTTATCTCCGATAGTTAATTTTAGTTGATCATTTTTTGTTCTTTTTATCAAGATATTATAATCTGGCTCTTTGTGTTAGATTTGGTGTATAATTATATGAATTTGCTTGTCTATATTTTATTTATTATTATTCATTAAGGTTGTTATTTTTTAATTTTTTAATTTGAAATTTATTAATTCGTAGTCTTTGAACATATGCATTCTGTACAGTTTTCGTTTTTTATTTTTATTTTTAATTTTTTGTTTGAATAAATTTTTCTGTAAATAAACTTTTTAACATAAACTTAATATACGAATACAAATATTTTGGAATCGAAAATTTGTAAAATGGAACGCAAATGAATTTGGAGGAGAAAGTAATTAAAGGAAATAAATTGTTGGTGGACCCATCTACCTCAAATTAAGGAACCAATCAGAAACCTTGAAATGTCCTTCCTTTTATAAAAAGAGGATATTAAGACCTCTAAATGTTTTTATTTTATATCGTATAACAATTTTAACACCTTGAGTCAATGTAATTTCGTTATGAAATACAGCTTTAGGTTTACGGGTTCCGTCAACATAAAAACTAAATCCAATAAACTTTATACTGTATTATGGGTAAGGATTCCCTCTATTTTCGTGGGTCCAACGCAATTTAGAAATACTATTACATGGCTTGAGTAGTACGTACCAAAATGAAAGACCATGAAGAAAATACAATCAAATTCACTCACCAACCAAAGCAATCAGTCAAACAAATACAGTGTAATTTTTACAACTCACAAAAACAACAATTGAATTTAGTCATCGTCTCAACAAAGTGAGAATTTGGCTAAACTGAACAAAATTCATGGAGAAAAGAAACACTCGGGAAAAATACGAAAAAATTCAATAAGAGCACAAAACAAATTTTTTTAATTCCATCAGGGTTTTTGTCGTAAGATCTCTTGTTGTTATCTTCAAAACCGCTACAAAGCAGTGGTTATCCGCCATTGTCGGCTACTCTTCACTGCGGAACAAGTGAACAACCTGATGTGTATAGTACATGAGAATTTTGAGACCATGCAAATTTCGGGCACGCCAGATGGTCTGCTTTACCAATAGATCAGTCTTCATTATCAATGCCCTCTCTGGAGTCAGTGCTACTAACATTGATCTTTTGAAGGAAGTCGTTGAGGTCGTCAAATGCCAGCATTGAATACCGTGTTCCCTGATGTTGGATGTGAGTTAATTGGGGTGCCACTACACGCCTGGGTGCAAATGCGTGGAGATTACGACTTTCACTGATGCACACAGCCTTCAAGGAAAGTAATCGTAGATCGCCATCGTCATTATGGTCTCTTGGGAAAAAGCACCGCATGTTGTTGCAGTCAATTATCATCACTTGTCTTAATTTGGGCGCAATTAGAGACGCGGATGTAATGGATTCAAGAAATTCACATTTCGAAATGTGCACTATTTGCAAAGACGGCAACTCGATTGGCCCCTCGGGATTACCTACGAAGACCTGTTTAAGGTCACTGTCCCAGAACCTCACTTCTTGTAACTTGGGAGCTATAATTGTGCCTGACCAAATGTGTTCCAAATTACAACAGTCAGCAATTTGAAGAAATTCAAGTGATGGAAGAAGTAAGGTAGCTTCCTTTTTCGGCGTAGAAGAGATGCCAATAAGGGACGCCAAACCATCTAACTCTAATCGCTTAAGGCTAGGGAAGTTGATCTGCGAATCAACATTGATCACAAGTGCTTCCATATTTTCACAATGGTTAATCGAAAGAAATTGAAGAAGTTGTAGTGAATCCTCTAGGACATGAGCTGAAATTAAATAATCCCACTTCAATTCGTCCAAAGTGAGAGAAGTAATACCCTTGAAAAAATGCAGAGGTATGAGATTCAGTGATGGCAAATATTTCAGCTCTAATGATTTGACATGTGCACAAAACAACGTCAAGGTATCATCGATAGCATTGAGGTCCTCTTTTCTGAACAACTCTTTCAGTGACCGGCTATCCTCAACCGTCAAATTTTCCAAATTTGGCAGTTGTGAATATATTGATATAAACCCTTCCTCTTCAACTGAATTTGATGACAAAAACACAGTATCATCGTCATGAAAATGAGTGAGTGTGACGGAAGAAATATTCTGCAAGATAACGGACCGGAGTTGTTGCAACCCTGATGAGCTGCCAAGTGCAAGTTTTCTTAACATAGGAGCAGAATTCGTAATAGTCGATGATTGCTTATCCCATAGCTGCATAACTTCATCATTCATTCTGGTCACTTGCAATTCTTCGAGACATGGGAAATTAATCTACAATTTAAACAATTCCATTGAATGAACAAGATTAGTTTAGTACTTATTAGCAAACTGTAAATAATTGATGGTTCACAATTATCTTCTTACCTTTTTATGGAATAAGGCTGAAGAATTTTCTAACTTGGCAAACTTATTCATGTTCCCAAGTTCATCCAAAATCAAAATTTTTAATTTTGGGAAATCGAGTTCGGATTCTCCCCCGTAAAAACACTCAAGATTGCTCAACTGTTCAAGCTTCAAACACGTCAACTGGGGAAATCTGATAATTTGTTCACCAGTTTCTGATTCTTGTGTCTCCTCAGAAGAGATGACTTCATGCATCTCATTACAATTTTTTATAGTCAAGTCGTCAAGTTGTACAAGGTTAGAAAACACATAGGAAGAGCCAACACTTGAGAGCTTTTCACATTCCTCAATTGTTATATCCCTCAAATTCCGAAATAATTCAGGTGCAGAAATTTCCTTGCTCCACAACTTAACAACATTATTGCAGCCACTCAAAGTAAACTCTCTTAGGGAAGGTAATACAATCTGCAACATTTCAAATAATGCATGTTATGATCCCTAAATAAGTTGGGAGTTATGTCCACGGTTCTATACAAATTACCCGTTTTGTCTACGTAGTCCATATATCTTCCTAGAGTTCAATGTCGACTTAATATCTAAATAGTTACGTGTTTTGTATTTTTAGTGGGTCTTTTGAGCTACGCACAGAAGGTACAAAATTGTAATTATGAGTTGGGCTTATACTCTTATAGTAATACTAAACAAGCTCTGGTAATTAATAATTATAAGGGCTTGCCTGGAATCCAAAAAATATTTAGGGAGTAAATTTTAATCAGATGCATCTAGGGAAGTTAATTACTTGGGTAGTGAATTCCTTCATCATAGGTTTGACATATAAGAGTAATGATTACTGAGGATATGTTTTACTCCCATAATCATTACCGGGGGGGAGAGTGGGTAATATATTACCCCTTTATGAGTATAATAGATTCGAGAGGTGAATAATTACTCTAATACCAAACATGGAAAACGCACCTCACATATCACTCCCTTATTCATTTTCTCCCTTTTACCCTGAATCCAAGCAAACCCTCACATATCACTCCCCTATTCATTTCCCACTTGTACCTCATTCATCCCTCTAATTTTGTCTGACAAAATATAAGAGAAAAATACTATAAAAGGGGGTTTTCTCAAGTTGGTTTTCCATCCTTTTTCTCAAGATGGTTTTCTTACCCGAGCATTGGCGTACGAGATGGGGTTTAGTACTTACGTGAATATCGGTAGATATCCCAACTTAAACACTATTAATACTTGCAATTAATCATCTTCCATGCCTTTATATCCTACTCCCAAGAGTAGAGAGTAGTATATACTCATGACATTACATTAAAAAATAAATAAATAAATAAGATAAAAGGAACAAAATTAACTACCCACTACTATATGTTTTTTTTTCCAAAATACTCAATTCTATCAAATTTAACAATTTTTTTTCTATTTAGTCAATTTTATCAATTTTACAGTTCGTAATCATTAAATTACATCATTTGGTGAATATCACACTACATGGTAACTGTTTTTGGTGAGTGACGAGTAAAATCAGGGAGAGGGGTGGGTAGTTTTTATATTTTATGGAATATTGTAATTTATTGTTTATTGTTTATTTATTTTATGGAGTACTATACTCGTGGGAGTGTAGTATAAGAATTGTTCTTTTACTACTAAGAGAACAAGAGAATAAGAGATCCTCTTATTTTTCTCCTAAATAATATTTTCTAAATCTTAAACTATAAATAAACAATGGCCTACTAATTGGTGTTCCACTATCCTATTTTTTCCACTAGGCCATCTTATAAAGCATACATAAATTTTACTCACATTATTAAATTAGTGAACATTTTTCGCATTCTTCCTGTTTTAACAAAATAGTAGATCTGGTGAGACCGTCTCTCACTACATTAATGAAAATTTATGTTGACAAAAATTACAATAATAATTATACACTCCACTGAAATATTTTATATGATAAAAATGAATCATATGTTATTTATATTAAACTGACAATTTTATTTATAATAAATACTCCCTCCATACACCAATGTTCGCCTCATTTAAATAAAATACTCTTCACATATATTAAAGAAATGACGGGAACACTCATCTGTGGAGGGAGTAACTTTTTTATTAAACAATTTTAGTTCAATAGTCAATTTCATTTAGGATAAAAATTTCCAATTTTATGGCTTCTACCTCTTCCTACTACAGATTATAACAATTTATTGTTACAGTCAATTTAGTTGTAAATTACACATTATTAAAATTTGTTTTTAGATACAGACGATTTAGTTGTTAAATTCTCTATAAAAATAATCTAAAAAAAGCACCGGATCTGCACTAATAGAATATGTAAACCCCTACATCACTTTTTTCCATGACATAAATATATATAGAAAAGAAAGTGATCATACCTTCCCATCAAAGAAAAATTGGGACCTTTGCAAAGCGTAAGGGACCTCAGGGTTGTTATAGCACTTTTTTAGCCCAACCAAACTTAAGAGAGAAGGAACGTCTTGGAGGGACAAATATTTCAGAAAAGGCAGTTTAATAGGCGGTACATCTTCATCCTGGATGAACACGAACTTGAGCAAATTGCAAGAACACAAGTTTATTTCTTTTAAGTTACGTGGGACAAGAGGTAGTCCACACAATAACTTATCCAAAGAAAATATCTGAAACACTTGTAGCTTAGCAAATGATAGTGGTGAAACATCTCCATAACACACCATCTCTAAACTCCCCATATCAGTAAGACTAAAGCTCTCGAGACATGGAAATGCTATCAAATTACTCATCGAGCGTCCATCAACAATACATTTCAGATCATTGCAACTACCAAGCTCAAGAGATTTGAGACTTCTAAACCCGTCTTGGTCAAACTGTGGGACAAGATCTACAAACTCTTTGTTGTACAACATCTCTAAGTAATCAGTCTTCTTTAGCAATATATTGGGAAAATTTTCCTTCATTGACCCACTTTCACCGCCAGAGCCTTGGTAAGATAAGATACCACTAAATGTATGGTAAGTATAAGCAGATATAGAATCATCCCCAAAACAGATTTTGAATTTATCTAAATTACTGATAAATTGTTCATCAATTGGTAATCCTTCTGTTGCTACTACTTTTATTTCAAATGCATTCAAGTACGGCAACTTATAATTCTCAGTAGCAACTGCTTCTTCATAATCAGATTTTGTTTTGAACAGTGGCTGCTTGTCAGTATACATATAGAGTCCTTCCAATCTGGAGAGTTTATTTAAGACGTGAGCGGGAATTAGTGGTAACTTGTTACTAGATGTGCATCTACTCAAATCCAGTAACCGAAGTTTACTCAAATTTCCTATTTCATTAGGTAAACTTTCCAGGGATGATTCGCGCAAACTAAGAATAAGAAGATTTACCAGTTCACCAACTAGTTCAATATTTCCCAACTTACAGCCTTCCATACATAACGTTTTCAGCTTCTCTAATTTCCGCATTGATTCAGGTAAGCTAGGATGAAAGTTCATGTTCGAAAGAGCCAAAACCTCCAGATTCACCATTCCCGAGAAGAAAAACTCATCAAAATTTGGCGACAGGTCGCCTTTCAGTATGAGAATACGAAGCTTAAAAGCTTCTACTCCACTAAGACGTGAACAATCACTCTTAGACGTCAATGACATTGCAGTGTATTTCTTCAAAGTCTCATCCTCCAGCCAACGAGGAACACCTTCCACCAGGAACAGGTGCTCCTCCTCTACAGGGAAAAGAAAAAACAATTATGGTTTCTTTTCACTTTAGGTGTTACTCTTTGTAGTGGAGGTTTTACATATTCCAACACAATTCTCTACAACTGGTTAGAGACTTAGAGCTTAAAGTTAACAAAGAGCACACAAACTTTAATGTAAAACAAAGAACAAAAAAAAATATCCCACTATTTCTTCGACGAAATAAAAAACTTGACGCTGTTATATACCACATACCTTTTGCCACATATGAAATTCCAAAGTCTCGCACGATATCATGAATCTTAACATCCCCTATAACATCATCTTGTAGCAACATTGATGAAAGCTTGAGTTCATTGGCCCATGTAACTCCTCGTTTCATGGCTTCAGATAGTTTGTTCACATGCTCAAACAATCTTAACCCCATGCCATATCTCGTTAGGCTTTCAACTGATATACTGGAACCAACAGGGGATAAACAAGCAAGTAAGAAGAATATCCTTTTTTCTTTTGGTTTAATAAACTTGTAACTTGTGTTCAAGATTGAGAAGGTATTATGATTATGATAATCACCACTATATTGACTTGATATAGGCTTTTCCACCTCATCTGCAAAATTCTCCCAACTTGAAAAATCTTTATCCTTTAGCGAATTGGCTGTTGCGACAATAGTAAGAGGTAACCCTCCACACTTGCTCAACAATCTCTCAACCACATTTTTATATTCCTCAAGGTCGGCTTGATTTCCAATCTGGCTCTTGAATAACTTTCTTGCCTCATTTATTTTCATCACACCCACCTCAAATATGTCAACATCCCGTACATCCATGAGTCTACAAACCTCTCTATCTCTAGTGGTTAACAAAAGCTTACAGGTATTTGGAATCCCAATTTCATCTAGATTCAATTTTTGCCAAACATTGTCCAAAATAATGAGTACTTTCTTCTCCTTTTCTAAGTCGAGTCTGTTATATAGTCTCTTAGCCCTTTGATCAACATTTTTGACATCATGCAAAGGCAGACCAATCGATTCCGCAATGGCGGCTTGAATGCGCACAAAGTCTGGGGAATCAGAAACTTCCACCATCACCCTTATGGCATATGTATCTCTAACCCTCTGGCTCTGGATGAGTTCTTTCGCCAATGTAGTTTTGCCTATTCATGATATTTTGAAGATATTAATCAAATGAAAATAAGTAACTTAGTTGGTATTTATAAGAACGGCAGAAGTGAAGTAGAGAAAATATAGTTATTTTATAAGTTAAATTGTTTTGATATGGTTCTGTGTGGTACAAAATACAATGGCTGAAGATATGTTTATTTTATAAAACTCTTAATTAATACCAATAATTTTAAGAGACTTTCGACTCATCTACGTTCTCTCCTAAATGTTAGAACCAACTATACAAAAGTCGAAAAATTAATTATTACAAGGTTTATCTAGTCACCTAAAAATGGTGCAATAAAAGCTACAATAACAAGTTTAAATAAATCATCGCTTAAATCACTTATGAGGAGAGCCATATATGTTTTGTTGCAGGCAGATTCTAGGTTGTTAATATTAAAGTGCGAGCATTAACTTACCCTTCATCCATTCAACTCGACATTACCACTATTCTATTTTGATTCATTCAACTCCATACCCTTTTAAATATATCATTACTAATTTTTAGACTGTTGTTTAATAGTTTTACAACTTTAGTTTTAATATTTGTTTTCTAATATATAAAAAAAGTATGTTAAGTTGTAAAACAAAAAAGATAAATATTTTTATTAAGAAGCGATTTTTTTATTATCAAAAGTATATGTGGTCTAGTGGACCAGATCTAGATTCACCATAAGACATGAGCATTTGGAGATGGATCATCTATGATCCTACCCTTTGTCATATATAGTATATATTAGTTATGAAATCTGTTTTGTATAACTTTATTATATAAGATAATATTATAAGTATTATAATATATAATAGTATATACTATCTCAAACTATTGTGCATAGTAATGTTCTAAGTTATAGAGATAACAATTAGACTCTATTAAGATGAATATATACATCTTAATACTAAAACGGGTCAACTAATATCTCACTCGCAAGGATAAGACAATTTTTAGCTAATATCTAAACATTATGCTTTTATCTTATTTAACCTATTTATCCTGTTTTAAGTTTAAGAGGAATATCTTCGTATTAAACAAGAATTTGTATAGAAATAGAAGGGCATTCTGATGAATTGATATAGTAACAATTTGCCCAAAACAAGAGCTAAAATCAATAATGAAGTGAAACTAAAGAGAAAAAGAAAGGTATAGAAGTCAAAAGAACAAGCAAGAAGCAAGTACCTGTACCACCCATGCCAAACAAACCAATAGCATCAACTTTATCTTTATTCAGCTTCTCTACAATTTGGTCTAGGAGGCGCTTCCTAGAATCCAAGCCCTTCAAAAAATTTGTAGGAATGTCCAGCATGTCTACAGCTCTAATATGCACAGTTACCTCACCTTGCGGAAATTTATTAATAAGCTCGTTTATTATACGATCATCCATCAATTTAGCAGCTTTGCTAATAAGATAGCGACCATGGTAGTTGCAGAGTGAGAGCGAAGAGCAACAACCTCTTTGTTGTTTCGCGTTGCCATCCATCTCCGTCTGCAACGCGCGACCGTTTACCCAAAGTCCATCAATGACTTCCCACCCTAACCTAACTCCCTCATCCTCAAAATTAGCATCAACCATCAATTTCCCAAGAGGAGTAACCAGATTGGCTATAGGTGTAAACAGTTCCATAGAAATCTCTTTTATCCTCTTATTACTCCTACTGGCCGCTGGCATCTTACCTAGAAGAGGCTGCACAAGATTGGATTCCTCGTCGTTCACATGATTGAGAGTGTGATTCGGCCAGTGTTCCTTATCACTAGCATTCCTTGCTTCCCCAATAATCTCCTTCATCTCCTCATCGTCTTTTGTAAGATTATCTAAGTCCTTAACCTTCAATGTTCTCATGGCTATTAATGTCATCTCCCTGTCCTCTTTCAAAAGGGTCTTAAACACGTCAACAGTATCCTTCATCACTTCAATCACTACTTCTGCCACATGCTTATAATCCACTTCTGCAAGTTCCCTCATTTTTTTCCGCTCAGTAAGCTGCATATCTTCCTCCTGAAGAAGCTTCATCTCTTCCTCCTGAGGAAGCATATCTTCGTCCTGACTAAGCTTCATATCTTCCTTCAACTTCTTCATATCTTCCTTCAAATTCTTTATCACTTTGACCGCCACTTCTTGCATCCCACTTTCCTCACTTATACGCCTCTTCAGATCTTCTTTTCCCATCATTTTCACCAAATATTTTGCCGTCTCAATATCATTATACATAAGCTCTTTCAACTCTTCACACTCCATGAATGTACGGACATCATGAAGCCAATTTGCAGCTTCTATCGTAATCCCTTCCTCCTTATCCTTTCCCACCATCACCTTCTCTTTGATGCTGTCTTTCTTTATACACACCTCCTTAAGACTTGTACGAAGTCTACCAAGATTGTCTTCACAACTTACTATGTAACCCACATACTCACCGATAGCATCAAACACAAAGGACTTGATCACCTTCGCCACTTGCAAAATAACTTCAGGTTCTCCCATTACTTTTCCTTCTCTCAACGTGACTTTTCCTAAGAAATTAAAACAACAAAATCAACGAACAAAATATACATCAATCTAATACTATATACATAATCTGGAAACCAGGGGACTTTATTGTAATTCCTTAAAGTTAATAAAAATTCACATATACTATATCATTATTCCATAGTTCATTAGATTTATATTTTAATTAGTGAACAACATTGATCGCTTTTAAATAATATTCTAAACTAATATTTCATATTTATTTCAATATATAATTTTAATACAATTAGATAAATAAAATCAGTATAAAATTTAATTTGATAAAATTAAGTAACAGAAAGATTTGGTTCCATTATTTGATATATTTATTTAAATATATAAGCTGATAAAATTGTGCAAGTGGCAATAGTAACTCTAATAGTGGAAATTATTATAGCAACATTTGATATCTTCTCATTTGAGTGATTAAAGTAACAATAATAGCAGCGGAAATAGTGAAAGTCATAGTAGCAAAAATGAGAATAATGAAATTATCAGCATTACATGTGGAGTAGTGAAGGGAAAAATAATGACCGCGGGAGTAGTGAAAGTAATAAAGGTAATAAAAGTACGCAGTTCCTTGTCATGGATAGGTTTTGCTCTTCCACGGACAATTTTCCATAATTTTTTCAAGGAGTTACCCTTCTTTTAAGAAGAAAAAATCACTCTGTTTCTATACCTCTCATATTTAATCAAATTGAACAATTATGGTTTAATTGATTAATATGGTCGGGGTTGAAATGAGAGGAGTAAAATTAATTAATATGTCTATGATTAAGTAAAACTTGTCTATGAAAGAGCATAACCCTCCTCTGACCTATTTGGTGCCACATTTTATGTCAGACTCCATACACTTCTTAACACATCAACACATTAGCATTAACATATTTATTGTATATGGGATGGGACACAGAATAAGACACAAAAATGGGAGAGACACCCCTAAATGTAACGGTAGGAACAACGGAGAAAGTATGAAACATTAGCTAACAATTTTATTTTAGGGGAATATTTGATTTATTAAAATATACGAGTTAAATAAAATCAACGGATAAATGGCGAAAATAGTCAAAGAAACCACATTAATTTGTTGATAATTTTAAATCTCATCACAATTTCAAGATATATCATTGAAATATTATAAATTATAAACGAAATAAGAATTGAAAAACTAAACAAAGAACTTACCCTATGAAAGGTTAAGGAAACAAAGAAGACTGAACAAGAGCAGCAACTAGTTTCTCAAGTTGTAGCATTTTTTGTGTAGTTATCAACTTAGGCGAATGCTTTATTTATACTGACATGATCTCAATTTCTAATCTATAATTTAAGCTGACAATATTATTTAATTACTCAAGTTTCAGTCAACATTTTATATTAATTTTCACAACACCTAATTACTCTACCTCCTACCCACCTCTTTGAGATCTAATTATATTCCGGTCAATTCAATTGTAATATTCAATTGCTTATTAAAGCTCACACGTAATGTTGTGTATTTGATGTTGGAGACATGTTGAGAGGAAAGACTGAGCATTTTCGGAGTACACCGTAATACTTGACTAACCATGTTTATAGGTTGGGTCGGAAAGGATCAGGAATAAGGACAAAAAAAACAAGAAATATATGCAGCCCATTTTCTCCAATACTCGTTCCAGAAGTTCCTGTTAGGAATTGCTAGACCGCATTGGGATTGATATTAAGCTTAATATTGATCAAAATGAAAGTGATTTTGTGTTTAGATTGATATGTTTAACTTAATAATAAAGTCATTAAACCAAATAATGGAAACAATTTAAATTTTTTTTGTCAAAAATTAAAGTAATGCTATAGTAATCGAACCCAACTCGACCTGATAACAACCCAACCGAACACGACTGGACCACACCCTACTCAAACAAACCCGACCATATATATTACCGCCTCTAAACGGTCCGGCACTGAGTGTAATAAAACAACAGTCCATATAGTGCTAAACGTTGACCAAAGCATATAATGAGTTAATGACAGTACAAACACAGACTGTCATCTACTTTGGCTAGTTATCATTAGTTTATCATTAGAACAAATAATGCCAATTTCTGAATTATCATTAGTTTATTAATAGCACAATTAATGCCAATTTCTGAATCTGATTACGGGTTGGATAATGTCATTAACTACTAATCAATGGTGCCACGTCTACGTGAATTATTCAGAGTTTTATAATACCTACTGTGAACGTCCTGTATTTGTGACAAAATTAATACTCCCACTAGGCCATTACCTTTAAAGTTTCAAACCATTTGTATTTTCAAGGCAATTTTCCGTGTAATTTGGTATGTATGTGACCCGCAAGGTTTACGACGGATATTTTCGTCTTAAATAAGAATTTGTGTTGGATAGATCTGTCTTAAATCTTAAGGGGTAAGTTTATAGGTTACCGAAACACCGGAGGTAACACACTAATGCCTTTGACGAATATTGGACAAAAAGTAGCTACCAAAGGTAATTTTGTCAAAGTAAATATTGCGCTAACCAACAGGAATAGCCAACTGCAAATGCTATAGAAATATGACTGAAGTTGAATGCAATCTTGACAGGAAACATACCGCTTCAATAGAGAAACTCCCAGTCTTTCAGCTTTCTGAAGACTCGTAACATCAGTGGCGCAGCAACAAAATATCTGGGCTTAAAACGATCCTTTTGCAGCATCTCTGCTACCTGATAATATCAAAATAAAGGACCTATCAATCCACGAAAACTTCAAATTCAGATACACTGTCAAATTCACTATTCATACACTATCGTCCTATATGAATCACAATCCAAATCTCCCTAGTTCTACTCCCATTCCTACGCAGCTACTCCAGCAGTTTTTGTCTTTTAATGAGTGTATTGGCTAACATAAAGGTCATGACAATGGTAAATGTCGGTACAAACAGGAAACAACGGAGATATCCAATGTAAAGTTTGTACATAACCATCGGTGAACTGCAAAGCAAACTCTAAAAATAACCGTATTTGACATTGTGTCGTGTTGGACACTTACACAGGTAAATCTGTACTACACTTTGAGCTAAGTTGGAGTAACAGACAAACAATGTAATACTCCATATAATGCTGAACGTTGACCACCAAACCATATTATTAACAGTACAGATATAGATTGCCAACAAGTTTGGTTAATTCTCATAAGTTGATTGACAACGGACATAATGCCAATTTCTAGATTTGGGTAAGAAAGGGAAAATGTCATTAACTTGTTGACATCATTGTTATCCCTAGGTGGATTATACATAATTTTCCGATCACAGATGATGGAGATATGTATAATTTAAAATGACGGATTAATCATTGACTTTTACTCCCCTATTATTATTATCATTAATGTTTTCAAGTTTTCTTCTAGTCTAATTTTTTTTAGAGTAAGGTCCTGTTTTTTCTAGCTTAATTTCAGCTCCTTTTAATTTTACTTCGATGTATCCCGTTAGGTTTTATTTACGTTCAATCAATTATGTTCTGTTAATCTCTCCACAAAATTAACTTTTAATTCAACTAAATTCACTTTATCCCAGTTCCGCTCAATTTAGTTTGATTAAGCCCTACTCCAATTAATTCAATTCAGCTCGTTTCAGCTGAAGTCTTGTTTGTGAGTTGTGACCTCTCAAAGCCTCTCTCCCACTTACTTTTCCACTTGCTCTCTCATTTGCAGTTTGTGAAATAGCACAAGCTTGTGACGAAAATTGTCCTTTACAAATGAGAATTTGTGAATTTTTATTTCTTTCCTTATCTATTTTTCAATTTTACTTCCAACGCTTTATATTAACCCCGCTTTAATATAGTTTGGTGTTTTCTTTCAAGAAATGTGACACTTTTGAAGTGAAATATATCAAAGATATAGATTTTGTACCATGCATTCACCCAAATTCACAACTTTCACTCAAAGATATAAATTTTGTTTTCAAATTAAACTCTAACTCGAACAATTACGATTGTTTTTTTTCGCATCTTGTTGTGATTGCAAAGAAGCATTCTAGTTCGTCTTCTAAAATTTAGATGTTAAACCACAATCATCCTAAAATTATCCATTAGAAGAACACAATAAGATATAAGACTATTAATTGGCTCTCAATCATCCTAAAATGTTTAAAATGATCGAGGAGAATGAAGGAGACTATCTGTGGTGGTTATAACTTGTTAGTGCATGACAAGTGGATAATAAGGGAATGGTAAACAAATGAATGAAACACCCAAAAATAGAATTGCTAAACAAATAGCCGAGACGGAGAGAGTATTTGATTGGGTATTTGTCTCGAGACATGTTCAGGTAAGACGTGTTGGGAACACAAAATAATACAAGTACTACAGAAATACTTCGTAGAACATTGTCATCCCTATTGGCTAATTTTTGTGTGTTTATTGACAGCACACAAAATGCCAATTTCAAGAGCTGAATACGTGTTATATAATGTCATTAACTTGTAGACATGGTTGTCACCTCTAAGATATATAGTTGACATTTATCTTTTTTAATCACTATTTTTCTTTTATAATCCCTATTTACAAATTCTGCCTTTGAAAATGTCTTAAAACAGATAATTTTACTCCCACTTGCTACCTTTATACACTTTTGAAAATGTCTTAAAACAGAACTTCTTGTAATTTAGCTCTAGATTTATGTTCTTTTAGAAAGAAAATATAACAATACAAGTCATTTTCGTACTTTTTTTTCCAAAATAAATAAATTACCAAAGTGGGGATTGATTGATAGTATTTAACGAAAATGGTCCCATATAGGATCAGAATTTTTCTTCCAAATTCAGTTCATAGCTGCTGAATAGCTCAGTGACTTTGGACTAAGGTGCTAAATGATTCATCACTTTTAATGACTTATATTACAAGAATACAATTACGGATTTCGAACAATAGTGGCTTAGGGGATTTATTTATAAAGCAAACGTTAACAAAGAACAATAAGTCTCGCTTAAGACGGTATCCTGTTAAGACGGGTCAAGTAGTTACCACTTGTATGAATAAGACAAAAATGAAAAAGTCTAGAGAGCATCAAGATGTTTGTCTTATCTATGCAGGGTCATTATTTGAACCGTCTTAAACATAAGACGAATACTTCCGTCTTCAATGCAATAGTAGTGCCGGACCAACGAACAAATCTCATTAAGTGCCAATACCTCTAACAAGCACATCTAAAAAAACCGTGCAGTAGCACTGCAGCACAGGACCTATACTAGTTATCCCTTTGAACAGTTAAACTGCCGAATTGGCAAAAAGGAATATAACTTCTAACAAATTGGTAAAACAAAAGGAAGTGAGAGATGGTGACAAATTTGCCAAAAAATAGTTTATTTATGTTTAATAATCATTTCTTACAACTAGTTTTGATGAAACTACCCTTGAATATTTGACCCAAAACTCGACCTAAACTACGCAATGATGGCCAGATTTGATAAAACTACCCTTTGAATATTTGACCCAAAACTCGTCCTAAACCACGCAATGATGACCGGATATATGAACATTATTGAACCCAATATTCTCACGGTCCAAACAATTCGACCATATATGATGACATCTAAAATGACCCATATACAAATAAGGCATAACCAAACTGATGTAGGCACAAACACCTAGTAATCACTAACTTATAATAGCTCTCCTCAAGGTGGATGGTTTAAAAACGCTTAGGTGACGAAGATACGAGTAATAGAAAATGATTGATTTATCTTCTATAATCCTTATATTGAAAAATTCTCCTTTCGAACAGTCTTACTAAAAACCTTACTCCGACTTGTCACCATTAAACTTCTGAACTTTCAGATTGACATATTAAGAACTTTTGTAATCTATATCCTTTTTGTGTTACTGATGGCCACTGTGATCTGTGGTCGTATATTTCTTTATGTTGTATTTTCCTCCGCATTTTATTGACATATGACATTCGTTTGTCCATGCAGGCATTAAGTTTGTAGGTGAACAGAGGTAATGCCTTTGACGAATATTGGACAAAAAGTAGCTGCTGAATTCCCGTTTAGAAAAAATAACTGCATTTTCCCTATCACGGTGATATGTTTTTCGATTACTATCATTCGCTCATAGTTTTATTTATGGGTTGCAATATAGAAATACAACTGAGTTATTCAGCTATATTACTGCCACTGTAAACATGATCAAATTACGATGATGTTTTCCCAATCTGAAGGCAGTCGCAAACAAGCTCTTAGCTTCATCTCCTAAATTTTAAAGTTAAAGCACAATCATCCTAAAATTTCTAAGTTTCTGGAGAACAAGCCATCTTGAAGAAAGAATTAGCTAGCTTAGCATTCATGTCGCGAGAAAAACACTAAATGACGAAATTGTAGTTTCTGCTATGGGTATGGCAAGTCATTTTACCTTAGAAAATTAGAAGGCGATCACTCAAGTAATTCCAGAGAAAATGGTACCAGTAAGAAAACACTGGATAACGAACAGGGATAGCTAACTGAAACGATATAGAACAACCTAAATGACCCTCTAATTAGTATTACGACAGAAGTAGACAAACAACCTAGACAGGAAACATACTGCATCAGTAGAGGAACTCCCAATGGATTCAGCCATCTGAAGATTCCTAACATCAGTGACAGCAGCGACAAAATATGAGCCTGAAACAGTCTTTGTGCGGCATCCCTGCCATGTGAACACATTACAATAAGGGACCAACCATCATGGGTCAGCTTCTAGTATGCCTCCTATTCTATTTTTCTTCCCTAAATCCTTATTAGGCTTAGTTAGTCTTTCTTCTCTATTTCCTTATTTGGACATATAATAACACATTAATGGAAAAAATTATCCCCCATTGAACATCTCTCATTCTGTTCATAACACCCCAGACACTCATTTAGCCTTACCGGCTTCATCCCCCATCACTGACACTTGACACTTAACTTTCCCATGATATTTTCCATAAACTTTCCTTTTAAGCTACCTAAACATCTCACCTTAGAGATATGTTAGAAAAACCGCCAAATTATTCAGTCATTGAGTGTTTTTCTAATAGCTGATAGTCTGATACGGCGTGATACGCAATACCATAGACACAATAATGGTACATTCCTTCTTCAAGATGGTTGGTTCTCCAGAATTTTAGAAATTGTAGGATGATTGTGCTTTAACTTCAAAGTTATAGGAGATGAACTTGAATGCTTCTATGCAATCACCACCAGAATGGGAAACCACAATTGTAATTGTTCGAGTTAGGGTTCAATTGTAATTGTTCGAGTTAGACAAATTAATGGTACATTCCCCATTGAACATCTCTCATTCTGTTCAAATCACCAAGGTAATTCCAGAGTATGATAACAAACAGGAATAGCTAACTGCAATGCTATAGAACTGCGTCCGAAGTTGAATTCAATCTCGACAAGAAACATACCGCGTCAGTAAAGGAACTCTCAAATATTTCAGCATTCTGAAGACTCGTAACAGCAGTGGCAGCAGCAACAATATATACGGCTGTAAAACGACCCTTTTGCAGCATCTGTACCATGTGATCAGATCACAATAAGGGACCAACCCTAATGAATAAGCTTAGTACAGATTAAAGCTTATTTCAGAATCGCAAAGAAGCAAACAAAGAAGACGATATCAAACTCTAAAAACCAAGTTCAAATAGCAAATTAAACCAACTTAATCCATATCCATTAAAGTTTTCAACATAAATAGATCAAATATCAGGAAAATATATCACAAATAACAGAGAAAAGGTAAAATAAATCCATCAATCTTAAATTAATTACTCTTTAGTTACACACATTTGTTTACCTTTCAAATACCGCTCACAAACAATTAAAAAAACAGTAAACAATTGATTGAAATTACAATGCATCAAGTAAAAATTTAAGAGCAAAGTTAGATGAATTAAACTTACCAGCGAAATTTTGATGACAGTGGTTTATGAGGAATAATGAAACCCTGATGAAATTAATAAAACTGGCACAATTTATATCTATATAGTAACATAAAAAGCCTAAATTGAGTAGTATTAGAATGACATGTGGCGAATTATATTAACATATACTAGAAAGACATGTGGCACGCTACATTAAGATGCTAGATTAATTTTTTTATTTTAAAAGAATTTTAAAAAAGAAAATGAAAAGACAAAATAAATAAAAAACCTAGATTTAATAGTTATTATTATATAACTAGTTTTGTGACCCGTGCAATGCACGAGATATTATATGTTTGCTTAGAATTTTGATGTATATTTTTATTTATAAAATTGAATGTCAATGTTTAAAGATAAATGTATAACAAATTTTTTCACAAATTAAACTCTATAGTACAAGACAATTACAATTTATAATGCAAGACAATTACGTATTTTTTTAAAAACTATAAATAGTTTGAATTACGAAAACAAATTATTTTTTTGTTAATTACAAAAACAAATAATATATGAACAAATCATCTAAAATTTGCACCTCAAACTTTCCAACTCATTAACTTAAAATATGCGCTCTTATATTCGAGTATATATTTTAATACATGTTTGAACTCATTAACTACACCAAATGAAAAACATGAATTCAAATATACAAAAAAACGATTATAAAAACCAACAACATAACAAACATAAATATATTTTATTGCACATCGTCAACGCAACAACAACAACACTCAACAATAATTCTTAATATACTCACTATCATCAATTAATTAAATTAAACCATAGAATATAATCTACTACATAGAAACTCATGGACAACAAATATTAAATTATAAAGTGAATATAAACTATTATAGGTACTTTAGCTTTTATAGACATACATAACCATAAATTCTTATATTTATTTTTAATTTTAGTTTATTTTCTGTTATTATTAAATTAGATAATTGAATGTCAAGAAACTTAAGAGGTGAATTAAATAGCAAATAATGCTAATGAAAATTATGAGTGTTAAGTAATATAAAGAGTTTTAATTAATTTATTAACATATTATATTACAAAAATTAATTAAATAAGAAGAGCTTTTTAATTAATTTGGTGGGTGTTGAGTATTATGAAGAGTTCTAATTAATTTATTACCATGTTTAATTAAGAAAATGAATTAAATAGGAAAAAATGTTAATAAAAATGGTAGGTGAAAAGAAATATGCAGAGCTTTAATTAATTATTAACATGTTTTTTTACAAAAATTTCAATTAAAACCTTTATTATAAAATACGAAACTTTTATTATAAAAATTTCAATTAAAATATCAGTATTAATTATAAATTTTGAAATTTTAAAGGGTTACATAAATTTTGAAAAAAAATATATTTTTAATATAGAAATTTACTTTAAGAATAATGATAACATCCTTTAATATTATAGATATGTGAATTAAATTAATTTATAAATATAATATCATGTAATAATAAATTGATATTCTATGTCACATCAACTTGTCATGTCACATTAAAAATATGTCACGTCATATTTAAATATATCACGTTACATTAAAATTTGTCATGTCACATTATTTTAAGTACCATTTTAATAAGATTTTATAGATACTTGTCATTGACTTATATTCTTTCTCTTGAGTTGTGCCTCCTCAACAGAGACTACTGAAAAATCAAACAAATGAAAATGGAATAATATCATAAAAAATGAGAAACTCAACATTATTTTTTGTTTGCTAAAAATGTCTAATCAACTTATCTCATTTTAAACATAAAATTAATTGAAATTTCATAATTGTAGAATATAAAAAGTTTTGAACTATTAAATAAATATAAACATTATGATTATGAGGTGAAATAATAATGTTGGGGAGATGAACGTTTACATAAAAATAGTTGGATTTTCATAATTTAAAAATACGAAAAGTCTTCATTAAATAAATATAAATATTTTGAATATGAGATGAAATAATGTTAGGAAAATGATCGAATGTTTAAATAAGACGGTGATTAACTCATTGCTATTTTATCTTTTCGTGTTCTATTTTACAATTTGTATAATAACACATGTAATTGTATTAAATTTTAGTCCATCATGTCATTTTATAATTACGCCACGTGTCATTCTTATAGGCAATAGCTACTCAATCTAGCCTTTTTATTTTATTATATAGATATGTGACTCACTACGTTTAAATGTTTGACAAATTTTTTTTTTATTATTTAAAAAAAAAGTAAAAATAGAAAACGAATAGGCAAAGTAGTATTCAATAGACTTAATTACTTATCTTATTTAAACTTTCATTTATATTCCACTTAATAATCATAATTTAGTGCTAAACTTTTTATATTCTACTGTTACGAAAACATTTCACCTATAAAAGAAAATGAATTGGTAAAAATTCTAGCACATTCCTAGCAAAAACAAAATAATGAAAAAAATTGTTTATTTTCACCAAATTATTTCATTTTATTTATTTTTCAACAACTTTTATATATTTACTTTGTGGTGAGCATGAATCAAATTGGCAAGAAATGAGAAAAATAAGAGAGATATAGAAGAGAAGTGGGGAATTTGATAAACATTTGTATTTTATAGTTTGTTTTAGACATTATCAAATGCTTATGAAGACAGTTGAGATCTCGATAATTGAATATAATACTTGTGAATTTTAGTCAAAATTTGTGAAAGAAATCCTAGCTTGACTAAATTGTAATTGTAACTTTTTAATTTCACATTTTTAATAGTGATAGTTTGTTTAGCGGATATTTTTAATATATTCATCATTGTTAATGTGTAGTGAATTTATTTATATTGTTATTAACAACTTACAAATATAACTAGCACAAGTTTAGTATGAATATAGTATCATCGATCTATATATTTAATTATGTTGATCAAAATGGTAAATTTATTTTTTCTTTGTGATTTGAGTACTAATGAGATAGGATGCATTTGATGTTGTTGTCTTATTGATGCTTTGATGATAACATGGCAAAAATACATTGTATATACCTATCGATTTTTTATAATTTATTTATCTAAATTCTCTTAATATTTACTTACATTTTATCCAAAATAAACAAGTACTAATGAATAGCATATCTTTTCTATTTTGAATTTTCAAAAAGAGAATCCATGTTGTTTTATCTATATACTTACGTCATTTATTTTATTTTTATTTTATTAAACGTTACAATAGTTTAGAGAAAATGAGTGAATAATATTTTAAGTCTTAAATATCATCATTATTTCCAAACTAGAAAAATATGAAGGTATCCAAACTATAATTAACATTAGATATTATTTCTGTTACTAATACAGAGTATGATCGTTTTAATAAAGTTCGATTAACAAAACTATCGCTTTGACGTTGAACAAAAATGATATTATTTGGTTACAAAAGTAATGAAAAATGAGAATAGCAAAATATATGTTATATAAAAAAACACTACTATAAAACTATGTAAATGTCAAACTATTGCAAAACGCAGTAAAAATTATTTCCACCAACAAAAAATTATTAATGAAGAGTTTGAAAATACCGTGATTTCACGGGAAGCTAAACTAGTTAGAGAGTCAAATATGACGCAATTTCTGAATTTCGTTTTGGGACGCGTGTCAGATAATGGGTTTGACTTGTCATTTTGGATCCATAAATTAAAGGCAATTTTTTTTTTTTGAAATCAAATTTTTAGTTTAGGCGAATTATCCGTTCCGTTTTGAACTTATGACGGGTTGAATAATGAATTATTTGCATAGATACGACAATGACAAATATTTTGATTTTAGTGGCCTTTTCATTTTTGTTTTATCTATAATGTCATTTTTGTTTTAATTATTGTTAATTAAAATTTATGAAAAATAGTGTATTTACCCCATTGGCCATATCGAATTAATATTGATAGGAGAGATTTAAAAGGTGGATTTGAGTAGCAAATATTTTAGCAAGTTCGATTAACAGATTTATTTAATATGATTATTTTTTCACAAATTATTAAGTTTAAGAATTTCACATCACAATGGAAAAACTATATTTAGGTTTTAATTATCTTATCTTCGTATAAACTCTATTTAGTTTTTAATAAATATTAGTGCAAGTGAGAGAGGCGGACATATGGCATATGGGAAAGGATGTGAGAGTTTGGGTTATCAATAAGTTTGCTTTACGACGGATCAAATATTATCATTTGAATAGATAAGACAAAATAGATTGATTCATGGACACTCTCTTTTGTCTTACCTACCCCACATGAATATTATTTAACCTGTCGCAAGCTTACGACGAATATACTCGTCACAAATAAGAATTTGGGTTGGATTATATACCTCCATTTTCATGGATAGAAATACTATTATATGCCTTGAGTAGTACTGTAGCAGTAGTATAGTAGCAAAATGAAACAGCATGAACAAAATACAATCAATTTCAATCACCAATCAAAGCAATCAGTCAAACAAATGCGGAGTAATTTTTACATCTCACAAAAACGACAATTGAATTTAGTCATAGTTCCAACAGAATGAGAGTTTGGCTAAACTGAACAAAATTCATGGAGAAAAGAAACACTCAGGAAATATAGGAAAAAAAAATAATTTTAGTTCCATCACGGTTTTAGTCGTAAGTTCTCTCGTTGTTATCTACAAAACCGCTACAAAGCAGTGGTGATCCGCCATTGTCAGCTGTAGCGGTGATCCGCCATTGTCGGCTACTCTTCACCACGGAACAACCTCATGTGTATAGTACAACATGAGAATTTTGAGACCATGCACATTTTGGGGCACGCCAGATGGTATGCTTTACCAATAAATCAGTCTTCATTATCAGTGCTCTCACTGGAGTCGGTGCCCTCACTGGAGTCCGTGCTTCTAGCATTGATCTTTTCAAGGAAGTCGTTGAGGTCGTCAAATGGCAGCATTGAATACCATGTTCCCTGATGTTCGATGTGAGTTAATCGGGGTGCCACTACACGCCTGAGTGAGAATGCGTGGAGATTACGACTCTCACTGATGTCCAAAGACTCCAAGGAAAGTAATTGTAGATCACCATCTTCATTTTGGTCTCCTGGGAAAAAGCACCGCATTTTAGAGCATTGTTGTATCGTCACTTCTCTTAATTTGGGTGCAAGTAGAGACGCAGATGTAATGGACTCGAGAAAACCGCACATCGCAAAGCACGCTATTTGCAAAGACGGCAACTCAATTGGCTCCTCAGGATTACCTACGAAGACCTGTTTAAGGTCAACGCCCACTAAACTCACTTCTTGTAATTTGGGAGCTATGATTGTCCCTGTCCAAAGGAGTTCCAAATTTTGACAGCTACCAATTTCAATAACTTCAAGTGATGGAAGAAGTAAGGTGGCTTCCTTTTTCGGTGTGGAAGAGATGCCAATAAGGGACCCCAAATCATATAAATCTAATTTCTTGAGGCTGGGGAAGTTGATCTGCGAATCAACATTGATCACAAGTGCTTCCATATTTACACAATCCCTAATCGAAAGAAATTCAAGTTGTTGTAGTGAATCCTGTAGGACATGAGCTGAAATTAAATAATCCCATTTCAATCCCCACAAAGTGAGAGAACTAATATTCCTAAAGAGATGCAGAGGTACGAGATTGAGTGATGGCAAATCTGTCAGCTCTAATGATTTGACATGTGCACAAAACATCGTCAAGGTATCATCGATAACATTGAGTTCCTCTTTTCCGAATAACTCTTTCAGTGACTGGCTATCCTCAACCGTCAAATTTTCCAAATTTGGCAGTTGTGAATATATTGATACAAACCCTTCCTCTTCACCTGAATTTGATGACGAAAACAGAGTATCATCGTCATGAAAATGAGTGAATGTGACGGAAGAAAGATTCTTCAAGATTACGGACGAGAGTTGTTGCAACCCTGATGAGCTACCAAGTGTAAGATTTCTTAACATAGGAGCAGGATTCGTAGTACTCGATGATTGCTTATCCCATTGCCCCATAACTTCATCATTCATTCTGGTCACTTGTAATTCTTCGAGAGATGGGAAATTAATCTACAATTTAAACAATTCAATGGAATGAACGAGATTAGTTTAGTACTATTAGCTAACTGTAAATAATTGATGGTTCACAATTATCTTCTTACCTTTTTATGGAATAAGGCTGATGAATTTTCGAACTTGGCAAACCTATTCATGTTCCCAAGTTGATCCAAAATCAAAGTTTTTAATTTTGGGAAGTCGAGTTTGGATTCTCCCCCGTAAAAACACTCAAGATTGCTCAAATTTTCAAGCTTCAAACAAGTCAATTGGGGAAATCTGATAATTTGTTCACCAGTTTTTGATTCTTGTGTCTCTTCAGAAGATATGACTTCACGCATCTCATTACAAGTTTTTATAGTCAACTCCTCAAGTTGTACAAGGTTAGTAAACACATAGGCTGAGCCGACACTTGACAACTTTTCACAATATTGAATTGTTATATTCTTCAAATTGTGAAATAATTCAGGTGCAGAAATTTGCTTGCTCCACAACTTAACAACATCATTGCAGTCACTCAAGGCAAACACTTTTAGGGAAGGTAATACAATCTGCAACATTTCAAAGAATGCATGTTACCATCCTGGACATATACAAATTACCTACTTTTGATCTACGTAGTCCATATATATATCTTGCTAGAGTCTGATGTCAACTTGATATCTAGATAGTTATGTGTTTAGAGCATACACATTAAACAGGAGGCTTCCTCTGTTTTATTTTTTCTAATTTTTTCATTGGATATTTTTTCTTATTTTTTGTCATATTTTTCAATTTCTCATCCTCTACCTCTTTTTCTCCACATCAAAGAGGATGTCCTTTCCATTTTTTAAGTAGGACCCCTCCACCATATTTCGGTCTTATATAATTATATATGACACAAGAACATCCTCTATAAATGGAGGGATGTCTTCCTTTTCAAAAAGGATGTACACATTAAAGAGAACATCCTTTCATCTAAGAGGATGATAAATCCTCTTCATTGTGGATGTTCTTAGTATTTTAATACTAAAAAGGCTATAGTGTTGTAAGAATTTAGTACTTGCGTAAATATCGTTAGAAGTATTACTAGATTTACTACTATGGGAATAAGATAGATTCTTATTTTTCCGCCTAAATAATATTTCCTCCATTCAACTCCACCCTACCACCTTATTTTTTAACGCCTAAACAATATTTCCTCCATTTAACCACCGCCTAAAATTACAATAATAATTATACATTTTACTGAAATATTTTATATGGATAAAAATGAATCATATGCTATTTATGTTAAAGTCACAATCTTATTAATAATAATAACTAGACCCCTACACCACGTTTTTACATCTAGAAAAGATAGTGATCATACCTTGCCATCAAATAAATATTGGGAACTCTGCAAAGTGTCAGGGTTATTATAGCCCTCTTTTAGTCCAACTAGACTTACCAAAGAAGGAACACTCGCAAGCATTAAGTCTGTCAGAAAAGGCATATTGATAGGCGGTACATCTTCATCCTGAATGAACACGAACTTGAGTACTTTGCAATCATACAAGGATATAACTTCTAAGTTACGTGGGACAAGAGATAGCCCATACAATAACTTATCCAAAGAAAATATCCGAAAGCTGTGTAAATTGGCAAATGATTGTGGTGAAACATCTCCATAACAAACCATCTCTAAACTCTCCATATAAGAAAGAGAAATGTCCTCGAGACATGGAAAAGCTATCAAATTGCTCATCGAGCGTCCATCAGCAATACATTTCATATCATTGCACACACTAAGCTTAAGAGATCTGAGAATTCTAAACCCGTCATGGTCAAACTGTGGGACAAGATCTACAAACTCTTTGGTGTAGCTCATACCTAAGTAATCAGCCTTCTTTAGCAATATATTGGGAAAATTTTCCTTTAATGACCCACTTTCAACACCATAGCCGCCGTAGTAAGATAAGATACCACTAAATGTATGGGAAGTATCATCAGATATAGAATCTTTCCCAAAACAGATTTTGAATTTATCTAAATTACTGATAAATTGTTCATCAATTGGTAACCCTTCTTCTGCTGCTGCTACTTTTATTTCAAATGCATTCAAGTACGGCAACTTATAATTCTCGGTAGCAACTGCTTCTTCATAATCAGATTTTCTTTTAAACAGCGCCTTCTTATCAGTATACAAGTAGAGTCCTTCCAATCTAGAGAGTTTATTTAAGACGTGAGCGGGGATCATTGGTAACTTGTTACTAGATGTGCATCTATTCAAATCTAGTAACCGAAGTTTACTCAAATTTCCTATTTCATTAGGTAAACTTTCCAAGGATGATTCGCGCAAGCTAAGAATAAGAAGATTTACAAGTTCACCAACTAGTTCAATACTTCCCAACTTGCAGCCCTCCATACACAATGTTTTCAGCTTCTCTAATTTCCGCATTGATTCTGGTAAACTAGGATGAAAGTTCATGCTTGAAAGAGCCAAAACTTCTAAATTCACCATTCCCGAGAAGAAAAACTCATCAAATTTTGGCGATAGGTCGCCTTTCAATATGAGAATATGAAGCTTAAAAGCTTCTACCCCATTAAGACGTGAATAATCACTCTTAGACGTCAATGACATTGCAGTGTATTTTTTCAAACTCTCATCCTCGAGCCAACGAGGAACGCCTTCCACCAGAAACAGGTGCTCCTCCTCTACAGGTAAAAGAAAAACAATTATAGTTTCTTTCCGCTTTGGGTGTTGCTCTTTTTAGTGGAGGCTTTACATATTCCAACACAAATATCTACAAAGTGGTTAGAGCTTAAGGTTAACAAAGAGCACACAAACTTTAATCTTAAAAAAGGATTAGAAAAAAATACTTTCCCACAATTTCTTTGGCGAAATAAGAAACTTGACGTTATTATATACTTCCTCCATTCCAATCAATTCTATACATTTCACTTTATGGTCACTATTATAAGTCGAGTGAATCTTCGACACAATTTCTAATATATAACATAAAAGATAGTCATGTGATATCTTGTTTAAATTGTCTTACCGAGTACATTATGAATATGAAAGTTTTATAATTTTTATCTATGGGTAACTAAAGATATTAACAAAAGAAAACGAGTATTGACAAACGTGAATAAAGTAAATGTATAGAATTGATTGGAATGGAGGAAGTAACACATACCTTTTGCGACGTATGAAATTCCAAAGTCTCGCACGATGTCATGAATTTTGACATCCCCTTTAACATCACCTTGTAGCAACATTGAGGAAAGCATGAGTTCATCAGCCCATGTAACCGCTCGTTTCATGGCTTCAGAAAGTTTGTTCACATGCTCAAACAATCTTAACCCCATGCCATATCTCATTAGGCTTTCAACTGATATACTTGAGCCAACAGGGGATAAACAAACAAGTAAGAAGAATATCCTTTTTTCTTTTGGTTTAATAAACTTGTAACTCGTGTTCAAGATTGAGAAGGTATTATGATTATGATGATCACCACTATATTGACTTGATATCGGCTTTTCCACCTCTTCCGCAAAATTCTCCCAACTTGAAAAATCTTTATCCTTTAGCGAATTGGCTGTTGCGACAATAGTAAGAGGTAATCCTCCACACTTGCTCAACAATCTCTCGATCACATTTTTATATTCCCCAAGGTCGGCTTCATTTCCAATCTGGCTCTTAAATAGCTCTCTAGCCTCATTTATTTTCATCACACCCACCTCAAATATGTTAACATCCCGTACATCCATGAGCCTGCAAACCTCTTTGTCTCTAGTCGTTAACAAAAGTTTACAGGTGCGTGGAATACCAATTTCATTTAAATCCAACTTTTTCCAAACATTATCCATAATTATAAGAATTTTTTTCTCCTTTTCTAAATCAGTTAGCCTGTTATATAGTCTAATAGCCCTCTGACCAACTTCATCAACAGTATCCAACGGTAGATCAATTGATTGAGCAATAGCGGCTTGAATACGCACAAAGTCCGGGGAATGTGAGATTTCTACAATAACTTTTACGGTAAATGCATCTTTAACTCTCTCCATGACTTCTTTCGCCAATGTCGTTTTGCCTATTCATAATGTTTGGAACATATTAATCAAAAGCAAATGGTAGCAGGAATGGAATCAACCAAGGTAAATTGGTTAATCATATTCACATTACCTACCAAAGTACACTGGATCCTAATCTCCAACTCTGATAAACCATTTATTAGGAGGGAAAATTGCAAATGCCTTTCCTCCAATATGACCATATCCATATATTTTCATGGTATTTTATATGGCGATCTTTTTAAAGTGCGCCCATATAATGACCTTAATTTGGAAACATTCGCTAAGATATAGTCATGAAATATTTAAATATAAACTGAATTTTATCAAAATGAACAAGTTTTACTCTTTTGTAACTTTTTAAAAGCTACTTCTCCCATCATCCATTATTCTAATCATAATTATGCTTTATTAGGCACAAAAATTAAGAGATGAAGAATATGTGGTGAAAATATAATTGATTAAAATATATAGGTCATAAATCATAGACTACAAAATACAAGCAAAAGATGAAGAGTTTAAAATTGAAGAGCCTATTAGGCATGTTTAGCATAAAAGAACACAAAGTAAAAGGAAAGAACACAAAGGGGGTGTTTGGTTCAAAAATAAAAAGTAGGTATGGGTTTGGAATGAGGCAAATCCATACCATATGTTTGTTTAGGAAATTTGAGGGTTTCATACCCATACCTCAAACCCATGAGGTATGAGTTTCTAATACCCAAGGAGGGGGTGAACTTCGCCTCTCTTTCTCATACCTCAAACTGATGAGGTAGGGTATCAGATTGATATCTATGGGTATCAAACTACAATAAACAAAGATGTGAAAAATAAATATTAAGACATGGTAAACAAAACATTTTATATAATTATTTGATAAAATCTTTATTTTCATGATTTTATATGTTACAATTATTATTAAAAATATTGGATTTTTTATATTTCAATTCTAGCTTAGTTTCAAACTCATACCACTTACCATTGAAACAAACACAAGGTATCAGGTATGGAGTTTCAACCCCATACCACCCAAGTACGATTCTTGATTCCAAATTCATACCCGTACGCGAAACAAAGAGCCCCAGAGTGTCTATAAAAGGACTAATTCGTTTATAGGCAGTGTTTAAAAATACAAAATTGATTTCATTTACACTATACTTTTTTTGGAAAATAAAATATTCAACTCAATTCCTAATCAATTCCATAAAGCCGTAAATGGTATGTTAAGGAGCCTAAAATTGGAATAAAATTCCATAATTGAGACATTTGAAGCGTATGGGAACGCCTAAAATTTGGAATTGGACTTAATTGCTTACCAATCCAAGCTTAGTTAAAATTTTGTACTCTTAAATACCTATTATATAGTAGTCATTTCGATTTTATAACTATTTATGTTTTATTTTGGGAGGCAAATTTCCTCGCAATATTTTCATTTATGATAATTTTTCCGATTGCAAATATTTTCCATGACAATATTTATTTTTTTCAAATAGAAAGAATTTGATGACCTTGGCTCCTCCACCCATATTTGTCTCCCCCACATCTAATTCCAATTCCATGAGTTTCTCAAACAAATTTTTGGAATTGGCTTTGGAATTGAATTCAAACATTTTGATTTCTACAATTAATATCATGAAAATTCTATATGAATATAAATTTTAGGATAATAATGAAAATTCTATATGAATATAAATATTAGGATAATAATTCCAATTCCATGAGTTTATCTCTAAATGTTAGAATAAAAAAAAAAACAAAGTTAATATTACATTTTATGACATTACTTAATTTTCTTGATAAGTATTACCATTTTAAATTATTTTGTCAAATAAAAATAGAAGGATGAGAAATGTAAGAAGATTGAATTAGACAATTTAAATATAAAATCAATAAATTTATAGTAGTAGTAGTAGTTAACTAAAACTAAAGAGGGGAAATACCTGTTCCGCCCATCCCAAACAAACCAACGGCATGAACATTGTCATCATTCAGGTTCTCTACAATTCGGAGTAGTAGTGTAGTCCTAGAATCTAAGCCCTTCAAGAATTGTGTAGGAATATGCATAAAATTTTCACTTCCAATATGCAAAGTAACGGGATCCGGCGGTAATTTACCAATAATATCATCGTGTATATGTTTGGCTAATAATTCCGCAGCTTTGCTCATTAGATAGCGACCATGGTAGTCACTAAAGAGTGAGAGCGAACAACTTCTACGCTGTTTTATGTTGCCGTCCATCTCCATATTTAACCCACGGCCTTTGATCAAAAGTCCTTCAATGACTTCCAATCCTAACATGACACCCTCCGCCTCAGGTACAGCGTTCTTGAAATCAGCATCATCCATCAATTTCCCAATTGGAATAACCAGATTAGCAAGAGGTGTAAAGAGTTTGCTAGCAAATACTTTTATTGTATTATTATTACTGCCACTCAACAAAGGTGTCTCAACTAGAAGAGGCTGCCTTAAACTGGATTCCGCCTCATCTCCATAATTTAACCATGATTCCTCGTCACTAGCAGTCCGAGCTTCCCTAACAATCTCCTTCATCTCCTCATCGTCATTTGTAAGTTTATCCAAGTCTCTAACTTTCAACGTTCTCATGGCTATTATCGCCATTTTCTTGTCCTCTTTCATAAGCTTCTTAAACTCGTCTATAGTATCCTTCAGTACTTCCACCACTACTTCAGCCACCTGCTTATAATCCACTTCCCTTATTTTCTTCATTTCGCCTTCCTCAAAATGCTCCATCTCTTCCTTTAACTTCTTCATCACTTTAACCACCACTTCCTGCATCTCACTTTCCTTGCTTATACGCCTCTTTATATCCATTTTCCCCATCATTTTCACCACAAATTTCGCCGTCTCAATGTCCTTATACATAAGTTCTTTTAACTCTTCGTCCTCTGTTAATATACGAACATCATGAAGCCAATTTGCAGCTTCTCTGGTAATCCCTTCCAATTTAGCATTCCCCACCTTCACCTTCATGTTGACATCATCTTTTTTAATACACACCTCATTCAGACTTTTATGAAGTGCCTCAAGATTGTCGTCACAATTTCTAATGTAACCAACGTACTCTTTCGCGGCATCGAACACAAGGGACCGAATTGGTTCCATGACTTTCAAAATAATTCCATATTCTCCTGCCATTTTCCCCAATATCCAGTGTCTCCTGTTGAATTTCAGACAGGAGGAATTTAATAAACACGATTGTATTTTATTGATAGTTCGATATTTTATTGTGCGTCTATTCTCGCACAAGAGTATGAATAATAATGTAGTCATCCAGAAATATAAGATAGAAAAACATAAAAGCACATGAGTAGAAAGACATAAGAACTGGAAAAATGAAACAAAATCTTAAGACTAACAAGCAAATAAGCATCACAGACTCACAACTGGTAAAAAAGCAAACAGGCAAACGAGAAAATATTGTTAAAAATTAAAACTTACACTAAGCAATTGATTTCTCAAGTTTTTGCTACTTGTATAGTTTGACAACTTACATGAGCGTGAAAGTTAATAATAATACCACGACCCACGACCCAAGACCCGCGACAATAATAATACAAAGAACTTGGAGAAACAATCTGTTATCGAAAAGCCACTCTCGCCGTACCCCTTTTATATATCACTCGTAGCCTTTTTACTATTGATCGTTTATCAATATGACTGTTTCATAAATTGTAACCAATTTTATCAGCTAATAAGACGATATTTTACGTGTTTTTGACCCACATTTTATCTCTTATTTTAACTAATTAATAACCCGAATTTGCTTTTTCAACCCATTTTCGTGTTAAATCATACATTAGCCGATTTGTTTAAAATAAAGTTATTTCATGTTATTTCTTAAAATTTTGGTACTGCTTCCATTAATTATATTGTATATAGGTACCAAGTAATTTGAGAGGAAAGGAATAAAACGGGTCAAGACGAGCCAAATAATGAAACCCGCACAGTTAGACGGCCAAGGTTAACCAACTATTCCATGAACAATTCTTATAGAAATGGTGAAATAACGCGAACAAAACGGCAGAGATATAGAGTAGAGCTCATATTTGTTTCATTTCTAGGCAGAGGACGGGTAAAAGGCGAAGAGTAGAGTAAGTAGTTGGAGTAGTTAAGGGTTACACATTTTCCTTTTCCAAACTTCACACAAAAATCTCATCTTTGTTTGTTTGTCTCAGTATAGATTTAGATTATCATCTTAATTTACAACATTGTATGAAGATTTATCTCTTATTTTTATTTAGTTACAAGTTGGTATAAATTATTTTTCCTTTTTCTTTTTTTTTTTTATTGTCACTTCTATTATTATTGTGTTTTAGTTAGTTTAATCATTTTAATTAGTTAAAGTTTTAGTCTTTATTACTCTTAAGATGTATTTATTTATATTTAATTATTAGATTAGTTTAAGCTTCAATCTTTATCACTCTATTTTGGTTAATACCCTGTTTAGAACGATGGACACAGACTAAGATGGTTTGGCCATGTGAGAAGGAGACCTATGGACGCACGGTTAGGAGGAGGATGGAGACCTGGGGAACAAGAAAAGGTTGTTAGGGGTAGAAGGAGACCTAAACAAACATGGAGAAGAGTGATTGAGCACGATATGAGATTTCACGAGTTTCAGGAGGGGATGGTGATGGAGATGACACTATGGAGGGATATGATACATGTAGACTTTTTAGCATTTGATGTTTTTATTAAAGTTTTCTTAATATTTTTTTGTTCTTTTTGGACTTATTCCATTTTTTTCCCAAAAATTTTTTATATTAAGTTTTATTTCGTTTTTCAAAATCTTTTTATGCTTTATTCTTGATTTAGTTTTTAGTTTTTTATATATGTGATAAGTTCGATTTAAAATCTATAGAACCCCTTTATCTTTCATATTCTGTTTCACTCCACCTCCGCTTTTCCTTTTTTTTCTTTATTTTCGCTTGTTGAGATAGGAGTTCACCGATACGCTTCCAAAGGATGATTCATGTCAGCCGACCCCAAATCATTTTGGGACTAAAACTCTGATATTGTTGTTGTACCAACGTAGGCTTAATGACATTAGTCATACTACTAGCCAGCCTACCTTGAGAATTCTTGGGAATTACATGTGTTTCGCGGTAGTTGGGTATTAAACTTGGGATACCTACTTTCGAACCCAAGAGGGGGTTAGAACCCGAGAGGGGGTTAGTTGGGGTAGCTAGTGTCCATGTGCGAACCCGAGAGGGGTAGAGGCGTTTGCCACTTTACACATCACGACTAATTAACGGGATTTATTACTTAATATTCATACTGCAAATTGTAATACCTATCTCAATAAATTATCGTTTCTTCAAGAGAACTTCCCTAAACAAGGAAATCCGCCTAGTGTTACTTAAATTCTGGACTAGTATTATATAATACGACATTCAGACACTTCCATTTAGAATTTCCGGCCAAGAACACAAGTCTTTTTCTCGGATAATTGTATTTTACAGGGTAATTCTCGGACACGCATCTGCGTCTAACCCTCACACAAGAGTATATTATGAATAATATAGGCAACAACAAATAAGAATTGAAAACATAACAGGCAAATAGGAATCGCGGTCGATAAGAAAACAGACAACAATATTTTAGTTAAACTTACGTTAGGGTTAGGAATGATTGAAGAAAGAAAGAAGATTGAACAATGCAATTGATTTCTGAAGTTTTTGATTGCAAATGTGTAATTATCAAATTGGGTGTATGCTTTACTTATAAGGCCATGATCCCAATTTCTAATATATAATTAAAGTTGACAATATTATTTAATTACTCAATTTGCAGTCAACATTTTATATTAATTTCACAAACAGCTAATAATTACTCTACCTCCTGCCCACTTCTATGAGCTGTACATAAAACAACATTATACTTGTTCGTCGTAATTTTTAATTCCTCATTTTATTTAACTTATAAGATCATTGATTGAAACTTATTTCCCGTCCCGGTTATTTGTTTACCGATTCCATGTTTGGGTGTCTCATTCATATATTTATATTTCTATATTAAAAATATTTTTTAAAGGTAATTTGATTATCCACATAACCTATTATCATCCACGTTTGCGTCCTCTCCTTTTACCTTCGTCTTTGTGTCGACCAAAGGTAAACAAATAACTCTCACGAAGGGAGTAATTATTAGCTTAAACTTTTAGTTAGGATGTCCTTTCACATGTTATACCCACAAAATATAGGTAATCCGATGCATCCACTCTTCAAAATACACCAACATTCTAGAACAAGACTATTAATTACTCCCCTTGTTCTGGTCATTTGTTTACCTTCGGTTTGGCACAAAAATCAATGAAAAAGAAGTAGACCAATTATTAGTGTGGAGGATCAAGTTACCCATCAAAACTATTTCTAAAATAAAAAGGTAAATAATTGACTTAAGACACCGTAAAATGGAATAGGTAAACAATTGACTGGGACGGAGGGTCCGTCTCAACCATCAGCTCTCTCACAGGTGTTATTTGATTGTTTCTCAAGAGAATGTTGTATAATATTACTACTATCAGATTAAGTTGTTGTCATTCCATGAACAACACAACAAATAATAGAATTAAAGATTGACCAAACCATAATGGACAGAAAGATGAATAGATAGATTGCAATCTAATAAGACGGATACTTCATCTTAAACACGGCTTATTGATTTAGTTTATTTTCTTGTGTTTATTTATAGCATTCATAATGCCAATTTCGAGATCTGAGTACGTGTTGGACAATGTCATTAACTCCTAGACATCCTCGTCACCTCTAACTGATTAATTCAGAGTTTCTAAATGTATAGGATGATGGATTTAGTTGACATTTACATACCTTTTACAATCCCAATATAAGGACAAATTCTGCATTTGAGAAAGTCTTAAAACAAATAACCTAGTTTAGTCCCACTTGTTACCTTTATCACTTTTAAATTGTGAATATTTCAACTCTTTGTAAATCATTTCCTCCGTTACAAATTTATGTTCTTTTATACAAAAAAAAAGAATAAACAATGTCATTTTTCATAAGTTTTTTTCCCAAAACAAACCTTCACAATTAATAAATTACCAAAGTACGGATCGATCTAAATTCTACAGTAAACGAAAATGGTTCCATATAGGTCCGATTTTTTCTTCCAGATTCGGTTCAAAGTTATAAATATTTTTCTATTTTCAATGTTTATAGTAACTTCAAATATATCAGTAATTATAACGCATTAGTCTTAAATAACCCGGTCTACCCTCGACCGGACCAATATATTTATGGTCTGATGTTTAGTCCACCTTTATCCTAAGCTTGGTCTTAGGACCGCCTAGTTTGGTCCTATCCGATCTAAGTCCAGACCAATAAACACCCCCAGCCACAGTGACTAACGAAGAAGTTTTTATCTTTCAATGTTGGATGCATGTTCAAAGGAGACATGTTCGTAGTGTAAACTTTAAAACCCCAAAAAACAAAAAATTGTTTGGCTCTTCCGGGTAACAAAAGCTGCATACTGGATGCCTCCACCACAGTCTGTAAACAACTGAACTAAAGACAGTAACTCAACCGAAATCCTTCCTTTACTAGATAATTCGTAACCTATGTTACTCAGACTCGTTTAGAAGTATCCGACACGGGTACGTATATCCAAGTGTCAAACTCGTCTATTTTATTGCAAAATATACATATTTTGGTCCAAAATGAGGTGTCCAAGTGTCATACCCATGTCCGAGAGTCGAGTGTCGGGCAGGGGTACGTGGGGAAATTAGAAGAGTCGGAGTAACATAGTTCGTAACTCCATGATTTCATTTATCCTCACTCATCAATAAAGATCCGCGCTTAAAAATGTCTCATCCAGTAAACCTCAATATGAATGCAGAACAGGCATGCATCAGATGCAATGATGCACACTTAGTATACATACCCCCCTCTCATCTCCTCTTCCGCCTTCTCCCTTTACCTTCTCACAATCAATTAAGTCAAGTTAATATATATCGGGTGGGATCAGATTGCAAGTGGACGAGGCCAAATATATTATATTTTAACCGATTATTAGAGGAGACGGTATAAAAGAGAAGGTGGATAGCAATTCTCCATACCGTGATATGATGGATTTAATCAACCATCGCAATACATAGTATTACGAACACAAAATATGTGTGAATTGGGTAACAATACATGAAACAAACAAACCCTAAATAGCTTAAATGATTAACAGATCACTTCAATTGAACAAATTTAAATCGCAATAACAGCAGAATATGAAGTAAAATGCAACAAATACAAACCCTAATCTGTGAAACAGTGAAATAGATTAAATGGAAGTGGAATTATAAAATCATACTCATAATTAATACCTCGAATTCCATAATTAGAAGAGGCTGGATATGAAATTACTGGAATAATAATTGGTTCAGATTGTTGTTGATGATTATGCAGAACCTGGTGTTTAGGAATTACGGATGATGATGGTGATGGTGATGGTGATGGTGATGGTGATGGTGGAGTGTCTAGTGAAGTAGTGAGAGAGAAACTTAAGAGAGTCAATTTGTTGAAATTGGGGTCACTTGTTGCGTAATCCACAAAAATACTACCCCTCCCCGTTATTTATTTAATTATATATTTTATTTATACAGTATTTTATTTTTCGTATACGCATTTTACTTTCTTTTATACTTGTACGTTTTTTACGATTTTATACTTGTTATTTTTTCAAACTCCGTCCAAAATCTTTTCTATGATTTTATACTTGTCATTTTTCCAAACTCCGTCAAAAACCAATTACCCACACTTTGCCTCTCCACCTAATTGGCCACCGACGCGATGACCACCAATTGTAATATTATGGGTTTCTAATCCTTGGCTACTCGGTTTAGTTGGGCTAACTCGGTCGAGTAGGTTGTCTGTTATCTAAGATTTGGATTCTGTCGAGTTGGGCGTACTCGGTCAAGTGTGTCAGTTACTCGACTGGGTAACTGGTCTGACGGATAATTTTCACCGGCTTCGGTTAAATTAAGAGGGGAGTATTAATAACATTTCTATTTTCTAATCCGTCGATCTGAATCAGTTTTTAACCTAAATACTAACCTCCTCTTAATTTTATCATTTATGAGGCCAAGGGTGTTGATTTAAGGGTTTTTGCATCTCTTTTCGTGCTAATCGTATCAATTAGTTTGTATCTTTGTTTTATGTGTCAGTCTAGTAGGGTAGACAAACCCTAGTTGGCAATATGATAGGTACAAATTCTGATTAAGAATAATATAAGTACATTTATTATATAAGTAAGTATGAAATTACTTTGGTATGATCAATGACAAAAGAGTGCCAAAATACAAATAAAAGGTACAAAAGAATGGTCTCAGAAATTAATCTAGGTTCAATTTCGATCACAAAATTATCATTACACAAATTTAAGAAAAAATAGTACTACATCGAATTATCTAGGTTCAATTTCGGTCACAGAATCATCATTTGACGAATGAACTATGACAATGCCATCATTGTCAGCGTTCGAATCTCCTATAGTGTTGTTGAAAAAAACCGGTTGTCTTGGTAATGGAAGAGTAATAGTGTTACTCTCCAATGTCAAGACCACCGTGGCCATTGCCGGCCTTGCCTCGGCGGCCCTTTGAACACACAATAAACCAAGCTGCACACATCTCGTCACTTCATGGATCGAGCATGAATCTCTTATGCTTGCGTCGACAAACTCCATGGATTTACCCTCTTGCCATAACTTCCAAGCCTGTTAATATTACAAGGGATTAATAAAGTTCTCCCGTTTCAACGTATAAAACCATTTTACAAAGTTTTGTTATAAAACAAGTTGATATATTATCGAAATAATTTCTTTAAATTAACTTTCACAACTACCTTTTTTTTTCGAGAAAAAGAAACATAAATCGGATGTAGTACCACTAATTTTGTATTTTTTGAGTATATATCTCTTTTTTTTGAGCTTATTACCTCAAACTTTATTTGTTTTTGAGCAAATGTGTATTTTTTGAACATATTAAAGTTTATAAGTTAGATTTTAGTTTTTTTCCGTCATAACTTAAATTGAACTAAATTTATTTGTAATATTTTTGAGTTTTATTGTGATTTTTTAGAGTTTGATGTTGAAATAAATAAACTCAGAAACTTTATAGGAAAATTCATAATTTCTAAAGCGAAACTCAAAAACTTTACTATAATGCTCAAAAACTATAAAATTGAAGGTAATGCATCGAATATATCATCTACTAACTGGTTTTTCCATTGTAAATGGTTTTAAAACGGCTTTTATGTAAAATCGTTCTAGAGGAAACTTATATTACTTACATATATTACGAGACTTTCGCCGCAACTTTCTTCAGGAAATGCGGAATTTATCTTGCCACTAATGATCTCTAAGACCAATATTCCGTAGCTATACACATCTGATTTTGTCGAGTATATCCCACACGTAGCATATTCTGGAGACATGTAGCCACTAATACACCGTAGACAACATTAGTATGTGACTATGTGAATGATAAATTTCTAACTAGACCCATGTTGTTATGCAATAATTTGTCGTCTATAAGTTTTCGGAATGATAAAGTGGAAAGTTTAATTTTTAGGTATGTGATCGATATTGCAAATAGGTCGCACCTACATGATTTTGGACACTCGATAACCTTTGGCCCTGTTTTCATGTGTTTGGTACACGTTTTATTCTAATACTAATTGCAACATATTGTATCAACATATTCAATTAATTAATGAAAATATTCAAATTATTCTAAAATATGTTAATTACCAAACACTTTTTTTCTAATAATTCTGCTAATTTGTTTCTTAGTCGAACCTGCTATTAAAATCGGCTAATCATATTGTGTAAATGTTATCCACTATCATAAATATGTTATGTTGTTTACCAAACAATACCTTCGTATTTCCTAAAATAATAAATATCGAATAAATAATAATCGGTACTCACTATGTTCCAACAAGCTTGCTCGTGTTGCTTTGGGACTTGTCATAATCAAACAACCTTGCCAAACCAAAATCGGCAATTTTAGGATTCATCTTTGCATCCAATAATATGTTGCTGGCTTTCAAATCTCTATGTATAATTTTTAAACCGGAGTCTTGATGAAGATAAAGCAATCCTTTCGCAATTCCCTGAATAATCTTGTAACGCAATCTCCAGTTTAATTGTCGTTGTTTTACCGAATCTGAAACATATAATGAACTGTGAAATCGATGTTATGGGATTATATACGAGAGTACATCTCTTTCTTTGAGTAATAAAAGTTTTGAAGTTCAAAGTAACTAAAATTGACTTGATCAACAACTTAGAGCATCAAAGACCCAAATCTTAGGGCTTGTTTGGTTACCCATTAAAATCATCGGATGTTGAACTTCCTAGGAAGTATAAAATCATGTTGTTGTTTGGTTGCCAATATCATGGAAAATAGAATTTCCCACATGAATTTACTTCCTCCATTATGTGGGAAGTTACTCACTAAGCCCCCATTGGTCAATAGAACTTCCCGCATGAATTGACTTCCCATATGCGAACCAAACACTTTTTGCGAATTCACATGAATTGGAAATTCATGTGATCTTGAAGTTCCCGGGAACTTTAAAACAAGCGTAGTTTTAAACGAAGGTATTGCGGACAATAGGTCACTGATTCTCATACACAATTTCTCTATTGTAATGTGATTAACTGCTCGTTTCATTAGACAAAAAATGGACAGTAGAATGAAAATATAAAACAATAAAATAAAATCTTTATTGACGTTTTAGAGAATGCAAGATTATCCTAATTTACCTTATATTATGTATTTTGTTCATGTTTATAGCATATGATAAATGCGAAAACCGAAGGAGATAAGTCTTCCGAAAACTTCCACGCTGCAGAAAACTATATCAATTGTATTTATACTAGAATAGACATCCGTATAATGTTCATGATATTGATAAAAAAATAATTTATTGATCGATTTTTGACAATTTTTAAATTTTTCACGTTTTTCATTGTTGCATTTTGAGTTGAGAAAAACATAAAGTCAAATAATAAAACTAATTAAGAAAATCCAATAATGTCGTGAAATATTTACTACGTTGATGGTGCTATTTTATAAATGTTTACCAATAATATATTTTTAGCCACAATATTTTCATCATACAAAGTCAATAATTTACGTGGAGCCAAAATTTTTCAGTAAATCTCCTGAGATTTTCGAGCTTTTGAGTACAAATTTTGATCTTAATTTGGAGTTTACCTAGTATTTTAGTAGTTAGAAGATTTGTTCGATCCACACTAAAATTAATATAACCACGAATATAACAAAACTATAACAAAACTGTAATGTAATATTACATCAACATGGAACAACAAACGAAAAAACATACAAGTTCAAGTGGCTTACCGAAAACAAATGTGTCGAGGCTTTTGTTAGGCTCGTACTCATAAACCAATAGTTTTTCTGTTTGGTTCAAAGCAAACCCTAACAACCTAGACAAATTCCTGTGGTGAAGTTGGGCTACTAATAAGATCTCGTTTTTAAATTCTTTTGCACCTTGACGTGAGCTTCTCGACAATCTTTTCACCGCTACATTTTCCCCATTTGGTAACGTACCCTGTGTAGTATAATGATAATAGATTGTGACATGAAAATTTTAAATAAAACTTTAAGATGATGGCAGAAGGAAAAAGAAATAAAAAGATCTAATTATATTTCACGTTTTGCCTAGTCGACCTAGCCACGGGTCGAGTTGGCAATGATATTCTCGGACAATCCTGGGGTCAGTCGAGTCTTTGTCATTGGCCTTAAACCGACATTGTGTAGGTTTTGGATTTTTATTTTTGTTTAATTTTTTAAACCTTTTCACGTTTCTTGTATCCTTGATATGATGTATCTCTATGTCTTAACATTTTTAAAAGAAAGACACATGTCAGAATTTGTACAAAAGATTACCTTATAGACGGTACCGAATCCACCTTGACCCAACTTGTTCTCATTCGAAAAACCATTTGTTGCTGTCTCGAGAGTTGCCATAGTATATAGCAAAGACTCGCGAGTTATGAGATCCTCTTCAATTATTCCATCACACCCAAAAATAGGCATATATTAATTAATCAAACAAAAATCAGGATTTACAGTTAGAGCGGGTGGAATTTAACACAGGCGAACCATTGAAACAATAATATAAACTATTAAAAAAAGCTTTCGTACCAGTTTCAGTAGTATCTTCATCACCAATCTTCCTACTCTTACATCGTCTAATGATAAAATAGAAGGTTATCGCAAGTAATCCAGCTCCGAAAAGAGCTAAAACAAGAGCAATCGCAATCACCTTATTAGTTGATGCTTTATTTTTACCTGCACAATTTCATTCGATTGAAAATTGTAAATTTGCTCTATGCACGATTTCAATGGAAACACGAACCTCAATATTAGAATTAGTAATGTCAAAAAAAAATGTCAATTACCCACTTGTTATTTTAGCGGCTTTGGTAGTTATCAATTAAAATATTATCCAACATTAAAAACGCTACATTATAAGCCGGCTTTGCTCAAATTTAGAAAATTGATGACATGGACCTATCGTTCCTAAATAGTTTAAAACAAATCCCAAATTTTCTTAGCTCATTTATCGAAGCACGTAAATTCTTGTTTTGGACGGTCTTAATTTCAAACATCTGAAACAAACGATTTAAATAATATTAAAATGACAAGAGGAGTGTGGTCTGGAATTGAGACCGTCTAAAACAAGAATCGCTGAACCAAATAATACACCAAAAAAAATACACAAACTGCACAAAAATAAGAGTTTGAGTATAACTTACCAGTAGGACTTATTATCGTCGTCCCGGGACTCTCTTCCCCGGTTTCGGTCATATTTCTTTTCGACGGTGGCGGTGGCGGTGGCTGTGGCTGTGGCTGTGGCTGTGGCGATAATGATGGTGGGACCGCCCCGGTTACGTTAACATTCCCAACAAAAAACGGATATATTTCAAATCGAGCATTACAACTAGTCCAAAATAATCTAGACCCCTTACAATTAGGGAAGGTTGAAATCATATCGACCAAACATTTCCTACAATCGTCGTAACTAAGGTCAGGTGTACATTGTACCAACCCGTAAACTTTATCCGAACTCGTATACCCAACTTCACCCGTGGCATACTTAATCTTTGACCCGCCACCTGCAGCCTGACTCGAAATATTTATCAACATATCTTTCGTTATTTCCATAAATCGCGATACATTTCCCGTAACATTTCCTTGGTTCGATTCTCCCCACCCAGGATCTTCAGCCCACGTACCGAAAAATGACTTATTCGAATAACGTACAATACACTCATCGAACCATAAAATAGCCACTTTTCTGTTAGGACAATTAATAATAGGTAAGACGGTATCTGTTGCCGAGGCGACACAGTCTTGGCACGAGCTTTCGGTTTGGTCACCACGACAGAGGAAGTTACCGTATACAGCATCGTTTGTTCCGACACCAACTGTTGCGTTGTGGTAGCCGTAACGGTTGGTGGCGTTGGACTTCAGGTCGTGGAAGAGTGTGTTTAGATTGGTTTGGTATTGGCTGTTGCTGGCGAACATGGTCGTCGTTGAACATTCGTTGGCAATATATGTAGCTGCCAACGACGGTTTTAAATTGATTATCGTAGAGAATAATATTGAAAAGTTTATTAATAATAAACTAAATCGAGTCATTATTTTTGGATTTTGGAAATTGATTTCGAATTTTTGTTTAACATGTAATCGTATTTATAAACCGTTGTAAAATGCCGATAAAATACATAATTGACTTAATGTTGAATAAGATAACCCAAACGTGACTTAAAAGTCGATTTGACCTGAATTAATTGTCGCTAAACAACTTGATGATTTTTAGGCTTTTGACTCGAATTGAAATAAGCTACTTAAAAACCAGCTAAACAAAAAATAATCAAGATTAATTCTAAAGTTTGAATTTGAAATAAAAACTCGACTTTTCCTACGTATAAGCGTGATTTTAGGACCGCTAATCCAAAACCCAAATTTTCTAGATACGTATGTCATCGGTTCGACATGGGGTGGACTTGGTGGAGTTAAGTTGATTAGAAGTACTCTTTTTATCCCAATTATTTATTTAACCTTTGAGGAAAATAATTTTTACAAATTATAAAAAAAATTAAATAAATAATTAAACGAAGGAAAAAACAAATAATTTTAGATTTTGGAAATTAATTTGGAATTTTTGTTTAATTAATACTCGTATTTATAAATCGTTGACAAATATAGTTGACTTAACACAATGTTATGATCAATAGAATCGAAATTTGGCAAAATTGACAATATATATTACCCGACTTGAGTAACTTGATCCAAAATACAAATAATGCCAAATAGGATAACCCAAACGTGACTTGAAAGTCGATTTGACCTGAATTTGTTATTAGACTTTTTGGCTTAAATTGAAATAAGCTACTTTAAAACGTCTCAGACTAAAAATAATCAAATTTGATTTACAGTTTCAATTTGAAATCAAAACTCGACTTTTCCTACACAACAAAATCGACATAATTGTGATTTTAGGACCGCTAATCCAAAACCGAAATTTTCTAGATACGTTTATCATCGATTCGACAACGGGTGGAGTCAAATTGATCACAATTCATCAAATTCTCCATTTTATTGGATGTGATTTTAAGTACTTTTTTTTCTTTCAATTATTTATCTAACCTATTAAAATAATTTTATAAACAAAAAAAAAAAAAAAATAAATAATTGAAACGAATGAAAACTAATTTATAACAAGTTTTCGAGCTTGTCAACTTTTCTGGTATTACAATCCGTAAGTCGAATGTGTCAACATCTCAACATCTTTCTAGATACGTAACATACGTTACATATGTATCAACTGTTGAACATTATTCTCCGGTTTTTGCTTGTAATATACTCTGCGATATTCAATTCAATCCTTCTTACCGTCTCAATCGTAATGTACTTCGTAACATTCTATCCGTCTCAATCATTTTTTCTTTCATGCCGTGAACGTTTACAAATAACGACTACTTTTGTTGGAAATAGGGGCTTGTTAAGGAGAGTCCTTTTCTAACATTTGTCCCACGTAGGAGAATTATAGAAGTTTGCTTGTGTTTATATATACTTCGATTACCGCAAAAGTGGTGATTAACCCCCATTACTTTCAGCAATTGTGAAATTAAGACCCATAAGTTACAAATGTAGCAATTAGGCCCCGTAATTTTGACAAAAAGTGAAATCCAACCATATTTTTAATTTTAACATAAAATATATCATTAATAACTTTATATTTATATTCATGGTATATTAAATAATTTTTAATATTTTACAAGAATTTAAATAATATATTAACTAACATAGTTTTTATATAGGATATTTCAAAAATATTTTAACTAATTTTAATATAATTGATATACATATGAAATTACTTTATAAATTCTAAATTTTATGTAATTCATTCAAATATTAATTTTTTTCCAAAATGTGTAATAAATTTCATACAATTTATAAATTTATAACAACTTTTGTTGTATTCATAAATTGTATAAATGAATGAAATTGGTTTTTTGGGTGCAATTTTGGTTGGAAATCAAAAAATTGGATTCAATTTCACTTTCACTCAAAGTTATGGGGCCTAATCACTACATTTGAAACTTATGGGACTTAATTTCACAATTGCTCAAAGTTATGGGGGTTAATCGCCACTTTCGCGCTTCTATTACTATACCTATCACTAGTGGGTCAAGGGAGCCTTTTGTAGAGGCTTTGCGAGGTGCTTAATTCAGCTCGCGTGTGCCCGTGCCCGAGCCCGGTGGGATTCGGGATTCGGGATTCGGGATTTGGCAATCGCCTGCGGCGGGCTGTGCCTATCTTTTTGGTTGGGCCGCGGATTTGTTTCTTGTGTATGTGACGATTTTTGTGTTGTTGAAATAGTCAGTCAAACTGACGGTTAGTGGGTGAGATATTCTCTCCCCACTTCTAGCCTTTGACTACTGATTTCAAGGGAGACGTTTTTCTCCTCTTAGGGTTCTGGTTCCCTCCTATAAATACCCTCCTCTGCAAACACAAATATCACACAATTACAATATCTGCTCTCTCATAAACTCTCCTCCTCTCTTTTCTGGGTAACTGTTTATAATCGTTCCAAGTCTCACAGTTCCGAGTGGGCGGAACTGCGTGGAGACTGTAGTGTTAACCTTGGGGAACTACCGGCACTAGCTGATCGCCACCACGGTCGTACCGGAGAAATAATTTTCAAGGCAGTGGTCTCCTACCACGACGCTACGAATTTCGGTTCTGTCTTTTCTCCCTCTCGTTTATTTTCGGTCTCTGTTTATTGTTGTTACAACATTATTACCAACAACTTTCACGTATCAATTGGTCATGTAGTACACTACATTCGTTCCCGATTGTAGTGAAACTATCATTAGCGATAGACCTAGTGAACGGGTTAGCGGTTAAGTTCTATATCGGGTTGATTGGCTTGATTTTATTCGGTTGACTATAGTTTAAGTTTAGGTTTATTTCGATCGGGATTCATTTCAGCAAGTGATATCTTATCTTATCTATATAATTGCAAGATGATTTAGTAATTTCTAGTTGAGTCGTATCATCAACCCAATTTTTTTTAATTCATCATGTGGGACTTGCAAAGTTGTATAATGATTTTAATTCGAAATAACTGTGATATAAGTTCGTAAACATGAATTTCTACGAAAACTGTCAATATGTATAACATGAACTTAAATATTATATAAGAAAATATAATAATTTTGAACGTCGTCTGTCTAAAACTATTAGATAACAATTTATACCAATACATAATTACAATAAACAGTAATAATTAACAATTTACAGCAATCGAAAAAAAAACTGTGGCGATAATACTAAATTAAAAAACAATAAAAATAACTTCATATTAATATAACAACCAGGAACAGTAGTGTACAAATTAATATCATCAATTTTTGCGAAAATCAAGTCATAAACAAAAGTGTATAGGTGTTAGATATAAAACAAAATCGAATTTTGATAAAAAAAAAATATATAGACATTAAATATAAAACAAAATTGATGAACATTTATAATATAGTTCCGATGATACATATTTAGAATAATACAATTTGAAAACAACCCGTGCAATTTTTTACACGGGCCAAAAACTAGTTAATGGTAAATACTAATTTAAGTCGGGTACAAATCAGGTTGAATCATTATCAATTTGTAGATAAGCTATAATCAATTATAACTTCGATGAGTAATGTCTTTGATGAGTAATTTAGTCGTTCATATATATCGTTTGCCATTCAATAATAAAACCATAGATGATCATCACTTCTCTTTTTCGTTTTCCTAAAAAAAAATAAAGGTAAATAAATAACCGAGATGTGAAAAAACATATCTTTGTGAATTAACTAATTAAAAATTCACCTTAATTATCTCACATACTTCAATTCAACAAAAACTTAGCAAATCTCATTGGATAATTGTCTTTTATATCCACGGGCTTTTATATCACGGCCCATTAAACTCATGGACCGGGTTGTTATGCATCTCCTTATTATCTCCCAAATAAATGGGCGAACCGCGAACGCATAAATTTTTCCCATAAGAAAACATCTTTTTAAATGGGAAAGCTATTCTTTTTAAATGGGAAAGCTATTGATAATTTGGGTATATTCACTAAATAAGAAAATTAATAATTATAATGGATTTATCATATTATTATATTTTCATTAAAATTAATTTATTCATCAAATTATATAAATTTCACTAAACTCTAAATTATTAGATTTGTGGAATAATTTTTTTAAAATACTTGAGCAGCTTACTCAATTCTCTTAATTAATTTTCATTTTTTTTTCCTCAAACCAAAATACAATATACCACTATTATTTAAATATCTCATTAAAAATTAAAAATTATATATACTGTGATTTATTGCACGAGTTCTAAACTAGGTTTTACCAATCTATCTAGGCTCAATTTCGCTCAAAGAAACATCATTTGACGAATGAGTTATGACAATGAGACTGTGAAAGCTCTGATCTTTTTCGGTCATGTTGAAGAAACCAGGTTGTCGTGGAACCGGAAGAGAAACATTATTGTTACTCTCCAATGTCAGGACTACCGTGGCCATTGTCGGCCTCGTCTCAAGTGCTTCTTGGACACACAATAAGCTCAGGTGCACGCATTTCATCACTTCATCTTTCGAGCATGAATCTCTTATGCTAGCATCGACTAATGCCAAGGGATTACCCTCTTGCTGTAACTTCCAAGCCTGGTAATGTTATAATGGATGGTATTAGGATTATATCATTTACTAGTTTTACTCTCGTGCAAAAAATGCACGAGTTTAATTTTATTAAATTGAAAACATCAATAAGAAGACGAATATATTTAAAATAAAGGTATAGTCATAGTATTATAATTATACCAATCTAAAATGTATAAATAATTTATATACTTAATTTAAATGTATTTAAAAATAAAGCGTTAGTTCGACAATATAAAAATAAACAAATTCTTATTTAAGACTACTTAAATATATATGTAGGATGAATACAACCATATAATATAAACTCCGTCACTTTAACTACTAAAAAAATAACTCTGACCATATAGGTCTATATGAGGTTGATTTTTTCTACCTACAAAATGATTATTCATTATTTTTATTTCCGATAATTAATTTTATTTGATATTTTTTGTTCTTTTCATCCCGATATAATAATTTGGATATCCAGGTTAAATTTGGTGTATAATTATATGAATTTACTTTAATTTATTAGTTTGAAAATTATTAATTTCCAATCGTTGGAACATATGAGTTTTTGTACTTTTTAATTTTTTTATTTTTTTATTTTTTGTATCTTTTTGTTTTGCATAAGAATTTTATATCATAAATTTAACATATGAAAATGAATATTTTGAAATCGAAAGTGTGTAAAATGAAAAACAAATAAAATTGGAGAAGAGAGACTAATTAAATAGTAGAAGAAGATGATGGTGGACCCAATTGGCAATTACCCTAAATCATCTAGCCAATGAGAATTCTCTAAAAGCTATCCCTTTTATAGTAAAGAGATGTTATTGTATTTTGTATTTAGGCCCAATACGATATCCGTCTACTTATTCTATATAAGTCGAGTTAGGGTTTAGGGTTTAAGATTTAGGGTTTATATCATTTATGTTATTGTATTTCGTATTTAGGCCCAATACAATATCCGTCTATGAATTCTATATAAGTCGAGTCAGGGTTTAGGGTTTAGGATTTAGGGTTTAGGATTTATATCATTTACTAGTTTAATACCCGTGCATTTATGCACGGGTATGGTTAAGGAAAATTTAAAACATAATAGTTATAGCACGTTGCGATATGATCCAACAAATTAGTCCAACAACCATTTTGTAAAACAAAAAATTTAGAGAGACGGTCTCAATAGCGTTATTGAGAAACTTATCACATGATAAGAGGAGGGAGTTATTGAGTTATTTAAGGATGCAATGAGATTCAAATCTTTGGTAGTTTTTTTTTGTTTTTTTGGTACGAAAGAGGGGCAAAGTCCCGATGAAATAAATCTAATTAACTATTCGCTATTACGCGGGGAATAGCTACCCCAAAGATGTCATCCCTAAGAATAGTACGTAAATCAGCATTTGGAATTTGTAAAATTTGCATAGGAGTGCTTGAATATACTCCACGATTAGCCATGTGGTCTGATACTTTGTTGGCTTCTCTGTAGATATGTTCAATCTTGGTGAGCCAGTGGTTTCATTTCAGTAGATCTTTGCATCTTTGGACTATAAATTTTAAACTATTGCTCACAAGCTAATCTTCAAGGATAATTCTAACACTCGGAGCATTATCCATGTGGATTAGGAGCTTCTTGATTTGAAGTGATTTCGCGTGCTCCAAACCTGCCAGAAGGACTAAAAGTTCTGCTTTCATGGACGAACAAATGCCACAAGAGAAATAATATGCTGAAATAAAATTACCCGTCTCATCCCGAATAATACCGCCTCCTCCTGCCTGCCCTGGGTTCCTTTTAGAAGCTCCGTCGGTATTTAATTGGGCCCATCCGTGTGGGGGTGGTAACCATCGCACAAAGATCTCAGTTCTAGGAGGCTTGGATTGGGGTGGTAACCATCGCACAAAAATCTTTGATAGTCTAGTGTGAATTTTGTCAATTCCAACATGAGCGCCTTTAAGAAGTATCAAATTTCATCTCCTCAATTACTTGTGTGAATTTATATTGAATATATAATATCCCCAAACTTATTAAAAACCCTAGATGACATCCAAACCTTCAAAGTCTAAGTTTATCATCTACAACCAACAATTATATATGAATTTATAAAAACAGATATGAAGAAAGTCGCAGAAAAATCAAATTGATGAAAAAATTAAGCTACTCGACTTCAGTTAGCTAATATTCTATAATTTGAGATTTTGTTTTGTGCTTTGTGGTTCTTAATTAGAGTTAGTGTTCATAATATTACGTATAACCTTATCGATAAGACGATAACCATATAATCGTATATAAGACATGCAGGTAAATGTTTTAGATTATCAATTTGTACATGAAAATTTAACTTTTCTCTTCAAACTAATTCAAGTCTAGGTCAATCTTAGCTGGGGTATGCTATGAAAGAGGTGAAATACTTAGTTTCCGTCTGATCGGTAAACGAATAATATATGCATTACATATAAAAAATGAAAATGAAGTATGCTATGAAAATGTGTAAATAAATTTGCGGGATAAGAAAGATAACTTAATTCAATTCATGGGAATGATTTTGGCACGATTGAACCATATAATTTGGAGATAACGTCTACCCATATAGTAAAACCTAAATAAACAAATAAAAGAAGAAATACATAGTTATAGTGCAATATAACGATTGAATCATGCACAAAATTGTTGCTCCTTAATAATAGAAATTTGTCCTTATTAATTTGCACATATAAAATAATGATACGAACCTCGAGTAAGAAAAAAACTAATTGAAGAAAGCGTGAGAAAATCACCGATATAACCATTCTAAGTTTCGTTAGCATAAAAATTATATATATTGAGTAGAGAACTCATGAACGTTAGCATAAAAATTGTATACGTTGAGTAGAGACCTCATGAAAAAGGGTGGGAAAATTTTGTAATCGGCGTTGAGGAAAAGATGGGCCACAGTTTGAAGAAAGATAATTTTTTTGGTTGAAGAATATTTTTTTTCTACGGGATGTTTAAGCTTTCACGTTATTAGGGAAATGATTAGGGTTGGGGAGAGATATGGTAGGCAAGTGAGCAAATAGGCGGGAAAAAGGAGTGTGTTGTGGTTTCTGTTTTATTATTTTATATAGATGTTATTGTATTATTTATTCAGGCTCAATACAATATCCGTCTATGAATTCTATATAAGTCGAGTTAGGGTTTAGGGTTTAGAGTTTATATCATTTATGTTATTGTATTTTGTATTTAGGCCCAATACGAAATCGGTCTATGTATTCTATATAAGTCGAGTTAGAACACTGATGAATACAAGATACACAATTACCTCTTCTTAACAGATGGATTAATGAATTACGTTCGTCGTCCTGGTTAATTGTAAATAAAAGTAAATAATAGAACTTACATAGGTTACAAGATTATCACCATCGCTTGCTTCAGGAAATGCGGAATTTATTTTGCCACTGATGATCTCTAAGATCAATATTCCGTAGCTGTACACGTCTGATTTTGTCGAGTATATCCCGTGCATAACATATTCTGGAGACATGTAGCCACTGATATGGAGTACTAGGCAACATTAGTATGCAAGGGATTAATTTACCGAATTATAATAAACCATATTATAAACTAAATTTACAAACACCATCGATAAAATTGTCACATTCTATATCGGAAAAAATAATGTAAGACCACTTGGCCACTGTAGTTCTCGAAGGGGTAGTTTGCATGACCTATATAGTGGTGCAGGAATGCATGGGCCCAAAGATTAAACCCCTCGTCATAAAAAAAGGCGTAAAACCCATGCCACGGCCTAATAATTTGTCGTGTATAGATTTTCGAAATAATGTCATGAAATTTTCTGCATAGGTAATTTTTTTTTGTGACGAGGGATTTAATCCCCGGGCCCATGCATTTCGCATCACTCCATGGACCATGCTACCTCTTCGAGACTGCAGTGGCCAAATGGTCATCGCCCCAACTGATAATCGAATATGAGACCTTTCAACTCCTACATATGTAATTGATATTGCAAATCATTGGACCCTATGCTTTCGATCGAAACTTTTAACAATCTTGGTTTTTAAAAAGAAAAGAATTTATCACCAACACGAAAAATCGGTACTTACTAGGTACCAACGACCCTACTCGTCTGGCTTTCGGACTTATCATAATCAAACATCCTTGCCAAACCAAAATCGGCGATTTTGGGATTCATATCTTCATCCAACAATATGTTGCTAGCCTTTAAATCCCTGTGTATGATTTTCATTCCCGAGTCTTGATGAAGATAAAGCATTCCTTTCGCAATTCCCAGAATAATGTTGTAGCGCAATCTCCAATTTAGTTGTCTTTTTTTTACCGGATCTGAAACATATAATGAACCATAAAATTGATGCAATTCGAGCAATTAGGTTTACTAGATAACAATTTAACATATTCACTTAAGCTATGAAACTTTTGATTTTCAAAGTGAACGAATTTTGAGTTCATTAACGACGTAGAGATGAGATAAAACCGGTCTAAGTGATCAAATTAAACCATAATCAAATTTTTTATAGATTTTTTGTCTCTCAATTTAGCTTAATAACTCATTTTCATTCGTGTTTATCACGAGAAATAGTAACATCAGATGTACTACCTCATACTTTTATTAATTTTTGAGCATATGAATTTTTTTTTTTGAGTTCATTGCCTCAAACTTTATTTGTTTTTGAGCATATGAGTATTTCTTTGAGTTTATTACCTTAAACTTTATTTGTTTTTGAGCATATGACTATTTTTTTGAGCTTATTATGTCAAACTTTATTTGTTTTTGAGCATATATATGTGTATTTTTTCTGAGCTTATTAAATTTTATAAGTTAGATTTTAATATTTTTTCCGTTAAAACTAAAATACAACTAACTTTATATGTAAGTTTTTTGAATTTTAATGTGAGTTTTTGAGCTTAATGTTTTAATAACTGAACTCAGAAACTTTGTAGCAATTCTCATAATTTTTAAAACAAAACTCAAATAAATTATTATAAATGCTCAAAAACTATAAAATTGGTGGTATTACCTCGGATTTATGATCCTCTCTTGCTGGTTTATCACCTATTAAATTTTTTGTAAAGCCGAGATATATATAATAATAGTTCGAATAAAACGAGTTAGAAGGGGGACTATACCGAAAACAAAGTTGTCAAGGCTTTTGTTTGGCACACACTCGTAGACCAACAGTTTTTCTTTTTCGTTTAAGGCGAACCCTAACAGCCTAGTCAAATTCTTGTGGTGAAGCTTGGCTACTAATAAGATCTCGTTCTTAAATTCTTGTGCGCTTTTCCGAGAGCTTCTAGTCAATCTTTTCACCGCAATTTCTTCTCCATTCGATAATATACCCTATGTACGATTGGTAGTACATTAAAGTGTGATATGATTATACGGTAAAATGATAAAAAAATTGACCTGTTTTTTTAAAGTGGTCACTATTTTAAAACATTTTAAAGTTTAGTATATTCCCGATTGATACCCAAGGTAATTCTTCTATGAGTTAGATGATACTTCGTATCTTAAATTTGAATTATCGCATCATATTACCTTAATAATTCATTTAATATTTGAGACAAACAGTTACCTTAAAGACGCTACCGTATCCACCTTCACCCAATTTATTCTCTTCCGAAAAATCATTTGTTGCGGTCTGGAGGACTGCCATATCGTATAGCAAAGACTCACGAGTTGTGAAATCCTCTTCACCTATACCATCACAACCAAATTGTAGGCATATATTAATTGATCAAACAAAATTTATACAAATGTATAAACTTTATATAACAAGATTTACTATGGTTAGAGTGATCGAAAATTTATTAGGGTTGAACAATTGATTCGATAAGACAAATTGTACGGAGTTAAACAAAAAGACCGTGTTTTTCACATACTTTATAGTTGACTGAAATCTGAAAAGCTAACTAAAAGGTAGCAGAAAATTAATTATAGGTTGATAATGAATGTTAGTCGATTAACTGCAAAGTTCAGGTAACTGATTTTGTTAAGATGACGTAAAAGAATATGATTATTATTTAATGGTATAGATTGAAAATGCAAATCAAGTGCCTTATTTCTCAAATGCTACTCTAACTAGCATTTTATTTCTGGTAACTTATATAGTGATATAAGCTACTTTACAAACACTAGCAAAAAATGAAGTTAATGCCACGTTGGTAGTCAACATGTCAATATTAGAAGAAGCAGATTGATCAAGCAGATTATAAATGACATATTTAATTTACAAGTTTGACTAATAGGTTTCAATTAGTAAATTTTGCAGAAGTGTTTTGCAAATTAACGGGTTAGATATGTTAAGATACGATATTTATCTTATTACGGTTTCGTATTGTATGGGCCACGTTTTCTTATTAGCCCACGTTTATGTGTGTAGGGTTTTGTCCTTTAGGAGTTGTAACGTATGTATATAGTATGTATGTACTCACAGTGTACAAGGCATTCAAATAGTCAATACAACAAAAGCTTTCTCCTACATCTCTACATGGTATCAGGATCCAGTCTTTCCTGAGTCTGATTTATGAGTGGCAAAGGTGACGGCGCTGATACAATTCCGCCGAACCAAAGTGTTAGTTCGCATTCCAGTAACGTCGATTCCGATTCCGAATCCGACGATATGCCTAAAAATACAAAAATCAGTCTTTACTTCCTATCTACTTCCGATAAATCCGGGGACAAATTAATCGTAGTTGAATTAAAAGGGGATAATTATGATGAATGGTCTGTTAAAATGAAGGGTGACCTCCGTTCCAAGAAGAAAACCGGCTTCATCGATGGCACGATTAAAAGCCCGGCTGATGATTCTGACGATCTTGAGGATTGGTATATGGTGAACGCGATGATCGTGAATTGGATTTTCAACACGATCGAACCTCGTCTCGGTTCATCAATTACCTATTCGAGGATGCGCAGGAACTCTGGAGCGATCTAGAACAGAGATTTAGCGTCGGGAACGGCCCCAAATTACATCGCATTAAAGGGTCCGTCGCTAGCTGCAAACAAGAAGAAACCGAGACCATCTCTGAGTATTATGGCCGTCTGAAGCGTCTCTGGGATTACGCTCCCCAATGGGAAGCAAGCCCGAGCAACACAACGCGGCACCGCGCGATTGTATAACAATTTAATTCTGTCTGATGTTTTGTTCGTCCCTGATTTTCATTGCAACCTTATATCGGCTTTTCAACTTATGTCGACCCTCAATTGTACGGTGACTTTTACTGATAAAAATTGCGTTTTATAGGACCGCGCATCGATGAATACGATTGGTATGGGTGATAAAGAGGGGCGACTATACTTACTCCGTGGGACTTTTGCACCGCGCGTTAATGCTGGGCGTAAGGCACTTGATGATGGTAATTTATGGCATTTGCGTTTGGGACATCCTTCGAAGCGTGTCATTAGTTTTTTACCGTTTGATAATAATAAACATGTTTCGGATTTTTGTGATGTTTGTTTACGTGCTAAACAAACCCGTGAACAATTTCATAGTAGTACGAATAATGCTAAAGCTATTTTTGAGTTGATTCATTGTGACTTATGGGGTGATTATCGTACCTCATCGTCTTGTGGGAGTCGGTATTTTTTGACTATCGTAGATGATTTTTCTCGAGCTGTTTGGGTTTATTTAATTAAACATAAGAATGAGGTGAATCCATTGTTACAAAATTTCATTGTCATGGCCAAAAGACAATTTAGTATGGATGTGAAAGTGGTTCGTTCCGACAATGGGGGAGAGTTTACGAGTCTTAAAAATTATTTTGAGTCTCATGGGATTATTTTTCAAACCTCGTGTGCGGGTACGTCACAACAAAATGGGAGAGTGGAGCGAAAACATTGCCATATTCTTAATGTAGCAAGGGCCTTACGATTTCAAGCCAACCTTCCTATTGATTTTTGGGGAGAATGTATCTTGAGTGCCGCCTATTTAATTAATCGAACTCCTTCGGTCTTACTCAAAGGTCGTACACCATATGAATTGCTTTTTGGTCGTAAGCCTAGTTATGACAATTTACGAGTTTTTGGTTGTCTTTCCTATGTTAGACATCCACGGCAAGATGGGGATAAGTTTGCCTCTCGTAGTCGACGTAGTATTTTAGTCGGATTCCCTTTTGGTAAGAAAGGATGGGAGGTTTACGACTTAGACACCAAACAATTTTTTATCTCCCGTGATGTTGTTTTTAATGAGTCTGTTTTCCCGTACCTTGATAAACCCGAGGATCTTCTTTCACCTGCCCATCCGTTAATTAATGGTGATGATGATGGGGAATTTATTTTGACTGATGTTGGGCTTGAACCGCGGGTTATTATAGACGAACAGGGACCTGTTTTTGAGGACGGTGCAGACCCGTCCCCTGGTCTGAACGTCGCAGCTCCCTCGGGTTCAGAAGCGGTGCCTTCGGGTGAGGAGGGGGAGCCATCTCAGGAGGTTACGGAAGTCGAGTATGGAAAGGGTAAGCGTCCACGTATTCCTTGGTCTAAATACAGCAAGGATGAATATGTTACGGTGGGTGCTCGTGTCACATTTCCTCGCGATAATTATAGTCCCACCTCGCCTAATCCCATGCCTTCGTCTGAATCAGGTGCGCCCTATTCCTTAACGCATTTTATTTCTAGTGCAAAGTTTTCTGTATAACACCGATCCTTTATTGCAGCTATTGATAGCAATGTTGAACTCACTTCTTTTCGGGAAGCAGTGAAAGATACCCGATGGTGTGACGCTATGAATCATGAACTAGATGCGTTAATTAAAAATGGGACATGGGAGATAGTCACTTTACCCGCGGGTAAAACGACAATTGGTAATAAATGGGTCTATAAGATTAAACTCAATGCTGATGGGTCAATTGAACGCTTTAAAGCGCGTCTTGTGGTTCTTGGAAATCGGCAAGAGGAAGGCATTAATTTCTTTGAGACTTTCGCCCCTACTGCTAAGATGGTTACAGTCCGAACTTTTCTTGCTTTAGCTGCTTCTAAACAATGGGAATTGCATCAGATGGATGTTCATAATGTTTTCCTTCATGGTGATCTGGAAGAAGAAGTGTATATGCGGCTACCACAAGGCTATTCCATCGATACACCAAGACAGGTATGTCGTCTTAAGAAGTCTCTATATGGGCTTCGTCAAGCTTCTCGCTGTTGGTTTGAAAAACTTTCCTCTTCTCTTCTAGCTTATGGTTTTACTCAATGTAAATCCGATGATTCATTATTTGCTTATCGCTCGAAGGGAGTAGAAGTGTATGTCTTGGTGTATGTCGACGATCTTGTCGTTGGTGGCAATGATGCGGTTTCGATTGGTCGTGTTAAGGATTATCTTAGCACTTGTTTTCATATGAAGGATCTTGGTCCTTTGAAGTATTTCTTGGGAATTGAGGTAGCTCGCAATTCTACTGGTATTTTTATATGTCAAAGGAAATATGCACTTGATATCCTCATCGAAACAGGTTTGTTGGGTAGTAAGCCCGATATGGTGCCCATGGAGCCTCATCACAAACTGGCCGAAGCCACTGATGCTCCTTTCGATAATCCGGAGCAATACCGGCGCTTGGTGGGACGTCTTATTTACATTACCAATACTCGTCCCGATTTGGCATATAACGTTCATATTCTTTCACAATTTATGAAGGAACCACGGTGCTCTCATTGGGAAGCCGCAAAACGGGTTGTTCGCTATTTGATGACGAGTCCCGGCCAAGGGCTTTTATTTCGGGTTGGTGCTCCACTTGCCATGTCCGTCTTTTGTGATGCCGATTACAATAGTTGTCCGTTGACTAGACGCTCTTTAACGGCATATTGTGTGTTCTTTGGGAATGCCCTTGTTTCCTGGAAAACAAAGAAGCAACCTACCGTCTCTCGTTCTTCCGCTGAAGCTGAATATCGTGCCATGGCCGTGGCTACTTGTGAGGTGAAATGGTTACGAGGTATTTTGGATTTTCTCTCCGTTCCTTTTACGAAGCCTGCGTTACTTCATTGTGATAATGAAGCGGCTCTTCATATTTCTCGTAACCCGGTGTTCCACGAGCGTACCGAGCACATTGAGATTGATTGTCACTTTGTTCGTGATGCGATTCAATGTGGCCTTATCACTCCCGTCTATGTGCATACAAGTAATCAAGCGGCAGATTTATTGACCAAGGCCTTGGACGTGACTCAATTTCATTATTTGTTATCCAAGTTGGACGTCGTTGATCCCCACGCTCCAACTTGAGGAGGGGTGTTAAGATACGATATTTATCTTATTACGGTTTCGTATTGTATGGGCCACGTTTTCTTATTAGCCCACGTTTATGTGTTTAGGGTTTTGTCCTTTAGGAGTTGTAACGTATGTATATAGTATGTATGTACTCACAGTGTACAAGGTATTCAAACAGTCAATACAACAAAAGCTTTCTCCTACATCTCTACAAGATAAACAAATGATTGAAATACGCCGAGAGAGTATTTGACTATAGATTTGAGATTTCATACCGGTTTGATGAACCTTGTCACTGTTCTTCTTTATCTTACGCTGTCTAACGACAAAAGAGACTGTTATCGCTACTAATACGGCTGAAACAAGAGCTAATGAAACAATAATTGCGATCACCTTAGCTGATGTTTTGCTTTTACCTGCACAATTGCGAATTGTATAGTTATTTTGGAAGTTGTAAATTAAATCCCGTGTCGTATTCGTGTCCAACCTAAAACCGCAATAAACAGGTTATTCGTGACAAGTCTATATTTAGAGTGCTTGACCCAAACCTGACCCAACTAAATCCCATGTCATGTTTGTCTCAACCCACTTTCATAATTGTGCCACTAAGTCTCAACACAAACCCATTATTTCGTGTCTAATTCGTGTCGTGTTTTCAAGTCGTGTCGTGATTTACCGCCTCTAGATCAGATGAGATAACATATTAGTGTACTTACTTGACCCGTTTGAATAATAAAACTGACACCAATATATATACGAGTTACGAGTATGTCATAAACGAGACTAACTAAATTCACTAGCATTTTAGAAGTATTCTATGTCTGGTTCGCGTTGTGTTTTCAAGTCGTGTCGCGATTTGCTGCCTCTAGATGAGATAACATATTAGTCTACGTACTTGACCCGTTTGAATAATAAAACCCACACTAGTATATATGTCTTAAAAGAGACTAAGGCTCTGTTCTCTTCGGCTGAAACGAGCTGAATTAATTTAGTTGGAGTATAGTTTAATTGAACTAAATTGAGTGAAACTGAGATGAAGTCAATTTAGTTGAATTAAAAGTTAATTTTGTAAATAAAACTTAACAGAATACAATCAAACAAAATTAAAAAGGGTTAAAATTAAGTCAGAAAGAACAGGCATAACTAAATTCAGTAACATGTCGTAACATTAAGCAAAAAGATCAGAGCTTAGTAAACTTACCAGAACTAGGACTATGGATCACCGTCCCCGTCCCCGTCCCAGTCCCCGTCCCATTGCTCGTTAGCGATGGCAGGACCGTCCCCGTCAAAGTAGCATTACCAATAAAAAACGAATACGTCTCATATCGAGCATTGCAACTATGCAAAACCATTCTAGATCCCTTACAAATCGCGAACGTCGCGATCGCAGATACCAAACATTTCTTACAGTCATAACTACTAAGGTCAGGCGTACATTGTACCAAACCGTAAACCGTCCCCAAACTCGAATACTCAATCGCGCCCGTCGCATACTTAATCTCCGACCCACCAGCCGCAGCCCGACTCGCAATATTGATCATCATCTCATCCGTTATATCCGTAAATTGCGTTACATTTCCCGTAACATTTTGCGTGTCCCAATAACTAGATGGAGTAACGTCCCATAGTTCTTCATTATTATCCAATATACCGAAAAATGACTCGTTTGAATACCGTACCATACACTCGTCGTACCATATAGTACCCACTTTACTGTTAGGACAATAAGTAATGGGTAAGTCCGTCATGGTTGCCGCGATGACACACTCTTGACACGAGTTTTTGGTCTGGTCACCACGGCAGAGGAAGTTACCTATTAGAAATAGAAAGAGCGGAAATCATAAGAATATTGTACTGTTATTAATACTCCTATTCAGCCTATTCTTCCTTTTTTTACACCAAAATTAAAGAATGAATTTGGACCACACAAATTACCCTGCCCCACATGAAATTGAATTTGAATTTCTGCCCCACCTGAAATTGAATTTGAATTTGGACCATAAAAAACCTTACCAAATAAGAAAATAAAGAGAGAAGAAATCGTGATTATCATCAATAAAAATATGCTGAATATGAGGGATTAGTTCTGTATTTGAAACAATTACATTGATACTACTCCAAAGATCATCTTCTAATAGTAATAGCCTAATATAGGCTAACTCCATTACCATTGGCAGGAATCGAACCGCTGACCTCACAGTTAAGGCAACCACCACACCAAACACATTTGGTTACATTATTCAATAATATTAATATTCAACCTTACCGTATACGACGTCTTTTGTTCCGATACCGGCTGTTGCGTTGTGGTAGCCGTAACGGTTGGTGGCGTTGGACCTCAGGTACTCAAAGAGTGTGTTTAGATTGGTTTTGTATTTGCTGTTGCTGGCGAACGTTGTGGTTGAACAATCGTAATCAAAAATAGTCGATGCTAATGAAGGTTTTAGACTGAATATTATCATAGAAAATAATATTGGAAAGTAAATTAGCAATACACTAATTTTAGACATTTTTATTTTTTATAATTGGTTTAACAAATATTTATAAACGATTGTTAAATAGCAGAAGGAAGACTATATAACCAGTTGTAGATTTAATGGAATATCGGTGTTGTAGATTTGGCAAATTTTGAGACGACCCGAATGTCCCATTGACTTAAATAACTTGGCCTTAAATAAGGGATAACCTTAACGTGACTTTAAAGTCGAATGGACCTGTCCACGTAAATCGAAAATAATTAACTCCTAGTGACGAAAAGTTAACCATTTTAAGTTAAAAATTCGAGTTTAATACCTACACAAACAAAATCATCAAAGATGTGATTTTTGCATTATTTATTCCAATCCCGAATTTCTGGCTAGTTGTATCGGTTATTGACTTGGCATCGGGACGAGCCAATGCCAGATTGATTCCGATTCAGCAAATACTCTTTTTTTTTTTTTTTTTTTATGTAATACTATATCTGTTCCGGTCATTTTTTTATGCAATACTCTATCTGATCGGGTTATTTTTTTCGTTCGGACGAATAAGTAAGCATCACAATGTTAATTATTGCTTTGAATTTTTTCACACGCTGTATCATTTTTGTTTCATGCCATAAACGTTTACAAAGACTTTTGAATTATCAATTGGGCAGAAGAAATTTCAAAGCATACGTGTGTGATATACGGAGTAACAACACATAGGCTGCATTCTATATGATGGTTCCTGGTGACTCAATAAGCTGACATAGTCGCCGTGAAAATAACACGTATTTATCTATTTTTAAAGAGCATTTAATTTCCGCTTGAATTTCGTTTATTAGACTCGTTTAATATGTACAGACCTTCTCAAATGTTTTATGTCATTTCTCAGAATTTGCATAGTTGTTTGATCTTACCCAAGGAACCGTCGATATTATTTAAGGATAATTTTATTTCGAGACTCTAAAATCCCAAAAACTGTGTATTATACAGTTAAATTTGAGCTGTTTAGAGGTCTTAGCAGGTCATGTTTCTTTTTCTTCTGAATAAGAAGTATAAATCTAGTTTTTAAAGAGTAGATGATTTTCGCTGCAGACTCGTTTATCGTGTACCAACATCCTCAAATATTCTCTGTTGCTTCTCAAAATTGGCGTGGTTGTTTTATCTTACCCTAGGAACTGACCATATATTTTACGGGCATTTTGGTTCTGAGACCGAAAATCGAAAACCATGTCACTTTAATTTTAGCAGTTTAAAAGGTTGTAGTGGATCATGTTTCTTTTCATCCCAGATTTCCTTCCACGTGTCTAAACCACTCCATGAGTCACTGTATTCAATTTTTAGCTCGTTGTATGATTCCTATCACCTTAACGATTAACGATATGGGGAACAGGATGCTTCCATTACATACACTACTACAAAATACAGATACGAAGACGGTTAAAAACCGTTCTCCTATGAGTGGCGGAACCGTGCTCCCCCTGGCCGTGCTCTTTACCTAAGAGAACGGTTCATCCGTGCTCTTAGTTGTGCACTTACCAGAACGGTTCTGCCATGAACCGTTCTCTTATGTCATGCTCAACCGTTCTCTTTGCCCTGTTTAACCGTTCTCTTAGGCCTTTCTAACCGTTCTCTTAGGCCACTTACCAGAACGGTTCAAAATAGAACCGTTCTCTTTTCTCCTGCCCAACCGTTCTCTTTCCCCTTTTAAACCGTTCTCTTAGGTCACTTACCAGAACGGTTCTATTTTGAACCGTTCTCTTTGCACCTGTTCAACAATCTCTTTGACCACACTTTCCAGCACGGTTGCCTGATGAACCGTTCTCTTTTGTTCAAACTTCGCGCCATATGTTTGAATAATAGAGCACGCTTGAGAACATAACCGTTCTCTTTGCACCTGCTATTTTTTTTTTAATAATTTGATTTATAATTCATCCGGCCTATAATTTTTCCTGCAAATAAACGTACAATAACATTGCTCCAACAACTACATCATTCATATAACATTGCTCCAACAACTAAGCTACATCATTCATATAACATTGCTCCAACAACTAAGCTACATCATTCATATATACAACATACTTTCCGATCCACAAATTCTAGATACAATACGTATGTACTTAAGCTAAACTTCATCATCGTTCATGGCTGACTTAAACTGGAGCGCAAAGTTAGCCCATATATCCCTCACCTCGTCAATCAGCTCAAGCGGATATGTCAATGGGGCTCTAAGCATGAACTACAAACAAATTTTCAAAAATTGGTTAGAAAATTTTTATCCAAGACTCCTATATATATAAGTAAAATGAACTAAAAAACCAATAACATACGTACATTTGGAGTAATAGTAACATATCTTCCTTTGATGACGTCCAACATGTATCGACAAATATAATATCCACATAAAACGGAACCACAAGGCTGCAAAGGGGCTTGAAAGGGTAGCTCATATTATAAATAAATACTTCACGCACATGTACTATACTTAATAAGAGAAACAATATTTATGTTAATATATATATATATAGATATATACTATATATACAAGAAGTACCTTAATCTTTTTCCAAACAACGCCATTGGCCTCATATTTTGCAAGTGGATCGATAGAGTTCCTTTTCTCAAAGGCCCTGTATATATAGATAGCCAGGTTTATATATTTATTCAGTTTTAGTTGATAATGAAGCGTTAATTTAAAGTATAATAGAAATAAGTTAGACATACTTGGTAATTGTATCCATGAAAAATTGACGAGGCTCTGTATGTCCGGCAGGATCACACCAATACACTGTACTTTGAGCCGGATTGATCACGCCCAACATCCAATGCTTACTACAAGTTATAGAAAAATACAACGAAGATATCAACTTAAATATTGACAAAAAATAATAAAATAATTAATCAAGTCATCAATAATAATACTATGAAAAGAAATTTATAATTACGTACCCCTGGGCATATGGAGCAAATATAAGTTTCCGACCTTTTCCACAATCGGTACATGTCATTGCCCTAGCAACATAATCGGATCGATAATTTTCATCCGGAGCAACAGATTCTGAGGACAATGTCTCTGGGCACAAGAATCCATAGTGACTACTAATTTGCATGGTATCGGCAAGATCACTCAAATACCTACAACAATAAGAATCCATAGTAACTATCTAGTACTAGTTTGCATATTATCAGATATATATATACTAATGGGATTGCAAAGGGGAAGCTTAAACAAAGAGACCGAACCTCATAAAGAGTGTGATGTGAGAGGCACCAATCATTTGTTCATCTAACAAATGAACAACCTCCTCATAACTAAGGTAGCAAGTTTGTTCATTGTGTAACACATGTTCGTCAATGGGAACACTGATCATTGTCCCACTTGCCTTTAAAACCCGAGCCTCAGTTGCTAATAACTTCAAATCCATGGTCCTCTGCTTTTGCTTAAAATTGGGACTAACTTCAATTCCAAGGAAAGATGGCGAAATCGAGGGCGAACACTTTTGAGGCTTGGACTTCTTTGCTGCTGCTGCTTTATTTTTTCCTTGATCATTCTTTTTCATGGTTATCTAAAAGTTGGCATAAATAAGTTGATAAATGGTATAACTCTCAGTGTATCTTATATCATTATATATACTAGCTAGAAATCTTAGTTACCTTCTCAACAGGACTATGTATATGACTTTGCGGCCACTGAATAAATGAACCCTTAGCATGAGTCAATGTTATCATATCACCAACAGGCATTGGTAAATCAACATTTTCCGACCCAGAATAGATTTCCTTGATTGACACTTTGCTAAAACCATCACGAAGGGCACTGCCATGAATGGTAACAAATTCGTCCTTACTTGATAGGTATACCATTCCTGAAGCCACTATCTTCGATGATTTGTTTGGCTGTGATAGCACACAATCTTTCCAAGCCTGAAAATTTAAGTTATAGTAGAATTTCAAACTTTTTTCATTTACTATAAAGTAGCGTCTTTAATGAAAAGCTTACTGTTTCTTTTTTTTCATTTACTATAAATTAGCGTCTTTAATGAAAAGCTTACTATAAACTTTTTTCATTTACAAATTCGTCTTTAATGAAAATTTAAGTTATAGTAGAATTTCAAACTTTTTCGTGTAAACAGGCTGACCAGAATGTCCCTGTTTTATAACTGTTTCTGCCGCCCCTAAACAACCAGGCCTCTGGTTGTGCTCCGGCCACCAATTACCACACTACCACCACCGTTATATCCTATGAACACCCTACAACGAGAACCCAGGTACTCGTATCTAGATAAAATCAGAAAGCAGTTCGAAAGACAATTAAAACAATGCAATAGAATAACACAAAACAACACAAAATAACACAAAACGAATAAAACAAAGGCAATTAACAACAGAATTCAGGATTAGCATACTTACATATACTAATTTACACAATGGTATTGACAATTACATCTTAGGTTGATCTCAAACACAAAAATTCAACAAATTTTCGAAACCCATTACTAAATTTCGAAATACCAATATAATTTTCGAACCCATTACTAAATTTCGAACCCCATTACTAAGTTTCGAACCCCATTACTAAATTTCGAAACCCATTCCCAACCACAACAACTCATATCACGGCCAAATCAAATTGGTAATTCGAATAATTGAGTAAAAAAAAGAAAACAAGAGTAAAGGAGAAAGAGGGCGTACGAATTATCGATGCTTGCTTCAGTTGCTTCGAAAATTGTCGTAGTACTGTATTATTACTTCAGTTGCTTCGTCTTTGTGTTTGAGAGGAGAAGCAATGGCTGCTATGGCTGCTATGGCTGCTATGGCTGCTGCGGGTTGTATCGTCTTTGTGTTTGAGAGGTTTCCAAAAACTGACGTTTAAGTTGTATACTGTTCTTTTGTGATTCTGTTTCGAATTATGAAAGACAAAAGAGAACGGTTGTTAGAACAACCGTGCTCTTTGTTAATGTAAGAGAACGGGTGCCAAGGGAACCGTGCTCTTTGTTAATAACAAAGAGAACGGTTGGAAACAGAACCGTGCTGGTTGATTATGAAGAATAACAAAGAGAACGGTTGTTATTTGAACCGTCTTGGTTGTTAATAACAAAGAGAAATCTTGTTAATAACAAAGAGAACGGTTGGAAGGATAACCGTGCTGGTTGATTATTAACAATAACAAAGAGAACGGTTGTTAATTGAACCGTCTTGGATGTTAATGTCTGAATAACAAAGAGGACGGTTAAGCGTTTTAACCGTTCTCTTTGGTTTTATTTTAAACTATAAAGACGGGCATTTTATAGAACCGTCTTCTATTGCTATATTAAAAACTCGCGCCCACTTTTTGTGACAAATTAAGACGGTTCCGCAAAATTTCGTACCTTAATCCCCGTCTCCTAAACCTATATTTGTAGTAGTGATACAACATGTAGTAATTAAAGCGGCAACTATCATATATAGTTAGTACTTAACTCATTTTAAACTAAAAACAAAAGTTCTGGTTTTGGAGAACTTTCAGCAGCTCCTTGGTCCCCCTAGCAAAGTTTTTGATTCATATGGAAAATGACCATTACAATTTACAAAAACTCGTTGACTGACCCATTGACTCGGTTCAAATTATTTGGAATCCAATTCAATGAGCGGAAATTTGGTGAATCGGAACCAACATGTCTCGAATTGAATGGGAATTATTCAAGAAGTGTCATTTATAGCTTGATTGAGAGATCTTCTGACACTTGAACTTTAACTTGGTTCTATTTAATAACGGTTTAAATATTTGTTAAACAAAAAAAAAATTAAAAATAAAAATGGCTCAACTTAATTTTCTAATCTACTTTACAATATTATTCTCTATGATTATCAGTTCAAATATATCTCATTAATGTAGGCATGGAAACAGTGGAACGAGGGAGATGACATTTATTTGATTGATCCGATAATAGCTTACCAAGGTTTCGAAGCAGAGATCTCAAAATGCATACATGTAGGGCTTCTTTGTGTTCAAGAATATGCTCAAGATAGACCAGACAGGCAGACATGTCCGATGTTATCGCAAAGCTTAATGTTTCAAGTACCGAAGCCTTTCAAAAGCCCAAGCAACCGACTTTCACTCGATCTATGCGTGGTACGGGTACCAATACTCAAAACCACCCGACAATTTGCACGAATGGCCTCTCCATCACAAATATCAGCAGTCGATAGGTACAAACATTATAAGAACATAATTCATACAAATACTAGAAACTATATGTAAAGTCGTAAGGTGACATTACCGGTAGTATACTGTATTTCTAGTTATGTACGGAGTATATTGGAACGTAACAACAAAATCTCATCATATTAACCAAGTGGATGACCGTAAAACATTAGTGTAGCGTGTTAGAGGCCGGTAACCCAAAGATCGCATATTTTGGCATCGGTACATGGTAAGTTTAATTTCATTTTGGTTAAGGGAAACTGACAATTACTTATCTCATGAGCACATTGACTAAATTTTTACTTTATAGTGGCTTTATGTCTCTGCTACACAACCGTTTTACGGTCATCCACTTCGCTAATAAATTGAGATTTTGTTGTTACGTTCCAATATAATCCGTACATAACTAGAAGTACAGTATACTGCATGTAATGTCACCTTACGGCTTTACATAGTGTCTAGTATTTATATGAACTTGTTGCGGATGTTACTTAAAGGAGGCTTGCTTGTAAGTGTTCTATTTCGAAACTAATTCTGTTGTTCATAGAATCTTTGAGCCTAACGACCGCTGATATTTGTGATGGAAAGGGCATTCGTGCAATTTGTCTGGTGGTTTTGAGCACTGGTACCAGTATCACGCATAAATCGAGTGAAACCCGGTTGCTTGGGCTTTTGAAAGGTTGCGCTACTTGAAGCACTAAGCTTTGCGATAACATCGGACATGTCTGGTCTATCTTGAGCATATTCTTGAACACATAGAAGCCCCACATGTATGCATTTTGAGATCTCTGCTTCGGAACCTTGGTAAGCTATTATCGGATCAATCACGGAAATGTCAATGTCCTCACTCCATTGTTTCCATACCTACATTAATGAGATATATAAGAAGATATATAGTCAAAGCATCAACAAGTTAAATTCATTTTTCTAAGCAAGACTTACATATCCCAGAAGGCTTAATGATGACTCGTCAAACCATCTAGTCTTTTTTCCGGTTATTATCTCAAACATCAAAACTCCGAAGCTAAATACATCCGATTTTTTCAGAGAAACGCCCTTCGATTGCATACTCGGGAGGCATGTAGCCACTGCAATAGGTAATAGCTGAACATTAAGCCAATATGTATATCGATAGTAACTATAGTAAGTATTTGCTTTGGTCTGTTAGAACTTACTATGTTCCGACGACCCTTGTGGTATCAGCCTCACTCTGGGCACCTCCGAAAATACGTGCCATGCCAAAATCTGAAATTTTTGGGTTAAGGTTCTCATCAAGCAAAATAATGTTGGCAGCCTTGAGATCTCTATGAATGATCGTTAGACGGGAATCCCGATGAAGATAAAGGAGGCCTCGGGATATCCCTTCTATAATGGTGTAACGCTTCTTCCAATCAAGGATTACGTTTTTCTGAGGATCTGATCAAGAATTACAATAGCGAATTCCTCAATTTCTGTACTTTATAATACCATAGTTGAAAAATAATGAGCATCCAAACTTTATAATAATAACGAACCAAAGAGAAATGCATCCAAACTTTTATTGGGCATGTACTCATAAACAAGCATTCTTTCGAGGCGCTCCCCACAGCAGCCCAAGAGTTTGACGAGATTTCGGTGCTGAAGCTTTGAAATAACCAACACCTCATTCATGAACTCTTCTGCCCCTTGTCGAGAAGTTCCAGATAATCTTTTTATAGCTACTACTCGTCCATCTTCCAGTGTACCCTGCAGTTAAAACAGACGATGAGTTTGTGCTCGCTCGGTTCCAATCATTTGTTTACCTTTGATTAAAATACTCTTCATAGAGAATATAAATGGTAAACAAATAATTGAAACAACGGGAGTGATAGATAACGGACCAATAAATTCCACCCTATTTGAACCCTGCCTTGTACACGGGACCGAATCCTCCTTGTCCAAGCTTATTACATTCTTGGAAATTGTTTGTCGTAGCAGAAAGTTTTTCGAACTTGAACAATGGTAGCTCTTCAAGTTTATCAAGGCTTTGATTCCCTTCAAAGAAATCCAACGACGTATTGTTCCATTTTGCTGATTAGTTTAACAATCACAAGTCACTGTTAGCTTTACAAAAAAAGCATTTAGGATTTGAAGATTTCTACTCCCTTTGTCCGAATACTTTGTGCCCCTTTACGGAGAATACAAAAGGTAAATAAATAAACGGACGAGGGAGTACTCTTTAATTAGCCATATCCATTGCCAACGGTTTTGAAAAAGAGTCGTCACCTAGTCTCGCCTTTCGTCTAAATAATGAAGAACGCAGATCCAGTGCCTAAATTAATTATAAGTTGATAATGAATGTTAAAAAGACGTGATTATTATTTAATAGTATAGATTGAAAACGCAGATCCCGTGCCTTATTTTTCAAATGCTACTCTAACTAGCATTTTATTTTGGGTAGCTTATATATAATCAACATATTAATATTAGAAATAGATTGATCAATTAGATTATAGATGATAGATTTGATTTACAAGTTTGACTAATAGATTTCAATCAGTAAATTTAGCAAAAGTGTTTGGAAATTAACGGGTTATTAGGTAAACAAATGACTGAAATATGTCGAGAGAGTATTTGGCTATAGATCTGAGATTTCATACCGGTTTGATGAACCTTGTCACTGTTCTTCTTAATCTTACGCTGTCTAACGACAAAAGAGACTGTTATCGCTACTAATACGGCTGAAACAAGAGCTAATGAAACAATAATTGCGATCACCTTAGCTGATGTTTTGCTTTTACCTGCACAATTTCATTTGGAAGCTGAGTTTAAATTAAATCTCGTGTCGTGTTCGTGTCCAACTCAAATCTGCTAATTTTGTATCATTTTTTCGTGTCTTGTAAATGTTTGGAAAGTGTACAAATATATTTATGTGATAGGGGATCAATAAATAGTGACTAAAAAGAAACGTCGTAGTACATAGGTCATTCTGTCAAGTTCGTGTTTAGAGAGCCCGACCCAACCAAATCCCGTGTCATGTTTGTGTCGACCCACTTTCATAATTTTGTCACTAAGTCTCAACAAAAACCCATTATTCCGTGTCAGGTTCGCGTCGTGTTTTAAAGTCGTGTCATGATTTGCTGCCTCCAGATGAGATAACATAATATTAGTGTACGTACTTAAGCCGTTTGAGTAATAATAAAACCGACATCAATATATATGTAGTAAGAGAGACTAACTAAATTCAGCAAAATTTTATAAGTATTATTCCGTTTCACAAGACAGCCACCATGTCGTAACATAAAGCAAAAAGAGCTTCGTAAACTTACCAGAACTAGGATTATTGATCCCCGTCCCCGTCCCCGTCCCATTGCTCGTTAGCGATGGTAGGACCGTCCCCATCAAAGTAGCATTGCCATTAAAAAACGAATACGTCTCATATCGAGCATTGCAACTATTCAAAACCATTCTAGCTAGACCCCTCACAAATCGCGAGTGTCGCGATCGCAGATACTAAACATTTCTTACAATCATAACTACTAAGGTCAGGCGTACACTGTACCAACCCGTAAACCGTCCCCAAACTCGAATACTCAACCCCTCCCGTCCCATACTTAATCTCCGATCCACCAGCCGCAGCCCGACTCGCAATATTGATCATCATATCATCCGTTATATCCGTAAATTGTGTTACATTTCCCGTAACATTTTGTGGGTCCCAGCAATCCGACCCAAGCTTTTCATTATAATCCAATTTACCGAAAAATGACTCGTTCGAGTAACGTACCATACACTCGTCATACCATATAGTACCCACTTTACTGTTAGGACAATAAGTAATGGGTAAGTCCGTCATGGTTGCCGCGATGACACACTCTTGACACGAGTTCTTGGTCTGGTCACCACGGCAGAGGAAGTTACCTATTAGAAATAGAAAGAGCGGAAATCATAATAATATTATTATTAATAGTTCGTATTTGAAACAATTACATTGATATAGTATTTATACTAATAAAAATATTAATAATAGTTGAACCTCAACCATCACCTTATATTAATGATAGTTAGGTTTTGGTTGGGATGATTCATCTATTATGGTATTAGAGTCAGTTTGACCGAAGTGAAACCCGCCGATTCTATCTTATACTGCTCCAAATATCTGAAGATAATAATCGTATCTTCTAGTAGTAGCAGCATAATATACATTATTCTATAATATTAATATTGAACGTTACCGTATACGACGTCTTTTGTTCCGACACCGGCTGTTGCGTCGTGGTAGCCGTAACGGTTGGTGGCGTTGGAGGTGAGGTAGTGAAAGAGTGTGTTTAGATTGGTTTCGTATTTGCTGTTGTTGGCGAACGTTGTGCTTGAACAATCGGAATCAAAAAAAGTCGATGCTAATGAAGGTTTTAAACCGAATATTATCATAGAAAATAATATTGGAAAGTAAATTAGCAATACACTAATTTTAGACATTTTTAATTTTTATAATTGGTTTAACAAATATTTATAAACGATTGTTAAATAGCGGAAGAAAGACTATATAACCAGTTGTAGTTTTAACCGAGTGTCGGTGTTGTAGATTTGACAAATTTTGAGACGACCTGAATGTCCCGATTGACTTGCATAACTTGGACTTAAACATAAATGATGCGGAATAGGATAACCCTAACGTGACTTTAAAGTCGAATAGACCTATCCACGTAAATCGGAAATAATTAACCCCAAGTGACAAAAAGTTACCATTTTAAATTAAAAATTCGAGTTTATCTACGCAAACAAAATCATCAAAGATGTGATTTTTGGATTATTTATTCCAATCCCGAATTTCTGGCTAGTTGTATTGATTATTGACTTGGCATCGAGACGAGCCAATGCCAAGTTGATTCCGATTCAACAAATTATCCGATTTTATCAAATCGAGGTAACAAGTAATACAGCTGAGCATTCTCCAAAACGGTTCCAAACTCTTTTTTTCATGCAATACTCTATCTGACCCGGTCATTTATTCGTTGCATCCGACCAATATGTAAGCATCACAATGTTAATTATTGCTTTGAAATTTCTCACACGCTCTTTTACATTTCTTTCCTACCATGGACGTTTACAAAGACTTTTGAAAGCGTGTGTGATATACGGGGTACAATAAATCTATCTTAAGACGGATATAACTGTTTTAAGACTAAAACGGATCAAAGATACCCACTGACATAGATTAGATAAGATTTTTTGCTTATATCTAGGCATTTTGTTTTTGTTTTATAGGTAAAGTGGTAGCTATTTGACCGATCTTATTGCTTCAGACGGATATGCTTGATTTGAAACAAGAATTTGTGAGCGGAGTAACAACACATAATCTCCATTCTATATGATGGTTCCTACTTCCCGGTGACTCAATAAGATGACATAGTCGCCTTGAAAATAACATGTATTTATTTATTTTTAAGGAGCATTTAATTTCCGTTTGAATCTCGTTTATTAGACTTGTTTATTAGGTACCGACGTTCTCAAATGTCCTATGCCGTTTCTCAAAATTTGCATAGTTGTTTGATCTGACCCAAGGAACCGTCGATACTATTTAAGGATAATTTTGTTCCGTGATCCTGAAATCCCAAAAACTGTGTATTATACACTCAAATTTGAGCCGTTTAAGAGGTCTTACCGGGTCATGTTTCTTTCTCCCGTAAATAAGAAAAATCTGAGTCGTGTTTCTTTTTCTTCTAAATAAGAGGTATAAATCTATTTTTTAAGGAGTAGATTTTTGTTGCAAACTCGTTTATCGTGTACCAACATCCTCAAATATTCTCTGTTGCTTCGTAAAATTGGCGTGGCTGTTTTATCTTACCCCAGGAACCGTCAATATATTTTACGAACTTTTTGGTTTCGAGACCGAAAATCGAAAACCAAGTCACTTAAATTTTAGCAGTTTGGAAGGTGGTAGTGGGTCATGTTTCTTTTCATCCCAGTTTTCCGTCCACGTGTTTAGATCACTTCATGAGTTACTGTATTCGATTTTCAGCTCGTTGTATGATTCTTATCACCTTAACGATTAACGATTAACGATTTGGGTAACAGGACGCTTCCGTTACATACAACATGTAGTAATTAAAGCAGCATGTATCTACTAGTATATATTTAAGGCGTTGAACAACGTAAAAACATAATACGGATCAAATAGATATATTTAATCAAAAATATATAAAATGTTTATTGTAAACTTGCTTCGCCTATCTATATAGTTAGTACTTAACTCATTTTAAACTAAAAACAAAAGTTCTGGTTTTGGAGAACTTTCAGCAGCTCCTTGGTCCCCCTAGCAAAGATGTTGATTCATATGGAAAATGACCATTACAAAAATTCGTTGACTGACCCATTGACTTATTGTAGTGGCTACATGCCTCCCGAGTATGCAATCGAAGGATATTTCTCTGAAAAATCAGATGTATTTTGTAACACCCCCATTTATTTAAGAGCCTTTAGCAAGACATTCTCAAATAAATAGGACTGTTACCATCTCGGAATGTCCGAGGTAGTGAATAACAAAGTAAAAACAAACCAAAGTACTTTATATAAAATACGATAAAATTTAAACTTTAGATATTACAACTACTACGCAAGAAATAAAAGTACAACTTATGATAACATCTAAGTATGTGATCTAATTCTAAGTAGGTCCAAGCCATGTCTCACTCCTTGCCCAAGCTCCTAGTCCATCTGTCTCTGACCTGTAGAATCTACTCCCCATTCCGGATCATCGTAGGTGTACACGAATACACTGTCAACCTCGCGGTTGAGTAGGGTAACACAAAAATTAAAATGCAACAGATAAATGATATGCAAATGTCATGATATGCTCGAGCTCAATCACAATCTCAATCTCAACCCGAAACACCAATCTCAAACCCGAAACACCAAGCCATACCGAACCTCCCGGCAGACTATAATCGGTCGTCACCGAACACCAGCATAACAGCTGAGGTCACCAGGTCTAGTCCTGCAGAACTAGCCTGGGCCTAATAATATCTCATCATCTCAACTCCGTATCCAATGCATATGCCATGCTCATGTGTGCAACAGTAATAGTAATTATACTTATGAACGCAACAATTATAAATAACCATTAAATACCATGCTCATATATACCTCATATTTGCATCCATTATATACAAGGCAACAACCATTCATAACACAACACAGAGTAAACATTCATTCACAACACTTCATAGAGTATAGTGTCAGTGTATCCTACCTGGATAGCAATGTAATCCAAATAGCAATCCAATCACAACCAGAATATTCCACCTCAACTCGTTACCTAAAAACAATTAACAATGACATACATAATTACTACTATATCATTACCCAATCAAGTGTAGTATAATAATTATTTAACTTATTTAACGAATTAATATATCACATGTAACGAAGATATATATATTAGACGTAACTAATAATAAAATATCATCACAAATTAAATTAAACAATCTCAATTGATTTAATATTAATTATCAATTAAACAACTAAACCAACTAATTAATTAAAATACCAATACTAATAATTTATAATAAGAATAACAATAGTAGTACTAATACTACTAATAATAAGAATAATTATAATAGTCATAATAATATTAGCAACAATATCAACAACAACAACAACAACAACAACAATAATATTAATAATAATAATAATAATAATAACATGTATATAACACAAAACAGCCCCCATAGCCCAGGGTTCGACTCCCACAACCAACAACTATGCAAAACAACCAAACCATCCAAACACAACTCCTATTTGTACATCCCTAGTTCACGACATCACCACCACCAATCAAGACATCTACGACCACTACCAACGATCCTAAACTCATCTACGTACTACAAGCTTCCATTACCAAGCATGAGACACCACCGAGAGCCACCACAACACCCACCACAACAACTTTGAACAGCCTGCCCCACGCACTGTGTTACTCTGTTCAGCACGTGTTCATCTGCGCACCCCTCTTCTCACGCATATTCTCTCACCACCACGCCCCTCATACCACCCCTAGCCACCACCGTGGTCACCACTGACCCATGGTGGTTCCATGGGTGGCACACGTGTGTCCTCGTGCCCCATGAATCAACACAGAACCGACCCCAAAATTGCTATAGAACACGCGCTCGTACCCAAAACCGTGTTAACACCCCTTGAAAACTCGACTCCTACCACCAGTACCACCACCCGAACCACCACCTAACTCCTCCCTAGACATCTCCCAAACCCCACAAAACTACTAGTGGTAACCACCAGGCCTCGACACCCCTATTACTACCCGAAACAGCCGCTCAAAAGATAGTCCCACACAACCCTATGACCCCCTGTTTTGCCTCCCCTAAACAGACCGTCACAGTACCCCTTTTCTCCGACCACCACGCAACATCCACAACCACCACGACAACTATGGACTCCCTACTATGACTAACCAGAGGCTCGTATTCAAAACACAATCATAACAGTTCGAAAATAATAGAAAAAACGCTGGGTAAAGTACCATTCGAAGTGCTTCTTACAGTGACGGCGATGAAAACGAATGTGGTCTTGCTTTCTCTCTAGTTCTTCCCCATCTCACGGTGGTGACTGAGGTAGCAATAGGGTTTCAAATTGAAGGTTGTATGAGGGGGAAGGGAGGCTGGAAAGTCGATGTGTTAGAAGGGTTTTTGGGTTAGGGTTGAACATGTATGTTTGTTTGTCGATGTTAGAGTATGAGGTAGGGTTTAGGGTTACGTTACTCACTCAGTTTCTCTCAACTCCAAACCCGAGTCCAACATTCCTTACTAGGCCCATCACGCATTTCGAGGTCATTGACCTCTATTTACCGTTCTCGACTCGTAGTATAAAATAAACGAGTACGTATAATTTACTTATACTAATTAAATAAATTTTGGGAAATATAATTTTATTACAACTAACATAGAATATAAAAAAAATAGAATTTAAGTATAATCATGACGCAATTAAGAAAACAAGTATAAATGAGAAATCAAAATAAAATATGAAATATATTTAATTAAAATATATTATTTTATAAAGAAAATACGAATAAAATGTCATTTTATGAAGTAATCATCAAATATAAAAACAATTATGAAATACGAATTAATCGTAGAAATACGATTTATAAAATAATAACAGTTTACGTAAAATACTTTACAAACATTCCATTTGAAATACTTGTATAAAACACGGTTTGACTATCGTTGACCGAGGCTAATATACGGGGTATTACAGTCTTCCCTCCTTAAAACGAACTTCGTCCCGAAGTTCGCTACCCCGCAACGATAACAAAGTACCCCACCAACATAAGATAACACAAGTAGTACATATACATAAGCTCTAAAACGCGAAGTGTTACATATTTAGCTTCGGAGTCTTGTTGTTGGAGATAATAACTGGTAAAAAGACTAGATGATTTGACGAGTAGTCATTAAGCCTTCTGGGATATGTAAGTCTTGCTTACAAAAATGAATTTAACTTGTTGATGCTTTGATTATATTTCTTCTTATATATCTCATTAATGTAGGTATGGAAACAATGGAGTGAGGACACTGACATTTCCGTGATTGATCCGATAATAGCTTACCAAGGTTTCGAAGCAGAGATCTCTAAATTCGTACATGTGGGGCTTCTCTGTGTTCAGGAATATGCTCAAGACAGACCAAACATATCCGATGTTATCGCAAAGCTTAGTGCTTCAAGTACCGCAACCTTTCAAAAGCCCAAACCGGGTTTCACCCGATTTATGCGTGATACGGGTACCCGTACTCAAAACCACCAGACATATGTATATTTGAACCGTCGTAAACTTAAACCGATATTGTTGTTCTAAATAAGAATTTGTATACTTTTATAATGTCAAGCAAGTGCGTTGTTTTTAGTTACGTATGAGTTAAGTGTATAAATTTTTCTTACTTTTTATATTGATATAATGCGATATTAAAATCATATGTTTATAAAATATATTCACACTCTAATCAATTTTTTCATTTTAATAAAATTAAACCCGTGCATTTTTTGCACGGGCGTAAAACTAATGATTGATTATAGGACGAGTTATCCCAAACCGATTTTTTTTATACGATCAACGATTTGATATCAGATCATCAAGACGAGTTGGTTCCGATTCATCAAATGTTCCGGTTAGTCGGATGGGGTTATAAAAGAATTTATTTGTACTGGGTCAATGGGGTCAGTCAGTTGAGATTTTGTGATACTCAACCTAGGTAGCACCAAAACGGACACGGACACGACACGGACACGGGACACGGCATGCCATGAAATTTAGGACACGGGACACGGCATTTAAATTTAATAAAATATACATTTTATAGTTATATTTTTTGTAAAAGTATTTGATATTAATTTTAAATAAGTGAAGGTAAAACTTGGCCTTAATAATAAATTTATTTTCATTCCTCATCCGAATCAATATTCTAATTGATCTCTTTCGATAATGCATTTCTCATCTCAAGAACATCATTCACCACAAATGATAACGAAATATCATGGACACGCGACGGACACGGCTCAAATACCATGGACACGCGTCGAACACGTGCCCAAATAAATGTAGAAAGTTAGACACGGCTATTTAGGTTTTGGACACGTTTCGGCGTGTGTCCGTGGAGTGTCGGTGTCGGACACGGTATCGGACACGGTACGGCTCGCTGGGAGAAGTGTCCGTGCTACCTAGAACTTGCCCTTGATTTTCTTTCCATATGAATGAGCATCTTTGCTAGGGGGACCAAGGTGATGTAGTGCTTAATAATACTGCGGAAAGTTCTTCAAGAATAAAACTTTTGTTTTTAAGTTAGTCTGACAACGACAATATCGTCCATTATTTGTGTTAAAAATCCTTACTTTTAAGTTTTATCCTAATTTTGGTGCATTTAATTGATAATTACTTGAGTTTGTGATTAATTTGCGTAAATAAGCTTCTTTCGATAGTTTGGTAAGCTTTTTGCAGTATTGCAGGCTTTTCCGATAGTGAACCACTAAAATTTGATTATTTGTTTTCTATATTTGTATATTTTACATTTTATTTATCTTTTCCGTATGTGTAATGTGTTATAGGTTTATAACACGTGCTAATTGACCTTTGGGGTCACAAGAAATTTCAAGCATGAGTGTGATATACGGGGTAACATGACATAATTCCAATTGCAATACGAGAAATAACTCTCGGATTTATTATATTATACATTTATATATATTTGACTAATCTTGAAATTAAATCGATAGTGTCGTCCTAAATAAGATTTGTGTACTTTTATAATGTCTTTATTTTTACTTATGTCTAACTCGAGTGTATACTTTTTTTACATTTTACATTGGTATAACTGCGATACTAAAATCATATTTTCGTTAAATATATTTTATCTTTTAATTGATTTTTTTTCAATTTAATAAAATTAGGCACGTGCATTTTCTACACGGACATAAAACTAATTTTGGAAATATATTGTCCAATCCCGCTTGTTAGAGGGTTTTGGACGGGTTCGTCAACAAACTTTTGTTATTTTGGAAATACATTATCCAATCCCGCTTGTTAGCCGGCCAGGCGGACGGAGTCTAATAGGTCGAGGTCGTCCCTACTACTCCCTACATGAAAAGGTCTAGCACAAAAATAAAAGGTGAGTATAACTTACCAATAGGACTTGTTATCATCGTCCCCGCCCTAGTGTCGGTGGTATTTGGCAGTGGTGGCGGTGGCGAAGGCGGTGGTGGTGATGGCGGTGGTGGCGGTGGTAGTGGTGATGATGGCGGGACCATCTCAATCAGATTAACATTCCCACTAAAAAATTGTTCCGTGTCGAATCGAGCATTGCAATTTGACTGATAATATCGGGCTCCTTTATAATTAGAGAATGTCGAAATCACATCTACCAAACATTTATTACAATCGGAGTAACTAAGGTCAGGAGTACATTGTGCCAACCCGTAATCCGAATCCAAACTCGAATACACAATCTCAGCCGTCGCATACTTAATATCCGACCCGCCATTCGCAGCCAGACTCGAAATATTTTTCAACATATCTTTCGTTATTTGCCATACATTTCCCGTGACATTTTCGTAGTTCGTTATTGATCCCCACCCAGTATCTTCAGTCCGTATACCGAAAAATGACTCGTTCGAGTAACGTACCATACACTCGTCATACCATATAGTAGCTATTTTTCGGTTAGGACATACGTGAATATTCGCCAAGTCCGAAATTGTTGCCAAGTTGACACAGTCTTGACAAACGCTGCTGCTTACATCACCACGGCAGAGGAAGTGACCATAAACGGCATCGTTTGTTCCAACACCGACTATTGCGGCGTGGTAGCCGTAACGGTTGGTGGCGTTGGACCTCAGATACTCAAAGAGTGTGTTTAAATTGGTTTCGTATTTGCTGTTGTTGGCGAAGGTTGTGGTTGAAGAACATTCATGGCCAAGCAGAGTCGTTGCAAATGAAGTTTTTAAATTGATAATTATAGGAAATAATATTGGAAAGTTAATTAGTAATAGACTTAATCTTATTTCAACCATTATTTTTACTTTTTTTTTGAAGGATTTCAGGAACTGGTTTAAATTTTTGTTTAGCAAATACTCGTATAATTGTATATAAAACCGTTGTCAATTAGTCTTGATGTAACACAATGTTAAAGCAGAGTCGTACGTCAAATTTGGCAAAATTGACGACATAAATGACCGACCTGACTAACTTGACCCGTGTATTGCCAAATAGGATTACCCTAACGGGACTTATAAGTCGATTTGACCTGATGTTACTAGGATCCAAACTTGGTTGTAATTGTTGACTAAAAAATAATTTGGATTGATCCAGAGTTCCAATTTGAAATCAAAACTCGACTTTTAGCTACGTGGACAAAATTGAGGTAAGCGTGATTTGAGGTAAGCGTAATCCAAAATCGGTTTGGTAAATGATATATTGGTCAAATTTTGGTATATTGGAGACATTTATCATGTTTGATTTTCAAATATGCTATTTAGAACATTTTGTTGACATATTAAAATAGTATAGCTAATATGTTATTTTGCAATATACTGCTCGTACCAGCATATTGGATTAGCTGATTAGAAAGAAAAAAAAAAGTTGTTTTCTTTACCCTATTAATAAAATATTAACATTGTATTTTTAATAAAAATTTGTTTATGTCCTTATATGTCATTTTACAAATATCCTAAACGATATGATAACCTAAACTGCCAATTAAAAACATCTAGTCAAATCTGCTAAATCATTCTGCTAGTTAAATGTGTTTTCTAAATCTACTTCTGCCAATTTTTTAATCCGCTATTTACCAAATAGGGTTTGAGTTAGGTTAATTCCAGTTTAGCAAATTTTCTGGATTTTATTGGATGAAATTAAAAATTCATTACAAAAAAATAAAAATAGATAAGCTAAATAAATAATTGATACGAACAAAGAGTAATTAACAGTGAATTTATGGTCGGCAAGAGTAATTAACAGTGAATTTATGGTCGGCAGTCAACTTTTCGGGCATTATATTCCATAGGTCCGAATGGGATAACATCTTCCTAGATACGTACGTATCTACTGTTGAACCTTCTCCAACTTTTGCTTGTACTATACTCCGTAACATTCAATTCTATGAGTCTCAACTCTAACCGTCTCAATCATAATAAACTCCGTTCTCGCCAAAAAAAGAAATTGTATCATGTCTCAGTCATTTCTTTTATTGCATCGAATGCATACTTGTCAGAGGAAGACCTTAGTTGTCCCGCGCCGGGGCCAGGCCCCCCCTGAGTTTTGGGCCGGTCTTAAGTGAAATGTCAAATCTTCTCATAAACTACTCAATAAATGAAAAGTTGGGCCAATAAGTGAAGAGTTGGGTTTCCTTGCCTGCTTATCCATTCAAACCGTACCAATTATTAAAGTGAATAGAACTAATTTAAGAGTGGCCTAGAACCCAACATGACTGGCCCAAAAATTAATTTAGTTTTCGTAAATCGTAATATTTGGGCCGTCATGAAGTAAATACTATGCTATATGAGTACAAAAGTAGTTTATATGTATTTTATTTTTCTGAAGTTGTCATAATTATAAAAACGTTACATTCAACCTAACTAACCTCTTACAACTTTGATAGTAGATAAACTGTATTGATTGTAATTTCAATGGAATAATGAGTAACGGCTATAAGAATACTTTTACAATAAAATACTTCTTCATTATTGTGAATTTTATTTTATATAATTTTTGTTGTTTTGATTATTTTGATGGAATATAAAATTTGATATTATGCTATTTATTTGGTTTAATGTTTTTTTTCTATTGGTATTATATACTTGTAGTTTATTAGATAATATCTAATTTTATTTTGGTATTTTTAAGTCTCGTCCTATATATATTTTTATTAATTAAAAATATCAAATTTTATCTAAATTTAATTATATGCAATCATTTGTGCAAATAGTTTACTACATACGTATTGGTACAAAGTAAAAATATAATAATTTCAAGCCAATTATTGACGATATAGGCCCTGGTTTTAGACTGAAAGCGTATGAATTGAATTTAATGGAGTTAAATAGTTCAATATTTAGAACTTTAGGCTGAATTGTATGTAGAAAAATCTCAATTTAATAAGCTACCTAGTTGTTTGAGTTAAAAACATAAAAAAAAAAGTGCGATTATGCTCCGTCCCGGCCCCCCTAATAAAACTTCTCAAGATCCGCCACTGATACTTGTCATTATAGAGTTAAATATTGCTATGAAACTTCCCACACGATATTTTTTGTATTTCGGATCCTCTTCATTTCCTACAATTACTTCTCAATGACTCAGATTTCATCCTAAAATAATCTGACGGTTAACTAATTGATCAGGTGGAGAATGAATAATAATTTAATATTATTGTATTGGAGGAAATGAAGCGAAATGGAAAGGAAAAAATGAAGAAATTCCATACTCATTTTTTTTGTTTATTATGCCGTGAACGTTTAAAAATTATGACAAACTTTAATATCAATTGGTCTTGAAGGCTGAAGCCACAAGAAATTTCAAAGTATGAGAGTGATTTAAGGGGTAACAAGAGCAATTAGAGGATTATACAACCAGATGTATATATCTGTTAGTATAGATTTTGTTGGTAATTTAAGTGTAATTACCGGTTTATTTTCCGTATTTTGGGTTTGGTTCAAAGACGGACGAATTTAAAAATAGTAAAGCTAGTTCGGGAAGTACGGAGTGTACACTAGTCTAATGTTTAAAAGTTCGCAGTATAGTTGCCTTACGAACAACTATGCGGGGGTATCGCTGCCCGGTCTCACCAAAGAATTTATCGAATAAAACAGATTTTGGCGGTTGATTTCGAAGAGTTGTAACTTTTCAGAATTCTAACTCAATCCCTTCCCTTTTACCCTTCACTAGTTTTAGCCCGTGCAAAAAATGCACGGGTTTAATTCTATTAAATTAAAAAAAAGAAAAATAAAAAGGGGAATTTATTTAATGAAAAATATAATTTTGGTATCGCAAGTATATAATGCATTAATTTTCGCCAATTTATATATTATAGTATTATATTTGGTATTCACTTTTTGTTTCTATTTTATACTCATTGTCACTCAATTTAATCATTTTAGTTTTTGCATGTTAAATTAATATTAACAATTTCTTTAATCTTGGAATATACTATATTGGTAAAGTCTAGGCGTCTCCATCATATTATTATTATATTTTTAATTTATGTAAAATTAGTTAACTTATTATCAATTACCATCAAAGATTTGATTTTTACAGTTGAAAATGAAATTAGGATTTCGGAAGATTTCATATTTCAATGTGCGATTATAGATTGTAACTTATTTAATTAATGAAAGTAGTGAAAAGATTAAATTGATGAAAGTTTGAGGAGAGATAATTAATTATGTAGAATGAACATGGTGGATCCTACTTTAATTAATTTTTTTTTCTCTTCCTAATTTTGATCGACCATAAGAACTATGTAAAATCTATTCCTTTTATAGTAAAGGGATTTCTAGAGTTTTTGTTGAATTTACAGGACTATTTTTTGTGCTTATATACAGAATTTTGGTTTGAATTTTATGATGATATTGGCGAAATATGATCATTCTGATATATATTTATAGGACCGTTGCATTGTATATCGTATGTTAATTTAAATTCAACAAAAAGCCGATTTTTTGTGCAGGATTTTTGTTTTCTGTATATTTATAGATTTTTAGTTGAACTTATATAAGATTTAACTAAAAGATTTAAATTCAACATAAAGACTATTTGTTCTGCTCATATACAGGATTTTTGTTTTTTCCATTATACAGGATTTTTATATATCGGACCGTTGTATATCGTATTTTATCATATTTTATCTTGTTTGATATTTTAATATGTATTTGATTTGATTGAAAAATATAATATAATTTACTTCTTGGACTAATTATTTTTGCTGTTGGTAATTTTTTGTTTTTTGGATTTAGTTTTTGGATCGTTAAATATCGTATTTTATTGGACTGTTGTATTTAGTTATTTAAATATTCAATTAACAATAATTTGATCATATTGTATTTTATTATGATAACCACGAAATGTACTATTGTAATCGATTACGTAAATAGGAAGGAGAAAAGATTAGAATACGGGATTACGGATCATAATTAATTACAGATCGAAATTAATTATGAATATGAGAAGAAGGGAAATTAAATAAGTGTGAAAGATGGTGGACCCATACATTCCTTAATGTAAGGACCAATGGGGGACTCTTATTTTCCATTCCTTTTTTAGAGATAAATTTGTCTATATATATGATAGATAAATGGATCAGATTTTCCCTAAGAGAAATCACTGATAATCAAATCAATCTTCTAGAACATAAAAACGAATTACACATAAAAGCTTCGAATTACATCTCTGTTTTCTTGCCAAAAACCGAGAACACTGTTTTATCTCTGTAGAAAATTCGGAACATCCCAGGCACTGATATACGGGACGAATTTTCTATAAGGAAAGCGTAGCGATTCAGTGTTGTTTTCATTGTTTTTGATTTCTTTGACAGTATATCCATAACAGATTTCGAACTTTATAACAAAGAATTTGAGCTTATACATATATTTTACGAGTTTTATTAACAAGAGTATGTGCTCTTTATAAAAATAATTGTAAATCAAAAAATTATATTGAAATTAAAAACGAATACATAAAAAAAACTCAAAAAATTTAATTTCAACACTAAAAAATTATAGTGCAAGAAAAAATTGTTAAAAACTCAAAAAAATTGTATGTAAACTCAATTAGATTTATAATAGATGTATAATACCCGTATATATCTGGATGTATAATCTATTTGTGGTAACAAGAGTAATGAGAAGATGACATACACGATGTGTATAGAAATATCCGTGTACAACCAATGAGAAGGTGACATGTGGCATTTATCACTTTAACAGCAGTTTGTTAGTTTAAGGTTAGGTTAGGAATTTAACTTGTGTAGTTAACATCTATATCTAAGTTGTTTTCAAATCGTATTATTCTAAATATATATCATCGAAACTAAATAATAAATATTCATACATATGTTTTTTTATCTGATGTTTATACACTTTTTTGTCATCAAACTTCGATTTTGTTTTATATCTGACGTCTATACACTTTTGTTTATGACTTGATTTTCGCAAAATATTTCAATTGATGGGAAGAATCGAACCAAAATAATGTTACGGGAAATGTATCGCGATTTATGGAAATAACGAAAGATATGTTGATAAATATTTCGAGTCAGGCTGCAGGTGGCGGGTCATATATTAAATATACCACGGGTGAGGTTGAGTATTTGATACGAATTGAAATGTGGAAACGATATTTGATAGATTAGACCTATAACCTATCAATGATGAACGACTCAAGAGTCAAGACCTATTGAGACGAACGAAGTTTATATCCAAAGACGCGTTTGAATAGAAACAAAAATGCTAAGCAAGCAGGAAGATGATTTCTTTTGATTGAAAAAACTGAATCATAATACAATCTGACCAAAGGGCTATAAATAGCCAAGGTGAGCGACTGTTTTCGAGAAACAAGAAAAACGAAAAGTCGACATTAACTAACATAATAAAGACTAATTGAACTTAGCAACAACATAGGAAATAACAAGTAATAACTCTCCTTCAAGACTCCAACTATTGGACCAAAATGCACTCTTCTACGTGAGAAGCCACGAAATGAATTCTCGAATCCGAAGACTCGGTAACGGTTGCTAGCAAACTCGCCTCTAGGTCGATGTGAACCGTATCATCTCCTCCCTTTTGAAAGGGAATTGTCCTCAATTCTGTATTCTCGCTTCACCCGGATCGAAGGCAAAGATATTTAGGGTGTCCGATTGTGTCACTTGCTGTGCAAACTGCCCAAATTCATAGTTGTCGCCAAACAAATTACACGGTGCCTTGAAAACAGAAATGAACTCCTCCCTGTTGAAGGTTTGCTCAAGATCATTTCTCATTGCTAGCATTGAAATATTTTGACTCTTTTTACGACTAGTGTACATAGCTCGGATGGCTTGAGAAGGCATAGGCTTCAACACGACCTTCTTCCCCTTAGAAAACAGTGTATACTCATTTCAACGACCCATGTGTGTCACGTCCCGATCATGTTGCCAAGGTCTTCCTAAAAGCACGTGACAAACATCCATAGGAACGACATCGCATAAGACCTCATCTTCATAGGAACCCATTGTAAAACACACACGAACCTGTTTTGAGACTTCCACCTTCTTACCATCGTTTAACCAATGTAAAGCATAGGGCTTGGGATGAGTTATAGTTGGCAAGGCTAATTTCGAGACCATCTCATTTGAAGCAGCGTTTGTACAACTACCACCATCGATTACCACACTACACCACTTATCATTTACTCGGCACTTCATATGGAATAGCTGAGCACGCTGCTCGGTGTGACCTGGTTCGGAATTTATTTGTAATGAACGAATCACAAGGCAAGTATCATAGATTGGAGCTTCATAAATTTCAGGCTGCTCATCCTCTTGGTTAGGTTCATCAAGGTTAAACAAACCACCTCTAGTCTCGTCCTCTTCCTCGCGCAATTCATCCCGGCACTCCATTGCTTTTCTCATGGTAACCACTCGTTTATTTGGACACGAACTTTGATAATGTCCGAATCCTTGACACTTGAAGCATCTAACTTTAGCAAGGCTGGTTTTTTTGTTTAAGGAAGATGATTTAGGGGTATTAAAAGTAGCAGTAGGGTTGGGACTCTTGTTTGGCAAGCTACTGGATGCAGGGGTATTTGTTATGGTGGGTGTGTCGGATTTCGACCAGGTTTTGGGGTTATTATAATCCATATTCGACCCTCCCCCACATTTGGCTCTTCCCTGCGACTCAAGTTTTAAGCACAATCCGCAAAGTGTGTCGAAATCGGAATATGGATACAATTCTACGACATTTGAAATACTGAAATTTAGACCACGTAAAAACCGCGACATTTTCTGCTCCTCTATTTCATCTATTTCTCCCATTAAAGATAAATTTTCAAACTCATTAATATATTCACTCACGCTCAAATTCCCCTGTTCAAATTCGGCAATTTTACGGTAAGTAGTAATCCTATGAGTCGTGGGTACATACCGTTTTCGAAGTTTGCGTTTCAACGACTCCCACGAAGCAATCTTGTCCTTGCCAGCCCGCGTTCTCTTGGTTTTAAGTCTCTCGAACCATAACGAAGCCCCTTTCCCAAGGCGTAGTATGGCATAGCGACACCTCTTCTCATCGCCGAGGTCTTTAAAATCGAACATTCGTTCAATTTTTCGTTCCCAATCCAAATATTGTTCGGGGTCTGTGCCGCCGTTGAACTCTGGGAGGTCAGAGATTTTGAATTCATCTTGTTTCGTTCTAGACCGATTTCCAGTTGGTCGGTTTCGTAGTAATTCCCGAAGATTTTCGAGCAACATGTCATCGTCATATTCTGCCATGATTTCGTTTGTTGTGATTTTTTTTTTCTTTTTTTGTTTTTTTTTTGAAAACCGAGATTAAAGGATCGTCTCGATTAATATAAAATCAAGAGCCGAAGCTCTGATACCACTTATGATACGAATTGAAATGCGGAAACGATATTTGATAGATTAGACCTATAACCTATCAATGATGAACGACTCAAGACCTATTGAGACGAACGAAGTTTATATCCAAAGACGCGTTTGAATAGAAACAAAAATGCTAAGCAAGAAGGAAGATGATTTCTTTTGATTGAAAAAACTGAATCATAATACAATCTGACCAAAGGGCTATAAATAGCCAAGGTGAGCGACTGTTTTCGAGAAACAAGAAAAACGAAAAGTCGACATTAACTAACATAATAAAGACTAATTGAACTTAGCAACAACATAGGAAATAACAAGTAATAACTCTCCTTCAAGACTCCAACTATTGGACCAAAATGCACTCTTCTACGTGAGAAGCCACGAAATGAATTCTCGAACCCGAAGACTCGGTAACGGTTGCTAGCAAACTCGCCTCTAGGTCGATGTGAACCGTATCAGTATTCGAGTTCGGATAAAGTTTACGGGTTGGTACAATGTACACCTGACCTTAGTTACGACGATTGTAGGAAATGTTTGGTCGATATGATTGCGACCTTCCCTAATTGTATGGGGTCTAGATTATTTTGGAGTAGTTGCAATGCTCGATTTGAAACATATCAGTTTTTTGTTGGCAATGTTTTTTTTTTCTTTTTTTGGCAACAGTGAAAAGAGACTACAACAAAGCTAATCGAGCCACATTATGGACTCGCTTATTAAGATTACGAGAAATAAAGCTAATACTTAAGCAATGAAAGAGATCAACCGAAGACCAAATGTCCGAGATAACTCCCTTATTTTGATGATGAATACCGTCAGACCCTGCAATCTGTCGGACCACCTGCAAGCAATCTGAAAAAATACCTAGATGTAAAATACGACGTTTCACCGCCCAAAGTAAGACCTCCAAAGTACCTCGAGCTTCCGCTTGCGCAACCGATTCAGCATAAAAGACACAAGACGCCTCTCCTCTAATATCACCATTCGGGTCAAACAAAACCCAGCCTGCAAAAGATAAAAAGCTAGATTCTAAGCCGCATCGACCTTAACTCTGAAAACACCTTCATGATGATGCATACCAATCATGAAAAAAGGCATCGAATTCCTAATCCCACTATCTTCTGCATCAAACCCCATAGTCGTACCATCAGCAAGAAAGGCCCCCCGAGTCTCCTTTCCTTCTCTTGTTATCACACTCATGACCGTTCCAACTAAGGCTTGGACTTTGCTAAAAAACACATTTGGATAAAAGTCTTCAAGATTAAAAACGGCATTGTTCCTAGTAATCCAAATGTGCCACAGAATAGCCAAGAACATCACTAGACCTTCCCGACCATTCTCTAGTTTCCATAAATAATAAATCCATCCAATGATCCACAGAAGCACCTCCAAGCCTTCGGTCCCTAAGCAATTAATCCCCAGCATTGATCCTTTCCACACCCACATAACAACAGGGTAATCCCTAAACAAATGGTCTATAGATTCAATCAACTCCCCACCCTTTTCGCAAAGGCAACAAAAAAAGCTAGTATCCACACCCCTCTTTAACAACTCATTCCCTACTGGCAAAGATCCTGTAACGATCTTCCATACCAGGATCTTCCAACTTTGTGGCCCCGGCAGTCTCCACAGACGAGCTTTAAAGAAGGAATATGGAACTGCACCTAATCTCAATTCATCCTTGTCAGATTTTTTCTTCTCAAAAAAAGTTTCAAAAACCTTCGCATAGCCACTTTTCACTGTATAAACCCCAGTTGGAGAACCTAACCAAAACATCTCGTGCTGATTCAGTGAAGCACAGATGGGGATAGCCAACACCTTTCTAGCGGTTTCCTCCAAAAAAAGCTCTCTAATCCTGATCTCATCCCAGCATCTACCATCCAACATAAGGTTACCAACCTTTAAATTCCGCAAATTGACATAATCCAACCCCAGCATCTTCTTATATATCCCATTAATGTAGGTATGAAAACAATGGAGTGAGGAAAATGACATTTCCGTGATTGATTCGATAATAGTTTACCAAGTTTTCGAAGCAGAGATCTCAAAATGCATACATATGGGGCTTCTCTGTGTTCAGGAATATCCGATGTTATAGCAAAGCTTAGTGCTTCAAGTACCACAACCTTTGAAAAGCCCAAGCAACCAGGTTTCACTCGATTAATGCGTGATACGGGTACCAGTACTCAAAACCACCCGACAAATAGCACGAATGGCCTCTCCATCACAAATATCAGCAGTCGATAGGTTCAAACATTCTAAGAATATGCATACATGTAGGGCTTCTCCGTGTTCAACAATATGCTCAAGATAGACCAGACATGTCCGATAGCAAAGCTTAGTGCTTCAAGTACTGCAACCTTTCAAAAGCACAGGAAACCGAGTTTCACTCGATTTATGCGTGATACGGGTACCAGTACTCAAAACCACCCGATAAATTGCACGAATGGCCTCTCCATCACAAATATCAGCAGTCGTAGGTTCAAACATTCTAAGAACAACAAAATTCATACAAATACTAGAAACTATATGTAAAGTCGTAAGGTGACATTATCTGTAGTATACTGTACTAGTGTACTTCTAGTTATGTACGGAGTACATTGGAACGTAACAACAAAATCTCAACGTATTAACCAAGTGGATGACCATAAAACAGTAGTGTAGTGTGTTAGAGGCCGGTAACCCAAAGATTGCATATTTTGGCATCGGCACATGGTAAATTTAATTTCATTTTGGTTAAGGGAAACTTGCAATTGCTTATCTTATGAACACATTGACTAAATTTTTACTTAATAGTGGCTTTATGTCTCTGCAACACAACTGTTTTACGGTCATCCACTCCGCTAATAAATTGAGATTTTGTTGTTACGTTCCAATATAATCCGTACATAACTAGAAGTACAGTATACTACAGGTAATGTCACCTTACAACTTTACATACTCCGTAGTTCATAATTTCTAGTATTTGTATGAACTTGTTGCGGATGTTACTTAAAGGAGGCTTGTAAGTGCTCTGTTTCGAGACTAATTCTGTTGTTGTTAGAATATCTGAAATTATCGACCGCTGATATTTGTGATGGAGAGGCCATTCGTGCAATTTGTCGGGTGGTTTTGAGTACTGGTACCAGTATCACGCATAAATCGAGTGAAACCCGGTTGCTTGGGCTTTTCAAAGGTTGCGGTACTTGAAGCACTAAGCTTCATGATAACATCGGATATGTCTGGTCTATCTTGAGCATATTCCTGAACACAAAGAAGCCCTACATGTATGCATTTTGAGATCTCTGCTTCGAAACCTTGGTCAGCTATTATCGGATCAATCACGGAAATGTCATTGTCCTCACTCCATTGTTTCCATACCTACATTAATGAGATATACAAGAGGATATTCAAAGGATGATCGAACAAGTTAAATTCATTTATCTAGGCAGGACTTACATATCCTAGAAGGCTCAATGACGACTCGTCAAACCATCTAGTCTTTTTGCCGGTTATTATCTCCAACATCAAGACTCCGAAGCTAAATACATCCGATTTTTCAGAGAAACGCCCTTCGATTGCATACTCAGGGGGCATGTAGCCACTGCAATAAGTAATTCTTGAACATTAAGCCAATATATATCGTAACTAATAAGCCAATATAGAACAATAATATAAATTAGAACTCACTATGTTCCGACAACCCTTGTGGTATCAGCTTCAATCTGGGTGCCTCCGAAAATACGTGCCATGCCAAAATCCGAAATTTTTGGGTTAAGGTTCTCATCAAGCAAAATGTTGGCAGCCTTGAGATCTCTATGAATGATCTTTAGACGGGAATCCCGATGAAGATAAAGGAGGCCTCGGGATATCCCTTCTATAATGGTGTAACGCTTCTTCCAATCAAGAATTCCGTTTTTCTGAGAATCTGATCAAGAATTACAATAACAAATTCCTCAGTTTATGTACTTTATAATACCATAGTTGAAAAATAATGAGCATCGAAACTATATAATAACGTACCAAAAAGCAATGCATCCAAACTTTTGTTGGGCATGTACTCATAAATGAGCATTCTTTCGAGGCGCTCCCCACAACAACCCAAGAGTTTGACAAGATTTCGGTGTTGAAGCTTTGAAATAACCAACACCTCATTCATGAACTCTTCTGCCCCTTGTCGAGAGGTTCCTGATAATCTTTTTATAGCTACTAATCGTCCATCTTCCAGTGTACCCTGCAGTTAAAATAAACGATGAGTTTGTGTTCCCTCCGTCTCAATCATTTGTTTACCTTTCATAAAAATACTCTTGACATAGAATAAAATGGTAAACAAATGATTGAAACGAAGATAGTGCTAGATAACGGACCAATAAATTCCACTCTGTTTAAATCCTGCCTTGTACACGGGACCGAATCCTCCTTGTCCAAGCTTATTACATTCTTGGAACTTGTTTGTCGCAGCAGAAAGTTTTTCGAACTTGAACAATGGTAGCTCTTCAAGTTTATCAAGGCTTGTATTCCCCTCTAAGAAATCCAACGACGTATTGTTCTGTTTTGCTGATTAGTTCAAGAATCACAACTTACCGTTGGTATCTTTTTTTAAAAAAAGAAAGTATTTAAGATTTGAAGATTTATACTCCCTTTGTCCGAATACTTTGTTACCCTTTACGGAGAAGACAAAAGGTAAATAAATAAATGGACGAGGGAGTACTCTTTAATTAGCTATATCCAATGCCAACGGTTTTGAAAATGAGTCGTCACCTTGTCTTGCCTTTCGTCTGCATAAGAAGTACACAATGGCAACTAGCATGGCTATTCCTGAAACGGCGGTTGCTGTAACAATTATTTTCAGCCTTTTCTTATTACCTGGAAACAAAAGGGGAGCTATTTATCAATCTGAAGTTGTGCTGCGTTTTGATTCTAAGGTCTTGTTTGGAAGCGGTAACTTACCGCTTCCAAATGTATATCTCACATACGGAGTATTAGCGAGTCCATAGGCTCATGAGTTTTGTATGTGATGTCCACATTGGGTCAATTATGGGTCGGGACACCACATCGGGTTAGGCAATTTTATGGACAAAATCGGGTTAGGCAATTTGAAGTCACTTTTGGGTATCGGGTCCACCTTATTATGTTCGGTCATTCGGATGAGTCAGCTTTACAAGGTCTACTTGCCCCTTGTGTCTTAGTTGATTGTCTACCTCTGAATTAATTTCTCTCGTAAAGAAGCCGGCGCGTAGACATACTGGACAATCGAACAGGACATTAAGCGAAAAAATATAAGAGAGCTTTGTAAACTTACCAGAGTTTCGACTAGGAGTTGAACTAGGACTAAGTATCGGCGTCCCTGTCCCTGACCCTGTCCTCGTCCCTGTGGCAGTGCTCGTTTTTGGAGCTGATGATGGCGAGACTATCCCATGAAAAGCAGCATTGTCATAAAAAAAGGGATACGTCTCATAACGAACATTAAGCAAAAAAATAAAAGAGCTTTATAAACTTACCAGAGTTCCGACCAGGACTTGAACTAGGACTAAGTATCACAGTCCCTGTGGCATTGCTCGGTGACGGAGTTGGTGATGGCGATCCTGTACCCATCAAAGTAGCATTGCCATAAAAAAACTGGATACGCTTCATATCGAGTACTGCAATAATTAGACTGAAAAAAAAACAGGACCGCCCAGAAGTTGGCTATCTCACAACCGCGTCTTCCAAACATTACACACCCAAAAAAAAGCAAAACCAAAATGACAAAACAGAGGGAGTTTATAAAAACAGTTGGAGTACAAAGTCGCACAAATAAGAATCGCGACCAGACGCGAGCCATGCTAACATGGCCATGAATATGCGGGTTGGCGACTTGGGGTGCTTTACATATGACCACTCGAGCCTATAAGCGGTCCTTTTTTATTCCGTAATAAATGTGTCCACAACAACAAGATAACCAACCAACTGGTGGTAATCAAGTGGTTTTGGGTTAAACCTTGAAGTTTGCAGCTTGTCAAAGGCATGTCAACGACTTGGCGTGCTTTACATATGACCACTCGAGCCTATAAGCGGTCTTTTTTTCGTAATAGATGTTGATAGATGAACCGTCTCAACCAAAACCTTAAGGTGACGGTTGAGGTCCAACTATTATTAATATTCCTAATAGATGTGTCCACACCAACAAGATAACCAACCAACTGGTATTAGTCCAATTGTTCTGGGTTAAACTTTGAAACTTGCAGCTTGCTAAAGACGGGAGTTGAGAGGTCACAAGTTCAAATCACGGGGGCGATGATCACTTGGCCACGGAGGTGGCGCGGGAATGCATGGTCCGGCGAATTCAACACCTCGTCATAAAAAAAAAGTAACCGCACAAAATTAAGAGCTTGAGTATATAACTTACCACTAGGACTTTTTATCATCGTTCCTGCCCCCGTCTCGGTCGTATTGCTTATTGGTGATGGTGGTGGTGGTATTGGTAATGATGACGGGCCGGAAACGGGCCCAATATCGCCACAGTAAATAACACCACTACCGTTATTAATACAGTACTTTGTAGGTATCGGTATTGAATCTTCTGATGTAAGGACCATCACACCATTCCGCTCATACTTATAATGTGACCGGTCGCCCGTAGCCTGACTCGTAATATTTTTCAACGTATCATTCGTTATATACATAAATTGCGATACATTTCCCGTAGCATTTTGTGGGTTCGATTGGATATACCCGGTGTCATAATCGTGTATTCCGATAAACGACTCGTTCGAGTAACGTACCATACACTCGTCATACCAAATAATAGCCATTTTTCGGTAAGGACAATAAGTAACGGGTAAGTCCGTCGTGGTTGCCTCTTTGACACAGTCTTGACACGAGCTTTTGCTCTGGCCGCCACGGCAGAGGAAGTGACCGTATACGACATCGTTTGTTCCGACACCGGCTGTTGCGTTGTAGTCGTAACGGTTGGTGGCGTTGGAGGTGAGGTAGTGAAAGAGTGTGTTGAGATTGGTTTGGTATTTGCTGTGGTTGGCGAACTTGGTTGTGTTTGAACAAATGGAGTCTATAAAATTTGCTGCCAATGAAGCTTTTAAATTGATTATTATAGGGAATAATATTGGAAAGTAAATTAGCAATAAACTAAGTTGAGCCATTTTTAAAAAAAAAAAATATTGGTTGTTAAATAGACTTAACGATAAGAATCGTAGATTTGAACCAATAATGGTTGGTGTGAGTACTGACTAGTCAAAGTTCGATTCTTGGCTCTTGCAGATGAAAAAACCAAGCTTCAGAGGGGTCTACCATTAAGTAGTTTTCAGTACTTCAATGGAGAATGTTCTGGCTGTCGAGGGGATACTCTTTGTCAAAACTAAAAATAAGAGTCGTGGATTTGGACGGCAAAATGTCGATTTGATTAGTAGTCTGTATCCAACTTGATGGTTGTTGACTCGATATGATATAAGCTAATTTAAAATTACCTAAATAAAAATTAGAGTTTACCTAAGTAAATAAAATCCCTATAAGAATGATTATAGTACGAGTTATCCCAAACCGAATTTCTTTTTATACAATCATCGGTTTGAGATCTGATCATCAAGACAAATTGGTTCCGATTTATCAAATGTTCCGGTTCACCGGATGGGGTTACAAAATAATTTGTACCGGGTCAATGGGGTCAGTCAATTAAGATTTTGTGATACTCTACGTGTCCTTCATTTTTCCATATGAATCATCTTTGCGGGGCCATGGTGTAGTGGTTAACATTACTGCTGAAAGTTCTCCCAAGACTAAAACTTTTGTTTTCTAGTTAGTTTGATAACGACGATATCGTCCCATTATTTGTGTTAAAAATCCTTACTTTTGTCCTAATTTTGGTGCATTTAATTGATAATTACTGGAGTTTATGATTAATTTGCGTAAATGAGCTCTCCGGATAGTTTGGTAAGCTTTTTGTAGTATATTGCAGACTTTTCCGATAGTGAATCACATAAATCTGATTATTTGTTTTTTATATTTGTATATTTTACGTTTTAATTACCTTTCTCGTACGTGTTATAGGTTTATAACGCTTATCTGCCTCGGCCAATTTTCAATTGAATCGAATGGTTACTTGAATATCATAGTGTTAATTATTGCTTTGGAATTTCTCACAGTTCGTTTGTTCTTTCATGTCATGATCGTCTACAACAACTTGACGTGCCCACTTGGCCTTTGAGGTCACAAGAAATTTCAAGCATGAGTGTGATATACAGAGTAACAAGACATAATTTCGATTACGAGAAATAACCCCCTAATATATACTCCCTCTTATTCAAGATAAATGTCCCGTTTTTTATTTTTCTTTATTCGTCAAAGTGTCCCGTTGTGTACTATTTGGACCGTTTTATTACCTTTTTACCCTTCACTATTTATATTTATTACCCACCCACCCACCCCTAACCCAATATAATACCTTCTCTCTCCAATCTAAATACCCTTACCCTACCCAAAATACACAATTCATAAATCTTCAACTCACTAGCAAACAGGACACTTATCTCGGGTAGGAGGGAGTATATACTAGTGTATTACCCGTGTGTTGTGTCACGGTCCGAACTTTGAGTCGGTTCGTGAAGCGCACCCTTGTCTAAACTCACGATAATAATGAAAGCGAGAGCGTCAAGCACTAGATCATTCGTAATTGGTCTCGGTCTCGGTTTGCGTGTGTCGGGATCCTAATCTCGATCAACAACGGTCGACACACACATGCTTGTTAGTAGGTTATGAAGGCAAGAGTCATTCTTAAGAAAGCAAACAACAAGCAATAGAAGGCAACATGGTGAAAAGCATATTGATTGAATAGTACTCCTCATACAAGCAAATTTGATATTTCTAGTCTGGCAGCATTGAACATTGATGTTGCACAATAAGTATACGTTTTCTAAAATCCTAAAAACGTACCTTAAACTAAAAACGAGACTCCAAGCTTTCAACACGCAGGAAGTAGACTTGAAGTACTAAATGATACAAAAAACTAGAAATGAAAATACAAAAGTAAAATACGAAATCTACGGGCTCGAAGTGAACGGACCGTGCGCGCAATTTCTTGGCTATGAAGCTAGAATTGCGGCTAAATATGCGGGTCCTTACACTCTCCCCCACCTAATCTCTTGTCGTCCTCGACAACGCTGCAATCTTCAAGGCTGGTACAGTCGGCTGATGTCGCTGGGAGTTGGTTAGAACGGATGTGGGCGTGCTTGCTCCTGTTGCGGGAGGGGTCTTCAGGATCTGGATGGTAGGGCTTCAAGCAGCTCACATGAAACACAGGGTGGCACTTCATCCAGGCAGGGCGGTCGAGCTTGTATGCTACTTCTCCACTCATACCGTGTGCTGGGTTTTCACTTCGTGTTTTTGAGGTTGTCGACCCGTGACCTTCAATCACACTAGCTCTGATAACGGATAGAATATTATTCATTTGTGGTGGTCTCAGGGGCGGATCCAGGATTTAGGACTTAGAAGTGGGGTGGGCTAAGCTCATGTCCGCAATGGTTAGTCATACGAAACCATCAAAACATATAATTGAGGTCGAATATATGTGAAAGATGTTACTTGTTACGTAAATGTCTTAAACATATTAGGGTAGTAAATAAAAAAATTGCTATTAACGAGATTCGAACCCCTACCGTTCGATAAAAACAAATACTTTTCCTTCTACCCTTACCCAATTGAACCCTAATAGAACAATGAATGTATTTAGATGTATATTTATCTTATTCCTGAAAACATGTTGGGTTGGAGCCCACACAACCCTGTGGGTAGATCCGCCCTGGGTGGTCTGATATGTGACGATGTATTTATAATAGATCATCAAACCCTAAAATGAAACTCTAATGATAGATAGGCTTGCCTAATATAGGCCAATATCCTCATACATTGTAGGCCTTGCCTCGACTACCTTTTGAACGCACAATAAATCAAGGTTCGCACATCTCGTCACTTCATGGATCAAGCGTGAATCTCTTATGCTTTGGTCGACAAACTCCAACGATAGCCAATCAACCCAATACCGAATTTAACCGTTAACCCGTTCACTAGGTACTACATGATCAATTGATACGTCAAAGTAGTCGTAATTTGTAAACGTTCACGGCATGAAAGAAAAAATTGATTGAGACCTATAAAATATTACGAACTACATTACGATTGAGACGATCAAACGGATAGAATTGAATATCACAGAGTATATTACAAGCAAAAACTGAAGAATGTTCAATAGTTGATACATACGTAAAGTATCTAGAAAGATGTTGACACATTCGACTTACTGTAATACCAGAAAAGTTAACAAATTGAAAAACTCGTTATAAATTAGTTTTTTATTCGTTCTAATTATTTATTTATTTATTTTTATTATTTGTAAAAATTATTTTAATCAAAGGTTGAATAAATAATTAAAATAAAAAGAGTACTTAAAATCACATCCAATAAAATCGGAGTATTTGATGAATTGGGATCAATTTGACTCCACCCCTTGTCGAACCGATGACAAACGTATCTAGAAAATTTCGGTTTTGGATTAGCAGTCCTAAAATCACAATTATGTCGATTTTGTCTGTGTAGGAAAAGTCGAGTTCGGATTTCAAATTGAATCTGTATATAAACTTTGATTATTTTTAATCTGAGTGGTTTTAAAGTAGCTTATTTCAAGTCGAGTCGAAAAGTCTAACAAACATCAACTTGTTAGTGATAATTTATTCAGGTCAAATCGACCTTCAAGTCACGTTTGGATTATCCTATTCGGCATTATTTGTGTTTTGGATCAATTTTAGCAGGTCGTGCCAAATTTCAATTCTACTGATCATAACATTGTGTTAAGTCAACATATTTGACAACGGTTTATAAATACGAGTATGTGTTAAACAAAATTCGAAATCAACTTTCCAAAATCTAAAAATAATGACTCAATTTAGTTTATGGTTAATAAACTTTTCAATATTATTGTCTCCAGTTATCAATTTAAAACCGGCATTGGCAGCGACTTATATTTCCCACGAATGTTCAACGACGACCATGTTCGCCAGCAACAGCCAATACCAAACCAATCTAAACACACTCTTCCACGACCTGAAGTCCAACGCCACCAACCGTTACGGCTACCACAACGCAACAGTTGGTGCCGGAACAAACGATGCTGTATACGGTAACTTCCTCTGCCGTGGTGACCAAACCGAAAGCTCGTGTCAAGACTGTGTTGCCGAGGCAACAGATACGGTCTTACCTGTTATTGATTGTCCTAATCGAATAGTGGCTATTTTACGGTACGAAGAGTGTATTGTACGTTATTCGAATAAGTCATTTTTCGGTACGTGGGCTGAAGATCCTGGGTGGGGAGAATCGAACCAAAATAATGTTACGGGAAATGTATCGCAATTTATGGAAATAACGAAAGCTATGTTGATAAATATTTCGAGTCAGGCTGCAGGTGGCGGGTCATATATTAAGTACGCCACGGGTGAGGTTAGGTATTCGAGTTTGGATAAAGTTTACGGGTTGGTACAATGTACACCTGACCTTAGTTACGACGATTGTAGGAATTGTTTGGTCGGTATGATTGCGACCTTCCCTAATTGTATTGGGTCTAGATTATTTTGGAGTAGTTGCAATGCTCGATATGAAACATATCAGTTTTCTGATGGGAATGTTAACGTGACGAGGGCGGTCCTACCATTATTACTACCAGCGCCACCGCCACAGTCACAGTCACCTCCACCGACAAAAGGAAATACGACGGAGACCGGGGCGGGGAGTCCGGGGACGACGAGAATAAATCCTAGTGGTAAGTTATACTCAAGCTCTTATTTTTGTGCAGTTGTTTTGTGTGCATTTTTTGGTTAAATGAGCTCAGAAACTAACCGGCGGTTTGCGATTTGTTTGAAACTATTTAAGAACAACTAGTTTTAGCCCCGTGTAAAAATGCACGGGGTCGTTTTAATAATATTGTTATTTTAAATAGTTCTATTAATAATTCGAATATATTTTTGATGATGAAATTTTAGGCTATATGATATAATTGATTAAGATTTTTGAAATATCATCGACATTGTAAGTATTTTTTTTTTGACGTTATTGTCATTTTAATTTATTCTTATTGCTATTTTAATTTAGTACTGTCATGAAAATTGTACTTGAAATTTCGATCATGTTTTTATCATTTTCTGTATTTTGTTACATTTTTCTATCAATTACTGTAGTTTGGGTTAGTATTTATTATAATTATATATTATTTATTGTAATATTGATTGTTAGTCATAACTCATTATTTAATAATTATGTATAAATCGCCATCGACAATATATTTTAATATATAATATATAAGTTAGACGTTATAAATATAATCGTTTACGTATAAATTATTGTTTACGAAATAAATCAGAATTAGTACGTAATAATAACACAACTAATGAAACACAAACATTTATTCGAGAATTAATTCAGTAAACAACAATATGGTTCCACCATAATTGAATTAAAAAAAAAAGATAAAATGATGGATTAATGGGGTGACTTTACCAGAATTCATTAAATGTTTATGTATTAATATAAATATGATTGTTCGTAATATTTCTGAATGTACGATATTGGACATTTATTTAGGATATGTAGAATATTGACGTTTATGTTGCAGGAAATTCATCATATATTATGCAGGACCCACCTGAGTGAATTAAAAAAAATTAAAGCTTGGTTGATGACGTGGCTCAACCAGAGCTTGAGAAATGATTCAGGAATTATATAAATAAGATAGTTTCAGGTCATCAATTTTCTAGATTTGAGGCAAAGGGGCTTAAAATGTAGCGTCTTTACTGTTAGACTAGTTTTATGCCCGTGCAAATTGCACGGGTTTGCATTTTAAAATATTGTAAAAAAATCGTCATTAATATAAGTAGTTTTTAAAAATAAGGTTATATTTTACCTAGTTAGAGTGGTTCAATATATGAAGATGGTTTTTAAAAAAGGGTAACAAAAAAAATAATTGCTTTTAGTCATATATTATAGCATAACAAAAGTAGAAAATTTTAAAAAGAAAAAAAATAACACAATGAGCAGTAATGATATACAATCATAATTACAATTGTACTATAACTTCTCCAAATTGGACGCGCGTTTTTCATCATCGCAAATAAGGATCTTTAGTTCTTTTTTATCGTGACTCTCGAAATGGCCACATTGAGCTGACTGTGTGCAAACACCGACTTAGAAAGATATTAAGAAAATTCAAATGGAAGACATTATTTTATGTGAATTACAAAAATGCCAACATAAGACAATACAAACCCGTGTAATTGTTTTACATGTATTGAATGTTAATTAGCGCCCGTACATGTATTAATAGTGTCCTATAAATTACACATGATTGTTTTCACATGTTGGCTGTTAATTAAAACCTATGTTTTAAACTTATTGCGTAAAGCGCATGATTGATCAAGAATTTGTAATCTGAACCTGTGTAAACACCCACATTATGAAATTTGAAATATGCAATTTACACATACTATACGTGTATGAGTGAATTTGAAATACGGACCTGTATATTAGAACTATAATACGTAAGCACGTGTAAAACAAAACCTTTCAAATTGCACCAGAATGCTTAAATTATCGCGTGTGCTTTTTTCGGTTGTTTCAATAGGAGACAATCTCGTGCAAACTTTTTTTTATGATTGTTCCAATTTACACTGATCCGCGAATTTGGAAGAACGTATTTTTAGTTTTTAATAAATATAGATTTATTTGTCGTCTATCTCTAAATTTTGTTTCTTAACATATTTAATTGAAATAAATAAATGGATGAGATAAGAAAATATATAAAACCATAACCCGTAAAACCATTTTAAATTATGGTAATTTTCGTGAAACAAAGTGTGAAGCTTAGACTTACTTTGAGCGAGTTTACCGAAAACATACAAAGTCAAAAGACATGCTATTAACGACCCATATACCAACCCACCATAGTCATACATACAACTTTGTGCTCTCTCATCTCTCACCATAAATCTAACTACCTTTTCATAACATATTATTCCGCCTTCTCATTTGATTTTCGTCTCACCTAATCTGTTACACTCGCCATTTCAAGATCATTTGAACTCGCAATGTCCCAATTCCTCTCTCTCGTTGTAATTCTTCATACGGAATAATTTTTTTGTCGTATTTTTCATATTTCAATAAAAAAAATTTATGCATATGAATATTTTTTTGTCCATATTTTCAGGTTTCAGTATTAATAAGTTTTTACTTTTTATCAAAGTATTTCTGATTTTTTTCGATTTAATTAAATTTATCCTTCGATCTTAGTTATTTCCATACTTCATACGGAGTTCATCTTATGTGAATAATTTATGTGAATCATACCCTTGAGCAATTGAACACCATAGATATAGTGACTTATTTAATTTTGATGTCATATGTGAATATTTTTCATGTTAATGTTCACCCTATCTAATTTTTTTATAACAATTTTTGTTTTCTTTTTATTTGACTTATTTTGCTGTATTTTTTTTCCTATAATAATAGATGTTAGAAAAATTGCTGAATAATTGTCTTATTTATACCATAATTAATTTAACTATAAAAGTTATTAATAATTTTTTAATCTAGTTATTTAATACGCAATCCACATATATGAGTAATTTGTCAGATTTATTGTTGTAGATGGAAATAAAAGTGCACAAATTCTCATTTGTGACGACGATATCCGTCACAAGTTTGTGCCGGATAACATTTTCTCTCACAAAATACCCACTTTTTCTCTCTTTCCGACACTATCTATGTGGTCCCATTTCTCCACTTACTCATTTTATATCCATTTTATCTCATAAAATATCCGTCACAAGCAAGACTTACTAATAAAAGTGTTTGCATAGGATAATAAAAGAGAGTGGAGAAAACATGGTGGGCCACCTTTTAAAAATTAAATAAAAAATGAACTTTCAACCACAATGCGACACCTAAGCTTTGTGGTTGTTGCTTTTATATATAGGATAAAATTTTAATTGATAACTACCAAAGTCGCTAATAAAAGCGCATAACTAATTCTAATATTATGAGATTCATAATAAGAATATTAATAATAGTTGAGCCTCAACGACCATCACCTTAAGATTTTGGTTGAAATGGTTCATTTATAATGGTATTTCATAGACCTGATAAACAGATCGGATCGTGTCGGGTTCGTGTTCGTGTCATATGTAAACGGGTCACAAACCCTCTAACCTAAACCCGACCCAATTAAATTTCGTGTCGTGTTCGTGTCGACTCACTTAGATAAATGTCTCATCAAGCCTCAACCCTAAGCCTTTAATTTTGTGTCGGGTTCGTGTCGTGTTTTCGTGTCATGTCCATATTTGGAAAGTTTAAGTATATTTATGTGATGTACGATAAAAAAAATTAGGATTAATTTAGTAAACATGTCATTTGTGTCGGGTTCGTGTTTAAAGAGGTCAACCCAAATCCAATCCAATTAAATATCGTGTCGTGTTCGTGTCGACCCACTTACATAAATGAGTCATTCAGCCTCAGCCCAAACCCGCTAATTTCGTGTCGGGTTCGTGTCGTGTTTTCGTGTCGTGTCATTATTTGTCAGCTCTAGTATCTCAGCCAGTGTGACCGAAGGTCACGGGTTCAAATCCTACCAACCTCAAAACCCCTCAAAAAGCTCACGAAGTGAAACCCGCACACGATATGGGGGAGCCTGTCGCGATTGTTGTTGTGTTAGCTCTTTACAGAGCTGGATTACTTTGTGATAACCTTCTAAGATATTCTAAACTAGGAAGGAAATAAGAATATTATATGTGATTGATTCCACAAATCTAGGGAGTTTGTTATGCTGAGTGGGAGATATGCCAATTGGTCGTCGCCATTAACATGTTGAACACGGATAGCACCGAGATGGACTTGCTCTCGTGCAAAACGAGCATAAATGGAGTAAAATTCGTGAGCTTAGGACTTAAGCTAATATGTGAGATATAGTGCGATGAAATACACGCAAAATGAGACGATGAGGAGTAGAAATTGGGGGTAAAAAATGCTTAGGATCAAAACACAGCACAACTTCGGATTCACAAATTTCTCGTTGAACTTTTTTCAGGTAATAACAAAAGGGTGAAAATAATTGTTACAACCACAGCAGTTTCAGGGACAGCCATTCTAGTTGCCATTGTCTACTTCTTGTGTAGAACAACAAAGGCTAGACAAGGTGACAACTCGTTTTCAAAACCAATGGATATAGCTAGCTAAACCGCGCTCCTTCTGTCCCGATCATTTGCTTACTTTTTTTATTCTTTGTGATTGTTGAAATATCAGTAAAACGGAACAACACGTCGTTGGATATCTTAGAGGGGAATCAAAACCTTGATAAATTTGAGGAGCTACCATTGTTCAAGTTTGAAAAACTTTCTGCTGCAACAAACAACTTCCAAGAAAGTAATAAGCTTGGACAAGGAGGATTCGGTCCCGTGTACAAGGTAGGGGTTTAATTTTTAACCAAAGGTAACAAATGATTGAGACCGAGAAAGTATAACCTTGCCGCATGTTTAACTACAGGGAACACTAGAAGATGGGCAAGAAGTAGCTATAAAAAGATTATCAGGAACCTCTAGACAGGGGGCAGAAGAGTTCATGAATGAAGTGTTGGTTATTTCCAAGCTTCAGCACCGGAATCTCGTCAAACTATTGGGCTGTTGTGCGGAAGGCTTTGAAAGAATGCTAATTTATGACTACATGCCCAACAAAAGTTTGGATACATTTCTTTTTGGTACGTGCATCTTACGAAATATTACATTTAAAACAATCAGAATCCTTCTTGATCCTCATTATATTTCTACATTTGAATTATAAACTATAAATGAGTTTAAATTTACTATTGTAATTCTTGATCAGATCTTCAGAAAAACAGAATCCTGGATTGGAAGAAGCGTTACACTATTGTAGAAGCGATATCCCGAGGCCTCCTTTATCTTCATCGGGATTCCCGTCTCAAGATCATTCATAGAGATCTCAAGGCTGCCAACATTTTGCTTGATGAGAAGCTGAACCCAAAAATTTCAGATTTTGGCATGGCACGTATTTTCGGAGGTGCCCAGATTGAAGCTGATACCACAAGGGTTGTCGGAACATAGTGAGTTCTACAATATATTCTTGTTCAACATTGGCTTACTAGTTACTATATATTGGCTTACTGTTCTGCAATTACTTATTGCAGCGGCTACATGCCTCCTGAGTATGCAATCGAAGGGCGTTTCTCTGAAAAATCAGATGTATTTAGCTTCGGAGTCTTGATGTTGGAGATAATAACCGGCAAAAAGACTAGATGGTTTGACGAGTCGTCATTAAGCCTTCTAGGATATGTAAGTCCTGTTTCGAGAATAATTTAACCTATTTATCCTTTGATTATCCTGTTATATATGTCATTAATGTAGGTATGGAAACAATGGAGTGAGGACAATGACATTTCTGTGATTGATCCGATAATAGAGTACCAAGGTTTTGAAGCAGAGATCTCAAAATGCATACATGTAGGGCTTCTTTGTGTTCAGGAATATGCTCAAGATAGACCAGACATATCCGATGTTATCTCAAAGCTTAGTGCTTCAAGTGCGGCAAAGTTTGAGAAGCCAAAGCAACCGGGTTTCACTCGATTTATGCGAGACACGAGTACCAGTACTCAAAGCCAGCCGAGAAGTTGCACGAATGACGTTTCCATCACAAATATCAGCGGTCGATAGGTTCAAAGATTCTAAGAACAACAGAATTAGTTTCGAAACAGAACACTTACAAGGCTCCTTTAAGTTGATGACCTTAACACAATGGTGTAATGGTGTTTGAGGTTGATATCAGTTCTTATGTGACTGTTATTTATTCATATTTATTATGTGTTTTCAAAGCTGGGACGGATTTAAGGAGCTGGAAGGCAGGTGCTCAACCTGTAAATCTAGAAATAAATATTTACTACGGCAAAATATAGGCATTAAGATATGCTATTGTGGTTCAATTCCTCCTAACTGCATCCTTAATCTTAATTTAGAGTCAAAATAGTTCTAATCACTAATTGAAGCAATGCCGCTATACCTACACCAAGATTCCCGACCTCAAATCATACACGGGATCTTACCATTAGTAACATCTTGTTTGATGCCGATATGAAACCAATAGATTGCAGATTTTGGCACGGCGAGGATGTTTGGTGTCAATCGAAGTCATGCAATACAATGCGTGTTGTCGTTACATAGTTCAATTTCAGTTTTTTGGTTACTAGACACTTACAATTGTTTCATCTCCTAAGTACATGGACCAAATTTCTTGTGACCTCAAAGGCCAATTGTTATGCCAAGTTGTCCATTACTATTATTCCCGGTCCGTATAAAGTTACACAGGCCGCCCTTGAGTTACACCGTGATAGCTTTAAATATTGCCTCGCAAGTGCACGAATGGTCGTAGCAATTATCGAAGGTCGATCCTCAGGGAGTAGTTGTTGAGTATCTCTCGTTTTATCTTTATGCTTAGCTAAGTCGGATAAATATTGAGTTGGTTGAGATTAAAGAACTAAGACTAAAGACTAAAAGTAACAAAAGCTAATGAAAACAAACTAGATTAAGAATTAAAGCGGTTTACTCAAATTTAGAAGGGACTAGGAGGTGATTCGACCATTCACACGTGACTTCCCTTGATAGATGCTTGTTCGGTTGTTTTAGGTAGCGGGGTTGAGAGGTGACTCCTCTAATTCGTACCAAGACTCCCTCTCGGGCTCACTAGGTAACACTAGAATTGCCTCCCCATGCCCCTCTCGGGTTTATGAGTCGGACTACTCCGGGTTCTAGGACTAAGGTGATTAAGATTGGCCAAACCCCAACCCCCTCCTTCCTAGGCCGAAGGATCAAAACAAGCCTAAACCCGGTCTTCCCACTTCCTCTCTCAAGGTTCGTTTTCCAACCGTATATCAAGGGTACCCAACCCAAATTCCCCCTCTCGGATTCAATCTAGGTCGATAACTCGCCTAACTAGGGTGGTCAACTTCTAACCTAGTCAACTCTCGTTGATGGTCGAGGGTTAAAAGTCTCCCGATTCAAAAGCCCAAGCCAAACATTTTAACAAGTCAAACCCCTTGACAAACCTCAACTCCTTCATCCTTTACAACCCAACAAAACACCTATCTTAGGAAGTCAACGTGTTTTAAGGTCAAATTACCCCCTAGAAGGGGAGGGTCTACTCACTAATCATGTTTAAGGATTCGAGACTAATGAATAAAAGCGATCTAATGATGACAAACATGTTTTTGATGATTATAGATGCTAATAACATACGATCAAGCAATTAAAACTATTTATGAGAACAACTAGCATGCAAGAGGAGAGATGTGAGAATGGCAAAAGAAATGAAATTAAAACAACTAATAAGATTGAAAGAAAGATTAAGGTAAAGATTACAATACCAAAGATTAAGAACAAGGAATGATCGGAAAAAAGGATGAACAATCTCCTTCAAAAACCCAAACCCTAGAAAATTGCTTCTACTTAAAAATACTAAAGGTAAAAATGAAGATGAATTCTAAGCTTGTAATGTGTAGTGTATGATGTCCTCCAAAAAACTGAAAATAAGAGTATATATACAAGGGCTTAAGTGGGGGTGAAAGCCCACTTAAGAAAAACGAATTATCACGAAAAAGGGGCCCATCCGGTGTAGGGAACACCGGCCGCGTCCGGTCTACACCGGATGGGGGTGGTTTACACCCGACTTTGGTGTTTGTCTTGTAATTTGCTCCTCTTGGGTGTAGCTTGGGCAAAGTTAGGTGTTTGAACACCTGACTGCCTTAGTTACACCTGACTTGGGTATTTTGGCAGGTGTTGGAACACCTGACTGCCTTAGTTGCACCCGACTTTGGACTAGGAACACCCGGGATGGTCCAAAGCTTGGTTTCTCGACTTGTTGGCTTCCCGAAACTTCCGTAAAGATCCCGAAACACCTATAATAACACAACGATGCTAAAAAAAACATAAAAACCGCCATGAAAATAGCATGTAATGTCAATTAAGGATAAAAAGGGGATAATTACGGGGGAACCGATGTAAAAATGGACAAAGTAGAGGGAAATAGTGACGGGAAATAGGTCGATAACGTAGTTATCAAATCTCCCCACACTAAACCCTTACTCGTCCTCGAGTAAGCACTAGACCAAGCCAAGAAAAAGGCAAAAGGGGGAAGCTACAAGAACAAAACGAAACAAAGAAGAAAACTAAACAAGAAAACAAGTTACTACTAAATTAACTAGCCGCATGAGTATTAGCGCACTCAACGCCCCTTCAACTCACGTAATTGTGCTCATGAGGAAAGCACAACTCGCAAGGCAAGTAGGGTCTTGCACAAAATTGTGATGCATCCAACTCTTAAACACAAGGTAGAAAAAGGATGCATCGATCACAAAGAAAAGCCACCTTCCTCATTAAGGTGGCGGTCACAACCTAGTGGAAAATCAAGCAAAAATACATACTCCTTACAAATATTAATGCGACAAGTGACTAGGTTTACAAGGATAGCTATAAATCACCCCCTAAAATAGTGCAAGTTTAGGCTACTTTCAAGTGCATCTTCCAACTACTTTGTCAAAGGCGATCGGATGAAAATGGAAGGGAATCCCCAAAATGCTTAGAAGCGATAAATTAGACGGTCTAGACTCTTGTCAAGCAAGAGTCGTGGTTCGTTCCAAGTTCATCTAGAAGGGATGGCAAAAGCAAAAAGAATTTTGAAATAAAATGCTCAATTCATTTCATAAAGGTCGGATAAACTCGAGTTGCAACCTCTTGTTACATTTCTCCTTTTTTTTTTTTTTTTTTTTTTTTTTTTCTTTTTTACTCTCAAGTGGTTCGGATAGGGCTTGTCCCACGCGTGCTAACACCCTTTATTTTCGCCAATCGCTTATTAGGCAACCGGTTAAACTCTAGATGTTAGCTTGTCGGAGGACATCCACTCTGTCTTCGGGGAGGTCGAATTCACGACCAAGTGGGAAGCCAAGGTATTGGCACTCCCCCCAAAGCACATCGAAGTGTTGGCCTAGATCCAAACCAAGAGACTTTATTCAACACACATTTTTTTTTTTTTTTTTGAGGTTTCTTTTTTTTTTTTTTCAAAAACAAGATTTCCAAAACCAAGATAAGTGAAATGAACATAAAAAAAAAAATCAAAAACTTTTTAGGATTTGCCATCCACCCTAGACTATCAAGGTCACCAAGACCACCTAATCGACGCTCCTTAGCAAAATGGGGTTGAACAAGGTGACTCACATGCAAACCCTTGACTTAGTAGCGGAAAATGTCATGAAAGATACTAAAGGGGCACTAAATAGGGTGATTTAAAACTATTCTAAATAAACAAAGTTACAAGCCGAAAGAAAATTTGTAGAGGCCTAGGTATTTTTGCCATAATTCCCCCTTAGGGGTTTTCAAAAACAAAATTAACTAAAGGAAACTACATGCCATGAAATGCAACTACATATTCACATGTTATAATGCAAATGCAACTATAAAACTAAATGTCAAAGCAAAACTAATGCAATTATCCTACCAACACATAGGCACACAACACCAAGCTCCAAATCGGTTCCTCAAGGGAACACCCATCATCAAATAATCCCATCCTCCTCCATATATAGATAACAAAATGAAAGGGAAGGGATAAGAAGAAAGAGGAAGAGCAATTTTACCAACTTCTTCTCCGATGTAATCTTGTGTGCGACCTACAAAGATGGTTAAGATAAACAAAACACAAAAATATGTACAATGCAATATTTTTGGATTTTTCAAATTTTTCAATTTTTTTTTTGTATTTTCTTAAATTTTCTCAAAAAGAAATATATACAAAGAATATATTTCCCCTCCCCACACTAAAATCTCATCGTCCTCGATGAGACAAGTGCATGGAAGGAAAATACAAAAAAAAGCAAAATGTGTTTGGGTTTTCAATTTTTTTGAAAAAGAAAAGCATGTTTTTGGTTTTTTTTTGGGGCCTCCCCTTTATACCGACTATATGGACAAGGTATAAAAAGGAGGCTAGGAAAAGAAAAACAACAAAAACTAAGTAAGAAAAACTAAGAAAAACTTAAATTAAGCTAAGATTAAGAAAAACAAGTAAAACAAAATAAAATTTGGATTTAGGGAGGAATTGGGGCAATTTGGATTTTTCAAAGTGGGAACAATCATGGCCATCTCCAAAAGGGGTGTAATCACATCACCCGGAGAATGGCATCACCGACCTACAACTCAAGGAAGACAAAAACTTCATCAAACAAATTCAAGATTTTCAAGGCAAAGAATCAAAAGATCGAATGGTCAAGATAAAAAAAAACACCGACTTAACAACCACATATCAAAGGGAAAGACACCAAACACAAGGCCAACAAGCTCACACAATAGGCAAGAAGAGATGCTAGGAAAAGGAATGCAAATAACGACTATCACCGAAGCAACCTCCCCACACTAAGTCTCCGCTATCTACAACACCTAGTACCCTCCCCAAACTAAGGTCTACCTCAAGAAGGAGGTGGGTAAGGGGGGTAACGAGAAGGGTCATAAGGATAGGGGTAGAACGGCCCCTCCGGATAAGGTGGGTAATGTACCGGATGGTACGGGTCAAAATCCGGAGGCGGCATATAGGTGGGTTGGTGTGGGTCGTAACCCGAAGGAGCATACCCCATGGAATTGGTGAACATGGGGTTTAGATAGTCTATTTGCATTCGCCGCATTTGGTTCTCTAAATCATCTTGCCTACGAACCCCCGCCCGAATGAGCTCTTGGTTAGCCAAGCTAATGTTCTTGGCATGCAAGGCCGCTCCATGGGCGAGGTGAGCGGTGTCAAAAGCTTGTTGGGCCAAGGTCTCAATGTTTTGTGTCCTTTGATACATGTCATCCCACTGGGTTCGGAAGGTAGGGGTGTCCATGAAGCATTGGTGCCCTTGGGAGGAACTCCCGGCACCTTGGTCTGTGGTAGGGGGCTTTGGCCTTGGGGCACGAGCTTCATCCTCAGAGTCGGGGTCGGTGTGATATTGTATCACACCCTCCCCTATGGCATAGAAAGCAACGTCCCAATACCCTTCATTATCATCGCCATCCCTAAACAGTTTCCTATACTCCCCCGAACGAAGTGGCATTCCCCAATTATTTTGATCAGAAATGGAAGTCCAGTCGGTGTTAGGCACTACCATGGCTCTATGGTCCGTTATGTGACAAAGATTAAGGTTATGGGCTTGAAACAACATCCTAAGATATTTCCCACTCAATAAATTACGGTCACAATAACGTGAAAGGCCCGAAAAGTCATGGTTTAGTGCACGGGCTATCATACTCACCACTCCCCCACAAGCAATATGCCCCGGAAGGGTATCCGCAATCTTCTCAAAATGGGCGGCTAAAGCCGATGGTAAGTCAATCTTAGCATGAGTGCGGTAAAGAGCTTGGTGGAGAAGCTCAAGGGATAGGGCGCCTACATTATAATGGGTTTCCTTTGAGGGAAAAGGGAGTTGGTCTCAACAACCACCTTCTCTTGTTTGTCAACACTACTCTTTCTCTTCTTTACCGGTACCCGATCATCCAATTCTCTCCCGCTTCTCAAGTGAATGGAGTTCACGGTTTTCGGGTTCTCTTCGGTCTTTCCCGGAAATCTTCCGTTGGGACCTTGCATGTTACTCACTTGAGTGGCCAATTGGTTGATTTGGTTGTCGGTTATTCTTTGAGAAGCTTGCATTTGGCTTCTCAATTGGTTAATGGAAGTGGTAGTGTCATCTTGCCTTTGGTTGGAGGTGGTTATGAATTGATTTTGGTTGGTCATGAGTTGCTCCATCATAGATTCAAGATTGGTTTTTGGTTGTGTTTGTTGTGGAAAGGGTTGTTGGAAGGATTGTTGTTGTGGTTGAGGGAATTGTTGGTTTTGTTGGAAAGGTTGGTTGTTTGATTGGAAAGGTGGTCTAGGAGTAAAGGGTTTTCCTTGGAAACCCGGTGGTGCATTATTGAAGGTTGGATTTGTTTTTTGTGCTTGAAAATTTGGATTTTGTGGTGGTTTTGATTGGAAGTTTGAATTTTGAACGTTGTTGGAATTGTATGAAAAGTTTGGGTGGTTTCTCAAGCCCGGATGGTATTGATTATTATTGAAGGCTCTTTGGGCCGGAGTTGACTCCCACAACCCGTTAACTTGCTCCATACCACTTCCATCTCCTCCGACCAAGTGACACTCATTGGGTGAGTGCCCTTGGTCTCCACAAAAATCACAATAGTAAACTTGTTGACGGCTTGAGCATGAATTGTTTGGAGTGTGAGCTTGGTTCTTGTTAACACTCAACAAGGCGACTTGTTGCTTCAATTCGTCTATCAACCCCTTGACCTCAAGGTTACTTGCCGTCTCTACACTCGACTTCCCTTTTCTCTTATGCCTATCATGACTCCAATGAAAGGTTCTGGAAGCCATCTCTTCAATCAATCCCTTGGCGGTCTTGTGATCTATCTTATCTAATGCTCCCTTTCCGGAACCCGAATCAAGATTCATCTTCATTTCATTGTTGAGTCCTTCATAGAAGTTGTTTATGAGCTCATCCTCTCCGATTCCGTGGTGTGGGCACAACCTTTGCAAAGCTTTATACCTCTCCCACGCCTCGTAAAGCGTCTCATCTTCTAATTGGGTGAAGCCTTGAAGTTCACTTTTGATCCTTGCGGTTCGTTGAGGTGGAAAGTACTTATTGAGAAAGGCCTTTGAGACATCATCCCAAGTCTTCAATGACTCCGGTTCACAACTCTTAAGCCATTCCTTGGCACTTCCCCTCAAGGAATGCGGAAAGAGCCTTAGACGAAGAGCATCATCACTCACACCATTGGCCTTATACATCTCACAACTATCGAGAAAGTCGTTAATGTGCTCGTTAGGATTTTCGGTGGCTCCTCCACCAAATTGATTCCCTTGTACAAGTTGTAACAAAGTTGCCTTTAACTCAAAGTTGTTGGCTTGGATTGGAGGTTTAACTATGCTCGGGTTTACAACCGTTTTTGGGGCTAAACGGTCTCTCATGGCGACGGGTTCGGGGTCTCCCATTATATCTTCCTCGGAAATATGGAAGGGGTTCTCAAAATTTGAAGGTTGAGAACTCTCTCCAAATGATGTTACCTCCTCAATTGGTACTTCAATCAATCCCCTTCTCTTCAAGGCGTTGAGGCGTCTTGCGGTAGCTTCTATCTCAAGGTCTATAGGATATTGTGGTTGGACCTTGCGAGTTCTTCTACTCATGCAACACCTACACACTCGATTCAAGGATTAGTAACATAAAGTGACCTAGGCTAAACTAAGATTAAACAATAAGATATCAATACGTTACTCCCCGGCAACGGCGCCAAAAACTTGATAGCTTTAAATATTGCCTCGCAAGTGCACGAATGGTCGTAGCAATTATCGAAGGTCGATCCTCAGGGAGTAGTTGTTGAGTATCTCTCGTTTTATCTTTATGCTTAGCTAAGTCGGATAAATATTGAGTTGGTTGAGATTAAAGAAGTAAGACTAAAGACTAAAAGTAACAAAAGCTAATGAAAACAAACTAGATTAAGAATTAAAGCGGTTTACTCAAATTTAGAAGGGACTAGGAGGTGATTCGACCATTCACACGTGACTTCCCTTGATAGATGCTTGTTCGGTTGTTTTAGGTAGCGGGGTTGAGAGGTGACTCCTCTAATTCGTACCAAGACTCCCTCTCGGGCTCACTAGGTAACACTAGAATTGCCTCCCCATGCCCCTCTCGGGTTTATGAGTCGGACTACTCCGGGTTCTAGGACTAAGGTGATTAAGATTGGCCAAACCCCAACCCCCTCCTTCCTAGGCCGAAGGATCAAAACAAGCCTAAACCCAGTCTTCCCACTTCCTCTCTCAAGGTTCGTTTTCCAACCGTATATCAAGGGTACCCAACCCAAATTCCCCCTCTCGGATTCAATCTAGGTCGATAACTCGCCTAACTAGGGTGGTCAACTTCTAACCTAGTCAACTCTCGTTGATGGTCGAGGGTTAAAAGTCTCCCGATTCAAAAGCCCAAGCCAAACATTTTAACAAGTCAAACCCCTTGACAAACCTCAACTCCTTCATCCTTTACAACCCAACAAAACACCTATCTTAGGAAGTCAACGTGTTTTAAGGTCAAATTACCCCCTAGAAGGGGGGGGTCTACTCACTAATCATGTTTAAGGATTCGAGACTAATGAATAAAAGCGATCTAATGATGACAAACATGTTTTTGATGATTATAGATGCTAATAACATACGATCAAGCAATTAAAACTATTTATGAGAACAACTAGCATGCAAGAGGAGAGATGTGAGAATGGCAAAAGAAATGAAATTAAAACAACTAATAAGATTGAAAGAAAGATTAAGGTAAAGATTACAATACCAAAGATTAAGAACAAGGAATGATCGGAAAAAAGGATGAACAATCTCCTTCAAAAACCCAAACCCTAGAAAATTGCTTCTACTTAAAAATACTAAAGGTAAAAATGAAGATGAATTCTAAGCTTGTAATGTGTAGTGTATGATGTCCTCCAAAAACTGAAAATAAGAGTATATATACAAGGGCTTAAGTGGGGGTGAAAGCCCACTTAAGAAAAACGAATTATCACGAAAAAGGGGCCCATCCGGTGTAGGGAACACCGGCCGCGTCCGGTCTACACCGGATGGGGGTGGTTTACACCCGACTTTGGTGTTTGTCTTGTAATTTGCTCCTCTTGGGTGTAGCTTGGGCAAAGTTAGGTGTTTGAACACCTGACTGCCTTAGTTACACCTGACTTGGGTATTTTGGCAGGTGTTGGAACACCTGACTGCCTTAGTTGCACCCGACTTTGGACTAGGAACACCCGGGATGGTCCAAAGCTTGGTTTCTCGACTTGTTGGCTTCCCGAAACTTCCGTAAAGATCCCGAAACACCTATAATAACACAACGATGCTAAAAAAAACATAAAAACCGCCATGAAAATAGCATGTAATGTCAATTAAGGATAAAAAGGGGATAATTACGGGGGAACCGATGTAAAAATGGACAAAGTAGAGGGAAATAATGACGGGAAATAGGTCGATAACGTAGTTATCACACCGGCTGAGTCACGTTATACTAACAAGGGTAAATTCATTACACGGGCTTTGCCAAGATACACCGCTCTTAATCACAATGCACATATTGGAGTTTGAGATACACGGAGAAGGCTAAATAAGATACACATGTCGACTTTGAGTTATACCATGTCTGATCACATTTTGATGTCCAAATCCACGATTCTTATTTTTGGGTTTGATAAAGAGTATCCCCTACAAACAGCCAAAACAATTTTCATTGGGGTGATGGAGGCAACTTAATGGTAGATCCCTCTTAAGTTTGGATTATCATCTGCAGAGCGGACAATCGAACTCTGACTACTTGTTTAAAAGATTAAAGTTCTTACCATTCACACCTACCGACTTTGGTTCAAATCTACGTCTCTTATCATTAAGGCTATTTAACAACCATATTTGTTAAAAAAATAAAAACAAAAATGGTTCAACTTAGTTTATTGCTAATCTACTTTCCAACATTATTCACTATAATAATCAATTCAAAATTTTCATTGGGAGCAAATTTTATCGATTCCATTTGTTCAAACACAACCAAGTTCGCCAACAACAGCAAATACCAAACCAATCTAATTAAACACACTCTTTCACTGCCTCACCTCCAACGCCACCAACCGTTACGACTACAACGCAACAGCCGGTGTTGGTTCTTAGAATCTTTGAACCTATCGACCGCTGATATTTGTGATGGATAGGTCATTCGTGCAAATTGTTGGGTGGTTTTGAGTATTGGTACCCGCATCGCGCATAAATCGAGTGAAACCCGGTTGCTTGGGCTTTTCAAAGGTTGCGGTACTTGAAGCACTAAGCTTTGCTATAACATCGGACATGTCTGGTCTATCTTGTGCATACTCCTGAACACAGAGAAGCCCCACATGTATGCATTTTGAGATCTCTGCTTCGAAACCTTGGTATGCTATTATCGGATCAATCACGGAAATGTCATTGTCCTCACTCCATTGTTTCCATACCTACATTAATGAGATATATAAGAAGATATATAATCAAAGCATCAACAAGTTAAATTCATTTTCCGAAGCAAGACTTACATATCCCAGAAGGCTTAATGATGATTCGTCAAACCATCTAGTCTTTTTGCCGGTTATTATCTCCAACAGCAAGACTCCGAAACTAAATACATCAGATTTTTCAGAGAAACGCCCTTCGATTGCATATTCAGGAGGCATGTAGCCACTGCAATAAGTAGTTGCAAAAAATTAAGCCAATATATTATAGTAACTAGTAAGTATTTCCCTTGATCGGTTAGAACAAAAATATATATTAGAACTCACTATGTTCCGACAACCCTTGTGGTATCCGCCTCAATCTGGGCACCCCCAAAAATACGCGCCATGCCAAAATCTGAAATTTTCGGGTTAAGGTTCTCATCAAGCAAAATGTTGGCAGCCTTGAGATCTCTATGAATGATCTTTAGACGGGAATCCCGATGAAGATAAAGGAGGCCCCGGGATATCCCTTCTATAATGGTGTAACGCTTCTTCCAATCAAGGGTTCCGTTTTTTTGAGGATCTGATGAAGAATTACAATAGCGAATTTCTCAATTTGTGTACTTTATAATACCATAGTTGAAAAATAATGAGCAGCCAAACTTTATAATGACGAACCAAAAAGAAATGCATCCAAACTTTTGTTGGGCATGTACTCATAAACGAGCATTCTTTCGAGGCGCTCCCCACAGCAACCCAAGAGTTTGACAAGATTTCGGTGTTGCAGCTTTGAAATAACCAACACCTCATTCATGAACTCTTCTGCCCCTTGTCGAGAGGTTCCTGATAATCTTTTTATAGCTACTTCCCGTCCATCTTCCAGAGTACCCTGCAGTTAAAATAACAGACGATGAGTTTGTGCCCCCACCGTCCCAATCATTTGTTTACCTTTGGTTAAAATACTTTCACTCTCTTTTGGACAACTTTTAAACCCTGCCTTGTACACGGGACCGAATCCTCCTTGTCCAAGCTTATTACATTCTTGGAAATTGTTTGTTGCAGCAGAAAGTTTTTCGAACTTGAACAACGGTAGCTCTTCAAGTTTATCAAGGTTTGGATTCCCTTCAAAGAAATCCAACAACGTATTGTTCCGTCTTGCTGATTATTATAATAATCACAAGTTAATGTTAGCTTATTAAAAAAAAACATTTAAGGTTTGAAGATTTTCCTTTATACTCCCTTTGTCCGATTAATTTGTTACCCTTTGATTAAAATACGCTTTACAGAGAATAAAAAACTTAAAACAAATAAACGGACGAGGGAGTACTCCGATGCCAATGGTTTTGAAATTAAGTTGTTGTCACCTTGTCTCTCCTTTCGTCTACATAACAAGTACACAATGGCAGCTAGTATGCTTATTCCTGAAACTGCGGTTGCTGTAACAATTATTTTCAGCCTTTTGTTATTAACTGAAAACAAAAGGGGAGATGTCTATCAATCCGAAGTTGCGCTGTGTTTTGATTCTAAGATCTTGTTTGGAAGCGGTAATGTAACGGTAATGTTACATTACCGCTTCCAAATGTATATCTCACATACGGAGTATGGGCGAGTCCATAGGCTTATGGGTTTTGTATGTGATGTCCACATTGGGTCAATTATGGGTCGGGACACCTCGGGACACCTCAGGCTATTAGAATAAAATCATAAAAATACAAGGGTATTATAGTCATTTACGTCCATAAATGAGTAAAACTCGTACATGATGAGCATCACCCAAAATAAAAGAGCTTGAAAAAATAAGAGAGCTTTGTAAACTTACCAAAGTTCCGACTAAGAGCCGAACTAGGACTAAGTATCGACGTCCCTGTCCTTGACTCTGTCCATGTCCCTGTCCCTGTCCCCGCCCCTGTCCCTGTCCCCGTCCCTGTCCCTGTGGCATTGCTCATTTTTGGCGCTGATGATGGCGAGACTGTTCCAATCAAAGCAGAATTGCCATTAAAAAAACGGGTAAGTTTCATATCGAGCATTAAGCAAAAAAAAATAAAAGAGCTTTATAAACTTGCCAAACTTCCGACCAGGACTTGAACTAGGACTAAGTATCACAGTCCCTGTGGCATTGCTCGCTGACGGAGTTGGTGATGGCGATCCTGTTTCCATCAAAGTATCATTGCCATAAAAACCGGATACATTTCATACCGAGCATTGCAATTAAGCTGAATTAAACAGGACCGTCTAGAAGATGCCATTCTCACAACCGCGTTTTTCAAACATTTCACACCCACAAATTTTAAGAAGGGGAAACAAAATAACGAAACAGATGGAGAATTTTTTTTTCTAAAAAACAGTTGGAGTACTAATATAACATGAAAGTCATACAAATAAGGATTGCGCCCGGACGGGAGCCATGCTAACATGGCGATGAATATGGCTTGGTGTGCTTTAGACATGTTCACGGGCCAAACATTAGAAAATATATCGTCCAAACCCACTTTGTTAGCCCCAAACTGGACGACCACTCGTTGCTATAAGCGGTCTTTTTCCGTAATAGAAGATGTCGCGGATTTGGGGAGGGAAAGGGAGGATATGTGCCCTCACACGGACAAAATATTCAGTTATAGATAAAAGTTATATCCTTCATTGCAATGTAAGGATATTGGTGTAGTCATAAGTGAAAGGATCTGATAGTTTGTTGATCCAAGTTCGCTTCCACAAGTTGCTTTTCATTACTTATTATATCAAAATTAAGAGCTTGAGTATATAACTTACCACTACGACTGTTCATCATCGTCCCTGGTTCCGTCTCGGTCGTATTGCTTGTTGGTGATGGCTGTGGTGGTAATGATGGCGGGTCGACAACCGTCCCTGGCTCCGTCTCGGTCGTATTGCTTGTTGGTGATGGCTGTGGTGATAATGATGGCGGCTCGACAACCGTCCCAATATCGCCACAGTAAATAACAGCACTACCGTTATTAATACAGTACTTTGTTGGTATCGGTATTGAATGTACTGATTTATGGACCTTCACACCACTCGGCTCATACTTATAATGTGACCGGTCGCCCGAAGTATTTTTCAACGTATCATTCGTTATATACATAAATTGCGATACATTTCCCGTAACACTTTGTGGGTTCGATTGGATATACCCGGTGTCATAATCAAATATATCGAAAAACGACTCGTTCGAGTAACGTACCATACACTCGTCGTACCAAATAATAGCCACTTTGTTGTCAGGACATTTAATGGGTAAGTCCGCGATTGTTGCCGAGGTGACGCAGTCTTGACACGAGCTTTTGCTCTGGTCACCACGGCAGAGGAAGTGACCGTATACGACATCGTTTGTTCCGACACCGGCTGTTGCGTTGTAGTCGGAACGATTGGTGGCGTTGGAGGCGAGGTAGTGAAAGAGTGTGTTTAAATTGGTTTGGTATTTGCTGTTGTTGGCGAACTTGGTTGTGTTAGAACAAATGGAGTCTATAAAATTTGCTGCCAATGAAACTTGTAAATTGATTATTATAGAGAATAATATTGGAAAGTAAATTAACAATAAACTAAGTAGAGCCATTTTTTTTAAAACAAAGATATTGGTTGTTAAATAGGCTTAACGATAAGAGTCATAGATTTGAACCAATATAGGTTGGTGTGAGTAGTCAGAGTTCGATATTCCGTTCTTGCAGATGAAAAAACCAAAATTCGGAGGGGTCTACCATTAGGTTGCCATCAATACCTCAATGGAGATTGTTCTGGGTGTTGATAGGGATACTCCTTGTCAAAACCAAAAATAAGAGTCGTGGATTTGGACGGCAAAATGTCAAATTGACCTATTGTAACAAGTAGTATGGCACCTAACTTGATGGTTGTTGGACTTGTTGACTCGATTTGAAATAAGCTATTTAAAACTACCTAAATCAAAATTTGAGTTTACCAAAATCCCTATAATAATGATTATAAAACAAGTTATCCCAAACCGTAATTTTCTGTCTACAATCATCAGTTTGATATCTGATCATCAAGACAAGTTGGTTCCGATTCATCAAATGTTCCGGTTCTAGGGACGGGCTTACAAAAGAATTTGTACCAGGTCAATGGGGTCAGCCAATTGAGATTTTGTGATACTCTACGTGTCCTTCATTTTTTAATATGAATCAACATCTTTGCTAGGGGGCCACCGGGCCAAGGTGTAGTAGTGGTTAACAATACTGCTGAAAGTTCTCCCAAGATTAAAACTTTTGTTTTTCCGTTAGTTGATAACGACGATATCGGCCCATTATTTGTGTTAAAAATTCTTACTTTTATCCCAATTTTGCTGCATTTAATTAATAATTATCGGAGTTTATGATTAATTTGCGTAAATGAGTTTTTTCGGAAAGTTTGATAAGTTTTTCATATGACAAGTGAGATTAATAATAATGTCGTCGAATATTGATTTATTGTCTGTTTTTGTAATTTATGACAAAGTACAGCATTTTATATTTAATCTCTTGGCAAAACAACAGTAATTTTAAATTGGTTTTATTAGAAAATGAAATTGTTTATTATAAATCTTGCGGCCTTCGTCTTACATTTCGAATTGGGCCACCAAAAATTGCCGTCCCCACCTTTCATTGGTTTTACATCGAAAAGCCTACAATACCACAAAAAGCTTATCAAATTATCCGGAGAAGTTCATTTACGCAAATTAATCATAAACTCCAATAATTATCAATCAAATGCATCAAAATTAGGACAAAATTAAGAATTTTTAACACAAATAATGGGACGATAACGTCATTATCAGGACAACTAAAAAACAAAAGTTTTAGTCTTGGACAACTTCGAGCAATATTGTTAACCAGTGCACCTTGACCCCCTAAGCAAAGATGTTCATTCATATGAAAAAATAATGAAGACAAGTAGGATATTACAAAATTTCATTGACTCGGTCAAAATTATTTGTAACCCAATCCGATGAACCGGAATATTTGATGAATTGGAACCAATAATCTGATATCAAACCGATGATTTGTATACATAAAATTTCGATTTGGGATAACTCGTTCTATAATCATTTTTATAAACTTAAATTTTGATTTCAAATTGGTAAGTTGAGTTATTTTTCGTTTAGGTAGTTTAAATAAGTTTATTTAAAATCGAGTCAACAAGTCCAACAACCATCAAGTTGGGTACTAGACTACTAATTACATCAGGTCAATTCGACATTTTTGCCGTTCAAATCCACGGACTCTTATTTATGATTTTGACGAGGAGTATTCCCTACTCACAGCCAGAACTAGAGGTGTTAATGAGCCGAGTCGAGCTCGAGCTGGGCCTTGCTCGGCTTGTGCTCGATTACCAAAACTCGAGCTCGAGCTCACACGAGCCGAACTTTGACCGAGCCGATCTCGAGTTGTTCGCGAGCTGTCTCGCCTCACTAACAGCCCTAGCCAGAAAAATCTCCATTAGGGTACTCGAGACAACTTAATGGTAGTAGATTCCTCTTAATTTTGGATTTTTCATCTGTAAGAGCGAAGAATCGAACCCTGGCTATTTTTCTAAAAAGATAAGAGTTCTTATCATTCACACCAGCCACCTTTGATTAAAATTTACGTCTCTTATCATTAAGACTATATAACAACCGAGTTTGTTAAACAAATAAAAAATAAAAATAAAAAATAAAAATGGCTCAACTTGGTTTATTGCTAATCTACTTTCCAATATTACTCACTATAATAATCAATTCAAAAGTTTCATTGGCAGCAAATTTTATCGACTCAATTTGTTCGAACACAACCAAGTTCGCCAACAACAGCAAATACCAAACCAATTTAAACACAATCTTTCACTACCTCACCTCCAATGCCACCAGCCGTTACGACTACAACGCAACAGCCGGTGTCGGAATAAACGATGTTGTATACGGTCACTTCCTCTGCCGTGGTGACCAGAGCAAAAGCTCGTGTCAAGACTGTGTCATAGAAGCAACCACAACGGACTTACCCGTTACTTATTGTCCTTACCGAAAAGTGGCTATTATTTGGTACGACGAGTGTATGGTGCGTTACTCGAACGAGTCGTTTTTCGGTATATTCGATTATGACACCGGGTACATCCTATCGAACCCACAAAATGTTACGGGAAATGTATCGCAATTTATGTATATAACGAACGATACTTTGAAAAATACTGCAAGTCAGGCTGCGGTCGCCAGCCTAAATTATGAGGGAGTATCTATTCAAAGGTGTATTCCTAACAGTACTTCTAGCTGTAAGTATACTGGGACGGGTGGTGTAGTCCCGCCACCATCACCACGACCGTGTACTGTTCCTTCGTGCAGTAGGTATGGTGGGACGGGTGGAGCAGTCCCGCCACCATCATTACCACCACAGCCATCGCCAACAAGCAATAGGACTGAGACGGGGACAGGGACAATGATAAAAAGTCCTAGTGGTAAGTGTAAGTTATATACCCAAGCTCTTAATTTTGTTTGGTTTTCTTGTTGTTGTGGACCGGTTATAGGCTCGAGTAGTCGAGTGGTCGACCAGCCTGGGACTAACAAAGTGGGTTTGGACGATATATTTTCTAATGTTTGGCCCGTGAACATGTCCAAAGTATTATTAATATTCCTAATACGCTCCCTCACTCGAAAAGTCCCCATACCGTGTGCTGGGTTTTCACTTCATGAGTTTTCGAGGTTGTCTGGATTCGAACCGTGTCCTTCGGTCACACTGACTCTGATACCATATTAGATGAACCAATTCAACTAAAATCCTAAGGTAATGATTGAGGCCCAACTATTAATAATATTCCTAATACAAAGCACGTCAAGTCGCGAACCCGAATATTCATGGCCATCTTAGCATGGCTCGTTATATTAGTACTCCAACTATTTTTATAGGTGGGGAAAAAAAAAGAAAAAAAATATCTCCCTTTGTTTGGTTATTTTGTTTCCGCTTCTTAAAATTTGTGGGTGTGTAATGTTTGGAAGACGCGGTTTTGGGATTGCCATTTTCTAGGCGGTCCTGTTTTTTCAGCCTAATTGCGATGGTCGATTAAAACGTATCCATCTTTTTTATAACAATGCTAATTTGGTGGGGACAGGATCGCCATCACCGGCTCCGCCAGCGAGCAATGCCACAGGGACTGTGATACTTAGTCCTAGTTCAAGTCCTGGTCCGAATTCTGGTAAATTTATAAAGCTCTTTTATTTTTTGGTTATACTCGATATGAAATGCATCCGTTTTTTTTTATGACAATCCTGCTTTGATGGGGCAGTTTCGGCATCACCTGCGCCAAAACCGAGCAAGGCCACAGGGACAAGGTCGACGATAATTAGTCCTAGTTCAGCTCCTAGTCGAAACACCGGTAAGTTTACAAAGTTATTTGCTTCTTTACGAGAGAGATTAATTCAGAAGCAGACAATCAACCGAGACACCTGGAACACGGGTATATCGACCTTACAAAACTGACCCGACTCGAGTGACCCGGCATAATAAGGTTGGTGACCGGAAATATATTGCCTCACTCGATCTTGTCCCTAAAATTGCCTAACCCGATGTAGTTTCCCGACCATAATTGACCCAGTCCAAAATAATGCGATCAAATATGCAAAAAGAGACGGAACAATAAGTCGCTTCCAAACAAGACCTTAGGATCAAAACGCAGCGCAACTTCGGATTGATAAATATCTCCACTTTTGTTTTCAGGTAATAACAAAAGGCTGAAAATAACTGGTTTAGTAACAGCAGTTTCAGGGATACTAGTTGCCATACTACTTGCCATTGTCTACTTCTTGTGTAGAAGAAAGGCTAGACAAGGTGACAACAACTCATTTTCAAAACCTTGTCTGCTTATTTATTTACCTTTTTTATTCTCCGTAAAGGGTAATAACGTATTTGGACATAGGGATTAGAAATCTTCAAATCTTAAATTCTTTTTTTTAAAGCTATCAGTAACTTGTGGTTGTTAAAATGATCAGCAAAACAAAACAATACGTCGTTGGATTTCTTAGACGGGAATCCAAGCCTTGATAAACTTGAAGAGCTACCATTGTTCAAGTTCGAAAAACTTTCTGCTGCAACAAACAATTTCAAAGAATGTAATAAGCTTGGACAAGGAGGATTCGGTCCCGTGTACAAGGCAGGGTTTAATTGGTCCGTTATTTGGTACTCCCTTTATTTTAATCATTTGTTTACCATTTTTATTCTCTATAAAAGGGTATATTAATCAAAGGTAAACAAATGATTGGGACGAAGGAGCACAAACTCAACATCTGTTTAACTGCAGGGTACACTGGAAGATGGACGGGAGGTAGCTATAAAAAGATTATCAGGAACCTCTCGACAAGGGGCAGAAGAGTTCATGAATGAGGTGTTGGTTATTTCAAAACTTCAGCACCGAAATCTCGTCAAACTCTTGGGCTGTTGTGGGGAGCGCCTCGAAAGAATGCTGATTTATGAGTACATGCCCAACAAAAGTTTGGATGCATTTCTTTTTGGTACGTCATTATAAAGTTTGGATGATCATTATTTTTCAACTATGGTATTGTAAAGTACACAAATTGAGGAATTCGTTATTGTAATTCGTGATCAGATCCTCAGAAAAAGGGAATCCTCGATTGGAAGAAGCGTTACACCATTATAGAAGGGATATCTCGAGGACTCCTTTATCTTCATCGGGATTCCCGTCTCAAGATCATTCATAGAGATCTCAAGGCTGCCAACATTTTGCTTGATGAGAATCTTAACCCAAAAATTTCAGATTTTGGCATGGCACGTATTTTCGGAGGTGCCCAGGTTGAAGCTGATACTACAAGGGTTGTCGGAACATAGTGAGTTCCAATATATATATATTCTTGTTCTACATTGGCATACAAGTTACTATATATATTGGCTTAACGTTCGGCAATTACTTATTGCAGTGGCTACATGCCTCCCGAGTATGCAATCGAAGGCCGTTTCTCTGATAAATCAGATGTATTTAGCTTTGGAGTGTTGTTGTTGGAGATAATAACTGGGAAAAAGACTAGATGGTTTGACGAGTCGTCATTGAGCCTTTTAGGATATGTAAGTCCTCCTTCGATAAATAATTTAACCTGTTTATCCTTTTATTATCCTGTTATATATCTCATTAATGTAGGTATGGAAACAATGGAGTGAAGACAATGACATTTCCGTGATTGATCCGATAATAGCTTGCCAAGGTTTCGAAGCAGAGATCTCAAAATGCATACATGTAGGACTTCTTTGTGTTCAGGAATATGCTCAAGATAGACCAGACATGTCCGATGTTATCGCAAAGCTTTGTGCTTCAAGTACCGCAACCTTTCGAAATCCCAAGCAACCGGGTTTCACTCGATTTATGCGTGATACGAGTAGCAGTACTCAAAGCCAGCCGACAAGTTGCACGAATGACGTTTCCATCACAAATATCAGCGGTCGATAGGTTTAAAGATTCTAAGAATAACAAAATTAGTTTTTTCATTTATCATTATTAAGGCACGAATGACGTTTAAGCTAAGAATATTATTTTATTGTCTATTTTTGTAACTTATGATAAAGTACTACATTATACGGAGTATATTTTAATGTTTTGGTAAAAAAACAATAATTTTAAATGGGTTTTATTAGAAAATAAAATTGTTTATATATATTTTGTAAATCTTGGGGCCTCCGTCTTACATTTCGAACAGGGCCACCAAAAATTATCGTCCCCACTGTTTTTCGGTTTTACATCGGAAAGCCTGCAATCCTTCAAAAAGCTTATCAAACTATCCGGAGAAGCTCATTTACACAAATTAATCATAAACTCCAATAATTATCAATTAAATGCATAAAAAATAGAACAAAATTAAAAAAATTTAACACAAATAGTGGGACGATAACGCGGTTATCAGGCTCACTAAAAAACATAAATTTTAGTCTTGGACAACTTTGAGCAATATTGTTAACCACTACACCTTGGCCCCCAAAGCAAAGATGTTGATTCATATGGAAAAAAATAATCAAGACAAGTAGAGTATTACAAAATCTCATTGACTGACCACACCACATTGACTCAATCCAAATTATTTGTAACCCCATCCGATGAACCAAAATATTTGATGAATTGGAACCGATAATCTGATATCAAACCGATTATTTGTATACAAAAAATATTGGTTCGGGATATAACTCGTTCTATAATTATTTTTATAGGGATTTTCTTTACTTCGGTAAACTTAGATTTTGATTTCAAGTTGGTAAGTTAAGTTATTTTTGATTTAGGTAGTTTTAAATTACCTAATTTTAAATCGAGTCAACAAGTCTAATAACCATCAAATTGGATACTAGATTACTAGTACATCAGGTCAATTCGACATATTTGACCTTCAAATCCACGACTCTTATTTGTAGTTTTGACAAGGGGGATTCCATACCGACAGCCAGAACAAAAATCCATCGGGCTACCGAAGGCAACTTGATTGTAGATCCCTCTTAAGTTTGCATTTTTTCATCTACAGAAGCGGAGAATTGAACGTTGATTACTTAAAGATAAGAGCTCTTATTAGTTACACCAACCAACTTTGGTTCAAATCAACGTCTCTTATCGTTAAGGCTATTTATCAATCATATTTGTTAAAAAAATAAAAAATAAAAATAAAAATAAAAATGGTTCAACTTAGTTTATTGCTAATCTACTTTCCAACATTATTCACTATAATAATCAATTCAAAACTTTCATTGCGAGCAAATTTTATCGACTCCATTTGTTCAAACACAACCAATTTCACCAACAACAGCAAATACGAAACCAATCTAAACACACTCTTTCACTACCTCACCTTCAACGCCACCAACCGTTACGACTACAACGCAACAGCCGGTGTTGGTTCTTAGAATCTTTGAACCTATCGACCGCTGATATTTGTGATGGATAGGCCATTCGTGCAAATTATTGGGTGGTTTTGAGTATTGGTACCCGCATCACGCATAAATCGAGTGAAACCCGGTTGCTTGGGCTTTTCAAAGGTTGCGGTACTTGAAGCACTAAGCTTTGCTATAACATCGGATATGTCTGGTCTATCTTGAGCATATTCCTGAACACAGAGAAGCCCCACATGTATGCATTTTGATATCTCTGCTTCAAAACCTTGGTAAACTATTATGGGATCAATCACGGAAATGTCATTGTCCCCACTCCATTGTTTCCATACCTACATTAATGAGATATATAAGAGCATAAACAAAGGATGAACACGTTAAATCCATATATCTAAGCTGGACTTAGGCGTCGTTTTTTTCGGTTGAAACGAGCTGAATTGAATTAAATGGAGTAGAGCTTAATTGAACTAAATTTAATGGAACTTAGCTGAAGTAAATCTAGTTGAATTAAAAGAGTTTTGTAAAGAGATTAACTGAACATAATTAATTGAATGTAAATAAAACTTAACGGATAAAACTAAGCAAAATTTAAATGAGTTGAAATTAAGCCAGAAAGAATGTAGTCTTACATATCCCAGAAGGCTTAATGACGACTCGTCAAACCATCTTGTCCTTTTTCCGGTTATTATCTCCAACATCAAGACTCCGAAGCTAAATACATCTGATTTTTCAGAGAAACGCCCTTCGATTGCATACTCGGGAGGCATGTAGCCACTGCAATAAGTAATTGCAAAACATTAAGCCAATATATATAGTAACTAGTAAGTATTTCCCTTGGTCAGTTAGAACAAGAATATATATTAGAACTCACTATGTTCCGACAACCCTTGTGGTATCAGCTTCAACCTGGGCACCTCCGAAAATACGTGCCATGCCAAAATCTGAAATTTTTGGGTTAAGATTCTCATCAAGCAGAATATTGGCAGCCTTGAGATCTCTATGAATAATCTTTAGACGGGAATCTCGATGAAGATAAAGGAGGCCTCGAGATATCCCTTCTATAATAGTGTAACGCTTCTTCCAATCCAGGATTTTGTTGTTCTGAAGATCTGATCAAGAATTACAATAACGAATTCCTCAATTTGTGTACTTAATAATACCATTGTTGAAAAATAATGAACATCCAAACTTTAAAATAACGAACCAAAAAGAAATGCATCCAAACTTTTGTTAGGCATGTACTCATAAACCAGCATTCTTTCGAGGCGCTCTCCACAGCAGCCCAAGAGTTTGACAAGATTTCGGTGCTGAAGCTTTGAAATAACCTTCACCTCATTCATAAACTCATCCGCTCCTTGTCGTGAGGTTCCCGATAATCTTTTTATAGCTACTACCAGTCCATTTTCTAGTGTACCCTGCAGTTAAAATAGACGATGAGTTTGTGATCCTTCCGTCCCAATCATTTGTTTACCTTTGATTAAAATACCCTTCACCGTCTCAATCACTTGTTAAACACGCGGTAAGAGTATACTTTCTCCGTCTCAATCATTTGTTACCTTTGGTTAAAAATTAAACTCCTACCTTGTACACGGGACCAAATCCTCCTTGTCCAAGCTTATTACATTCTTCGAAATTGTTTGTTGCAGCAGAAAGTTTTTCGAACTTGAACAATGGTAGCTCTTCGAGCTTATCAAGGCTTTGATTCCCCTCTAAGAACTCCAACGACGCATCGTTCCGTTTTTCTGATTATTTTAACCATCGCTAGCTACTGTTAGCTTGTTAAAAATAAAGCATTTAAGGTATGGACATTTCCTTTATAGTCCCTTTGTCCGAGTAATTTGTTACTCTTTGATTAAAATATCCTTTACAGAGAATAAAAAAGTTAAACAAATAAACGGACGAGGGAGTAATCACCTTGTCTCGCCTTTCGTCTACATAAAATGTACACAATGGCAACTAGTATGGCTATAACTGAAACGGCGGTTGCTGTAACAATTATTTTCAGCGTTTTGTTATTACCTGAAAACAAAAGGGACATATTTATCAATCCGAAGTTGTGCTGCGTTTTGATCCTAAGGTCTTGTTTGGAAGCGGAATGTATATCTCAAAAACAGAGTATTAGCGAGTCCATAGGCTCATAAGTTTTGTATGTGATGTCGACATTGGGTCAATTATGGGTCAGGACACCTAATCGGGTTAGGAAATTTCAAGTCATTTCTAGGTCTCGAGTCAACCTAATCATGTTAGGTCAACCGAATGGGTCAACTTTACAAGGTCTACTTATCCCCTTTGTGTCTTTGTTGATTGTCTAATTCTGAATTAATTTCTCGTAAAGAAGTCAACGCGTAGACATACTGGGCAATCGAACAAGGACATTAAGCAAAAAAATAAAAAAGCTTAAAAAAATGAGTTTTTTAAACTTACCAGAGTTCCGACTAGGAGCTGAACTAGGACTAAGTATCGACGTCCCTGTTCCCGTCCCTGTGGCATTGCTCGTTGTCGGCGTTGATGATGGCGAGGCTATCCCCATCAAAGCAGGATTGTCATAAAAAACGGATACGTTTCATATCGAGCATTAAGCAAAAAAATAAAAGAGCTTTATAAACTTACGAGTGTTTCGACCAGGAGTTGGTGATGGCGATCCTGTGCCATTGCTCGCTGACGGAGTTGGTGATGGCGATCCTGTCCCCATCAAAGTAGCATTGCCATAAAAAACCGGATACCTTTCATACGTGCATTGCAATTAAGCTAAAAAAAAACAGGACCGCCTAGAAGTTGGCAATCTCACAACCGCGTCTTCCAAACATTTCACTCACACCCACAAATTTTAAGAAGCGGAAACAAAATGACGGAACATTTGGAATACTAATCTAACATGACATGAATATGCAGGTCCGCGACTTGGCGTGCTTTACATATGACCACTCGAGCCTATAAGCCATCGGCGGATTTAGGGGAGGGAAACTGTGGATAAGTGTCATCACGCAATCCAAATATTTCATATATGGTTTAAGTTACTAATCTTTAATTTGTTTGCGGTGTAATGTTATAAGTGTAGGGACAGATAGCCAGGGGCGAACCCACCCAGTGGTAAGAGGTGGCGGCTGCTACCCCAAACTTAAAAAAAAAGGTTTAGAAGGCGAATTTTTGCTACCCAAATATTGTTGAAAATAAATACGTAAATGATATCTCATTAAATGTTCAATATACAACTTGTGGTTCAATGCCTACCTATTGCTCCTAGTTCGAACCCCACTACTTGCATTTTCCCTTTTTAATTTTTTTTTGCTACCCAAAATATTCATTCTTTGGTTCGCCCCTGCTGATAGCTATTTTACTTTCCATTGTTTATTATTTCTCGATTTATATTTATATCCAATATTTTATTAAAATATATGTATTCTTTTGTACATTTAGTCAGGTGAGTATGTAAATAAACGTAAAGAATATCAGAAACATGGTTTAAAAAGTTTGTGCACTTCTAAATCAAAATTCCTGTGTCCGCCCCTACTATAAGCGGTCTTTTTTTTCCGTTGTGTCCACAACAACAAGACTGACCACACAAAATTACGAGCTTGAGTATATAACTTACCACTTGGACTGTTTATCGTCGTCTCTGGCTCCTGCTGGGTCGGATCGCTTGTTATTGGCGGGAAACTACCCTTCTCATTAACATTTTGTGTGTTCGATAGGATATACCCGCTGTCATTACTAAATATACCGAACAACGACTCGTTCGAGTAACGTACCATACACTCGTTGTACCATATAGTAGCCACTTTTCGGTAAGGACAGTAAGTAACAGGTAAGTCCGTCATGGTTGCCTCTTTGACACAGTCTTGACACGAGCTTTTGCTCTGGCCGCTATGGCAGAGGAATTGACCGTATACGACATCGTTTGTTCCGACACCGGCTGTTGTGTTGTAGTAGGAACGGTTGGTGGCGTTGGAGGCGAGGTAGTGAAAGAGTGTGTTTAGATTGGTTTGGTATTTGCTGTTGTCGGCGAACTTGGTTGTGTTTGAACAATTGGAGGTCATAAAATTTGCTGCCAATGAAACTTTTAAATTGATTATTATACAGAATAATATTGGAAAGTAAATTAGCAATAAACTAAGTTGAGCCATTTTTATTTTTATTTTTTTAACAAATATGGTAATTGTTAAATAGCCTGCTGGCAAAATGTCGAATTGACCTGGTGTATCTGGTTGACTCGTACACTCGATTTGAAATAAGCTAATTTAAAACTGCCATATAGCCAAAAATAACTCGAACAGACTTAAACTTCCCGGAATCAATATTTAAGTTAAAATCCCTATAAGAATGATTATAGGACGAGTTATCCCAAAAAGAAAACGAAAATAGAATATTATCTTTAAAATGTGAGAAATTTTTGTTAATATTATCGATAGACCGTCTGTCTAAAGTTCTTGTCATAAAATGTGTACAATCATCGGTTTGATATCAGACAAGTTGGTATGGAGTCTTCACATATTCCGGTTTACTGTGTCAATGGGGTCAGTCAACTAGATTTTTTAATACTCTGCGTGTTCAGCCGTGTCCTTCATTTTTCTATATGAATCAACAGCATTATTATTGCTAGAGGGACCAAGGTGCAGTGCTTAACCATACTGCTGAAAGTTCTCCGAGGCTAAGAGGTCTTTCTCGTTATAGTAAGTCTTGCTTGCGACGGGTCACCTATTTGTGACGGATACTTTGTGAAATAAAATGGATACAAATGAGTTAGTGGAGAAAGGGGACCACCTGAATAGTGTTGGAAAGAGAGAAAAAGTGGGTATTTTGTGAGAGAAAACGGTATCCGTCACAAACTTGCGACGGATAGTGCCGTTGCAAATAAGAATTTGTGTTCTTATTTTAAACTTGTAACGAGTTAATATGATTTATTTAAATAAATAAGACAAACATAAATTACCTAGAAAAATACAAATATCTTATCTTGATTTACTCATGTGGGTTTTATTTAGTTTGTCACAAGTTTGTGACGGTTATTGTGATCGATCATGGTATAACTCAAAGTCAGCATGTGTAGGAAAACAGCGGATTACTAACAGCATAAACAAATTGCAACGGCGGCAGATTATAAATGACATATTTAAACAAATAGTTTGACTAACATATTATAATTAGTAGGATTAGTTTTATTGTTTGGTAACTAGCAATTACGATTAGTAGATTGTTAATTTTCTTTGTAAAATGTAGTAAAATATCCTAGTTTAGAATACGCTAACCAATATGCTAGGGGTAAGCAGCATATTGTATTTACCAAACACTCAAATAGTGGATTGACTGGTCAAACATGCTAAAACCCTTGAATATGCTAAAAACTAATCAATATGCCATTTACCGAACAAGGCCTTAGCCTTCACGGTTATCTCAGACTTCAATCTGTGCATTGTGATCATGAGCAGCGTATCTTGGTCCTGCCCGTGTAATGACATTACCCTTGTTGGTGTAACGTGATCAACCGATGTAACTCAAGGGCGGCCTGTGTAACTTTACACGGACCAGATAATACCCTATATGTAATGTTGTACGTTGTTGATGAATGTCTTGGATATGATAGTTGCCACTTTGAACGAGTATCATACAGTCTCGCCCTAATCTAATTAGGTTTTAAGTAGTTTCTCATATATACTGTCTTAAATTAACTCGTCCTAGCAATATTGCATATCGATCTTAACTTCTGAATTTGAATTTGAATTTGCAATTTGTAACTCTTCAGTCTTTAATGTCCATAAAAAAAGTTTCTTTTTGTCAATGGGCGTAGTTTTTGCTTAATTGGGATATAAATCTAAACTATTCAACAAAATGGAGCCGGTTTCAAACTATTTATTAAAAATGGGTCCACGTCCTCAATTCCGATTTTTTTACTATTGTTTTTCTGAAATTTACTTGTCGCTGTCCGGGACAGCGACTAGTTGCTTCCATTTTCGGCACTTGACAGGCTAACTTTGTCATACTCGTTCTCCTTACTCCGACCACCAAATAATGAAATACGACCATCGTTCTGATCTTCTTACTTCTCTTATCGTATTCACGTTGTTTTTTGATTTATTTGTTCAATGGTTTGTGCAAAAAATGACCCATAATATCACCGTTCACCAACAATTTCGGTTTCGAAAATCCACCTCTTTGCCTAGTAACTAGTTATCTTATTCACCTATTTATACTTCCGTTACCTTAATCCACACTGATACGACTAAGCATGTCTTTTGTGCTTGTGTTTAGTTCCGTCTTATTGGCATTATGACATTCTTTATACATACGATTTCGTGAAGTGAATTGTGAATGAATATCCTCTGCTTTACTCTGTTTTACATTTAACAAACTATTTCTGCTACTGTTTTTACATTTAACAAACTATTTCTGCTACTGTTATTATATTGATCGTAACATTAATTTTGAATCTTATTTCATTTCCTCTTAACCCTTCTTGTGTTTCAAATGAGAGCGATTGTTGTCTCATAAAAGAGCATGGCTATAGCGTGGGAGATTGAGCAGCACAGCAGGCAGGAGAAGTCTTCTTGCAAAAACTAAGGATATACAAAAAAGGCGCGTCATTGGCATCACAAAGCCTATACTAAATGTTTTAGGCGCTTAAATTCATCTACCGAAGTACCTCCGTAATCCTTATATCTTACTGTGCGGTCAAGAGTGCCCATTACTGAACTGTCTGACTTATGAATTTTGGGCATGATCGTATTTCAATTATAAATGGATTTTTGAAACCGAAATTGTTGGTGAACGGTGATATTATGGGTCATTTTTCGCACAAACCATGGAACAAATAACTCAAAAATCAACGTGAATACGATAAGGGAAGTGAGAAGATCAGAACGGTGGTCGTATTTCATTATTTCGTGGTCGGAGTAAGGAGAACGAGTCTGACGAAGTTAGCCTGTCAAGTGCCGAAAATGGAAGGACAGCGACAAGTTGTAAATTTCAGAAAAAATAAATAAAAAAATCGGAATTGATGACGTGGACCCATTTTTGGTAAATAGTTTGAAACTAGCTCCATTTTGTTAAATAGTTTAGATTTCGACCCCAATTAAGCAAAAACTTCTTATTACATTGGATCATTACGACCTAATTTGATGATTGTTAGACTTGTTGACTAAAAAATTATTCGGATTGATCCAGAATTTTAATTTGAAATCAAAACTCGACTTTACTTATGTAGACAAAATTGAGGTAAGCGTGATTTAAGAATCGCTAATCCAAAACCGAAAATTTCTAGATACGTACTTCATCAGTTCGACTTGGGATGGAGTCAATTTGATTCCAATTTAGCAAATTCTCGGATTTATTGATGAGATTTTCAATACTTCTTTAAACCAATCTTTAAATTAAATAGTCCTTACAGAAAATAAAAATAAAAATAAAAATAAAAATAAAAAGCTAAATAAATCATTCATACGAAAAAAAGAGTAATTTTTTATACTCGATGTCGGTCAACTTTTTTGGCATTATACTCCCTAGGTCCGAATGTATCAACATCTATGTTGTGAACGTTTAAAAATTACGACAATTTTGAAGTATCATTTGGTTTGGAAGCCACAAGAAATTTCAAAGTATAGGTGTGATTAATGGACTAATAAGAGATAATCGGAAAATGATACACATATACAACGTGTATGGAAATATCCATAATCCATGCACAACCAATGAGAACGTGACTTGGTATTCTTAGTTTAGGTGATTTTAAATTAGCTTATTTAAAATCGAATCAACAAGTCCAATAACCATCGAGTTGGGTATGTACTAAACTACTAGTTACATCAGGTCGATTCGACATTTTGCCGTCCAAATCTACAACTCTTATTTTTCATTTTGATAAGGAGTATCCCTACTGACAGTTAGAACAATCTCCACCAGGCACTGAAAGCAATTTAATGATAGAACCTTCCCAAGTTTCATTTTTTCATTTGCAAAATTGGAGAATAATCGAACTTGACTACCTGTTTAAATCTACGACACTTACCATTATTTAACAACCGATATTTGTTAAACAAAAAAAATAAAAATAAAAATGGCTAAACTTAGTTTATTGCTAATTTACTTTCCAATATTATTCTCTATAATAATCAATTTAAAAGTTTCATTGGCAGCAAATTTTATTCACTCCATTTGTTCGAACTCAACCAAGTTCGCTAACAACAGCAAATACCAAACCAATTTAAACACACTCTTTCACTACCTCGCCTCCAACGCCACCAACCGTTCCTACTACAACACAACAGCCGGTGTCGGAACAAACGATGTGGTATACGGTCACTTCCTCTGCCATGGCAACCAGAGCAAAATCTCGTGTCAAGACTGTGTCAAAGAGGCAACCACGACGGACTTACCTGTTACTTATTGTCCTTACCGAAAAGTGGCTATTATGTGGTACGACGAGTGTATGGTACGTTACTCGAACGAGTTGTTTTTTGGTATGTTCGATTATGACACCGGGTATATCCTATCGAACCCACAAAATGTTACGGGAAATGCTTCGGGTGGTGGATCGAATATTAAGTATGGGACGGGTGGTGTTATGGTCCTTACATCAGTAGATTCAGTACCAATACCAACAAAGTACTGTATTAATAACGGTAGTAGTGCTGTTACTGACTGTAGCGGTAATGGGACGGTTGTTATCCCGCCATCATTACCACCACAGCCATCACCAACGAGCAATACAACCGAGACGGAGCCAGGGACGATGGTGAATAGTCTTATTGGTAAGTTATATACTCAAGCTCTTAATTTTGTGTGGTTGTCTTGTTGGTCAAGTGGACCGCTTATAGGCTTCAGTGGTCGACCCGTCTGGGGCAAACAAAGTGGGTTTGGACGATATATTTTCTAATGTTTGACCCGTGAATATGTCTACAGCACGCCAAGTCGCGAACCGGCATATTCATGGCCATGTTAGTACTCCAACTGTTTTTAGAAAAAAAATAAAGAAAAAAAATCTCAATCTGTTTGGTTATTTTGTTTCCGCTTCTTAAAATATGTGGGTGTGTAATGTTTGGAAGACGCGGTTGTGAGATTGCCAACTTCTAGACGGTCCTAATTGCAATGGTCGATATGAAATGTATCCGTTTTTTATGACAATGTTACTTTTATGAGGACAGGATCGCCAACACCAGCTCCGCCAGCGAGTAATGGCACAGGGACTGTGATACTTAGTCCTAGTCCAAGTCCAGGTCGAAAGTTTGGTAAGCTTATAATGCTCTTTTATTTTATGCTTAATGCCCCTGTTCGATGGTCTACTATGTCTACGCGTCGGCTTATTTACGAGAGAAATTAATTCAGAAGTAGACAATCAACTAAGACACAATGGGACAAGTAGACCTTGTAAAGCTGACTCATCTGAATGACCCAACATGACTAAGTTAACTCGAGACCCAGAAGTGACCTGAAATTGCCTAACCCTCTTTTGTCCATAAAATTGCATAACCCGAGGTGTCCCGACCCATAATTGGACCCAACGTGGACATCACATACAAAACTCATGAGCCTGTGGACTCGCTAATACTCTGTATACCCGTCACAAATGAGAATTTGTGATATCTTACTGCTTCCAAACAAGACCTTAGGATCAAAACGCAGCGCAACTTCGGGTTGATAAATATCTCCCCTTTTGTTTTCAGGTAATAACAAGACGGCGTTGAAATTACTTGGTCCGGTAGGAGCAGTTTCAGGAACAGCCATACTAGTAGCCACACTAGTTGGCATTGTGTATTTCTTGGGTAGAGGAATGGCTAGACAAGGTGATAACTCATTTTCAAAACCGTTTGCATTGGATATAGCTAAAGAGTACTCCCTCGTCCGTTTATTTATTTACCTTTTGTATTCTTTGTAAAGGGTGGCGGAGTATTTGGACAAAGGAAGTAGTGATCTTCAAACCTTAACTGATTTTTTTTAATAAGCTAATAGTAACTTGTGATTGTTAAAATAATCAGGAAGACGGAACAATACGTCGTTGGATTTCTTAGAGGGGAATACAAGCCTTGATAAACTTGAAGAGCTACCATTGTTCAAGTTCGAAAAACTTTCTGCTGCAACAAACAATTTCAAAGCATGTAATAAGCTTGGACAAGGAGGATTCGGTCCCGTGTACAAGGCAGGGTTTAAATAAAGTTGTCCAAAAGAGATTGAAATTTATTGGTCCGTTATCTAGTACTCTCATTGTTTCAATCATTTGTTTATCTACGGGTAGAATATTTAAATCAAAGGTAAACAAATGATTGGGACGGAGGGAGCACAAACTCATCGTCTGTTTTAACTGCAGGGTACACTGGGAGATGGTCGGGAAGTAGCTATAAAAAGATTATCAGGAACCTCTCGACAAGGGGCAGAAGAGTTCATGAACGAGGTCTTGGTTATTTCAAAGCTTCAGCACCGAAATCTTGTCAAACTCTTGGGTTGCTGTGGGGAGCGCCTCGAAAGAATGCTCGTTTATGAGTACATGCCCAATAAAAGTTTGGATGCATTTCTTTTTGGTTCGTTTTTATAAAGTTTCGATGCTCATTATTTTTCGACTATGGTATTACATAAAACTAAACAAATTGAGGAATTCGCTACTGTAATTCTTGATCAGGTCCTCAGAAAAACGGAATCCGGGATTGGAAGAAACGTTACACCATTATAGAAGGGATATCCCGAGGCCTCCTTTATCTTCACCGGGATTCCCGTCTAAAGATCATTCATAGAGATCTCAAGGCTGCCAACATTTTGCTAGATGAGAACCTTAACCCGAAAATTTCAGATTTTGGCATGGCACGTATTTTCGGAGGTGCCCAGATTGAAGCAGACACTACAAGGGTTGTCGGAACATAGTGAGTTCTAATATATATATACTCTTATTCTAACTGACCAAGGTAAATACTTACTAGTTACTATATATATCGGCTTAATGTTCTGCAATTACTTATTGCAGTGGCTACATGCCTCCCGAGTATGCAATCGAAGGGCGTTTCTCTGAAAAATCAGATGTATTTAGCTTCGGAGTCTTATTGTTGGAGATAATAACTGGTAAAAAGACCAGATGGTTTGACGAGTCGTCATTGAGCCTTTTAGGATATGTAAGTCCTGCTTAGAATAAATGAATTTAACTTGTTCATACTTTGATTATCCTCTTATATATCGATATTTCATTAATGTAGGTATGGAAAAAATGGAGTGAGGACGATGACATTTCCGTGATTGATCCGATAATAGCTTACCAAGGTTACGAAGAAGAGATCTCAAAATGCATACATGTGGGGCTTCTTTGTGTTCAGGAATATGCTCAAGATAGACCAGACATATCCGATGTTATCTCAAAGCTTAGTGCTTCAAATACCGCAACCTTTCAAAAGCCCAAGCAACCGGGTTTCACTCGATTTATGCGTGACAAGTGTACCAGAACTCAAATACACCCGACAAGTTGCACAAATGAACTTTCCATCACAAATATCAGCGGGCGATAGGTTCAAAAATTCTAAGGAACAACAAAAAATAGTTTCGAAACGGAACAATTACAAGCCTCCTTTAAGTAACATCCACAAGTTCATACAAAATTAGTATACTGTACTTCTAGTTATGTACAGAGTAAAAGAGTAGATGAATTGACTTAGTTTCGAGCTTGTGGGCTAGTGTTGGCATTGTCGGTCTCTTGTTAGTGAATAGTGTTAGTGAATAGTGAAAGGGGTATTGTGAGAGGTCACAAATTTACAACTATAACTTTCAGGAGAAATGTTCTAAAATTAAATTCTCAACGCTTTACTAATTTTTTTATTTATTTAGGGTTCATCGTAGATTCGTAATTGAACTAGTCTCATGAAAATACCATTCAATACAACAATTATTTGTGTATATATTATAAATCTCATTCAAGCGATCTACCAATTTGATGACGACTTTTCATCGAACTACCTAGGTTCAATTTCGCTCAAGGAATCATCATTTGACGAATGAACTATAACAATTTGATTGTGAATCTCCGAAACTCCTATGAGCTTGTCGAAGAAACCAGGTTGTCCTGGTACTGGAAGAGTCGCATTGTTACTCTCCAATATCAGGACCACTGTGGCCATTGTCGGCCTTGCCTCGACTACCTTTTGAACACACAATAAACCAAGGTGCACACATCTAGTCACTTCAAGGATCGAGCATGAATCTCTTATGCTTTGGTCGACAAACTCCAACGATTTACCGTCTTGCCATAACTTCCGAGCCTGTTAATGTTAAGGGATAAATGAATTTACTCCCTTCCTTCAATTAATCCTAAGAAACAAAAAAATGAACATATATAACTTACATAGATTACAAGACTTTCGCCACCGCTTCCTTCAGGAAATCCTGAATTTATCTTGCCACTGATGATCTCTAAGATCAATATTCCGTAGCTGTACACATCTGATTTCGCCGAGTATATCCCGTGCATAGCATATTCCGGAGACATGTAGCCACTAATATAATAAGCAACATTGTTTCATCTTAGTTTTGAGTATATAGTATTCGAGACAAGACCATATTTTTCCTCATTTATATATGGATTTTTTATAATGGAGTTCGAATTCTTCTAAACAAATCTCGTAACCTATAGGTCTAACTAGGACAAATAAATCTCGTAACCTATAAACAATCTTTGTGTTTATAAAATGTTAAAAAATCTAACTAGGACAAATAAATGGTACTCACTATGTTCCAACAACGCGACTTGTGTTGCTTTGAGACTTGTCGTAAGCAAACATCCTTGCCAAACCAAAATCAGCAATTTTAGGATTCATCTCTGTATCTAATAATATGTTGCTAGCCTTTAAATCTCGGTGTATGATTTTAAATCCCGAGTCTTGATGAAGATAAAGCATCCCTTTCGCAATTCCGTGGATAATATTGTAACGCAATCTCCAATTTAATTGTCCTTGTTTTACAGGATCTTAAACATATAATGAATCACAAAATTGATGTAATTATAATGTGATTATATAAACAAAAGTAATGATCAACAAACAGCAACAAGGAAAAACAAGTAAAGGAAAGTGAATTACCGAAAACAAAGTTGTCAAGGCTTTTGTTAGGAAAATACTCGTAGACCAATATTTTTTCATTTTGGTTCAAAGCAAACCCTAACAAACTAGCCAAATTCTTGTGGTGGAGTTTGGCTACTAATAAGATCTCGTTCTTAAATTCTTGTTCACCTTGAAGCGTGCTTTTAGACAATCTTTTTACCGCCACCTTTTTCCCATTTGGTAACGTACCCTGTGCATAAAAATAATAAATTGTGACAATATATATTTTAAATAAAACGTTAAGATGATGACAAAAGAGAACAAATAAAAAGGTCTTATAACATTTCATTTTTGGTATGCGTCTTTACTTAGTGAATGCTATTAGTATTAGAATGTTAGTGAAACCGTAGATGAGGGAGGTTGCGTTGTGCGGGATGAGTGTTAATATTGCGGACGAATTTCGTTTTAAGGGAGTGACATTAGCGGACAATACTCGAATGAGTGGTGGACCGAGTGGGCATGTTTTGGCCCATTCAGGTTCTAGATATGGTGCACTCGGTCGAGTGGTTGAAATAACACTCGACCGAATACAATGGAGTACTCAGCCGGGTACACATCAAAATTCAGGCAGATGATTACCTTATAGACGCTACCGTATCCACCTTGACCCAACTTGTTCTCATTCGAAAAACCATTTGTTGCTGTCTCTAGGGTTGCCATACTAAATAGCAAAGACTCGCGAGTTATGTCCCCTTCAATCATTCTGGCTATTACACACAAAAATAGGCATATATATGTTAATTATTCAAACAAAACTATACATACAGATGAATTAATTTTCATGTACCGATAATTATTATAGTTCAAACTCTAGTTTAACTATCAATATAACCAACTAATCTCCTCATTTGCCTTGAATAGAATTTGTTATTTTCTTAACTTATTATAGCTTGCTGTGATTATGTGAATAGATTAACAGAAAAGTAAAAAAGAGAAAGACGGGTTAAAAAGGGTTAGAAATTTCTTCACTTACTTAGCAGGTAGTAGGTTATATATTATAATAAAAGCGAATGAGAGTATTAGTTGGTTATATTGATATTTAAAAAAGAGTTTGTAGAATTTTGAACAGGAAACTCATAGTTCAGAGTATTCTTATCAATTAAGCCTATATATTTATGTATGAACAATGGTAGCTCCTCAATTTTATCAAGGCTTGAATTCCCTTCAAAGAAATCCAACGACGTATTGTTCTGTTTTGCTGATTAGTTCAACAATCACAAGTTATTGTTAGTTTCCTTTATAAAAAATAAGTATTAAGATTTGTAAATAAACGGACGAGGGAGTACTCTTTAGCTATATCTAATCCCAACGGTTTTGAAAATGAGTTGTCACCTTGTCTCGCCTTTCGTCTACATAAGAAGTACACAATGGCAACTAGTATGGCTATTCCCGAAACTGCGGATGCTGTAACAATTATTTTCAGCCTTTTGTTATTACCTGAAAACAACAGGGAGATATTTATCAATCCGAAATTGTGCTGCGTTTTGAACCTAAGGTCTTGTTTGGAAGCGGTAATGTATATCTCACATACGGAGTATTAGCGAATAGCGAGTCCATAGGCTCATGAGTTTTGTATGTGATGTCCACATTGGGTCAATTATGGGTCAGGACACCACATCGGGTTAGGCAATTTCAGGTCACTTCTGGGTCTCAGGTCAACCTAATCATGTTGGGTCATTCGGATGGGTCAGCTTTACAAGGTCTACGTGTCCGGTTGTCCCCTTTGTGTCTTAGTTGATTGTCTACTTTTGAATCAATTTCTCTCGTAAAGAAGCCGACGCGTAGACATACTAGACAATCGAACAGGGACATTAAGCAAAAAATAAAAGAGCTTAAAAAAATAATAGAGCTGTGTAAACTTACCAGAGTTCCTACTAGGAGTTGAACTAGGACTAAGTATCGGCGTCCCTGTCCCTGTGGCATTGCTCGTTGTCGGCGCTGATGATGGCGAGACTGTCCCCATCAAAGCAGGATTGCCATAAAAAACGGATACGTTTCATATCGAGCATTAACCAGAAAAGTAAAAGAGCTTTATAAACTTACCACTAGGACTGTTGATCGTCGTCTGTGGCTCCTGCTGCTGCTGGGTCGTATTGCTTGTTGGTGATGGCTGTGGTGGTAATGATGGCGAGATATTAACCGTCCCACTACCGCTACAGTTAACAACGGGGCTACTACCGTTATTAATACAGTACTTTGTTGGTATCGGTATTGAATCTTCTGATGTAAGGACCATCACACCACTCCGCTCATACTTATAATGTGACCCGCCGCCCGTAGCCTGACTCGTAATATTTTTCAACGTATCGCTCGTTATATACATAAATTGCGATAAATTTCCCTGCAACATTTTGTTGTTTTGATAGGATATACCCCGTGTCATAATCGAATATACCGTAAAACGACTCGTTTGAGTAACGTACCATACACTCGTCATACCAAATAATAGCCACTTTTCGGTAAGGACAGTAAGTAACGGGTAAGTCCGTCATGGTTGCTTCTTTGACACAGTCTTGACACGACCTTTTGCTCTGGCCGTTATGGCAGAGGAAGTGACCGTATACGACATCGTTTGTTCCGACACCGGCTGTTGCGTTGTAGTCGGAACGATTGGTGGCGTTGGAGGTGAGGTAGTGAAAGAGTGTGTTTAGATTGGTTTGGTATTTGCTGTTGTTGGCGAACTTGGTTGTGTTTGAACAAATGGAGTCGATAAAATTTGCTGCCAATGAAGCTTTTAAATTGATTATTATACAGAATAATATTGGAAAGTAAATTAGCAATAAACTAAATTGAGCCATTTTTTTTAAAAAAAAATATTGGTGGTTAAATAGGCTTAGCGATAAGAATGTAGATTTGAACCAATAATGGTTGGTGTGAGTACTGAGTAGTCAAAGTTCGATTCTCTGTTCTTGCAGATGAAACAACCGAGCTCAGAGGGGTCTACCATTAAGTTATTTTCAGTACTCCAATGGAGAATCTGGCTGTCGAGAGGATACTCTTTGACAAAACTAAAAATAAGAGTCGTGGGTTTGGACGGCAAAATGTCGAATTGACGTAATGTAACTAGTAGTGTGGTACCCAACTTGATGGTTGTTGGACTTGTTGACTCGATTTGAAATAAGCTAATTTAAAACTACCTAAATCAAAATTTAAGTGTACCTAAGTAAACAAAATCCCAATAAAAATGATTATTGGACGAGTTATAATATCCAAACCGATTTTTTTGATGCAATCGTCGGTTTGATATTAGAGCATCAAGACGAGTTGGTTCGGATTCATCAAATGTTCCGGTTCATTGAATGGGATTACAGATAATTTTTACCGTGTTAATGGGGTCAGTCACCTAGTTTTTTTAATACTCTACGCGTCCTTCATTTTTCCATATGAATCAACATCATTGCTATAAGGGGACCAATGTGCAGTGGTTAACAATACTCTTGAAAGTTCTCCAAGACTAAAACTTTTGTTTTTTAATTAGCCTGATAACGACGATATCGTCCTGTTATTTGTGATAAAATTAATTATGTTAATTATTAAATATTAATTAAATTTTCTATTTAAATCTGTCATTTATAATTAGGTCAAAATTAAGAATTTTTAACACAAATAATGGGACGAGCCTAACTAAAAAACAAAAGTTTTTTAGTCTGGACTTTGAGCAATATTGTTAACCACTGCACCTTGGTCCCCCAAGCAAAATTGATTCATATGGAAAAATAATCAAGACAATTCGTGTATTACAAAATCTCATTGACGGATCCCATTAACTCGGTCCAAATTATTTGTAATCCCATCCGATGAACCAGATATTTGATGAATTGGAACTGATAATCTGATATCAAACCGATGATAGGTATACAAAAAATATCGATTTGGGATAACTCGTTCTATAATTATTATAGAGATTTTCTCTATTTAGGTAAACTTAAATTTTGATTTCAAATTGGTAAGTTGAGTTATTTTTCGTTTAGGTAGTTTAGGCAGTTTTAAATTAGCTTATTTCAATTTGAATCAACAAGTCCAACAATCATCAACTTGGGTACTAGACTAGTGGTTACATCAAGTCAATTCGACATTTTGCCATTCAAATCCACGACTCTTATTTCTTGTTTTGACAAGGAGTATCCCCGCCGACAGTCAGAACAATCTCCATTGGGTTACTGGAGGCAACTTCATGGTAGATCTCTCTTTAAGTTTTGATTTTTCATCTGCAAAAGCGGAGAATCGAACTTGACTAATTGTTTAAAAGATAAGCGCTCTTACCATTCACACCAATCACCTATAGTACAAATCTACGACACTTATCGTTTAGGCAATTTAACAACCATATTTTGTTACGATATTATATTTTGTATGTATTTTGCATATGGGTAGTTTCCGTATTTTATCTTGGGTAGGGTTTTATATCCTCACCTTATATATTTGTTTGTAAATTGCATCCGCACACAATCAGCAATACAATCATATTCTCCCAATTTAACGTTTAACTTGGTATCAGAGATTCTTTTCTAGGGTTTGTATGATCGGTGACGATAGCCGCGACGATCCAACTCTTTAGTTTATTGCTAAGCTACTTTCTAATATTATTCTGTATAATAATCAATTTAAAGGTTTCATTGGGAGCAAATTTTATCGACTCCATTTGTTCAAACACAACCAAGTTCGCCAACAACAGCAAATACCAAACCAATCTGAACACACTCTTTCACTACCTCACCTCCAACGCCACCAACCGTTACGACTACAACGCAACAGCCGGTGTTGGTTCTTAGAATCTTTGAACCTATCGACCGCTGATATTTGTGATGGAAAGGCCATTCGTGCAAATTGTTGGGTGGTTTTGAGTACTAGTACCCGCATCACGCATAAATCGAGTGAAACCCGGTTGCTTGGGCCTTTCAAAGGTTGCGGTACTTGAAGCACTAAGCTTCATGATAACATCGGATATGTCTGGTCTATCTTGTGCATATTCCTAAACACAAAGAAGCCCCACATGTATGCATTTTGAGATCTCTGCTTCGAAACCTTGGTCAGCTATTATCGGATCAATTACGGAAATGTCATTGTCCTCACTCCATTGTTTCCATACCTACATTAATGAGATATATAAGAGGATAATCAAACGATGATCGAACAAGTTAAATTCATTTATCTAGGCAGGACTTACGTATCCCAGAACTTAACGGAATGAGTTGAAAATAAGTCAGAAAGAACGGAGTCTTACATATCCCAGAAGGCTCAATGATGACTCGTCAAACCATCTAGTCTTTTTTCCGGTTATTATCTCCAACATCAAGACTCCGAAGCTAAATACATCTGATTTTTCAGAGAAACGCCCTTCGATTGCATACTCGCGAGGCATGTACCCACTGCAATAAATAATTGCAGAACATTAAGTCAATATATATAGTAACTAGTAAGTATTTCCCTTGGTCAGTTAGAACTCACTATGTTCCGACAACCCTTGTGGTATCAGCCTCAATCTGAGCACCTCCGAAAATACGTGCCATGCCAAAATCTGAAATTTTTGGGTTAAGATTCTCATCAAGCAGAATGTTGGCAGCCTTCAGATCTCTATGAATGATCTTTAGACGGGAATCTCGATGAAGATAAAGGAGGCCCCGGGATATCCCTTCTATAATGCTGTAACGCTTCTTCCAATGAAGAATTCCGTTTTTCTGATGATCTGATCAAGAATGACAATAGCAAATTCCTCAGTTTGTGTACTTTATAATACCATAGTTGAAAAATAAAGAGCATCCAAACTTTATAATAACGAACCAAAAAGAAATGCATCCAAACTTTTGTTGGGCATGTACTCATACACGAGCATTCTTTCGAGGCGCTCCCCACAGCAGCCCAAGAGTTTGACGAGATTTCGGTGCTGAAGCTTTGAAATAACCAACACCTCATTCATGAACTCTTCTGCCCCTTGTCGAGAGGTTCCTGATAATCTTTTTATAGCTACATCACGTCCATCTTCCAGTGTACCCTGCAGTTACACAGACGATGAGTTTGTGCTCTCCCCGTCTCAATCATTTGTTTACCTTTGATTGAAATATCTTTCACATAGATAAACAATGATTGAAACAAAGGGAGTATTAGATAACGGACCAATAATAAAGCAATAAATATCACTCTCTTTTGGACAACTTAGAAACCATGCCTTGTACATCGGGACCGAATCCTCCTTGTCCAAGCTTATTACATTCTTGGAAATTGTTTGTTGCAGCAGAAAGTTTTTCGAACTTGAATAATGGTAGCTCTTCAAGTTTATCAAGGCTTTGATTCCCCTCTAAGAAGTCCAACGTTAACGACATATCGTTCTGTTTTGCTGATTAGTCCAACAATCACAGGTTACTGTTAGTTTTTTTTTTAAAAAAAAAGTATTTAAGATTTGAAGATTTATACTCCCTTTGTCCAAATACTTTGTTACCCTTTACGGAGAATACAAAAGATAAATAAATAAACGGCGAGGGTGTACTCTTTACCTAAATCTAGTGCCAACGGTTTTGAAATTGAGTTGTCACCTTGTCTCGCCTTTCCTCTGCACAAGAAGTACACAATGCCAACTAGTATGGCTGTCCCTGAAAATGCCGTGACTGCAACAATATCTCCCGTTTTGTCATTACCTAAAACAAAAGGGAGTATTCATGAGTTTTGAATGCGATGTCCACATTGGGTCAATTATGGGTTGGGAGTCGGGACACTTCCGTTTAGGCAATTTTATGCACAAAATCGGGTTAGGCAATTTCAGGTCATTTCTGGGTCTCGAGTCAACCTAAGCATGCTGGGTCATTCGGATGGCCCAGCTTTACAAGGTCTACTTGTCCCCCTTGTGTCATAGTTGACAGTCTATTTCTGAATGAATTTCTCTCGTAAAGAATCCGACGCGTAGACTTACTAGACAATTGAACAGGGACATTAAGCAAAAAAAATAAAAGAGCTTTAAAAAATAAGAGGGCTTTGTAAACTTACCAGAGGTCCAACTTGGATCTGAAATAGGTTTAAGTATCGGCGTCCTTGTCCTTGTCCCTGTGGCATTGCTCGTTTTTGGCGCTGATGACGGCGAGACTGTCCCCATCAAAGCAGGATTGCCATAAAAAAACGGATACGTTTCATATCGAGTAAGGGAGGGCAGATGCCCTCATGCGACCCAAAATATCTATTTGCATGTAAAAGTTAATATGCTTTATTTGCAATGTAATGATATTGATGTACTGGTAAGTGAAAAGAACTGATCGTTTGTAGATCCAAGTTCAACTCTCACGCGTTACTTTCCATTATTTATTATATCTAGATTTATATTTATTTCTAATATGCTATTCAAATAAAAATATTATATCGAAATTATCGTTAAAATAATTTGTATGCTCCCAAACTTAAATTCCTACATCCGCCCCTAATTTTAATGTATAGACGTGTCCACAACAACAAGGAGCTTGAGTATATAACTTACCACTAGGACTTTTTATCATCGTCCCTTCCCCTGTCTCAGTCGTATTGCCTGTTGGTGATGGCTGTGGTGGTAATGATGGCGGGATAACAACCGTCCCACTACCGCTACAGTTAACAACAGTACTACTATCGTTACTAACAATACAGTACTTTGTTGGTATCGGTATTGAATCTTCTGATGTAAGGACCATCACACCACTCCGCTCATACTTATAATGTGACCGGTCGCCCGTAGCCTGACTCGTAATATTTTTCAACGTATCGTTCGTTATATACATAAATTGTGATACATTTCCCGTAACATTTTTTGGGTTCGATTGGATATACCCCGTGTCATAATCGAATATACCGTAAAACGACTCGTTTGAGTAACGTACCATACACTCGTCATACCAAATAATAGCCACTTTTCGGTAAGGACAGTAAGTAACGGGTAAGTCCGTCATGGTTGCTTCTTTGACACAGTCTTGACACGACCTTTTGCTCTGGCCGTTATGGCAGAGGAAGTGACCGTATACGACATCGTTTGTTCCGACACCAGCTGTTGCGTTGTAGTCGGAACGATTGGTGGCGTTGGAGGTGAGGTAGTGAAAGAGTGTGTTTAGATTGGTTTGGTATTTGCTGTTGTTGGCGAACTTGGTTGTGTTTGAACAAATGGAGTCGATAAAATTTGCTGCCAATGAAGCTTTTAAATTGATTATTATACAGAATAATATTGGAAAGTAAATTAGCAATAAACTAAATTGAGCCATTTTTTTTAAAAAAAAATATTGGTGGTTAAATAGGCTTAGCGATAAGAATGTAGATTTGAACCAATAATGGTTGGTGTGAGTACTGAGTAGTCAAAGTTCGATTCTCTGTTCTTGCAGATGAAACAACCGAGCTCAGAGGGGTCTACCATTAAGTTATTTTCAGTACTCCAATGGAGAATCTGGCTGTCGAGAGGATACTCTTTGACAAAACTAAAAATAAGAGTCGTGGGTTTGGACGGCAAAATGTCGAATTGACCTAATGTAACTAGTAGTGTGGTACCCAACTTGATGGTTGTTGGACTTGTTGACTCGATTTAAAATAAGCTAATTTAAAACGACCTAAATCAAAATTTAAGTTTACCTAAGTAAACAAAATCCCTATAAAAATGATTATTGGGCGAGTTATAATATCCAAACCGAATTTTTTTTGATACATTCATCAGTTTGATATTAGATCATCAAAACGAGTTGGTTCGGATTCATCAAATGTTCCGGTTCATTGAACGGGATTACAAATAATTTTTACCGTGTTAATGGGGTCAGTCAACTAGTTTTTTTAATACTCTACGTGTCCTTCATTTTTCCATATGAATAGACATCTTCACTAGGGACCAAGGTGCAGTGGTTAACAATACTCTCGAAAGTTCTCCAAGACTAAAACTTTTGTTTCTTAATTAGCCTGATAACGACCATATCGTCCTGTTATTTGTGATAAAATTAATTCTGTTAATTATAATATATTAATTAAATTTTTTATTTAAATCTGTCATTTATAATTAGGTCAAATTTAGAATTTTTAACACAAATAATGGGACGATAACGTCGTTATCAGGCTCACAAAAAATCATAAGTTTTAGTCTTGGACAACTTTGAGCAATATTGTGAACCACTGCACCTTGGCCCCCTTAAGCAAAGATGTTGATTCATATGGAAAAATAATCAAGACAAGTAGAGTATTACAAAATCTCATTTCATTGACTGGGTCCAAATTATTTGTAACCACATTCGATGAACCGGAATATTTGATAAATTGGAACCAATAATCTGATATCAAACCGATGATTGGTATACAGAAATTTCGGTTTGGGATAACTCGTTCTATAATCATTTTTATAAACTTAAATTTTGATTTCAAATTGGTAAGTTGAGTTATTTTTGGTTTAGGTAGTTTTAAATTAGCTTATTTCAATTTGAATCAACAAGTCCAGCCACCATCAAGTTGGTTACTAGACTACTAGTTACATCAGGTCAATTCAACATTTTTGACGTTTAAATCCACGACTCTTATTTTTGGTTTTGACAAGGAGTATCCCCACCGACATCCAAAACAATTTCTATTGGGATACTGGAGGCAACTTAATGGTAGATCTCTCTTTAAGTTTTGATTTTTCATCCGCTAAAGCGGAGAATCGAACTCTGACTACTTGTTAAAAAGATAAGCACTCTTACTATTCACACCAATCACCTTTAGTTCAAATCTACGACATTTATAGTTAAGGCAATTTAACAACCATATTTGTTAATAAAAGTAAAAAAAATAAAATAAAAATGGCTCAACTTAGTTTATTGCTAATCTACTTTCCAATATTATTCTCTATAATAATCAATTTAAATGTTTCATTGGAAACATATTTTATCGACTCCATTTGTTCAAACACAACCAAGTTCCCCAACAACAGCAAATACGAAACCAATCTAAACACGCTCTTTCACTACCTCACCTCCAACGCCACCAATCGTTACAACTACAACGCAACAGCCGGTGTCGGAACAAACGATGTGGTATATGGTCACTTCCTCTGCCGTGGTGACCAGAGTAATACCTCGTGTCAAGACTGCGTCACCTCGGCAACAGTCACGGACTTACCTATAAAATGTCCTGACAACAAAGTGGCTATTATATGGTACGACGAGTGTATGGTACGTTACTCGAACGTGTCGTTTTTCGGTATATACGGTAATGACCCCGGGTATAACCAATCAAACCCACAAAATGTTACGGGAAATGTATCGCAATTTATGTATATAACGAATGATACGTTGAAAAATACTGCACGTCCGCCTCCGGGCTACCAGTCAGTTATGTTACATCCTCAGCATGGGTATATTTACAACAACAGTTGTATTAGTCGCAAACGTGGCAGTCTTTCTTTGTGTGGCAATCGGACCGTGATAAAAAGTCCTAGTGGTAAGTTATACGGAGTATACTTTTTTCAGCAGTCTTGCTTGTGACGGGTAATTCCGTCACAAGTCTTGTGACCTCTCACAAAAAGAGTGTGAGACAAAGTGGGTTACCCTTCGTGTACTTTCTCACTCACCTCTCATGGGTATTTTGTGAAAGGAAACGGTATCCGTCACAAGCTTGTGACGGATTCCGTCACAAACTCGTGACGGATACTGCCGTCACAAATGAGAATTTGTGTACTTTTATATACTCAAGCTCTACATTTTGTGTGGTTGCTTGTCTTGTTGTTGTGGTCTTGTGGACACATCTATTACGAAAAAAGAGGACCGGTTATAGGCTCGAGTAGTCGAGTGGTCGACCAGCCTGGGGCTAACAAAGTGGGTTAATAGAATTAGTCAATTAGTGCATGGTACGAGCCCACAACCAAGTGAGGTTTTATCCTAAAATTAATTGGGAAGAGATTTCATCACTAATGTCTAAAGCACGCCAAGTCGATGTGGGACAAATACTTCTGATACACATATGGGAAGAGATCTCATCACTAATGTTTAAAGCATGCCAAGTCGCCAACCCGTATATTCATGGACATGTTAGCATGGCTCGTTATATTAGTACTCCAAATATTTTTATACGTCGGAAAAAAGAAAAAAAATATCCCCCTTTGTTTCGTTATTTTGTTTACGATTCTTGAAATTTATGGGTGGTGTATTGTGTAATGTTTGGAAGACGTGGTTGTGAGATTGCCAGCAAAGTTAGGGTCGAACTCAAGCTCCTTAGCTAATATATAAAGTAGGAACCACTACACTATCCCTTGTATTGTTGATAGAACTATAGATTTTATTGTATTTATACTGTAAAAACAAATTTTTGAGGCCCAAAAAAAATTGAGCCCCAGTTCATTTGCTCAGCCTGAACCTGGCCCAAGCAGCCTCTGCTAGGCGGTCCTTTTTTTTAGCCTAATTGCAATGGTCGATTGAAAGTTTGAAACGTATCCGTTTTTTTATGGCAATGCTACTTTGACGGAACAGGATCGTCATCACCAGCTCCACCAGTGAGCCCTGGCACAGGGACTGTGATACCTAGACCTAGTTTAAGTCATGATCGCTCTCGTAAGTTTATAAAGCTCTTTTATTTTTTTGGTTAATGTTCGATATGAAATGTATCCGTTTTTTTATGACAATCCTACTTTGATGAGGACAGTGTCGCCATCACCAGCGCCAAAAACGACAAATGCCACAAGGACGGGGACAGGGTCGGCGATACTTAGTCCTAGTTCAGCTCCTAGTCAAAACTCTAGTAAGTTTACAAAGCTATTTCATTTTGTGCTTAATGCCCATTTTCGATTGTCTAGTATGTCTACGCTTCGACTTCTTTACGAGAGATATTAATTCAGAAGTAGACAATCAACCAAGACACCTAGAACACAGGTACATCGACCTTGCAAAGCTGACCCGACTTATTATATTTGTACTCCAGCTATTTTTGTACGTGGAAAAAAAAAGAAAAAAATATCTCCCTTTGTTTCGTTATTTTGTTTCCGCTTCTTAAAATTTGTGGTTGCGTAATGTTTGGAAGACGCGGTTTTGAGATTGCCAATACGCGGTTCTGTTTTTTCAGCATAATTCGAATGCTCGTTGTGAAACGTATCTGTTTTTTTATGGCAATGCTACTTTGATGGGGACAGGATCGCCATCACCAGCTCCGCCAGCTAGCAATGCCACAGGGACTGTGATGTTATCACGGTAGTATGTAAAAGCGAGTAAATAGTAAATAATAAAAGGGTAAAATCTTATCTAAAATAGGAAGGTTGTGGCATGACAATCGTTACTGTCCTAAAGTTGATTTATGCCCGTCTACTACAAACGGCCTCAGTAGCACTCAACACCCAGGATTACACAACCACTGTCTCTCTAGTGTAGGTAGAGAACAGTTGAACAGAGCCAAGTTCGTTGCCAAAGGAATAACAATTTAACAGAGAAAAAATAAGAGCAGAAGATATTGTATGATATAGATTGAGTGTGTAATTTTCTGATTGTGAAGAGGGGGTATATATAGTATTGTGAAATCATAGATTCGTAGTATAACATTTACGAGGAAACGGAACTCGCGCCAATCAGTCTCGTAAGGGGAAGAAGACTGACCAAGAACTTTGCACCATCAGTCTTGAAAATGAAGTTGTATGGCATTTACAAGATGGATGGAGACTTGCACAATCAGTCTCGAGAAAGAACGATGTAAGAGCGATGTGGGATACACACATAAACATATATGATTCTTTTGGTCCTCGTCGGAACTTTGGCAAGTTTATAAAGCTCTTTTTTTTTTTTGCTTAATGCTCGATATGAAACTTATCCGTTTTTTAATGGCAATCCTGCTTTGCTTGGGACAGTCTCGCCATCATCAGCGCCAAAAACGAGCAATGCCACAGGGACGGGGACGACGATACTTAGTCCTAATATTTCAGCTCCTAGTCGAAACTCTGGTAAGTTTACAAAGCTGTTTTAATTTTTGCTTAATGCCCCTTTTCGATTGTCTAGTCTGTCTACATTTCGGCTTCTTTACGAGAGATATTAATTCAGAAGTAGACAATCAACCGAGACATCTGCAGCACAGTAGATCGACCTTGCAAAGCTGACCTGCTCGAATGACCCGGCATGATAAGGTTGACCCGAGACCCATAAGTGACCAGAAAATGCCTCACCCGATCTTGTCCCAAAAATTGCCTAACCCGAGGTAATTTCCCGACCCATAATTGACCCAATCCAAAATAATGCGATCAAATATGCAAAATGAGACGGAACAATAATTCGTTGATATATAGGATGCGTCAATAATAATTACCACTCCCCAACAAGACCTTAGGATCAAAACGCAGCGCAACTTCGGATTGATAAATATCTCCCCTTTTGTTTTCAGGTAATAATAAAAGGCTGAAAATAATTGGTTTAGTAACAGCAGTTTCAGGGATAGTAGTTGCGATACTACTTGCCATTGTGTACTTCTTGTGTAGAAGAAAGGCTAGACAAGGTGACAACTCGTTTTCAAAACCTCGTATCTTTATTTATTTACCTTTTTTATTCTTCGTAAAGGGTAACAAGGTATTTAAACAAGGGTATTTGGACAAAGGAAGTAGAAATCTTCAAATGTTCAAATCTTAAATGCTTTTTTTAAAGCTATCAGTAACCCGTGGTTGTTAAAATGATCAGCAAAACAAAACAATACGTCGTTGGATTTCTTAGACGGGAATCCAAGCCTTGATAAACTTGAAGAGCTACCATTGTTCAAGTTCGAAAAACTTTCTGCTGCAACAAACAATTTCCAAGAATGTAATAAGCTTGGACAAGGAGGATTCGGTCCCGTGTACAAGGCAGGGTTTAATTGGTCCGTTATTTGGTACTCCCTTTGTTTCAATCATTTGTTTACCATTTTTATTCTCTATAAAGGGTATTTATTTTAATCAAAGGTAAACAAATGATTTGGACGAAGGAACACAAACTCATTGTTTGTTTTAATTGCAGGGTACACTGGAAGATGGACGGGAAGTAGCTATAAAAAGATTATCAGGAACCTCTCGACAAGGGGCAGAAGAGTTCATGAATGAGGTGTTGGTTATTTCAAAGCTTCAGCATCGAAATCTCGTCAAACTCTTGGGCTGTTGTGGGGAGCGCCTCGAAAGAATGCTCGTTTATGAGTACATGCCCAACAAAAGTTTGGATGCATTTCTTTTTGGTTCGTTATTATAAAGTTTGGATGTTCATTATTTTTCAAGTATGGTATTATTAGGTACACAAATTGAGGAATTCGCTATTGTAATTCTTGATCAGATCCTCAGAAAAAGGGAATCCTCGAATGGAAGAAGCGTTACACCATTATAGAAGGGATATCCCGAGGCCTCCTTTATCTTCATCGGGATTCCCGTCTCAAGATCATTCATAGAGATCTCAAGGCTGCCAACATTTTGCTTGATGAGAATCTTAACCCAAAAATTTCAGATTTTGGCATGGCACGGGTTTTCGGAGGTGCCCAAATTGAGGCTGATACCACAAGGGTTGTAGGAACATAGTAAGTTCTAATTAATATATATTCTTGTTCGATCTATATTGGCTTACTAGTTACTATATATATTGGCTTAATGTTTGCAATTACTTATTGCAGTGGCTACATGCCTCCCGAATATGCAATCGAAGGCCGTTTCTCTGAAAAATCAGATGTATTTAGCTTCGGAGTCTTGTTGTTGGAGATAATAACTGGAAAAAAGACTAGATGGTTTAACGAGTCGTCATTGAGCCTTTTAGGATATGTAAGTCCTGCTTCGATGAATAATTTAACATGTTTATCCTTTTATTATCCTGTTATATATCTCATTAATGTAGGTATGGAAACAATGGAGTGAAGACAATGACATATCCGTGATTGATCCGATAATAAAGTACCAAGGTTTCGAAGCAGAGATCTCAAAATGCATACATGTGGGGCTTCTTTGTGTTCAGGAATATGCTCAAGATAGACCAGACATGTCCGATGTTATCGCAAAGCTTTGTGCTTCAACTACCGCAACCTTTCGAAAGCCCAAGCAACCGGGTTTCACTCGATTTATGCGTGATACGAGTTGCAGTACTCAAAGCCAGCCGACAAGTTGCACGAATGAGGTTTCCATCACAAATATCAGCGGTCGATAGGTTCAAAGATTCTAAGAACAACAAAATTAGTTTCTTCATTTATCATTGTTAAGGCACGAATGACTTTAAGTTGTACGAATGACGTTTCCATTGCAAATATTATTTTATTGTCTATTTTTGTACCTTATGACAAAGTACTACATTATATATTTTAATGTTTTGGCAAAAAACAATAATTTTAAATGGGTTTTATTAGAAAATAAAATTGTTTATATATATTTTATAAATCTTGGGCCCTCCGTCTTGCATTTCGAACAGGGCCACCAAAAATTGTCGTCTCCAGTGTTGATCGATTTTACATCCGAAAGCCTACAATATTACAAAAAATTATCAAATTATCCGGAGAAATTCATTTACGCAAATTAATCATAAACTCAAATAATTGTCAATTAAATGCATCAAAATTAGGACAAAATTAAGAATTTTTAACACAAATAATGGGACGATAACGTCATTATCAGGACAACTAAAAATCACAAGTTTTAGTCTTGGAGAACTTTCAGCAATATTGTTAACCAGTGCACCTTGGCCCCAGCAAAGACGTTGATTCATATGGAAAAATAATCAAGACAAGTAGAGTATTACAAAATCTCATTGACTGACCCCATTCACTATGTCCAAATTATTTGTAACCCCATCCAGTGAACCGGAATATTTAATGAATTGGAGGCAATGGTTGAGGCCCAACTATTATTAATATTCCTAATAGAACCGATAATCTTATATCAAACCGATGATTTGTATACAAAAAATATTTGTCCGGGATAACTCGTTCAATAATTATTTTTATAGGGGTTTTCTTTACTTAGGTAAACTTAGATTTTGATGTCAAATAGATAAATTAAGTTATTTATGGTTTAGGTAGTTTTAAGTTAGCTAATTTCAATTCGAGTCAATCAGTCGAACAACCATCAAATTGGGTACTAGACTACTAGAGTACTTGTTATATCAAGTCAATTCGACATATTGCTCTTACTTTTGGTTTTGACCAGGAGTATTCCCTACCGACAGCCAGAATAATCTCTATTGCGGTACTGGAGACAACTTAATGGCAGTAGATCCCTCTTAATTTCGGATTTTTCATCTGTAAGAGCGGAGAATCGAACCCTGGCTATTTGTTTAAAAGATAAGAGCTCTTACCATCATTCACACCAGCCACCTTTAGTTTAAATTTACGTCTCTTATCGTTAAGGCTATATAACAACCGAGTTTGTTAAACAAATAAAAAATAAAAATAATGGCTCAACTTGGTTTATTGCTAATCTACTTTCCAATATTACTCACTATAATAATCAATTCAAAAGTTTCATTGGCAGCAAATTTTATCGACTCAATTTGTTCGAACTCAACTAAGTTCGCCAACAACAGCAAATACCAAACCAATATAAACACACTCTTTCACTACCTCACCTCCAACGCCACCAACCGTTACGACTACAACGCAACAGCCGGTGTCGGAACAAACGATGTGGTATATGGTCACTTCCTCTGCCGTGGTGACCAGAGTAATACCTCGTGTCAAGACTGCGTCACCTCGGCAACAGTCACGGACTTACCTATAAAATGTCCTGACAACAAAGTGGCTATTATATGGTACGACGAGTGTATGGTACGTTACTCGAACGTGTCGTTTTTCGGTATATACGGTAATGACCCCGGGTATAACCAATCAAACCCACAAAATGTTACGGGAAATGTATCGCAATTTATGTATATAACGAACGATACTTTGAAAAATACTGCAAGTCAGGCTGCGGTCGCCAGCCTAAATTATGAGGGAGTATTTATTCAAAGGTGTATTCCTAACAGTACTTCTAGCTGTAAGTATACTGGGACGGGTGGTGTAGTCCCGCCATCATCAAAACGACCGTGTACTGTTCCTTCGTGTGGTAGGTATGGTGGGACGGGTGGAGCAGTCCCGCCACCATCATTACCACCACAGCCATCGCCAACAAGCAATACGACCGAGACGGGGACAGGGACAATGATAAAAAGTCCTAGTGGTAAGTGTAAGTTATATACTCAAGCTCTTAATTTTGTGTGGTTTTCTTGTTGTTGTGGATACAAGTATTACGGAAAAAAAGGACCGGTTATAGGCTCGAGTAGTCGAGTGGTCGACCAGCCTGGGACTAACAAAGTGGGTTTGGACGATATATTTTCTAATGTTTGGCCGCCATGGCCTGTGAACATGTCCAAAGTATTAGATGAACCATCTCAACCAAAACCTTAAGCTTAAACTGATGGTTGAGACCCAACTATTATTAATATTCCTAATACGTTCTCTCACTCGAATGCCCATTGGGCTTGGAGAGTGGTTAGTTTGCACAGGCCCCCATACCGTGTGCTGGGTTTCCACTTCATGAGTTTTCGAGGGGTTTTGAAGTTGTCTAGATTCGAACCATCTCAACTAAAATCTTAAGGTGATGATTGAGGCACAACTATTAATAATATTCCTAATACAAAGCACGTCAAGTCGCCAACCCGAATATTCATGGCCATCTTAGCATGGCTCGTTATATTAGTACTCCAACTATTTTTATAGGTAGAAAAAAAAAAGAAAAAAAAAATTATTTCCCTTTGTTTGGTTATTTTGTTTCCGCTTCTTAAAATTTGTGGGTGTGTAATGTTTGGAAGACGCGGTTTTGGGATTGCCATCTTCTAGGCGGTCCTGTTTTTTCAGCCTAATTGCGATGGTCGATTGAAACGTATCCATTTTTTTTTATAACAATGCTAATTTGGTGGGGACAGGATCGCCATCACCGGCTCCGAGCAATGCCACAGGGACTGTGATACTTAGTCCTAGTTCAAGTCCTGGTCCGAATTCTGGTAAATTTATAAAGCTCTTTTAATTTTTGGTTATACTCGATATGAAACGTATCCGTTTTTTCTTATGACAATCCTGCTTTGATGGGGACAGTGTTGGCATCACCAGCGCCAAAAACGAGCAAGGCCACAGGGACAAGGTCGACGATACTTAGTCCTAGTTCAGCTCCTAGTCGAAACACTGGTAAGTTTACAAAGTTATTTTATTTTTTACTTAATGCCCCTTTTCGATTGTCTAGTATGTCTTCACTTCGGCTTCTTTACGAGAGATATTAATTCAGAAGCAGATAATCAACCGAGACACCTGGAACACGGGTATATCAACCTTACAAAACTGACCCGACTCGAGTGACCCAGTGTCACGGTCCGAACTTTGAGCCGGGTCGTGAAGCGCACCCTTGTCTAAACTCACGACAAGAATGAAAGCGAGAGCGTCAAGCACTAGAGCATTTGTAATCGGTCTCGGTTTGCGTGTGTCGGGATCCTAGTCTCGATCATCAACGGTTGACACACACATGCTTACTTGTTAGTAGGTTATGAAAGCAAACAACAAGCAATAGAAGGCAACAGGGTGAGAAGCAGATTGATTGACTAGTACTCCTCATAGAGGCAAATTTGATATTTCTAGTCTGGTAGCAGTGAACATTGATTTTGCATAATAGGTATACGTTTTCTAAACTCCTAAAAACGTACCTTAAACTAAAAACGAGACTCCAAGCTTTCAACACGCAGGAAGTAGACTTTGAGTACTAAATGATAAAAAAAACTAGAAATAAAAATACAAAAGTAAAATACGAAATCTACGGGCTCGAAGTGAACGGACCGTGCGCAATTTCTTGGCTATGAGGCTAGAATTGCGGCTAAATATGCGGGTCCTTACACCCGGCATAATAAGGTTGGTGACCGGAAATTGCCTCACTCGATCTTGTCCCTAAAATTGCCTAACCCGATGTAGTTTCCCGACCCATAATTGACCCAGTCCAAAATAATGCGATCAAATATGCGAAATGAGACGGAACAATAAGTCGCTTCCAAACAAGACCTTAGGATCAAAACGCAGCGCAACTTCGGATTGATAAATATCTCCCCTTTTGTTTTCAGGTAATAATAAAAGGCTGAAAATAATTGGTTTAGTAACAGCAGTTTCAGGGATACTAGTTGGCATACTAGTTGCCTTTGTGTACTTCTTGTGTAGAAGAAAGGCTAGACAAGGTGACGCTGACGACAACTCATTTACAAAACCTTGTCTGCTTATTTATTTACCTTTTTATTCTCCGTAAAGGTAATAAGGTATTTGGACAAAAGGAATAGAAATCTTCAAATCTTAAATGCTTTTTTTAAAGCTATCAGTAACTTGTGGTTGTTAAAATGATCAGCAAAACAAAACAATACGTCGTTGGATTTCTTAGACGGGAATCCAAGCCTTGATAAACTTGAAGAGCTACCATTGTTCAAGTTTGAAAAAATTTCTGCTGCAACAAACAATTTCCAAGAATGTAATAAGCTTGGACAAGGAGGATTCGGTCCCGTGTACAAGGCAGGGTTTTAATTGGTCCGCTATTTGGTACTCCCTTTGTTTCAATCATTTGTTTACCATTTTTATTCTCTATAAAGGGTATTTTAATCAAAGGTAAACAAATGATTGGGACGAAGGAGCACAAACTCATTGTTTGTTTTAACTGCAGGGTACACTGGAAGATGGACGGGAAGTAGCTATAAAAAGATTATCAGGAACCTCTCGACAAGAGGCAGAAGAGTTTATGAATGAGGTGTTGGTTATTTCAAAGCTCCAGCACCGAAATCTCGTCAAACTCTTGGGCTGTTGTGGGGAGCGCCTCGAAAGAATGCTTGTTTATGAGTACATGCCCAACAAAAGTTTGGATGCATTTCTTTTTGGTACGTTATTATTATAAAGTTTGGATGCTCATTATTTTTCAACTATGGTATTATAAAGTACGCAAATTGAGGAATTCGCTATTGTAATTCTTGATCAGATCCTCAGAAAAACGGAATCCTTGATTGGAAGAAACGTTACACCATTATAGAAGGGATATCTCGAGGCCTCCTTTATCTTCATCGGGATTCCCGTCTAAAGATCATTCATAGAGATCTCAAGGCTGCCAACATTTTGCTTGATGAGAACTTTAACCCAAAAATTTCAGATTTTGGCATGGCACGGATTTTTGGAGGTGCCCAGATTGAGGCTGATACCACAAGGGTTGTCGGAACATAGTGAGTTTTAATATATATTCTTGTTCTATATTGGCTTATTAGTTACTATATATATTGGTTTAATGTTCTGCAATTACTTATTGCAGTGGCTACATGCCTCCCGAGTATGCAATCGAAGGGCGTTTCTCTGAAAAATCAGATGTATTTAGCTTCGGAGTCTTAATGTTGGAGATAATAACCGGCAAAAAGACTAGATGGTTTGATGAGTCATCATTGAGCCTTCTAGGATATGTAAGTCCTACCTAGATAAATGAATTTAACTTGTTCGATCATCCTTTGATTATCCTCTTATATATGTCATTAATGTAGGTATGGAAACAATGGAGTGAGGACAATGACATTTCCGTGATTGATCCGATAATAGCTTACCAAGGTTTCGAAGTAGAGATCTCAAAATGCATACATATTGGGCTTCTTTGTGTTCAGGAATATGCTCAAGATAGACCAGACATGTCCGATGTTATCATGAAGCTTAGTGCTTCAAGTACCGCAACCTTTGAAAAGCCCAAGCAACCGGGTTTCACTCGATTTATGCGTGATACTGGTACCAGTACTCAAAACCATCCAACAATTTGCACGAATGGCCTCTCCATGACAAATATCAGCGGGCGATAGGTTTAAAGATTCGAAGAACAACAGAATTCTTACAAATACTAGAAACTATGTAAAGTTGTCGTAAGGTGACATTAACTGTACTTCTAGTTATATATACGGAGTATATTGGAACGCAAAAACAAAATCTCAACTTATTAACCAAGTGGATTATCGTAAAACACTAGTGAAGCGACAAGATTCATACAACTCGGGTTGATATGCCTCCAGTAGTCCGCGAAGGCGCGAACAAGAGACCGACAATATGCCGATAATAGCCCACAAGCTTGAAGTCAGTTCATCTGCTCTTCCGGTGCCTGAAGAACCAACCTTCTTTGCTAAAAACAAAGGAGTTTCGACCCGGCTGAGGATATTGGGCGATAAGTCCATTCCAACATTAATGTTGGGCCCAGATAAAGTGATTTTGCCACAAGGCCCACAATGCTAGGACTATTTTTTCTTGTCAAGGAGCCGCAAGAGCAAATTTGTTACTGATGGAATTTGAACCAAAATTATGAGTACCACTCTTCATAATTTAGTCGTTTACGGATCGGTAATGCAATAAATTTGCCGATGAGCTTATATGATTCATGACCTTGAATTAAAGGCAGACGTCTATAATTGATTAAAAGTGATTAAATTGATCATCGACTTTTGTTTTGGTCTAGTTATCATCCAATAGCAATAATTGTTGCGGCCCAATAATTAAATAAAAATTAGTTTTTAACCCGTGAAATTCACGGGTGATTTTAAAATTTTAAAATCAAAATATTTGAATCATATTTTATATATAATAGTTTAATTACTTCGTGCCTATTGATAAGTTAATAAAATAGATTTGTGGCCCTTTTATAAATATTGTTCATATTAATTAAATATAAAGTGTATATTAAATTAATACACTACAAATATAGTTAGCATGAATACATCCAGAGAAAAAAAATATGCATCATATAAGAACTAATGGTTGATTTAAGAGCAATGTAAAAATTATATGTTCAACTTAGTTTAGTAAACTAATTTGAAAAGAATTATAATAATTACTGAAAGATATGATTTTAATTAAATATGGATTTTAAATAGTTTACTAAACAAAATTTTAAGATTCCGTGAATTTTAAATATGGATTTTAAATAACTGAAAGATAATAATTTCCTAAATATAGAATTTCCGTGAATTTTAAATAGCTTCTTAAACACAATTTTAAGATTCCGTCAATCCATGAATTATACACTATTAATTGACCTAATATGAAAAGAATAATAACTGAATGATTTTAAATATGAGTAAGTTACGCTTAATATTGTTATTTTAAATAAAAGTGAATTTTAGCCGCTTAATATTGTTTTTTCATTTTTTTGTCTTTTAACTTATAAATATATATGTCGGATTAATTCAATCCGACTCGGTTTATATATTAATGTATGCGGCTTAATTTATGCGAGCGCATTTTAGTTTTAATCTAACACGATTTTTCACATAACACTATGTAATTTTTAAACTAAAAGTATTTATATTTATTTAATATTATAAAAAATTTTAATTTCATATTATTAAAGTACTAAAATAATCAATTTCTTTATCTTTATATTAATTTCATATTTTAAAATTCTGAAATAATTAATTTCTTTATATTTTAACTATTAACAATATTAATTTCATATTATTAAAGTTCTAAAATAATTGATTTCTTTCTCTTTATATTATTAAGAATATTAATTTAAAATACTAAAAACAGACCCGTGAAGACGGGTTACAACCTAGTTTCTTATTATTTTAGGAAATTTTGTGCATGATCATTATTGTTTTAGCATTATTATTATTGTTTCCAAATCTTTTCAGTATCGAGAATTTGAGTTCTTATGGAATGCAATTTTGTCATTAAATCAGGTGTAGAATTATGGAATGCATAATAAATTAATAATCACGTCAACCAACTTAATGCAAATGGAATAAAATCTTGTAGAATTATGGAATTTATGGAGTCAAATTAATTGTTATTGTCAAATTAGAATGGAATTTATGGCGTTATACATATGGGTGTATAATAGTCAGTCTGTTATATGAAAGAAATCAATTTGATTCCATAATACTTGCAAATGGAATCACGGGTTATATGAAAGAAATCAATTGTTTGCTCTAATTTAAATTAGTAAATATGGCGTCAAATCTTGTGATTCCATTTGATTTCACTAATTGAAATTTTATTGGACAATAGCTCTAGGATGCTTTAAAACGCGACACGTAGGACGAAGCTTTTATCTTGTGATGCCACGTCAGCAGCTTGGCTTCTGCATTAGATAAATATATGATGTGAAAAAATAACCGAAATAAATGTAATTGAGTATATGATAACATTGTCATACAAATTTATGAGTTACATATCGTAATATTAATCGAATAAAATTATTTAAATATATAAACCATGTAATTATTTCTCGTATTGCAATCGGAATTGCAATTAGAGAATTATACAATCAGATGTATACAACTGGTAGTTTAGATTTCGCGGTTTATAACAAAGAATTTGAGCTTATACATATATTTTACGAGTTTTATTGAAAATAATTTGAGCATTTTTATAAAAAAAATTGTAACTCAAACATTATATTGAAACTAAAAAATAATACATATAAAACCCAAGTATTTTAATTTTAATACTAAAATATTATAGTGCGAGAAAAAATGGTTAAAAACTCAAAATATTACATATAAATCTTTTCTTTTTATTTATACATTTTGTATTTATTTTATCCATACTACTAAACACGTCTTATATTTACGATGAATAGAACCATTTTATATAAGAATTTGCGACAGGCTTCGTATTGTTGTGCGGAAGTGTGAATACCTCGTGTTGGACCTTTGTTGCGTCGGTGTCCACTGATCCATAATAGTACAATATTGTCCGCTTTGGGCCAAGCCCTAACGGATTTACCCTTGAACTCCTACATGGATTTGCACCCTAACAATCTTCCCCTCAAACCAAGGATAGACGGGGTTTGCTCACGGACTCACCATGAGCTAGTACAACTTCAAGTCTTGGGCCTAATGCATCCTCGTGTCTAGCCCAAGTCGAACATTGGGCTCTGATACCACTTGTTGTGCGGAAGCGTGAATATCTCATGTTGGGTCTCTGCTGTGTCGGTATCCACTGTCCATAATAGTACGATATTATTCGCTTTGAGTCAAGCCCTCACAGATTTACTCATGATCTCCTTCCCGAAAGACCTCTAACTATTATATTTTCAGGACATTTATAGAGGTGATATTTTACCTTTTCACTATCGATATAGGACATAAATTTGCACCCTACCACGTATATCACACGCATGATTTGAAATTTCTTGTGACTTCAACTCGTCGAAGACCAATTGCTACGTCCAAGTCGTTGAAGGTATTCGTTGACTTGACCCAATAACCCTATAGACTCGTTGCAAATTATCAGTCTCCCGACCTTCAGACGCGGATATTCGTTGTAACTTTATAATGGGTTAATAATCTTAATATCTTCTCATTTGAGCATATACGACAAATCTATTTTTTTTCTATATACGTTCTGATTTTTTTCTTCTTTATATACTACTTCACTCCTTTTAAACTTACGATGAATAAACTCATTTTCAATAAGAATTTTTGGTATGCATAGTTTTAAACTAGGTGATTCGATTTTAAGATTGACTTACGAAGTTTAACACACAATTAGTGAGTCGGGCCACGCTAGCTAGTTACATCAGGTCAATTCGAACTTCAGATTTTAGATCAAGTTAGTTAAGTTAGGTCAGATCAATTAAGTCGTCAATTCTATGATTACTGTTAAGACTAGACCTGGTAAATTAACCTAAATATCATGTCTCGAATAATCGGACCTGTATCTAACCAAACACCTAAACTCAGAACACGAGCTTGATCCGAACTTGAATTGACGCAACTAAATATAACCTGATCTAAATGTTTATGGTTGCGCAACCATAAACATTTAGGTCAGGTTATATTTAGTTGCGTCACTAAATTATGTTTAGACGACAATAATCAGTGCGCATGCGCACTGATTATTGTCGTCTAAACATAATTTAGTGATAGTCAACCCGAAAATGACTTGACTTGAATGCAACCCGATCCATACTTCACTCAATGACCCATTCATCATCTCTATTTAAGGCTAAATAAACAAAAAATCAAATCATCACCTCCAAAAATATGGCTCAATTTAGTTTATTATTGTTATTCTTCTTTCAATTGTTAATTATGATAAATACTTTAAAATCTTCATTTGCCGCAACTTTTTTTTCCTATGAATGTTCAAACACAACCAAGTTCGCCAACAACAGCAAATACCAAACCAATTTAAACACACTCTTTGAGTATCTCACCTCGAACGCCACCAACCGTTACGGCTACCACAACGCAACAGCCGGTGTCGGAACAAACGACGTTGTATACGGTAGCTTCCTCTGCCGTGGTGACCAAAGCAAAAGCTCGTGTCAAGACTGTGTCAAACAGGCAACCACAACGGACTTACCCGTTACGTATTGTCCTAACCGTAAAGTGGCTATTATGTGGTACGACGAGTGTATGGTACGTTACTCGAACGAGTCTTTTTACGGTATATACAGTTATCTCGACCCCGGGTATATCCTATCGAACCCACAAAATGTTACGGGAAATGTATCGCAATTTACTGATATAACGGATGATATGTTGATCAATATTGCGAACCATGCTTCGGGTGGTGGACCGAATATTAAGTATGGGACGGGTGGCGTGGTGTTTACGAGTTCCGTGACGGTTTATGGGTTGGTTCAGTGTACCCCTGACGTTAATAGTTCAGATTGTAAAATATGTTTGGTAGATATCATTGCGCAATTTCCAATTTGTATGGGGTCTCGATTAATGCGGCCTTTTTGTAGTGCTCGATTTGAAACATATCAGTTTTTTAACGGGATTGTTAATGTGACGGGGAACGTGACCGACCCGCCATCATTACCGCCACAACCATCACGAACCAGCAATGCAACGGAGATGGGGCCGGCGCCCATGATCACAAGTCCTACTGGTAAGTTACAGTACTAAAATTGTTGCTTTTGTGCGGTTGTTTTGTTCATTTGTTGTCGTGGGAAATTAAAGCGGGTCAAATATCGTTGACATTTTCATATAAAATGTCCTTAGATATTTTTTTAAAAAAAATAAAAAAAATAAAAAAAAAAAAATCATGTTTGTTAAACATCATATTGACATAAATTAGTAGATTTCGACCTTATAGTAGGTTGACCAATCAATCTACTATTTTCATGTGTTTGGTAAACAACATATTCTGATAACATATTGGTCAGAATCTACTATTTTTGAATATGATGTTAATAGCAGCCTATTGTATTAGCATATTCAATTTATACCTGAAATCGTTCTAATTACCCGTTAATTTGCTATTTACCCACACCCTTTTTCTATCTGTTAATTTAATTTAGTAGTCAAACCTGTTATTAAAATCTACTAGCCGTATTTAGGGCTGTGCACCGGTCCAAAACCGGACCGGACCGGACCGGAACCGGTTTGGACCGGAACTGGAATTAGCAAAAATGATGGACCGGGACCGAACCAGAATATAAAAAATCCGAACCGGAACCGGACCGGTAAAATTCCAGTCCAAGACCGGACCGGACCGGTTGGACCCGAATTTGAATATTATGGACCGATAAAATTATGGATTCGTAAAATTATGGACCGGAAATTGAATATTCTGGACCGGTTGGATCGGTTAGACTGGTTTTTACCGGATTTCAATATAAAAACATAAAATACGGTCCAAACCGGTCCGGACAGGAAAAAACCAGTCCCGGACTGGACCGGACCGGAACCCGGAATCTTAAAAAATGGTGGACCTGAGACCGGACCGGATTTTTAAATTCCAGTTCCTGTCCGTCCGGTCCATTTTTCCAGTCCGGCCAGAATTTGTACACCCATAGCCGTATTATGCTAACGTTATCTGTTATTATGAATCTACTTGTGCCGTTTGCCAATTCAACTAGAATCAAAATGTTTAAATGGCTTTCATACTTTTAAAATACTTCGTATGTTATTGGTCCCCGAATTTCATATGTTCAGAAACCGAGTTTTTATTTAGAACTCAATTTTAAATATTGATAAGAACAACTTTTAATTGTAATAAATGAACTTTTATAATGACGGACAATAATAAAATAGACAAAATACGAAAATTTTTGTTTATATCTGTTTCGATAATGAACTAGAGCAAAAATTTATAGCTTACAAATGCAATGAAATTGTGCAGGTAAACGCAAGACACTAACTAATAAGGTTATCGCGGCTGTTGTTGTTTTACCTTTTCTTGCCGCCGGATTACTTGCAACAGCTGTCTATTTTATCCTGGAGCGATATAAGAGTAAGAAGAATGATTACAATGGTCCTCATCAAACCGATGGTATGAAATCTCTTATATATGTAGTCTTATAAATGAATAAACGATACTCACAAGGCCGGTCGACCCTTTCCGCTTGATTTATCTATAAATCCCGATTCAGGTTAATACATGACTACTTTTTGTTGTAATGGAACAGTTGAGGAAGATCTCACCGCTCACGAGTCTTTGCTATATACTATGACAACCCTCCAAACAGCAACAAATAACTTTTCGAAAGAGAACAAATTGGGTGAAGGTGGATTTGGTAGCGTCTATAAGGTAATCATTTGTCTAAATGCCGATGTGTTTTCTATGATTCAAGCATGTGATTTGTTATTCATAGGAATTGTGTTGCAATATATAAGCAAAGACAAATTCAAATTTACAAGTAAGATATCGTTCAACTCAATCAAAGAATTGAGATCGGAAATCAAGCATATAAACTTACACATTTTCAAAAATTTAAATAAAATTTTCGTATGTAAAGAATCAGATCTACATGTTGTCGGTTCAGGATCAATGCCCCGACTAAACCCTGGGCCGCCGGGGTTCTCCAACCTGCCCGTAGCAATTTATTAATTGTCCCTCATTTTATTAATTGTCCCTCATTTTATTAATTTTGTTTTGAGTTTTATTTGTTCCCTTTCCTTACGTTATGATTGAAATAATATTATCACATTTTATTGTGACAATATAAACAGGGTACGTTACCCAGTGGAGAAGTAGTGGCGGTGAAAAGATTATCTATAAACTCACGTCAAGGTGCACAAGAATTTAAAAACGAGATTTTGTTAGTAGCCAAGCTCCAGCACAAGAATTTGGCTAGGTTGTTAGGGTTTGCTTTGAACCAAAAAGAAAAACTTTTGGTCTATGAATATGTGCCTAACAAAAGCCTTAACAACTTTGTTTTTGGTACGCTTTTCTGTCCGCTTTACCTGTTTCCTGGTTGTTGCTTGTTGATTTGATATTACATCACGGTTTTATTCCTGATTATATAAATCATGAAAATATTAATACAAACGATATTGTTAACTATAGCTAGTTTTTATACGTATTTGCTAAATTCGCACATGATTTTATTTAATCTCGCACGCTGTATCACCTTATTTTGAATTTATCCTTTTTTAGATAAAAAAAGAAATTTAAAAATTATCTCCTCTCTTCGTTTCACCCGAGCCAAATGGCTAATAATTTAACGAATTATAAATTTTAATTCCTACATATTACAATTAATTTCGTCATTCTATCCTATTACATCGATATTGTGATACATCATATGTTCCAGATCCGGTAAAACAAGGACAATTAAATTGGAGAACGCGTTACAACATTATTCTAGGAATTGGCAAAGGAATGCTTTATCTTCATCAGGACTCCGGTCTGAAAATCATACATAGAGATTTGAAGGCTAGCAACATATTATTGGATGCAAATATGAATCCCAAAATCGCTGATTTTGGTTTAGCAAGGATGTTCGATTATGACAAGTCCGAAAGCAACACGAGTCGGCTTGTTGGAACATAGTGAGTACTATTTATTTATCTTAGTGGATTCTCGATAATTTAATTTCTCTTTCTTTATCGAAATTTAAAATTTTTGCATGTCATAAATAGTAAAGTATATTATATGCCCTTAGAGCACACATTGATAATCTAAATACGGTAAGATTCACACGTATTTTCGTTAATCATGGTTAAGATGATTTTCTATCTAAGAATAGAATAGGTTGTAATCTTACGGTATTTAGATTATTAATGTATACCCTAAGAGCACACGTTAAAAAATCGATTATAAATTCTTAAAATTATCACTCATATACCACTGTTGTCTCTCCTATATCAGTGGCTACATGTCTCCCGAATATGTTAAGCACGGGATATACTCAACAAAATTAGATGTGTACAGCTACGGAGTATTGATCTTAGAAATCATCAGTGGCAAAATAAATTCAGCATTTCAAGAAGCAAGCTATGGTGAAAATCTTGTTACCTCTGTAAGTTAAATTACATCCTCCCTCTTGAACACATATTTACCTATCAATTGACCAGGACAAGGATAGTAATTCAATATATAATTCGTATAAATTATAACATTATCAGGCTTGGAAGGCGTGGCAAGAGGGTAAATCCGTGGCATTTGTCGACTCCAACATAAGAAATTCATGCTCGAGTCATGAAGTGACAAGATGTGTGCACATGGGCCTATTGTGTGTCCAAGAGGCAGTAGAGGCAAGGCCGACAATGGCCACAGTTGTCCTGGCACTGGAGAATAATACAGCTACTCTACCAGTTCCAAGACAACCCGGTTTCTTCAACAAAACCATAGGAGATTCGGACATTAACGATGATATTGTCATAGTTCATTCGTTAAATGACGTTTCTGTGAGTGAATTTGAACCTCGGTAGTTCGATGAAAAGCCATCAGCAAATTGCCAGAGGGTTTGAATGATATTTATATACACAAATTGTTATATAAAACGTTATTTTCATGAGACTAGTTCAATTACAAATGTACGACAAACCCAAATAAAAAATCATATTATTACTACCTAATTTCTTTTATAAATGTGTTTACATAAATGTTATAATATTTTCTCATGTTAAGGACATCAACATCAGTTATTTGATTTTACGCGGTTTTATTGTAAATTATTTTACAGCAGATTTACTTTATAAAAAAACTAGTACGGCTTCACATTTTAATTTTAGGGTAGAAATACATTTATTATCTTATACGACAAAGTTATTATTTATTGAGTTTGTCTTACCGTAATTCTGTAAGACGGCTCTATAGTAGGAGTTTAGGAGTAGGCATGGCAAAATCAATCTGAACCGATTGACTTGATCTGAAATGGTTGACCTAAGATTCAAAATTGACCAAAATTACAGCACCCGAATGTAATACAAAACCATAATAAATGCTCTAATTGATCCAAAAAAAACTTAAAATGACTTTTTCTCTTATAATCATTGACCTTAATATTGAATTAACTCGGCCCCCTTGCAGGGCCTGTTCTAAACATTTCAAGGCCCTAGGATAAATAGTAAAACGGGGCCCTTATTACAAAAAAAATATGTCAATTATTTTGCGCTATTAATACATGATATTTTTTTTGCCTACGACCAATTTGAGATGCAAAATCATTAACAATAACATCGATATTAATGTTCTCCAAAAGTTCTTTCTCAATTGACAACATTGCAAGACCATTCAACTGCTCTTCTGACATTGACGACCTCAAGTAGGATTTAATCAACTTTAACTTTGAAAAACTTCCTTTTGCTGACGCCACAGTTACCGAAACTGTTAAAAAGAGTCTATACGCGATTGCAGCATTTCGATAACAATCTGCACATTTGACAAACTCGAGAATTTCAGTGGCGGACAATAATATATTTGGCAAAGTATATTGTAACACTTTCAATTCCGAGTAAAGATCGTTTAAATCAATCAACATCAGATGTATATGTAGAATGAAAAGTTACACAACAGCCTCTCAATTCATTTTCAACTAATGACTTTAACTTTCTTGAATCAAACAAAAATCCGAAAATATTTTCTAAAATATTTAGTATGTGTTTGGCCTTGCTTTTCAAGTGTTTTTCCAACCAAAAAAATAGAAGCTGGGTCAAACACTACTTTTTAAAAAACTAAAAACTAATTTTATTAAACAAAAATTCTAAAACCGACTCCTAGAAACAGAAGTAGCAAATTGTTACTTCTGTTTCTCTTTTCACGTTGCTCTTAAGTTATTTGAGCCCAAAATCCAAAAAAAAATTGATAGAAACTAGTTAGGCCAAACACGATAAAACTGATAAACATAGTTTTTTAAAAATTTTGGCCAAATATGAACAATTTTATCGAGAACTAGTTTTATAAAAACTCTTTTACAAAAGTAAATTTTTTTTTCCATAAACAAGGCCAAGCATGCACTTAGTTGATCAAATCTACTTTTTAAATAAGTAATTGACATATCAACGACCACCAAAAAAAATACTCAAGTCTAAATACTTCCTCAGGTGATTGATTTTGTTCTTATTCATTAGTTTCATCAAAATGTCTTTTTCTAATAATGCGACGCTTTGTCAGGAGTGTAGGTTCTACATCCATATCTAGAGCAATATTTTTAGCAATATTGATACAAGAAAGAAACCCATTAACTCTAAACATCTCAAAATATGATATTATACCTTCAACATGTACGATTGTGGTGTCAATCCACATGGACTTAGTTTGCAATTTCTTACTTACCTTATTTATGACAAATAAAATTTCATGTCAATGTGCCAAATAAAAACTCAAAACTCCCAAGTGAATTGTACAAACTTTCGGCCTCACTCTTTGACATTGCATCATTATTACACGAATCATATAAAACTGACAAAGTCAACCTTAACTCGGGAGCTTGAAATGTAATACTCCATCCGATTTTCTGTGTTGTTCCTCTTTCCATTTTGGTCTAATAACATTGATGTTCCCTCTTTCCTCTTTTGGACAACAATGTGTGGTCCAAAATCAATTTCATGTGGGGTCATATGTATTGTGTGGTTCAAATAGATTCCCTTATTTCTTGTGTCAAAATGAAAAGGGAACAACACAAGAAATCGGAGGGAGTAGCTTTTAACACTTTTAATTCGACTCACCCAACGAGTATTAGATAAAAACATTAAAGTAAATTCGGGAACATTAGTAAGCAAAATTTTCCATCGTTTTGAGGAACTAGAAAACAATGCATATATGCGTTGAACAATACCGAAAAATGAAACAGCTCTAGTACAAGAATGTGCCATATCGCTAAGAGCAAGATTTAAACTATGACAAGTAAAAGTCATATATAATGCACTTGGATTCACTTCAAGTAAACGTTTTTATATGCCTTTGTGCTTTCCTTTCATATTTGAACCATTATCATAACCTTGACTTCTTATATCATCAATATTAAAATCAAGAGACTTTAAAACCTTTTGTAATTCAATAAAAAGTCTTAAACCCGTTGACTGTTGTATCATTCACCTCCAAAAATTCTAAAAAGTACTTCTCAAAATTTTTTTTCATTTGACATATTCATGCATCGTACTATTAAAGTCATATGCTCTTGATGAAAAATATCAGGAGTACAATCAAAAATTGTAGAAAAATATTTTGCTTCTTTGATAGTTTTGATTATAGAACTTTTCAGATTATAAGCCAAAAGAGATATAAGTTCATTTTGAATTTTATATCCAAGGTAATGATGATGAATAGCATGATTTTGAATTCATCTAATATGATCTTGCATTACCACATCAAATTCAGCAATCAATTCCAATCAAACCTAAAAAATTACCATTATTATCTTCATATAATTTTTCATAAAATCCTCTAAATGCCAATCTATGAGTAGCTAGACACTTTACGGCTGGAATTATTCTAAGTAATACTTGCCTCCATCAGTTTTTTTCTCTTTCATCATCATTTCCTGCAAGTTTTTATTAATTGTTACACACTTTTCTGGCCTTATACTCTCGTTTCATTACAAGTAATCATATTATTCATATGGTCCGTACTATTTTCATGTTGAGTTAGTCTTCATTAATACGCTTCCAATAACATAAATCATCGTTTGTCAACGAACCAATCATGGAGCTATGGGTCGGGCTTGTCCCTTGACCAGTAACAAACCCCATCAACAATCCCGAAACAAACTTGTAATCCAAATGGCCCAACCCGACCTAACCCTAAAACTTGTCAAACCTAAAATTAACCCGATCCAAAATAACCTAATCCGATCTTACAAACCCATTTCACAGATCTATCTAGTAGGGACGCTGCATATTCAAATTGGTCTGATAAATGATGTTAAGTTGAATATCTTATGAACGGCCCGTGACTTTAATAATGGGCGGTCGTATAAAAGCCCTTAAATGTATATGGGACAATTATCCATTGACTTATCCCATTGAATGATATGACCCGCTCGATCCAACTAAACCCGACCCAAATTATGACTTATCCCATTTCCCCTCCTGTTTAGGTTATACCGAGCTTGTTTGTGTCCGATTAATGACGGATTTGGGTCGTCATGTGGTGTTATCTTTGAGTGACAAGTGGGTTGGATTAGCTTTGAGTCATTACCCGAGTCAACTTATAAGCGTATATCTGTTTAATATTGGATGAGTAATCTAATGTTAAGACAAATTGCAGTTTTACTTACAACAAGTAAAATAAATGTCAATTTGGTCCATTAAACAGGCTCGTTATCGGCTCATCAATTGAGATTAGCCAATATTAGGGCAGTTTGGATTTAAACAAATAAAACTGCTATCGGTTATCAGTTTAATCTTGCACGATCTTATCAAGTCAATTTTAGTTCATTTATTTATCAGGTTTTATCGGATCGAGTTTTGAGCGGATTGAGTAGCGAATCAGTCAATGCTTGTCAACTCTACTCCAAAACTCACAAGACCACCACAACTTCGAGTCGCCAAGTGGCTGCCGAGCAACTTGGATACATACCAGTATAAGATACGATAACCATATGGAAAATCTTGTGTAGGTACAAAATAAATCTGAGTGGTCTATTCTCAAGTCATACCCGTATACTATAAGTATGTCTTTATTGTTTGTCGGTAATAATGCACTCTTTAATGATTAAATAAGTCGCGGTCACTTTTCACTTTAAATGTACCCAAATTTTGATTGAAGACGGACATTTTTGGTATCACCACATGTTTTTTTTTTCTTTGATGAATTTCTTACGGGATAATTGCCTTAGTTTTGAACTAAATGCATGATCATATTTTTAGAAATATTACGATATATTTGTGATATAATTTCGTAAACAACAAAAACATAAAATAATTACAATAAATAATATATCGATATATTATATTGATGTTCTTAAAATTATACCCGTTAAATATACTCGTGCATTTTTTGCAAGAAAAAAAGAGGGACAATATTAAATTAAAAAACAATTAAAATAACTTAATATTAATATAACAACCAATACAAGTATACAAATTTAAATATTTTGCGAAATCAAATCATAAACAAACGGTAAAAATAAACCGTAATTATACGATAATCATATTATTCGAAATTATTAGTCATTATAATACGATAATCATATTAATCGAAATTATTAGTTTAGACGTTAGATATAAAACAAAATTATATCGACATTAAATATTAATTATTTTTATCATTTTTAAATATTAATCATTATACGATTATCATAAAACGGTTTCGATGATCTATTTTAACGTATTATCAATACAATAGAAATTGAATGCAAATTAAAATATTCACGTATTATTGACCCAATTACTAGTGAGTTGAACATTTATGGATTGTGTATTTTGGGTAGGGTAGGGCTATTTAGAGCAGGTGCAATGGTTTTGCTAAGGGATTAGCTAGCAATTAACAAAAATATTAAGCTAGTGTGAAAACCATTGTTTCACTTCAAGTGGAATAGCTCAATCCAAGCTAGTAGCTCCATGGAGCTACTTGCTTGAGAAGGCCCACAATTTCACTTAACCAATACTAATACAATATTTTTATTATACTTTAAAATTGTGGGGTCATTTAAGCTACAAATACTATTGCTTGACCATTGGGTGTAGTTATAGCTTAAATAGGGAGTAGCTTGAAAAAGTGAGGTGGCAATTTCTAGCTACAACATTTTTGTCAACCATTGCACTTGCCCTTAGATTGGAGAGAGAAGGCATTATATTGGGTTAGGGGTGAGTGGGTGGGTAATAAATATAAATAGTGAAAGGTAAAAAGTAACAAAACGGTCTAAATAGTACACAACGGGACACTTTGACGAATAAAGAAAAATGAAGAAAGGGACACTTATCTTGGGTAGGAGGGAGTATATATATATATATTTTTTTTTTCGTAACGAGGGAACCCGCAGCCGCTACCTTCGGTGCGCACTGGGTAAACCCGCGAGTATATGTAATAGCCTGCAAACCACATACACCAGGTAAACCATCCGAGGGTGACAAGCTCGAAGTCTATTTAGGCATGGACTCGGACCAAGAATGCTCCACAAGATTTTGCTCTTGGGGAGGCTTGAACCCGGGTGTCCTGGGAACAAAGGCGAAAATTGTAGCTAAAAAATATTCGCTCTTTTCAACGTCCAACAAAGGCGAACAGTACTACTCCCCTAAATCCGCAAGTGTACCCACATTTATTGTACCATATTGCTTGGTCGGGGTCGGGGTCGGGGTCGGGGTCGGGGTCGGGTAGGGTTAGCAATGGATAGGATTTGGATAGGGTTCAGTCAGACCCGGATCCGATCCTAAGTCACATAACTTGGATCTGTACCTGACTCAAATCCTAAAGGGTCTGAAATTAATGGACTCATACCCAACCCTGAGGGATCTGATTCAGATAAGGTCTACCTAAGGGTATACTTTTTTCTTTGACTAAACAATTTTTTCTTTAACTTATAGTATCATTTACTTAGTATCCAAACTTAATCCAATAATTGGTAAAATTAATCCCATATCTATCCAACATATTTTAGACAAAAACCGTCCGTCTCAAACAAGAATTTTCCCAACACCAATCGATTATTTGAGTGCTTAATTTGGCAAATTTAATAGTACCATAGCACACAACAAAAAAAAGTTATTATCCTAAAAATACGAGCTAATATAAAAAGAATACGAGCTAATATTAAAAGTATATGAGCTAATATTAAAAGAATACGAGCTAATATTAAAAAATAAGAGTTATTAAGATAAGAATATAAGCTATTAATATAAGAATACAAGATATTATTATAAGAATACGAGCTATTAATATAAGATTACGAGCTAATTTAAAAAGAATATGGACTAATAAAAAAAAAATTAACTTGACATAATAATTAAATAAACTAAAAGATGGAGATATAATAATTAATGAGAAAAATCAATTACTGAATGATCGATGAAAATGAGTTAGAAAAATAGGGAAGAAGTTACATAAAAAAGGAAAGTGGGGAAGAATGGGATTACTGATTTTTTTTCCAAAAATAATTAAGAAAAAGATTAAAATAATCACAAATGTACAATGGCATTGTACATTTGGTGGTATAGTCCAGGAACTGCATTTAAACAGTTCAACATTTTGATAAAACTATATAGTTTTTTTTATAAACGGTTCAATATTTAAACAGTTTAACATTTTGATACGGCCATGCCCTCTACCGCACACCGAAACCCCATCCCCTGCAACTAGCCTCCCCCTTCTAGCTCCATCCCGCCTCAACCGCCCGTGATTGAGAATACAATCATAGTAAGTCTTGCTTGCGACGGGTCATCATTTGTGACGGATATTTTGTGAGATAAAATGGATACAAAATGAGTTAGTGGAGAAAGGAGACCACATGAATAGTGTTGGAGAGAGAAAAAAAGTGGGTATTTTGTGAGAGAAAACGGTATCCGTCACAAACTTGCGACGGATAGTGCCGTTGCAAATAAGAATTTGTGGATTGAGAAATAGAACAATAATTGGGAAATAAAACCCTAATTGGAAAACAGCTTTATTAACTCAAAAGAAAAAAAATAATCAATGTAATTTGTTCAACAAAATTGAAAGTGGGGAGTGGGGACTACCAATCGAAGCTGAATAATTAGTGGGAAACTTAAATAAACAAAAGGATAGTTTACCCTGGTACCTTTTAATTTTTCGACTTTTTATATGGTATCCTATATTTTTTAAAACATACTTGGTATCTTAATTGTTGTCATTATCACTACGTGTACCCCTAAATTTTATTTTCCGTCAATTAAACTCATTTTTAAACTTTAAGTGATAACTTGAACTCGTAAGCAAACTTGTCATTTTTTATCACATGACATAAGGTCTCTATTAAGCTCAATATTCATCTCGATCCTAATAGTTATAGATATATATGGGCTAAAAAATGTTGACGGAAAATTATTGATCTTTGCCAAATTATCACGTCCAAAGAATGGGTATTAATTCTAATAGAGTCTTTATGTCATGGGATCATAAATGTCTAGTTTGGTTATGCGCCTAAGTAATCATTTAACACCTAAAATTGAGTTTAATTGGTGAAAAATAAAGTTTAAGGCACACTTGTGATAATGACAACAATTAGGGATATCATGTATGTTTTAAAAAAGTATAGTAGTACCATTTAGAAAGTCGAAAAATTGAGAGGTACCATGTAAATCATAAACAAAATTAGAATTCTGTTATTCTTTTAGTCCCTCCTATTCAGGGTTTTATTCTTCTTTAGAGGGGCACAATACTTAAGGAATAATGTATTTTAATGAATAAAGAGTTGTTTGGAGTTTGGATTAGGTGAGTGAGATGAATAATTATGAGTTAAATAATGGATTGTGAGTCACAAACATTAATGAAATGAATAAAATAGAAGTAAAACAGTTGGGTGGGGTTGGGTGATAGAAGAGATATGGATGAATAAAATATAATTAAAAATTATCAAAATAGAAAAATAAAAGAAAAGCTGAATAATTCGTTTAAGGAAATAGGAAAAAAAAACAGTAAATAGAAGGGGGTAGTATATTATAAATAGTAAATGTCGGTTCAATCATTTTTTGATCAGATATTATCGAATATAGACTAGCTCATTCCACACGGTCAACCGGTCCAACAATGATCGAGTTGGAGACTATTTAATCAATCGGGTCACTTTCGATTTCAAACTCCATTTGGATTTATCGGGTTGGGTTTAGCTAGTTCATTTTCACCTTCCACGACTTTTCTTGGTAATTTACTTAATTTTCTCCTTCACACATTAAATACTAAATATTTGATACAAATGTATTTAACATCACAATACACTCTTCATCAACACAAATTTCCATTTGTTCTAAACCTTAGCTAATTCCTAATTACTAATTATACTAATTACGCACAAAATGTACGAAATTTGTCGTTTAATTGTCTTTTTACCGGTCCTAATCGTTACAATGATCCATCAAACGACAACCGGGTCAGCCCAATCCGCGTACACCTGCTCAAATAACACAATGTTCAGCAACGGAAGTACATATCAATCTAATTTAAACACCCTTTTACGCGCTCTCGCCTCCAACGCGACCAACAACCCGTCTGGTTTCTATAGAACAACAGTCGGTAACCCGACAATAGAGCCAATCTACGGCGAATACCTCTGCACCGGGGACCAGAACATTAGCTCCTGTCACCGATGTGTCGTGACTGCTACCTCTACCGATATTCCAAGGCTTTGTTCGAACATGAAGGTCGCCATTTTATGGTACAGCGAATGTCTGGTTCGGTATTCTAACGTGTCTTTCTTCGATACAATGAATCGTTTGGGTGGAATAATTATCTTGAATACTAACAGTATAATCGGTGATAAAACCCGGTTTACGGATGCAGTCGTGAATATGATTAACAATATAACGGTTCGAGCAGCCGAAGGTGGATCAGATAAGAAATTTGCGACCGATTTTGTGAACTATTCGATAAGTCAGCCTATATATGGGCTGGGACAATGTACCCCGGACTTAAATGCTAACGATTGTTACGGGTGTTTGAACTCGTCGATCCAATACTTTGAACAAAGGATAGGTGGTCGGTTTTTCGCGCCAAGTTGCGTTGTTCGGTTTGAGATGTATACGTTCTTTAATCTTTCGTATCTACCACAAGTACCCTCACCATCACCGTCACCATCTACGGCCTCTGATGTTAAACCAATACCGGTACCAAGCGACACTAACGGTACTCAAATATCTTTCATTTATCCAAATTATTACGAGTATGTCTTATCTTGAAATATGGTATACACATCTAGACATGCTGAGTAATGGGTCGGGTTAGAGTCGGGACAGTTTGACTACTTGTATCTTCTAAATTAATTTAAAAAGACTTGGACTACTTAGACTTTGATTTTTTGACCGATTAATTGATAGAAATACTCCGAACTATGAGTGAACTGCTCAAAATATTCTAATCTTTATTTTAACCACCAATATAACCAACTAATGCCCTCACGCTTTGAATAAAATTTGCTGTTTTGTTAACTTATTGTAGCGTGTTTTAATGGTGTGATTAGATGAATAGATTAACAGAGAAGTAGAAAGAGAAAGACGGGTTAAAGAAGGGTTAAAAATTTCTTCACTTATTTAGCAGTTAGCATTCCATATATTATAATAAAAGCGAATGAGAGTATTAGTGGGTTATATTGGTATAGTTAAAATAGAGTTTGAAATATTTTGATCAGAGCACCCATAGTTCAGAGTATTCTTATCCATTAATCTTTTTAAACCTGGTAGGAGAAGTAACCCACTAACTTATAGGGGAGATTCAGCAATGCTGGTATTCGATAACCACAATGCTACTCTACATCATCCCGAGTAGACTTGGCATGTTGATTCTGCATGAATGACCCAACCTAAATAAGCCGACTCATAGCCGACCTAACATCCAAACTGTGGACCTGAGATTGACCCGTAACCCGAATGGACCTGAATAAATATGACCCGGCCATAATAGTTATCGTTGCACTTGCACATCGTCCATCATGCCTAAATACCTTCGAAATAGCCGACCTCAAAATGGCCGAAACATGAAAAGACCCGACCCGACCTGACCTGACCTGAATTCTTGCAAACCCAAAACTTACCCGACCTTACTTGAAATGACCTGATCCGAACCTGACCCAGTTGACCCGTTTGCCAAGTTTAATCTCGCGCACAATCACCGCTTATGGTAAGAGCCTTAGCTTCAACACAACTTACATGGCATACTTTCTCAGAACAATTTTCTAACCATTCTCATACAATTTATAATGTATAGGAGAGAAGAACATCTCAACAAAAGTGATTCTTGCAATCATAGTAGCTGCTCTGCTTGTCTTCTCAGTAACATTATGTTTGATATGCATTAGCCTTTGTCTTCTAAAATACTACAAATCAAGGAAAGTTGATGTTTCAACTCATGCCGTAACTTGTATGAATTACCCAATTTACGTCTTAACATTTGATCGTATTTACATGCTTAAAAGTCTATATCTCCTGACCTTTTGATTCTCATTTTGAGTTATAGCTAACCAAGATGTCACTGCCGACTCCTTGGAATACGACTTTACATTGCTTCTCAATGCGACAAACAATTTTTCAGACGAGAATAAACTAGGTGAAGGCGGATTTGGTGGCGTCTATAAGGTACGCTCTTTAGTCAGAAGACGAACAAAAACTCAAATTAGACTAATTGCCTGAAATGGAAAAGAGTGTAGATTTGGATAAAACTATCTTATACAAGAATTTGTCTGCGTAGGGTACATTATCAAACGGGAAATTGATAGCGGTTAAGAGACTATCCGCAAGCTCTAGCCAAGGTATAAATGAATTTAAAACAGAGGTTTTGGTGGTAGCGAGGCTTCAACATAGGAATTTGGTGAGACTACTCGGATTTTGCTATACAGAAAAAGAGAAGCTTCTTGTGTACGAATATATTCCCAACAAAAGCCTCGACAATTTTATCTTTGGTACGTTATTCATTACTCCTTCCGTTCATAATTTTGTACGATTCCATTGTAAATTTGTCGGATAACAAATTGAGGCTATGATGTTTTAGATGAGAATAATCGACAACAGCTCGACTGGAAAATGCGTTACTTTATTATACGAGGCATTGCTCGTGGGTTGCTTTATCTTCATCATGAGTCTCAGCTCAGAATTATACACCGGGATCTTAAAGCAAGTAACATCTTGTTAGATGACGAGATGAATCCTAAAATTTCAGACTTCGGCACGTCTAGGATTTTTGGTGTCCATCACAGGCAAAGCAACTACACAAACATAATTGTAGGAACATTGTAAGTAAATAAGGTTACTACTGTTGATTGAACACTTTGTTAGTTTTTCGTATTATTCATAGTTCCACAATTCAATGATAATTTTGTAGCGGATATATGGCGCCAGAGTATGCGTTACACGGGCAATTCTCCATCAAATCTGATGCATACAGTTTCGGTGTGCTTGTCTTGGAGATTATTAGTGGCCGAAAAGCGAGCTGTGTCAATCAAGCTAGTGGCGCCGAGGATCTACTAAGCTATGTATGTATTCCTTACTCTGTTATCGAAATACGAATGATTGAAAGTTGAATTGTGACAATGAGGATGTGATCGATATCTGCAGGCTTGGAAACATTGGGAAGCAGGAACGCCGCTAGAATTTGTGGATCCAATAATACGAGATTCATGCTCAAATAATATCGATGTTATGAGATGTATACAACTCGGTTTGCTGTGCGTCCAAGAATCAGTGGAGGATAGACCGACAATGGCAAATGTCGTCCTCACATTAGACAGTTACTCAATTACTCTCCCGTTGCCTGAGCAAACGATTTCCTAGCCAGACCAAGAGTAATTACATCGTCGTTCCCTAAGGAAGTTAATAATTCAGATCATTCATCAAGTAAATCTATACCTTAGCTTTATCGGTAAATGAGGAATCCATCACTGAACTCGAACCTAGATGAAGCAAATTACAATTTACAGTCGAGGGTTTATCTAGTGTGCAGCAAATGTAAATGTTACATGTTGCATATTCCCCATTCAGTCTAATTAGCATGTATAACTCGCCATTGTTGATGCAAAAATATCCGTTACAATTTACAAACTTACAAAGGAGGGATTAGTATCGGCACTCAAACAAAGTCTAGCGACATAGTCCGCTACACAATTTCCCTCCGTTTTAAATTTTAACACGAGAATATAATCGGAAATTAACAACTGAAATTGCTCAGAAGATTTAACACCGTTGTATTTCCAAAACTTAAACTCGAAACACTTATGGGACGTTTGGTTAGAGAAAGAGAAAGGGAAAGGAAACAAGAAAGGGTAAGAGGTTACCTAAAACTTAATTAGTTGTTTGGTTACTCTAAGAAAGAAAATTAATGGTACACTCACACTTACTCCTACCACTAACACACGCCACCACAAACAACCACTTATCTACTAGCAGTAGTGATGGTGGTGGAGGTGGCATGGTGGTGGTGGTGGTGGTGTCATGGCCGTGGTGGCGGTGGTGGGGTGTCATGGCGGCGGCGGCAGTGATGGTCATGGCGGTGATGGTGGTGGGGGTGTCACGCCGGTGGTGGCGATGATGGTGGTAGAGATGTCATGGCGGTGGTGCATGGTGGTGACGGTAGTCACGACAGTGATGGTGGTAAGGGTGTCACGACGGTGGTGGCGGTGGTGTCATGGTAGTGGTGACGGTGGTAGTGGTGAGGGGTGGCGGCGACGATGGCGGTGGCAGTAGTGGTGGCGTCATGGTGGTGGTTTGGTGGTGGTAGTAGGTGAAGAAAGTGGTTGAAGGGTAACGAGGGTAATGAAATCTCATACCCTTGGGAGATGAGGGGTAAGAACTTAGATGGATTGAGGGGTAAGGGAGGGAGTTCTATTGCCTTTGTTTGTGTCAAACAAACACCAACACAAGGAATGAGTAACTTTGTTTTTCTTTCGCTTTCTTATAGACCCCAATCAAACGCCCCCTTAATTAATAACCACTTACCAATTGATTTAAATGGTCAACTTTATCAAGTCAACGAAGTCAACTTCTTTTATTAACCTCTTATGTAGTCGTCAATACGCAACATTCTTTCTTCCCATATGGCCCAGTATTTTAGAGCCACAAGGTTTTTTTACCCACCACAATTAAACTCGATAGTCATCGCGCTTAAGTCTATCAACTTAGAATAACTTAGATAACTCGAAATTCTATACAAACTAATAAAGCCATACCCGTTTAGTCATTTTCGCTTCAATGATTATAATGCTCATTTCCGAGAGTCAACCAGGCGAATACTGGTAGAGTTGGAGACTATTTAATCAATCGGGTCACTTTCGATTTCAATGTATGTCGATTTTCTTCATCGACTTGGTTGGGTATATATATTTAACTAGTTTTTAACCCAGGCAGAATTGCACGTGTATAGATTTAAGAACATCGATATAATAATTAATATTATATATGTATATTTTATATTTTATTTCTTTCTTGATAACAAAATTTTTAGATATACTCATTTTACTGGATAAGCTCAATATATATAACGAATTCCTTTAGATTATTATTTTAACAAATGTTCATCTACGTAACAAAGTTATATAGTTCATTTATTTTGTTAACTTTTTGTAGATCTCATTTTTAAAATTGAAAATTAAAACAGTACTATTTATTACATTTTTTGTTGAAAAATATTTCTTATTCAAAAAAATTACTCAAATTTAGTAATATAAAAACAAAATGCTATTACGTTGGTCAAAATGTTAGAGTTAAAAGTTTGTAAAATTTAGTAATATGACAAAAAATGCTATAACGTTATTTGTTTTACCATTTATTTCTTCATTGTCTAATAATGTTTTTTGTTCATTTTTTTTTATTTTATTTTCTTTATTATTGATTAGACTACGTGGGCTATTGGAAAAATTCTACATTTTTATATTATATTATTTATGCAACATATATGAAATTGAGAATGATGGTTCATTGAAATTTTGTATTAATTATTTGATGAAATTATGAAATTGAGGATAATGGTTCATTGAAGTTTTGTATTAGTTATTTGATGAAATTCTATTAATAAAGTTGGTTTTTTATAAATTAATTTCATAATTTTTATAGTGGGTCCTACATTTATTTAAGAATAAAAAGTAAAAGAAAATGGATATGATGACGTGGAGATACGAAATGTTCTTCTATTAATATAGATTAGATTATCTCCTTTTAAGGACCTTTCTTGGCTAGTTACTTACACAATTACACCTTCATGGAACTTTACAAATTGAAAAATATCAACATCAACATCATTACATCAACAATTTTTTTTCCTTTGACGGATTCCAACACAAAACGGTAATCTAGTTCATAATAAATATTTGATACATAAATGCAACGGTTCACACAATACTCTTCATCGATACAATATTTCAATAAGCACAAAAATGTACAAAATTAGCTGTTTATTCGGTTTTTTACCGGTGCTAATCGTTACAATAATCCATCAAACGACAACCGCGTCAGCCCAATACGCGGAATCCTGCGCAAACGACACAATGTTCAGCAACGGAAGTACATATCAATCTAATTTAAACACCCTTTTTCGCGCTCTCGCCTCCAATGCGACCAACAACCCATCGGGTTTCTATAGAACCACAGCCGGTAACCCGTCAATAGAAGCTATCTATGGCGAATACCTCTGCAGAGGGGACCAAGACATAAGCTCGTGTCACCAATGTGTCGCTACCGCTACCACTACCGACATTCCAAGGCTTTGTCCTAACAGGAAGGTGGCTATTTTATGGTACGACGAGTGTCTGGTTCGGTATTCGAACACATCTTTTTTCGGTAGTAAGTATAAATTACCGAACTTGATTGCCTGGAATACGAACAACATAATAGGTAACGAAACTCAATACATGGACGCGGTAACGAATATGATTAGTAATGTGATCGCGTTTCGAGCAGCCGAAGGTGGTTCGTATAAGAAATTTGCAACCGATTTTGTGAACTATTCGGCGATTCAACCTATATATGGGTTGGGACAGTGTACTCCGGACTTAATTGCCAATGATTGTTATGAGTGTTTGAACACGACGATCCAATTGTTTCACCACAAGCCGGGTGGTCGAGTTTTGGCACCGAGCTGCGTCGTACGGTTTGAGGCTTATCCCTTCTTCAATCTTTCTTATCTACCACAAGCACCACCACCGTCACGGTCACCGTTACCATCACCGTCTCTCGACTCTCCAAGCGACTCTAACGGTACTCCAATATCTCTCATTTTTCCAAATTATTAGTCCGTGTCTCTTATTAACATGTTGAATACAGTGGTGTACCCAGAAACGATAGAGTGTCGCGTCGAGTTTAGTATAAGTACTACGTAGTATATTTTTTTTAGTATGGTGCCCAAAAGACGTAAAATTTTCCAATCAAGCAAATTTAAAATTGAAAAATGTTTATTGTCCGGAAAGTTGTGGGGTCTTGAGGATCCCACCCTCCTAAAGGTAGAAACGTGACAGACTGGGCCGGGTTTGAGTTAGGATAAGATAATTAAATGTCACTCAACTGAATATAATGTTGACTTGAGTTAGGTACACCGTACACATTAGTCTCACAGACTTGTTTTCTGGACGGGTTTGAGCTGGGCTTACCTGGGGGGCGAGTCGGGCTCCCTTGCTAGGCCCTGAACCAGGCAGGGGAAGCGATGAACTTGGTCAGGTTAGGAGTATGTTTGACCCGGGCCTGTGGTGGGTGGAGGGGGGATGAATGGCCGCAATAACTTTTTTAAAAAAAGTTGTTGGTCGGGTTTGGGATATGTGAATTGGGCTAAATTAGAGAGGGGAGGCCGGCTTTGCTGGTCTAGTCTTGCCTGGCTGTGAGCAGGAAGAGCCCGTATGGCGGGTCGACAGGTTAACCCGTGTTGTTGGCCAACTCTAGGTAAAGATTATGACTATGTGAGTTTATTTGACTACTTATATTGTTAAGAAAACTCTAATTCTATTGTAATTAGTATATGTATATACTTCATAGTGTTATCAGAGCTCTAAAGTTAGTTCGGTCTGGTTCGATTACCAGTTGGGGTAATGATCACTCGGCCACCTAGGTAGCACAGACCCTTCTTTTAATTATCCGTCCCGTGTCCGACACAATGTCCGACACTCGGACATCCGACACTCGTTGGACACATGGCTAAACATATTATAGTTTAGACGAGGTATAAAACTTTTAAACATATCGATTAGAAGATGAGTTTGGGTGGGAAAATGAGAACTAGTTATAATAAAGTTCGAATTGTACTTTTACTTATTTAGATTTAATTTCAAATACATGATAAAAATAAACACAAATTCTTATTTGCAACGGCACTATCCGTCGCAAGCTTGTGACGGATACCGTTTCCTCTCATAAAATACCCACTTTTTCTCTCTCTCCAACACTATTCATGTGGTCCCTTTTCTCCACTAACTCATTTTCTACCCATTTTATCTCACAAAATATCCGTCACAAATAACGACCCGTCGCAAGCAAGACTTACTAAAAAATAAAATAATACGTTATTTATAACAAAAAATATATATATTTCATTATATTTAAATGACGTTCGTGTTCTAAATTTCATGAGATGCCATGTCCGGTGACCGTGTCCGTTTAGTGCTACCTAGTCGGTCACTATAGTCCCAAAAGAGACGGTTTACATGGTCCATGTAATGGTGCAAAAATATATGAACGCGGGAATCAAACCCCTTGTCAGCAAAAGCACCAAAACAAAAAAAGTTAGTTCGGAATATTTCTCAATAATTGGTCCTCCTCTTCCTTTCGCAACGACTTTTAATTAATTTAGAAAGACTTTGACTGCTATTTCAATCAAACAAAAGCCAGACTATGATTTTTGGACTATTTAACTGGTAGGAAGACTAGTCCACTAGTTTATAGAAGGGTTTCAACGGTGGTGTTACTCCATTAACACTATGTGAAGCACTATTACTATTCATTTGATTCAAGTACGTAAATAGACATGACAAAATTGACCTCACCAGAATAACCAGACCCGACACCTAAACTAAGAACTCGAGCATGACTCAGAACTTGAGCCAATTCAATTGCTTTCTGTACAAACTAGCCGTTAACCATTAAAAAATTGTTAATAGTAGACCCGAAAATAGCCTGACCCGACCCACCTGGAATTACTAGACCCTGACACGACCTGGTTGACCTGTTTGGCAGGTCTATTGACATAGAATACTTTCTTCGAATAATTCTTTATCCAATACTAATTCTCATAAAACTTCTAATGTATAGGAAAGAAGAAAATCTCTACAGGAGTGCTTGTTGCCATCATAATAGCTGTTTTGCTCGTCTTCTCAGTAGCATTATATTTGATATGCGTCTGCGTTTATCGTCTGAAAAAGAAAGCAAGGAAAGTTGATGTTCCTACTCATGCCGAAACTTGTAAGAATTACCCAATTTATGTCTGTCATTTGATTGTGATTACATGCTTAAAAGTCGATAGCCGACGTTTGATTCTTATTTGGAGTTGCAGCTAACCAAGATTTCACTGCCGAGTCCTTGCAATATGACTTTGCAACTCTTCTTAACGCGACAAATAAATTTTCAGACGAGAATAAACTAGGTGAAGGCGGATTTGGTGGCGTCTATAAGGTACACTCTTTAGTCAGAAGACGACCAAAAACTGTGATTAGACTAATTACCTGATATAAAACAATCTTATATATGAATTTGTGTGCGTAGGGTACATTATCAAACGGGAAGTTGATAGCGGTTAAGAGACTATCCGCGAGCTCTAGGCAAGGTATAAATGAATTTAAAACAGAGGTTTTGGTGGTAGCCATGCTTCAACATCGGAATTTGGTGAGATTACTCGGATTTTGTTATACTGAACAAGAGAAGCTTCTTGTATACGAATATTTTCCCAATAAAAGCCTCGACAATTTCATCTTCGGTACGTTATTCTTTAGTCCTTACAAAATCCTATATAAGATGATCGACTGAGTAAAGTTTTATACATGCAAATGGTGTATGACCGATGTTTTTTTAGATGAGGAAAATCGACAACAGCTCAACTGGGAAAGGCGATACAACATTATAAGAGGCATTGCTCGGGGGCTGCTATATCTCCATCACGACTCTCAAATTAGAATTATACATCGAGATCTCAAGGCTAGTAACATCTTGTTGGACGAGGACATGAATCCTAAAATTTCAGACTTCGGCACCTCAAGGATTTTTGGTGTCGATCATACCCAAAGCAACTATACAAACAAAGTTGTCGGAACATAGTAAGTAAATACTATTTCCCCGTACTATTTTAGTACTTACTTAAAGATGTAGAATCACTTATCAACGAATTTTTTGTAGTGGATATATGGCGCCAGAGTACGCTTTGCAAGGACAATTCTCGATCAAATCTGATGCATATAGTTTTGGTGTGCTCATCTTGGAGATAATCAGTGGAAGAAAAGCTTGTACATTTAATGTGGCTGGTGATGACGAGGACCTTCTAAGCTATGTAAGTACTCCGTAATATGCAGTCTGTTGGATCTATGCCTTGATTCTGTTAGTCGCTACTTCGTACTATACTTACCACCAGTGGCGGACCCAGGATTTTTGTATAAGGGGGCACAAAAAAATTTTAACGCGTTATCTACGCGTGTCTAAGAATATTTTTATATTTTAATTTTTTTTCCTATATTAAATAATATTTAAGTAAAAAATGGAAAAATTTGGACTTATAGTTTTTTTTTTTCAAATATAACGTTTTCTCTAAAATACTACAAAGTATATACTATTTTAAGTATATATAAAAATAATGACTTAAAGTTGTAGAATATAATACATTTTGGTACAAATTTAACAATAAATACAACTATACAAGTGTTTAATGGTATAGAACTTCTCATATAATCTAAAGGTCATGGGTTCAAATCTTATATTACGCAATTTTTTCACATATATTTAAAAGAGTCTAATATAGACTAAGGCCCAAAAAATTTATCAATATGATATAGCTATGATGAATCGAACCTCATCTCTTAGATAAAAATTGACACCTCTACCAATTATGCAATGATAACTATATGTCTATATTGGAGACTTATAAAAAATTATTTCGAAAATTTCATGGGGGGCACGTGCCCACCCCGACACCGCCTAAATCCGCCCCTGCTTACCACACCGTTGAATATATAATCTGAAAACTTCTCACATTAATAAAAATCTCTCCTTTCTGCCCTGTAAACGTAGCTAACACATTGTTAGTGAACCACGTAAATCTTTGTGTTATGCTCTTTATTGTTTTTCTTGCTTCAGTTGGCTTATGATATAACACAGTAGAAAACAAAAATGACAGAAAGTTGAGTAGAATTGTGACAAAGAGGTTGTGATCGATATTTGCAGGCTTGGAGACATTGGGAAGCAGGAACGCCGCTTGAGTTTGTGGATCCAATTATACGAGATTCATGCTCAAATGACGACACCGATGTTGTGAGATGCATACAGGTTGGGTTGTTGTGTGTCCAAGAATTGGTAAAGGATAGACCGACAATGGCTAATGTCGCCCTCACGTTAGACAGTTACTCTATCAGTCTCCCGGTGCCTGAGCAAACAGATTTCCTTGCCCGACCAGGAGTACTTACATCTTTCCCTAAGGAAGTTACCAACTCAGATCGTTCATCAAGTAAATCTATACCTTTATCGGTAAATGAGGGGTCCACCACTGAAGTCGAACCTAGGTGAACTGAATTTCAATCGACAAAACACTGTGGATGTTCCCGTATGTGTGCGTCGTTTACATGCTACTGTCACCGAACTCGAATTTAGTTGCATCACAAAAAACCAGAAAGACGGTCCTTCGCTAATTATTGTGACTTATTCTTCCGAACCCCTTTTAATGTTATTCTTGAATTTTGACCGTCTGTTTAATTTCGTACTTGTTTTCATAATAATTGTAACTATTTTATTGTGAATCATAATTCGTACTTATTTTATTACATTCAGTATCAATTATTTTTTAAAAATACTCCTGCCTAGTGACTTTGTTGTATAACATGTTACTGACCCGATTACCCACCCTTTGAAAGTTGACTTTTTATACATGAAATAATTAAACCTCTATTTTATCTAATGAATATCCAGTAGTACCCGATTCGATATCACCCTCTTATAAATATCTCTTACTATTAAAATTTTCACTTGTTATATGGAATGGCGCCAAAATTGAACACCACCGAACGGTGTTAACTCATTTTCCAATATAAAATAGCAAATTTGCAAATAATTGAATCAATTACTTAATAGTAAGCATTAAACATGCTAGCATTATTCTTAAATCTTGACCATCTGTTTATTTTCGTTTTTATTTTGACAATAATTGTAAATATTTTATTGTATATTGTAATTCCTACTTATTTTATTACGTTTAGTATCATTAATTCTTTAAAAATACTTCTCCCAAGAGACTTCTTATCCTTTGAAAGTTGACTTTTTATAGATTAAATAATTGCTATCTTATCCAATGAATATAAAATAGCAAATTTGCAAATCATTGAATAATTAAGCATCGCTCTTATCTAATGTTTTAATTTGCAAGTTAAATAATAAACTCTATAAATCCTTGGTTTTGCAAATGAGCAAATAAACACAATTAACAAAAAATTATGGCATTTAGTAGAAAATTAATAACCTTCATAATTGTATTTTCAACATTGTACAAGCTTGTAATTAGTTCAGATGATCAAGATTTCGGCACTTCGACATTATGCATAGGAAACTACTCAACCAAAGGTAACCCATTGTACCAAAATTACGACATTAGCGTCTCGTCTCTCCTTTCCAATCTCTCAATCGAAACCCAATCGCCATTTCCCGGCTTTTTCACGACCTCGACTGGCACATCTCGAGCGAAGGCCTACGGGTCTTATATTTGTTGGGGCGATATTACTCCACAACTTTGTCAAAAATGTGTAAATTACGCAACCAAAGCGCTTTTAAACCAAGATTTTTACCTAGAATGTTATGGGTTTGGTGATTATTTAGATTCAAATTTATGTCTCGTTCGATATGCAAATCAGTCAGTAATCGCGTACAAAGAAGGTTTTGTAATTTCCATGGGAAAAATAGGCGGAAAAGTGGTCGATTATACGTCCTATAATAGGACGTTATCGACCACTATAGAAGGGTTGATCGAAGAAGCTGGATATGGGAACGAGTGTAAAGTATAACGAAACAGGGAATTAAGTGCCTAAATATGTGTTGTTATGTGATGCTTACAAATCGCGTTGTTATGTGTTCAACAAGCGGTTGAGCCCGTTGAGGATAGACCGACAATGGCTAATATCGTCCTCACATTGGATAGTCATTCTGTTACTCTTCCGCTACCTGAACAACCAAGTTTCACAGCTAGGCCTAGAGTACAAAGAACCGTCTCTAATGAGAATGGTTCATATCATTCATCGGACAAACCAACACCCTGCTCTGTTAATGATGTCTCCGTCAGTGAACCGGAATCTAGTAGATACAAATCGCGATGAGCAATTACAAATCAGTCTCGGACTACTTCGGAATTACTTAAGGATCTTTACAGAGCTCAAAATGTTGAACTTGTTTGGAGTTGAACTGAACTGAACTGAAATTAAATTAAAAAAAACACGGCCCTAGTCAAAATTAAGATTATTCGTACATGAATTTAAACTGACGATGGTGCCTGTCGTGGGATCGTTTGTCATGGCGGGTCTTTGCTCTGCATCTGCTTGCACACACAACAATCCAATTTGAATACATCTTCGCTTGTATTCCGTATTAATTTATTACAAACTGATTTTGATTTCCTTAGGTAAGCCATGTTACTGTCCGGATTGCCGCATTGTTTGACCGATAACTTAATGATTGGAAGCAAGTGTCTAATTAAATATACAATGATCGAAAACTGAAGCGAAACCGTTGAATCCGTTACACATTATTACGCTCTAAGCATACCGGTTTTTCATTGACCTCGACTCTATATATAATCGTCGATCAGTTATAAAAATGTCGAAATTAATACAATCTACAACAAAATAATGATATTGTCTAGAAAATTAATCACCTTCATGATTATTTTCTCAATAATCAACAAGCTTGCAATTAGTTCCGATGATCCCGAGATCTTAATTTCTACATCATGTTCCGGGAACTCAACCAAAGAATCGTTCAAAAATTACGACATGAGCATCTCATCTCTTCTTTCCGACCTCACTCTCGAAACCAAACCATCAATACCCGGGTTTTTCGCTACCTCTACCAGTTCATCCGGAGCCAAAGCATACGGTTCTTACATTTGTTGGGGCGATATTGCTCCTGAACTTTGTCAAATATGCGTATATAACGCAACACAAGCTCTCGTACACAATTATTTCTACGAAGAATGCTTCGCGTTTGGTGATTATTTGGATTCGAACTTATGTCTCGTCCACTACGCAAATCAGTCGGTAATTGAGTATAAGACGAAGTATGTTCTTGCCACGGGAAGTATAGGCGGAAAAGTGGCAAATTATCGGGATTATAATAGAACGTTGTCAACGACGATTGAAGGGTTGATCGAAGAAGCTGGATATGGGAATTGGAGTAGGACTAATCTTGCGACGAGGGTTGTTCCGGTGAATGGATCTCGAGATGAAATTCACATCCTTGTTCAATGTATTCCGGTTATATCAGCCGAGAATTGCAGTCGATGCTTGAGAGAGGTGTATGAATTTGTGCCTTCTTCTTGTGGTGGTACTCGAGGTGGATTTGGTGTTCATGCTAATTGCATAATTAAGTTTAGTAATCGATCTTTCGTCGGTAGTGCATATGATCGTTTAAATCCTAGTTATTTTTATTTGATCATATTGTTTGCTTTATACTCTGTAATTTGACCGAAAACATAATATACTGTGAAAGTATAATTATATACACTCGATATATCACGTTATCGGTAAGTTTCGGTTCAGATCAAAACAGTTCAGGTTCATTCGATTTCGAGTTTATTTTGGATATTACAAATTCGGTTCAGTTTTTATTCAATTCAGGTTGATTCAGGTTTTGGATGAAGTTGAAGTTATGTATTTCATATGTACGGTCATCAGGTGTCGGTTCAGGTAATTTCGATCCATTATTCGGGTTCGGTATATTTTTGCCAGGTCTACGTGTACCCTAACTTAAATACGGTAAGATTCACAGAATCTTAGCTTAATCTCAACGGTTATTGTTATTGGACGATAAATCGATAATTGATACGAAACAAAAGTGAATGATCGTTAATCACTTTTAATCAATCATTTACATCATCTATCTATCATTCAAGGTCGTGAATCAGTTAAGCTCAATCGACGCCCGTAGAAGACCAAAAAAAAATTACAAACTAATCGGTTGGTAATGTCATAACAAATCGGTTCATTAAAATCCCGTCATCAACAAATTCGCTCTTATAGGCCCAAAAAAACATTCTTAACTTTATTATCTGGGCTCAACATTAGTGATGGATACGTCATTGACAGACCATGGAATGGACTTATCCTTGTTATGATCCGGCCCAATATCCTTAGACGGGTCGGAAAGTCCTCTGTTTTTAGCAAAGAAAGCTGGTTCTTCAGGCACTGGAAGAGCAGATGAACTGACTTCCAGCTTGTGGACTAATGTCGGCATTGTCGGTCTATTGTTCGGAGACTGCTGGACGCATAACAACCCGAGTTGTATGCATCTGCCATCTTGTCACTTAACTAGCACAACATGCTTGCCTTTTGTTGGGTCGACGATGTCAAAAGCCGCTTCCTCTTTCCATTTCTTCCATGCCTACATTTTTTCATCCAATTTGTAAAACGCTAATTTTTATAAGAGGCGGTCTGACTATCTCACGATAATTAGTTTGTCGAAAAATTGCTATTGATGTAAACTTACATAGCTTATAAGGACCTCAGGACTCATAAAATGTATTCTTTCGTCTACCAGATATGATTTCTAGGACTAGCACACTATAACTGTATACGTCCGACTAGCACATTTCTTCCATGCCTACATTTTTCCATCCACAACACTACTGTTTTACGTTCGTTCACTTGGTTAATAACTTGAGACTGCGTTGTTGCGTTCCAATATACTCCGCACATAACTAGAAGTACAGTATACTACAAGTAATTTCACCTTAACAGTTACGGCTTTACATAGTTTCTATATTTGTATGAACTTCTTGCGGATGTTACTAAGAGGAGCCTTGTAAGTGTTCTGTTTTCAAACTAATTATGTTGTTCTTAGAATATTTGAACCTATCGACCACTGAAATTTGTGATGGAAAGGCCATTCGTGCAACTTGTCGGGTGGCCTTGTGTACTGGTATCGTATCACGCATAAATCGAGTGAAACCTGGTTGTTTGGGCTTTTCAAATTTTGCCGTCCTTGAAGCACTAAGCTTTGCGATAACATCGGATATGTCTGGTCTATCTTGAGCATATTCCTGAACGCAAAGAAGCCCCACATGTATGCATTTAGAGATCTCTGCTTCGAAACCTGGCAAGCTATTATCGGATCAATCAAAGAAATGCCATCTCCCTCATTCCACTGTTTCCATACCTACATTAATGAGATATATAAGAGTATAATCAAAGGATGAGCAAGTTAAATTCATTTATTTAAGCAGGACTTACATATCCCAGAAGGCTTAATGATGATTCGTCAAACCATCTAGTCTTTTTGCCGGTTATTATCTCCAACAGCAAGACTCCGAAGCTAAATACATCTGATTTTTCAGAGAAACGCCCTTCGATTGCATACTCAGGAGGCATGTACCCACTACAACAATTAATTGCAGAACATTAAGCGAATATATATAGTAACTAGTAAGCTAATACAGAACAAGAATATAAATTAGAACTCACTATGTTCCGACAACCCTTGTGGTATCAGCCTCAATCTGGGCACCTCCGAAAATACGTGCCATGCCAAAATCTGAAATTTTCGGGTTAAGGTTCTCATCAAGCAAAATGTTGGCAGCCTTGAGATCTCTATGAATGATCTTGAGATGGGAATCTCGATGAAGGTAGAGAAGGCCTCGACATATCCCTTCTATTATAGTGTAACGCTTCTTTCAATCAAGGATTCCTTTCTTCTGAGGATCTAGTCGAGAATTACAATAGTGAACTCCTCAATAATTGAAAAAGAAAGTAATACAAGTATTTCGTAAGAAGTACGAACCAAAAAGAAATGCATCCAAACTTTTGTTGGGCATGTAGTTATAAATGAGCATTCTTTCAAAGCGTTCCGCACAACAACCCAGTAATCTGACGAGATTTCGATGTTGAAGCTTTGAAATAACCAAGACCTCGTTCATGAACTCTTCTACCCCTTGGGTAGAGGTTCTTGATAATCTTTTTATAGCTACTTCTTGTCCATCTTCCAGTGTACCCTGCAGTTAAACAAACGATAAGGTTGTATTCCTTCCGTCTCAGTCATTTGTTTACCTTTGACGAAAATACCCCTCTCAGAGAATGAAAATGGTAAACAAATGATTAAAACTGAGGGTGGTGTACTTAATAACGGACCAATAAATTCCACTCTTTTTAAACCCTGCCTTGTACACGGGACCGAATCCTCCTTGTCCAAGCTTATTACTTTCTTGGAAGTTGTTTGTTGCAGCGGAAAGTCTTTCAAACTTGAACAATGGTAGCTCTTCAAATTTATCAAGGTTTGGATTCCCTTCTAAAAAATCCAACGACATATGGTTCCGCTTTGCTGTTTATTTCAACAGTCACACGTTTTTACTGTTAGTTTTTTAAAACAAAAAAAAAAAATTATTTTAAGGTTTGAAAATTTTCCTCTGACCAAATCATTTGTTTTCCTTTGATTAAAATACCTTTATAAAAGATAAAAAATGTAAGCAAATGATCGAGACACGAGGAGTACTGTTTAGCCATATCCATTGGTTTTAAAATTGAGCTGTCACCTTGTCGAGCCTTTCTTCTGCACAAGAAGTACACAATGGCAAATGTTATTTTCAGGCTTTTGTTATTGTGTCCTGAAAACAAAAGGAGATGTTTGTGTTTGAGTTTTCTCAATTTTGTTAAGCAAAATTGAAAGGAGCCGAAATTAAGTCAGAAAGAACAGGGTCATAATTAATAGGCATATTAATAATAGTTGGGCCTCATCCATCACCTTAAGGTTTTGGTTGAGATGGTTCATCTATCATGGTATCAGCCAGTGTGATCGAAGGTCATGGGTTCGAATCCTGGCAACCTCAAAACCCCTCGAAAACTCACGAAGTGAAAACCCAACACACGGTATGGGGGGCCTGGGCAAAATAACCACTCTTCAAGCCCAAAGGGCATTCGAGTGAGGGAGCGTAATAGGAATATTAATAATAGTTGGGCCTCATCCATCACCTTAAGGTTTTGGTTGAGATGGTTCATCTATCAATAATAATACGGAAAATGAAAAATATTGGAGTACCTACATACCGTTAGAGTCGCTTGGTACAGGTGTATTTGGTTTAGAATCTGATGGCAATGGTGACGGTGATGGTGGAGGTACTCGCGGTAGAAACGAAACGTAAGTGGAGAAGGGGTAACTCTCATACCGTACTATACAACTCGGCACCAAAATCCGTCCACCCGGCCTCATCCCGTGATCAAAGCGTTGGATCGACGAATTCAAACACTGGTAACAATTGCTAGCATTTAAGTTTAAAGAATTGCAGAGACAGAGTATGTGGGAATGATTTTCTTGATATTATTCATTCAACGTAGTATACATTATATACATGATAAACTTCCTACTATAACTCAACTTCCTACTATAACTCAACTTCTAAAATATAGCAACTAAATCAATCTACACCATAATTTTAGCAACTAATTATATTATACGATGTACACAATATTATATCCTAATATACTCGAATATCTTGATACGGTTTCCATACTCCCCCTCAAGTTGGAGCTCCGGGTAAACCGAGACCCAACTTGCCTTGCAAGTACTCGAAAGTTTCGCCCCCCAAAGGTTTAGTAAACAAGTCCGCGACTTGCTCTTTACTTCTTACATGAACCGTTCTGATATTTTTCCTCACGATGTGTTGTCGTACGAAGTGACAATCAATCTCGATATGCTTCGTTCTATCATGAAATACGGGATTTTTTGCTATGTGGATTGCCGCTTGATTATCGCAACACAGTTCCATTGGCTCCGTATGAAATACCCCCAGAGAAGTGAGAAAAGATTTTAACCAAATCAACTCACTAGTTGCACTTCCCATAGCTCGATATTCTGCCTCAGCTGTAGATTTCGAAACTGTAGCTTGCTTCTTGGCTCTCCATGACACTGGCGATGACCCAAGGGATACGAAGTACCCACTCAGTGATTGTCTCGTTATTGGACATCTACCATAGTCAGAATCACAATACCCTCTCAATTCTAAATTCGAACCATGGCGAATTGTTATACCTTTGCTTGGGCTCATTTTCACGTAACGTACTACTCTCAAGGCGGCGTCCCAATGCTCTTTTCGTGGCTCACTAACGAATCGAGATAACATGTGAACCGAATAAACCAAGTCCGGTCTTGTTATGGTCAAGTAGACTAGCCTACCCACTAGTCTTCTATATTTCATTGCATCCCTTAACACTTCTCCATTCGCCATCTCGAGTTGGTGCTGCGGCAACATTGGTGTTTGGCAAGGTTTCGCTCCAGCCATACCTGCCTCTTCTATTATTCCTAACGCGTATTTGCGTTGGTTCAAAAACAAACCCCTCTTTCCGTGTGCCACCTCAATCCCCAAGAAATATTTGAGGCGACCCAAGTCTTTAATTCCGAAGTTCTTGTCGAGACTTTGCTTAAATTGCTTACTCTCTTCATTGTTATTGCTAACAATTATCATATCGTCAACATATACTAACACTCCAATAAAAATACTTCCATTATTGTAGGTAAATAGTGAATAATCCGCTAAGGATTGAACGAAACCATACCTTACCAGAAATTGTGTGAGTTTTGCGAACCAATTTCGAGATGCTTGTTTTAGCCCATAAAGTGACTTTAATAATTTGCAAACTCGGTTCTCCCCCTTTCGTTCAAATCCTTGCGGAATCCTCATATAGACCTCCTCTTCTAAATCTCCGTGTAGGAAGGCATTGTTGACATCCAATTGCTCAATACTCCACTTCTTGGCTAGTGCGACGGTTAACAAGCAACGAACGCTTGTCATTTTTGCCACCGGAGCATAAGTTTCGTGATAATCAACTCCCTCTACTTGGGTGAAGCCTTGAGCGACCAACCGTGCTTTGTACCTCTCAATGGACCCATCCGCTTTATATTTCACCTTATAGACCCATTTGTAACCTATGGGCTTCTTTCCTTGTGGTAATTGTACTATCTTCCAAGTGTCATTCTTTTCTAATGCTTCAATCTCCCTGTTCATGGCCTCCCTCCATTTCACGTTACTTGCGGCTTCGAAATAATGCACAGGCTCTTTTATTTCATCAATTTTCGTTAAAAAAGCTTTGTGGTTATTCGAAAACGAGTTTGTGTCAACAAAGTGAGTTAAAGGATAACGAGTACCTGGTTTCTTAGATGTCGATTGATCGAGTGAAGCAGGAGTGATGGGTATTACAATTCTCGTGGACTGACATACGTAATCCTTTCTCCAATACGGTTCGCGTCGTTCCCGTGCTCCACGACCAACCTGCTCTGTTTCCGCCCTGTCTGTCGACGCATGAGGCTCACTTTGAGGGACTGGTTCTGGTTCATTTTGTTCAATGGTGTCATGCTCACTACTGTCATTTTCGTGTTCACTCAAGGATTCCTCAACATGAATGTATGGCTCACTGTCTGTGACGGTCTCTTTTTGTGAATTATGTGGGTCAAAAAATGGGAACATGTGCTCAAAAAATATAACATCCCGTGAAACAAAAATTTGGTGGGTGTTCATATCGTAAACTTTCCATCCCTTTTTCCCGTGTGGATAGCCAAGAAATAAGCATCTCTTTCCGCGTTCCCCAAATTTGTCACGACTTTTGTCTTTATTGTGAGCATAACAGAGACATCCAAGAACCTTAAGGTTGGATAGGTCGGGTTTTTTATTGTGCAAAATTTCGAATGGAGTTTTGTTTTTGAGTAGTGGAGTCGGTGTTCTGTTTATTAAATATACGGCAGTCAAGACACACTCTCCCCAAAACTCAATTGGTAATTTACCTTCAAAACGCAGTGCTCTCGCCTTTTCTAAAATACGACGATGTTTTCTCTCCACTCTCCCATTTTGTTGGGGTGTATCGACATTGCTAGTTCGAAAGACAATCCCATTTTCTTCATAATAATATTTCATAGCCCCCGACAACAATTCTGTCCCATTATCGCTTTGTATAATTCGAACAACCTTATCGAACTGAGTTTTTATCATTTGACAGAATATCTTTAGAAATCGACCGGCCTCACTCTTGTCTTTCATTAAATAAACCCACACCCCTCGACTATGGTCGTCTACAATAGTAAAAAATAATGAGCGCGGGATAGACTAGCAATCGGATATTTCCCCAAATGTCAACATGGATTAAACCGAACAATTCATCACACCGTTTATTATTGAGACTAAAAGAATTACGAGTCTGTTTAGCCCTACAACAAGAGTCACATACTTGACTAGAGTCCCAATTTAAATTGCAATTAACTAAAGCAGAAAAAGAAGACGATTTACTCCTTGAGGGGTGTCCAAGTCTACTGTGCCAAAGCTCGATTTCCTTCGATAATGACACTTTTGCGACCGTCTTTTCTATGCTTGTCTTGAACATGTAACCCCCATCACGGTGCTCGCCTCTACCAATCTCCATCTTCGAAACCCGATCCTGCATTACACAATAATCCGGATGAAAGGTTACAATACAATTTTTCTCACAAATTAACTGTTGTACCGATATCAAGTCGCACGTTAAATTCGGTACAAATAAAACATTCTGTAATGTGAATTGTTCATTCAAAACAACTTCTCCGTATTCATTCGCCATAATACGCCTACCATCCGGCAGTCCCACGTTAGATGAGTCTCCCATTCTAACGTTTTTGAGACAACTCCTCCGTCCCGTCATGTGATGTGATGCACCACTGTCGATTAACCAATCACGATCGAGTTTAGTATGCATACCTGCCAATTTTTCACTACCTTCCGGAGAGTTATTGAGCAGAATACGGAGCCTCTCCATTTCTTCATTGGTGAATAAGAAATTCTTTGTTGATGATTCTGCCGCTTCTTTCGAACCCGAGGTATTGCTTACCGCGTTCGCCTGATGGTTCTCTTGTCCTCGCCCCTGCGTCCTTCCTCTGCCGCGTCCTCTTCCATATCCCCCACGCCTTCCGCGGCCTCGCTCTCTGCTTTTCACGACATCATAGCCATGTTTCGAATAACAATTTTCTTCCAAATGGTAATACTTACCACAGTAATTGCATTGTGGGGGTTCTCCTTCTTCGTCTCCGTCTTGTCGTGAATAAGTGCCTTTGCCTCTTGCTACTGTAACTGACCGGGCTGCCATTGCCGCTTCCATGTTCTCCTCCTACCCCTTTGTAACATTGGCATGTCTCTCCTCTCGTAATACCAAGGCGTAGGCGCGGGATAAGGAGGTGATGGGGTCCTCCATCAACAGGGTGCTCCGTACGTGTCCATACAAAGCGTTATCTAAGCCCATCAGAAATTGATGAACCCTTTCCTCTTCTTTTTCTTTGGCAATGGCATTCGCGGCTCCGCAGGAACATGATGGAATCTTGCTATAGTTAGCAAGTTCGTCCCAAATCGTTTTGAGTTTCGTGTAGTACTCAACGATTGCTAATCGTCCTTGCTTGCATTCCGCTAGTTCTCCTTTCAGTTGGTGCACTCCCAGCCGAGTATCGATCTCGCAACTCGGTCCAAACTTCTACAACTGTTGATTCGAATGCTATGCTTGGATGTAATTTCGGGTCAATTACGTTTCTCAACCAAGCTTTCAACATTGCGTTGCAAGACCTCCATGCTACTGCTTCCAAGTCTTCTTCGTCCCCATCAATTGGTTTCTTGATTTTTCCTTCAATGAAACTCAATTTGTTCTTTGCATCCAACCCGTTTTTCACAGCAGCGGCCCATAAATCATAATTGTCGCCATTAAAGATGATTTGGGTCAGTGATAAACTGGGATTATCAGATGGGTGAAGGAATAAAGGAGAATTTGATGGGATGTGTTTAGTTTTGCTGTTCTCTGCTTTCTCTCCTCCTGTCATTGTTAATTAGGGAAAAAAAATTGAATGATAAAATTAACAACCAAGCTCACGATACCATAAAGAATTGCAGAGACAGAGTATGTGGGAATGATTTTCTTGATATTATTCATTCAACGTAGTATACATTATATACATGATAAACTTCCTACTATAACCCAACTTCCTACTATAACTCAACTTCTAAAATATAGCAACTAAATCAATCTACACCATAATTTTAGCAACTAATTATATTATACGATGTACACAATATTATATCCTAATATACTCGAATATCTTGATACGGTTTCCATAAAGTTTGGAGTACACTGTGCGAACCCATATATAGGCTGACTTGCCGAATAGTTCACAAAATCGGTTGCAAATTTCTGAAATGACCCGCCTTCAGCTGCTTGAGTTGCGAGCACATTACTAATCATGTTACTTACCGTGTTAAGGTAGCGAGTTTTGGCACCGATTATGTTGTCAGAATTCCAAAGAGTCATTAAAGGAAATTCATAAATATCATTACCATTGATAAACGACTCCTTTGAATACCGAATCTGACAGTAGTCGTGCCATAGAATAGCCACCTTTATGTTCGGACAATTCAATTGTATATCCGTGGTCGAGCCAACGACACATTGGTGGCATGAGCTGATGTCCAGGCCCGCATAGCAGAGGTATTCGCCATAGATGGCCTCAATTGACGGGTTACCGACAGTGGTTCTATAGAAACCTTGAGCGTTGTTAGTAGCGTTGGAAGCGAGATCGAGTAAAAGGGTGTTTAAATTGGATTCATAAGTACTTCCGGTGGTGAACATTGTGTCCTTATAGCAGCTGAAGAATTGGGCGGAGGTAATCGATGTTTGATGGATGATTATGAGAATTATTATAATTTGGAGAAAGCCGTATAACCAATTATTTTGGTACATAATACACGGAGTAACTAATCAAGGTTTAACCGAAAATTTGTGTTGAGTATTTTGTGAACGGTTGCATTTGTGTGTGTATAAGTACGGAGTATCAAATACTCCATCGGTCATAATTATTAGGGGTGTTCATTCGTGGTTCGGTTCACCGAATCTCATATCTAATTCGGTTCGCACACGGTTCGGTTTGGCAAAACACCGAACCTAAACCGCACCGTTCCTAACGGTTATTTACGGTTCGGTTAACCACTTTAAACGGTTATTTGCGGTTCAGTTACCGGTTAACCTATAAACATGCTAAATTAACTTTTTCTTTAGTTTTCGAGATTTTTATCTAGTAGTTTAATTAAATTTTTAATATTTAATTATACTCAACAATAAAGTTAATAAGTGAAACTTTAATATTAATCATTTTAACCATTTTTTTAATCTGAAAACACTTTTTAATTAAACAAAAGAACAATTTTTTATATAATGTTTTAATGTTTTGCTTATTTTTTGTGAACGGTTCGGTTCGCGGTTAACCTCTTTTCTAAAATTACGAACCTCAACCGAACCTTCTCCATGATAAATTTAACGGTTCGGTTCATTATGAACCTTAAAAATGTACGGTTTTTCGGTTTTTCTGTTCGGTTATTACGGTTCGGTTCATTATGAACACCCCTAATAATTATCATAGAGTCTCGTTTAGCGGCGGATCCAAGGGGGTTCGGTGGGCCACCCATGAAGTTTCGGAAATATTGCTTATTTTAAATATATATAGATGATACATAAGATTTAAACCTCTAACTTTTAGGTAACTTATGAAAGAGATCGCTCCTATTCAATATAACCTTCCCTATTTCCCTTTTCATCAATCCACAATATCTTCCCTATTTCATTTTTTGATAAAGTTTTTATACATATTTTAATCAACTCACCCCACCACAATACCCACCGTACTCATACTTTATACTTATTTTAATCACCTTACTCACAACAATTAACCACCTCTCTCCAATTACCCAACCCCCCAAATTAAAACTTGAAAGAGACGTTCTTTCAAAAAATTATTGAGAGACCATTCTTTCGTACCATTTTATTTGTATTTCGTGACCCTTTTGTCATTAATTGTACCATAATAGTTTCGTACCTATTTACCTAATAAATGTACTTATTTTATCTTTAATCATGATTTGTACCAATTTTATTACTTTTAGTACCACTTTTTCTTAAATTTGTACAATAATCTCTCAATAAGCTTATTGAAAGACCGCCTCTCAGGAGACCTACTGATTCTGATTAGCTTTTAAAAAGTGTTCTCATACTTATATTACCTCATCTTAGCACTATTGCATATCCTAACTTTTGTTGATTTGAATTCGAAACTCGTAACTCCTCGATATCAAAATATATTTTTTTGTCGGTGGACGTAACTATTACATTGATAGCAAACCTCTAAATCAGTTTATTTGTTCTCTCTATCTGTATATTTTACGTTTTATTTATCTTTCTCATACGTGTTACAACTTATAACGATTATTTGCCTCGGTCAATTTTCAATTGTATCACATGGTTACCTGAGCATCATAGTGTTCATTATTGACTTATTGCAAATCTCTATATTATCGGTATACTATAAAAACTATAGAATTTAAAGAGATTTGATAGGTTCTTAATTTATTAAAATGAAAAACAAATATCTTTTGTGGTAGGAACCTCCACCTTTCTCCTTATTAATTTAATTACCTACTCTTCCATTAAGTAGGTATGTTTAAATTTAATAAAAATTATACAACAAAATGTATTTAATTCATTATTTTTACATCTTAATTTAATTCAAAATCGGTGCAATTATCCAATTTAATTTTAGTTCATATATTCTTTTAATTAATTGTCGATAAAATGAATATTATGTTATAAGCTCACTATATCATAGTTATAAAACAGACCTGTGCATTTTTTTTGCACGAGAATAAAATTAGTGAAGATTTTAAACGGATAATCATAGGGAATAATATTGGAAAGTGATTAGAAAATTAAGTTGAGCCATTTTTATTTGTTTAACAAATATTTATAGACGGTTGTTAAATAAATAGAGCTGTAAGAATAAGTTAAAGTTTGAGCGCGAGTAGATATGTCAATCAAGACATAAATGACACTTCTTGAATAATTCAATTTGAGACACGAGTGGTGCCGAATAGTATAACCCAAACGTGGCTTGAAAGTCGAATTGACCTGATGAAACTAATACCCAACTTAATGTTTTGTTGGACTTGTTGACTCAACTTAAAATACGTTAATTTAAAATAGAGCTACATAAACTACAAATAACTCGAACCAATTTGGAATCAAAATTTAAGTTTACCTAAGTAGACAAACTCCCTATAAAATTGATTATTGGACAACTAATCACAAACCGAAATATTCGGTATACAATCATCGGTTTGATATCGGATCTGGACAAGTTGGTTCCGATTCACCAAATTTTCCGTTTCACCGGATTGGATTCCAAATTATTTGTACCGAGTCAATGGGTCAGTCAACGAGTTTTTGTAATGGTCATTTTCCATATGAATCAACATCTTTGCTAGGGGGACCAAGGAGCGGTGGCTAACAATACTGCTGCAAGTTCTCCAAAACAAAAACCTTTTTTTTTTAGTTTAAAACGCGTCAAGGACTAAGCTATATAAAATAGACGAAGCAAGTTTATTATAAATATTATGTATATTAATATTTTATTAAATATATATATATATATGATTCGTATTATCTTTAATAAACTCATCCTAGCAATATTGCATATCGATCCTAACTTTTGAATTTGAATTCGAAACTTGAAACTCGTAACTCTTTAATATTCATAAAATATCTTTTTTTTCCCAGTGAACGTAGTTATCACATCGATAGTAAATTACTACTAAATTTGTTTATTTGTTTTCCCTATTTATAGATTTTAGGTTTTATTTATCTTTCTCGTATGTGTTAATTATTGCTATGAAATTTCTCATATTTTCGTTTGTTTAATTTCTTTCATGTCATAATCTAGAAGACTAGAACAACTTGACGTACCAATTGGCCTTTGAGGTCACAAGAAATTTCAAACCATGACTATGATACAATATACGGGGTAACAAGACATAATTCCGATTGCAATACGAGAAATAACTCTCTAATTTATATATATTTATACATTTTTACTCGATATTATATTAATTAACAATAAAATTTGTATTATAGCGACTAGAAAAACAAGGGATATGTTGCTAATAATATATGGTGGGTAATGTTATGTTATATTATACCTGTTTCGGTTATTTATTCACACTTTTACATGGCGTAAAAATTATAATAACTCGAAAAAAAAATACACATAAGCTCGGTCAGGGCCGGCCCTAAGGGGTGTTTGGGTTGACATTTGACAAAGGCCCAAGTCTAGAAGGGCCCAATTAATGTGAAATTTTTTTTTTTTTGGTAAAATGTAAGTAATATTAAACCAAAACCTTAAGCCAACATGTACATCAACGTTTCCTTAACAACTACCAGCTAACTAATTCCTCTTTACAAAAAATTATGCTGACTACACCAATATTTATCTTCATTGCTCATCACACCTTGGAAACTAACTTGGAACCTCTGGGTACATTCATTCTGAACCTGTTGCACTAGAGCTCTAGGATGCATCACACTTTCTTCCATTTTGCATATATTTCTATTTCGCCATATCCAATATCGCAGCCCTACAATCACTGCTCCAATCAACTTCCGTCTCAAATTAGTCATATTCCTTCTCCTAAACAGCCTTCCTTCCTCTCTTATCACAATCATAGGTTTATCAAATAAGATTTATTACATAAAAAGATCAATATAAGGCAAGTAATCTAGTGGTTTTACATCTTACCTAATATCTAAAGGTCTTGTGTTGTATCCCTCATGACTTCATTTACCATTTTTAATTTCTTCCTTTTGGGACATTTTCAATTTCTTTTCTTTGGAAATTAATAAATTATTACATTAATAGGCTTTTTCCAACCATTTTTATAATTTTTTGGTTAACTAACAACATTGATAAACTCATTCATTCAATTTTTTTTGAAGGTCATTTAATTTTTTACTTATACTTTAGTGCGTCAATTTAACTATAAAATATTTCCGTGAATTTGTGCGAATTGTGTTCATTGTTCATCATAGCAAAATTTGCCCAAATTATAGATTTAATGGACTCGTCTAATAAAGCTAATATCTAAACTTTGAAATAATTTCGATCAATCATAGTTTAATTAGATGATGATAAAAAGTATGAATTATAATGTAACCTCTTTCTAATTCTCCAAATCCAAAATCATTTTTTCTTCTAAATTTTTCAGGAATCCACCTTATCTAGTTAAAAAGTGTTTTTCGTCCGTGTTTTGTTTATTTAATTGTATTAGATAGTTATACATGAATTACTTTTAAAAAAATAGGGCCTCCATTTTAAGATGGGGGTTGCGAAAGGTCGTCGACGTTTTGCGAAAAATCGTCGACGTTTTTTTTGTAAAAAGACCAAGTTTGCCCTTTTCTCCTTATCTCTCTACAATTTATTCTCTCAAACAAAAACCTCACATAATCAACTATTCTAAAAAAATCGGTAGAGAACAACGAACAACAACATCAAACAACGACAACGATTCAATGTCAAACAACGATTCATCGCTAAGTACGTAACTAAAATCTAAATTTTTTTTTAAAATTTTTGATCGAAATTAGGTTGATGTTAGGTTGATATTAGGTTGAATTAGGTTGATATTAGGTTGAATTATACGTAGAAGCCATTGAACACGACAAACTATTTGATCGAAATTTTGCATTAGACTTGAAAAATTCCCGTCCTAGGTAGGTTAGGACATGAACATTTCATGTCCATTGATGGTTAGGACATGAATATTTCATGTCCATTGATGGTTAGGACATGAACATTTCATGTCCACACCATACATGGACACCCGACTTTCACGTCCTCACCGTTGATGGACTCACGCTTTTCACGTCCTCACCATACACGGACGTGGGAACCTCACGTCCTCACCATACACGGACGTGGGAACCTCACGTCCATACCCAACATGGACACCCCAAATTCACGTCCTCCCCCACCCTAGACGTGTAGAACTCACGTCCAACCCCCCTCCCTCAATCGGATTTTCCTACTTCTTTTGATTCATACTATTGACTTTTGATTCAAAATACAACTTACAACAACAACAATACTAACAACAATGTAACTAACATCAACAACAAACAATAACACAAATTATGAATCAAAAGTTGAAAAATTAACAAAAACACCAAAAACATTAACAATTAACATTACAACTAACAAATGTAACCCAATTAACATTAACAATAACAACAATAACATAATACAACTCTAATTAAGACTAACAAGTCTACTTAAAAAAAAAAAAAAAAAAAAAAAAAAAAAAAAAAAAAACTAACTGGTGGTCGTCGGTGGTGGTGCGGGTGCTTGCGGTGTTGGTGGTGGTGCGTGAGGTGGGTGGTTGTAGGTGGGTGAGGGGTATGAGTGGGTTTTGAATTTGAGAGGTTTTGTGGTAAGGCAAGGGTAAGGTTCGTCTTTTTAATGAATTACGTCGACGATTTTTCGCAAAACGTCGACGATCTTTCGCGATTGGGTTTAAGATTTTGCCTAGGGCCTCAAAATATTTAGGACCGGCCCTGAGCTCGGTTAGATTGAGTATAGTTATACAATGCACTCGTACAACCAGTTGTATAATAGTATTTTTGAGTGAAATAATATTTACCTATTTTAAAACTAAAACGGATACCTGCGTTTTAAGGATATAGACGGACAATTTATTCTAGATCAACTACACACAATTTATATAAACCAAGGACATAGACAGATGATAGCGGGTAAACCACGTACACATGCGTAATATCCACAATATTTTCTCGATTGCTAATTGGTTTCACCTTGGTTCGAGTTCAGTGACGGAGTCCTCATATACAGATAAAGGAATTGATTTACTTGATGAATGCTCTGTTTGTTTAGGTATCGGAATAGTAACAGAGTAACTGTCTAATGTGACGACAACATTCGCCATTGTCGGTCTATCCTCTACCGATTCTTGTACGCATAACAAGCCGAGTTGTATGCATCTCATAACATCGCTATTATCTGAGCATGAATCTCTTATTATTGGATCGACAAACTCTAATGGTGTTCCGTCTTCCCATAGTCTCCATGCCTGCGATATCATAATAATCGATCTCTCTGTTACAATTCTACATTTCTACACGACTTTCGTTCATTTTTTTTTACTTTCGACAATATGTTATGTACTTACTTGGGTAAGAAGGTCTTCGGCTTCATCGACTTGATTGAATGGACTAGCTTTTCTTCCACTAATAATCTCCAATACAAGCACCCCGAAACTAAATGCATCGGATTTGATGGAGAATTGCCCGTGTAGCGCGTATTCAGGCGCCATATATCCACTAACAATTTATCATTGGTAAGTGACTGATCAGTATTTTAATTAAAGGTAAACAAATAATTGTATTTATTTACTATGTTCCTATTACGAAACTAAATGCATCCACAATGCCACATCCAATTGCCTATATTTTGCCATAGTAAATATTTATTTCTGGATTTACGGGTTGAGCATTTGCCTTCCGCCTCCTTAAATACGTTCCTGTTTTGAAACCACATAATAAATATGAATAAATAATGATTACATTCAAAATGATATCAACCTCAAACACCGCTACTTAAAGGAGGTTTGTAAGTATTCTGTTTCGAAGCAAATTCTGTTGTTGTTAGAATATTTGAACCTATCGACCGTTGATATTTGTGATGGAAAGCTCATTCGAGCAACTTGTCGGCTGGCTTTGAGTATTGCTACTGGTATCACGCATAAATCGAGTGAAACCCGGTTGCTTGGGCATTTGAAAGTTTACGGTATTTGAAGCACTAAGCTTGGAGATAACATCGGATATGTCCGGTCTATCCTGAGCATATTCTTGAACACAAAGAAGCCCCACATGTATGCATTTTGAAATCTCTGCTTCGAAACCTTGGTAAGCTATTATCGGGTCAATTAAAGAAATGTCATCGCCGTCATTCCACTGTTTCCATACCTACATTAATGAGATATATAAGAGGATACTCAAAGGATAAAGAGGTTAAATTATTCATCAAAGCAGGACTTACATATCCTAGAAGGCTCAATGACGACTCGTCAAACCATCTAGTCTTTTTACCAGTTATTATCTCCAACAACAAGACTCCGAAGCTAAATACGTCTGATTTTTCCGAGAAACGCCCTTCGATTGCATACTCAGGAGGCATGTAGCCACTGCAATAAGTAATTGCAGAACATTAAGCCAATATATATAGTAACTAGTAAGAACAAGAATATATATTAGAACTCACTATGTTCCGACAACTCTTGTGGTATCAGCCTCAATTTGGGCACCTCCGAAAATCCGTGCCATGCCAAAATCTGAAATTTTTGGGTTGAGGTTCTCATCAAGCAAAATGTTGGCAGCCTTGAGATCTCTATGAATGATCTTGAGACGGGAATCCCGATGAAGGTATAGAAGGCCTCGAGATATGCCTTCTATTATATTGTAACGCTTCTTCCAATCAAGGATTCCGTTCTTCTGAGGATCTATTACAATAGTAAATTTAAACTCCTTCATAATTTATAATTAAATAGTAGAAATATAATGACGAACAAGAAGGATTCCGATTGTTTAAAATGAAATATTTCGTAAGATGTACGAACCAAAAAGAAATAAATCCAAACTTTTGTTGGGCATGTAGTCATAAATGAGCATTCTTTCAAAGCGTTCCACACAGCAGCCCAAGAGTTTGACGAGATTCCGATGCTGAAGCTTGGAAATAACCAATACTTCATTCATGAACTCTTCTGCCCCCTGTCTAGAGGTTCCTGATAGTCTTTTTATAGCTACTTCCTGCCCGTCTTCTAGTGTTCCCTGTAGTTAAACATGCGATAAGGTTATATTTCCTGCATCCCATTATTTGTCGCATTTGATAGATTAAAAATTAAAATACCCGTTTAAACCCCTACCTTGTACACGGGGCCGAATCCTCCTTGTCCAAGCTTATTACTTTCTTGAAAGTTGTTTGTTGCAGCAGAAAGTTTTTCAAACTTGAACAATGGTAGCTCTCCGAATTTGTCAAGGCTTTGATTCCCCTCTAAGATATCCAACGACGTATTGTTCCGTTTTGCTGATTATTTCAACAATCGCAAAGAATAAAAAAGTAAGCAAATGATCGGGACAGAAGGAGTGCGGTTTAGCTGAGTTGTCACCTTGTCTAGCCGTTCTTCTACACAGGAAGTACATAATGGCAACTAGAATGGCTGTCCCTGAAACTGCTGTGACTGTAACAATTATTTTCACCCTTTTGTTATTACCTGAAACAAATTAAAAGAGAAATTTGTGAATCCGAAGTTGTGCTGTGTTTTGATCCTAAATTTCTACTCTTCATCGTCTCATTTTGCGTGTATTTCATCGCATTATATCTCAGTATCTCACATATTAGCTTAATTCCTTAGACCATAGGCTCGTGAATTTAACTCGATTTATGCTTGTTTTGCGACTTCTTGTTCTTCTCTAATGGAGGTACTCAACAATGTAAGAAAGTAAGCTTTGCTTGAAGCACAGCAGTGATTGGGAGATTCATTTAAATAGACATTCGCCAGACCTTCCTTGTCACTAGTTGGACGGTAAAGAGCATACAGGAAAGAGCTTTGTAACATACCAGAGTTGGGACTAGGAGCTGAACTAGGACTACGTATCACCGTCCCTGTCCCTGTGGCATTACTCCTTGGCGGTGCCAGTGACGGTGATGATGGTGTGACCGCCCCATCAAAAAACAGATAAGTTTCATATCTAGCATTGCAACTAGGCTTAAGAAAGTAGACCCCCTTAGAAATAGGCATATCCACAATCGCATTTACCAAACATTGCATACAATCATAATCACTAAGGTCAGGGGTACATTGTGCCAACCCGTAAACCGTCTCCAAACTTGAATACACCACCGAACCCGTCCTGTACTTAATATCCGACCCACCACGCGCAGCCTGACTCACGGTATTAATTAGCATATCATGCGTTATATTCAAAAAATGCGTTAAACTTCCCGTAATATTACGCCAGTTTTCCAGAATCTCACCAACATCAGCATCGTTATCCAATTTACCAAAAAACGACACGTTCGAGTAACGTACCATACACTGATCATACCATATAATACCCACTTTTCTATTAGGACAATAAGTAGGTAAGTCCGTGGTTGCCGTGGTGACACACTCTTGACACGAGCTACCGTTCTGGTCACCACGGCAGAGGAAGTTACCGTTTACAAAGTCGTCCTTTCCGATGCCGACTGTTGCGTAGTGGTATCCGTAACGGTCGGTGGAGTTGGACCTCAGCTCCTGAAAGAGTGTGTTTAGATTGGTTTCATATTTGCTGTTGTTAGCGAACATGGTTTTGTTTGAACAAAAGTAGTCTAGATAAGCCGGCGGTGAAGGTTTTGAACTGATAATCATAATCATAGAGAAAAATATTGTAAAGTAGATTAGAAAATTAAGTTGAGCCATTTTTATTTTTAATATTTATTTGTTTAACAAATATTTGTAAACCATTGTTAAATAGAGCGGTAATAAGAAGTTAAGGTTCGAGTCATTGAGTGCCAATAGATTTATCAAAAATTCAAGACATAAATGACACTTCTTGAATAACTCAATCCGAGACACGAATAGTGCCGAATACTTGAATAGTGAAGTATAACCCAAACGTGGCTTGAAAGTCGAATTGACCTGATGTAACTAATACCCAACTTGATGTATGTTGGATTTGTTGACTAGTTTAAAATAAAACTTCCTAAATCAAAAACAACTCGACTTGACCAGTATACAATCATCGGTTTGGTATCGGATCAAGACAAGTTGGTTCCGATTCACCAAATTTTCTGGTTCATAGGAAGAGATTCCGAATAATTTGCACCAAGTCATTGGGTCCGTCAACGAGTGTTTGTAATCGTCGTTTTTCAAATGAATCAACATCTTTGCTAGGGTGACCAAGGAGCGGTGGCTAACAATACTGCTGAAAGTTCTCCAAAACCAAAACTTCTGTTTAACTTTTGCTTCTAATTACTTTGTTAGAAGCACAAATCACGGCAATCCTATTTGCTTCTAATTACTTTGTTACTTGTCTCAGCCGCTTAATCCGTATCGACATAAATTGAAAGAACAACTTCATAATAATGGTGCTTTTTTGACCCGCATCACCACATAGACCATGTAAGTCACCACCTTCGGGAGCTGCAGTGATCAAGTGGTGATCGCCCCAACTAGTAGTCGAACCTGAGACCTCTCAACTTTTGCATTTCTACAAGTTTCAAGGTTTAACTCAACTACTACTGAATTAACATCACTTGATTAATAGTCTACGTTGAAAATGCCCTGAACAAGATAGTGTCATTTCGGACGATAATCACGAATTAGGAATTTTCCTTCTGTGAGTGGACGTAGGGTATCACATCACGTAAATTTGTTCGTTATTTTTCTTTATTCTTTACATTTTATTTATCTTTCTCGGACGTGTTATACAGGTCTATTGTCTCGGTCAATTTTCAATTGTATCGGATTGGTTATTTGAGGTCACAAGAAATTTCATAATCCATTTTAGTCCCTACATTCCACTGCTATATGATAGTGGCTAGTGACGCAATATGGTAACAAAGTCCTACGCCATAATTAGAAGATTTACAATAACAATATTATTTAAGTGTCTCGGTGGCTTCTGCAAACTACGGGATAAATGGGGTCTAGATGTATACAACCTTTCTGTATTAGCAACGCAAAAGGTTGTTTTTAAATTACACAAGATGAAAATTGTGGCAAAAACTGCACTAAGGGACTGTTATTTCATAAGAGAAAGAAGCACAATGACTTTACTTCATTTTAATTTACTTCATCTATTTAAAACCAAATTCGTTACAAGTCTTTGACTCCATCGAAAATATGCAAAAAAAAAAAAGATTTTATATATCACAAATCCAAATCCGATTGCAATACCAAGTAACTAAGGGTTTATATATTTATATGTTTTTATTCAAGTATTAATATTATGATATGTAAACTTACATTTTTATGAAAATGAGTAGAACAAGAGATATGCTACGAGTCACTTGGGACATACGGTGGGTAATGTTATGGTATATTATATTTGTATCGGTCATTTATTTATGTTTTTATTTGTAAAAGTCATGGAGAAAAGGAGTTTAATTGTAACGGTTGTTGTTATTGGATGATAACTGATACAAAACAAAAGTGATGGTCGTTAATCACTTTTAATCAATTATTTACATCGTCTACCTATCATTCAAGGTTGTGAATTAGCTAAGCTCATTGACGAAGTTTTTGCCAAAATAGTGCTCAAAACGGAACTATTTAACAAAATGGTGCTCATTTGAAACTAATTACCAAAAATGGTTTCACGTCATCATTTCTGATTTTTTTTTTTTTAAAAATTTTCGCAAGCATGTCGCTGTCTAGGATAGCGACTAGTTACTAAGCAAAATAGGCGGAATCAGACAACCTTCAAAAAATTGTCATTGTATCATGTCGCTGTCTGGGACAGCGACTAGTTGAAGAAACACTTTTTAGCCAAAACTTGTACTACTTGCTTTCCTTACGCCAGGCTTTTTATCTAGTTGAAGAAGATATCTAGTCGCTGTTCTAGACAGCGACCGGATACTCTAGAAGCAATACTCGTCTACTGCATTCCATCTCTCCCTTCCCTTCTGACAAATTTCTCCGATGAAACGCCCCAACCCCGACGATGAATCTCCGACGAATCAACTCATACGACCTTTCTCCTTCCTCAATCTCCACGGCCATGTCTTCGTTGAAGACTCCTTTACATCGAATACGAGACGTAGCTGATGATGTTGGACGGTGAACCGGTGATACCGCTTTCGCATCCGGAAACCGAAGATGATAATTCAATCTGGTGTTTGAAGAATTGAGTTCATGCTATTTGAAGGTGATATGGGTTTTTTGGTGGCTGAAACTAAGTATTGAAGATAATCCTTCCAATATTGAAGATAATCCTTCCATATAAATAATATTGTATTTACTTATTTATATTTATCTTGTAATCTTTTAGTTATGTATATCTTCCAACTTAGTCAAGTGTATTATTTAGTTTCCTAGCTTTACTCTAACTCTCTTTGTATTTAAACGTTTCTCTATCAATACAATTGTTAAGCTTTTCCAAATACTCTTTCTACATGGTATAAGAGCCATATCCAATCTCTTCTTCTTCCTTTCAAACTCAATTTTTTTCCATGGCCAGTCACGCCTCTACCTTACCAAATCCTCACGAACCACTCAAACCTCTCATATCTGTCAGTTTCGCTAATGTTACGGAACTCACACCATCGACTTATCGCTCTTGGTCTCGCCAAATTGAGGATCTTCTTTTTGGCTATGATCTATTCAAATACTTGGATGGCACTCATACATGCCCTCCTGCCACTGTTGAAGACGACAAAAATGTTAGCACTCCTAACCCGGCTTCCTATACATGGCACCGTCAAGATCGTCTCTTGAGCGGTGCGCTGCGTGGTACCATCTCCCCTAGTATCACGCCCCTCCTTCTCAATGTCAAGTCTTCTCAGGAAATGTGGACTCTGCTGCGGTTCACTTATGCCAATCCGTCTCGCGGGCATATTCTTACCATCAAAGACCGTCTTCAATCAATAACAAAAGGAAATCTATCCGCCACTGATTATATGCAATCAATCCGTTCCTGTGTTGATGAACTCGCTCACATGGGAAAAGCTATGGATGACGAGGATGTCGTTGCTAAAGTTCTCAATGGGCTCGATTATGAGACCTATCACACGCTTATTGAGGCCGTCAAACATCGGGATACTACCATTTCCTTTGACGCTCTCCACGAACGTCTCCTTCAATTTGACCTCTCCCTCAAGCACTCACAAAATACTCCTCCTGCCACCCACAATTCCCCTGCCTCTGCTCTCGTAGCCTACCACAAAACTAATAACCGCTACCCACCCCGCCCTTCCGCTGCACCCGGTCTCCTCCCTCTGCCCTCTGCCTCACCTACGGCCTCTACCACCAATACCCAAAACCCATTTAAGGGTAAATGCCAGTGGTGTCATACCACTGGCCATTACCTCAGCCTGTGCCCATCCTTCAAAGCTCTCCACGCTCAAATCACTGTCCCTGCTCGTCCCCCTCCACCAAACAGAAACTACCCTCCCCGCGCCAACACCGCTGCTGTAACCACGGATACACCTTCCTCCGACTGGATTATAGACAGTGGTGCTACCCACCACATCACAAATGACCTTGCTACCCTTGCCATTCACGCACCATATGACGGGAATGACGAACTTCTTATTGGGGATGGATCTGCGTTACACATTGCTAATATCGGTTCATTCACAATTCTCTCTTCTTCTTCTACTCTCAATTTTACTCAAGTTTTACATGCTCCGTCAATTTCGAAAAATATTCTTTCAGTTTCACAATTTTGTCGGGATAACAATGCTATTGCTAAATTCAGTTCTGATGTCTGTGTTTTGCAGGACCAACGAACGGGTCAAGTGCTACTCCGAGGACTGCTTAAATCAGGCCTCTATGAATGGCGCGCACCGAGGCAGCCAGCTGCTCACGTCACCAGTCTCACCCGTGCTCCCCTCTGGCACCACAAACTCGGTCACCCGTCATCATCTATTTCTCGCATTATTAATACTTTATCAGATTTCAATTTACAGACTGATTTACTTTCTAATTGTACTGCTTGCTCCGTCAATAAAAGTCACAAACTTGTGTTTGCCCAATCTACTTTAAAGTCGTCTCGCCCTCTTGAACTAATTTTTTCTGATGTCTGGACCTCACCACTTCACTCACTTGATGGTTACAAATATTATGTCGTCTTTGTGGATCACTATACTCGTTACTCGTGGCTATATCCTCTTAAGAACAAATCTGATACATTCTCTGTCTTTACCCGTTTTCGTGCCTTAGTTGAAAAATTCTTTCAACAACCCATTCTCCAACTATTCTCTGACAATGGTGGCGAATATCTTAAACTCACCCCGTCTATCACCTCCCATGGCATTACTCACCTTACTTCCCCACCCCATACCCCTGAACATAATGGTATAGCTGAACGGAAACATCGCCACATTGTCGAAACTGGGCTATCTCTCCTTACTTATGCCTCCCTTCCCCTCAGTTTTTGGTCTCATGCCTTTGTTGCGGCTGTTTACTTAATCAACCGACTTCCCACTCCTACTCTCAATAACAATACTCCCTACACCAAACTCCTTGGTAACCCCCCGTCCTATCATAAATTACGCAGCTTTGGGTGTCTCTGCTACCCTTGGCTACGACCTTATACACATCACAAATTGGAACCCAAATCAAAACCATGTATCTTCATAGGCTACTCTTCCACCCAAAGCGCCTTTTACTGTCTTGATCCAACCACAAATCGCATATACACCTCAAGACATGTTCGTTTTGTCGAACATGTCTTTCCCTATTCCACCTTAACTTCCACTCCATCCGCTGCTCCTCTTACCTACACCCCTGCCCAATGGTGCTCTCTCACCATCCCAACCGTTACCCCCTCTGATCCTCCTGTACAACCAGACTCCCCCTCTCCTACACCCCCAACCTCACCTCGCTCACCTCCCTCTACTTCCCCCAGTACGCCTCTCCACTCACCCACAGACTCCCTGGACAGCACTTCCCACGCCACTGTTTCCAGCAGCTCTACTGCTTCCAGCAGTCCCTCTTCCTCTCCTGCAACTCCCACTGTACCAGATCCCCCCGCGTCTTCTCTGGCCACTCAACCAGCACCTCCCCAGCCCTCCCATGTCACCACCCGTCTTATGAACAATATCCGTGTTCCCAATCCAAGGTATGCTAACATGGCCTCCCTTTCTTCCTCCTCCATTCCCCCTGTCACGCTCAAAACAGCCCTTGGCACCCCTGAATGGCACTCTGCTATGCAGGACGAGTACTCTGCCCTCATTAACAATCACACTTGGGATCTTATTCCCTCCGATCCTTCCTACAATGTCATTGGTTGTAAGTGGGTTTTCCGTATCAAATACAACCCAGACAATTTTATAAACAAGTACAAAGCTCGCCTTGTCGCTAAAGGTTTTCATCAACGTCCCGGCGTTGATTATTCCGAGACCTTTAGTCCCGTTGTCAAACCCGTCACGGTGCGCCTCATTCTCTCCCTAGCACTTGCTCGTGGTTGGTCTCTCAAGCAACTAGACATCAACAACGCTTTTTTGCAAGGTACGTTAACCGACACAGTCTATATGTCTCAGCCTCCGGGCTTTATAAATACTGCTTTTCCGAAACATGTCTGCAAATTGTCGAAAGCTATCTATGGACTTAAACAAGCTCCCCGAGCTTGGTACACCGAATTAAAAACTTATTTAGTTTCATATGGTTTTTGTCAATCCTTGTCTGACCCCTCTCTTTTTCTTTTTAATAAACACTCTCAACAAATCTATTTACTTGTCTACGTTGACGATATTATCGTCACCGGTCCACCCCTCCCTTACCTCACACAGTTTCTCACCCACTTTTCAACGCGATTCTCCCTAAAGGACTTAGGCTTCCCGTCATACTTTTTAGGTGTTGAAGTCACCCCAACTACCACCGGCCTTAGACTCACCCAAACCAAATACATCCATGACTTACTTACCCGCTCCAACATGCTTGACTCCAAGCCTACAACGACTCCCATGAGCCCCTATCCACCACTCACCACCACCCACGGCCAGCCCATACCAAACCCATCCGATTACAGAGCCCTTGTCGGAAGCTTACAGTACCTATCCCTTACCCGTCCCGACATTGCCTTTAGTGTCAATAAGCTTGCTCAATTTATGCAACATCCTCATGATACCCATTGGTTAGCTTTAAAACGACTTCTTCGTTATCTCAAAGGCACCATTACTGTTGGAATTCAATTACATCGTGATACCCCCTTATTGTTACATTCCTTTTGCGATGCTGATTGGGCCGGTGACAAAGACGACTACGTCTCCACTAGTGGCTATATAATTTACTTAGGGCGAAACCCGATCTCTTGGTCCTCCCGAAAACAACACACGTTGGCTCGCTCAACTACCGAGGCAGAGTTTCGTGCAGTAGCTGATGCAACGTCTGAACTTATGTGGCTACGTTCCCTACTGTCAGAACTGGATTATAATGTTAACGCTCCTCCTGTCATCTACTGCGATAATTTAGGAGCAACTCAATATTCCACTAATCCCGTGTTTCACTCGCGCATGAAACATGTGGCCCTTGCGTTTCATTTTGTTCGAGAACAGGTCAACAAAGGTCTCCTACGAGTCACTCACATATCCGCTGATGACCAGCTCGCTGATGCTCTCACCAAACCGCTTGCACGTGCACGCCTTCATCCTATATTACTCAAGATCGGTCTCTCCTTTGGACCGTCCGTCTTGCGGGAGCATATTGAAGATAATCCTTCCAATATTGAAGATAATCCTTCCATATAAATAATATTGTATTTACTTATTTATATTTATCTTGTAATCTTTTAGTTATGTATATCTTCCAACTTAGTCAAGTGTATTATTTAGTTTCCTAGCTTTACTCTAACTCTCTTTGTATTTAAACGTTTCTCTATCAATACAATTGTTAAGCTTTTCCAAATACTCTTTCTACACTAAGTACCGCGAAGAGTTTGAGGAAAGATTGGAGAAGTTAATGGAGGAAATTAAGCAGAGTGACGAGATAATTCTGTTTATTGATGAGGTACACACTTTGATTGGGGCTGGAGCAGCAGAAGAAGCCATTGATGCTGCTAATATCTTAAAACCAGCTCTTGCAAGAGGTGAATTGCATACTTTTTAATTCATTCCTGTTAGCTGACATTGATTAACACTTTCTTATCAATCTGGCTTTATATTAATATATTTAAATTATGAAGGGAAGCCATTTGTATGAGAGAAAGAATAGAAGGGAAGGGAAGCAATTTGTTGAGAGAAAGGAAAGAAGGGAAGGGAAGGTTGGTTTGTCAATTCCTTTAACACTAGTCGCTGTATAGGACAGCGACTAGATACAAGGGCAATTTTATCTATTTTGCTTAGCAACCGGTCGCGGTCCCGGACAGCGATATGTTTGTGAAATTAAAAAAAAAAAATCAAAAATGATGACGTGGAACCATTTTTGGTAATTAGTTTCAAATGAGCACCATATTGTTAAATAGTTCCGTTTTGAACACCATTTTAGCAAAAATTTCCTCATTGACACCCGTAGAAGACCAAAAGAAAAAAAAATAACAAACTTATAACATTTAGAATCTTGTACAGTTCGGTCGTGCTCCTAGGGTTTCCTATGGATATTTTGTCTTAGTTCTCTTTGTTCCTTCCTTGTTACTCTAGGGTTTGTCCTAGGTGTTCTCCCCTAGGGTTTCGTTTGCTTTTCGTCCTTTTGTTCTCGTTCTTTTGTAATCTTTCATTTTTTTCTAAGGCCAAGCGTGCTCACGCGATGGAAACATATCATAATAACCAAAGGGAAGGAAAACAAATTATGCAAGAAATACCGGTCGCTAGTGAGGAATTTGTGTGGGAAGTAGGTGAAGATAAGAGGGAGGAGATTTGTTCATCGTTGATGTTGGTAGGGCGCTTATGGACGGAGAAATCTCTTAATGTAAAGGCGGCTATCGACACTATGGCGAAACTGTGGAACCCTAAAGGTACGATAATAGGTAATGTTCTTGACTCAAAAGAAAAGATCTTTGCTTTTAGTTTCTCCCTGGAAAAAGATAAGAGTAGGGTTTTAGAGGGGAAACCATGGCACTTTGATAAGAATATTTGGTGCTTTAATGAGCCTTGTTCTCTGGGCAAGATATCTGGCACACCCTTGTTTCATGTCCCGGTATGGACTCGAATTTACGACCTACCTATACGGGGACGCTCAAATGAAAGAAACCTACGTAACATAGGCTCCCAGATAGGCTCTTTTGTTAGTATGGAGTGTCTGTCCAACCCGGAGGTGGAGAGGGCAGTGAGGATTCGGGTTCTAATAGATGTTCGTAAGCCATTAAAGTCTGAAGTTGTGATAAAGATGCCGAATGACAGATCGATCAATTTCCCTGTTAAGTATGAGAGACTCCCGAACTTCTATTATGGATGTGGGATGATAGGGCATGGGGAGAAAGAGTGTGATGATGGTCCCTTCGAAGATGAGGATTTGAAGTATGGGGAATGGATGCGCGCGTCCCCATGGAAGGTCACGAAGATAGCTAGAGCCGACGAAAGACCGAGAGTGGCACGGTCTTTGGTGCAGAACTTTGATGATGAGCATTTAGGGGATGAGCAGGTTATAGAGCGAATGATTGAGAAGCTACAGCAGATTGCTGTGTCACACAAACATAAAAATGAGAAGGGGAAAACGCAAGAGAGGGATAGGAGGGACCTGGAGAAAGAAGAGGCTAAGAGGAGGGCCCTAGATGATTTGGGAGATTTTATTGATGTTGAAGGGGAGGACCCTATCATCGAGGGAGAGCAGCAGACTGTGAGGGAGTTAAATGAGGGGACTGAAGTGGAGGAAGGAATGGACACTATGCGGGTGGATGAGGGACAAGGGATGGGGGGGAGCACGTGGAGGAGATTGGTAAGAATGGGGAGTGATGTAGCTGATGGGAGGGAAACGGTAACGCAGTATGCAGGAAAGCGAAATAGGGATATGGATTCAGAGGGTGGTAGTGTGTCGAAAAAGCGGAGTATTGCTATTATGGGTGTGGATTCACCTGAGGCGGAGGTTGAGGGCGCTCAACCCCGCCGGGCCCAATGAATCTGTTGAGCCTCAACTGCAGGGGGCTGGGCAACCCCGATGCAGTAGGCGGGCTACGAAACCTTATTCGTAGGGAGGCCCCGAGTGTAGTCTTTCTTTGTGAGACGAAGCTCTGTAGTACTGATATGCATAAGATCTATCGTAAAATAGATGAGTATGAATGTGTAGCGATGGATAGTGTAGGAAGATCAGGAGGTGTTGCGGTTTGGTGGAAGCGGGGGTTGAAGTGTAAGCTGCGTTCGATGACTGTTCATTACATTGATATTGATGTGGAAGCTGAGAATGAAGTATGGAGGTTTACAGGATTCTATGGCTGGCCGGCGGTTCACGAGAGGTACCTTTCATGGCAGCAATTACGGCTCTTAGCTGCTGAGTCGGACATGCCTTGGATATGTGTTGGGGATTTCAACGAGGTGCTATACTCGAATGAAATGAAGGGGGGAACTCGAAGCCAAAGGCAAATGAATATGTTCCGGGATGCTGTGGATGAATGTGGATTAAGAGATTTGCAATACGTGGGCTATGATTACACCTTTGATAATGGACAAGGGGGAGAGGCAAATCGACAATGTCGGCTTGATAGGGCAATGGCTAATGGTTCGTGGTTTGATGTTTTTCCTTACGCGAAGCTTTATCATTTGGACCGGGAATGGTCCGATCATGCGCCTTTAAAGGTTATTCTGGATGACCGTCAGCAGGATAGCAGGGATGTGCCAAAGCGGTTCCGGTTTGAACAAATTTGGGTTGGAGAGGATGGATGCGAGGAAACCGTTAAAGCAGCTTGGGACAAAGGAGACATTGACCTCTTATCTACTATCTCTCAGTGTGCGCAAGACTTAAAAAAATGGAAGGGAGTATCTATTGGAAAAATTCTAAGCGCCTTACGTAAGAAAAGGAAGCGGCTACAAATCCTAAATGCGGGGGACAGGAGCGAGGATAGAGTTAGGGAGCGGAAACAGGTGGTTAAAGAGATAGCAATATTACTACACAAAGAAGAGCAATTTTGGCGTCAAAGATCAAGAGCCCTGTGGCTCAAAGACGGGGACAGAAATACGAAGTTTTTCCATCGAAAGGCGAGCCAGCGAAAGGAGAAGAATAAAATCAGTAAATTGGTTGATGAGAATGGACGGACGTTTAATTCCAACAGAGACATGTCTATTTGTGCAGTGGATTATTTCTGCGGCCTGTTTTCTTCGTCGAGACCAGAGGGCTTCGAAGAGCTGCTAGGGGGGATAGAGGGGAGAGTTTCGAATGACATGAACGCAGGGCTGATGGCAGCATACACGGGTGAGGAGGTTGTCTATGCGCTGGGTCAGATGAATCCGTTGAAGGCGCCGGGGGTTGATGGAATGAACGGGCTGTTTTATCAAACATATTGGCACATTGTGGGGCCTTCTGTGATTCGAACTGTGCTAAATATTCTTAACGGAGCACCGATGCCGGACGGTCTCAACCACACCAACATTATTCTTATTCCGAAGAAAAAGGCGCCAGATAAAATGACGGACTTTCGGCCTATCAGTTTATGCAATGTTCTCTATAAATTAGTTTCGAAAGTGCTTGCTAACCGTTTGAAAGTGTTCTTGGGGGATATTGTCTCAGAAAATCAGAGCGCGTTTACACCGGGGGCGGCTTATAACGGATAACGTGCTAGTGGCTTTCGAGCTATTTCACTCGATGAAGAACGCGAAAGGCAGAGGAGGACATATGGCATTAAAACTCGATATGGCCAAGGCCTATGATCGTATTGAATGGATCTTTTTGGAGAAGGTGCTCAGGAGAATGGGTTTTTTTGGTGGTTGGGTTGATCGTGTAATGCAGTGCGTGAGGACGGTCACATACACAGTAACGGTGAATGGCGAATGGTCTGATTGTTTCAAACCGGAACGCGGCCTGCGGCAAGGGGACCCCCTGTCTCCGTATTTGTTCATCCTCTGTGCTGAGGTCCTTTCGAGTCTCCTGAAAAAAGCTATGGAAAGTGGTACGATTCACGGTTTGAGGGTGGCGCGGACTGCCCCCGCGATTTCACACTTATTTTTTGCAGATGACAGCGTCATATTTACTGAAGCGTGTGACAAAGAAGCCAGGGAGGTCCGGGATATCCTGAAGAGTTATGAAGCCGCCTCGGGGCAACTTCTTAATTTGGATAAAACTACAGTGTCCTTCAGTAAAGGTACGTCGGTGGAGTGGAAATCGCGGGTGGTGAGTATTCTGGGAGTTCGTATGGTTGAGAAGCAGGACAAATATCTTGGCCTCCCAACAATTGTGGGGCATTCGAAACAGGAGGTAACGGGGGTGATTCGGGATAAATTGAGTAAGAGACTACAAGGATGGCGGGGTAAGTTGCTCAGTAAGGCTGGGAAGGAAATATTGATGAAGGCTATAGGGCAAGCAATTCCTACCTATGCGATGAGTGTATTTCGTATACCGGCTAATTTTTGTGGTGAGCTTCGTTCGATTGTCTCTAGATTTTGGTGGGGAAGGGATAATGGGAGGCGGAAGATTCCTTGGGTTGCCTGGTCCAAAATGTGCAAACCAAAGTGCAGGGGCGGCTTAGGCTTCCGAGATTTCGAGAAATTCAATATGGCTCTTCTCGGCAAACAAGCTTGGAGGTTAGTCATTGATGAAGGGAGTTTATTAGGACGTGTCTTAAAGGGCCGCTACTATCCACATTCTTCGTTCATGGAGGCGCACTTGGGTACCTTACCTAGCTATACTTGGAGAGGGATATGGGAGGCGAGAGATGTTATTCGGCTGGGCATGAGAAAACGTATTGGCAATGGGCTAACAACCAGAGTGTGGGCTGATCCGTGGGTTCCGGGGACACAGACCAAACGTATTTTATCCCCTAGAGGCGAGGCTAGCGCAGATATGGTAGTGGCTGATTTGATTCATCCGAATGGAGTCAACTGGGACCGTGATAAGGTAGCAGCTCTGTTCCTGCCCTTTGAACGAACCCGAATCATGAATATTCGCTTAACCGAACCCCATGTGTTGGATGCGTGGTGCTGGGACAATGAGAAGGATGGGAACTATTCGGTAAAGTCCGCTTATGCTTTGCTTTTGAATGACGGGGACCGTGAGGAGGAGCAGTTCGAAAGACACAAAGAGGCGTGGCTTTGGAACCGAATTTGGAAGCTGCCAATCATCCCGCGCATAAAGCTATTTCTATGGCAGCTATGTCGAGATGCTTTGGCTACTAAACAAAATGTTACGGCCCGGACGGAATTGACGGATGAGACTTGCCCCGGTTGTCATAAATATACGGAGACTAGTCTCCATATGGTTAGAGACTGTGGCTGGGTTCGGGGGGTGTGGGAGGGGCTGGGAGTGGACATTAAGCATAGGAGGACTGATGATGAGGTGAGGGGCTGGGAAGAATTTATGATGCAAGAGATGGGGGAGGAGGAGTGCATTACCTTTGCGGTAGGGTGTTGGGCCATTTGGGAGAGACGGAATAGAGCGGTGTTTGAAGAGGGAGACTGGAGTGTGGATGCCGTTTGTAGGAGAGTGAGGGAAATAGAATGGGAGATGAGGGCGGTGGAGTCAGAGGAAGCGCGGGGAGCGAGGGCTGCGAATGCTAATGTAGGGGCTATGGGCTGGCAGAGACCGTCTCAAGGGGTATGGAAAATCAACGTGGACGCGGGAGTGGCGGAGGGGCTTGGGACGTCTTGGGGGGTTGTATGTCGGGATGTGGAAAGCAGGCTGTGCTGGGGAGTGTCGATATGTGGCGAGGAGGGGTTTCACCCTACTCTAGCGGAGGCGGTGGCGGTTCTAGAAGGGCTGAAAGAAGCTTACTCTAGGGGCGTGCGGCGGGTAGAAGTGGAGAGTGACTGTCTCTCGGTGGTCGTGGACTTGCAGAAGCGGATACGTGGTCGAAGCGACATCTTTTTGGTTTTTGATGAGATTCATAGTTTGTGTGCTTGGTTTGATTTTGTTTCGTTCAAGTATGTTCGTAGGTCGTTTAACAAGGTAGCTCACGAGTTGGCTCATATCCTTCCTCGTGGTACAGTTAAACGTGTATGGGAAAATGATTTCCCGAACTCTATCGTTGTTTGTGCTGAGGCTGATTTAATATATGTTCCGTAAACCCCTTTGGGGTTTCTTTCAAAAAAAAAAAAAAGAATCTTGTACAGTTCCCAGCTAGCATAGTTGGTGAAATCATAACGAACGATTCATTTAAATCCCGTTATCAACAAATTCGCCCTTATGGGCCAAAAAAACATTCTTAACTTTATTCATCTGGGCTCAACATTAGTGATGGATACGTCATTGACGGACCATGGACTGGACTTATCCTTTTTATCACCCGGCCCAGTATCCTTAGACGGGTAGGAAACTCCTCTGTTTTTAGCAAAGAAAGCTGGTTCTTCAGGCACTGGAAGAGCAGATGAACTGACTTCCAGCTTGTGGACTAGTGTCGGCATTGTCGGTTTATTGTTCAGAGACTGCTGAACGCATAACAACCCGAGTTGTATGCATCTTGTCACTTCACTAGTAGAGCAAGCTTGCCTTTTTTAGGGTCGACGATGTCAAAAGCCGCTCCCTCTTTCCAATTCTTCCATGCCTACATTTTTTCATCCAATTTGTAAAACGCTAACTTTTATAAGAGGCGGTCTGACTATCTCACGATAATTAGTTTTGTCAAAAAATTGCCAATGATTTAAACTTACATAGCTTATAAGGTCCTCAGGACTCATAAGCTATGTAAGTTTATGATTTCTTGGACTAGCACACTATAACTGTATACGCGGGACTTCAGCGAGAATTGTCCTTGCAATGAGTATTCCGGAGACATGTAGCCACTGTGAGATGAAACAATTTTAAATGTCTAGCGTAACCAACAAACTGATGAAATTGAACTTACTATGTACCGACAACACGCGTTGTATTGCCATGACTTGATTGACAACCAAACATCCTCGGCATACCAAAATTTGCAATCTCTGGGTTTCATATCGGTATCAAACAAGATGTTACTAACTTTAAGATCCCGTGTATGACTTGAGGCCCGGAATAAATACGAATTTGTAAAACACTAACTTTATAAGCCTGTCTGACGGTCTCACGATAAGTTTATCGACAAATGACGATATAGAAGCCTACATTTCTTCCATGCCTGCATTTTCTCATCCACTACACTACTGTTTTACGGTCATTCACTTGGTTTATAAGTTGAGATTGTGTTGTTGCGTTCCAATATACTCCGCACATAACTAGAAGTACAGTATACTGTTGGAGTGAATTACAGAACTCAGAAATAACTGTAATTCTAAAGGTACGAAAAAGCAGTAACAAAATCAGAAGATTAGAAATACCGAGAGAGGTAGTGACGTGGTAAGACCACTGCCTTGAAAACTATATTTCCGGTACGACCGAGGTGGCGATCAGCGATGACCGGTAGTTCCCCAAGGATTACACTACTGCTGCCTTACAGTCTTGCCCACTCAAGACTGGAAGACCTGGAACGATTTAATACGTTATCCAGAAATTATAAAGAGAGAAGAGAAGAAGAAGATGTGAGTTGAGTGTAATTGTGTGGTTTTTTGTGATTGCAGAGGCGGGTTTATATAAAGGAGCATCACAGGAACCCTATTGAGGAAACTGCCTCCTCGAAGTCAGCAGTCAAGGCTGAAAGTGGGGAGAGAATATCTCACCCACTAACAGTCAGTTGACTGACTACTTCAACCCAAAAAACCCTAGACCGTTATTGGACTATCTCACACAAAAACGAACCCACGGCCCAAAAAGATAGGCACAGCCCGCCGCAGGCGATTGCCAAATCTCGAATCTCGAATCCGGATCCAGGCCGGGCTCGGGCACGCGCGGCGCGCGTGTGCGAGCTGAATTAAGCACCTCGCAAGCCTCTACAAAAGGCTCCCTTGACCCACTAGTGATAGGTGTAGTACTAGAAGGATATATAAACACAAGCAAACTTCTATAACTCTCCTATGTGGGACAAATGTAAGAAAAAAGGACTCCCCTTACCAAACCCCTATTTCCAACATATACTACAAGTAATTTCACCTTAACAGTTACGGCTTTACATAGTTTCTATATTTGTATGAACTTCTTGCGGATGTTACTTAGAGGAGCCTTGTAAGTGTTCTGTTTTCAAACTAATATTGTTGTTCTTAGAATATTTGAACCTATCGACCGCTGAAATTTGTGATGGAAAGGCCATTCGTGCAACTTGTCGGGTGGCCTTGAGTACTAGTACTCGTGTCACGCATAAATCGAGTAAAACCTGGTTGTTTGGGCTTTTCAAATTTTGCCGTACTTGAAGTACTAAGCTTTGCGATAACATCAGATATGTCTGGTCTATCTTGAGCATATTCCTGAACGCAAAGAAGCCCCACATGTATGCATTTAGAGATCTCCGCTTCGAAACCTTGGCAAGCTATTATCGGATCAATCACAGAAATGTCATCATCCTCATTCCACTGTTTCCATACCTACATTAATGAGATATATGAGAGGATAATCAAAGGATAAACAGGTTAAATTCATTTAATTATTTAAGCAGGACTTACATATCCCAGAAGGCTTAATGATGATTCGTCAAACCATCTAGTCTTTTTGCCGGTTATTATCTCCAACAGCAAGACTCCGAAGCTAAATACATCTGATTTTTCAGAGAAACGCCCTTCGATTGCATACTCAGGAGGCATGTACCCACTACAACAATTAATTGCAGAACATTAAGCGAATATATATAGTAACTAGTAAGCTAATATAGAACAAGAATATAAATTAGAACTCACTATGTTCCGACAACCCTTGTGGTATCAGCCTCAATCTGGGCACCTCCGAAAATACGTGCCATGCCAAAATCTGAAATTCTCGGGTTAAGGTTCTCATCAAGCAAAATGTTGGCAGCCTTGAGATCTCTATGAATGATCTTGAGATGGGAATCTCGATGAAGGTAGAGAAGGCCTCGGCATATCCCTTCTATTATACAGTAACGCTTCTTCCAATCAAGGATTCCTTTCTTCTGAGGATCTGGTCAGGATTTATAATAGTGAACTCCTCAATAATTGAAAAATAAAGTAATATTTCGTAAGAAGTACGAACCAAATAGAAATGCATCCAAACTTTTGTTTGGCATGTAGTTATAAATGAGCATTCTTTCAAAGCGTTCCGCACAACAACCCAGTAGTCTGACGAGATTTCGATGCTGAAGCTTCGAAATAACCAACACCTCGTTCATGAACTCTTCTACCCCTTGGCTAGAGGTTCTTGATAATCTTTTTATAGCTACTTCTTGTCCATCTTCCAGTGTACCCTGCAGTTAAACAAACGATAAGGTTAGTTGTATTCTTTCCGTCTCAGTCATTTGTTTACCTTTGATTAAAATGTCTTTCACAATGAAAATGGTAAACAAATGATTGAAACAAAGAGAGTACTTGATAACGGACCAATAAATTCCACTCTTTTTAAACCATGCCTTGTACACGGGACCAAATCCTCCTTGTCCGAGCTTATTACTTTCTTGGAAGTTGTTTGTTGCAGCAGAAAGTTTTTCAAACTTGAACAATGGTAGCTCTTCAAATTTATCAAGGCTTGGATTCACTTCTAAGAAATCCAACAACGTTTTGTTTTGCTTTGCTGATTATTTCAACAGCACAAGTATTTACTGTTAGTTTTTTTTAACAAAAAAAAAAAATCATTTTAAGGTTTGAAGATATCCCTTTATGTTCTCTCCATTCAAATCAATTTTTTTTTTCGGCAGACCCATTCAAATCATTAGTATACCTTTGACTCACAAAGAATAAAAAAATAAGCAAATGATTGGAACAGAGGGATTATTGTTTGGCTATATCCAATGGTTTTGAAATTGATCGATTGTCACCTTGTCTAGCCTTTCTTCTACATAAGAAGTACACAATGGTGACTAGTATGGTTGTCCCTGCAATTGCTGTTAACGTAACAATTGTTTTGTTATTTCCTGAAAACAAAAAGGAGATATTTATGAATCTGTAGTTGTGTTACGTTGCCTAAGGGTTAACTATGGGTCGGGTGATTTTGGGTCGGAACATCTCAAGTCAGGTTAGCAATGAGCAGTCAAACCTGGGTCCAGACGAGTCAGTTCGGGTTAGGTAATTTTAGGTCACTTTCAGGTCTAAGGCTAGCCTTATCCGGTCGAGTCATTCAGGCCGGGTAAACTTTGCAAGATTTACTTGTGCTCCATATGACCTTGTTCTTTCCGGCTGTAACGAGCTGAATTGAATTAATTGGAGTAGAGCTTAATTAAACTAAATTGAGTGAAATTGAGGTGAAGTGAATTTAGTTGAATTAAAAATTAATTCTGTGAATAGATTGACTGGATATAATTGATTGAACGTAAATAAAACTTAACGGAATATAACCAAGCAAAATCGTCAGGAGTTGAAATTAAGCCAGAAAGAACGGGGCCAAAGGTAGCCAATCGAACCAGGATATTAATTACTAAAAAAAGAGCTTTGTAAACTTACTAGATTTCCGATTAGGAGTTGAACTAGGACTAACTATCACCACCGGCCCCGGCCCGGTGGGATTGCTCGCTGTCGATGGCGCTGGAGGTGGTGATGGCAAGGCCGTCCCCAACAGAGCAGCGCCAATAAAAAACGGATAGTTTTCATACCGAGCATTGCAACCAGACCGAAATTGACTCGACCCCTCACTCTCATTATATAACCCAATCGCATCAACCAAACATCCCTTACAATCATTACTACTAAGGTCAGGGGTACACTGTACCACCCCGTAAAGTATCTCAAAACTCGAAAACCTCACCGCACCCGTCTTATACTTGATATCTGACCCGCCAAGCGCAGCCTGATTCGTAATATTCATCAACATAGGATATGCTGCACCCGTATATCGTGTTAAATTTTCTGGGGCGAATTCTTTCGTGGTCCCAAGATCTCGATCCCATATACCAAAAAACAACTCGTTCGAGTAACGTACCATACACTCATCGTACCATATAATAGCCGCATTTGTATTAGCACAATAATTAGGTAAGTCCATCATGGTTGCCGTGGTGACACAGTCTTGACACGAGCTACCGATCTGGTCACCACGGCAGAGGAAGTGACCGTATACAATGTCGTCCTTTCCGACACCGACTGTTGCGTTGTGGTATCCATAACGGTTGGTGGCGTTGGAAATCAGGTCCTGAAAGAGCGTGTTTAGATTGGTTTGGTATTTGCTGTTGTTAGCGAACATGGATGTGTATGAACAAATGGAGTCCACATAAATCGGTGTCAGATTTGCTAATGAAGGTTTTAGACTGATAATCATAGAGAATAATATTGAAATATAGATTAGAAAAATAAGTTGAGCCATTTTTATTTTTAATTTTTATTTGTTTAACAAATATTTATAAACGGTTGTTAAAAAGAGTCGTAACAATAAGCTAAAGTTCGAGTGCCAATAGATACATATATGACACTTCTTGAATAATTCAATTTGAGACACGAATAGTGCCAAATAGTATAACTCAAGCGTGACTTGAAAGTTGAATTGACCTGATGTAGCTCATTAAAAAGAAAAACTACCTCAATCACTATCACCGGCGCCAGAAGATAAGTGGTTGTTTGTGGTGGTGTGTGTTAGTGGTAGGAGTGAGTGTGAGTGGACTATTAGTCCCGATCCCTTTCTTGGTGTAACCAAACAACCAATTAAGTTTTAGATAATCTCTTTTCCTTTTCCCCTCTTACCCTTTCTTATTTTCTTTCTCTTCCCCTTTCTTTAACCAAATTCTCCCTTAATCTGTTTATTTATTTTCCCTATTAATATATCTTACGATTTATTTATTTTTTGTATGTGTTAATTATTGCTATGAAATTTCTCACATTTTCGTTTGTTTCTTTCATGTCAGGTTCGTCTACAACGACTTGACGTACCAATTGGCCTTTGAAGTCAAAAGAAATTTCAAGCATGAGTGTGATATACGGGCTAACAAGACATAATGTTATGTTATACTCCGTATTATATCTATTCCGGTCATCTATTCACATTTTTAATTTGGCATAAAAACTCATGATAGGAAAACCGATCATAATGATTGACCAAGCCCAATATCCTTAGACGGTTCCGGAACTCCTCTGGTTTTAGAAAAGAAAGTTGGTTCTTTAGGCACTGGAAGAGCAGATGAACTGACTACGAGCTTGTGGACTATTGTCGGCATTGTCGGTCTCTTGTTCGCAGAATGCTGGACGCATAACAACCCGAGTTGTATGCACTTGTCACTTCACTAGTAAAGCATGAGTCCCATAACAACAGTCTCATGATAAGTTTATCGACAAAGGTTGATGATAGATACTTACGTAGCTTATAAAGTCCTCAGCATAGCCTTACTCATAAAATGTATTGTTTCGACTACAAGATATGATTTCTAGGACGAGCACACCGTACCATAAATGTATACGTCCGACTTCAGCGAGAATTGTCCTTGCATTGGGTATCCCGGAGATCGATGAAACAATTATAAGTGTCTAGTAACCAAAAAACTGAAATTGAACTTACTATGTACCGACAAGCAACAACACGCATTATATTGCGATGAGTTGATTGACAACCAAACATCCTCGCCATACCAAAATCTGCAATCTTTGGGTTTCATATCGTCATCAAACAAGATGTTACTAACTTTAAGATCCCGGTTATGATATGAGGCCGGAAACTTGGTGTAGGTATTGCGGCATTGGTTCAATTCGTGATAAGAACTATTTCTGACTCTAAATTAAGATTAAGGATGCACTTAGGAGGAAATGAACCACAATGCAACATCTTAATGCCTATATTTTGCCGTAGTTAATATTATTTTTGGATTAACGGGTTGAGCACCTGCCTTGAAACCACATAATAAATACAAATAAATAACACTTGCATTAAAATTGAATTCAACCTAAAACACCGCTACTTAAATAAAGGAAGTTTGTAAGTGTTCTGTTTCGAAACTAATTCTGCTGTTCTTAGAATGTCTGAACCTATCGACCGCTGATATTTGTGATGGAAAGGTCACTCGTGCAACTTGTTGGGTGGCTTTGAGTACTGGTACTCGTATCACGCATAAATCGAGTGAAACCCGGTTGCTTGGGCTTTTCAAATTTTGTCGTGCTTGAAGCACTAAGCTTTGCGATGACATCAGATATGTCTGGTCTATCCTGAGCATATTCCTGAACACAAAGGAGCCCCACATGTATGCATTTTGAGATCTCTGCTTCGAAACCTTGGCAAGCTATAATCGGATCAATCACGGAAATGTGATCATCCTCATTCCACTGTTTCCATACCTACATTAAAGAGATATATTAGATGATAATCAAAGGATAAACATGTTAACTTATTCATCGAAGCAAGACTTACATATCCTAGAAGGCTCAATGACGACTCGTCAAACCACCTAGTCTTTTTGCCTGTTATTATCTCCAATAACAATACTCCGAAACTAAATACATCTGATTTTTCAGAGAAACGTCCTTCGATTGCATACTCGGGAGGCATGTAGCCACTGCAATAAGTAATTGCAGAACATTAAGTCAATATATATACTAAATAGTAACGTAAACCTAGCAAAACTAGCCTGAATGACCCAAGATTTGAGAGGATAGCCCGAAGTTGACCTAATAGACTGAAGTGACCCGAAATAACCCCGACTTAATGTGACTCAAAATGACCAGTAGACCTGAATGAACTAATTCTAAGCAAGATACTAACCCGAAATTATCCATTTAGCCTAGAATGACACGACCAAATAATTATTGACACGAAAATGATCTGAGTGACTCATATATTAGGGCTATATGAAGTACTTTCTTTGGTCTCCTGGAACAGGTTGATTAAATCCAAACAAGAATGTTTATAAGAACTCACTATGTTCCTACAACCCTTGCGGTATCAGCCTCAATCTGGCTACCTCTGAAAATCCGTGCCATGCCAAAATCTGAAATTTTTGGGTTAAGGTTCTCATCAAGCAAAATGTTGGCAGCCTTAAGATCTCTGTGAATGATCTTGAGATGGGAATCTCGATGAAGGTAGCGGAGGCCTCGACATATCCCTTCTATTATATTGTAACGCTTCTTCCAGTCAAGGGTTCCTTTCTTCTGAGGATCTGTTCAGGAATTACAATAGAGAACTCCTCAATAGTTGAAAAATAATGAGGGACAACAATGGTTTTGTTTGCTTTATTATCATGTAATATTTCGAAAGATGTACTAACCAAAAAGAAATGCATCCAAACTTTTGTTTGGCATGTAGTTATATATGAGCATTCTTTCAAAGCGTTCCGCACAGCAACCCAATAGTCTGACGAGATTTCGATGCTGAAGCTTCGATATAACCAACACCTCGTTCATGAACTCTTCTAGCCCTTGGCTAGAGGTTTTTGATAATCTTTTTATAGCTACTTCTTGTCCATCTTCCAGTGTGCCCTACAGTGAAACAAATGATAAGGTTGTATTCCTTCTATCTCAATCATTAGTTTACCTTTGATTAAAATACCCTTCACAGAGAATGAAAATGGTAAACAAATGATTCAAACTAAGGGAGTACTCAATAATGGACCAATAAATTTCACTCTCTTTAACCTTACCTTGTACACGGGACCGAATCCTCCTTGTCCAAGCTTATTACTTTCTTGGAAGTTATTTGTTGCAGTTGAAAGCTTTTCAAACTTGAACAATGGTAGCTCTTCAATTTTATCAATGCTTGGATTCCCCTCTAAGAACTCCAACGACGACATATTGTTTTGCTTTGCTGTTTATTTCAACAGTCACAAGTTTTTACTGTTAGTTTAAAGATATCCCTTTAGGTTCCCTCTGTCCAAATCATTAGTTTACTTTTAACTCACATAGAATAAAAAAGGTACAAATGATTGGAACGGACGGAGTATTGTTTGGCTATATCCAACGGTTTTGAAATTGATCGATTGTCACCTTGTCTAGCCTTTCTTCTACATAAGAAGTACACAATGGCAACTAGTATGGTTGACCCTGCAATTGTTGTTACCATAACAATTGTTTTGTTATTTCCTGAAAACAAAAGAAGATATTTATGAATCCGTAGTTCTGTTGCGCTGCCTAAGGGTTAACTATGGGTCGGGTGGTTTTGGATCGGAACATCTCAGGTCAGGTCAACATACAATGAGCAGTCAAACTCCGGTCCAAACGAGTCAGTTCTGGTTAGGCAATTTTAGGTCACTTCCAGTTTTAAGGCTAACTTTATCTGGTCGAGTCATTCAGGCCGGGTAAGCTTTGTAAGATCTACTTGTACTCCATATATTAGGAATATTAATAATAGTTAGGCCTCAACCATCACCTTAAGGTTTTGGTTGAGATGGTTCATCTATCATGGTATCAGAGCCAGTGTGACCGAAGGTCACGGATTCGAATCCTGACAACCTCAAAACCCTCGAAAACTCACGAAATGGAAACTAACCACTCTTCAAGCCCAACGGGCATCTGAGTGAGGGAGCGTATTAGGAAATATTAATAATAGTTGGACCTCAACCATCACCCCATCACCTTAAGATTTTGGTTGAGATAGTTCATCTATCACCATATGTCTCAGTTGTTTGTCTACTTTTGTTTTAATATCTCTCACAAAGAAGCCAAAAGGTAGACAACCGAACCGGTATATTACAAAAAAAAAAAAAAAGAGATTTGTAAACTTACTAGATTTCCGATTAGGAGTTGAACTAGGACTAACTATCACTACCGGCCCCGGCACTGTGGGATTGCTCGTTGTCGGTGGTGCCGGTGATGATGGGTAGGCCATCTCCATCAAAGGATCACCATTAAAAAACGGATAGATTTGATATCGAACATTGCAACTAAACCGAAACTCACGAGACCCCTCATAATAATCATCATCAGAGAATGGCCCAATCGCATCAACCAAACATCCCTTACAATCATTACTACTAAGGTCAGGGGTACACTGTACCAGCCCGTAACGTATGTCCGAACTTGAATACATCACCGCACCCGTCCCATACTTGATATCTGACCCGCCAAGCGCAGCCTTATTCGTAATATTCATCAACATATCATATGTTAAATCGATAGTTTGTCCTGCATTTTCTTTCTTGGTCCCAAGATCTCGATCCCATATACCAAAGAAATACACGTTCGAGTAACGTACCATACACTGATCATACCATATAATACCCACTTTTGTATTAGCACAATAAGTAATGGGTAAGTCCGTCATGGTTGCCGTGGTGACACAGTCTTGACACGGGCTACCGATCTGGTCACCACGGCAGAGGAAGTGACCGTATACAACGTCGTCCTTTCCGACACCGACAGTTGCGTTGTGGTATCCGTAACGGTCAGTGGCGTTGGACCTCAGGTCCTGAAAGAGTGTGTTTAGATTGGTTTCGTATTTGCTGTTGTTAGCGAACATGGTTTTGTTTGAACAAATGGAGTCAAAATAATTCGGTGCCAGATTTGCAAATGAAGGTTTTAGACTGATTATCATAGAAAATAATATTGGAATGTAGATTAGAAAATTTGTTTGAGCCATTTTTATTTGTTTAACAAATATTTATAAACGGTTGTTAAATAGAGCCGTAACAATAAGGTAAAGTTTGAGTGCAAGTAGATTTGTCAAAACTCAAGACATAATTGCCACTTCTTGAACAATTCAATTCGAGACGTGAATAGTGCCGAATAGTATAATCCAAACGTGATTTAAAAGTCGAATTGACCTGATGTAACTAATACACAACTTTATGTTTGCTGGACTTGTTGACTCAATCTGAAATAAAACTGCCTAAATAAAAAATAACTCGAATTGACTCTACTTGAATAAATCAATTCGAAACACGAACAGTGCTAAATAGTATAACCCAAACGTGGCATGAAAGTCGAATTGACCTCATGTAACTAATACCCAACTTGATGTTTGTTGGACTTGTTAACTCAGTCTAAAATAAGTTAATCATATATCTTACTATTGCAATATCCAAACTGCTGACATGGCATCACAGAAAACTTCCTTAGTATGATGTGACATGATTTCAGAGCTACTGCAAAATTTTCAAAAATAAATTTTAAAAAAAATAAAAAATTTAAAAACCCGTGATCTTTAGTTATTATGGTCTTATGGATGGATTATGAATTACAATTAATTCCAAAAAAAAGTCAAATAACCATGAAAATTATTTTAAATTTGTCAGGAATAATTTTCATTCCATAATATCTGGAATAGGCGAAAATCATGGAATAATTTCCTAAACTAAATGCTAACTCTAAGATAATATTTTAAAAATAGAAATATTATGGAATAATATTTTAAAAGGAGTAAGCAGGGTAAATCCTAACAACACTGATCTTTCAGTTATTATGGATTGAAATTCATTCAAAAAAAGAATTTAGAAAAGCGTGAGAATAATTTTAAAACCATCGTGACTAATTTTCATTCCGTAATATCCGCAAAAGGTGAAAATATTGGAATAATTTTCTAAACTAAATACTAACTATAAGCAAAACTTTTATAAATAGAAATATTATGGAATAATATTTTAAAAGGAGTAAGCAGGCTAAATCCCAGCAACACTGATCTTTAAGTAATTATGGATTGAAATTCATTCCAAAAACAAATTTAAAACACCGTGAAGAATAATTTTAAAACTGTCATGAACAATTTTCATTCCATAATATCTGCAAAAGGCGAAAATATTGGAATAATTTCCTAAACTAAATACTAACTATAAGCAAAACTTTTATAAATAGAAATATTATGGAATGAATATTTAAAAACTACAACTCTACAAGTATTAGGGGTGAGCAAAAAATTCCGATACGATTTTATAATACGGATACGATACGGTATACGGTTTGAATTATACGAATTTCCGTATATACGATACGGAATTCCGTATATACGATACGGTTTTCACAAACCCGTACCGTATCCGGGTCGGGAAAAAACAAAACCGTATATACGGTTTTTGACACGGTTGAAATTTTTGTATAAAAAAATTAATGAAACGCAAAGTTCAGCTTTCAACTTCCACTCTTAATGATTTTTTATGACTTATTTTACTAACTTATCTTAATAAATAAAAAATTAGTCTTTCATCAGATGTAGGCATGTTAGATGTAATTATTAGCACTTGAATAACTACAATATTTAATTGGATATTTCTCACTAAACCGTATCCGTATATACGGATTCCGTATACACGGTTTTTCCGGGTACCCGAAAACCGTATATACGGTTAAACCGTATCGGATCCGTATAGTGATTTTTGCGATTTTTAAAACCGTATACCCGATACGGTTTTCAAAACCGTACCGGGTATACGGTTTTGCTCACCCCTAACAAGTATCCTATTCCATATATGATTCTATAATTCAAAATCATATTATGGAATATTATGGAATGAAAAATTTCGTAAATCAAATTTAAAACACCGTGAAGAATATATATTGTTTTAAAAATAGAAAATAGAAATATTGTGGAATGAAATTTCAAAAACGGGAAGCATGCATGCTAAATTTCATTAACAGTATAATTGTATATATTGGTTACATATGTTTAAAATGGTGCAATGGGTAATTAGAGGTGTACTGATACTATTGTAAGTCTTGATCATCTGAATGAACAACTATATGATAGCTCATTTATACCGTCATATCGACATGTGTCATAAATAATTCGTAACTTATTTATACGTATATAATTAATAAGCTTTCTTTGATATTATTAAATACTATATTCACCTAAAGTTAAAAACAGGTCACCGTAAATAATTAATTTGTTTATCTTCAATATTATTTACTATATTCATCTAAAATTTAAAAAACAGACCCGTGAATTTCACGGGTTACAACCTATTTTAAAATAAAACTGCCTAAATCAAAAATAACTCGAATTCACCTAGACTTACCAATTTGGAATCAAAATTAAAGTTTACCTAAAGTAGACAAACTGAAACATTTTGTATATAATCATCGGTTTGATATCGGATCAAGACAAGTTGGTTCCGATTCAACAAATTTCCAACTCATCGGATGGGATTCCAAATAATTTGCACCGGGTTAATGGGTCGGTCAACGAGTTTTTGTAATGGTCATTTTTCCATATGAGTCAACATCTTTGCTTGGGGGACCAAGGAGCAGTGGCTAATAATATTGCTGAAAGTTCTCCAAAACGAAAACTTTTGTTTTTTAGTTTAAAACGAAATAAGTACTAAACTATATAGATAGATAAGCAAGTTTATTATAAATATTTCGTATATTTTTATTAATTACATCTATTTGATCCGTATTATATTTTTACATTAAACAATGCCTTAAATATATGATAGTTGTCGTTTTAAGGACTATCATGGGGTCTCTTTAATTAACTCATCCTAAGCAATATTGCATATCGATCCTAACTTTTGAATTTGAATTACAAACTCATAACTCCTTAATATCAATAAAATATCTTTTCTTTTTGCCGATGAACATTGTTATTACCTCGATAGTGTATAACTAAATTCCATATTTATATATTTTACGTTTTATTTATCTTTGTCGTATGTGTTAATTATTACTATGGAATTTCTCACATTTTCGTTTCTTTCTTTCATGTCATCATCGTCTACAACGACTTGACGTACTAAATGGCCTTTGAGGTCACAAGAAATTTCACGCATGAGTGTGATATACAGGGTAACAATGCATAATTCTAGACCCTTAAATCTGCCAATGCTTTGAAACCACATAATATATACGAATATATAACAATTACATTAAAACTGACATCAACCTCAAACACTGTTACTTTAAGGAGGCTTGTAAGTATTCTGTTTCGAAACTAATTTTGTCGTTCTTAGAATCTTTGAACCTATCGACCGTTGATATTTGTGATGGAAAGCTCGTTCGTGCAACTTCTTGGCTGGCTTTGAGTACTGCTACTTGTATCACGCATAAATCGGGTGAAACCCGGTTGCTTGGGCATTTGAAAGTTTACGGTATTTGAAGCACTAAGCTTGGAGATAACATCGGATATGTCTGGTCTATCCTGAGCATATTCTTGAACACAAAGAAGCCCCACATGTATGCATTTTGAGATCTCTACTTCGAAACCTTGGTTAGCTATTATCGGATCAATCACGGAAATGTCATCATCCTCATTCCATTGTTTCCATACCTACATTAATGAGATATATAAGAGTATAATCAAAGGATGAACTAGTTAAATTCATTTATTTAAGCAGGACTTACATATCCCAGTAGGCTTAATGATGATTCGTCAAACCATCTAGTCTTTTTGCCGGTTATTATCTCCAACAACAAGACTCCGAAGCTAAATACATCTGATTTTTCAGAGAAACGCCCTTCGATTGCATACTCAGGAGGCATGTACCCACTGTAATAAGTAATTGCAGAACATTAAGCAAATACATATAGTAACTAGTAAGCCAATAAAAAGTATAGAACAAGAATATACACTAGAACTCACTATGTTCCTACAACCCTTGTGGTATCAGCTTCACTTTGGGCACCTCCGAAAATCCGTGCCATGCCAAAATCTGAAATTTTTGGGGTGAGGTTCTCGTCAAGCAAAATGTTGGCAGCCTTCAGATCTCTATGGATGATCTTGAGACGGGAATCCCGATGAAGATAAAGGAGGCCTCGGGATATCCCTTCTATAATGGTGTAACGCTTCCTCCAATCGAGGATTCCCTTTTTCTGAGGATCTGGTCAAAAATTACAATAGTGAATTCCTCAATACTTTAAACTAATTCAATAGTAGGATAGATCTGATTGTTCTAAAAGAAATATTTCGTAAGATGTACTAACCAAAAAGAAATGCATCCAAACTTTTGTTGGGCATGTAGTCATAAATGAGAATTCTTTCAAAGCGATCCGCACAGCAACCCAAGAGTTTGACGAGATTTCTGTGCTGAAGCTTTGAAATAACCAACACTTCATTCATGAACTCCTCTGCCCCCTGTCTAGAGGTTCCTGATAATCGTTTTATAGCTACTTCCTGCCCATCTTCTAGTGTTCCCTGCAGTTCAACATGCGATAAGGTTATATTTCCTCCGTCTCAATCATTTGTTACCTTTGATTGAAAATTAAACCCCTTACCTTATACACGGGACCGAATCCTCCTTGTCCAAGCTTATTACTTTCTTGAAAGTTGTTTGTTGCAGCTGAAAGTTTTTCAAACTTGAACAATGGTAGGTCTTCAAATTTATCAAGGCTTGGATTCCCCTCTAAGATATCCAACGGACTTATTGTTCCGTTTTGCTGATTATTTCAACAATCACAAATAATAAAAGAAGGTAAGTAAAATGATCGGGACAGAAGGAATGCAGTTTAGCTGAGTTTGTCACCTTGTCTAGCCCTTCTTCTACACAAGATGTACACAATCGCAACTAGAATGGCTGTCCCTGAAACTGTTGTGACTGTAACAATTATTTTCAGCCTTTTATTATTACCTGAAAAAAAGAGAAATTTGTGAATCCGAAGTTGTGCTGCGTTTTTATCGTGAGCATTTTTTACCCCCAATTTCTACTCTTCATCGTCTCATTTTGTTTGTATTTCATCGCATTATATCTCACATATTAGCTCAAGTCCGTAGGCTCATCATGAATTTAACTCGATTTATGCTCGTTTTGCCATTTCTTGTTCTTCTAAAATAGAGATACACAACAATGGAAGAAAGTAGGCTCTGCTTGAAGCACATCAGTGAATTGGATTGGACTTTGGAGATTCACCGGACCTTTCCCCAACAGCACTCGGACCGTCCCCCAACAGCAATTGGACCGTCTGGGGCAACCCAGGAGTATCCCGACCTTGCTCAAACCAACAGGACCGCAACCCAGGAGTATCCCGACCTTGCTCAAACCAATCGGACCATGCGCGTAAAACTTATAATCTAGTGGGTGAATACTTGTATACTATAGTACTAAACCACCATTGTAGCAAAAAATAGTACTTAACCACGCACCAAACCAAAAGACGTCCGGACTGAATGTTGATATGTTTATGTTCAAGTCTTCAAGAGAACGTTTACCTTTTAATTACATTTCAAGTTTATGATTTGATGAAAGATTGGAGTGAAACGGACTAGCGATTATCAATCCCCCGCGCACAATACTAATCTAAGACGAAAAACAAATTGTCAAAAAAGAAGCCAGGCGGCAAAAAAAATATCCACCCCTAGGGGTAGACAAAATTTTCTCGTCACTTCGAATAATTTTATTAGGTCGAGTTAATTATGGGTCGGGTGGTTTTGAGTTGGGACACCTCAGATCAGGTTAGCCGAGTTAATTTGAATTTGAGCTCAGATAATTTTGGGCCACTTCGAATCTGGGGTCAACGTGACACAATGACGATTATGAAGAGGTGCACGGGATGCACCCGTACCTTTTCTATTAAAAAATAAGTATAATTATGTGTAATTAGGAGACATTAATTATGTTGGTTTAGTTATTTGTAATTTTCTGTTGTTCGCAAACTTCGTAATTTTGTTAAATGTTCGCAATCCTCCGACTAAATCCTAGACTTGCCACCGGCGTGACGCCTTGACATGGTCTACCTGACCATTACTTGTACTCTATAGTCTATATGTCTCGGCTGTTTGTCCACTTTTGGTTTAATATTTCTCTCGAAGAAGCCGGAAGGTCTGATGAAAAATAAAGAGCTTTGTAACATACCAGAGTTCGGAGTAGGAGCTGAACTAGGATTATGTATTATGGTCCCTGTCCCTGTGGCATTACTCGTTGGCGGTGGCAGTGGCGACACCGCCCCCAGCAAAGAAGCACCCTTAAAAAACGGATAAACTTCATATCTAGCAGTGCAGCTAGGCATAAGAAAGTAGGCCCCCTTAGCAGTGGGCAACTTCACAATCGCATCTACCAAACATTGCATACAATCATAATCACTAAGGTCAGGGGTACATTGTACCAACCCGTAAACCATCACCAAACTTGAATACACCACCGAACCCGTCCCATACTTAATATCCGGCCCACCACGCGCAGCTTGACTCACGGTATTGATTAACATATCATGCGTTACATTCAAAAAATGCGTTACATTCAAAACAGAATGCGTTACATTCAAAAATGCTTTAAACTTCCCGTAATATTGAGTGTGTTGCTCAACACCAACTGCACATCAGCATCTTTATCCAATTTACCGTAAAACGACTCGTTCGAGTAACGTACCATACACTCATCATACCATATAATACCCACTTTTCTATAACGACAAAAAGTAATGGGTAAGTCCGTCATGGTCGCCGTGGTGACACAGTGTTTACACGAGCTACCGATCTGGTCACCACGGCAGAGGAAGTGACCGTATACAACGTCGTCCTTTCCGACACTGACTGCTGCGTTGTGGTATCCTAAACGGTCGGTCGAGTTGGACCTGAGGTCCTGAAAGAGTGTGTTTAGATTGGTTTCGTATTTGCTGTTCTTAGCGAACATGGTTTTGTTTGAACAAGCGGAGACAATATAAGTCGGTAGTGATACTGCAAATGAAGGTTTTAAACTGATAATTATAGAGAATAATATTGGAAAGTAGATTAGAAAATTAAGTTGAGCCATTTTTATTTCTAGTTTTTATTTCTTTAACGAATATTTATAAATGGTTGTTAAATAGGGCGGTAACACTTCTTGAATAACTCAATTTGAGATACGAATAGTATAACCCAAACGTGATTTGAAAGTCGAATTGACCTGATGTAACAAATACCCAACTCGATGTATGTAGGATTTGTTGACTCAGTTTAAAATAAACTAATTTAAAATAAAACTTCCTAAACAAAAATAACTCGAATCGTCCTGTATACAATCATTGGTTTGGTTCCGGATCAAGACAAGTTGGTTCCGATTCACCCAATTTTCCAGTTCATCGGATAAGATTCTAAATAATTTGCATCGAGTCAATGGGTCAGTCAACGAGTTTTTGTAATAGCCATTTTTCCATATGAATCAACATCTTTGCTAGGGGGACCAAGCTCTAGTGGCTAAGAATACTGCTGAACTTTCTTCAATACCAAAACTTTTGTTTTTTTAGTTTAAAACGAGTTAAGTACTAAACTATATAGATAGATGGAGCAAGTTTATTAGTTCTCAGCTAGCGTAGTTGGTAAAGTCATAACAAATCGGCTCATTCAAATCCCGTTATCAACAAATTCGCTCGTATGGGCCCAAAAAAACATAACTTATAAGGTCCTTTGCAATTCAGCATAACCGGACTCTTAAAACGTATTGTTTCGTCTACCAGATATGATTTCTAGGACTAGCACATCATAACTGTATACGTCTGACTTCAGCGAGAATTATCCTTGCATTGGGTATTCCGGAGACATGTAGCCACTATGAAGTAAAATTTGGTCCATGTGACTTGGAGATGAAACAATTGTACTTACTATGTACCTACAACACGCATTGTATTGCCATTACTTTGATTGACACCAAACATCCTCGCCATCGCCATGACAAAATATGCAACCTCTGGGTTTCATATCGGCATCAGACAAGAGGCCACGAACTTTAAGGTCTCGTATATGATTCGAGCCCGGGAAACTTGGTTTAGGTATAGCGGCATTGGTTCAATTAGTGATCAGAACTATTTCTGACTCTAAATATATTAAGATTAAGTATGCAGCAAGAATTGAACCACAATGCTACATCTTAATGCCTATATTTTGCCCTAGTAAATATTTATTTATGGATTTACGGGTTGAGTACCTGCCTTCCGCTGCTTAAATTCATCCATGCTTTGAAACCACATAATAGATACGAATAAATAACAATTACATTAAAACTGACATCAACCTCAAACACCGCTACTTAAAGGAGACTTGTAAGTGTGTTTCGAAACTAATTCTGTTGTTAGAATATTTGAACCTATCGACCGTTGATATTTGTAATGGAAAGCCCATTCGAGCAACTTGTCGGCTGGCTTTGAGTACTGGTACTCGTATCACGCATAAATCGAGTGAAACCCGGTTGCTTGGGCTTTTGAAACTTTACGGTATTTGAAGCACTAAGCTTGGAGATAACATCGGATATGTCTGGTCTATCCTGAGCATATTCTTGAACACAAAGAAGCCCCACATGTATGCATTTTGAAATCTCTTCTTCAAAACCTTGGGAAGCTATTATCGGATCAATCAAAGAAATGTCATCGCCCTTATCCCACTGTTTCCATACCTACATTAATGAGATATATAAGAGGATAATCAAAGCATAAACAGGTTAAATTGTTCATCGAAGCAGAACTTACATATCCTAGAAGGCTCAATGATGATTCGTCAAACCATCTAGTCTTTTTACCAGTTATTATCTCCAACAACAAGACTCCGAAGCTAAATACATCTGATTTTTCAGAGAAGCGCCCTTCGATTGCATACTCAGGAGGCATGTACCCACTGCAATAAGTAATTGCAAAACATTAAGGCAATATATATATATATAGTAACTAGTAAGAACAAGAATATATATTAGAACTCACTATGTTCCTACAACCCTTGTAGTATCAGCTTCAATTTGGGCACCTCCGAAAATCCGTGCCATGCCAAAATCTGAAATTTTTGGGGTGAGGTTCTCGTCAAGCAAAATGTTGGCAGCCTTGAGATCTCTATGGATGATCTTGAGACGGGAATCCCGATGAAGATAAAGGAGGCCTCGGGATATCCCTTCTATAATGGTGTAACGCTTCCTCCAATCGAGGATCCCCTTTTTCTGAGGATCTGGTCAAGAATTACAATAGTGAACTCCTTAATAGTTTAAACTAATTCAATAGTAGGATAGATCTGATTGTTTTAAAAGAAATATTTTGTAAGATGTACGAACCAAAAAGAAATGCATCCAAACTTTTGTTGGGCATGTAGTCATAAATTAGCATTCTTTCGAAGCGATCCGCACAGCAACCCAAGAGTTTGACGAGATTTCGATGCTGAAGCTTGGAAATAACCAACACTTCATTCATGAACTCTTCCGCCCCTTGTCTAGAGGTTCCTGATAGTCTTTTTATAGCTACTTCCTGCCCGTCTTCTAGTGTTCCCTGCAGTTCAACATGTGATAAGGTTATACTTCCTCCGTCTCAATCATATGTTACCTTTGATTAAAAATTAAACCCCTACCTTGTACACGGGACCGAATCCTCCTTGTCCAAGCTTATTACTTTCATGGAAGTTGTTTGTTGCAGCAGAAAGTTTTTCAAACTTGAACAATGGTAGGTCTTCAAATTTATCAAGGCTTTGATTCCTCTCTAAGAAATCCAATGACTTATTGTTCCGTTTTGCTGATTATTTCGACAATCACAAAAAACAAAAAAGGTAAGCAAATGATCGGGACAGAAGGAGTGCGGTTTAGCTGAGTTGTCACCTTGTCTAGCCGTTCTTCTACACAGGAAGTACATAATGGCAACTAGAATGGCTGTCCCTGAAACTGTTGTGACTGTAACAATTATTTTCACCCTTTTGTTATTACCTGAAACAAATTAAACGAGAAATTTGTGAATCCGAAGTTGTGCTGCGTTTTGATTCCAAGTTTTTTACCCCAAATTTCTACTCTTCATCGTCTCATTTCGTGTATTTCATCGCATTATATCTTACTTCATATTAACTTAAGTCGCCCTCGTAGGCTCATGAAAAAAGAGCTCTGTAACATACCAGAGTTCGGACTAAGTATCACCGTCCCTGTCCCCGTGGCATTACTCGTTGGCCGTGGCAGTGATGATGGCGAGACCGCGCCCAACATAATAGCACCATTAAAAAATGGATAAACTTCATATCTAGCATTGCAACTAGGCATAATAAAGTGGGCTCCCTTAGCAATAGGCATATCCACAATCGCATTTACCAAACATTGCATACAATCATAATCACTAAGGTCAGGGGTACATTGTGCCAACCCGTAAACCGGCAGCGAACTCGAATACACCAACGAACCCGTCCCATACTTAATATCCGACCCACCACGCGCAGCTTGACTCACGGTATTAATTAACATATCATGCGTTACATTCAAAAAATGCGTTAAACTTCCCGTAATATTGCGCGTGTTTGTCAGAATCAACCCCATATAAGCATCCGATTTACCAAAAAACGACTCGTTCGAGTAATGTACCATACACTGATCATACCATATAATAGCCACTTTTGTATTAGCACAATAAGTAATGGGTAAGTCCGTCATGGTTGCCGTGGTGACACAGTTTTGACACGAGCTACTGTTCTGGTCACCACGGCAGAGGAAGTGACCGTATACAACGTCGTCCTTTCCGACACCGGATGTTGCATAGTGGTATCCGTAACGGTCGGTGGAGTTGGACCTCAGCTCCTGAAAGAGTGTGTTTAGATTGGTTTCGTAATTCGTATTTGCTGTTCTTTGCGAACATGGTTGTGTTTGGACAAACGGAGTAAAGATAAGTCGGTGGTGAAGGTTTTGAACTGATAATCATAGAGAATAATATTGTAAAGTAGATTAGAAAATTAAGTTGAGCCATTTTTATTCTTAATTTTTATTTGTTTAACAAATATTTGTAAACCGTTGTTAGATAGAGCCGTAATAATAAGCTAAGGTTAGAGTGCCATAGATTTGTCAAAACACAAGACATAAATGACACTCCTTGAATTACTCAATTCGAGACACAAAACGTTCCGAATGGTATAACCCAAACGTAACTTGAAAGTCGAATTGACCTGATGTAACTAATACACAACTTGATGTTTATGGGACTTGTTGACTCAATCTGAAATAAAACTACCTAAATTAAAAATAACTCGAACTAACCTAGACTTACCCATTTGGAATAAATATTTAAGTTTACCTAATTAGATAAACACCCTATAAAAATGATTATAGGACAACCTATCACAAACCGAAACATTCGGTATAACATCATCGATTTGATATCGGATCAAGATATGTTTGTTCCGATTCACCTAATTTTCCGATTCATCGGATGTGATTCCAAATAATTTGCATCGAGTCAATGGGTCAGTCAACGAGTTTTTGTGATGGTCATTTTTTCCATATGAATCAACATCTTTGCTAGGGGGCCAAGCTCTAGTGGCTAACAATACTGCTGAAAATTCTCCAAAACTAAAACTTTAGTTTTTGAGTTTAAACCGAGTTAAGTACTAAACTATATATAAACATTATGTATAAATTTTCGTTTAATTTGTCTTTTTCGTATGTGTTAATTATTGCTATGGAATTTCTCATATTTTCTTTTGTTTCTTTCATGTCACGATCGTCTACAATGACTTGACGTACCAATTGGTCTTTGGGATCACAAGAAATTTCAGCATGTTATACCGGGCAACAAGACATGATTCTGATTGATAACTCCCTAATTTATATATATTTATACATTTTTACTCGATATTGCATTAATTAACAATAAAATTTGTATTATAGGAGTAGAATAAGAGATATGTTGCTAATATATGGTGGATAATGTTATATTATACTCCGTATTATATTTCTTTTGGTCATTTATTCACATTTTTAATTTGGCGTAAAAATTCACGATAGGAAAACCAATCGTAATAATTGTATTATTTAATAATAAATGAACCAAAACTAAAGTGAATCAATTTTATTTAATCATATATGTCTACCTATCATTCGAGGTCGTGAATCTGCGAGCTCATCGACAAGTTTATCGATGATACCGAAACAGAAAAATATACCGAAACAATAAGAACATGTAGAGACGTCTTTCCTTAGGACCTCTCGCAATCACCTTTTATTTTCACCTCTGTTTTGTTCGGGTAGCGAAAGCTATCTTAAATTAAGACGGTCTTAAACTGATCTGTACAACGAACTTTCATAAATCGAGCTTGTGCCAAAATCATATTATCTGGGCTCAACATTGGTGATGGATATGTCATTGACGGGCCATGGAATGGACTTATCCTTGTTATTATCCAGCCCAATATTCTTAGACGGGTCCGAAACTCCTCTGTTTTTAGCAAAGAAAGCTGGTTCTTCAGGCACTGAAAGAGCAGATGATTGCAAGGCCTAGCACACTATAACTGTATATGCCGGACTTCAGCGAGAATTGTCCTTACATTGGGTATTCCGGAGACATGTAGCCACTGTGAGATGAAAGAAATTTAAATGTCTAGCGTAACCAACAAACTGATGAAATTGAACTTACTATGTACCGACAACACGCGTTGTATTGCCATCACTTGATTGACAATCAAACATCCTCGCCATACCAAAATCTGCAATCTTTGGGTTTTATATCGGTATCAAACAAGATGTTACTAACTTTAAGATCCTGTGTATGACTTGAGGCCGGGAATAAATACGAATTTATAAAACACTAATTTTATGAGCCTGTCTAACGGTCTCACGGTAAGTTTATCGACAAATGATGATGAAAGAAGCCTACATTTCTTCCATGCCTACATTTTTCCATCCACTATACTACTGTTGTACGGTCATTCACTTGGTTAATAAGTTGAGATTGTGTTGTTGCTTGCCAATATACTCCGCACATAACTCGTAATGTCACCTTACGAGTTACGACTTTACATAGTGTCTATATTTGTATGAACTAATTCTGTTGTTCTTAGAATCTTTGAACCTATCGACCGTTGATATTTGTGATGGAAAGCTCATTCGTGCAACTTGTCGGCTGGCTTTGAGTACTGCTACTTGTATCACGCATAAATCGGGTGAAACCCGGTTGCTTGGGCTTTTGAAAGTTTACGGTATTTGAAGCACTAAGCTTGGAGATAACATCGGATATGTCTGGTCTATCCTGAGCATATTCTTGAACACAAAGAAGCCCCACATGTATACATTTTGAAATCTCTGCTTCGAAACCTTGGGAAGCTATTATCGGATCAATCAAAGATATGTCATCGCCCTCATTCCACTGTTTCCATACCTACATTAATGATATATATATATATAAGAGGATAATCATAGGATTAACAGGTTAAATTGTTCATCGAAGCAGGACTTACATATCCTAGAAGGCTCAATGACGACTCGTCAAACCATCTAGTCTTTTTACCAGTTATTATCTCCAACAACAAGACTCCGAAGCTAAATACATCAGATTTTTCAGAGAAGCGCCCTTCGATTGCATACTCAGGAGGCATGTACCCACTGCAATAAGTAATTGCAGAACATTAAGCCAAGATATATAGTAACTAGTAAGAACAAGAATATATATTAGAACTCACTATGTTCCGACAACTCTTGTGGTATCAGCCTCAATTTGGGCACCTCCGAAAATCCGTGCCATGCCAAAATCTGAAATTTTTGGGTTGAGGTTCTCATCAAGCAAAATGTTGGCAGCCTTGAGATCTCTATGAATGATCTTGAGACGGGAATCCCGATGAAGGTATAGAAGGCCTCGAGATATGCCTTCTATTATATTGTAACGCTTCTTCCAATCAAGGATTCCGTTCTTCTGAGGATCTATTACAACAGTAAATTTAAACTCCTCCATAATTTATAATTAAATAGTAGAAATATAATGACGAACAAGAAGGATTCCGATTGTTTAAAATGAAATATTTCGTAAGATGTACGAACCAAAAAGAAATAAATCCAAACTTTTGTTGGGCATGTAGTCATAAATGAGCATTCTTTCAAAGCGTTCCACACAGCAGCCCAAGAGTTTGACGAGATTCCGATGCTGAAGCTTGGAAATAACCAATACTTCATTCATGAACTCTTCTGCCCCCTGTCTAGAGGTTCCTGATAGTCTTTTTATAGCTACTTCCTGCCCGTCTTCTAGTGTTCCCTGTAGTTAAACATGCGATAAGGTTATATTTCCTGCATCCCCTTATTTGTCGCATTTGATAGATTAAAAATTAAAATACCCTTTTAAACCCCTACCTTATACACGGGCCCGAATCCGCCTTGTCCAAGCTTATTACTTTCATGGAAGTTGTTTGTTGCAGCAGAAAGTTTTTCAAACTTGAACAATGGTAGGTCTTCAAATTTATCAAGGCTTTGATTCCCCTCTAAGATATCCAACGGCATATTGTTCCGTTTTGCTAATTATTTCAACAATCGCAAAGAATAAAAAAGTAAGCAAATGATCGGGACAGAGTGAGTGTGGTTTAGCTAAGTTGTCACACCTTGTCTAGCCCTTCTTCTACACAAGATGTACACAATCGCAACTAGAATGGCTGTCCCTGAAACTGTTGTGACTGTAACAATTATTTTCACCCTTTTGTTATTACCTGAAAAAAATTAAAAGAGAAATTTGTGAATCCGAAGTTGTGCTGCGTTTTGATCCTAAGCATTTCAATTTTTTACCCCCAATTTCTACTCTTCATCGTCTCATTTTGTTTATATTAGCTCAAGTCCGTAGAGTTGTAGACCGTAGACTCGTGAATTTAACTCGATTTATGCTCGTTTTGCCACCTCTGTTCTTCTCTAATGGAGGTACTCAACAATGGAAGAATGTAAGCTTTGCTTGAAGCACAACAGTGCTTGGGAGATTCATTTAAGTAGGCATTCACCGGACCTTCCTTGTCACTAGTTGGAGTGTTGGACGGTAAAGAGTATATAGGAAAGAGCTTTGTAACATACCAGAGTTGGGAATAGGTGCTGAACTAGGACTACGTATCACCGTCCCTGTGGCATTACTCGTTGGCGGTGGCCGTGGCGGTGATGATGGTGTGACCGCCCCATCAAAAAAGGGATGAACTTCATATCTAGCATTGCAACTAGGCTTAAGAAAGGAGGCCCCCTCAGAAATAGGCATATCCTCAATCGCATCTAGCAAACATTGCATACAATCATAATCACGAAGGTCAGGGGTACATTGTGCCCACCCGTAAACCATCGTCAAACTTGAATAGGCCGCCGAACCCGTCCCATACTTAATATCCGACCCACCTCGCGCAGCTTGACTCACAGTATTGATTAACATATCATGCGTTATATTCAAAAATTGCGTTAAATTTCCCGTAATATTGAGCATGTTTGTCAGAATCAGCCCCATACCGCGATCGTATTTACCAAAAAACGACTCGTTCGAGTAACGTACCATACACTCTTCATACCATATAATACCCACTTTTCTATTAGGACAATAAGTAATGGGTAAGTCCGTCTTGGTTGCCCAGGTGACACACTCTTGACACGAGCTACCGAGCTGGTCACCACGGCAGAGGAAGTTACCGTATACGACGTCATCCTTTCCGACACCGGATGTTGCATAGTGGTATCCGTAACGGTCGGTGGAGTTGGACCTCAGCTCCTGAAAGAGTGTGTTTAGATTGGTTTCGTATTTTCTGTTGTTAGCGAACGTGGTTTTGTTTGAACAAGCGGAGAAAATATAAGTCGGTTGTGATACTGCAAATGGTGGTTTTAAACTGATAATTATGGAAAATAATATTGGAAAGTAGATTAGAAAATTAAGTTGAGCCATTTTTATTTTTATTTGTTTAACAAATATCTATAAACAGATGCTAAAAAGAGCCGTAACAATAAGGTAAAGTTTAAGTGCCAGTAGATTTGTCAAAACTCAAGACATAATTGACACTTCTTGAACAATTCAATTCGAGACATGAATAGTGCCGAATAGTATAATCCAAACGTGACTTAAGATTCGAATTGACCTGATGTAACTAATACACAACTTGATGTTTGTTAGACTTGTGGTTTAGACTCAATCTGAAATAAAACTACCTAAATCAAAAATAACTCGAACTGACCTAGACTTATCAATTTGAAACCGAAATTTAAGTTTACCTAATTTGATAAACTCCCTATAAAATGATTATAGGACAACTTATAACAAATCGAGATATTCAGTATACCATCATCGATTTGATATCGGATCAAGACGCATGTTGGTTCCGATTCACCCAATTTTCCGGTTCATCGGATGAGATTCCAAATAATTTGCATCGAGTCAATGGGTTAGTCAACGAGTTTTTGTGATGGTCATTTTTTCCATATGAATCAACATCTTTGCTAGGGGGCCAAGCTCTAGTGGCTAACAATACTGCTGAAAATTCTCCAAACTAAAACTTTAGTTTTTTAATTTAAACCGAGTTAAGTACTAAACTTTATTATAAATATTATGTATAAATTTTCGTTTAATTTGTCTTTTTCGTATGTGTTAATTATTGCTATGGAATTTCTCATATTTTCTTTTGTTTCTTTCATGTCACAATCGCCTACAACAACTTGACATACCAACTGGTCTTTGGGGTCACGAGAAATTTCAGCATGTTATACCGGGCAACGAGACAGGATTCTGATTGCAATACGAAAAATAACTCCCTAATTTATATATTTAAACATTTCTACTCGATATTACATTAATTAACAATAAAATGTGTATTATAGCGAGTAGAATAAGAGATATGTTGCTAATATATAGTTGGTAATGTTATGTTATACTCCGTATTATATCTGTTTTGGTCATTTATTCACATTTTTATTTTTTGTTAAAATGTAAGCTTTCATTGATCAAAATAGAGAACTTTACAACAATTTCCTCTATTACACAGACAATTCTGATACAGCTAGAAAATCTGTATCTGTTTCAGCCAATGCATATTTGTAGCAGACATTCTATTCAGATTAGTCACTTTATTCACATTTTTAATTTGGTGTAAAGATTCACGATTGGAAAACCAATAGTAATGATTATATTATTTAATAAATGGACCAAAACTAAAGTGAATCACTTTTATTTAATCATATGTCTTCCGATCATTCGAGGTCGTGAATCTGCGAGCTCATCGACAAGTTTATCGATGATACCGAAACAGAAAAAATATACCGAAACAATAAAAACATGTAGAGACATCTTTACTTAAGACCTCTCGCAATCATCTTTTATTTTCACCTCTGTTTTGTTCGGGTAGCGAAAGCTATCTTAAACTAAGACGGTCTTAAACTAATCTGCACAACGAACTTTCATAAACCGAGCTTGTGCCAAAATCATATTATCTGGGCTCAACATTGGTGATGGATATGTCATTGACGGGCCATGGAATGGACTTATCCTTGTTATGATCCAGCCCAATATTCTTAGACGGGTCGGAAACTCCTCTGTTTTTAGCAAAGAAAGCTGGTTCTTCAGGCACTGGAAGAGCAGATGATCCGGCTTCAAGCTTGTGGACTAGTGTTGGCATTGTCGGTTTCTTGTTCACGGACTGCTGGACGCATAACAACCTGAGTTGTATACTTGTATGCATCTTGTCACTTCACTAGTACAGCATGCTTGCCTTTTTGTTGGGTCAACGATGTCAAAAGCCGCTCCCTCTTTCCATTTCTTCCATGCCTACATTTTTTCATCCAATTTGTAAAACGCTAACTTTTATAAGAGGCGGTCTGAATATATACCTCACGATTAGTTTGTCGAAAAATTGTTAATGATAGAAACTTACGTAGCTTATAAGGTCCTCGGCATAGCCGGACTCATAAAACGTATTGTTTCGTCTACCAGATATGTTTTCTAGGACTAGCACATCATAACTGTATACGTCTGACTTCAGCGAGAATTGTCCTTGCAATGGGTATTCCGGAGACATGTAGCCACTGTGAGATGAAACAATTGTAAATGTCTAGTAACCAAACTTACTATGTATCGACAACACACGTTGTATGGCCATGACTTGATTGACAATCAAACATCCTCGCCATACCAAAATCTGTAATCTCTGGGTTTCATATGTGCATCAAACAAGATGTTACTAACTTTAAGACCATGTATGATTTGAGGCCGGGAAACTTGGTGTAGGTATGGCGGCATTGGTTCAATTCATGATCAGAACTACTCGTATTTCTGACTCTAAATTAATACTTATTCCATTTCCATCAATTTTTTACATTTATTTTATTCACGTTTGCCAATACCCGTTTTCTTTTGTTAATATCTTAGTTACATATCGATAAAAATTATAAAACTTTTATATCCACAATGTATTCGTTAAGACAATTTAAACAAGATCTCACATGACTATCTTTTATGTTATATATTAGAAATTGTGTTGAAGATTCACTCGACTTAGGAATAGTGGCCAAAAAGTAAAAAGTATAGAATTGATTGGAATGAAGGAAGTATTAAGGATGCAGCTAGGCGGAATTGAACCACAATGCCACATTCAATTGCCTATATTTTGTCCTAGTAAATATTTATTTCTGGATTTACGGGTTGAGCATTTGCCTTTCGGCTCCTTAAATGCGTTTCTGTTTTGAAACCACATAATAAATATGAATAAAAAATGATTACATTAAAATTGACATCAACCTCAAACACCCCTATTCAAAGGAGGCCTCTTAGTGTTCTATTTCGAAACTAATTCTGTCGTTCTTAGAATGTTTGAAACTATCGACCGTTAATATTAGTAACGGAAAGCTCATTCGAGCAACTTGTCGGCTGGCTTTGAGTACTGCTACTTGTATCACGCATAAATCGGGTGAAACCCGGTTGCTTAGGCTTTTGAAAGTTTACGGTATTTGAAGCACTAAGCTTGGAGATAACATCGGATATGTCTGGTCTATCCTGAGCATATTCTTGAACACAAAGAAGCCCCACATGTATGCATTTTGAAATCTCTGCTTCGAAACCTTGGTAAGCTATTATCGGATCAATCAAAGAAATGTCATCGCCCTCATTCCACTGTTTCCATACCTACATTAATGAGATATATAAGAGTATAATCAAAGGATAAACAGGTTAAATTATTCATCGAAGCAGGACTTACATATCCCAGAAGGCTTAATGATGATTCGTCAAACCATCTAGTCTTTTTTCCGGTTATTATCTCCAACAACAAGACTCCGAAGCTAAATACATCTGATTTTTCAGAGAAACGCCCTTCGATTGCATACTCGGGAGGCATGTAGCCACTGCAATAAGTAATTGTAGACCATTAAGAATATATATACTAAGTTGTAACTAGTAAGAACAAGAATATAAGTTATAACTCACTATGTTCCTACAACCCTTGTGGTATCAGCCTCAATTTGGGCACCTCCGAAAATCCGTGCCATGCCAAAATCTGAAATTTTTGGGTTGAGGTTCTCATCAAGCAAAATGTTGGCAGCCTTGAGATCTCTATGAATGATCTTGAGACGGGAATCCCGGTGAAGGTATAGAAGGCCTCGAGATATGCCTTCTATTATATTGTAACGCTTCTTCCAATCAAGGATTCCGCTCTTCAGAGAATCTAGTACATACAATAATAGATTTAAACTCCTTGATAGTTTATAATTCAATAGTAAAAATATAATGAGGAACAAGATGTACGAACCAAAAAGAAATAAATCCAAACTTTTGTTGGGCATGTAGTCATAGATTAGCATTCTTTCAAAGCGTTCCGCACAGCAACCCAAGAGTTTGACGAGATTTCGATGCTGAAGCTTGGAAATAACCAACACTTCATTCATGAACTCCTCTGCCCCCTGTCTAGAGGTTCCCGATAGTCTTTTTATAGCTACTTCTTGTCCGTCTTCTAGTGCTCCCTGCAGTTAAACACGCGATAAGATTATACTTCCTGCGTCTCAATTATTTGTTACCTTTGGTTTAAAATTAAACCCCTACCTTGTACACGGGACCGAATCCTCCTTGTCCAAGCTTATTACTTTCTTGGAAGTTGTTTGTTGCAGCAGAAAGTTTTTCAAACTTGAACAATGGTAGCTCTCCAAATTTGTCAAGCCTTTGATTCCCCTCTAAGATTTCCAACAACGTATTGTTCCGCTTTGCTGTTTATTTCAAGAGTCACAAAAAAAAATCATTTTAAGGTTTGAAGATTTCCCTTTATGTTCCCTCCGTCCAAATCATTAGTTTCCCTTTGATTAAAATACGCTCACAGAGAATAAAAACATAAGCAAATGATCGGAACGGAGAGAGTATTGTTTGGCTATATCCAATGGTTTTGAAATTGAGTTGTAACCTTCTCTACTCTTTTTTCTACATCTTATGTAGAAGTACGCAATGGCAACTAGTATGGTTGTCCCTGCAACTGCTATTACCGTAACAATTGCTTTGTTATTTCCTGTAAACAAAAGGAGATATTTATGAATCCGTAGTTGTTTTGCGTTGTCTAAGGGTTACTGATGGGTCGGGTGTGTTAGGTGTAAATCCATATCCCACATCGGTAGTGTAAAGTAAAATATCACAAGTGTCCTAAAAATAAAATACTACGAGGCCTTTTGGGAAGGAGTCCAAGAATAATTCCGTGAGGACAATACGAGGTATTCACGCTTCCGCACAACAGGGTGGTTTTGGGTCGGAACATCTCAGGTCAGGTCAATAATGAGCAGTCAAACTCGGGTCCAAACGAGTTAGTTAGTTCTGGTTAGGCAATTTTAGGTCACTTTCAGGTCTAAGGCTAGCTTTACCTGGTCGACCTGGCCGAGTCATTCAGGCCGAGTAGGCGGTGCAAGATCTACTTGTGCTTCATATGTCTCGGTTGTTTATCTACTTCGTTTTAATATCTCTCAAGAAGAAGCGAAAAGGTAGCCAATCCAACCAGGATAAGTTGTACTGGGTCCTCCATGTTTTGGAGAAGTACACAATGGTGGACTCCAAATTGTCATTTGTTGACAATTGTGAAAAAGGCCATGAATTCATTTAATGTTGGAGAAAAAAGGTAGGTAATAGTGTGTGTACATGAAACTTGCATGAAGCATTTTCTTTGTGTATATACGGTCGTATTGTCAAGCTCTGGCTATATAAGTAGAGTTGGAGCAATGTAATATGCATCCCTTCATCTTCATAAGTGAGTTATAAGAGTAGTAATAAGGGCAGTCATAAGTCTCTTGTTTATATTACTTTTATTGTAATCTCTAGTGTGATCAATAAAATCTTAGTGCAACCGCAGTGAGGACGTAGCCAATTTGGTGAACCTCGTTATATTTGTGTCCCTATTATTCTTGTCTTCATTATTGTATGTAGTCATATATATTACCTTATTACCCCTACAAGATATAATACTAAAAAAAAGAGAACTTTGTAAACTTACTAGATTTCCGATTAGGAGTTGAATCAACAAGACTACGTATCACCGGCCTCGGCCCCGGCCCCAGCCCTGTGGGATTGCTCGTTATTGGTGGCGCCGGTGATGATGACAAGGCCGTCCCCAGCAAAGTAGCACCGTAAAAAAAGGGATAGTTTTCATACCGAGCATTGCAACCAGACCGAAATTGACTCGACCCCACACTCTTATAATATAACCCAATGGCATCTACCAAGCATTGCTTACAATCATTACTACTAAGGTCAGGGGTACACTGTACCATCCCGTAAAGTATCTCCAAACCCGAAAACCTCACCGCACCCGTCCCGTACTTGATATCCGACCCGCCAAGCGCAGCCTTATTCGTAATATTCATCAACATAGGATATGCTGTATCCGTATATTGTGTTACATTTTCTGGCGCGAATTTTTCGAAGGTCCCAAGACCTCGATCCCATGTACCAAAAAACGACTCGTTCGAGTAACGTACCATACACTGATCATACCATATAATACCCACTTTTCTATTAGGGCAATAAGTAATGGGTAAGTCTGTCGTGGTTGCCGTGGTGACACAGTCTTGACACGAGGTGCCAATCTGGTCACCACGGCAAAGGAAGTGACCGTATACAACGTCGTCCTTTCCGACACCGACTGTTACGTTGTGGTACCCGTAACGGTCCGTGGCGTTGGACCTCAGGTCCTGAAAGAGCGTGTTTAGATTGGTTTCGTATTTGCTGTTGTTAGCGAACATGGTTGTGTTTGAACAAATGGAGTCTAGATAAATCGGCGCTAGATTTGCAAATGAAGGTTTTAAACTCATAATCATAGAGAATAATATTGGAACATAGATTAGAAAATTAAGTTGAGCCATTTTTATTTTTAGTTTTTATTTCTTGAACACATATTTATAAACGGTTGTTAAATAGAGCGGTAACAATAAAGGTAAGTGAAATTGACACTTCTTGAATAACTCAATTCGGGACACGAATAGTGCCGAATAGTATAATCCAAACCTCACCTAAAAGTCGAATTGACCTGATGTAACTAATACACAATTTGATGTTTGGTAGACTTGTTGACTCAATCTGAAATAAAACAACCTAAATCAAAAATAATTCGAAGTGACCTAGACTTACTAATTTGAAATCGAAATTTAAATTTACCTAATCAGATATAACTCCCTTGAAAACTAATTATAGGATAACTTATTAGTGTTGTAACAATTCGAGATATTATATATATATATATAATCATTGGTTTGATATCGGATCAAGCCATGTTGATTCCGATTCACCAAATTTTCCGGTTCATTGGGTGTGATTCCAAATAATTTACAACCGGTCAATGGGTCAACCCACGAGTTTTTATAATGGATGTGAATCATGTGATTACAAAGATCAATTTGTGTCGGTCAATTATTCGTATAGGGTTTCACACTTTCGTTTGTTTATTGCATGCCATGATTGACTTTGACGTACCAAATTAGGCAATTGTCTTTGAGGTCACAAGAAATTTCATAACCCAATTTAAATCCCTACATACATGCATTACTAGTGAGTAGTGACGCAATATGGTGACATAGTCCTACGCCGCCATAGTTACAAGATTTACGATAACGTTATTGAAGTGCCTCGATGGTTCTGCAACCAAGGGTGGATTTGGGGTGAATAGGGTAGGTAAGTGCCACCCCAACACAAAAATAAGAATAAGTTTTGAACATAAGTTTCATAAAAATGTGTTGCGCTCAATGGTTAAATGTGGCTATGTGTTAGATGTTTAGTGAGGTTAGAGGTTCAAAACTCATAAGAAAAATTGTGTCATCCCAAAGCTAAAATCTTACATACACCACTGTCTGCAACACCTTCCTGTATTAGCAACGCCAAAGATTGTTTTTAGATTACACAGGATAAAAATTGCGACAAAAACTGCATTAAATAGTCGTTATTTCATAAAAGAAAGAAGCGCAATGACTTTACTTCATTTTAATTTACTTTCATCTATCTAAAACCAAATTAGTTACGAGTCTTTGACTATGTTGAAAAGGATTATTTTACATAAATACTCCAAACTATAAGATGACCCTGTTGGATAAACAACATATTGGCCAAATTTCAGCATATTGGAAAGTTTTAGCATGTTTGACTTATCAACTAGGTAGCACGGACACTTCTCCTAATGAGCTGTACCGTGTCCGACATCGTGTCCCACACCGACACTCCACGGACACACGCCAAAACGTGTCCAACACCTAAACAGCCGTGTCCAACTTTTTACATTTATTTGGGCACGTGTCCGACGCGTGTCCATGGTATTTGAGCCGTGTCCGTCGCGTGTCCACGATATTTGGTTATCATTTGCGGTGAAGGATGTTCTTGGGATAAGAAATGCGTTATCGAAAGAGATCGATTAGAATATTGATTCGGATGAGGAATGAAAATAAATTTATTATCAAGGGCAAGTTTTACATTCACTTATTAAAATTAATATCAAATACTTTTACAAAAATAAAATCAAAAATTTATAACTATAAAATGTATATTTTATTAAATTTAAATGTCGTGTCCCGTGTCCTAAATTTCATGGCATGCCGTGTCCGGTGTCTGTGTCCGTGTCCGTTTTGGTGCTACCTAGCTTATCAATATGCTATTTAGTATTTAGGCCCTGTTTGGTAAATAGCGGATTGATATTAGCAGGAGCATATTGTAAAAGCAGATTTGACAAGCAGAATTTGTTGGCAGTTTTGATTAACATATTTAATTAGCAGAATTTGTCAGAGGTGTTTGGTAATTAGCAGATTATCTCAATCATGTGTCAAATGAGAAAAAAGGACATGAATAAATTATTGAGTAATATTTGTCAAAAATAAGGCTAATATTTTTTGAAGGGTAAAAAGATAATTTTTTTAATTTTGCCAATATACTCTTTGAATATGCTTGAGAGCAGCATATTCCAAAAGAGCATATTGAAGCTCATTCTACTCTTCCAATATGTTGTTTACCAAACAGTCCAAATAGCATATTATTTGGTCAAACCTACTAATTGCCTCAATATGCTAATTTTTTTGCAACATGTTGTTTACCAAACAGCGCCTTAGAGTGTTTGGTTAATGACATATTGAAATAGTATACTAGATTTCATGCCCGGGCGTTGCCCGGGTAATATCTTGACATGGTTTCAAAGTAATTATCGTAACAGTTAATCTTCTAAAAACACTTATTATAATAGGCATATAATAAAGAGAATAATTCAAGTATGATAATTTTTTATGGCTAATGAAACCTCAGATGTATCATCATCAATGGAACAATATGGAACGTTGAAAGTGCATGAAATTCCAATGGAAACGGAAACATGTACCTTCGATTCTATGGTCATGGAAAGACACTTACATATTACGCATCACTGTAAAAATAATTTTTCCAATATTTCTAATATATGAAAATAGTTGAAGCTCGTACTCTTTTAACATTAACTCGTATTCTTTTCATTACATCGTATTCTTTTTTACATTAGCACATATTCTTATTTTAATAGCTCGTATTTCATCTTATTAGCTCGTATACTTTTTACATTAGCTCGTATTCTTATCTTAATAGCTCGTATTTTTATCTTATTATCCTGTATTTCTTTTATAGTAGCTGGTATTCTTTTTATATTAGCCCATATTATTATATGCTCATATTTGTAAGTTCGTGATTCTCTTATATGCTCGTATGTTATTTTTACATTAGCTCGTATTTTTATCTTAATAACTCGTATATTTTTACATTAGCTCGTATTCTTAATTAGCTTAATAGCTCTATTAGGGTCGCATTCTTACGTTAATAACTCGCGTTTTTATGTGCTCGTATTTTTTAGGTCCTGATTATCTTAAGTTCTTATTCTTTTAACATTAGCTCGTATTTCTTATATATTCGTATTTTGTAGCTCGTATTCTTTTAATTATACCTCGTAATCTTAAGTGCTTATTATATTATGAAATTTGACGTCTTGCAAATTTGGTTCTATTTTTTTTAGCTTGAGAAGTGTTTCAATTAGCTCGTGTTTTCATATTATGTTTACATTAGCTTGTATTCTCATCTTAATAGGTCGTATTCTTAGGTTCTCGTATATTTAAGTTCGTGATCCTTTTAATCTCGTATTCGTATTCATTTGTGCTCATATTTTGAAGCTAGTCTTATCTTAATACCTCGTATTGTTTTTTCATTAGCTCGTATTCATTTGTGCTCGTATTTTAAAGCCCGTCTTATCTTAATAACTCGTATTGTTTTTACATTAGCTCGTATTCTTAGCTCAATGGCTCGTATTTTTTTATATTAGTTCGTATTCTTAGGTTAATAACTCGCATTCTTCTGTGCTCGTATTTTTTAGTTCGTGATTCTCTTAAACTCTTATTCTTTCTACATTTGCTCATATTCGTATGTGTTCGTATTCTATAGCTCGTATTTTTAATTTACCTCATAAACTTAAGTGCTTAATATATTCATCAATACAACTATTTATACTTTTAATTAAATAAGAGAGACTTAATATATTTATCATTACATCTATTTATACTTTTAATTAAATAAGAGAAGGGAGAAAATAAATTATACCATAACTATACGTCTCTACGGTAGCCAAAACTCTTAGTTTATAATTAATTTATTATTTAATTATCTTTTTTATTTATATACTTAATTTATTTAATTAAATTATTAGCCAATGTAATTATCTAACAACAATAATTATCCAACTAATATTTTATTACTATTTAATTATCTTTTTAATTATGTACCTAATTTCTTTAACAAAAGTAATATGAAATGAAATTGCTCTATAATAATAGTCAATGAAATTAATTATTTTGTTAACTAATTCAATAATTATCCAATGATATTTTATTACTATTTAATTATCATTTTTTTTATATACTTAATTTATTTAATCAAAGTAATAGCTAATGTAATCCATCTATAAATAATAATTATACAACTGATATTTTTTTACTATTTAATTATCTTTTTATTTATATAATTAATTTATTTAACCGAAGTAATAACCACTGAAAGTGTTCTAAAACAATAGCCAATGAAATCAATTATTTTATTAACTAATTCAATAATTATCCAACTGATATTTTAATTGTGACACCCCGCGATATAGCATAAAAATTAAACAAGTAAATTGCAGCGGAAATACGATACTTTTAAAAACTTTTCGACATATTTTTTTAGAACTTTTTCGCGGAATATCAAAACAACGTGCGGAAGACTAAATCTAATAAGAAAGTATAACTTATTCACGTATACTTAAATAAACGAGGGATAAGGTATCCCATGATAACAACATGAATTAAATCTAAACTAATCGTAAGGGTAATTGTCGAATGATCAACAATGCTCGCTAGCCACACGTCTTCCCCAAACAGCACCAACCTACATTCATGAAACATGAACGCCACAGTCAGTGGGGAGTAACTCAGGGTTCTCCCAGCCACTTTACGTCAGAATACATGTAAACGTTAATACAAAACATCTTATACATATGAACATGTATATAATTTCAGAAACAACCATATATGCATTTCCAAACGTGATCAACATGATCAATGCATGAGCGATAAACCAGAATATATGGGAACAACATGAATCAACATGCAAAACATAATTAAAGCCAACCAGTGAGATGATCTCGAAATCAAGTAGACATCCAAATGATCGACTCAGAGGCCAACAGCTGGGTGGCATGTCCAATCATCATAATCAGGTAAACATCCAAGTGATCGACTCAGAGGCCAACAACTAGGTGGCATGTCCAATCACGCATACAACAAGCCAAGAATAGAATGAACGCCGTCAGGTAGCATAACCGCTACAACTGACAGTTAGGGAGTATAACCGCTCCACTAACAGGCTAGGGCGTATAACCGCGCCCTAGCTACCGGAGCGCATAACCACGTCATCCGGATACTATGTATAGCGCATAACCGACAACTATATGCCTAAGACCTGGCCAGACCTCTCGATGTAATAACCTACACCGAACGACACACGGGGACCGGGCCGCATAACCACGGACACCGACCAATCCCGAACATAGTTAGATAAAATCCCATAACAGGAGTGGCGTTTGTTCATTACAGTGATACACAAATCGTATCACCGCTATCTATTCACAACCAAGGTAACATAACCGTCACCAACACAACTTAGGATGACATAACCGTCGCCTACACAAGCTTAGGATAACATAACCGTTAACCCACTCATTTAAACATACATGAGCCAATAAAAGATGAATAAGACAACACTTAAGACCATTCCATACGGGAGAAGAATAAACGAAACTGATTAATAAAACATAAGTCTTAAAAGCGTTTTACATTTCAGCTGTCATCTGCCGTAAAATTCATAATTAATTCAAATAAAATCAAAATGATACAAGGCCAATTGGGTCGGTTTAATAAGACTTTTATCTACAATATTTGTCAAATAAACATTTCCAAAAGACGAACATAACAGGGGGTTATTGACTGATCTTTACAGTGTGTCAGAAACCGTCACACAAAATGTATTGCTTCATAAAACGGGTTTAACAAATCATTTTGGGACAAAGCAAACTCCTAAAATCATCTAAAATCTTCAAAGTTTAATTATTGAAAAGGACCAGAATCATTTCAAAGTTTAAAAATGGTTTTCAAAACAATCTTTGAGCTACTGTCCGTTCTGCGAGTATTTCAGCGCACTGTTCGTAAATAATTTATTGTGAACAAATGACATGCAAGAAAATTACGAAAATTCAGAGGTAGACTTTTAACTCAAAATAAACAGGGGTCTCTTTTCAACATTTTCAAAGAAGGATACTCTAAGATGTCGAAATAAATTGTACAAGACAATGGACAGATTTGTCAAGGTGCTGAAACATCATGAATTAACCATTGTAAGCAAAACACTATGAACTTGAAAGACTATCAAACTAATCATCCTCAATGATCATAAACTCATTTAACCATACAATCCTTAATTATTTTCCACAATTAAAAACTCATCCAACACAAGCATGCATGATGAAATTCATCCAAACATATGATTTATTATCCTAATCATGCCACTACTTAACCAAAAACAATCCTAGTATACTAAACATTACTAGCATATAGTCATGCAAACAAAGACGATAAAGTCGAGTAACCCATCACCGTTACCTTATAGCTCTTCAATAAGCATGATTTTGACTCAAAGCCACTCCGGTTTGGACAACCGAACTAGCTACACATAACTAAACGAGGTTAGCTAAGAGAACCGTGCCTTAAAGGCCACGACCAGAGTATATTAAGGAAGAAATTTGATAATTTTATTACCTAGAAAGATGGAGGTCGAGGAGAGGAAGAGATAGGCGCGAAAATCGTCGAAAACGGATAAGAAACGGAGATTTTACGACCGTTTTACGGTTGAGGTGCACAACAATGGTGTCTTTTGTTTTGTGTTTTTGTGTGAGTGTTTTTCTGAAAAAAATGAATGATTTGAAGAAGAAGAAAGGTAGAGGATGACCTTGGGCATCAAGGCAAGGCTTAGTACTCAGCCATGTGTCCCAAAGGACATGTGGTAAAGAGTATAGAGTAAGCAACGAGCATGGGTCTCGTTAGCGGATGGTCCGTGACAGCCTTTCGTATTTTCGACATAATTTCCTCTACAGAACTCTGATTAACGTGTTTTCGGTGGCGTTGGAAAGCTAAGAAAAAGAGCTAAAACTTTTATTTTATAATCAAGAGCTAAATATGCCTTTAAAATATCTTAAAATTAGCAACAAGGACAGAGTAACGTTTTACAAGTTTAAGTAGTATAACTTTAAGACGGACATATTAATATCATTGTCAAAAACGATAGATTTTAAATGAAATTTTATTTATTGTGGAACATTATTATTACTAAAATAAGATTTTAAATAATATATAAATAATTGGAAATTACGGGGTGTTACAATCACCCCACCTTTCAAAAAGTTTCGTCCTCGAAACTTGAAAGTAGAAAATGGTAAGTTGTAAAGACAAGGTAAACAACCAAAGCGTTTACCCAAAATTTGATATTTCAAAACCTATATTTTTTTTTTCAAAGATTTTGAAAAGATTTTTCAAAGGCACAAGTCCTCGTCAATGGAACAAGAGGGTTCTCGTTGCGCATTCAAGAGTCCCACATTCCAAATCAAGGACTAGTCCAAAACAAAATCATATCAAGCGTCGACAAGCGTAATACGAGTTATTAGACGTCTCCAATAACCAGCCTTACATCAAATCACGCTAAAACCACCTAAAATTAAAACCATTTCTAGCTTTTTAAAACATGTCATTTCGAAAGTAAACTTCCATTTCCGAAACCGTAAAAATAGGTAAGGTTGTAACAGAAATTAAGATTTTCAACAACAAAAGTTAAGTAACTCAAATCAGTTATAAAATATATAAATGGAAAATATTTTGAATACTTCAAACAAAACACAAGGATGGAAGCTACATATTACCAACCAAAGATGGTTGGTTCGGACTATCCAAGAAATCAAAACACAAAAGATCATAAGGAAGCTAACAAAAACAAGGTATCAAAAACTACCATCTTCAGGGTAAAGACGGTACTCAATCAAGAGAGCAAAGGGGCAAAACAACAAAGTAACTGAAGCATGAACAAAAGAGGTTTAAGGTTAAGGAGGGGATAACTTTTCAGATTATGGAAATCACTACTCACTCAATCCATAAATGAGTCATTATCATCATGGTTTCTTACACACCTCAAAAGGCAACTCTTTCAATCACACAACTCTCAAGGTTTCCTCAACTCAATTTGGGTCACTCACTTCTAGGTCATCCACGATACAAGATATGTTATTACCAAAAGGACTTCACACCTCTCGATTATTACTCAACAATCAACATCCTTCATGGAGCTAGATCCAAAATTACTAACAAGGGCACACTCATAACCAATCGACATAAGATATATGTCTCTAAACAAAGTAAAACACCAAAACAAGGATCCTAAACAAGAATCCATCGTATATCCAGACCTCTAAACAAAAAAATTTGTTACGCTCATACCGACAACAAAAGATATGGAAGCGGCACTCTCGGAACTATACTTATTTTCATAAATAGGATTATGAGATAAACATCCAAAACATCTAATCCCAAAAGCATAAACACGGTATTCTTCAAACCGTAACTATTCGCAAACCTAGGACTACGAGTTAAACATCCAAAGCATACATTCAGTCCCAAACTAGTCAATTCTCATCGACCTAAATCAAGAAAACATCTCTTAAACCTTGACTACCATAATTACCGTAAAGTGATCATCCCAAAAGAAAGTCTCATAAAAGTAACAACTTTCACCCAAACGGTCTCTAGGTAACCACTAACACTCTCATAGATAATACCAAAATTATTAACGTCATGGTTGGTACTAATCCACAAGAAGCACTCATACCTTCAAACCTTTAACTTGAAACCATTAAGATGGCACACTACCTAATATTACCCAAACGTCACCAAACTCTAACTCTCTCAACTATGTCCGATAACAAAACCAAGGATCTTCTAAGCATATATCACTATTCCACAAACGAATTCAACCTCACACCTAGTCCAAGAAGAAAGGGGACAAGGCTCACAACAATTAAAGATATGATTCAAACTTCAGGAACAAACGCGAAATAGAAACTTGAGGGAGAGATACGTAAGATGATGGCTAAGAGACTCTAGATTATGGATTCCAACAAAAGTGAAGCTATGAGTAGAAAGATAAACATTAGAGGTAACAAGATATATGACGTAAAAAGAGGTCAAGTAAGCTTTGTTATGAAAGCATAACTCGACGGAATTAGCACTGAAGAAGAAAGAAGATCGAAGAGAAGCGTTGAGAAAAGATTATGATTTGAACTGACACAATTCCCAAGGCTTAGGATTCCTAAAATTCTCACAAGGTTCTCATCTCCTATTTACCAATTCAAGCACACTGAACTATAACTTTCCAAGAATAATTTTCCCATATGGTTTACCATATTATAAGTCCTTTCAGGTGTACGATTATCTCAATTTCGACTATTCCATAAAGTTTCAGGTATCTCTACTTCTTAAATTTCCTAAACGACACTTCTTTAATATTCCAGGATAAACCATTTTTATACCATTGCTAGTTCATAATCTTTATACTCCATAGATTATGTACCCTCTATTTTCTTCAATTTCCAAAAATTTCACCTTTTATCGAATCACTCTATTCTAATCCCACACGATCGATAAATCCATACAAATTCTTAGATACCTCAAAATGTGAACACCAAGTTCAATTATAGATATGTCTCACATCTCTATATACGAATCCAAACGTCCTTTAAACATCGCATCCTCGAAATCTTACAAATCCACAAGTTGCACCTTACTACATCAATCAGACATCCAAAGACATGATCTTCAAGTAACTCCTCAAAGGTTACACCTCTAATCCAATCAAATAACTAAAAGAGTAAACTTCAGTCAGTTCCTCTAAAGTTACATCGCTAACTCTTTCAATAATCGTCCATCAATATACACGATTCTTATCCTCCAAAAGTAAAATCCCAATTAAAGTCAAACCCAATTCCCAAAGTCAAGCATTACTGATTCACTTTACTCAACCATTCATTTTCACTAGCATCCCAAATATATTTTCCAAATTCATTTTACGACTTCAAACACCTCATTCATACTCTTAAAGCGACACATATTAACCCACTGGTTTTAAATCCCAATTATGATTACCAAGGTTAAATTCTTCCAAAAGCTTCGTATACCACTCAAACTTTAATCTAGGAATTTCACCAAACAATTCCACCCACCAATTGGGTAAACAACTAAACATTAGGATTACCAAGACATGGCTTACTACACTCCCTAATCGTTTTCAGTAACATTACTTTTCAAAATAAGGGCTAGGGGTCATCCTCGAACAAAATCCTCAATATCCAACTAAGCTAGGCTACCTACAAAGCGCCATGGGAAAAGGCAAGTGCAAGGATAAGGATAAGTCGGAAAGTTACGAAAGTAGCTTCGGAGTTAAGATAGAAAAGAGTTTGGGAAAAGGAGGATATACATCAAGAAATAAGGAAGAAGGTGATGCATGATGAGCTAAGAGTATCTTCGGGGACATAAAAGTATCCTTCAAAGATAGCACGAATCTTCCATCTTTGGTAGTAGACAATAATCTTGATCGCCAAACAGGTAAGCTCATGGTTCACCAATCCTTGAGCACAAAAATAAAATCTTTGACATTTAACAAACATGTTAGACCTAACAAGGAGCAATCACATTACAGACTACCACTTGGTCCTTAAGTCTACCCATCTCTCATTCATTATTTCAGGTCAAGTTCATATTTAAGTTGGGGTACACGTGTGTGCGTCGGGAGCATTACTGCTCTGATACCAACTGTGACACCCCGCGATATAGCATAAAAATTAAACAAGTAAATTGCAGCGGAAATACGATACTTTTAAAAACTTTTCGACATATTTTTTTAGAACTTTTTCGCGGAATATCAAAACAACGTGCGGAAGACTAAATCTAATAAGAAAGTATAACTTATTCACGTATACTTAAATAAACGAGGGATAAGGTATCCCATGATAACAACATGAATTAAATCTAAACTAATCGTAAGGGTAATTGTCGAATGATCAACAATGCTCGCTAGCCACACGTCTTCCCCAAACAGCACCAACCTACATTCATGAAACATGAACGCCACAGTCAGTGGGGAGTAACTCAGGGTTCTCCCAGCCACTTTACGTCAGAATACATGTAAACGTTAATACAAAACATCTTATACATATGAACATGTATATAATTTCAGAAACAACCATATATGCATTTCCAAACGTGATCAACATGATCAATGCATGAGCGATAAACCAGAATATATGGGAACAACATGAATCAACATGCAAAACATAATTAAAGCCAACCAGTGAGATGATCTCGAAATCAAGTAGACATCCAAATGATCGACTCAGAGGCCAACAGCTGGGTGGCATGTCCAATCATCATAATCAGGTAAACATCCAAGTGATCGACTCAGAGGCCAACAACTAGGTGGCATGTCCAATCACGCATACAACAAGCCAAGAATAGAATGAACGCCGTCAGGTAGCATAACCGCTACAACTGACAGTTAGGGAGTATAACCGCTCCACTAACAGGCTAGGGCGTATAACCGCGCCCTAGCTACCGGAGCGCATAACCACGTCATCCGGATACTATGTATAGCGCATAACCGACAACTATATGCCTAAGACCTGGCCAGACCTCTCGATGTAATAACCTACACCGAACGACACACGGGGACCGGGCCGCATAACCACGGACACCGACCAATCCCGAACATAGTTAGATAAAATCCCATAACAGGAGTGGCGTTTGTTCATTACAGTGATACACAAATCGTATCACCGCTATCTATTCACAACCAAGGTAACATAACCGTCACCAACACAACTTAGGATGACATAACCGTCGCCTACACAAGCTTAGGATAACATAACCGTTAACCCACTCATTTAAACATACATGAGCCAATAAAAGATGAATAAGACAACACTTAAGACCATTCCATACGGGAGAAGAATAAACGAAACTGATTAATAAAACATAAGTCTTAAAAGCGTTTTACATTTCAGCTGTCATCTGCCGTAAAATTCATAATTAATTCAAATAAAATCAAAATGATACAAGGCCAATTGGGTCGGTTTAATAAGACTTTTATCTACAATATTTGTCAAATAAACATTTCCAAAAGACGAACATAACAGGGGGTTATTGACTGATCTTTACAGTGTGTCAGAAACCGTCACACAAAATGTATTGCTTCATAAAACGGGTTTAACAAATCATTTTGGGACAAAGCAAACTCCTAAAATCATCTAAAATCTTCAAAGTTTAATTATTGAAAAGGACCAGAATCATTTCAAAGTTTAAAAATGGTTTTCAAAACAATCTTTGAGCTACTGTCCGTTCTGCGAGTATTTCAGCGCACTGTTCGTAAATAATTTATTGTGAACAAATGACATGCAAGAAAATTACGAAAATTCAGAGGTAGACTTTTAACTCAAAATAAACAGGGGTCTCTTTTCAACATTTTCAAAGAAGGATACTCTAAGATGTCGAAATAAATTGTACAAGACAATGGACAGATTTGTCAAGGTGCTGAAACATCATGAATTAACCATTGTAAGCAAAACACTATGAACTTGAAAGACTATCAAACTAATCATCCTCAATGATCATAAACTCATTTAACCATACAATCCTTAATTATTTTCCACAATTAAAAACTCATCCAACACAAGCATGCATGATGAAATTCATCCAAACATATGATTTATTATCCTAATCATGCCACTACTTAACCAAAAACAATCCTAGTATACTAAACATTACTAGCATATAGTCATGCAAACAAAGACGATAAAGTCGAGTAACCCATCACCGTTACCTTATAGCTCTTCAATAAGCATGATTTTGACTCAAAGCCACTCCGGTTTGGACAACCGAACTAGCTACACATAACTAAACGAGGTTAGCTAAGAGAACCGTGCCTTAAAGGCCACGACCAGAGTATATTAAGGAAGAAATTTGATAATTTTATTACCTAGAAAGATGGAGGTCGAGGAGAGGAAGAGATAGGCGCGAAAATCGTCGAAAACGGATAAGAAACGGAGATTTTACGACCGTTTTACGGTTGAGGTGCACAACAATGGTGTCTTTTGTTTTGTGTTTTTGTGTGAGTGTTTTTCTGAAAAAAATGAATGATTTGAAGAAGAAGAAAGGTAGAGGATGACCTTGGGCATCAAGGCAAGGCTTAGTACTCAGCCATGTGTCCCAAAGGACATGTGGTAAAGAGTATAGAGTAAGCAACGAGCATGGGTCTCGTTAGCGGATGGTCCGTGACAGCCTTTCGTATTTTCGACATAATTTCCTCTACAGAACTCTGATTAACGTGTTTTCGGTGGCGTTGGAAAGCTAAGAAAAAGAGCTAAAACTTTTATTTTATAATCAAGAGCTAAATATGCCTTTAAAATATCTTAAAATTAGCAACAAGGACAGAGTAACGTTTTACAAGTTTAAGTAGTATAACTTTAAGACGGACATATTAATATCATTGTCAAAAACGATAGATTTTAAATGAAATTTTATTTATTGTGGAACATTATTATTACTAAAATAAGATTTTAAATAATATATAAATAATTGGAAATTACGGGTGAACCTCCCCATTACTCCCTGATGTGGCGGCAGTAGTTGTGTGAACCTCCATCTCGGCTCACCAACCCCGACGCAACCATTTGATGCCTGATAAAGTGATAAGGCATGGGCGAACCCATGCTTTACTATCCTGTTCCAATTGCTACATCATTCCCAACAAAATCCATGAGGAAATATTGGTTTGCTACACCCTAATTTGTTTCACCCAAATACTATTCAATGCTTAGTTACTATTTTAGCAACTTGCTGATTGCTAGGGTATACTCCGTACTATCCTGTTGCAAGGACTATTATAACAAAGTTATATCACAAATTCTACTTTAGAGGATCGTTAGAAAAGTGACCACATTTTGATAAGTAGTGATCATTTTTGATTAGATAGTGACCATTTTCTTTTGTTTAAAAAATGACCTATTTTCCAAAAGTGGTCACTATTTATCAAAAAGTGGTCAATTTTTAACATAAAATGGTCACATTTTGCAAAAAAGCACGGTGAGACCGTCGTACAGTAGAACTATTGAAGGTATATTAATCCTTCCAAAATAATCCTCGTACTCATTAAAAGATCCCAATTTCCAAAAATAATGAGCATTGAGCATAGCCATTTAAGAATTTTGTAATACTTAGGCCATGTTCTTTTGGACTGAAACTGAATTGAACTGAACTGAACTGAACTTATAGGATCTGAACTGAACTGAACTGAACTTATAGAAACTGAACTGAACTTATAGGAACTGAACTTAACTGAACTTATAGGAACTGAACTGAACTGAACTTATAGGAACTGAACTGAACTGAACTGAACTTATAGGAACTGAACTGAACTTATAGGAACTGAACTGAACTGAACTTATAGGATCTGAACTGAACTAAACTTATAAAAGCCGAACTTAATTAACTTTATTTTAATTTAAGTCAACTATTATTATTATTATTATTATTGTTATTATTATTATTATTGTTGTTGTTGTTGTTGTTGTTGTTGTTGTTGTTGTTGTTATTATTATTATTATTATTATTATTATTATTATTGTTATTATTATTATTATTATTATCCAATAGATGACATTGATAAAAAATTAGTCTAAAACACAAGGTAGTTTAAAATATTTTCAACTATATATATAATGACTTGTTAATAGCTCATACATTATACTACAATTACATTACGATAAAAATAATTCACTATTACAATTTTCTCTAACCATTTATTTTCTCTAACAATGGCGATGAAGAAACTGATTAATGGGAGAGTGACAATTGGTGAGGTGAGGGCGTCGTATGATGAGTTGTTGTTTTTTGGCATTGATGAGGATGATAGTTTGTCATTAATTAGAGAGTAAAAGACGGGTAAATTATTAATGAATTGTTTTTTTATAGATGACGTGTATCGACTAATTAAAACGAAATGTTTGTATCGGTTGTTAAAAATAATACTCCGTATATAACTTTTCTTAATTGGGTTTATATGAAATGAACTTATAGGAACTGAACTGAACTGAACTGAACTTATAGGAACTGAACTGAACTTATAGGAACTGAACTGAACTGAACTGAACTTATAGGAACTGAACTGAACTGAACTTATAGGATCTGAACTGAACTGAACTTATAGGAACTGAACTGAACTTATAGGAACTGAACTGAACTGAACTGAACTTATAGGATCTGAAGTGAACTTAAATTAAGTGACTTGAAGTCCAAAAGAACAGGGCCTTAAGCCATGTTCTTTTGGACTTTAAGTCACTTAACTTAAGTTCACTTCAGATCCTATAAGTTCAGTTCAGTTCAGTTCAGTTCCTATAAGTTCAGTTCAGTTCCTATAAGTTCAGTTCAGTTCAGATCCTATAAGTTCAGTTCAGTTCAGTTCAGTTCCTATAAGTTCAGTTCAGTTCCTATAAGTTCAGTTCAGTTCAGATCCTATAAGTTCAGTTCAGTTCAGTTCAGTTCCTATAAGTTCAGTTCAGTTCCTATAAGTTCAGTTCAGTTCCTATAAGTTCAGTTCAGTTCTTATAAGTTCAGTTCAGTTCAGTTCAGTTCCTATAAGTTAAGTTCATATAAACTCAATTAAGAAAAGTTATATACGGAGTATTATTTTTAACAATCGATACAAACATTTCGTTTTAATTATTCGATATACGTCATCTATAAAAACCAACTCATTAATAATTTACCCGTCTTTTACTCTCTAATTAATGCCAAACTATCATCCTCATTAATGCCAAAAAACAACTCATCATACGACGCCCTCACCCTTACCAATTGTCATTCTCCCATTAATCAGTTTCTTCATCACCATTGTTAGAGAAAATAAATGGCTAGAGAAAATTGTAATAGTGAATTATTTTTTTTATCGTAATGTAATTGTAGTATAATGTATGAACTATGAACAAACCATTATATATAAAATTGAAAATATTTTAAACTACCTTGTGTTTTAGACTATTTTTTTTATCAATGTCATCTATTGGATAATAATAATAATAATAATAATAATAATAATAATAATAATAATAATAACAATAATAACAATAATAATAACAACAACAACAACAACAATAATAATAATAATAATAATAATAATAATAATAATAATAACACAAATTCTTATTTGCAACGGCACTATCCGTCGCAAGCTTGTGACGGATACCGTTTTCTCTCACAAAATACCCATTTTTTCTCTCTCTCCAACACTATTCCTGTGGTCCCCTCTCTCCACTAACTCATTTTGTATCCATTTTATCACACAAAAATCCGTCACAAATAGTGACCCGTCGCAAGCAAGACTTACTATAATAATAATAATAGGTAACTTAAATTAAAATAAAGTTAATTAAGTTCGGATTTTATAAGTTCAGTTTAGATCCTATAAGTTAAGTTAAGTTCAGATCCTATAAGTTCAGTTCAGTTCAATTCAGTTCAGTTCCTATAAGTTCAGTTCAGTTCCTATAAGTTCAGTTCAGTTCTTATAAGTTTAGTTCAGTTCAGATCAGATCCTATAAGTTCAGTTCAGTTCAGTTCAGTTTCAGTCCAAAAGAACAGGGCCTTATAGAGTTACAAAATCAATCATTTCATTTTTCGAAAATTTTACAATCGTTAAAAATGTCGTGTGAATTGTTGTATTTTTTATGTTCACATATACCGCTCCGTATTGAGAACAAGAGCTAGCTCAAGTGTTACTATAAATGTGATTTTTTAGTAATTAGTGTGAGTAAATAGTAGGGTTGGGTTGTGTTTAGAGTCGTTTACTGTAAAAAAAAGTCTTATAGAGGATTAACTCTTTATTTGAGTTTGCCTTATAAATTAGTTTCTACATCATTTCTTGTATCAAACGATCTTAATTCAATATATATAATTCTTACTGTCTTACACATGATAAAATAGCAGTAAAAAAAGGTTGTAAAAATCATAATTTAAGACGTTCATAAGCAACACCATTTGTACATTTTAGCCTTTTAGGCCACTTTAAAACTTCGTGGTTGAGTTTTCAGTTATTTTTTTATTCGAAGGGTCTTTTGTTTATGCTTTCATGGTCGGGTTTCTTTTGCATAAATTCTCATTTCGGACAGAAAAAATCGTCACAAATTTATGACGTGCAACAAAGATATATAGGGATATTTTAACTTAGGATCTTACATTTTGTTCGCAATTTTTTTGATCAACTGAGTCATCAATTAATCTTGCTACACCATTTAACAAATTCTGGGTCCGCCCCTGTAAAAATAAGCCAACTAAAATTCTTTATACTCTGTCTTATTTATCCAGGTGGAAAAATTTGACCCATTAAAAATTTGCGCCGGATATACCCATCGCAAGAAAGACTTACCGAATAAGTATGTAAAACGTATAATGCTTCACTAAGTAATTGAAGGGTGTATTAATGCAATGTCAATGCCACATTGAATCCATGTGAATGCCACGTCAGTTTTAATTTAGTATAACAGGTCAAAAATTGAGTAAGTATGTTTTGAGAATAGGGAATTCAAAGTTGGGTTTATTTTGAATTAAAATATATTTTGAGTTAAAATATATTTTGGACTATTATGAGAAAATGATTTACAGTTTGAAGTATTAATGTTAAATAACCCCTGTTGAAAATATATAAAAAGAAGAGGATTTTATATATGTCAAATCTATATCCGATTGCAATACGAGAAGTATTTACGGGTTTATAAATATATACGTTTTTATTCAAGTACATATGTTACGGGTCACTAACTCACTTGGGACATAATGTGGGCAATGTTAGTTACGGTATTAATAATAGGAGTTTTTTAACGTGTACTCTAACTTAAATACGGTAAGATTTACAAAATCTTAGCTTAATCTTAACGGTTATTGTTATTTGACGATAACTGATACAAAACAAAAGTGGATGATCGTTAATCACTTTTAATCAATCATTTACATCGTCTACCAATCATTCAAGGTCGTGAATTAGCTAGCATAGTTGGTAATGTCATAACAAATCGGTTCAATCAAATCCCGTTATCAACAAATTCGCCCTTATAGGCCCAAAAAAAACATTCTTAACTTTATTATCTGGGCTCAACATTAGTGATGGATACGTCATTGATAGACCATGGAATGGACTTATCCTTGTTATGATCCGGCCCAATATCCTTAGACGGGTCGGAAACTCCTCTGTTTTTAGCAAAGAAAGCCGGTTCTTCAGGCACTGGAAGAGCAGATGAACTGACTTTCAGCTTATGGACTAGTGTCGCCATTGTCGGTCTACTGTTCGGAGACTGCTGGACGCATAACAACCCGAGTTGTATGCATCTTGTCACTTCACTAGTACAGCACGAGTCTCGTATTGTTGGGTCGACGATGTCAAAAGCCGCTCCCTCTTTCCATTTCTTCCATGCCTGCACATTTTCATCCAATTTGGTTTGACGGTCTCACAATAAGTTTATCGACAAATGTTGATGAAACAAACTTACGTAGCTTATAAGGTCCTCAGCATAGCCGGACTCATAAAACGTACTATTTCGTCTACCAGATATGATTTCTAGGACTAGCACACCGTAACTGTATACGTCTGATTTCACCGAGAATTGTCCTTGCATTGCATATTCCGGAGACATGTAGCCACTACAAAGTACAAATTGGTCAATCAGTCGATACGTTCAGGAGATAACTATTAGGAATATTAATAATAGTTGGACCTCAACCATCACCTTAAGGTTTTGGTTGAGATGGTTCATCTATCATGGTATCAGGCCCAATTGTTATTAATATTCCTAATAATAACCATAAATTTTCGAGTCCAGTTAAGCCGCCACTTACTATGTCCCGACAACACGCATTGTATTGCAATGACTTTGATCGACACCAAACATCCTTGCCATACCAAAATCTGCAATCTTCGGGTTCATATCTCCGTCTAACAAGATATTACTAACTTTGAGATCACGGTGTATGATTCGAGGCCTAGAATCTTGGTGAAGGTATAGCATTCCTCGAGCAACTCCTACTATGATCTTGTATCGTACTTCCCAATTCAATAGTCGTCTCTTTGCCTTATCTGTCAATATAATTGTCAGGCGCGTCACAACGTCATACAACCAAAATCGTAAAATTCATAAAACGTATCAAAACGAACAATTAAGGCTCTGTTTTTTCGGCTGAAACGAGCTGAATTGAATTATATGGAATATAGCTTAATTGAATAAAATTGAGTGGAACTGGGGTGAAGTCAATTTAGTTGAATTAAAAGTTAATTTTTTGAATAGACTAACTGAACATAATTGATTGAACGTAAATAAAAACTTAACGGAATACATCTAAGCAAAACTGAAACGAGTTGAAATTAAGCCAGAAAGAACAAGCGTAAGCCGTAAATTTCTTGTATTTTTCTTACCGAAGAGGAAACAGTCGAGGCTTTTGTTAGACAAGTACTCGTACACAAGAATTTTTTCTTGACACGCCACGCTAAATCCTAATAACCTCGCCAAATTCCTATGCTGAAGTTTGGCTACCAACAATACCTCGTTCTTGAACTCTTGTACCGCCTGCTGTCCCGAGTCTCCTGACAGTCTTTTCACCGCGATTTCTAGCCCGGATTGCAGAGTACCCTGTTACCAAAAACTACTTGTAAATCGTTCTAAAGACGGTTTAAGGGCTCAAATGAAATTAATAATTTACCTTGTATACAGCACCGAATCCACCTTGACCGAGCTTATTCTGGAACGAGAAATTATCAGTAGCGGTTTGGAGCGTTGCAAATTCATACTGCAGCGACTCGACTGTTGTGAAATTGTCACCTATTTTACATAAAACATTACATTATAACTTCAGAAAACATTGATTCTATAATCAATTTTTGCAATTTTTTCCGCTTCTTACCGTTCTCAGTCGCAAATATCGAGTACTTATTAGCTCGCTTTCGGATGATGTATAGAATAGCAAGTACTGCAATTGAGATAACAGCTATTGGAACAATAACACCTATGATGATCAGCTTAGCTGAAGATGCTTTCTTATTTCCTGCAGAACAATCAAACACATTCCGAAACAATCAGTACTTACGACACTGTCGACACACCAACGAGATTGGGTTTGTTACGGAACTGTTTATCGTTTTAGCGTCTGTTTCAAACTATTTCTCGAGAATAAGTCAATATCAGCAAAATTTCTGGTTTTTTTCACAACTGCAGAGAAAAAATGACAACGTGGACCCATTGCCGAGAACTGATAGTTACTTTATCAAACATTAAGGCCCGGTTTACAAATGGCAGAAATAGATTCATAATAGCTAATAACGTTAGCAGAATATCGTTAGCAGATTTTAGTAACAGCTTTGATTATCAAATAAAATTAACAGCTTAAGAAATGGTGTTTGTTATTAGCAGATTATAAGATAATTATAATGATTTAATGAATAAACTGAATATGCTAATACAATAATCTGCGAACTGCAACATGTAACAGTAGCATGTTCAAAAATAGTAGATTTCGGTTAATATAGTATCAGAATCCGTTTGCCAAACATATGAAAATGGTAGATTGATAAGTCAATCTATTAATTAGGCCGAAATCTACTAATTTCTCTCAATATGCAGTTACCGAACAGGGCCTAAGAAATGTTGTTTGGTAATTAGCAGATTATAAGATAATTAGAATAATTTCATTAATAAACTGAATATTCTAATACAATATACTGTGAATAGCACCATGTTCAAAAATAGTAGATTCCGGCCTGTATGCTATCAGAATACGTCGTTCGTCGAACCCATAACAAATTTATGGTAGATTTATAAGTTAACCTATTAATTAGCCCGAAATATATTAATTTCATCCAATATGACAATATGTTGTTTACCAAACAGAGCATTAAATAAAAGTTAAAAAAACAACTCCAAAACATAATAAGCTAATAGGAGTAAATATTTTACCTCTCTCGTCCATAGTTGGACCACCCGTCACAGGCGAGACAGACACGCTATTAGCGTCGTAAAAGAACGGATACGTCGCGTATCGAACGACGCAACTAGGCAACAAAACGCTACCATCAATCATAACCGCCGGTAACAACCCGATACCGATTCTCATGCACAAATTACAATCGTAACTTGTCAAATCGGGCGTACACTGTCCCAACGTATACAACACAATCGAACTACTAACATTAACAACTTTAGTAGCAAACCGGTTCGACCCATTAGCGGTCCGAACCGCAACTTCATTCATAGCACTCCCTAGGACTTCAGTGAACCGGGTTTGATTCCCGGTTATATTATTATCATTCCATAATTGGACCGATGGAGTTTGCTCCATCGTACCAATTATGGACGTATTAGAGTATCGAACCATACACTCGTCGTACCATATTATTCCAACTCCTTTGTTGGAACAATATTTCTTAGGTAAATCGGTCGTGGTCGCAGTTGCGACACAATTATTACACGCGGTGACGTTCTGGTCACCGCGACATAAATAAAGACCGTACACCGGGTTACTCGTGTTCGTGCCTGCTGAGGCCGAGTAAAACCCGGTGGGGTTCGAGGTCGCGTTGGTGGATAATGATCGAAAGACGGTTTCGAGATTTGTATGGTATTGGGTATTTGATTTGAACATGGAATCATTGAAGCAAAAATGGTCTAAATAAGTTGGATTTGAGGTAATTTTTGGAAGCATAGAGATGAGTTGGATTAGTGATATGATTAGGGAGATCATTGATTTTTTTGGCGTAAAGGAATCACGAGGATGATTTTTATACCAACGAAATAAATTAGAATTTTACCAATTAAACTAGTTGATATCTGCGTTGTCGAGATTTGTGAAGATGGCTATGTAATTATTAGTGCCATTTTTGGAAGAATGGATTGTTGTTATGTTTTAGGGGTGCATCTTGTTCTACTTGATATTGTGAGTGTTGTTGAAGTCAACGTAAGAATGATGTTTTTGATTAAATATGTGAGGGGGAATGTCATCCAATTTTGTCCGAATTCTACATCAGTAGGACCACTAGAGCGGTAAAATACATCCTTTTGAGTTTTAGACTGCTGCATGTTTAGAGATTAAACTTGAGTTTTCTCACTAAGTTAGAACAGCTCATACCAGTCGATCTAAATACTCATCATGAATCATGAGTTTAAAAAATTAATTAAGATTAAGGGAGTGATTAGATGATGTAGATTATAGTTAGTGTTTTTTGTTTAAATCAGGGTGTTCACCATCGACAACCATGTATAATCCGCTCGTCGCGGGTGCTCTTACAAAGAAGTAAACGGCTGGCCAAAAAATTGCTTCAAATCCCTGATCTTATGATTAAGAAATGAGGTGAACAATCACCACACTAAATACAGTTGGTTAAATTATTATTAGTGTAGTAAGCAAGTTTCTTCCATGGCTACTTAAAAATTGTAATGTTGACTAAGGACTAGAATTTGTGTTGTTTAATTAAAGGGATGAGATGAGATAAGGATTGTAATAATATTTGTCAACATCCGTACATTGCGTTTGTGGCCTCAAGTCCGCAACTAATTATTAAATTAATTGATGGGTGTAAACTGTGCAAGTGTGGAACATTTTTAGTCGTCGGCCATTCATATATGCGGAATCAATATAATATAAGACGGTTTTATATCGAAAAAAAGTTGTTATTGTTAACCAATGTGTTTTTTTAATATTATATGGGTCATGGGACTGTCTCGCGTGATAACTATTAACAGAGCAATATGTGCAACTACATACGAATGATAGTTATCAAAGGGTCTTAGTTTGGTGGTTAAGACCAAAGTATTGACAATTGATTACGGGTTCGAATTTCCTCTAATACATATGTTGTATTGGCCTTACGCTCCTCATTTGATACCAAAAATAAGATGGTGCTCTGAAGAGTCACAACGAGTTTAACACCTAAGAGGGGGAGGGGGTGAATTAGGTGACCTTTTTAAAATTTCAGATTTAAACTTGATAGAGTTAAGAGTCAAGCACGAAAGATGGAGTCTGAGCAACAGTATAGGCAACGGTTGCACAGACCTGCTAGTTATCGTAAGTAGTAAGCATTCGAAAGATTGATAAGAGAATGAACAAGAATGAAAACAGGCGATATAAAAAATTGGTTCAGCTCCTACTCCGGAGCCTACGTCCAACCGTTATCTTATTAAAAGTTTAGAAGCTACTCCGCTTAACTAGAACTATTACAATAAGACAACTCGCCAACCTACTCCGGTTGCAATGCTTCGAGCTACTCCGCTCAAAGACTTGACTCAAACCTAGAGCTACTCCGCTCTAAGAGTTTTTGATGTTCTACCTTTGGTTTACAGGATCAATGTCTCAAGGGTTCTCTTTTAAGAACATGGAGACTTCATTTAAGATCTAAACACAAGGTCCTTGAACATACTCATTAGGCATTAAGAGTGCTACTAGTGCTTAGGAGATAATGTCTTTGTTAAAACCTTTTTGAAGACTTTTAAAAACTTAAAACATTTGCAAAGTTACTTTGAAAAATGAAGCACAAATCAGTTTTGCAAAAGTTTGTAATGAATGCACTAAAAAGTCTTAGCAATAAATGAACCCAAGGGTCCATATTTATAGCCGAAATGCAAGGCTTCTTGAAACCCTAAAGCATGTGCTTTGCCCACCTTTTACACAATGAGATTGTCTTTACTTGGTAGGTAAAAGGGTAAGTCAAATTTTCAAGGAGGGTAAAAGGACTGGTCTGATTTCACAAGGCTCTATGATACACTCATTTAGCTAAGGAAGCATTCAACTTTCCCTCATGGAGAAACTCACTTAGCTAAATGAGGAAATAAAGCAAGATTTTACTTTCACAAAGACCAAGTCTCCTTTGAATAAGATTTTCAACTTGATTTTCTGAACTTTGATTCAAATAATAATTTATTTCAACACAAGCTGATATTTTGAAAACAATTTCAAACATTTGAAATTCTCTTTGAAAATTATCTCCGTAACTAGCACTAGACACAGGTCATGCAACAGTCTGAGAACTGTTTCATGACTTTTGCACTTTTAATGACTTAGATGAGTATGATCAATTACCTTGCTTACAACACTCTTTCTAGACTCGACTTAGATTGCTTCTCTTGCATCTTGGGACTTCTTCTTGATTTGTCTTTGATCATTCACAAGCTTGATATCATTTGCTATTAAACACAACACTTAGAAAAAAAACATTAGAAGTGATTAGGAGTAACTTGGCATCATCAACATCAAGTGTTCTAACAAATTCCCCCTTTGATGATGGCAAGTTACTCATAAAATTTTTGTCCCAAGTTCCCCCTTAGCCCATGGTGAGTCGGTCTTTGTTAACCACAATTAATAAGACATCAAGAGATACGTAATCAAGGTGATCAAGGGTTTGACAATCTTAACTTAATTAAGTTAGACTTCTAATCATGGTAGCTAAAACATTTCTACGGTGTACGTTAGCCTAAGAGTCATTGAGTAATAGCAACACAAATTTTAAAACACTTCCCCCTCTTGACATCATCAAGAAGAGAAACATACGATGATTAGGATAGCAGTTCATAGGATGCATATGAGTCTAAAAACAAGTCCAGAAAACAGAGTCAAAGGCAATACATGCATGATAATAATAATAATATTAGCAAGCTAGAAGGTAGGGGAGTGGGTTGGGTGGGGGGGTTAGGCCTCGTCCTCGGCCTCCTGCTCCTCTTGAGTCAGCCTCTCCACGAGGTCCTCATTCACAGATTTCAACTCAGCCACCTCCTCTTTCAACGACTCAATGTCCATGGCCATCTTCTTGATAAGATTCAAGACTTGATCCAACTTCTCATTAGCCAGCCCCGGTGCAACAGTTGAAGCATCTGTTCCCTTTGCACTGAACTTCTTCACCAACTTACCCTCCTTAGATGCCAATCCCATTTGAGAAAGAAGACCGGGAGTCATCTCATCACTGAGTCTTTCCACAGCAGGGCTCCCATGCATAATAAGCTTATGTTTCTTAAAGATAAGGGAGAGCCACATACCATATGGGATGAGGGTTGTTTTGTCGAACTTTCCCACCTTGATGTCCTTGGCAAGCTCATGAATGCGGAAGAATATGAGATGTGGAAGGCTTATGGGTAGACTTTTGAGAATGTAGTAGAGAAGGGTCATTTCCAGGTATGAGCACCGACCACGAGTGGAGGCATTAGGGACAAGGACACGTCTAATGAAGTTAAAGATAAAGCGATGAGGGGCACGGAGTTCAGCTCCATAGATGTTGGAGGGTCCTTCTCTCTTGATCCCGGGTCGGAGTGTTTTGGTTATATCAGTGACAATAGATGCTTCAATTTCCCCCCATGTCCCCTTAGGAAATGTATCAAGGCCAGTAGGAATAACTTTGAGGGCTGTGGCCAATTGGTCAATGGTAAGGGCAAGGGGTTTATCATTGATATAGGCAGAAAGGGTTTCTGATGCAACATCCACCCGTACGGTTGCAAAGAACTGAACGACCTCAGACACGTACACAGGGCTGTACATGTCAAGCAAATCTACCCAATGTTGGACAATCATTTCAGTTTTGAAGAAATTAAAGGCCGGAGAAGTAGCATACCAATCTTTTGGATAACGCCTACCGGTGTTGAATGAGCAAGAGAGCAACCGGTGACACTTGTCGAGCACCTCTTCGGAGAGAGGAAGATTGGAGAGATGCGCCCATACCTCATTCTTAAAAGGTTCATCAAAGGCGGTGGCAATGATAGTAGTGCAGGGGTTTGAAGGACCAACCAGCTCAGTAGTTTTGGTTTGTTTTTGAAGACGGGTTTTGGGTATGAGTTTGTTCTTTTTGGTGAGAAGACGGGTTGGTTTTTGTGGGGGCTTGGTGATTTTTGTGATTTTGGGTTTCTTTAAAGTTGAGAGAACAGTATCATCAAACTCCTCTTCTTCTCCGAACATTTCACTGATTTTTCGTTTGACATTTGATTGGTGAGTGGTGTGCATCAATGGATCAAGCCCATCATCAAACATTTCATGATCGTGAGGTTCATCCTCATTTTCATTTGTTGCAACAGTTTCCGTTTCCTTTTCTTGCTCTCCTTCTTCTTCTAGTTCATCCTCAACAGCTCGTGTTCTTCTTTCCTGGGCAACACCTTTTTTCTTCTTTTCGGGTTCAACTCCCTTTTTCTTTCCCATATCTTTCTTTGCATTTTCTTTCTCTTTTTCAATTTCATTAGCATTTCTTTTTCCCTTACCTTTCTTTCCCTCTCTTTCCTTTTCAGTTGTTTCTTCCTCATTTTCTTCACTCTCCTCAACTCCTTCATCCTCTTCATTCTCTTTCTCACTTTCATTTGTTTCCTCTTCTCCTTTTTCACTTTCAACAACCTCCTCTTCTGTTTCCTCGTTCGTGTTTTCATGGTCGGATTCGGACACTGAGGGAACATCCATAGGTACTCCCATATTTTTCTTCGTGGGAACTCCCTTTTTCGAGCCAGGTTTGGGCTTTGGACCGGCCGTAGTTTTTGCCTTGGTTTTGGCAGCGGTGGTTTTGGCAGTGGTGGTTTTGGCAGGGGATGCGGGTGAGGTCATGGTGAGTTTTGCAACGTATTTTGGGTTGTAGGTGTTGGCAAGGTTTTTCAGTTCACGACTTATGTTTTTGGGAGGCATTTTAGGAAGGTTTTATGGTGAAGATGACGGTTGAAAGAAGATGGGAAGGTTAGGGAGAGAGGGAAGTAGTTTTTAATTTTTGAATTAAGGTAAGAGAGAGGGAGGGAGGTTAATAACTGAAGGATAAAAGGGGATTAGACGGTTTTGGGGTGGTTGAGTGTAAAGGATTAAATGGGGCGGTTTATGGGTATTAATGAGGTGATTTGTGATAGCAAAAAGTATTGATTTGATGGGTCATAGCTAGCTTTAATGGATAAACACATGCATGCCTACTTTCTTTGTTTTCTTAACGGACTTGCATTAAAAACCGTACACAAACACAAATAACATTTTTAAACCGATCTACGTATATTCTCGACTCTAGTCAATCATTTAGGAGACGGAAATTATTTAATGTCACGCATCACTCAACAAACCAATTTCCAACCTAAGTTTTACGAATTGTTCTCTTTCTAACGGTTTTGTAAAAATATCCGCAATTTGATTTTCGGTTTTACAAAAGTTAAGACATATCGTTCCTTTTTCGACTTGATCACGTAAAAAATGATGCCTTATCTCAATGTGTTTGGTCCGAGAGTGTTGTATTGGGTTCTTAGAAATATTAATTGCACTAGTATTATCACAAAAAATAGGAGTGGATTCGAAATTAATACCGAAATCGTGCAATTGTTGACGAACCCATAGGATTTGTGTGCAACAGAGTGCAGCACTGATGTACTCGCTTTCGGCCGTTGATAGAGACACGGTATTTTGCTTTTTGGAGGCCCACGTGAGCAAGCATGGGCCCATGAACGTGGCAATTCCCGACGTGCTCTTACGATCTAACATGCATCCCGCATAATCGGCATCGGAAAACCCTACAAGATCAAGATCATAGTAAGAAGGATACCAAAGATATAGGTGTTGGGTTCCGATCAAGTATTTAAAGATCCTTTTTACGGCTTTGAAGTGAGATTCCTTAGGGTTAGCTTGAAAGCGAGCACATACACAAACACTATATTGAATATCGGGTCGACTTGCGGTTAAGTAAAGTAATGAACCGATCATACCTCGATACACCTTTTCACTAACACTCTTACCATTAGGATCAAGATCAAGTTTGAGGTTAGATACCATAGGTGTAGCAACGGGTTTCGCATTGGTCAACCCGAACTTACTCAACATTTCCTTCACATACTTTTGTTGATGGATCATGGTGCCTTCTTCTTTTTGCTTGATTTGAAGGCCAAGAAAGAACCCTAGTTCTCCCATCATGCTCATTTCAAACTCAGATTTCATTAGACTTGCAAAATAATCATAAAGAGCTTCACTTGTTGCACCAAAGATTATGTCATCGACATATACTTGCACAAGCAACATTACATCTGAGTGTGCCTTAATGAACAGAGTTTTATCAACCGAACCACGTACAAAACCATTTTCCAAGAGAAATTTTGAAAGCCTATCATACCATGCTCTAGGAGCCTGTTTTAAACCATATAGAGCTTTATCAAGTTTGTAAACATGGTTCGGTGATTCATTATCCAAGAAACCCGGTGGTTGTTCAACAAAAACTTCTTCATTTAGATAGCCATTTAAGAACGCGGATTTTACATCCATTTGAAAAAGTTTTACGCCATGATGAGCTGCGAAGGCAACGAGAATTCGTATGGCTTCAAGTCTAGCTACCGGTGCAAAGGTTTCGTCGAAATCAATTCCCTCTTGTTGGTTATACCCTTGCACCACTAGCCTTGCTTTGTTCCTTACGATTTCTCCGTTGTCATCTAGCTTATTTCGAAAAACCCACCTAGTGCCAATGACAGTCCGATTTGACGGCCTAGGGACAAGATGCCATACCTCACTTCTTTTGAATTGGTCCAACTCTTCTTGCATGGCCAAGATCCAACAAGGATCTTCGAGGGCATTTGAAATGTGGTTGGGTTCAATTTGTGAGAGGTAGGCATTGAAGGCACAAAAGTTTCTGAGTGATGATCTGGTTTTTACCCCTGAATCAAGGTCACTGGTCAGGTTATCAAGAGGATGAGAGCTTTGGTGTTTCCATTTCCTTGGTACGGTGGTGTTAGGAGCGAGAGCTTGTTCATTCTGTTCTGATGCAACAGTTTCAGGGTCTGTTGTGTGGGGAGGATTTTGTGAGGGAATTTGGGCATTGATGTTTGTGGGATCAGAGGGTGATCCTTGGCTTTCTTCACCAGCTCTTGATGTGCTAGCTTCATCTGAGGGTGAAGGACCTTCAATTCCCCCTGAGTTTTGGCCTGCTCCCCCATGCAACGGTTCCTCTGACTGTTGTTCAGTATCCTCAGCTTCTAACACATGGTCCATATCATGACGGACCATTCCAAGTTCAAATTCATCATCCTCGTCTTCATTGTTTACCTGTTCAGGGGACACAAAAAGACTAGATTCGTCAAACACGACATGAATACTTTCTTCCATTTTCATAGTCCTTTTGTTAAAGACCTTGTAAGCCTTGTTATGGTTAGAATATCCCACAAAAATTGCTTCATCACTACGGGCATCAAATTTTCCAAGATTATCTTTCCCGTTATTGTGAACAAAACATTTACATCCGAAGCATTTTAAATATGAGACATTTGGTTTTCTTCCACGTAGAATTTCATAAGGTGTTTTGTTGGTGATTTTTCTAATCATGACTCGATTATAGACGTAACACGAGGTGTTTACGGCTTCGGCCCAAAAATTTCTTGGAACCTTAGAGCTAATGATCATGGTCCTAGCCATATTTTCCAAGGTTCGATTCATTCGTTCCACAACTCCGTTTTGTTGTGGAGTTCGTGCGGCCGAAAAGTTATGGCTAACACCGTTTTCATTGCAATAAGTTTCAAAAGAGGAGTTCTCAAATTCGGTTCCATGGTCGGACCTTAAGGCTCCAAGTTTGAGTGAAAATTTGTTTTCGACCATTTTGAGCCAAATTAAGAACTCACTAAAGGCTTTATCTTTGGTTCCAAGAAACAACAACCATACATATCTAGAACAATCATCAACAATAACACAAATGTAATTACTACCACCTTTGCTTGTGATACGCATGGGTCCGCAAAGGTCAATGTGAACAAGTTCTAAGACACGAGATGTGCTAACACAATGTTTAGATTTGAATGAACTTTTAACTTGTTTTCCTTTGACACAATCATCACACAAGGAGTTAAATTTGAAGTTAATGATGGGTAAGCCTTCAACTAGGTCAAGTCTTCTAAGGTTGTTTAGTGTCCTAGCATTCACATGTCCTAACCTCTTATGCCAAAGCCACGGGTCATTTTTGTGAACACTCATGCATAAAAGAGTTTGACTAGACAAAGAACATAAATCAATCATATACACATCCTTGACACGCTTACCTTCGAGAATTAACTCCCTTGTCTTACCATTCAAAATTTTACACACATGAGCATGAAATTCAACGATATTACCTCGATCACACAATTGTGAAATGCTAAGGAGATTGTGTTTTAATCCTTTGACAAGCAGCACTTTGTCCACGCATAGTGATTTTGACTTACCAACTTTTCCGATACCAACAATTTCACCTTGTTTGTTATCGCCAAAAGTCACCATGCCTCCATTGTAGGCTTCTAGCGAGAGGAATTGGCTTTCTTCCCCCGTCATGTGACGAGAGCATCCACTGTCTAAGTACCAATTGCTGCTGCCTCCCACTAATGCCTACGCAAATTCAAACAGTTAGTTTAGGAACCCAAACAAGTTTGGGTCCCTTCTTAACACTCAAAACCGAGTCTTTTCTAACCCACGTTTTTTGTGCTTCATTGGTGTTTCTTGCTAGATCATGTTTTCGTTTAGGACATTCATTGAACTCATGACCTGTCTTTCCACAGTAGTTACAGATAATGTACTCAGGTAATCCAGCATACTTTCGCCTTCTGAAATCGGTTTGGCTTGGGTCCTGGTTTCGGATGCAACAGTGAGTGCTCCTGTTGCCTCTGAAACCAAGTCCAGCATTTTTCAAGGCTTTCTCATTTTCCTGAGATTGTTTTAACAGAAATTCCAAGACATTTTGACTTCCTTCCCATTTGAGATAAAACTGTTTTGCATCATGCAATTATTTGGTCAAGGTCTCTATCCTTCCTAGATGAGTTAGATTTAGTTTTTCGACTTTTTCTAATTTTGCTTTGGTATGACTCACTTCATCTCCTAACAATGATGCAACTTCCTCTAGTTGTTTGTTGTCTAGCTTGTATGAAGTGATTTCCATTAAGAGGGAGTTACGTTCCTTGGTAAGTGAGGATACCATTCCTTTTAGAGACTCGACTTCTTTACAAAGATCAGTTTCAACAGGACAGTGATCTGTTACATGAGCTGTTTCAGTTTTACTCATAAGATTTTGATTTTGTTTCCTAAGCAACTTTACTTCCTTCTCAAGTTGGGTTATAGTACATGTTTGGTCTACCTCAGTTAAAGTTTCCTTTAGGTTGACATTTTCTTCAGCTATACTCTCAATTTCATCTTGCATGACATTTAGCTTAATGTTTTGGACACGACACTTATCTATGAAATCATCTAAAAGAAGACAAATTTTGTCTTTGGAGAAAGTGCGGGCCTTTCTCTTTAGACTATTTACCTCATCTTCAGAATCTGAGTTAGAGTCAACGGAATGAGCCATAAGACAAACGGCGGTTTCCTTCTTCGCTGATTTCGAGGTTTCGGTTTTCGATTTTGAAGAAATGCATAACTTGGCGTCCAATTCTTCCTCAAGGACTTCATCCTCATCGGAATCAGACATGCCCCATATAGCTGTCATTACTTTGCTCTTGTAGTCACGTTTAGCATGCTCACGTTTTTCCTTGGACTTAATCTCGTCCCACTTTGGGCATTCTTTGATTTGGTGACCCTTGTCACCACATTTGAAGCAACCAAAGGTAGAACTTGATCTCCTCTTAGGGAAACGTCTTTTGCTAGCATTGTTGAACTTTTGTGACCCTCGACCATTTATTATGCCGGCCATGTTTTTGGTAAACATAGCGAACTCGACATCCTCATCCTCCTCATCGCTTGAGAGAGCATTTAGAGCGAGTCCCTTTCCCTTTGAACTCTCCTGAGAGCGTTTAGTAAGTGAGAGCTCATGGGCCATGAGAGACCCCATTAGTTCATTTAGGGAAAGTGCGGCAAGGTCTTTGGCCTCCTCAATAGCCGTCACCTTCGGTTGCCACTTTTCAGTTAGGCTTCGAAGGATCTTTCGGACTAAATCCTCGGATTCAAAGTTTCGACCTAGGCTTTTAAGTTCGTTAACAATGCATGAGAAACGTGACGACAGACTGTTGATTGACTCATCTTTTCCCATGTTGAACATCTCATACTGTTGCATGAGAAGATCAACACGGTACTTCTTGACTTGAGATGTACCCTCATGAGCGAGGCTTAGGGTATCCCAGATTTCTTTTGCGGAAGTACAACCTGATATACGATTTATCTCTTGATCACCGATGCCATATTGAAGAATGGACATGGCTCTAGAGTTTTTCTCGATTTTCTTGTAATCGTTTTCGTTGTACTTTTCCTCATCTTTTGGTGTCGTTTTTCCATCTTTATCTGTAACCTCAACCTTAAGTGGGCCCTTTTGAATGATCTTCCAGCATTCATAGTCAACCCCTTTTACGTAGTGTTCCATGCGGTGTTTCCACCAAGCATAGTTTTCACCTTTGAAGATTGGGTACTTAGTGTGTTTAGACTCGTCCATGACTACGGATCTTTCTCTTTGGTGGTAAGACCTAAATCAAGAGCACGAGGCTCTGATACCAATTGAAGAGTCACAACGAGTTTAACACCTAAGAGGGGGAGGGGGTGAATTAGGTGACCTTTTTAAAATTTCAGATTTAAACTTGATAGAGTTAAGAGTCAAGCACGAAAGATGGAGTCTGAGCAACAGTATAGGCAACGGTTGCACAGACCTGCTAGTTATCGTAAGTAGTAAGCATTCGAAAGATTGATAAGAGAATGAACAAGAATGAAAACAGGCGATATAAAAAATTGGTTCAGCTCCTACTCCGGAGCCTACGTCCAACCGTTATCTTATTAAAAGTTTAGAAGCTACTCCGCTTAACTAGAACTATTACAATAAGACAACTCGCCAACCTACTCCGGTTGCAATGCTTCGAGCTACTCCGCTCAAAGACTTGACTCAAACCTAGAGCTACTCCGCTCTAAGAGTTTTTGATGTTCTACCTTTGGTTTACAGGATCAATGTCTCAAGGGTTCTCTTTTAAGAACATGGAGACTTCATTTAAGATCTAAACACAAGGTCCTTGAACATACTCATTAGGCATTAAGAGTGCTACTAGTGCTTAGGAGATAATGTCTTTGTTAAAACCTTTTTGAAGACTTTTAAAAACTTAAAACATTTGCAAAGTTACTTTGAAAAATGAAGCACAAATCAGTTTTGCAAAAGTTTGTAATGAATGCACTAAAAAGTCTTAGCAATAAATGAACCCAAGGGTCCATATTTATAGCCGAAATGCAAGGCTTCTTGAAACCCTAAAGCATGTGCTTTGCCCACCTTTTACACAATGAGATTGTCTTTACTTGGTAGGTAAAAGGGTAAGTCAAATTTTCAAGGAGGGTAAAAGGACTGGTCTGATTTCACAAGGCTCTATGATACACTCATTTAGCTAAGGAAGCATTCAACTTTCCCTCATGGAGAAACTCACTTAGCTAAATGAGGAAATAAAGCAAGATTTTACTTTCACAAAGACCAAGTCTCCTTTGAATAAGATTTTCAACTTGATTTTCTGAACTTTGATTCAAATAATAATTTATTTCAACACAAGCTGATATTTTGAAAACAATTTCAAACATTTGAAATTCTCTTTGAAAATTATCTCCGTAACTAGCACTAGACACAGGTCATGCAACAGTCTGAGAACTGTTTCATGACTTTTGCACTTTTAATGACTTAGATGAGTATGATCAATTACCTTGCTTACAACACTCTTTCTAGACTCGACTTAGATTGCTTCTCTTGCATCTTGGGACTTCTTCTTGATTTGTCTTTGATCATTCACAAGCTTGATATCATTTGCTATTAAACACAACACTTAGAAAAAAAACATTAGAAGTGATTAGGAGTAACTTGGCATCATCAACATCAAGTGTTCTAACATGCTCGAGATCCAAAACCCGAATTGACCCAACCAGAATCTTAATGTACCCGATTTATAAAAGAACCGAAACGACAAGTACACAATGTTATAATAACTAAGGTAATTCGAAAATGATCCGATCTGACCCGATCCGAAGTAACCGGACAACGGGTCACCCGAATTGAAGTATCCGAAGTGACTCAACTCGAACCGGAATGTATGAGCAAAGTGAATCAACAAGTCAAACAATGCTTTAAAAAAGCATTTGTTAAACAGCTTTTCTTGTGTAGCTACACTAACACTCTTCTGAAGTCGTCGAGCCAAAATATTTTTAGTCAAACATTTGGGATCGCAAATACGTAGTACAATTTCTTCAGTGACGAAAGAGCGTACGTGTGATACTATTAAGTCAACGTTAACAACATACCACTGATACCAGTACACACACAGGACAAGGTTGCATAGTTCAAAGCTGGTTAGCTCATCCTCAAACCTAGATCTGGCATCATGGTTCAGATCCGAATAACCCGACTTGAAAAAGCTAACCCGGGATCCAAGAAGAACCCAAACTTGCTTGATCCGAATATGGCCTGAAACTCGAATTGACCTTCCCTGACCCAGACCCGAACATTGCCTGATCCAATGTTGACCCAATCCGAAAAGACCCCACTCATAATTGACCCGATCCCAAATGACCCAAACTAACCTGGTCCATACCCAACCTGATTGACCCGTTTTGCCAGGTCGTCAAACCGAATCGTTTGTACGGAATTATCTCCGTTTACAAACTAGGTTATCAGAATTGAGAAATGACTAATAGTCCGTAATAGATTTCATCGAAAATTGTGCACCTAGTGAGTCATTTTGCTTTATACCATCGTATTAGAAGAAAAAGACCGAAAAAAAGAACAAGGACGGCAATCTGGCAGTCATCATGGTAATAAAATTAACGAGTAGCATTATTTGATTTCTACTTTGTAAATGTATTTCTCCCATCAGATTTATACAAAATTCTGGCACAAATCAGACTTACAAATACAAGCGGCGAAAAATGAGACTCGTCTTGGCAATGTCTAACTAATGATCAGATGGATATGAAACAATGTGTCAGAAAGCGAGTCTACGTAAGGCGCCTAATAAGTTAATGGAAGGGAACATTGAGGACGTTCATTCAGTCGTCTTCTTCAGATTCAAGAACAGGCATGAGATTCAAAGCGCTAGAGCCGAGATGAATACCTCTAATGAAGCCACCGTATCCCGTCTTGATCCTATGACAAAGGACTAAGATTGAATCCCATAATGCAGTTCTTCCCTGAAATTAGAGCACAGAAGAAAGATACACGGCTAAGTTTTCTGGAATAGAACTCGCATCATTACAACAACAACATCCAGAGCCTTAGTCCCAAAATGTTTTGAGGTCGGCTGACATGAATCATCCTTTGGTGCTGTCCAGGGTGAACTCTCATCTCGACAAGAGAAAAAAAAAATAAAGAAAAGAAAAAAAAACGGAAGTGGAGTGAAACCAAAAATGAAAGATAAAGGGGTTTTATAGATTTTAAATCGAACTTATCACATGTATAAAAACCCAAAAAAATAAATCAAGAATAAAGTTTAAAATGATTTTGAAAAACGAAGTAAAATTTAATATAGGAGTTTCTGAAATAGAACTCGCATCATTCAGAGAATAAAATACAACAATGCATGCTATTATAAAGCAAATACCTGAAGACAGAAATGTGGCTTCTTCTCCCAATACATAACAAATGATGGCGGTGATCGTCTTTCAATAACAAGAACAGTTGCTCCCGGATGAATTACTGAGGGGACAGCTGAAATTACAGCAATATATTTCTCAGGAAACCGTTCTTTAGGAGGCAGAACTCCCAAAAAAAGAGGGTTCTTGCTAGAATGAGCTCCGGAATATGCCGCAGGATCAACATGTAGCATCCATTTTGGATACTCCAGGAAAGCACAAAATAAATATAAGAGCAAATGTGAGTCGGTGGGAAGCTCGAGAGTCCACTTCTTCTTCAACTTACTAGAAGCCTCTTCTTTCCGCATGTATTCGTAATTCTTTAAGCAAGTTCCTTCGGCCAATTCTACGAATATTTCGAAAACAAGGAGACAATGAGGTATTTTCTATAAAACAATTTCATATTCTTCATCCATCAAAGTTTTATTGTACCCGATTAACTTTGGTCATTAATTTTTCCGAGTATATGTAAAATTTATCACGTTTGATTCATAAAAGCAGCTACCGAGTATTTTCATGTTGTCATTTTTCATTGTGACACCAAGTTGAATCACTAAAATAAAAAGGGACCGAAAAAATGCAATAAAGGGAGTACTAAATAGAGATCTTGGTACGGGAAATAGCAATATAATTACCCTTAATTCTCTGAGTTGTATATTCGGCTGGAATACTACTTTGTGGTAGTAAACCCTTGACTAACTCTCCTTTCATCAAAGCAAGCAGCCGCTGGTGTTCTGTGATGGCATCTACACACTCCTGCATGATAGGATGATATGCGTTTTGCTGGGGAGTTTGCTGCTGATTGAAAGAACTCCTATCTACGAATATAAATATTACACAAATGTGAGCAAAAATCACACCCACCGTAAAAAAACAAAAAAAAGATCACGACTAAAATGGAGGAAAGATAAGCATACTCATCAATGCATCTAACGATTGCATGAGGGAAGCTCGGAGCTGATTAAGTAGTGCATCTTCATCTGGAGTGAATGTTGGTTGCCATTCTTTAGTACAGTCAACTGGAGTAGGAGCTCCAACGCTGGATGAATCGCAACCTACTGGAGTCACAGTAATTGATACGCCTAATCTAGCCGCAGCTTGCATCACCTAGAAAAAACAGATGACGTTGAAGACAAATTCATGAATACCATGTATAATGAAAAATGGAAGAAAAGCGAAAACACAAACCTTAGTATGACTATTTTCAATTTTACCAAGTAGAGGACTCAGTAAAACAGAAGAAAACCATTGCCGAAGATGGTCTCGCCAATCTTCAATTTGTGGGTAAATGCCTATATGCTTAAATGCTTCAATAGACTCTTCCATTGACATTGGTGAAGGAATTTCGCCTTCTCCTTTCTTAGGAGGTGTAGTATATTTCTGTGAACTAGGCGACATCCTCACAGGTCTCAAGGGTGTTGTCCTTGTCGTTCCTGACGTATTAGCAGCACCAGATATCGTAATAGGACTACTAATTCCATATCCATTTCGAAGAGGGGGTGGAGTTGCCAATTTCTCTGCTGATTCCGCGATCTTCTTGTCAATGTCTGCCAGAAAGTGCTCAAGTTCATCTTCTGTTATCAACTCTTTAATAGGAGACCCTCTATTGTTTGACTTTGACCAAGGTGTTGAGAGAAAGTTATCTATACCATTACCAGGTGATGTCTTAATTGAAGATTTATGGGAAGAAGTTGGAGACATACGAAAAGAAATTGGAGAATTTAGTGATTTTGGCGGGATTCCGAAAGATTTACTTCTAGCAGAGTTAGAGATGGAGTTGTCAGAACGAATTAGTGACGGACGACTTGGACTTGTGGCCAACTGATGAAGAGGAAATAGAGGATCGGAAGATTTTGACACTGGTGGTTTGCTGGGTGTTGATGATTCTAATTTCTGCGACTTTGACTCGACTCCCAACCAGCGCAATTGACGACTTGAAAGAGAGGTGTCGACCTTGGTTTTAACATTTTTTTTCATTCTTCTAGAAGCAATAGCTTTGACAATGGCAGTAACTGCTCCAACGAAAACCAAACCCGTCACCATTCTTGCTACCTGAAGTAATAGATCTGCAGCAAGAAAATGATAAAGTTAACGTGGACCTAAAATACATGGCAGGCAGATAAATATAACAATATATCCGAGGTTAAAGTATCCAATTACAGGCAGATACTTACAAGCTATCTGTTCCGAAGCATTCCCGACTTTAATCATGGCAGCAATTACATTCTGCCTGCATTCCCAAACACAAGAAGAGATGTCAATAGCAGGTCTAGCACTCTAGCACCTCATGAAAAAAAAAACGTGAAAAGTAACTTTACAAATATCAACCACCAGCTTAAGTGTGTTTTCTTTGTTAAAGATGACCCATTAAAACTCTTGAATAAGCTATCTTACAACCAGCCAACACCGAAACTGAACCAGTGTGTCGATTGCAACTCTTTGCACTCCATTTCTATACAAAGAAAGAAGCTTTAACAAAAAGACAACAATCATGACAGCTTCAGATGGAGAAGGCTCACTCAGCCAAAGGAGATCAATGCTTACGGGTGTGTTTCGAGTGAGGGATTTGGAAAGAAAGAAACGGGAGGGAGAGTAGGGGATTTAACCCTGTTTGGATAGCAAATAAGGGTGGACGGAAATGGAGGGGGGGATTTGGAGGGACTCATTTTCTCTCCTCCAGGCAAAACAAAATCTCTCCACGATTGGAAAGTTTTGGAAGAAAATTGTATCCAAACACCTACACGGCTACACCCCATTCCCTCTCCCCTCCCTTTCCCTCCCATTTTGGAATCCAAACAAGGCCTAAAAGTTGGTAAATCAGAAAATCATGGCTCCAAAATTACCTGAGACGGTTGATCAAATTCTTGCATGAGATTCTAAAGTACCCAGTAGACCATTATTGTTGAAAAGACCTTAATAGTTAATGCTAAATTGATGATTAGGGGCGAAGGGAGTGCATTATAAAATCATTCAAAAACAAATAGTGGTTTGAGCACGTAATATGCAAGGAATATCACGTAAATCAAATTAATTCAAAACAACCAATGATTACACGTAACCAGTAAACACGCGCATCCATTCAAGTCCATATACGTAGCTAACACATTTCCATTACTATGGTTAATTCTCATTCACATTAATAGCCAATACCCGGTTTCCCGAATTCTTAACAAATTTGGTAACAAATAGGAAAAAACCGTGCTTTGATTTTTCAACTGCGAAATAAGTAAACCAGCAGGCAGCAGCAGTGACAATAACGGTAACTGGCTTTTTGATGTTACCAATATGTTAATAATTATTTACAGAGAAAATTCAAAACACTTGAAAGAAAAATATGTTGCGCGACTTCCCTTCACCCACATTCGAACATATAAAACCAAAATCTCACGAGTTCAGCATATCAAGAAATCCCAAAGCTTAATATCGAAACAAACGAACATCTCTTTCCATAACTCTTTTCAATATAAACCCTAACTAAACCCGCAAATTACCATCTGAAGCATAGTAAACGACAAAATTAACATCACGGCAATAAATCAACCAACCAATGCATAATTAACCGAATTTTCATGCTACATTACTCCCTGACTTCAAACCCCAATCGCAAATTACACTCAATCAATTACAACATAAACCCTAACTAAAACAATCAAAAGCATAGGAAACAGCTTAATACCCGAAATAAAGAACATAACTTTCCATAACTCATTGCAACATAAATCCTAACTAATCCCTAAAACCTGCAAATCACCTTCAGAAACCTAGCAAACAGCAAAATTAACCTCACAGCTATCAGCCAATAAATCAATCAATCAATCAACCAACTAATCCCTAAAACCTGCAAATCACCTTCAGAAACCTAGCAAACAGCAAAATTAACCTCACAGCTATCAGCCAATAAATCAATCAATCAATCAACCAATGCGTAATTAACCTAATTTTCATGCTACATTCAATTGCAAATTACACTCAATTAATTACAACATAAACCCTTACTAAACCCTAAAACCCACAAATCCCAATCAAAAGCATAGGAAATAGCTTAATACCCAACATAAAGAACAGTTCTTTCCATAACTCATTGCAACATAAATCCTAACTAAACCCTAAAACCCGCAAATCACCATCAGAAACCTAGCAAACAGCAAAATAAACCTCACAGCTATCAATCAATCAATCAATCAATCAATCAATCAACCAATGCCTAATTAACCTAATTTCTATGCTACATTAGCTCCACATTCAGGTCTCAAATCACAAATTGCACTCATTTAATTATACCAATTGTTCCACCTCTATTCAATCAAATTAAATTCAAAGTGGCATTCAGCTGATGAAACAGCACAGAATAGACTCTCTGTTTCATTCATACCTTTATTAAAAAAAAACCGTCCCAGTCAATTGTTTACCTTATTATTTTTTAACACGATTTTAAACAAATGTAAACAAATGACCGGCACAAAGAAACAATACTCGCTCGTAAAAGTGAGGGAGATGAGAGAGAAGGGAAATAATACCAGGACGAAAAGAAGAAAAGGGCGGTGACGGAGGCGGCGAAAAAAGAGAAGAGAAGGAGGAAAGAGGGAGGTGTAGGACGGCGGCTGGTGGCAGTTAGGGCGGCGGAGAAGGTTGGGTTTTGATACGTTACGAATTTTCCGGGATTCGCCGGCGGCGGCGGCGAAGAAGAAACAGCTCCTACTCCTCCTCCGCCAGCAACGGTGGCTGCCATGGTGATGAGAGAGAAAGAGGGCAGAGATTCTAGAGAGGGAATGGGAGTGAAGTGTCCGAGTGTTTGTCCAAAGTTTGAATACCTGGGGTTATAAATCGGCACAAATTCTAGTTTAAAACGGATTTATCCGGGGTAATCACGGGTAAATCAATGCTTAATAATTCTATTTTATTATTTCAAGTTAATTTCATTATTAATTTTCACATATTATTTTATAGAAAAATATTGATAAATATTATTAATCGCAAATAAATACATTCTAAATAATTTATGGATTAAATTGATTTTATGAATTAAAATGATTCTGAGTTGAGCTGTTAATTAGATGATTCTGGTAAAAGGCGAGGAGAAGTGGTTATATATTGCTTAGTTTCGTGGATAAGAATGTTAATTGATGCGGTTATAGGCTTTTTAAATTCCGTCTAGGACTATATATGCATTAATAAAGTGAAATTTTTCACATAAATCGTAATTTTTTTGTGTTGTTATTTGCTACGACATTTGTAACCTGTACATTGATTGTGAAAAGCGGTTTACGTGATGACATTCAAGTAGTTTTATAATCTCTTTCCTTAAATTGTAATTATATAGTATAAAATAATTATTAACTCATAAAATACTCGGTAGTTAGTGTGTGGAGTATATTTCTCGACAAAACTAATTTAAAATCTCATTAATTCTTAACAATCCTTCATTATCTTGCTTAAAAAAAAATCCTCGCTATTTCTTAAAAACTTACTTGATAAAATAATTAGTGAACTGTAAAATCGTTTTACTCGAAAATAGTGTAACGTAAAACCGATTCAAATCACAAAAAAATTATACAACTTTCGTTAACGGAAACGGGTTCAAATCACAAAAAAAATCATACCACTTATTTTGCTTGCCTGTATTCATAACTCTCGCCAACTTTTCCGTCTCCCAAACGTCACGCTCACGCTTACAAGTATGTAACATTTCACAACTCTCGCTAACTTTCCCGTCTCCTCACGTCACAACTTACAAGGTTGTAACGGATTTTGTCCGTCATAAATGAATTTTGTATCCTAATCCATATTATCGTAAAAGATCGTGCAAAGGTGTTGAATTGACTTCCACAAAAAAAGAAGAAAAAACTTCGTCTCCAACTCTGGTTCTCGTCTGCTCTGTACACTTCATAGGAGATTAAACACAGAAATTGCCATGGCGAAATTGCTTGTAAGAAACATGAACTTGATCTCCAAAACTCCAGCATTCCATGGCTTCCCAAAAACTATGGACTTGCATTGTTCAGCTAACTCCATTGTTAATAGAACTTCAATATATAATAAGCTCAGTATGTTTCACACCTCAACTACTAAATCTGGTAATTTCTCTGCTTAATTTAGCTGTTATGTTTTAGTGTGTTGTATTTAATTATACGGGTAGGGTTGTATTTTGGAGTATATGCGGTGTTTTAGCTTATATGGTGTTGCACTCCAGGTGTTTGTTGAAATGCGTATGTGAGAAGGGAAAGGGATTATCTTTGGATGAAGTATGTTGGCATTGTGGTGACTTGTGAAGAATTTGATGAGCGAATTGATGTTGAGATTGGAGAGATTAGAGAGATGGATGTTGTATCGTATTTTCCGCGGGGTTGCAATTAAATGGTTTGTTGAAATGCCTATGTGATAGGAAAAGAGATTATCTTGGGGTGAAATTATGTTGGTAATGTGGTAATTTGAGAAGGGATTGGTTATTGTTGAGCACATTGATGTTGAGAGTTGAGAGATTTGTTAGTGTAATTTCAGGGATGTTGCATTCAAAGTGTTTATTGAAATGCGTATTTGAGAGGAAAAGAGATTATCTTGGGGTGAAGTATGTTGGCAATGTGCTTTGGTGTTGAGATTTGAGAGATTTGTTTATTGATGTGTTTGGTCGTAGTTTTCGTGATGTTGCATTAAAAGTGTTTGAAATGTGTATATGAGAGGAAAAGAGAGTATCTTTGGGTGAATTATGTTGGCAATGTGGTAGTTTGGAAAGCATATGATGAGTGCATTGATGTCGAGATTTGAGAGATTTGTTCATTGATGTGTTGTATCACAATTTTTACGTTGTTGCATTCCAAGAGTTTAGTTTAATCGCCTATGTGAGTAAAAAATGAATGCATCTTGGGACAATTCACTTCATCATTAGCTTTTTTGGAGATGAGTTTGTGGGTATACTGCTTTTGACGAATTGAGTATTTTGTGGTATGCAGGATAGGATGAGAATCTGCCGATTAATTAAACTTCAATGTACAGTTATTTGAAAAAGTCCATATACTAGTCTTGAACTCTCTACTAATTAGCGCAAACTCTTAAGGATGCTTATGATCGAGATTATGTGTTATCCTGGAATATTGGAGATCCATAATGGGTTATTCTTAGGTTGTTTGAGTTGTAAAATTCCCGAGTTGTTTTCGAAACTGCTTTGAGTATTGATGACATGGTCTTGTCTTGAATATGTAGCCTATGTTCCATTATCTAATTAGAAGAGTGAAAGGGAAAGGTGGATGATCAAGAGTTCCACTGTGGGTTATTCATTATTGTTGTTTCCTTAGGTGGATTCCTGAAATCGTAGAATTGTGGACTGGTTTAGTACACTGCTCTTGGCAGGTTTTGTATTGCTATTATGAGAATGTAAATCTTCTTACATTCTATTCTCTTGCTTTCAAGATTAGAAGATGGAACGGTGGATTATCAGGATTTTCAGAAGTGGAGTAATGGAGGTGGCCTTTGTCACAAGTCTGCATGCATTGATCCCTCCGCAGTGATCGAAATTGGGGCCGTTGTCCACCCGAGAGCTATATTGGGTGAAAATGTTCACGTTGGGTCAGGAGCTGTCATTGGAGCTAATGTGACAGTTGGTCGTTCTTCTAGACTTGGGTATGTTTTCTCCCTGTTCGCAGTTAATTTTTTCTACAAAAATAAAATTGAAGAGGTAACAAGACGCTGACACTTGAGTTATTGGGTATCAAATTTGAAGCATCTTACTGTTCCAAATTTCCAATCCCACCATTATGCTAGGCTTGTGATCAGTGAAAGCAAGATGATAGTTTTTGTGCAAGGCAAAGGGAATGGAGGGTGGTAGAAATGCCATCTTGTTGATGAGATGCAATTATTTAATTATTAACGCTGTAGTTTTGAAATAGTGCTTTTTCCGTGAGTGACTCTTTGATCCTCTCCAGGTACAATGTTTCGCTCAGTAACTGCTTCATAGGTGAATCTTGTATTGTCCACAATGGAGCATGCATTGGCCAAGATGGTAAATATAATATGCTGTTTGCTTCTTGCATTTAATAGTTACGTTGCGATCTTGTGAATTAAAATATGGACTTATTGGAATTCTAATGACCACTTTATATCCAAGGAAGTTTACTGATTTGGTCAAAACTCCCAACTGGACAACGTCGCCGAAAAACTTAGAATTGTTGCTTGCCTATATGGCTGCACAATGACTTTTGATGTGCTATCATTGATATTGCAGGATTTGGGTTTTTTGTAGATGAACATGGAAACATGACAAAGAAGCGTCAGGTTGTTGTCTTTGATCAAAATCTCATTTATGACGTGTCACCAAGCTTGTGACGTCTCACAACCGATTTAAATAAATTTATAAAAGGAAAGGTGGTTGTAAGAGGTCACAAGTACCTTTTCGTCACAAGCAAGAATAGTTGTTTTTTAACTCCATATCTGTCAAATTGCCTTAATCTTCTAATCCCCTTTTCCCTATAAAATGCAAACTGCTGATGGCTCTTACATTTGTATACAATATTTTCTGTTTGCCATCCACCCATCAAGAAATATTTACCCTCTTTGTTAAAGATTTACAGAAAATCAACAGATTTTGATTTTTTGGAAAGCAACTTTTAAAATTCCATGCAGATTCTACCTGAAGTGTATAAATGTGTAATCCGTCTAGCTCAACCCTAACTGTATTCATTTGTTTTTCTTCAGACACTCTATGCAAGAATAGGAAATCATGTAGAAATTGGTTCAAACACGTGCATTGATAGGGGAAGGTATGCTATGTTCTAAGGTCAACTCTCTAGATTTATGTCTCACATCAAGATGTTAACTTGACTTTGGTTTTTTCTTCTTTTTCTTCTTCCTTTGAATTTCACGAACTTCTCACTACAACTGACACTCTGCGTAAACATTTTCCACTATATTACAGTCATAGAGACACAACAATAGGGGATTATACTAAGATTGATAATTTAGTTCAGGTGATTTTGTACTCACTCTGCTTTCTGGTATTGCTGCTTATGCTTTCAAAGATTTATATCTAATGCCTCCTTTTGCAGATTGCGCACAATGTAGTTGTTGGCAAGTACTGTATGCTGTGTGGACAAGTTGGAATCGCAGGTTCAGCAATGTAAGTCTTTCACAGTATGCAACTACAGCTTTAAAACTCGAAATCTCTTCAATTTCAGTATCAAATACGGGTATTTGAGGTGGAGGTTGAATGTTGTTTTACTCTCCCCTTAGGATTGGTGATTACGTTACATTGGGTGGTAGAGCAGCAGTTCGTGATCACGTCTCCATCGTTTCAAAGGTAACACATATTGTTTTGCGGAACTTTCCTTGGACTTATTGATACTTTTGTCATACAAAAAGCCATATAATAGTTTTAAGCTTCCTTCTACATTGTACTTCCTTTGGCAAAGTAATCTCCTCTGTTACTAGATAATAGTTTTGATTGATTTTTTTGGGTGTTTATACATGTGATAAGTTCGATTTAAAATCTATAAAACTCCTTTGCCTTTCATTTTCTTTTTCACCCCACTTCCGTTTTTTTCCTTTCTTTCTTTTTCTCCTGTCGAGATGAGAGTTCACTCATGACGGTTCCAAAGGATGATTCATGTCAGCCGACCCCAAAACATTTTGGGACTAAGGCTCTGATGTTGTTGTCGTTGTTGTTCAATGAATTATACCAACTCCATCCGCATATATTACCTTCATTTGACTACATTTGTTAGACGACATTACGTGAATATTAAGTTCTCCAATATTTAGTGGTACCCGGGAAAATTAAACTTCTTTGATTTCATATTTTCTTGCTACTTTTAATTTTGATAAATGCTGGGCAAAGTTATCATCGTTTCACCACCGAAGTCAAATGGAGACAATATGAATGGGAGGGATATTGTATTCGCACCCATATTAATTCGAGTACATTCTATCCAGTTTACGGAATAAACTTTTTTTGTTGGTACCACTGTGGTTTAACAGATATTCCCTTAGTTCGGCTATTATTTTTTACTTTCTGAGCCAAGGTTTCAGTTTGCTAAAGGTGCTTACTTTAGTGCGCTTGAAATTTTTCTTAGTATTGGAATATATTTAATATGTAATATTTTTTGTTTCTTGATCTTTGCAGGTCCGACTAGCAGCAAATAGTTGTGTCACAAAGGATATTAAGGAGGCTGGAGATTATGGTGGCTTTCCAGCGGTATTACTCTCGGCTGTGATTAGAACATTTATAATTGATGATTGCCTTGCAAATTGCCCATGCAAATCGCGTCTAAGACTTCTTTTGTTTCTTTTCTTAGGTTCCGGTCCAATTATGGCGAAGGCAAATCGCGTCTCAGCGTTTGAATTATAAGAAGGATTCAAACAATGGTTGAGACTAATGTAGTTTCTAAATTATAAGACGGATAAAAACATTGATTGAAAATTGTTGTATGATTATTCCCCTTGCAGTGGGAATATATAACTTTTCTTCTCCGGGAAAGCAAAATTTTTATAAAGAGATTGTTTTTGTTTTGTGAATTTGGTTGATCTTTTCGTAAGCTGTTGGTCATATCCTGCAGTATAAACCCTTCGTTGTTTCAGATGTTAAACCTCTGCTCTCCTGTATCTGGTTGACTTGGTTTGCTGTTTTATTTTCAAATAATATTGAAGTTACAGGTTGAAGAGTGTGGAAAGAGGCGATGCGGCGATTGTTCACTTTCTACACCAGGATAAAGCTTCTGTATTGTCCAAGTATACTTAGCAAACGCGGCCAACTGAAGAAAAATGAGTTTAAGAACAACCGAACAGGTGAAAGATTTTTTGTATAATGTAGTACTTCCCATTCCCGCCTTGGCGCACCGGTTAAGGTGTTACTTTGTGACCGTGAGGTCACGGGTTCAAGCCCTGGGAGCGGCCTCTTGCCAAAATGGCAAGGGAAGGCTTGCCCCCATTACACCCTTGTGGTGGGGCCCTTCCCCGGACCCTCGCCTAGCGGGGATGCCATCGTGCACCGGGCTGCCCTTTGTAGTACTCCCCAGTCCCCCGTCCTGTTAATACTAACCCCATTTTTTGCCGATCGCTTAAGGATTGGCCCTTTCGATACGTATTAAAATAAAAATGTGAACTACTTATACTATCTCCACTTATATTACCTCTAGTCAAATTGAGACTGTATAAAATTGGGTGAATGGCGTAGCACGGAGTGAGTCAAAGCCTCATTGTTCTTTGGTTTTGGATTATGAAGCAACAACAACAACAACAACAACATTAGAGCCTTAGTCCCAAAATGTTTTGGGGTCGGCTGACATGAATCATCCTTTGGAACCGTCCAGGGTGAACTCTCATCTCAACAAGAGAAAATTTTGGATTATGAAGAAGTAGAGCAAAATGTCTCACTAAACTGGTTGAGCGTCTTTTATTGTGCATTAGCAATCATTCTGTTCGATTCTTGGTGCAGTTTCATTGTGGGCATCTTGAAACTGCATCTAGAGCATCTAAGTCAATCGCCTCATTACCTCGCCAATTCTAGAAACTTACTGGGGGTGTCCTGTTGTTGTAGTATCGTAGTATTAAATCTCTGTTTCACTCACTGTTGGGTATCGGCTTTCACAGCCTTATCTCACTAAATGCAGTAATATTAGGTAGCGATGTTCTTTCTCGCCACCTTGATTTTATAGTATGTGTTGTAGTAACACTAGCAAGATGGATATAACGCATGCAACGGATTAACGGAACATTCTGTTTGTGTCTGAAATTTTATTTTTTTTCATTTAAAATTCATGAATATAACAATCTAGGTGAAAAGTTATGCTTTAGGAGAGAAGGTTTTTTACAATTTAATAATTAACCTCTTGATGTATCTCAAGGTAACAAGAGCTGCGCATTTGCACGACACTGATGCAGCTTCTTCGCAGACGGAAATTTAAGGCTGGCGTCACCGACAGGTAATGTTCCGTTGATGTTGTATGACACAGAAGCTTCGAACTAGAGCTTCTTCTTGACGGGTTGAAATTTAAGGCCTTCACTCATCGGAGATGTCCCATTCACACTACCGATGGGCACAGAAGCTTCGAGCATGAGTAAGTGTCGCTTTGATGTCCATCCAAGTATTCTGTACCTCACCCAAGTTTCCAATCCAAACTCCAGTGTGCCGTTTCCATTACTATCTTCTCGTTTCAGTTTCAGTTGATCAACATTTACAAGCACACGACTTGAATAATTACTCTTTTGACCTTGATAGAACCCCGGGATTGTCTCCACACCGAGGACAGTACCATCCTTATACAGCGTAACCACAGTATCACCATGGATGATATCCTTACCTTTGTTTGGGTTCGTGATCACAAGCAAGAACATTATGGTCGTGTTTTTGTTCATTTTCACGCTATCTTGTATAACTGATTCATGTTCAAGGTGAGCGGAATTGACGAGAATGTAAGTCGGAGGCCATGGAATGAAGCACAAGCTTATTACTATGCAACAGAATACAAGAACAACAATGACTTGAATGAACCAAATTACAAGAGGAGCATGAGAAGGTATTGTATTTTCTTTTGAAACAAACATATTTGAATACTTTCGTTATTTCCGTTTTTTCGAGTTTATGATCAACATTGGTTTTGTGAGGTTATTTATACACAACATTGAACATCCGAATATTGTGAAATAAAGGAACATGTACTATAGTTACTTTTTTTTATATATAAAATTAAATAAATAAATAAATTGCCACATGCTTTAATTTTATGTTGAATAAAGTAAAATAACTCATTAATATTAGCCTTTTTTGTTGGTGACGCGAAGTTGACATTTAGTAGCGGAATTAGGAGACGGTTAACACCGGCACTCGTCCCTGCCAGAGGACTGAAATTATTAACTTTTTAGTTAAAATTTTTGAACTTTTTTCAAGTTTAAATTATGCTATTAGTCGTTTGCATCTCTTAAGTTCAAATATAAATTTTCATTGAAAACGGGTATATTTGTCACAAGCTGAAGACGGGTTTAAGTAATAACCAAGTTGATAGACAACACAAAAGCAGAATGCCTAGAGAGTAACATTATGTTTTTGTCTTATCAACCCAGTTGAGAATTACTTAACCCGTTTTCAGCTTATAACAGATATACTCGTCGTCACTCGTCAATGAGACTCGCTGGAGTAACATTCTGTTTTTGTCTTATCTACCTATTTGTGGATTACTTGACCCGTTTTCAAATTGTAACAGATATACTCGTCTTTAATGAGATTCGCTGGAGTTCAAATCATAGTTCCGCTACTGATATATTATGACATAAGTGGAAAGGTTAAACGCGTTTGCAACTTCTTTTGTGATTTTGTTGGTTGATGAAAGTGGTTCCATTTAAGTTGGGTGACTTTGGGTGTTTGCTCTTTACATGTGGAAAATGTTCTTTACTTGTAACATAAAGGTCAGCTTACTCAGCTAAGGATACTTTCTCCTTTGGTTACTTACATAAGGTATTTAAAAGGCCTTTTTGTTATTATAAAAAGCTAAAGATATTATAAACCGTGTTAAAGAGATGATCAAGGAAAATTTTATTCTTTTCACATATATATTAAAAGTTGTCTCTATTTCATTAGGGTTCTTCCTAGTTTAGTTAATCGCGAAAGTGGTAATTGAGTCTATTTTAACGGTTTATAAATTATGATGAACGATATGTGACCATTGTATAATAAGAAGTGATTGTTTACAAAGATAATGGTTACTCGGTTAGGCCATGTTTTTTGGCTTAATTTCAGCTCGTTTAATTTTTTTTAGCGCTATTTAATACAGTTTAATTTGGTTTCATTCAGTTTAATTCAAATAATCTCTTCACAAATTAACTCTTAATTTAACTTTATTTAATTCAGCTAAATTATATTTAATTAAGTATATTTTAGCTCAGCTCCATTATGTTTAATTCAACTCATTTCAGTCGAAAAGAACAAGACTCCTACATTTTATCATAACATGGTTATATTTCTCAGATCAAATTTGTCACCCGCCCACAAATGAGAATTTTTGTTAAAGGAATATTTTCTAAAAAAAAGTATTGCATTATTACTAAGCTTTTTAGAATTTTGTAAGTGTGAATACAATGAGAAATTGAGAACAATAGAAAGGTTTAGAGTACAAAGTAAAGAATAAATCAATGTAAAGTTTGTTTTTATTATGTTAAGGAATTATTCGCATCAATCAAACAAGTCCGATTATCATGTGCCACCTAATTAAATATAGCTTGACAAATAATAAGAGAATTAACTATGTATATATATTTGTTTTCGCAATACACATTTTCTCATCGCGGTACGCATGTGATTATTAAACCCACTCATTTTCCCTATTATTCTCCCTCTCTAACCTCTCTTTATATTTTCTCTCTAATGTACTATCAAAACATTCGGTGAAAACTTTAGTTCATCTCAAATTTACAAAGACGTTACTTCCGCGATTGATGTTGACACCGGAAGAGGGACTGCATCGACCAGCTAGGTTGTTATCGGTGGGGATGCGGCCTGCGGGGGCCGAGTGGCGGTAGTGGGGATAAGTCGCATGTGAGAGAAGAACGGTAAGAAGTCGGCTGTGAGAGGACGGTGGTGAGACGTCGGTGTGAAAAGGTCTCAATTTGCTAAAACACCACACCCCTATATCAATATGTTGTCTATCAAACACCTCAATTTCCCAAACAACATATTGAAATCATCTCAAATATTCTAAAATGTCTCAATCTGCTAAAAAAAAAAATTTATTAATTACCTAACATCCATAAACTAACTTTACTAATTACTCCCTCCGTTCGATTCCACATGACAGGTTTGCTTTTTGTACACTATTCACAAGTGGACATTTAATCTCAATTTTCTCCTAATACGTAAGAGAAAACATATTCATGTGGGGTCTTGTTTGATTCGTCTTTACGAGTACATTAAAAATATCTAACCTTTATAATTTTTGCAACTATGTAACTAAAGATATTTAACATGTAAAACGTGCGTTGGCAAACGTGAAAAAGCAAACATGTTAAGTGGAATCGAACGGAGGGAGTATAATACATTGATGGAACTTTACCAAAAACCCAATCAAAAACCCAATTCCACCCAAAGAATGACAATGATAGGGTGAAAACTCAATAGTCAAAACCAATCCAAGCAATTCCACTTTTACCTTACGATTGAAAAAGTACATGCATGAACAACACAAAAAAACATCCTCCTCCGTTTCGCTCATTTCTTATCTGTTTCGATCATTTGTTATCTACTCCATTATCTTATATACCAGTTAATTATTTACCTTTTAATTCTAGAAATACTTTTGATTAACAATTTGATTATTCACACTCGATTTAGTCCACTTATCATCTAATAATTAACTCCTTGTTCCTTTCGCGATCTTTGTGCAAAAACAAAAGATAAACAAATGAGGGGAACATAGTGAGCGAGTACAACATAACTATCTAGCTAGTCCGACTAATAATCAACTCCACAAGCGACTACACGATGGTTGGATTGTACTATCTTTGTACATGTAGGGTAAAAGGAAAGAAAAGTCTTACCTTCCCGTGGGTCTTCTTCGCAACGGTCGTAAGTGACAACAGATAAAAAGTAATCACTTCACTATAAAACATTGTCCTAATATTTTTTGTTAAAGGCGGCCACCGTTTTATTACAATATTAGAAAATGAACGTTTTAGTGATCACTTTTTATTATAAAATGATTATTTTTTTTAATACCGAATAATTATATTTATTATTCGGAGATGTAGCAAATAACCCTCATAACTTATGTACTACAGTACTACGTGTGAATTAACCCCTTAAATTTCACTTGTAGCAAATTAGCCATGACTCATAAGTTTTCAAAACTGTGCAATAATTAAACACAAATTAAATTTTGTACTAAATTTTAAACTAAAAGCTATTATTTTGTATTATAAAATCATTTTGAAAATATCTATTAAAATTAAATACAATATTTATCTTTCAAAGAAATTCAAAGAAAAATGTAAACCAACTTTAATATTGATAAAAATTTGGTCAGGTAACTTTTTATTATAATTTCATTAAAAAATTCTCAAATTATGAATATTTTTTCACCAAAATCATTAGAAAAATACTTTTCATTGATTAATAATTTTGAATGGCAATAATATTTTTTTTTTTGGTGGAAACACGTGGGCAAAAGCCCAAAAACAAGACCAAACTAGAAGCAAAAAACAGAAAAACAAAAACAAACTAACGGAAACAAAAACTACACTACGACGAAACTACGGTGCACCATCACTTGGGACTATACGCGGCCATGCCACGCCGCGGACATCTGAGTCAATGAGAGTCCGAAGAGGTCCCGGAGTATGCCCAGGCTCAAAGATACGTAGGTTCACATCTTGCTCTGAATGGCAATAATATTCAAATAATATGTTAGTAAACTTCATTCATAACATTAAAATATGTGCTTAATTGCACATTAAAAGAAACATATAATGCCATATAGGTCAGTTTGCTATATTCATAAATTAAGGGATTTAATTGCACATAATATAGAACTTATAACCTAGGGTACTTTACTATAATTTCAATTTATTATCTCATCATAATTTACGACTGTCACAAATGAGAATTTATATGGTTTTAGTACGTATGTTAGTTTATCTCTATGGCCATTTGCAATATGGGTTATGTGAATATATTGTTTTGTATTAATATATTAGTATAAAACAAATCCATAATCTAAAAAATAAACTTTATGTAAGACAATATTCTTTTGTTTTTAGTGCAAGGGGCAGTCACATGAGCAATTGAATTTTGCTTCCAACTAAAGTTAAACCCGAGTCATAACTTATAAGTATCACCTTCCATGACTTTACTAACTAACCTAATTAACATCCTCTATACAAGACGACATTATACGAGTTCATACTATAATAACCAATTTTTTATACGAGACAACATTCTTTTGTTTCTGGTGCAAGGGTAGTCACAAGGGCAAATGCAATTCAATTTTGTTCCAACGATAGTTTAACTCGAGTCATAAATATACCAACTTTCATAACTTTACTAATTAACCTAGTTGACATCATCTATACAAGACGACATTATATATACAACTTCATACAATAATAGCCAAATTCTTATATAAGACAACATTCTTTTATTTCTAGTGTAAGGGGGAGTCACATGGGTAATTCAATTTTGTTTCCAATGGGAGTTAAACCCGTGTCGATCATAACCCATAAGTACTGTCTTTTACGACTTATTAACTAACCTATTTGACATCCTCTATACCAGACGACATTATACGAGTTGATAAAATCAACCTACTAATTACTAATTAGGCCGAAATCTACTAATTTTACTCAATATGATGTTTATCAAACATGGCCGTATTGACCAAACACCCATAAACTAATTTTGTTAATTATAATACATTGATCAAACTTTCCAACATCTATCATTTACTATAATCTAACTTTACAAACTTTTAATATTAAAATTAATCCATTGATGATTACCATATATTGTCATATTAAAACTTCCCCATTACTCATCTATGTGATTATTTACATTTAGTACACTAATTGCATAACTTTACCAAAAACCCAATTCAAAACCTAAAGAATGACAATGATAGGGTGAAAACTCAAACCTAGTATGATCGGCCACATCTTACCCCTATTCAAAAGTCAAACCCAATCCAAGTAATTCCATTATCACTTTTACCTTACATTTGAATAAGTACATGCACGAACAACGCAAAAAAAAACGTATTCCGTTTCGGTTATTTATTATCGGTTTCGGTTATTTATTATCTACTTCATTTTTTTGTGTCTCAGTTAATTATTTACCTTTTAATTCTAGAAATGCTTTTGATTAACAAATTGATTATTCACGCTCAATTAAATCCACTTATCATCTAATAATTAATTTCTTGTCCGTTTCGCAATCTTTGTGCAAAAATAAAAGATAAACAAATGGCGGGAGCAGAGTGAGCGAGTACAACATAACAATCTAGCTAGTCCGACTAATAATCAACTCCACAAGCGACTACACGATGGTTGGATTGTACTATCTTTGTACATGTAGGGTAAAAGGAAAGAAAAGTCTTACCCTCCCGTGGGTCTTCTTTCGCAACCGTCGGAAGTGACAACAGATAAAAAGTAATCACTTCACTATAAAATATTGTCCTATTATTTTTTGCTAAAGGCGCCACCGTTTTATTACAATATTAGAAAAAGAATGTTTTAGTGACCACTTCTTATTATAAAATGGTTATCTTTTTTTAATACCGAATGATTATATTTATTATTCGGAGATGTAGAAAATAACCCTCATAACTTATGTACTAGGTGCAAATTAACCTCTTAAATTTCACTTGTAGCAAATTAGCCCCGACTCATAAGTTTTCAAAATTGTGCAATTAAACACAAATTAAATTTTGTACTAATTTTTAAACTAAAAGCTATTATTTTATATTATAAAATCATTTTGAAAATATCTATTAAAATTAAATACAATATTTATCATTCAAAGAAATTCAAAGTAAAAATGTAAACCAACTTTTTTTTTTTTTTTTTTTTTGGTAAAAGGTAAAAAATTATATTAAGTAACAAAACTGTAGAAGGTTGCCCTTCCTTACAAGAGTCTATATCATCAAGCTTTCTATCCAAGCCTTATCCCTACAAGGAATATGGCCGTTACATCGAGTATCAATTCTAGTGTTCATCTCAGCCTTTATGTTTTTGAACAAAATCTCTGGTTTCAGCAACGTAAGCTCCACTCTAGCCTTATTCCTCTGATTCCAAATATGATACACCACTGCATTCATAATGCCATTGATCACTCCCCTCTGTAGTTTTGAGCCTCTCCTTTTTAATCTCCATTCAGTCACCTGGGTACACGAAATGCTTAACCTTGTCCATTTCTTTATCTGCTCCATGACAACATTGACAAGAGTACTATATGGGCAATTGAAGAACAGATGGGAACTCTGCTCAGGGGCATTCCCACACAGGCAGCAAGTGTCATCCTCTGCAATGCCAAACCGCACTAACTTATTTTTCGTTCTCAAAGCTCCATGATGGTACATCCAGTTAACAAAGACATGTTTTCTGGTTGTCCAATCATTCCAAATCAGCCTATGCCATTGTTGAACCACAGCCACTGGTCTCAGGTACTCATACACCTTCTGAATTTTGTACTGTTGGTCGTCCATTATGCTGCTTGAAGTATTCTGTAAATTGCTCCTTATTTTGCAGATTTTTTTCCAAGTCCATGCCACATCCACGGGAGGAGTGTACAGATGCCAGGCCTGCCCCTTCAAGTATGTATGGTTGACCCATTGAACCCACAACTTATCGGGTTTAGCATGTATCCACCAGGCAAGCTTCCCTACTGCTGCCTTATTCCAGAGCATATCATTCTTTAACCCTAGCCCCCCTTCCTTTTTAGGTCTACAAGCCTTCTCCCAAGACACGGGAGGGACCCTCTTGTAATCAATTCCACCATCCCATAAGAAATTCCTGCACATAGCTTCCAATTTATGTATGACTGATGTTGGCAAAATAAAAATCTGAGCCCAATAGTTATGAACGGTCTTAAAGATAGGTTGTATTAAAACAAGTCTCCCTGCATAGGAAAGTTTCCTTGCCCCTATTGCTCGAATCCTGTCCATTACTTTGTCAATGATAGGATTACAATCCTTCTCATTCAACTTGGTAGACTTAATGGGTACCCCAAGGTATCTGAATGGTAATTCTCCTTCTACACAGCCTTTGATTGTAAACCAACTTTAATATTGATAAAAATTTGGTCAAGTAACCTTTGATTGTAATTTCACTAAAAATTCTCATATTATGAATATTTTTTCACCAAAATCATTAGAAAAGTACTTTTCATTGATTAATAATTTTGAATGGCAATAATATTCAAATAATATTGTACTTAATTGCACATTAAGAAAATATATAATGTCAGTTTGCTATATTTATAAATTAAGGGATTTGATTGGACATAATATAGAACTAGACCTGTCAAAACCTGACCCGACCCGAAAACCGACCGTAACCCGACCCGTAAATAACCCGTAAATGACCCGGTTTTTTCAACCCGAACCCAAAACATACCCGAACCCGTTTTGACCCGTAAATAGCGGGTCAAAACCCGACCCGCAGCGGGTTGACCGTTGGGTCAAGATATTATATCATTTTAAAAATATACAATGTCATAAGTATTGATGACTTATAAATTTTTGAGAAGAAATATGTTTATATATGCGGTATGTCACGTCATCACCTCAAACAACATGCTACGTCATCACCTCAAAGTGTGTGCCACACCGTCACTTTTACTGTAGTACGTCGAATTGCATTCCACGTCAACATCGCCAACTCATCACCTCGAACCACATGCCACGTCATCACATCGAAGTGTGTGTCGCGTCGTCACTTTTAGTGTAGTACGCCAAGTTACATTCCACGTTAGCACTGTCACCTCATTATTTCGACGGACCACATGTCACATTATTACATCGAAATGTGTGCCACACGCTCACTTACACCTCCTTCCACATAATTGCCTAGGACCACATGCCACATCATCACCTCAAAATATGTGTCATACCGTCACTTTCACCGTATTACGTCGAACTGAACCGCACTTCGCGTCAACACTTCCACCTCATCACCTCAGATCACATGTCACGTCATCATTGTTATCTTATTTGAGTCTCATTATCGTACTTAGCGAGTTAGTAAGGGTGATGATGATGATAACGATGGTGATGTTGGTGGTGAGGGCAAAAATGATGACAATTAAGTTGACTAAGACGAACAAGAGGATAGAAAACGTATAAAGGGTAAAAATTATGATATAAAAGAAGTTTTAAAAAATGCGAGGAAAAGATGTTGATTGACCCGTATTTTTACCCGAACCCGACCCGGAACCCGTATAGACATGACCCGTATTTTACCCGACCCGAAATACACCCGACCCGTATTTTCCCCGAACCCGTATCTACCCGACCCACAAGGGCCACAACCCGCCCGTTCGACCTGTTTAACAGGTCTATATAGAACTTATGGCCTGGGATACTTTACTATATTTCCAATTTATTATCTCACCATAACATACAACTGTCACAAATGAAAATTTATATGGTTTTAGTACATATGTTAGTTTATCTATATCGCCATTTGCAATATGGGTTATGTGAATATATTGTTTTGTATTAATATATTAGTACAAAACAAATCTATAATCTAAAAAATAAACTTTATGCTTTTGTTTTTAGTGCAAGGAAGTCACAAGGGAAATTCAATTTTGTTTCCAACAGGTGTTAAATCCAAGTCATAACTCAAAAGTATCACCTTCCATGACTTTACTAATTAACCTAATTGATATTCTTTAAATAAGACGGCATTATACAAATTCATTCAATAATTGCCAAATTCTTATGCAAGACAACATTCTTGTTTTTGGTGTAAGGGTAGTCACAAGGGCAAATGCAATTCAATTTTGTTCCAACGATAGTTAAACCCGAGTCATAAATACCACCTTTCAAAACTTTACTAATAAACCTAGTTGACATCATTTGTACAAGACGATATTATACGAGTTCATACAATAATAGTCAAATTCTTATGCAAGACAACATTCTTTTATTTCTGGTGCAAGGGGAGTCACAAGGACAATTCTATTTTGTTTCTAACGAGAATTAAACCCGTGTCATAACTCATAAACACTATCTTCCACGACTTATTAATTAACCTAGTTGTCATCCTCTATACCAGACGACATGATACGAGTTCATACAATAATATCCCAATAAATTAAAATGACTTGAGTAATATACATAGATTTATTATGTTGGCCGACGTGCAAATACTACTAAATTATGAAATCGTGAAAGAGACGACAATTGTATTTATAACAATTGTAATTTGTAGGGTCTAAATTATTTTAGAACCAACGTATTGATGATTATAAGAATGTTGTCTTGATTGATAAAGTTACGTTGGACGGAAAGGAACTGTATACACTTGATCATACAATATACAAATAATTGCATGCAATAAAAATAAAATAAATACATAAATAAATTATTTGCCATAACGTAAGATATATTTCTCCATGCCTATTATTTTTTTTATATCAAATAAAAAATACGTCCACAGCTAGAGGTACGGGTTCGATTTTTTTAGATACGTAATGAGAAATAAAGAACATACGAGCTAGTTATTTATTGGTTGACTAGTAGTGTAGCTCTCATGCATTTATGCACGGTTTTTAAGATAATAATATACTCATATATTAATATTAACTATTATAGCTTGGTATGATTAATATTGGCGAGAATTTGAAGTTAGCGGAAGTGAAAAATATCCTTATAAAGGAGTAATCGTGTAAATTAATTTATAAAAAAGGGTTAGTAATTTTAGGTAAGAAATTCAAAACTTTTAAATACCAGCGAAATTGAGCGTTCTCACCGGCTCCCCTTTACACCATCACGGGGTATAATGTTGAAAATTGCAAAATTGTAAGTTAGTACAAAAATGTCCATTTCAATTTTTAAATACTTCCACTAGGAAAAAAACAAAAAAAATGCATAAAATCACAACTTGTTTTATTTTCGTGTCTTATTGAGCACAATTTCGACTTTAACATTAATATATATATATATATATATATATATACTTTATTGTGCTGAAGCGTGAATAACCTTTCCATTAGACATGTGCTGAAAAGTGAAACCGGTGGACGATATTAACAGTTCATAATCGTACGATATTATCTGATTTGAACCTAACTCTTACCGGTTTACTTTTGAATTATTCCTTACTAAAAACCCCATACTAATATACTATATAATATATTTTATAAATACTTGTAAAAATAATTAATCTTCCATCTTTATTCTTTCGATATGACGATATGAAACATGAGTTTGCACCCTGACATACTCCGTACTACTTATCATATATATACTTTTAAGATTTTAAAATTAAGTGATATTGGATGTTCTAAGTCTTCTAACCTCTCATTTTCTTGAAGAGTACCCATGACTCTCATGTTTACATTAATGCCAATATAGACAAATGTTATAAATTGGGACCATATAGTCCATATATGTACTCGTTTAATGGTCTTTTGCACAAGTAGAATTTAGAGCTTCTGACTGCATATGGGTCAACTAATACATATTTGTATTATTGCTTTCATTTAATTGGAAAAGTGCAAAAAAGAAAGAAAAACATTGTAAACTAGTTTACACTAAATTAGTACTTGTATAAAATTTTTTGTACCTTCACTAAAATATGAGTGGTGAATAAAAGAAATTAATTCGTAAATAAAAGAAGCAGATTAGCGTGTCTTAATTCACTAAATAAGGAATAAATTAGCTAATATTTACATTTCTAATGATATATTCCTTTGGTTTAAATAGTTGTGCCCTTAAATTAAGATACACATCAGAAAAACTCATATAAAATCTTTGTAACTTCACTAAAACATGACTGGTGAATGAAAGAAGTTCATTCGTAAATAAAAGAAGCAGATTAACGTGTATTAATTCACTAAATAAGGAATAAATGAGCTAATATTTACATGTCTAATGATGTATTCCTTTGGTTCTTTCTTTATTTAGATAGTTGTGCCCTTAAGACGCACATCAGAAAAACTCATATAAAATCATTTTTAACTTCACTAAAATATGAGTGGTCAATAAAAGAAGTTAATTCGTAAATAGAACAAGAAGATTAACGTGTTTTAATTCACTAAGGAATAAACGAGCTATTATATATTTACATTTCTAAGGATATATTCTTTTGGTTCTTTCTTTATTTAAATAGTTGTACTCTTAAGACACACATCAGAAAAACTCATATACTGAGTATATAACAAGGTTTTTAATCTAATGCAAAGGGTCCATATTATGAAATAATACCGCCATATATAATAATGCAATATTCTCCAGAACAACCATTAATGTAAAAAATAATAAAACATGAAATAAGACATATCAAGAACGCTCTGGGCCTCCTGGTGTGGTCAGAGCATGGTTCGGAAAGCCAAGTGTAGGCCTAGGATGCACCACGTACCAAACTAACCTAGTTTTAACTCAAACAATTATTACAACATTCTACATATGGATGATGAGATATGTGAAAAATAAATCGGTAAGTCTCTATTAAAACGACATTAATTAATCCTCTTTAATTTAAAATATACATGTCAAATATATACAACTTATTTGTATAAAAATACATACGAAAAATTGATAAAGGACATGAAATGATGAGACAATTAATAAGACCGCTTTGCAAATTGGGGATCCCGTATACTCAAAGCATGGTTCAGGTAGCCTAGTGTAGGCCTAGGATGCACCACCAAAATAACCTAGTTTTAACTCAAACCAATTATTACTAACATTCTAAATATAAATCCGATATTAAGTCTCTTTTAAAACGATATTAATTAACCCCTAGGTAGCACCAAAACGGACACGGACATGGACACGGACACGGACACGACACGGACACCGAACACGGCATGCCATGAAATTTAGGACACGGGACACGACATTTAAATGTAATAAAATATACGTTTTATAGTTATAAGTTTTTGATTTTATTTTTGTAAAAGTATTTGATATTAATTTTAAATAAGTGAATGTAAAACTTGCCCTTGATAATAAATTTATTTTCATTCCTCATCCGAATCAATATTTTAATTGATGTTCGATAATGCATTTTTCATCTCAAGAACATCATTCACCGCAAATGATAACCAAATATCATGGACACGCGACGGACACGGCTAAAATACCATGGACACGCGTCGGACACGTGCCCAAATAAATGTAGAAAGTTAGACACGGCTATTTAGGCATTGGACACGTTTCGGCGTGTGTCCGTGGAGTGTCGGTGTCGGACAAGGTACGGCTCAGTAGGAGAAGTGTCTGTGCTACCTAGATTAACCCTTTCAAAATTAAGACTAATCAAATATGTACAGCCTATGTGTATAGGAATACATAAGAAACATTGAAAAAGACATAAAATGAGACATATGAAGACCGCTCTGCAAATAGGGGCGATCAATCAGTGCATGGTTCGAATAGCCAGGTGTAGGCCTAGGATGCGCCACCAAACTAACCTAGTAAGTCTTATACAAACCTATCTAATTAAATTTAAGACAAGTCAAATAAATACCACTTATGTGTCTAAGAATGCATAAAAAACATTAAAAAGGACATGAAATGAGACACATCAAGACTGCTCTGCCAACTAGGGCGCGCCGGTATGGTCAGAGCATGATTTGGATAGCCAAGTGTAGGCCTAGGATGCGCCACCAAACTATTAACCTAAGCAAGTCTCATACAGACTGGTCTTAAATTTAAAACAAGTCAAATATATATCACTTATGTGTATAAAAATGCTTAAAAAACATTGAAAAGAACATGAAATGAGACACATCAAGACCGCTCTGCAAACTGGGGCGCCTCAGGATGGTCAGACCATTATTCGGATAGCCAAGTGTAGGCCTAGGATGCGCCACCAAACTAACCTAGTAAGTCTTATACAAATCGATCTTAAAATTAAGACGAGTCAAATATATATCACTCATCTGTATAAAAATGCATAAGGAAAATTAAAAAGAGACATAAAATGAGACACATTAAAACCGCTCTGCAAACTGAGGCGCCCCGGTATGGTCAGACCATGATTCAGATAGCCAAGTGTAGGCCTAGGATGAATGCAATCAAACCTAGTTTTAACCCAAACCAATGATAACACCAACCCATAAGGTCTTAACTCATTTGGCCGACCAACTTAATAAAAGAAGTATATATAATAATCAATGCAAGATTTTATTTATTAATTAATTTGTACATTTCAATATAATTCATATATTATTTTGTTAAAATTAATTGAAAATGACATTACAATATTCTTATATGTAGTACTATCTACGTCGTTATTAATCCATCAATTTCTTCTCATGCATTCACGAGACTCTTATTTTTGTCCCTCCTCTTGAACTCGTACTTCATTTAATTTCAATTTTGTTCTTTCATGTTTACATAGCAAATACTCAAAAAATATCCTTTATTCATACCCTCCTCATTATCCTTCACAATTATAATTTTTTTTAATCGAAACATCGTCATTCAAGCAAAGCTCGACACAATCTTCAGAAAATGGTACGTTAATTATAATTATAATATGTTTTCTGTATAAATGGGGGCGAATTAGTAACAAAATACAATATAAGTGAAAAATGTTGATTTTTTTATTAAAAACTTTTTAAGTAATTAATCGAGGGATTAGTGTTTTTACTAACTCTATCTCGATTTAGTAATGAGATAGTGTCACTAGAATATGTGACCAGAATATGTAGTATTATATTTCGGTGTCTATAGAACATGTAAAATAATTACAAATATATACAATACACGAAATGAGATAGTGTCACCAGAATATGCGGTATTATATTCGGTGTCTAGAACATGTCAAATGATTAAAAATGTATACAATACACGAATTTTGATATAACACGTGGTGAAATCAACAAAAAGTCGATGGTTAAGGCTCAATTAACGATTTCAAACCTTAATATACCCTATATGCTCACTCTAGAGATTTATGAGGGGTCCCGGAATTTGAATTCGGGACCTCACAATCACTATTAAATTCGGGATATTTCATCTGAATGCTTAAAATGATGGTTGAGGTCCAATCAGTCTATTGATTGGTCTTAAAACAATTTTATTCATTTTTTTTGGTGACGAGGGGTTAATCCCCGGGCCCATGCATTCCCGCACCACCACATGGACCATGTAAGTAACCCCTTCAGGAGTTGCAGTGGCCAAGTAGTCATCGCCCCAGCCAGTAATCGAACCTAAGACCCCCTCAACTCATGCATTTCTACAAGCTTTAAGGAATTTTATTCATTTGTTCTATATGAATTTGAATTGGTTTTAAAACAATTGTTATTGAGTACTCCGTCTCATTCTTTGGATTAATACGAATGAGATGGAGTACTCAATAACGAATAATGAATAATGTTTAGTTTGTCTTCCTTAAAACCGTATCATCAACGCTCTTACACTAGAATTGTGGTGATAAATGTTTCGACTGTGTAGGGTAACTATTGAATTCTACTATATACCAGTGAGATGTTTACATTTACTTTATTCCCGTCTCACGAATTATCAACTCGTGTAGGATTCAAGATATGAAATTTTAAATGGAGTACAAGACAGTAGTCCAAAAATGGTGTTTGTAAATCATCAAATGAAAGTATTCAAGTATGCAAATGGTGATGTTGGTAAAGACGATTTTTTCGTCGTTGATTTAGAGAATGTTTCTAATGGTGTAATCAACGAGCGTATTAGTCCTTCTAATAATGTGATTAGCCCTAATTCAAGAACTATTGTAAGCTTCTTCTTTTATTTGTTCTTGCTCAATTCCTTCATATCTCTTAAACTTGAAAAATGTTACACATATAATTACATTCTAAATGTAACAATTTTACCTTAAAATTTGAACAATAATTTCTGATAAATTACAATCGGTTTATTGTAGTGAACATTAAGATAGTCACTTTTTATTGTAAAATAGTCACTTTTTTTTGGTTTCTGATATTGATTAAAATCGTCTTAAATATGGTTGGTGATCATGATGAGGATGATTCGTGTAAGTATTAAGATAGTCCTAAAAGTGGTCAACAGGTTAAACAGGTCGGGTTAACGTTGGGTCATTTCTAGTTTCGGGTTTGTTGGTACGGTCTATTATGGGGTAATCGGGTTGGGTTAATGATTAGAAGAGAATGTTATTTCAAGTCTTTTCAGTTTAACTAGAGTTTGTTTTGTCGAGTTCTGGTTTCGGGTTTGTCGGTACGGTCTATTATGGAGCAATCGGGTTGGGTTAATGATTAGAAGAGAATGTTATTTCAAGTCTTTTCAGTTTAACTAGAGTTTGTTTTGTCGAGTCATTATCGGGTTTAGTGGTTTTAGACTGGGTCATTTTCTAGTCGGACCAATTACGGTTCAAGAAAGCTCAAGTCATGTTTGGATCAAGTCAAGTCTATTCAAATTTCGGCTCCATTCGGGTGAAGTAGTTAGGTCAATTTCGAGTATCGGATCAGTTTTTTCGAGTCGGGTTACTTTTACCGGGTCTAGAAGATACTATTGAATAGTAATACTGACATATGTTGAATTTTTATCATTGATTTTGTTTATATATAGAGTCACAACTCACAATATAGTATGAATGATATTTTTGGAAGTACTTTGATCATTCATTGATTATTCATTGTGTATGATTGTGAAATTGCATGTGGAATGTCGTTCTCACAACACGACGGTAGGGAATGCTAATATTATGGGCAATACGTCTGTTGTAACGGGTACATCGGCACAAGCTTGCAACGGGTCAAATACACCACTTACTTAGTTAAGACAAAAATAAAAGTACGAAGATAATAACAAAAGGGAATTTTTATCTTCCCAAATTAATTTTATTTAATCTGTTATAAGTTTGAGACGGATATTGCCGCTACAAATAACAATGTGGATTATGGGAGTGGACCCAATGTCATTGTGTGGGAATGCTAGGAAGTTATAGTTTCAGGCATTGTTATTATTATTGCCTAATTTTGGCATTTACCATTTGATAGGTAAACTAGCTAGGTTACAAAAAAAAAAGCTGAAAATAGACTAGATAACGTTATTAGGTAATATCGAGTTTCACCGGTGCCCGCTTATCATGGTTTCATATAGGCTATCTAGGGTTTACTATTATAATGGACCCTTTAAAAAGTATGCAAAAAAATAATAATCCCATATTATTATCGCTTAAGTTTAACATTTGCCATTTGATAGGTAAACTAGCTAGGGTACAAAAAAAAACAAAATAGATGAGATGAGGCTATCCATAGTATCGAGTTTTTGTGTCATTTTGTCATGGTTTTATATATGTTATATAGGGTTTACTATATATTATAATAAACCCTTTAAAAGTAAGCAAAAAATTTCTGAAACTCGATATGATTACCTAATAATCCTGTATTATTATCTGTTTGAGAATACAATAACAATGTTTGCTTGTTTATTGATTTAGAATTTTCGATATAGTAATGTTTTACGTATTTTATAAGTACGAGTATTTATTTTATCGTCTTGATTTTTTTTATTTCATAGAAGTTACAAAGAAACTTGTCTAAGAAGATGCCTCATCGAGAAATTGAGAGGAAATTCGAGGATAAAGACGCCTTTGCTACTCCTTCGTCATCACCTAGAGGTACGATATTAATGTCCTATACATGAGTTGAACCAGGCATTGACGTGGAACCATCGCGTCTTTATCTGGGTTCGTTTTATTTGATTTTATATTGTCACAAGATTTACGAAATGTGTATTATACAATAAAATAAAATAGCTCATTAATTTATCAAAGTTAATTTGTTTAATAAAAGAATTATCCGATCATATAATTTTGTACATAATTTTCGGGATTAAAGCCTTTAGTGTCATTATAAATTTTAGTTTTTTTCTAAATTTTTGAATTTTTTTTGTTATATTATCCGCCACTCAAGAACATATATTTGGCGAATTTAAACAAAAAATAATAAAATGACGCACTATTAAATTGAATATTAAATCCGAAGAAAATTAAATTATATTCGCCGGTAATCTTTTAAACCAGCAATAATTATTCTGAATTTAATTTTTTTTTCTTTCAAAACGTGGTACTGTATCGCACAAATAGGACTATACATCCAGATGTATATGAGTATCGTACATCTTATACAAATCTAGTTGAGCTTCTATGCAATTTTTTTCGAGTTTTTAACAATTTTTCTTTCACCGTAATTTTTTAGTTTTAAAATTAAAATCTTTGGTTTTTATATGTATTATTTTTGAGTTTCAATATAATGTTTTGATTTACAATTTTTTTATAAAGACGCTCAAATTCTTTTCAATAAAGCTCGTAAAATATATGGATAAACTCAAATTCTTTGTTATAAAGCTCGAAATCTATACTACCAAATGTATACCTCTAATTGTATAATCCTCTAATTGATTATATCGTGATTCGGTTATTATTTTGCTAATGTTTTTGATAATCATATTTTTTTTTAAAAACAACTAATTAAAATTCCTAATTTTGTAGTTGCTCAAGCAATCAACAAGCAAGAAAAGTCTCTTCCAAATACTACTAATAACTCCATAAACAATAACCTTATTCCACAACATCAAATAACCATTAAAACAAGTGACAAGAAATCCATACTACCCGAAGGAAGATGGGGAAGAAGATGGAGCTTTAAGCGATCGCCTCCATCTTGGTTTTACGATCCGAAAAAGATCCTACTCTTCTTTGCAACCATGTATGTCCTCCTAACCCTATGTTTTTCGAGTTAGTGCGTTCTTTGTCCTAACCATTTGTTTACCTTCTATTTTATTTAATCAAATATTTGGGTGATAAATTGTCAGTATATTTAAGGCTTTTAGCATGTTTGACGCATTAATCTACTAATTTACGTGTTTGATAGATGGTATATTGAAACGGTGGATTGAGTTTCAATCTACCGTTTTTTACAGTATGCTAGTTCAAAGGTTCACTCAACATATTCACATTAGTAGATTGTAAAAATTGAATTTGTCAAACCATTTAAATATATACAACAATCTATTAACCCAAATTCGCTAATTACCAAACATGTTTATTAAATATGTTAATTGAAATATATGCATACTAGCTGTCAATTCAATCTGTCATTTATAATTTGTTTGACCAATCTGCTTTTGATATTATTAATTTGCTAATTAAGTACCAAAAAGGGCTAGATCAATAAATATTCAGCATATTCAAGTCATTTAGCATTTTTGAGTCACTAATCTACTAATTTTTGTGTTTGGTAAATGGTATATCGAAACCGTAGATTTAATTAGTTTCGATCTACTATTTTTCAATATGTTACTTCACCCAACATATTCACATTATAATAGATTGTGTCAACCATTTAGCTAGATACAACAACCTATTAACCAAAATCTGTTAATTACTAAACATTTTAATTAAATCTACTAATTGAAATATAGTAGTCCAACCTGCGAATCCAATCTGTTATTTATAATCCGCTTGACATATTTATTGTTTTGAACAGGTCAAGCATGGGAACCATGTTGCTTATTTACTTCACATTGTCGATAGATAAACGAGGGATGACCGGAGTTGTACTAGATTGGCAATAATTGTTCATCCAAGTGAATGCCATGAAATAGTTTTGTTGTGTGAAACAATGTGTCAAATTAAATACAACTTATTTACCAATGTATATATATTCCTCTTATTTGGATCAAATTGAATTTATTCCCAAGTGTAGAATATCAGACACGGATATATATGAGATAATATATATGTCACGCACTACAAGAAACACGCGATTTTGGAACCGTCATACAAATCGGTATACCAGAGAAAAGTACTACGAGAATAGGTGCCGTGTTGATCAAGTAGGTTTGTTGTTATTGAGAGACCGTCTTTGTAAAGTTTTTGTTCATGTTATGGGTGTGATATAAAATGGAATGCCAAATGGATGTATATTTAGCATTTTTTTTCCTTATTGTATATATTATGAATTTAATTATTTAAGTGAAGTGTGAATTGAGTATTTGTTTGTTTTTTTTTTTCCGTGATGAGAGCGTGTTTTACTATATATAAGTAACAACTCGGAATAGGGAGACGTTTCATACACACGTCCCAGGTAGCACGGACACTTCTCGTAATGAGCCGTACCGTGTCCGACACCGACACTTCACGGACACACGCCGAAACGTGTCCGACGCCTATAAAGCTGTGTTTAACTTTCTATATTTATTTGGACACGTGTCCGACGCGTGTCCATGGTATTTGAGCCGTGTCATTCACATGTCCACGGTATTTGGTAATCATTTGGGTGAATGATGTTCTTCAGACGAGAAATACGCTATCGAAAAAGATTAATAAGAATATTGGTTAAGATGAGAAATGAAAATGGGTTATTATTAAGGACACCTTCACTTATTTAAAATTAATATCAAATACTTTTACAAAAATAAAATCAAACATTTATAACTATAAAATGTATATTTTATTAAATTTAAATAACGTGTCCCGTATCCTAAATTTCATAACATGTCGTGTCACGTGTCCGTGTCGTGTCTGTGTCCGTGTCCGTATCCGTTTTGGTGCTACCTAACACACGGCTACAATATTAGGGGAGAAAGTCATGGTCCTCGACTCTCGGTAAATCACTCTACTAGTAAAAGATAACTGAATAGATCGGACCAAATCATCCTTGAAGTAGACCAACATTGAGTAGATCGGACCAAACCACCTTTGAACTAGACCGGTTTTGAATAAATCGAACCAAACCACCCTTGTATTTAGAGCTGGACAACGTAGCGGGCCAGCCCAGCCCGGCCCGGCCCAGCCCTGTTACGTGGGCCAATTTTTCTAGCCCACACAGGGCTAGGGCTGGGCCAGCCCAGCCCGGTAGTGAATAGGGCCAGGGCCAGGGCCGGATTTTGTCAGCCCAGCCCTGTTCGCAGCCCTGTGTGAAATGCAGCCCAACCCGGCCCGGCCCAGCCCGGCCCGACCCACTAGTAAAACTAACACAACTAACACAAATACAGCCCACAAACACAACTAGCAGCCCTGGCCCAGCCCAGTCCTATATTGTTTTAGGGTCGTGCCAGGGCTGGCTTTCTTCAGCCCAGCCCGTTTCTGGCTCGGCCCGGCCCGACCCGGCCCAGCCCAGCCCATTGTACAGCTCTACTTGTATTTATCACTTTCTCACTTAAAGTTTAGCTCATTTTTTACTTATTTTCTTTTAATGGCCGTTAAATACTGATTTGTTCTCTCACTAGAAAATATCCCTAAATACTGTTTTTGTGCTCTCCTCCAACCGAAAATGTCCCTAAATCTTACTACTTCTGTCCCAGTGGGATGTTTATACTTCTTTTATTTTGTGAGGGGAAAATAAAAAAAGTGTAAACATATGACTAGAACGGAGCGAGTATTTTTTACTTAATTTCAGCTTATTATTTCAATTTAATTTAGCTACATAAAGTTCTACACATTTCAATCCAACTCATTTTGACTTTATTAAGTTCAATATAACTAAACGTAAGTGGTGGTGTTGTTGTTTAATTAACTAAATTTCTTTTGACTCACTTTATTAGTTTAATTCAATTTAATTCACTTCAATTCAACATATTTTAATTCAGTTTAGTATGGTTTACGTTAGTTCACTAAACGTGCAATTCAACATATTTTAATTCAGTTTAGTATGGTTTACGTTAGTTCAGTAAACGTGGTTTAACTTTATCCAATTTAAATTGATTACTTTAAAACTAGAAAAACATGGCCCAACATACTTCATATATGGGCCAAAAAAAAAAATTGCAAGCCCAAATACATTTAGTGTAAAATGAGGCATATCCGTCTTAACCTTCAAACGTATCACGTATCACGTATTACGTATCACGTATCACGTATCACATACATATAAGACAAAAAAATAATGCATTGAAATTAGCAAAATATTTTTCCATCTACGCAAATAAGATAGCATTTAACCCGTTTTATTCTTAAAGAAGACAAAAGAAAATCGAAAAGATATTACAGTCTCATCATTTGACCAAAATATGGACTAAATTAGCCCATATTTTGGTCAACATTACTAATTAAAATGCAAAAAGTCTTGACCGTCGTATTCATCGCACGCTAGCTTATGACAAATAAGTACTACTCATATGTGAATATATAAGATAAGACAGACTGTTTTTATCTCATCTAACTCACATAAATAGCACTTGACCCGTCGCAAGCATGCAACGGATAATCCGTCAGTCCATCACAAACGATAATTTGTGATTAAAGCGAGGCCTTCGGGAGAAAGGTCGAAGGAGCAACATGACTTGGAATAGCAACTTGAAGAAATTCTTGATCCGACAATAAAACCTCCATTTCCTTTTCATCAAGTATCGGCCATGCTTCGATTTGATCACTTGTATGAATCAACGGTACATAATTTTTAAAGAACGAGTTTGACTTTCCTCCCGTAAAACCAATCCAAACAGGAGCACCTGACCCGAAATTGACCCGATCAAATCCACCTAAACTAGTAAAATAATAAGTTTTCGTCAAAAATTCCTCTAGATTTTTCTTGACTTCAAACACAGCTTCGAGGCGTCCTTCGCCTCGAAACTTGTTTAGCCATTCATTATCCTTGATCTTAGTCAATCCTTGTCGTAACGATACGACTAGGTCACTAATCGTTGGCTTGCTTCCCTCTTTGTTTTCGTAATTGGCAATGCCGTGTGCTACGAATTTTCCGAAGTATGAAGGCGGTAACGCTGGACGGAGGTGAGGCCGTATGTTGACGGAATGGATGATGGACGTTGTAGTCGGAACTATCTCTTGTCCTACAATGGAAATAGTTAAATAGAGTTATTAAATGTTGTTATTGTTGTTGTTGTCTTTTCATGTATAAAAAAACTAGCTTGTGACTCGTGTAAAATTATAAGGCGTACGGCGTTGTTCTTTCTGGCTTAATTTCAGCTCCTTCCAATTTTGTTTGGTTGTATTCCGTTAAGTTTTATTTACGTTCAATCAATTATTTTCAATTAATCTCTTCACAAAAGTAACTTTTAATTCAACTAAATTCACTCCACCTCATTTTCACTCAATTTAGTTCACTTAAACTTTACTCTAATTTATTCAATTCAGCTCGTTTCAGCTGAAAAGAATAGAACTTATAAATAAAACTTAAGATGTAGGACTTTTTTAGTTGTGCACTCGGCCTCAGCAGAGTATAAATAAATAGTTTGCTAATAATAATAAAAAGTAATAACCATGCGCGGCGCATGGTTATGGCTTCTTGCCTTTTTCCTTTTCTTCTTTGGGGGAATTAGGGGAAGATGTTGTTTCCTTGCTCAAACGAATTCAGAAGTATTGTGTCCCAGGATGCCGGATCACGGAGCGTTGCTTTTATTTTTTCTCGCCTTAGTTTTGCTATTGCTAAGAGAGTGGGCGCCCAGCTAGTTTCACGGGTGCCCACAAATTTCATGTAATTTTTATTCTTTATTTTTAATAAAAATTCCAACCAAAAATAAATAAATAAATAAAAAATAAAATAATAATAATAATAATTAACAAATAAAAAATAATACTTAAATGTATTTTATAATTTTGAATTTGAATGTAATAATTAATAATATCATTATCAAATAAAATGTTAAAGAAAAAAAAAACCTAAATACGAGTATATTTTATGAGAAAATAACCATTTTTCATTTAGGTAAATCGGTTCAGTTCTTATTGGATCGGTACAATTATATTCAGGTTCGAGTATCATTCGGCTATTATTGAGTTCGATACAGTTTTGGTTCGATTTAAACTGAGTCGGCTTTCAAATTATATTTATTTTAATCGTATCAGGTGTTCAATCGATTATCAATTCAGATGTCTTCGATAGATTTTTCAGTCATTTTCTTTTTACCTCCCACCACCATTTAGTTCATTATTACCACAAGATTGTACGCAATTTCGATACAACCTTCTCATAATTTAAGCCATATTTCGTTCTACATATTTTTTTAAGTATAAACTAATCACTAGCTTATATTTTTGGTTTATTGGTTTCACTTTTCAGTCCTAAGTTTGACCAACCAATCTTATGGTTTTCACTATTCCGACGTTGGTTATAATTTTAAGTTAACCTTGGGGACTAAAACACAATGATAAAATAAAATGAATCGGTAATTATTTTATACGACAGTTTATCCGTGTTTTTTTTATAAATTGTGACTATTTTTAATAAAATTGACCACTTATTAATAAATAATGAACCTTTTGAAAAACATGTCATTTTTTAATTAAAAAAACGGTAACTATTTAATCAAAAGTGATAACTATTTATAAAGAATAGTTACTTGCAATACCTGAGGTAGATGATTGAACCCTAGCAGCAACAGTTGAAGCAGCTTTCATCATATGCTTCCAAAGAAAGCAAGTCACGGCTTCGATTCGGGTAGGATTCGGAACAACGTCGCTACGAGCCTTAGCTCGTAGCGCAGAAATGCCAGCAGCATCGAAAACAAATGCTTTAGTGACGCACCCATTGCTCCCGTCCTCGATCGGCTTTAACACGGGTGGTATACCCGAAGACGGTATATACTCGTTGGAAACGGGTGGAAAGATCGGGGTCCGGCTACTTAAATCCGGACCCCGAAATTGTGGGTGATCACTAGCTGTATTAGCTGCCCATGCCATGAAAAAATGGGCCGACGAGGTCCCATCGACGGCCTTACTATTAGCATTGCTGCCCACGACATATCCGCCACAGCTGAAGACGGTAATCTGGAACGCGGCTATGATTAGCCCGTCAATGTCGATACGTGTTGGGTCGAGATAAATGTTGTCATTTGGGATGAACTGGGGGACTAACTCGACCCGGTTAGGGGCAGTTAGAAAAGAAGTTAGAGTGCAGTTAGCTCGTGCAACGACGAAGGGGTTCCCTTCGTCGTTGCAGATGATAGTTGAATCTTGCGGGAATAGTCTTCCCGCAAGAGGGTAAAATTGTGAGAGTGTTTTGGAAAGTGATTGTTTTAGCCGGGTGATGGTACTCGTTATACCCTCGTCGTTGTTGGAACGACGAGGGGAAGCGTAAAAGAACGCTAATGGGGTACCGTACTCGGAACAGGAGAGGAGTTGATCGATGAGGGAAAATTGGTAGGATTTGAGATGGGGTGGTGTTGGGGTTGATGGTTTGATTATTTCATTTGATATTTGTTCGATTTGCATGGTGAATTCCATGGTTTTCGTAACTCTTTGTTGGTCGAAGTGTATGTTGCTTACAAGAGTAACGTACATATGCTTATATATACTACCAACTTACGGAAGTACATTCTGTTTTAGTGAGATGTGTATATTTATGTTATTTTGTAGGACGGAAATAAAGTAAGTGTAAATATATTACGAGAATAGAGAAAATACTTTACAAGAGTAACGTACAATCGTACATATGATTATATCCTACGAACCTATCAAGTATTCTGTGTTTCAGTGAGTTGTTTACTCTTATTTTATTGTACGAGCGGGAAATAAAGTAAGTGTAAACATTTTATAGAACAGGGAAGTAGTGTAGAAGAATATTGCCTAAGATAATGATTGACAATTAAGAGTATGGATATGAGGATATCTTCCTTAGATTGTAGGCCCAAGCTAGGAACCAAATTGTACAAATTAGGTCATTAATAGTACAAATATATATACATAGAAGATTATATGCCAAATAATACAAATTTGGTTAATAATACAAATATATATAGAAAATGATACGCTAAGAATGGTCATAAACCTCGCAAATGTGTCGTTTAGTTTAGTATTGGATCGGGTTAAATTTGATTCGATTTAGTTTGACTATTTTAGGTCGGGTTTATTTCAGGTTAGCAAGATTTATGCTATTTTGAGACTGGTAAGATTCAGGTTGAGTTTATTACAGTTTAGTTTAGTTTAGTTGTGTTGTGTTGTGTTTTGGGTCATAGTTTTCTCGAACTGGGAGTAAAAAAATAGTTTAAATGGACCTTATACTTTTCAATTTGAACTAGTTTTGTGACCCGTGATATTCACGGGTTTATATGTTTTAGTATTGCTATTTTATCGTATTGTTAAGATTTGTCAGAGCAATTAGTTTATCCATTTAAAAATATACGGTTTTGATTTTTGAAATACCTAAAAGTTATTTAATTAAGGTATAATGTTTGATTATTATTCTTTTTTTAGAATTATTAATTATCTAGTATAAAAAGCTTAAAACATACTGTACTTTTTAATTAAATTAGAGGCTTTTATCTCAATATTTTATTTTTTATAAATCATATTTTTTAGTAATAACATAGTTATGAAGTTTAATAAATGCTAGTCTTAATATATTTATCAATATCAATTTGTCAAAAATCTTAAATTTTAATTGTTGCAAAAATGATAAATTAAGTTAAATAGTAACCTACTACAAATGGTGAGGGAAACCAAAAAGTCATCCTATTAAATAAAAGAAATAAAAATTAAATAAATATGTAGTTAATAACCAGATTTAGGGGAGGAAAATAAATAGTTTGTATTAATTTATTTTGTGTTCACAACTAACATTTTTTAATTTTTATTTATAAGCATGTGACACGTGATTTTAGATATGACTTTAATTTTAATAACACATGACATAGTAAGATATTTAGTATTGTCTTTTAACATCGATGCTCAAAAATGATGAACTTTGATTGATATTTATGTCTATCTTAAATTTGATAATAATAATAAAAGAAAAAATGCTCAGAAGTCATAAAACGTATCCTCAATTGTTTATAGTTTTTTGATAGAGGCAAAATTTGTAAGGAATAATTTGTCTTATCAATATCGTCAATAGAATTGTATGTGCCACTAATATGTCTTATTTATCTATTCACATCAAGTTAGGTGGGTTAAGGTTTTAATATAAATTAGCTATATAATTTTTTTATTTTTTTTATGTAAGTTCCATTGTTGGGTTATGAAATATTCATCACATTTTCAACCTTCATCGTACGCATTTGTTTTGTTCAAATTTAAGGGCTATCGAGATTTGTGGCATTAATACGATACTTAATCTTGTCATTTTATAATAATCAATAGAAAACTCAGTTGATATTTTACAATATTGTATAAATAAATGAAGAATCTAGTAATCAATATAGATGAATTATGTATTAACCAATATAAAAATGACATGTGAATTTAAATTAAATGCTTTAAGTAACCTTTTAACTATATTGTAAGCATAAATATTAATAATAATGTACATTTAGCCATTATTCATATCAATAAGAATTATTTTGTCCAACTTGTTTATAATTATACGCTTGAGATCTTTATTTGTAACTCCAATTTCATTCTATGAAAGCTATTTTTCAAATGGAAAATAATGAATAAAAAGATAACACGTACAAAAATAAAACATACATTTTAAAGTTTATGAAATACTAATTTTTTTCATGAAACTTAAAATAATTAATCATTAACACTCATGTTGTCAATCTTGTAGTTAATTTATAATATAAAATTGAGGGAAATATATGGGAGTATATATTTGTTTAAGCAATTATATATAGTATTCACTTCTTCATATTGTTCTCCTTCTCCAATGAAACATCTTACAAAAAAATCCACAGCAATTAATAACAACCAAAACGGTTGAATTTGATTTATTTAATATTATATTATAATTATATTAATTTATATTTTTCCTTAAATAATTATATAAATATGACATTGAATAATAAAAATTTAAGTATATTTACCTTTAAAGAACACAACTCCACAAATCTTGATAACCCCTAAATAACAACAAAACAACATATATGTGAAGTTCAAAAATGTCATACTATTTCATAACCAATAGAACTTAAAAAAACAATGATAAGAATGATTATTTACACATACAATTCTCTCGGTGATGAGGTGAACAAAATATTGATTTTAATTTTGGCTCACAAAATGTTGTCTTCCATCAAATATTTATAGCCAATTGATGATGCATTTTATGACTTTTGGATGACTTATATTTATTATTATTATTATTATTAAATTTAATATATACATAAATATGAAGCAATGTTTTGTGACTTTTAATCATCCTTTTTCATTATTGGCAAATTTAATAGACATAAATATGCAGTAGAGAGAAATTAAATGTAAAATGTTTGTTTTAATTATTTTTCCCTTTTTTATATATATATTTTTTTTACAAAATCTAGTTTGCATGAAAATTGTTGACTCATTCTTTGCCTTGCCTTTTATTTATATATTATATTTATAGATTTATATATGTATTTAATTTAATGAAATTATATTCAATTAAACGAAATTAAGCAAATATATAATAATACGACTTAAGAGAAAGTTGTAGAGTGATTTAAAATATATCGCAAATTAAAATATATTTTATTGAACATCACCATTACAGCAACAACAACAACGACGACAACACCACTCAACAATAATTTTCAATATACTCATTATCGTCAAATAAATAAATTAAACCATGAAATACAATCCACAAGTAGAAACTCATGGGCAATATATTTTAAATAAATAGAGTGAATATAAACTATTATAGCTATTATGGTTTTTTTATAGACATCAGACAACCATATATATACATATTTTAATTTTAATCTTAATTTATTTTGTGATATTATTATATTATATAATTGATTGCTGAAAAATTCAAGAAATGAATTAAATAGGAAAAAAAATATTAGTGCAAATTACGGGTGTTAATTAATATAAAGAGTTTTGATCAATTTATTAACATATTATATTACAAAAATTTATTAAATAAGAAAAACTTTTAATTAATTTGGTGGGGATTAAGTATTATGAGGAGTTTTAATGAATTTATTACCATGTTTAAATATAAAAATGAAATAAATAGGAAATAATGTTAATAAAAATGGTGGGTGTTAAGTAATATGAGTAGTTTTTATTAATTATTTACATGTTTTATCAAAAAAGAATTGTAACTGTAATTATAAAATTTATTATCATATTTATTACATAAATTTCAATTAAAATGTCAATATTAATTATAAATTACGAAATCTTGATTTAAATTTTGAAGGGTTACATAAATTTTGGAAAACAATATATTTAATATACAAAATTAATTTAAGACGAAAACTTGATTTAAATTTTGAAGGGTTACATAAATTTGGAAAACAATATATTTAATATACAAAATTAATTTAAGAATATTGATAATATCCTTTAATATTATAGGTAAGTGAATTAAATTAATTTATAGATAAGTGAAATAAATTAATCTCATGTAATAATAAATTGATAATTCATCACATAAATACGCCATGTCACATTTAAAATATGCCAAGTCACATTAAAATTTTGCCACGTCACATTAAGTTTTGCCATGTCACATTTTTTTAGTTACCCTTTTAATAAGATTTTATAGATGTAACAACTTGTAATACTATTAAAAAAAATTAATCAATGTAAAAACACCTCAATTTGAATGTATTTATTAGAAAATAAATATTTTTCATTCAGTCAATCAATTATGTTCTCACGATTCAATTCCGGTTCGGGTTTTTCATTAGATTATTATAGAGTTGATCGATCCAGTTTCAATGCGATGCGGATTGATCAGTAAGGCTTCAGGTACTGTTTAATAAATCGAAGTCGAACTTACTCTTTGACGAAATAAAAGGCGAGTGTCAGGTTTCATGCGTGAGTGGAAAACTGAATTTGTGGAGTTATGAGTAGCACTAAGGTTGTCACAATAAATTAGAGTAGGTTTAGTAAACTAATTATGATAAAATTTCATCACTTCATATCTTATGTCATCAAAATGAACTTGTTTTCTAGCTTAAGCTACCAAGGTGGGAAATAAATTAACTCAAATCGACAGGATGATAGTTGTTGTGATAGGATTGGTATAGAATCGGCCAGGATCATACAAGATCGCATAGAATCGTACAAAATCATCCTTTTCGATTACTTTTGAAATTATATTTGCAAATTTTTTACTTTTTTATTTCAAAATGAAAGATAAACGCCAATAGTTTGATTACTGGTGAAATTTTCTAATATTTATATCTAAAATATCGTGCATCTGTACGAGCTCTATACAGATATGACATTGGACAATATTTAGTATCCAAAATGCAAAAAATGGACCATCGCCCAAAATTACAAGCCTTGAAATTAGTCCATTATTTTTCTTTTGACCAATTACAAGTTTACAACCAACAAACCAGTTTTTGGAGTACGCAAAACGTCCCTAGCAAAATTAGAGTGTTTTGCAGGCTATTATATATGGCCGCGGGTTTACCTAGTGCGCATTTCAAAAATAGCGGTTGCGGTTTCCTCGTCACCAAAAAAAATAAAAAAATAGAGTGTTCACCTTGTGTTACGGGTTAAAGACCAGACCGGATCTGACTATTTAACTCAAGCTGAATCGGTCGTATTTTATTTGATACGGTCCACGGTCTATATATTTATTGTATTTTTGTATTTGACCCGGTCCTGGACCAAATTGGATAGACCGTGAACTGCACCATGGATTAAACTTATATAAGAAAATAATCTTCAAAAATTGTAATATTATTGGTCGTGTTTTCTACTATGTTTACACATATAAGATTTGTAACTATTTACGTAAATCTAACGAAGATAATGTTGTTTATTTTGATAATTATGAACTTCTTGGGTTCAGTTTCATATGCTAAACCATCTCAACGACAATTATATTTAGTCCATTTTGTTCCAATTCTGTCTGATCCATGCGTTTTTCTGGCCCAAATCAAACTGGACAAATATTAATATGATCCAGACCTTGATCCATCTTTAAACCCTTATTTAGTTTCAGCCCATAGAGTTTGATTTGGTCCCATGCCAGACCAATGAACATCCAACCTACTATACGTCGTCGACAAATTACTAATTATCGTCGACACTTTTTAATGAAATTCCTAAACTACCCCTCCCATCCCCTTCTTTAATTTTTTTTTTTGTTTTGTTCTTATTTTGATAGATTAGAAACGGAATTATAATAGATGCCTTAATTTTTTACGGAATTAGGATATAATCGTTGTTTGAATGTCGGATTTTTATTATTGTAATTCGTTTAAGACATGTTTCTTACCCGGATTTGAACCGTATCCGCGAAAAACGAAGAAAAAAAAAAATTCGGACGAAAATCATTTCGTCTGGACATGGGTCTGGACGAAAATCATTTTCGTCTGGACCTGGGTCTGGACGAAAATGATCTTTGTCTGGACGAAAATGATTTTCGTCGGGCAGTTTCTATTTTTTTTTTTCAAAATTTCAAATCGGTTTCGGAAATCTAACGTTAATCCGTTCTACCATATTACAAACTAAAAATCATAAATTTGAATCAAATTTAAATCGTAAACTAATCTCGCTATTGTCACTCATCGTTGAAAACCGTTGTTCGAATCGCTCGTTGAAAATGTAATTCGTTTAAGATATGTTTCTTACCCGGATTTGAACCGTATTCGCGAAAAACGAGAAAAAAAAAATCGGACGAAAATAATTTTCGTCTGGACCTGGGTCTGGACGAAAATCATCTTTGTCTGGACCTAGGTCTGGACGAAAATGATTTTCGTCGGGCAGTTTCTATTTTTTTTTTTCAAAATTTCAAATCAGTTTCGGAAATCTAACGTTAATCCGTTCTACCATATTACAAACTAAAAATCATAAATTTGAATCAAATTTAAATCGTAAACTAATCTCGCTATTGTCACTCATCGTTGAAAACCGTTGTTCGAATCGCTCGTTGAAAATGTAATTCGTTTAAGATATGTTTCTTACCCGGATTTGAACCGTATTCGCGAAAAACGAGAAAAAAAAAATCGGACGAAAATAATTTTCGTCTGGACCTGGGTCTGGACGAAAATGATCTTTGTCTGGACCTAGGTCTGGACGAAAATGATTTTCGTCGGGCAGTTTCTATTTTTTTTTTTCAAAATTTCAAATCGGTTTCGGAAATCTAACGTTAATCCGTTCTACTATATTACAAACTAAAAATCATAAATTTGAATCAAATTTAAATAGTAAACTAATCTCATTATTGTCACTCATCGTTGAAAACCGTTGTTCGAATCGCTCGTTGAAATCGTTGAATTACCGTTGATCGAATCGCTCGATGAAATCCGTTGATCGAATCGCACTAAACCGTATTTAATTTTTTGTGCGAAAATCGACAATTTTTTTAATGAATTTTAGTCCGAATTTGTCAAAAGGGTTGAAGGGGGGCAAAATTGGTAGTTCATATAAAAGTGTCGACGATAATTAGTAATTTGTCGACGACGTATAGCAAACCCCATGAACATATACACTAGAGTTGGCATTGACCCGTGCTGGATCGGCACGTGCCTTCTCCCAAAAATGTCATGGCCCAGGCACGAATATTAGGTTGACTGTGTCGTGCCGTGCCTGACTCACTCACTCCAACAGCTGTCGTGGCCCGTTCCTGTCACTCCCATTTTTGTGCTCGAGCCGTGCCTAATTCATAGGCTAATCGTGCCTTACACGTGGCCCGATCCATAAAACTTAGGTTTATTGTACACGTACTTTAGTGAACAAAAACTTTTTCGTAGACTTGATAAAACTAACCTGACAAATGATCGTACATAGCAACAATCCAAATAGACCGTTTTCTCTAAAGAACCGACCCGAATCGCACCTAACGCAAAAATAACATCCTAAATCAAATCCGATTGACTTATTTACCAGGTTTACGTTTACCACGTAGCCTCCAACATAAATATAAAAAAAGAAAAACTGTTACAGTGAAAAGATAAAGTGATTCAACTGTTTTATTTTCTTATAGCTAAATTAAGAGAGAGAAACCTTGAAACACACAACAATGGCGTCACCGGCAAAGATCCGGTGTTACGCAGTAACTGTTCTTACGGTGTTCCTTCTCATCATCCAACCTTCCATATCTATATACTGTGATGAAGACGATTGTTACGATCTTCTCGGGTTAATCACTTTCCCCCATTTTTATTTCCTTTTATTTTCCTAATTGTTAATTTTGTTAATTTTTGTGATTTGTGGATTTTTTCTAGGGTTTCGCAAAGTGCAAATGCGTCGGAGATTAAGAAAGCTTATTATAAGCTGTCGTTGAAACAGTAAGTAATTGGAATGAAATTGAATGTTTTTGATTGGATTAATTTGATGTCTTTTTGTTAATTTTTGTTGAATTTGATTTGTATTGTAGTCATCCGGACAAGAATCCTGATCCGGAATCGAAAAAATTGTTTGTAAAGGTTGCAAATGCATACGAGGTAATCTATACAATTCATGTTGATTTTTCTATGTTTGATTTAGTTTAGGTGATTAGAAGATTGATAATTTATCATTGAATTCGATACTTTGTCGATTTTAATTCAATAAAGTCGAAAGTTGGACATGGCTGAATTTGTTGTTGAGGTCATGCATCATGTTGTGAATTCCAGAATGAAAATGGAAATGTAAATGATTGAAAAATTTGTTCTTAGACGGATTCCAATCAGTGGTCGACGAGCTTAAAACAGTAGAGATTTTACGAGTTTTGGAGGCTGAAAGCAAAAAAAAAAGGTTCTTTTACTCATGGGGTAATCAGTCTACCCAAATGTTGCTAACTTGGCAATGCTTGATTTAGTTGTTAACTGACATGAGGCCGTGTAGTCTGTTCAATGAGTAGGAGATTGATTATCAATTGGGAAAGGAGGCGGTGTGGCTAGGCAGATAGTGAGTCTGGAAGTGTAAATGATTGAAAAATTTGTTCTTAGGGGTTCCAATCAGTGGGGTAATTTACAATTTACAATTCAGAATTCAGTGGTCGAGGAGCTTAAAGAATTAGAGGTTTTACGAGTTTTGGAGGCTAAAAGCAAAAAAAAGGGTTCTTTCACTCATGGGGTGGTCAGTCTACCCAAATGTTGCTAACTTGGCAATGCTTGATTTAGTTGTTAACGGCATGAGGCGGTAGAGTCTGCTCAGTGAGTAGGAGATTGATTATCAATTGGGAAAGGAGGTGGTGTTGCTAGGCAGATAGTGAGTCTGGAATGTAAATGATTGACAAATTTGTTCTTAGACGGAGTCCAATCAGTGGCATAATGGAAAATTCAGAATTCAGTGGTCGAGGAGCTTAAAGAATTAGAGGTTTTACGAGTTTTGGAGGCTAAAAGCAAAAAAAATTAGGATTCTTTTACTCATGGGGTGGTCAGTCTAGCATATGTTACTAACTTGACGTTGCTTGATTTAGTTGTTAACGACATGAGGCGGTGTAGTCTTTTCAATGAGTAGGAGATTGATTATCAATTGGGAAAGAAGGTGGTGTGGTGTGGCTAGGCAGATATTGAGTCCGTTAAGGTTTGTCCTTTTGGCGATATGACTGACTGGTGTAGTGGTGTTCGACAACTAGTTTAAAATCTTATTGTTGTTAAGTTAGTGATAGTGAGTGTTCGAGGGTATGGTTAAATCACTTAAAAGACAATGATAATACTCTCTTGATGTTGAATTTATGTTTTTTTCGTATGACTGTGGTCCATTGTGAATTATCTGTATAATGGGATGCTGTTGAAATTCCGACTGAAATGATTCTGATGTATGTTTGGTACTCTCAACAGATCTTAAAGGACGATGAAACCCGCGCAGAGTATGATTACGCCATAGAACATCCAGAGGAGGTAAGTAATCTGTCTCTTTTCCTCTTTCTCACTAAGAAAATACCCCCTCCATTACACTAGTTCCTTTGAATAGAGGTCGGATTTGAGAAATGGGGGTCATTTTTGAAAATCGGGACTATCTAAACGGGATGAAGGGAGTAGTAATATGTCCTTGAAGCATCGCGCTTTTCCTGAAACATAGCTTTATCTCAATAGGAAATTATATGAAGAACGCTACATTGACGCAAATTGTAACAACATAGTATGTGATGTAGCATGAGAGTCATTTATCATCTTCTTTTCCAAAGAGGCTCCTTTTCTAGTTTTCTTCATTCCTAGTGCCTCTTATAAAGCGGCTCCCATTTCATTCTCGTGAAAGCACAAAGCTTTTCCCTTTCAATAACAATGAGATTGTTTGTTTCTTTGAATAGAGGTCGGGTTTGAGAAATGGGGGTCATTTTTGAAAATTGGGACTATCTAAACGGGATGAAGGGAGTAGTAATATGTCCTTGAAGCATCGCGCTTTTCCTGAAACATAGCTTTATCTCAAGAGGAAATTATATGAAGAACGCTACATTGACGCAAATTGTAACAACATAGTATGTGATGTAGCATGAGATTCATTTATCATCTTCTTCTCCAAAGAGGCTCCTTTTCTTCATTCCTAGTGCCTCTTATAAAGCGGCTTCCATTTCATTCTCGTGAAAGCACAAAGCTTTTCCCTTTCAATAACAATGAGATTGTTTCAAGTTGACCCTTAATTGAAAACGAACAACCATTTACCGGACAATGAATGCGACATCAATATATACGTTGAAAATAAAGCACGTGTATTATCATATTATTAATCTGTGCAATTAGCTGTGGTCATCATGCAAGTCTTCTCAAGAGCTCATCCTTAGTTTTCACATTCTTAGGATACTGGCATTGATCTAATTAATATGCTAATATGCTATTGCTCATTGTTGTAGGTGTTCTATAATACTGCCAGATATTACCGAGCTTATTATGGTCACAAGACTGTGAGAACTATTTTTCATTCTTCACATTTTGTCCACATATCTACTGTTTTATACACCACATATGTTTCCCCTAAATTTTCTGACATTGCTCTGTTTTTCAATCACAGGATACACGTGCTGTTCTGATTGGTCTTCTACTTATTCTATCTGGGTTTCAGTATGTGAATCAATGGACAAGGTACAATCAGGTATATTATACATGCAACTTCACCTAGTTATTACATTATATAATCGCGGCAAGTCAGATAAAGAAGTACTGGAGAAGCACATGAATCGATGATTGGAACATCTTATTTCAGGATAGAAAATTGAGATCATAGTGTCAGTGATTTGATATTTCTTAATCTCAATGACTCAGAGGCTATCAGAGCGTCTTTGTCATCTGTACTCTGTAGGAGGGGAGCTTTTTGGAAGGTTCTTTGTTTATGCTGATTGATTATGGACAGATCATGAGTTCATCGGTGTTCCTGAAACAATGACTTACTTTCTGCTTGTTTCACGCTTTCACCTGGCTGCATATATTTCTTCCTTCTTTCTTATTTCTTTCGGGGCTCTCAAAACAAAATCGCCACATACCCCAATACCATTTTGAGTAGGCCTACTTCCTTCAACAATGCCCCTTCGTATAAATTAAACATGTTGCAGGCCATAATTGATTTTTCCCCCTCTTGTTGGATTCCCTTTGAGGTGTGATTCTGATGGTGGTATACTGGCATATGTGGTTTCTAGCCTACAGTGACTTTCCTTGAGTTACCTTACCAGGCCCATTTTCAATTACATGAGCATTATAAGTTGCGATAAATTGTGTGCTTTGATATACTTCGTAATGGCAAAACCGTTTTAACTTGTTATTTGTTTTCTGTAATTTGCCATTCCTGCAGGCTTTAGAGATGGTAAAAAAGACGCCTGCGTACAAAAACAAGCTGCGGGCATTGGAGCTTGAACGATCTGGTGGTGTAACAAATAGGAAAAAGAATAACAAGACGGATAAGTGAGCAATATTTCTATCATTTTATTTTCATTCCCCCGCCCCTGATGTTTATTTGCATACTATGTTACTCAGATCTTTATATTACCTTATGGACCCATGTGACCTTGTCCCACACTCTACACTTGGATATGAAACATTGCCAACATCATGTTAAGTAAAATACGAGGATTTTTTTTGTAAGGTAGCCACTTTCATCACATGATTGATGACACCCACTCGTGTCAGAATCTTGTTATCGAGTCTAAGTACCATAGTTTACCTATGTTTCTGAAATTATACTTGAGTTGTTGCCCCAAGCCCTAACCAACCATGAGAACTATGGCATATGTGCAGGAAAAAAGTAGATGAGGATCTTAGCAAAGAGCTTGATTTACAAATTAATGGGGCTGAAAAACCATCTGTATGGAGCCTGCTTGGTGTTCAATTTGTCCTTCTCCCATACACTCTATGCAAGGTTAGCACATTGACATAAGGTTTAGCATCTGTTGTCTGGTTTAATCTTCATGATGGTAACCTTTCCTTTACATCTTGATAGCTTCTTCTATGGCACGGAGGCTGGTTCTGGCGATACAAAGTGATAAAGGCTCCATATTCTTCGGAGGATGCCTCATACCTTACAAAAAGATCACTTAGTGTGCCAGCTACTGCATGGGAAAATATGGGTAATTCTCTGACTATTATAGCGATTTTTATACATTGATCTATCTGTTGTTTGAATCCCAAATCATCTTGGGTAAAATTTGTGATCTCTGGAAGGATGGCTAATAGAGAATGTAATAGTAATGGTAACAGGACGATAAGAGTTAATTTAGAGGGATTTCAGAGTTAGAAGAGAATTGGAGGAGAGCGAGCGGGAATGGCCATTAGAATTACGAGAGAGGAGTAAGTGAATAGAGAAAGAGGGAGCGATATTTTAGTTCCTTAATCAAAGTGCAGAATAACATGATTAACTATGTAATGCAGCAAGGGAAAAACCGAACATATTGTAGTTTATTTCAGAAATTCAACATATGAGTCACGTTGGTGAAATTGAAGACACAGTAGAATGACGATAGAAACAACAAAAGCCAACTAACTGGACATTTAAACTGATAAGTGGTAATCGGTAATCCAAATGCAACGCCATAAGTAATGGCTGGACATTTCCAAATAGACTTCCGAAGCACAGCTTGTCTGATTTCCACGGGTTTCTTGCTTGCCATTATCGACCACTTCCCTTGTTTGGTTCTCTGGCATGGTAGGCTCTTCTGTTTACTCTTAAAATGCCTACCAGTCCATTGGTTTTGAAGCAGTGAAACGTATTCCATCAACAACCAGGCATGTGTTCTGTTGTTCCCGCAAGCCTGTAAAAGCCATGATTATAAATGTTTTTTGGCAAATTCTTATTTCAGACCGTCACTTTTGGTCTGATATTTAGACGGACTTATTGTAGCCATTTTTACAATAAAATGTTGCCATTTCTTGATAAAATGTTAACATCATTTTTCAGGGTGAAGAGTAACTAATTTGCGATATAACATTTTGTTATTAAATGGTTACATTCTATTAAAAAAATGGTGACATTTTGGTCCGTCTTAGACGGTCTGAAGCAAGAATTTCTGATGTTTTTGGCAACCTGGTGCAACGATTAAAGTCTGGAGAACGTTTAGGGAATCGTAAAGCACTTTCATGGACAAGTTCATTCTAACGCGCAGATATATTGCAGTCATGCCATACTTCCGGAATTCCAAAGCATGAATAATAATCTGACTTCTTCTGACATGTAGTTGTGAATTTGTGATTATCTGTGACAAATTTTCTGCATCATCATACCATTTCATTTTGTGCAGCGTAGTACTCCGTATATGTTTATTTTTTTTCCGGTTTGTCTTCTGTATTCAGATGAAATCAGGAAGGATGATCTTATACAAAGGCAACTATGGCTAAAACCTAATATGGAGAGCTACATGTCGGAGATGCGAAGAGAATCAAAGCGTAGAAGATAGATAGCTCAGAGTTGTTTGGCCGACATTAATATCCTGACAAATTTTGTTCGAGGCCCTGCATTTGATCTCACCGTGGAAATCCATGAAACGAGGATCAGATTTTTTCATCATATGAGAAGTTTCTAAATACTTGTAACTCTAATATAGATATATAATATCCAAATACAAGACCTTACGTCTTCGATTTTGAAGGAGAAACCAAATACAATACACTTAGACCTGCATTCTATTCATCACTTAATATTATTACAACATAGATTCGCATGAGGCGACTCTCGGTTCATTTTCGATTAATGAGTCCTGTTAGTGTTAGCAGCAGGAACATTGTATTGTGTGATGAAGATTTTGCCTTTGTCTAAGTTAATATTACATCAGCTCGGCTCGAAAAAGAGTAGGAACACAAAATTTCATGTGTTCAGGTCAAGATAACAGGACTCGAGTGTTATAATTAGATGATTTGAAATAAAATGAAAGTCTAAAATTGCGCATTTTGCAAACTATATGTTTAGTAAAACTTAGACAATGTGCCGTGGTATTATAATATCTTCATTGCCTCGTTTAGAGGTGGCCGCCACGGACCGGCCGCCTGTCGAGTCACAACTTGCTTAACCTGACTAGACTCCGTTGGTATAGACTATAGAGCCGGCTTTCCCCCAACCCATCCCTACCCCACCCCAAAACTTGTTCAGTCTCGGCTTAACATCAGACTAGGCTAGGGTGAGACATGAGTCAACTCGTCTCATTCCACCTCTCTCTAAACCACTTCATGATCAGATGGACGAATCAAAACTAACCCCAAATTGGTTTTATTTAATTATTTTTTAATGCGAGTTCGAGGAAAATAATTAAAAAATTGATTATGGCCAAATATTTTTTATATTAATTTTTTTCTTCTGTGATGAAGGATCCACAACCGCTAACTTTAACGTGCACTGGGCAAACTATATATACTAGTTAAGATACCCGAAGGTGACAGACTTAAAGTCTATAAAATATGGACTCGGGTCGATAATACACTACAAAATCTTACTCTTAAGGAGCCTAAAACCATAGTCTTTTGAAATTTTACTCGAGTTATAATCCACGATTCCGTCTTTTCGGACATTTTTAGTTATGATGGTCAAAACTCAAAACGTTAACACTTTGGATAAACTAATAACACAAATTCTCATTATAGACGGAGAGTATCTGTCACAAGGACAAGGAGAAGACGGATACCATTTTGTCTCACAAAATGCCCATTTAGAGGAGAGAGGAAAGCACATGGGTGCCCCACCTTGTACCCTTATTCGTTTTGTTAGTGTTATTATCCGTCTCTCCCTCCAACCCGTCACAAGCAAGACTAACTTAACTAATAAACTATTAGAGAGTATCACCGATCATCCACCGTTAACATATTAAGCTGCCAAGCCGTCAAACCGTTACTAAATCAGCGGGAAACCTACGATACACTACAGTCACCAACTCACCATCACGGCGTCACTCATTTCCCGAAGCTTCTTCCGTCACCGTCACCTCAACACTCTCTCTCTACACTTCCGCAATCTCTCACTAACTTTCCTAGGGTTTTCCTTTCCTCGACACTCGCATGCTTTCAGAGCTCCATCAATGGCGTCTTCTCAGGTTTTCTCCATCTCTTCTCGATATTTTTTTTGAAATTTTTGTAGTAATTATTTTCATCTGTTGAATGATTGTTAATTTGGAATAGTATGAATGTGTGAAGGTTGGAGTTCTGATCCCGTTGAATAAGGAGAAATTATTGCCGGAATTGCCGATTTTCAAAGGCGAAAATGTGATCGGAAGGAATAATGTTCCGGTTAATGATAAGCGACTCAGTCGAAAGCATATCGTTTTGTCGGCGTCTTCTGTTAATGACAGTTCTGCTGATTTGCTTGTTGTAAGCTTCTTCAATTAATGCATGTTTTGTTTTTTGGCGTTTGAATTTATTTTTGTCTAATTTTATGAATTTGGTGCGTAATTTGTGTTATAATCCTGCATTTTTTTTGCTAGAAATAGAGTGTTACGGATTTATTAAGGATGTTCGTTTAGTCGAAAGCTTGTGATTTTGTCTACTTCGTGTGTGATGACGGTTCTGTTGATTTGTTTGTTGTAAGCTTCTTAGATTAATGCATGTTTTGTTTTTGGAGTTTGAATTTATTTTTGTTTAATTTTATGAATTTGTTGCATAATTTGTGTTATAATCCTGCAGTTTTTGCTAGAAATTGAGTGTTACAGACTTATTAAGGATTATCGTTTAGTCGAAAGCCTGTGATTTTGCCTACTTCTTGTGTAATGGCGGTTTGGCTGATTTGCTTGTTATAAACTTCTCAGATTTATGCATTTTTCTGCATTTGAAGTTTAAGTTAGTCGCCGTGGTTTGATTTTACGCATTTTCTGTGTTAAATTTATGTAGTTTCTGTAATAGAGTGTCGTAGCTGATTTTAGGGATTTGCCATGTTAAATTTGTGTACTTTTTGTCTATTGAGTGTATTGCAACTCCCGTGTTAGTTTACTGCAATTTTAGCTAGAAATACAGCGTCGTAGCTGGTTTTATGCATTTTTCATGTTATATTCCTGCTGATTTCGTCTGTTGATTGTAATAAACTGCAGTTTTTGCTGGAAATAGAGTATTATAGCTGATGATAATTTGTTACTTTTCTGTATCTACTAGTTTTGTAATTTGGTGGTGATGGAATCATGGAAAATTGGAAACATAGGTTTATAGGTATTTACTATATACTTGTGTATTTGTATTTCCGCTTTTTGTCAAGTTCATGGAAACTAAGTGTCATTAGTGTTGATTGTTAGTTGTTACCAGAGTTAAAACATCGCCTTAATAGAATGGTTGTCTCAAAATTGTTGCTTTTTTGCTGCGGACTCTTGCTTTTGGTTATTTTGATCAATATGTGCTCTTTGAAGATTAAATGTGGCCCTATAAGTAAATGTAATGAACGAATGTTTTGCGGCATTTTTAGTGGCTTAGTGCATATGCATGTAATGGTCAATTGCCTTACATTTTATACCACACAACAAATGTTTAAAGGAGATTTTTGTTCATGTGTTTTTGTTCTTTTAAGTTGTAAAGTTTGTGACTGGCTTGAGTATTCTTATAAAAAGGGACGTTGGTGTGATTGTGTGAAATGTTGTTGGGCTTAATTGGCCGGTTAGATGTTCTGTTAAATGCGCATATAGCACATTGTATCAGTATCTAAAGGTTATATTTGGTCATCTGCATGGACTTTTTGTTTGAGTGACAAGACTCGCACGTGTCCTACATATTTCTAGTTTTCATGGATCGGATACCAGTGTTCATGAAAAGAATAACTAAATCAATAAAATATAGTTACTCAGCGAACTCGGTCTTTGGGCTTATGGTGTGACAGGGAGGAATGAACCCAGTGGTGATTAATTCTGGCAGCCAACGAAGAATACTAAATACTGGAGATAAAGCCACCATTAAAGTTAATGATATTGTAGAGTTGATACCTGGAAGCTATCATTTCAAGTATCTAGCTTTAGCAGATGGCAGGTATTCAGACATGGTTAGTGCAGGGAACAGTGATAAACACGTGAATGCTGGAATCGGCAAAAAGCGAATACGAGAAGGATTGACTTGTGAAACTTCAGTGGAACACTTATTGGTACTCCCCAATGTAGCTTTTCCTTATTTATCGAAACATTCTGTATTTCCTCTATCCCTGCCGTCTTAGAAGGAAAGATAATGGAAAAAGAGGAAATATTATCAGTGCGTCTGTTTGGAATAATAAAGTACTTGACACCCCTTTCTTTTTGTATCAATCTTTTCTTCCTTACACTGGCCTGTTTCTACTTTCTACTCATTATTAGTTCCATTCTGTGGTTCCTTTGGTTAAGTTGATAAGTATTGTAGTATTGTATAGTATGAATGTGCCTTTCAACTCCAAGTATTAAGTGTGCTAGATAGAAAATTCGTCAGCTAGTTTTGGGTGAAAATATTTATACTAAGCTGTAAACTGTGTGCAAGAGAAGCTTAAATATTTCTACTTTAATTCTTTATTTGAGAGTATTGACTACAGAAAGTCCTACCTAGACATTTAATGTATAAAATTGGCGGTATCTGCATTTTTGTAACTCTGAGTCTTCATATTACCTCGTGGACCTGTGCCTGGCATTCAACACTCGGACAAGGGTATGACACTTGGACACCTCATTTGAAGCCAAAATATGCATATTTTTCCAAAAAGTAGCCGACCCCGACATATAGACTTAGGAAACGCACCCATGTCAAATACTTCTAAACAAGCCTGGGACTCTGGGTAACATAGGCTGCAAACTGAGAACCTACGTTGAAAATGTTTTGAATTTTATTTCCTTCATTTTGACCTGTCCTTTTTTTATACAGGTTCAACATACCAGTGATAAAAAAGTAAAAGAAACAACTTCAGTGATTAAGAAGCATGTGCATGCTGAATTAAAACAAAATATTTCAGAGTCCAGCAACAGAGGGGAGGCTATTCGGGAATTCAATATATCCGACAACAAAGTACCTTTGACTTTCCGCCTTATGAAAGTGAGAGGGCTTCCAGGATGGGCAAATACTTCATGTGTTTCTATAGATGATATTGTTAAGGTAATTTTGTTGCTTATTTCTGCCACTTTTTCTTGTTTTTCTGAAGCTGCACTGGGATCAGTCAGCACAAATACAATAGTTGAATCAGCATGCTTAATATACTTTTATGTCCAGATAATTAGTGCAAATATTTATCTTTCTCCGTGTCTTGTTGAATAAGCAAATATTTTTAAGGGAACTTTTGGTTTTAGTTGGCTAGTCTCTCTGTAAATTGTGTAATATTCTCAACAACAGTCAAGAAAGCGTGAAGCTTAACCTCTAGCACCAGGATCGAAAATGTTGTTTATCTTGATTAATTTGGTAAAAATGAAGTTAATAAGCATTTCAATGTTATCATCTGTGGTCCAAGGGATGTGTTATTTCCATTTTTTTTAAAATATCAACATATATGGAGCCCATGCCCCGTGATGGCAGGAGCCTTTGAAGGTTGGGGGAAATGTTACTTCTGATGATGCTGTATACACTTCCTACACTTGGACATGACAGTGGGCCAGTGGGACATTTCTTGTTTGAGAATATGTTAAAAAGTCAATATGCTTAATTGCGTGCTTTCTTTTGTTTGTAGGGGGATGTTCTTGTTGCCATCCTTTCAAATTACATGGTTGACTTAGATTGGTTACTTTCAGGTGATTCTCCTGACTCTCTATTTGAGTTTTCTCCTCCTCATCTGTTTTATAAAGTGGAAAAACATGCCTCTCACATGAAATTATTTCATAACTGTCTCCCCAGAACATGAAATTCTTTCATAACCGTCTCCCCAGAACATGATCAGCAACTCCGGGACTGGTTTCCCATAGTGCTGTGCTATGATTGTTTTTTCCTATTTGGTCACCGTCTTTCTCTGTTTACACTAACTCTGTGACATCTTCGGTCATCCGCCTCTTGTGTTCTGATTCCACTATAGCATGTCCAATGCTTAGGAAAGTTCCTCAGGTGCTAGTTGTTCATGGAGAAGGTGATGCTACCCTTGAGTACATGAAGGTTTGTAAAGTGGACTTCTTTATCTACTAAAGCATTTGTAAACATTGTCAAAACACTTAACTTATAGTACATTGTATAGCTTCTGATCAAATGGTAATCTTGTAGAGAAACAAGCCTAGCCACTGGATTTTGCATAAACCACCGTTACCTATTTCATATGGGACACACCATTCGAAGGCTATGTTACTTGTGTATCCGCGCGGAGTGAGGGTGATTGTTCATACTGCAAACTTGATTAACATTGACTGGAATAACAAAAGTCAAGGCCTTTGGATGCAAGATTTTCCTTGGAAAAACCAGAATGAGGCTAGTGAAGGATCTCAGTTTGAAAGCGATCTTGTTAGCTATCTGCAGGCGTTAAAGGTAACCATCACTATTACGTATATATGATTTGTAAGCGGTCCTATACTTGCACTTCTTTTTCTGAGGGGTGTAATGGAGCATCAAATCCTAGTCATGAATATCACCTCGATCACTCAGTGACTTTGCTAGCTAAGCTAATTGGCATGAGGCCACAAGTGGTCGTATATAATCTCATAGTGGCTTCAGCTATTACGAGCTGTTAGTCACTCGAAGAAACAGGATAGTTACGGTGCATCGGTGCATATATCTGGAATCAGATTTTTCATTTTTTGTCTATTTGCCCATGTTGGCAAGCTGTGCATCATTGTTCATGAAAAGCTTTCATTGCTGCCTCTTGTTAACCATAAGTCAGCGCAAAAAACTAAAAAAACATGAGGACTACAACAAAAACCCAAAGCATAAAAACTTTTTAACATATAACAGTTAGCAACTATAATGACGTTAATATATATTCCCTCCATTTTTGTCAATTAGCCCCAATGGTCCACTTTTTGTGAGGGGAAAAGTGGGTCCACGGGGGGTCATTGGCAAAAATAGAGGGAGTAATTGACTTGCGAGAAGGACTTTGATTTCTGTATCTAGAGACATAAGAAACTTCAGTAAGTCGGGAGTATTAAGCTACACCATTTTACTATGAAAGAGTAAAGAAAAGACGTGTACCTTGAGTGGCTTTCTTTCCATGGAGCAATTTTGTTTCATGCTAGACAAGTTAAAAGCAAATGCTATGTTCTCGTATAGTGGCAACTCTTCTATAGGACAATGTTAAGTTACTTCACTTATTTCGGATGAGACTTCAAGTCCATTTGTAAGGTAGATGATGTGACATCAAATTGTTAGGCATCTGTACCTGTTGTATATTTTTCTCGTTTATTGTGACGGTTCTCTATGGTAAGTACTAGTGACAATGTTAATTGTAATATCGGTTTAATGGAAAAATGCCTAATGCGCCATATGAGCTTGCTGGCTTTTCTGTTGCACTGTTTGCCTGAAGAAATTTTAGACTGCTAGGGTAGACAGAATCTGCACCAGCTTTTTCTTTGGCACATAGTTGGAGCAAGCATTTAAATATGTTAGCATCCCTGCTGGTTTCTTCTAATACTATTGTAGTTTCCTGAATTCAGTGCCAATTTGCCAGCCATCGGGAGACACAAAGTTGATGCTTCCTTCTTTAAGAAGTTTGACTATCGAGCTGCTACGGTATATTTGATTCTTCTTGGATATATTGAACTCCTAGTTTGTGGAGTATTTACATATATGTATACTCTATGATTCACGTTTTTCTGCTGCTAAGAAGTGTTGGTTTCGCTTCTGCATTGTATCAGCCTGTAAAGCCAGCATTCAATTAATTTTATAATGCTGATAACCACATTTCTGCTAACAATAAAAAAATAATGATTGATGCAGTCTTCAGACTTCTTCTGATAATCAATCACTTTTTCATAAACTAGTTAATTTGCCACTGAATGTTTCTCTGCAAAAAGTGCTATTTTGGATCTGTAAGCCACTTTTTTTTTGGACAATCTTATTTGTAATGTTCTTCAGTGTCTGATCTTTCATATTTTGTGTTTTTTTCAAAATTTTTGTCTTTTTCTTTCCTGTTTTTGTATTATATCCATTGGGAATTGCTTAGTCGTTTACAGGTGAATAAGATACATCAATTTGTACCCTTTAAGATTCCTTGTAGATCTTACAGCTGTAGTACTTGGTTCTTTTTGGACAAATTTCGGAATTGTTGTATTGTGTCGGCCTTAATTGTGGAAGATGTTAGTTTCATTTGTTTGTTGTGTTGTTTTAGTCATCAGTAGTTTTGATAATATTCTGTCCAGTCGAATAAAAAATTCTTGAGTCAGGAATTAAAATCAAAATGTTGGTTAGTTTTTATAGCCTCACAATTGCAAAAAATGATAGCTAATGAAGTTGGTAAACATTTTGATGTATCTTAATTCTTAATTCTTACAGGTTAGATTGATTGCATCTGTTCCTGGATACCATACGGGACCTAATTTAAGGAAGTGGGGCCACATGAAGCTGCGCTCTGTACTGGAACAATGTACTTTTGATAAAGAATTTAAGAGATCACCTTTAATTTATCAGGTATATGAAGCCATTTCAGTTTTCAGCCAACTTCATATATGGTTTTATACTTCGATGTTGTCACATTCAGTATACTGATTCCTTTGCTTTATAAGGAGAGTGCCACTTTGAGAATTTGTCCTATTATTGTCGGCGTTGTCACTTGTCGCTACCACTACATTATCCAACACAGTTGAGCGTCATGTTGAGATTTGCTGAATAAGCTACAGGAATTGGTATAAAATATTGGATATGGAGAGATAAGATTTGAGGATTAAATTCCCTTTAGTTGTTCCTGTGCTACGAGTTTTTTCTTCATACAATCTTCATTGTAAGATTTATTTTTGTTGTTTAAAAAAAACCTCTTTTAATTAGTTTTAGAGATCAAAATTCAACCTCGCTTATAAAAAGCCTTCAAACTCGCTGACTATTTAAGATCAAAAATTCTATTGCATTATTATCGTTTGTATGAAGAGATATGCAGCTAAGAGTAACTGAAAATGTCGCTGACTATTTAAGAAATCAGAATTCAATTGCATTATTATTGTGCTATGAAGGGATATGCAGCTGAGAGTAACAGAAAATGCTGGTCTGTAGTCAATGGTATGCCGAAAGATCAGAGCTGTGTTTGCAGCACCTACATTTTAGGACCTGGCATCATTCTTGTGTAGGTCACTCTGGCATTTTAAGAAGATGGCTCCGAGTAACAAGATATGAGTAAAAGGCTAATGCACTTGTTTGGATACAAAAGTAGAGGCGGAAAGGGGAGGGGTTAGTGTCTTGGTGTTTTTTTTGTCTTCCAAATCTTTTGAAGCATGTGCAATTTTAATGTGACATGTAGGGGGAAAATGGATCCCTCCATTTGACCCAACCCAATTGCTATTTAAATTTCTCTATCTAGAGGGTAATCTTGATTCTTGATAAACTTGCTAATAGAATAGGATCCCTTCATAAAAAAGAAAATGAAGTAGAGAAAAAGATGGGGAGGGCAAAGAGGACAGAGAAACACATGCACTAGCAAAAGGACTGTTAGTATGCTGAATGAGTTGCTGTTTGCCTGTTTTAAGTCTCTCATCACTTCTGAGTTTTGACTACTTCTCCTATTCCTGATCACTCTATTTTGGTAGGAAGATTTTGTTATGGCTTATGTGATAATTGGTGTAGGATGATATTATGGTCTTGCATATACGTGCCTGTTTTCAAGCTTCTGGTTGCTTTCATTGTTTTCGCCAAGGAGATTGTTTTCCTTAGCTGCTTATTGTTCTGATGAAGTTGTGAGGTACTGATGTATGCGTTGATTCAGTTTTCCTCTCTTGGTTCTCTGGATGAAAAATGGATGACAGAGCTAAGATCTTCAATGTCATCTGGTATGGCAGCCGATAAAACGCCTTTGGGCTCAGGAGAACCTCTGATTATATTTCCTACTGTTGAAGATGTCAGATGGTCCCTTGAGGTAGGCATTAACTTTAATTACATGCAATCTTTCTTATCACTTTTTTCTCTTTCTTTTCCCAAATGTTGTATTGATATCTATGGTACACATTTTTAGTTGAGCAATTGATTTTTTTTTCTTGCTAGCTGCAATACCTGCAAGTTAGATTATCAGTATTGATTGTTACTTTTTATGGACATTGATTCACTTATGACGTGTAATTGATCATGCACTGTTTTCCATAATTTGTCTTAGGGGTATGCAGCAGGAGGTGCTATTCCAAGTCCAATGAAAAACGTGGAGAAAGAATTTCTGAAGAAGTACTGGGCAAAGTGGAAGGCTACACATACTGGCCGTTGGTAATTTCTTCATACTCTGCATTTATTTATTAAAAACCCTTAGACATATTACTTGAAGTCTGAATTTTCGTAAGATAAGCTTGGGTAGGAGAGCTTCCTTACGACTATTTATTCTACAGAAAATGCCTTGGAAAATATCATTTAGTGCCAAACTTATCCTAAATTGGCAAAAAAGTTCCAATATTTAATTTCCGCTTCATCTGAAATTTTTGTGACTTTGTGAAGAGCTGTCTATTATGAGTTTGTCTTGAATCTTGGCCACCTTATGTATCTTCTTATGTGAAATACCGCCAGAATCAACTAGGATGCTCCAAATTACACTTGTGTTAAATATAGTTCTCAATTATTCGCTAAGTTACCTTTCGAAGGGAGTTTTTGAAAAGAAGCCTGGCGTCTATTTTAAGTGATGTTGATCATAAGTTGCTCCAAGTTGAAGCAAATGAGCATCGATAGTGTTACACACAAAAATGAGTATTTCACTTTGTTAGGGTACTTTGTAAGAAAATCAAATTACAAGGTAATGCTCAAAGAGACAAGGCATTTGTTAGTATTGATGTTTCATACTGCAAAAGATTTAAGGTGGCATCTGTAAGTCTCTTTTTAGTTTAGATGCGTTAATCATCCACTACCCTCAATTGGTTATTAGCAAGTGCATGTACATGCTGGATAGAATGACATTTCGTCCCCCAATATAATAGTATGAAGCAAGTTCTATAGTTCCCTGTTTATTTTGTTTATCGTTGACATTGATAGTTCGATTCCTGATGCAGCCGCGCAATGCCTCATATAAAGACATTTGTTCGTTATAATGGTCAAAACCTTGCGTAAGTATTCTTATTTAGCGTTTCCATTTTGATGATGTGGATGCAATCAAGCATTGCGTGCCATTAGGATTCTCATAAGTCTTAACTACTGTTATGTCATGATTTCAAAATAGTTGGTTCTTGCTGACGTCATCAAATCTTAGCAAAGCTGCGTGGGGAGCCCTGCAAAAGAATGGTTCTCAGTTGATGATTCGTTCTTATGAGGTATTTTATCAAAATTTCAGACAATCATAACTTCATAAGTGTACACAGGTTGAGTTCTGAAAAGTATGCGCAAATTTTACCAAAACTTCAGACAATCTGGACATCGTGTATATTTGTAAATAGCTCAGGTGTGATGATTCAACAGCATCCTAGGCAAATAGTTCATCCCCCGACTCTTTCATGACTCACTGTGTGTGTTACTCGAGTTTATTGTGACTTGCATGAAAAAATGTTAATCTGATTTATTTATGTATGAAAGAGACAAGGCATGGTATGAAAAACTTACGCATACTCATTTCTTGTAAATGAACCAGCTGGGTGTGTTGTTTCTGCCTGGTGTTGTCAGAAGCTGCCATGGATTCTCTTGCACCGATGATTCGAATTCTCTGAGGGTACTATCTTTGTTCTCTTATGTAAATCATTCAACATCCTCTTGATTTGATTGGCTAGTATTCTGATTGAAGAATGTCTTGAAGGATAAGAACGGATCGAGTAATGGGTCTGGGAAACAGAAGACAAAACTTGTAACCTTGACCTGGCGGGGCGAAGGAGGTGATGACTCTGATTCTGAAATTGTCCGGTTGCCAGTGCCTTACGAACTTCCTCCACAATTGTACTCCGCTCAAGGTCAGTTGTCTCTTATGCTCTAGCCATCTTAATAGCTTATACTCCGCATTTGACTAGTTTGTACTTTGTATACTATCCAAGTCGTGGATTGATACACGGGTTTTTTTCTTGAGGCCGTTTCCTAATGGACAAGTTTTTTGTGTAATGCTCAGATGTTCCATGGTGCTGGGATCGTCAATATCGGCAAAAGGACGTCTACGGTCAAGTCTGGCCTCGTTAGGTCAATCTATATTCTGCTCAGGATACCTGAACCATGACTTAATTACTCGACACTAAGGTTAGGTTGGTGCTCTCCTGTAGATCTAACATGCTCGAAAGAAGCTGGTCCTGAAGTAAAGTTCTCGTTACTTTACTTCTGAACTTTGAGTCTTTATTTTAATTATGATATTTTATTGTTCCAGTTTTTCACATCATGTTTGTAAATAGTAGGGAAATTGTTTTGTGCAACTTCTTGATTTTACGTAAACTCTATTACACGGAGTATTAGCTGAAATTTTTAGATCTCCTGGCATACTCCCAAAACTAAATGTGCAGACGATGCTTTTAATCGCTGCCAACTGCATGACATCCAATTCGAACAACCTCCTATTAGATTCTAGCCACACAGCTCCTGCCTTTGGCAGACTATTTGTATAACGTCGGACCCTCTTATCCCACTTAGTATGAGTATGTTTGAGGAAACTTGAGCCAAATCTAACTCAACTAGCAATATCCTAATGCTGTTGCTACATCGGAGGGAGGCATTCAATTCTTGTTGTTTTAAGAGACGGACTTGTAGGTTTGGGCCGGAAACCTGTAAAACTGCAAAAGCATCAAGGACCACTCTTTAGTGCTGATGCCCAAGTCCGACACTTAGGTTTTACTCATAAGTGCTAACCCCGCATCTGACTTATAATAGCCTGCTGCCTGAGTAATGTATCACACAAGCTTATGAAGGATGATACAAGAAAGGTGTCTGTCTAGTTTATATCGTATGCATTTACCTTGGCTGTGAAACGATGTTAAGTTTGTGTACAGTAACAATTTTTTTTGGGGTAAATTTATGGTAATTACATGAATTAAATACGATAAATTTATATTGTATTTCTACATGTCTATTTTTTATGGGATACCAACAGTATTTTGTATAGGTAATTAAGAAGCCTATTTTTTTTATTTCAATGAGATGTTTTATAATTAACCTAATTAAGGAGTGTTTATTTTAGATTATCATTTTTTTGGCAAATTAATTTTCTGGTCTCAAACATCTGTTGATTACAAACCTCCAAAACAATGTGTCTTCCTTATCCTCCAAATATCCCCCAAAAAACAAAACATTAACATGGTAAATTAATTACTACATCTTTTGTTTGTTGACAAAAGATTTTTTTACCATCCCAAAAAAAAAAAAAAATTACCTTATTTTCCATCTCCTTTGATTAAACTCTTGCCTACATTACATAAAAAATACTAAAAAAATGAAAAATGTTGGTTTTTTGTGATAAAACCTCATTTGTTTTGCCTCTGTAAAATTTTGTAAAATTTTCTAACTCGACCGAAGGTAAAAAAGAAATATCAAGATGAATGACCTATTCTCAAGCTCGTTTAAGAAGTTCTCGGAACCAGGTTTCAATGGAGACTTGGAAGCGGGTGGAACGGAAGGGATGAACCTCGATAAGTTTTTCGAGGATGTTGAGAATGTCAAATCAGACATGCAAGAGGTTGAGAAGTTCTATAAGAGGCTTCAGGAATCGAATGAAGAAGCGAGGACTGTACACAATGCCAAAACCATGAAGGACCTTCGTAGTAAAATGGACGCGGATGTGTCCCTAGTCCTGAAAAAGGTTAAGGTTATCAAGGGTAAACTAGAGGCCTTGGACAAGTCTAATGCCTCGAGTCGAAATGTGCCTGGTTGTGGGCCCGGGTCCTCTGCTGACCGGACCCGTACAGGTGTGGTAAGCGGGTTAGGGAAAAAGCTTAAGGACATGATGGACGAGTTCCAAGCTCTTAGGGCCAAAATGCAGGCAGAGTATAAGGAGACCATGGAAAGAAGGTACTCTTAGAGTCGTCTCGAGACTCCCTCTGTTTCATTTTATGTGTCGTCTTTTTGAAAAAAAAATGCACAAGACATAAGACGAGCCCCTTAAAAAACACAAATTCTTATTTGCAACAACACTATCCGTCACAAGCACCGTTTTCTCTCACAAAATACCCACTTTTTCTCTCTCTCCAACACTATTCCTGTGGTCCCCTTTCTCCACTACTCATTTTGTATCCATTTTATCTCACAAAATATCCGTTACAAATGGTGACCCGTCGCAAGCAAGACTTACTGAAAAAAAATACTCGTATATATTGGGTAACACAATGCTAATGCTAATGCTAATGCTAATGCTAATGCTAATGCTAATGCTAATTTCATTCCGTTCATTTGTACAGGTATTTCACTATAACGGGAGAGAAGGCAGACGAGGCAATGATCGAGAACTTGATAGCAAGCGGGGAGAGCGAGAATTTCCTCCAAAAGGCAATCCAAGATCAAGGAAGAGGTCAAATAATGGACACGATTTCAGAGCTCCAAGAAAGGCACGACTCGGTTAAGGAAATCGAGAAGAACCTTATCGAGCTCCATCAAGTTTTCTTAGACATGGCGGCCCTGGTCGAGGCACAAGGCCAACAACTAAACAATATTGAGAGCCATGTCGCGCATGCTAGCTCGTTCGTGAGGCGCGGAACTGATCAACTTGTTGAAGCTAGGGAGTACCAAAAGGACTCTAGGAAATGGTATTGTATTGCAATTTTGGGATTTATTATCCTTATTGTTGTTCTTCTCCTTCCTTTGTTGATCAATGTCATTTTACCTAAATTGGTCTAGGTAAAAAAAAGGCAAGGAAATTTAAATATTCGAAAATTATTAAAATTGATTTTTACTTTGTTTTTTTTGGGGGGAAATTGAGCAACATTATTAGATTTTGTACATCTAATTATAGAGATTTTTTGCTCTTTTTTTTCTGTACTAAATGGATTATTTTTTCTTGTAAATTTTTGTTTAGTGGTGTTGTTTTACAAGTATTTATACGGAACAATAACTCTCTTATAAGATAGTTTTACGGCAAAAATGAGCTCAATAAACGGTGATCTAATGTACGATAAGCGTAATTTTTTTCATGTCAATACTTTATCATTTCTACTGATGACTTATTTAAATATGACGACAATTATTGAACAATTATGCTAAAAAGTAGGTTGTTTATAAAACCATCTAATATAGAAATTAGGGTTTATTGATTCAGTCGGAGAAATCCCTAACATAAAAAAGTACTAGAGTTAAAACAGAAATTAAGGTTCTCGGGTTTAAACCTCATCAAGACCATGCAAAAATTTTGCGGGAGAGTGGGAGAGATTATGCCTTTTAGATTCCAAACTTCGAATGCAACGTCCCCTAAAAATAGGTGATTGATCTGAGATGCCTGATTTTCATGCTATCATTCATGCACATCAAATAAACATAATAAAAAAAACCCTCAAGGATTAACACTGATAATCTTAGAATTTGTTGTTGGGTAGAATCCATATATAACTTGATGGGGTTCTAAAGTAAATAGGTAATCGAAAACATTATCACGTACAAATGATAATTATATGTCAATAGCTAGATCAAACATTTTGTACAACTCTTTAATCCAACATCCTTATTTAAGAGCCCGGAAAATCTCGAAACTCTATTCAATTACATCACTTAAACACCCTTAAAGACGGTCCTGGTTAAAACAATGTGATTGAGCAAATAGTCTTGCTTGTGATCATCACAAGCTTGTGACGTCTCCTTCCTCCACTTGTTAACACTTGCTCTCCCACTTGCTTTTTGTGTGAGGTCACAAGTTTGATTCCGTCACAAACGAAAATTTGTGGTGATTGAATTAACGTTGATGCAGAGTCTGCTATACAGGCGGAGACCTGGGCTATTAAGCATGCTATCGATTGGGCAGTTAATAATGGAATTACGCACTTGGGGCTGTCTTCGGATTGTTTGCAATCTCTCCTGCAGATTTTTCGAATTGCCAAACCTTTTCATGCAACAAAGGGGCTTATTCATGATATTGAAGCTTTTAACACCGTCTTTTTATTGTTTAAGTTTTAGTTTTATTTCTAGACATCTGAACAAGGTTGCTCACAACCTTGCAAAAAAATGCACTTGTAGCGATTGCTTAGTTACATGTAGTGTTGTCAAAAAAAAAATTACTATCCACTAATTTAAACAAGAGCATCAATGATTAAGATATGGTCCATCTCATCTTATCTACTAAGTACATCCCAAAGTAATTGGACAATCTCACCAACAACAAAAAAACACATAATTTAATTAACTCCATATAATAAAATGAAAGACGGGTGGTTAACATGGGTTTTAATTGGTGTCGCACATCTACTGACATATTTAACAAAAGCAATTGGTACAATAAATACTACAATCTCATTCATATAACTATATCCATAACAAGATTAGACTAAACGTGCATCCAATCATGCCTCTAATTCTCAATTAACCTATCGGGAAGAGGTGGCGATTGGGTCAATCGGGTCAGGTTTGATCAAGTCGGGTCATATCGGGTTTATGACTGCGTTTTGAGTCGGATTCTTGTCACTTGCGGGTTGGATAAGTCTGGATGATTCCGTCGCGAGTTCGGGTCATCATCGGATCAGGTCATTCAGATATATTTGTCAGGTCATGTCGTGCTTGGAAGTTGGAACAGGTCGAGTCATTGTCGGATCGGGTCGGGTTATTAATTAATGAGTTTGGCATTAACTCGGACCATTATAAAGTTGGGTAGAATCGTTTAGGTTTGAGACATATTTTACCTGGTTTGGCTCCTCAAGTTATTATCGGGTTACTATATTATTATTCGAGCCGTATTCCCAACTATCTTAGACATGTATGATGCACCCAAACCATTTTTTATTAGCTCATGCCAATAAAATTATCAATAACTTCTAGTTTATAGTGCTCCCTTCGTCCCCATCAGAAATTATTATTGAATATAATATTTATGAAAAAAGGTTATAATTAATTACTACAGTATTAATTAAAACTGAGAGCGTATTGTACCTAGTGATATACAGAGTATTATATAGATGAATACATGATTTATCAAATTAATAGAGTTGGGAGGATTTTATATTTCGATAATTATATAAATATAAAATTCTATAATTTTTTAACCCATATAATTTGACCTTTATAAAACGCCTTGAACTATAATGTATCAATCGCATGCCTTGATAAAATTAGCAATACATTATATCGATATTTTATTTTAGACTAAAATATTAAATACTTTGCAAAAAAAATAACCGTATTTAAACTTCTGAAATTGTGTCGTATCCGACATTTTTACTGTTGAGTACCTTTTTTAATCCCATCAAATTTGCTAATACGACTTTTTTTTAACAAATAAAAATAATTAATATAATCATATGATGACCTCAGCAAAATTCCTACAATATATAATGACACCATTCAAATACTCAATTAATTAATTTAATACGTATACAAAAATTCTTTTTTTTTTCAAATTATTATTTCAGATCGGCTATTTCCCAAATAAAACGGACCAAATGTAACTATTTTACGATAAAACATTAAAATTTCATGATAATATATTACAATAATTTTCAGGATAAAAAGTGATAAATTTAATTATAACATTTTGACGTTAAATAGCTACATATTATTAAAAAAAATTGATGATATTTGATCCGTATGATTTCCGACAGCAATATTAACTAATTTTATTTTTATAATTATAAATGTAACCAATAATGTACACCTGGAATCTAGAAGTATTAAAAAATAATATAAAAAGGAATCTATGTATGATGGCAGAATTCTCAAGAACTTGTTGCTTTCTTATTTGATTTGACAAAAACGTTATAATTTATAAGAAAATTTCGACATCATTAGAAATTGCTTAGATCTTTCTGTCTACGCGCTTTTGAAATAGTAGAAATAGTAATAATCAAACATAATTATTAGAGTAATTAGCAAGAAAACCCATATTAGTACACTAAAATGACTGATAAACTAATTAATAATAAAACAAATTAGGGTTTAATCCAATTGATTGATGAACTACAAAAATCATTAAAGAAAAGGATATCAAAACAACTTAGTTATTGACATTTCATTTAAGTTGTTGAATCGATCTCCTTATACCGATCCCTCCAATTTAATCCGAATTAAACGTTGCATTCAGAGAAGTAGAATTTGAAATGCGATTGTTTTCTCGTGAATTAAAAAAAGTGAGTGTTATGTACTCTGTAATAGTTTGATGATAAGTTACCTTTATAGTTTAAAAAAGGTGAGTGGTATGTACTCTGTAATAGTTTGATGACAAGTATATGTGATCACAACTTTTGCTCGTGAAGTATGTTGTGTATGCACTAATCAGTAATTATTGTGTAAGAACATTTTAGACTATATAGATGTCTTAGACCCTGTTCTTTTCGGTTGAAACGAGCTGAATTGAATTAATTGGAGTAAAGTTTAATTGAACTAAATTGAGTGAAACAAATTTAGTTGAATTAAAAGTTAATTTTGTGAAAAGATTAATTGAACATAATGGATTGAATGTAAATAAAACTTAACTGAATACACCCAAGCAAAATTAAAAGAAACTGAAATTAAGTCAGAAAGAACATAACCTTATCCTAGTCCTTAATCATATTGCTCCAGGGGTTGATATAAAACAAAAACTATATAAAATCACATTTATTAAAGTAATAGATCGTCAAGAGAAAAGAAAATTTAATCAACAAATTGACATTTTATTTAAATTGTTGTACTGTCTGTTGATACTCCCTCCAATTTAATCCAATTCAACGTCGCAATTAAAAAAATGGAATTTTAAAATGTGATTGTTTTCTCGTGAATTAAAATGAGTGTTATAGTATTATATAGAGGTGTTATTCAAAAGCAGAATTGGTTTGGACTCACAGAAAAAGCGGATTAGCGGGTTCAAGAGTGGTTAGTAGCCTCAGCCTTTGTACTTTTCTTAAAATGATTTGTCGGTACCCGCTCTTTCAACAGGCAGGATGAGTCAGGTTCAATGAACGGGATGACCCATGAACAACTCTACTATTATACTGCTCTTGCGACTGATATGAAACAAAAGTCATATAAAATCGCTCCTTTATTATAGTAATAAATGACTATTTAACTAAGTAAACAACTAAAAAACCGTGTCACAATGTGAAACGATCCTACTCTAGAATTTAGTGGGAGAAGTTAAAGATGATTCCATAGGTTTGAATGCATTTTTTACAATTATAGTAGTTGATGCATAGTACGTGGAGATTGTTTTCAAAGTAAATGTAAGTAAACACATTATTGGTAATAGGAATTAATGAAGTTTACCTACTTATTGTTAAGCATAGTAATTGCTTTTCCTTACACATAATTAATGTTCACACCACACAAATTAATTAGCTTAGCTTACTCATTAAGATATTCAGAAATTAAATAAAATGTATATATCCTAGGAGTATAACATTAACGTGGTACTAAAGAGAACAATAAGTCATTAGTTCCCAACTTGCACTTTTTTTTTTCTAATATTATTATTGGTCTCTTAAAACAGCCAGTGACAGAGTCAAGATTTGATATCAGCGAAAGTGAACGTGTATTAGTTTAATTAAGAGATCTCGAAAAAATCAAGATTAAAATTTTAACTAAGAATTTTGATATTTTCAACCGTCGAGAGGAGCGAGTGGTCGACTATTCCTGCTAACTCAATTAATAGATTATACCACCAGTTGTATGGTGTAGAATACAAGCTCTTTTCTAAAGTTTTTGAGAGATAAATTATCTCAACTAAAACTCTAAGATGACGAAGTTAAATTATTATCTTAATTATTATGCTCTTTCACTCAAATACTTATCGAGCTTAAAGAGTGGTTAATGCATAGGCTCCCACATACCCTATGCTAAAATTCACTTCGTGAGTTATTAGAGACTGAAAGAAATTAAACCTGTGAGCTTTGGTTATACTTACTCTAATCCTAAAAGACGTGAAAACATTATGAAATTTAGGTTAATTTTTGTTATTATCATAAATTTATGAGAACGATAACGTTAAATAGGAGATAATTGTTTAAGAAAATGTAATAGTTTGGTATCGAGCGAGATTTAATTCATGTTTTGTCTCTAACCGTAAGTTTATGATCCAATTCAAGTTGTTTAAAATCAGTTGGTATATATCAACACCAGTCATACACTCATACTCCTAGTTTTAAAAAAAAGTACTTTTACTTTTACGGTTTTACCTGTTTATGACTTTATCGATTTATACTGAATAAACGCTCAAATATACGTAATAGCCTGCATAATCGTATACGATTATTAAGTTAAATTTTATACTTAAAAACCTCACACTCAACTAATTACCGTAATTCGAACCCGAAACTAATAACTTATCCATATAAATTGTAGCCGATCCCATGCCATATCCCCCTAATCAAAATCATATTTTTAATAATAATAATAATAATACACCAAACAAAAACTAAGAATATTTTATTAAATTGACTAAAAATTTCTTCAAATTTTTTCTCCTTAAAATCCCCTAATTAGTCCAACCTTCTTCCCATTTGAGAAACTCAATTATGCTTCTCCACCACTCCTACCTTCCTCTTTAATTCTCCAATATCTTCTTCTCTAAACCTTCAAAAAAAATCACCAAATAAATTATTTCCAACCCCCAAATTTGTCTCATTTTACATCAAAATACACACCATTTAATTCTTTAATTTTCCTTGTCTAAATTTTGTCTTACACAAATACACTCTTCTCCTTGTTTGATTCATTCATCACACTCCAAAACCCAAAAAAAAAACATAATTTTTTTACATTAATTAGTGAATAATCTTCATACTTTTTGAGGGAAATTAAAAGGTAATTAGTTTATTTAATTGTTTAATTATTTAATTAATTTATTCTATCCTCTTTTTGAAAGTTATTACATGTATGTCCTCTTGTTTTTGTTTTTTCATGCAAGTGTTTTAATGAAAAGTTCTTCCATATATAACATTTGTTTAAACTTTATACCAAACCTTATTTAACATTTGTTCTTCTTAACTCTCATTTTCCGTCCATCTCGATCATTTCTGTATCTTTGATTAAAATCTCTGTTCAGAAAAAACCAGAAAGGTAAACAAATGATTGAGACAAAGGGAATACATACCACTTGTTTCTATCAAACACAAGAATGCTTTATTAAATTGTTTCTAAAGCATACTTTTGTTGCTCTATTTTAGGGTCATTCATCATCTTTTTATGTAACTTTTTGGCATTTCATTCTTAACACTCATTTTCATTGTTTTTGCTAACTCTATCTCGATCATCTGTATACCTTTGATTAAAATACTTCTCGCATAATCAGAAAGGTAAAAAAATGATTCAGACACATATATATAAGAATGTTTTGTTAAATTGTTTCTAAAGCATACTTTTTTATTGCTCTATTTTTCTTCAGGTTTAAGAAAAGTTCTTCTTGTGATTTATTCACATCTTTAAGGGTCACAACATAGACCCTTCAAAGTGTTCTAACAAGAATTTTATTAGCAATAATAATGGCAACCAAGATTAAAGGCATTTGCAAAGGATCATTCAAATACATCTCACATTTATTTGTTGGTAAGTTACAACTTTTTTTTTCAATTCTTATCCCGTTCCCGATACTGTAAATTCTGCCTCCGCCACTCATCTGAAACGGAAAACTAGAAGTAAAATTAGTAAATTTTTTTGATGACAAGAGGGTTAAATTCCCCGGGCCCATGCATTTTTGCACCACCACATGGATCAGGTAAGCCACCCTTTGAGAGCCCCAGCTGGTAGTCGAATCTGAGACCTCTCATAGTTAGTATTTTTCTCATAGTTGTTCATGAACGGGACAACTCTTTTACCTATCTGCTAAATACTAACCCTCTAATTCCGCCACTGTCTGGTTTTAAAACCCGTGTTAGACTTGACCCGTGTTTGAATCGAATATCCAATGAAAATAACTTAGAAATATTTTTTCAGAGGTAAAAGAACGTGAGATGGAAATTGGGTTACCAACAGATGTAAAGCATGTGGCTCACATAGGTTGGGATGGTCCAGATGGTACAGCTCCAAGTTGGGTACGTCATTTTTATTATATTTTGGTTTACGTTGTTAAATTATATCGCTAAGTTATTAACGTTACAAACGTGAAAACGAAACTTATTTCCGTGTATTGGATAATCCAGATGAGTGATTTCAAATCCGGTTCGGATGTAGCATTGACATCTATTGGTAGCATTGGTGGTTCCGGAGATCCAACCTGGTCATCTCAAGGTATATATTTTATCGGTTTTTTCTAGGACATACGTTAATAAATCAAATATGAAAATATTCATAAGATATTCTCATTAATTAGGGTAAAATTAAGGATAAATCTATGAATCTTCCCATATTCGATTTATTAACGTGTGCCCCTCAAATTTTATATTGTTCAGCTGAAACAAACATCCCAATTAGCCCCTTTAATTCCGCCACTAGCCATGATTGATCGTAGTGTCAAGTTTTGCTCGACAAAACTCAATAATTCTTCGATTTGATATATGTTTTCATAAATTGAACCTGAAACCGTTTTACAAAATACCAACTCGATTTAAAATTTACATTGAATTAGGGAATCTCAACCAAAAGATTTGTTCAATAGGGATAACAAACGTGCAATCATATTGGTTCATTCATTCTCAAATAAAATATGTTGGTTGGTCCTACTTGATGAGCATTTCCTTTAGACACATACATACATGTAGGAGGAGTTATGGCAATGGCATAGACCATTTCACATGGTCATCTTATCAATTATTTAATTACAAATTTTTGGAAAACGGAAATGAGATAACGACACCCGGTATTCCTCAGTTTCGATACCAACCTCTTACATGTATATATATACTCGAAATTGAAGATCACTTAAATAACGTGCCGTCATTAGAGCATATGAGAGACGATATCGAAATTGAATATCAGGTCACCGGGTCTGCGATCTGGTGACGCCCTATCATTGTCCGAACAAATAAATTATAGGATTCTTTGCAATCAAATGTTAGAAGGTGCATTTGGCTTACATGTCACGGGTTGATACTTAAGGGACCAAAGTTATTTGTCCATGTCAAGCGATAATAATTGATTATTCTTTGGCATGATTACCTTGTAAAGAAAGAGTGGTTTGCATCTAACAAATTAAAGTGTAATTTTTTAGTCATTTAAATAAGACGATTTTCGTTTCGTAATAAAAAATAATACGCGCACTTGAATTAATACTAGTTTTGTGTCTCGATTATTTGGGTATATTTTTTTTACTCGATATCTCAATTGAACTTTTGTTTTTGTTTTCTTCTTTAGTTTGTAAAAGTTGTTAATTTTTCATGTGTTCAAGTTGCCTTTTCGCTTTTTGTATTTTTAAAAAACAAATCTCTCACATCTTAGTCTTTATGTAAGGAAAAAATAAACGGAAAGAATTGACATGAACGACAAGAATATTAGTTGATGAATAGATGCTAAATTTAAACAAAAAGTCAATCGTCTAGGTAGAGGAGTTTTGGTGGTTTGACTTGCCTCGAACGGTGTGTAATGTTGTTGTTATGGATCGTTTATCTATAAAGCAAATCCCATTTGTGATTCTAATAAAAAAAATGTCAAAATGTCATAACGACTTAAAATGACCTCTCAAGTCCCAACTACCCGATTAGAAATTTGGGATGTCCCGTGATAAGTGATAACGACTTAAAATGACTTAACCTGAACTCATGCAATAACACAATAACAATTCCCGTAGATTGAACCAAACTCGTAACGACCCGATCACATAATGTTTTAATTCGGTGATCATTTGATGTAGATTTTGATCACAAGTTATTGGGATAACAACTTAAAATGATTCCACCCCAAGTCCCAATTATCCGATTGGGAATTTGGAATGACCCGATCTGAACTAACACAATGCATGTAAATTGAACCAAACCCGTGTAAATTGAACCAAACCCGTAATGACCCGATCTCATAATTTGTGGTAATTTGATGTAGATTTTGAGCACAAGTTATTGGGAAGACAACAATCATCAACAAAGTTGAGCAATTTCCCTCCTGCAAACACACAAAGTAATGTTCCAAAGAAACAGAAACGGAAGAAGACGAAATCATCAAACTCGACCCCAAAAACGGGCTCAGCACGATCAACGAGACCCTCGAAGCATAAATCATTGTTATGTGATAGCGAGGAGGGCGCTATCAGGAATAGTTTGAGACGATAATGAACCAGTAGATCTTCGCGGTTTGAACCCATTAACAGTATTGATCTGATCGATCGACTCTCAATGTGCATACTAATTTGATTTCGAAAACACTAGCTATTTAGCTACTCTTGTTATCTTGTTATGTGTTTCGGAAATGCAATCAACTGCATACGATGAAGAAAATGTCGTAAATTTGTAGTCTGAACTCTGAACTCTGAATAGTATAGCAGAGTACGAGGGTACGAGAAAAATGTCGTTTTTGCCGTCTGAATAGTATAGTACCAGAGTACGAGTAGGGGCGAAAGGCTGGACCGGAATGAAGAATGTGCGACAATACAAGAATGCCGGTAAATACTGATAGATGAACCGGGTTGAGGCCCAACTATTATTAATATTTCTAATACGCTCGCTCACTCAAATGTCCATTGGGCTTGAAGAGTGGTTAGTTTGCACAGGCTCCCCATACCGTGTGCGGGTTTCCACTTCGTGGTTTTTGAGCGGTTTTGAGGTTGCCAGGATTCGTACCCTTCGGTCACACTGGCTCTGATACCATGATAGATGAACCGTCTCAACCAAAACCTTAAGGTGATGGTTGAGGCCCAACTATTATTAATATTCCTAATAAATACTGGCCGGAAACATGGTCGGTAATGGAAAGAAATCAGTCGGTAAAATCAATTATCGACAGATTTTAGATGTTAGTAGATGAATGATGTTGAATGCTACCAACTCGTTTTATGATATTTGCATACGTTTGTTCAAAATTCTTCTCGTTTTAATTTGAAAAATTACTAAGAAACGATGACATGAAACGATGAAATAAAAAATAAACGAGATGGACTATAAAACGATGACATTAAAATCAAAAAAATTATGCTACATGAAATGATGAAATAAAAATAAAACAGATGAGATGGACTATGAAACGATGACATTAAAATCAAAAAAATTATGCTACAGCCTTCGCGATAGCATGTGCCGATTTATTAAGATTCCTAGGACAATGACTTGGGAAAAATAATGACATAATCACCTGACAAAAGAAACAAAAAATTTCGGAAAATGTTTGTTCGTGTATCATTACTCGTTCGTCCCATGGTAATTTTCGCCGCTCTCTAAATACAAAGTAACAAATCCGGAGTTCACCACTGGACCTTGGTAATTTTGTTTTTTTTTTAAATGAAAAAGATTATACGATTAGGTTGTTTTTTTTGCGAGACGGTCTCATACGAAATGTACTAAGTAACATTATGTGAAATTATATACTCGTTATTTTATACAAATATTATTTCATATGAATTATGAAATGTGTGACTATGAAGTTATATTGGGCTTTCTTTTTGTCCAGATAAAAATATTGGGCTAAACAGTGAATTACTGACATATTGGGTTGTAACATATTGGGCTTTCTTGTTGTTCAATCCCGGTTAGTAGAGTATGCATCCGATATTCCGATGTATTAAAACTAATGTTCTAGGATTTTTAATATTATAACAAAGTTTTCGAGTTTTATATTAAAAATTATGCGTTTTAGTATAAGGGTTTTTGAGCTCGTCCACATAAATATTTGCTCTAAAAAGTACGATATAACTCAAAAACATTGGATATAAGATCAGATAAATTTGAGGTTTGACATCAAAAACTAAAATATAACTTAATAACTTTAAAAACTCGGTAATATATTAAGTTTGATGTACTACATCCGTTATATGCTCTTTTCTTCTGTTCAATCCCTATGTTACATTTTCAAAACTGTTTACATAATTCAAAAGTTTTCCTTAGGTGGTTGATTGAGATGTGATAGTGAAGACTAGATCGGTTAAAAAGGTTGGACATGTATTCTCGGCCCTGAAAAGTAGTCGGGATCATGTTTTGACAGGTTTAGTTGAGCTTAGGGCTTGTTTGGTTACCCATTAAAATCATGGGATGTTGAACTTCCTGGGAAGTGTAAAATCATGTTGTTGTTTGGTTGCCAATATCATGGGAAATAGAACTTCCCACATGAATTTACTTCCTCCATTATGTGGGAAGTTACTCACCAAGTCCCCCCTTGGTCAATAGAACTTCCCGCATGAATTAACTTCCCATATGCGAACCAAACACTTTTTGCGAATTCACATGAATTGGAAATTCATGTGATCTTGAAGTTCCCGGGAACTTTAATTCCCCTATGTCAACCAAACAAGCCCTTAATGTCTTCTGAAGTATGTCCTTAGAGCATATGTTTATTTTCGTGACGAGGAAATTCGCTCCCACTACCAAATACCCGAGGGTGACAGGCTTGAAATTCATATAATACATGGAGTCTGACCAAGAATTTTCACAAAATTTTGATCTTGCGGAGGCTTGAACTTGAGTTTTCTGGAAATTTACCCACGTTTTAAACACTAAATGTCTAAATTCCACCCTTGCGGGCTATATTATTTTTCTTCATAGAGAAAGCTTGACAATAAATAGATAAAAAGTCATTCCTTTCTCAATAACACGATTAAAAAACCGCGTCTCCAAAAATTTTGTGATTCAGAAACAAGTATGTACAAACTATGGTAGTTCACTAAATTGAATACTACTAAAGAAACTCAGTTAATTGTACTTTTTTTTATTACGGAATACATTAATTATTTCCCCACCAATTAAATTTGTACGAAAAATTCACCTTATGTGTAATGAATGTTTCGTTATATTTTGTGTGTACAAGCCATTAATTTATGTTATGTTTAAGGAGCATCATTTATCAATATAATGTACTCTCACAAAAAAAATTAGTTGTCACTTATCACCCCCAACTACTAAAATGTTTTCTGGGCGATCAATTGTTGTCTTTTCATCGACACAAAAAAAAAGAAAAAATAAGATGATCAATTATTAAATAACAGGTGCATCAAATTGAGCGTGAATAATCGAATTACTTGTTAATTACATTGTTAAAATAGAAAGAATAACAATTGATTGAGACACCTCAAAATGAAATATGACAACAAATGACCAGGATAAGGAGTATTATTTATCGAAATCTGTGTTCAGAATTATTGTGTGTCGCAAGGGTATTACAATCACGGGAATAGCGGGATTTGAACTTACGACTTATTATTTGCTAGATCTCTGTCTTAATCACTAAGCTAAGTCATCTTCAATAAACACTTATGTCCGGTTTTTAGCTTTATTTTATCTTTTATTGAACTCGATTCAACTACAATTCAAGTCACTTCCGTTCAGTTCATTTCACTTCACCTTAGTAAGTTCAGCTCATTTTAGCTTAATACTAACTACATTCAGCTCATTTCAGTTCAACTCACTCCACTTTACCTCTGTTAATTAAATTCAACTCATTTTAATTTAGTTTAATTTCATTCAACTTATTCCGGGTCAACTCATTTCACTTCACCCTTGCTAAATTCAGCTCATTTCAATTTAATTTGACTTCATTAACTCATTTCAATTCAACTCATCAGTCATGATAGTTTAACTTATTTCAACAACATTCAACCTACAAAATTAGGGTATTATTGATTAAATGAGGTTAACCAATTAAAAAGACCGTCTTACATTATACAACGATTTTATTCTAACTTGTGTATTTAAAAATCATTTTAATTAAAAACCGTCTTACATTGTACAACAATTTTATTCTCCCTGCCTCCATTTCATTTTCATAGTATGTTCAATATATGCAATAAATATTTCAAGAAATAAAATGAATACTTTAATTAGTATATTTTCATAATTTTAAAAACTCACTCAAATGTAAGAATTTATACAAATTACTGATTTCCTGATTATGTCAGACCATTATTTATATTTCATTAAATTGTCAAAGGGATCCATAATAAAACAGAAGAAAATACAAAATACAAACGATGATCCGAATTTAATTCACCTTAAACAAATATTTATATGAGTAGATCTTCTAAGTAACGTTCACATCCCGTGTTTTTATACAAAACTTGACCATTTTTTGTTAAAAAGTGAAATTTCTTATAAATATTGACTACTTTGAAAAAATAGGTCATTTTCTAACAAAAAAATGGTCCGTGTTCATCAATAGTGTGGTAATTATTTATCAACAAGTGGTCAATTTTCTATTGGTCGCACATGCGACCGTGTTAGAGTATAATTTATGATTTATATTTGTCATACAATTATTTCAATAAACAATAGTTCTCCCGTATGATGAACTCATCTCGTGTTTTTCTTTCGCAAAATGTGACCATTTTTTGAGGAAAAAAGTGACCACTTTTTATAAATAGTGACCAATTTAAAAAAGTAGGTCATTTTTTAATAAAAATAAAGTGATCACTTTTAAATAAAAGTGATAATTGTTTATCAGAAAACACTCATTTTTCTATTGGTGCATGAACGAAGATCGTAAAATATAGAATTTGTGTTCAATAAAATGTCAAAGGACTTGATAATGAAACAGAAGAAAATACAAAATACAACTACTTCCAAACTTTCATTACTAATGGAGCTAATGATTTAATGAAACAAATGATTATGCCAAGATCTTAAATAACTTACAGATATTTAATTTGATTCACATAAATAAAATCATTAATTAATGCATATAAATAATTTTGTCATTTAATAATTAAATAACACGGCAGCCTTATTTTCTGCTTTAATTACAAAAGTATGCAAAATCCAGAGAGATCGATCGATGATCATGAACACTATAATAATTACTTGATTTTGTTCATAATCATTTTAATTAAATTTCCATTAATGCGTTATCTTATTGTATTTGTATTCATATTCGGGCATAACTTAGTAAAACCGTTTTAATAATGATGTCGATGTTTCAAATTCTATGCGCGCTCTCTTATTTGCTAATTATCTTGAGCTGTGACTTGTGAGTTGTGATCGGCCAGCAATTTATTTTATCGAAAAATTTCCACAGACAGTTATATGCCAAATATAGTCGATAAACTAATTTATTGACCAATTTTTAATATTATTGACTGACATTTTCGGAAAACTTTATTTTTTAGAAATAAATTTTTAATGTGTGCCCTAATATCTCACATTTTAAACTTACATAAACAAAGAAATTTTTACAAAATTTTATCACGAAAAATTGAAACGCAAACTTGTTTTTAATATACGAGTATTTAGTTTAAGTAATTAAATAATTTATAAATTATCCTTTCTCATATAAATTTTAAATTTCTGATCTAATGATACACGTTGAGAAGGTTCGCGGCAACTATACGATTTGTGTGAAATATTTTATTAGGAGTAATAGTTAATGTTTAATGTTTAATATATATATAATTACGACATTTTTTCATGATTAAATCGAATATGATTACTAGCGAAATCATTAACTAATAATAAACTGATCTCTTGATATATAAGAATGATATACCAAAATAAGATAAAATATACATTATATCATAATTAATGTACAAGCTATCCTCATCACTTATTTATCTTTTTTATTTTCCGTGACATTATTTTAATTAAACGTGAGTAAATAATTAAGTTCTCGAATACCAATTAGAGGATCATACAAGCAGATGTATACGTTGCAAAATAGTTTTCAAGCTTTATAACAAAGAATTTGAGCTTATGTATATTTTTTACAAGCTTTTTTTAAAAGAATTTGAGTGTTTATAAATAATTGTAAATCAAAATATTATATTGAAACTAAAAAAAAATACTTATAAAATCCAAAGATTTTAATTTTAATACTAAAAAGTTATAGTGTAAGAAAAAACTGTCAATTAAAATTTGTAGTAGATATACGCTACTCATATACATCTGGATGTAACTATTTATGCTCGAATACTCGAGTACGGTTAATTCTTGAGGTAATTTTTTTGGCACATGCATATTAATTTACGCTTTTACTGTTGATAAAAGGGGGCAACACACCATTAACTAATTTCACCAAACTTCTTTATTTCCATTTAAAAAACCATACCATGAATCTCATATCATTTGTCGTTTTGACACCAATGAATTGTTACTAAGCTTATAGTGTAGTTACTTAATCTCTAATCACAAACAAGTTGATAATAAATGATTAGATAGGGACCATTCAACTTTAATTTGTTAAAGTACTCATTTTTTTATGGTTGTAAAAGTCAATCAAAAGTCAATAGTACAATGACAAGAATTTACTTCTATTTTTTTCTAGAAAGTCTTCAACTTGTAAATTGTGACGAGTTAAGTATTATCCATCAAATCCATGTAGATAGATAATATATTTAAGGAGTTATGACTCCGTAAACATGTTATCTATCTACATGGATCAGTTAATAGAGCTGGCAAAAGGTGAACTGGGTCGAGTCGGGTTATTTCGAGTCTATAGACCTTGAGTTAAGTCGGGGCCATTACAGGTTCGGGCAGCTATTATCAAGTTATTTGTAATAATAATCAGTTTGTAACAAAAATATTCGGGTCGAGTTATATCAGGTCTTAACAAGTTCGGCTGTCGGTCGAGTTCGGATTGGGTCATTCAGGCAAGGTTAATTTTGTCAGGTTTACAAATGACTTGCTTGTCTTTATTCATCCAAATGAGTTTTATTTGACACATCACAAGCTTGTGGTGAATAATATTAAATTTGTGATTTTTTTATGTGTGTGTCAAAAGAGTCATATGACGATTTTAACGTCTATGATGTCGAAACCAGCTCATAAGTACCACATCTATTCCTCCTTTACCAAATAATTAGTTGATGTCTGTAATAATTCACTCCTATAAAAGTGCAATGAGTAGATTATACCACCAGAGGTATACAATTTACTGTACATATTTTGAGTTTTTTAATAGAAATTTTGAGCTTTATTTAAAAGAATATGAGCTATATGATAAAGTTTATGAATTCCTTGACAAAATATTGAGAATCGAAAATTATTATACAACTAAAACACAATACATATATATAAGTTGAACTAAATTTTAATTTTAATATAAAAAAAACTAAAATATAACTCAAAATAGTTTAAAAACTCAACAAATATACACATAAGCTCAATTAAATACACCATGATTGTACGATACTATTATACATTTGGTTGTATAATCCTTTTTGTGTATAAAAGTGTTAGGATATGAATTTAGATGGGAGCGGATTTTTTTAGAAAATTGATATAGTTATCCACTTATCCAGCTATTGTATTTATCGATTCTGTCATAAAATCCGATAAAGGTCGGTTTTGGGACTAAAAAAGGTTCGAAATCACTCTATAAATGTCAAGAAGCCGATAATAGTAGAAGTCGATCTCTTATATATCTTAGCTTGTTTATACAAAAATCGATAGATTATTAGATATACTCTTTAATGTTTATTTCCCTTCCATTTAAAAATCTCGGGAAATTCTATGTCGTACCCATACCTTTTTCAATTTTCTATGTTATATTTCTCCTTTTTTATATCCTATTGTTATCCTCAATTTTTTTATATTACTTATTTCTTCATCACGACTCCATCAACTCCCGTTAACTTATCGCTTAATAACAACCATACTTCAACCTTTATTTTAACTCATTAATGCGTTATTATAAATTTACAATCCTATATAAGATGCATTGCAAATTGTTTTTAATAAGCAAAATTGCTATTAATAACCTTCATTATGAAACATGAAATAATAATGAAATTTCATGCATTGTTACTTAGATTCTAGGTAGCTATTGGTGGAGTAATCAGTAATTTGGTGAACTAATAAGCAAATAAATATCTAGTATTTGAAATGGTAAAGAGAATAAATCAATTAAGAAATTAAGTTAGCAAAGATAACAATAAAAACGTGGTATAAATTAATGTATAGAATTCAGGTTATACCGTAACATTTCCAAAATGCAAGCATACAACATAGAAAATCGAAAAATTGAAAATTGTCAGGTTAGGGATTGGGCATTAATTATAAGAGGGGGTTGGGGACTTGGTGATGCAGTCAAAACTCAAAAGTCAATTCCACAAACATTTCAACCAAACCACTTGATTTATGTAGCATGTTTTACGCTTCTAAATAGTGATAAGACAAGTGAGTTAGTGACCCAACTGATAGATGAATCACGTCAATTAAAATCTTAAATTGATGGTTGGAATCTAATTATTAATATTTTTATTATACTCCCTCACTTAAATGTTAATCAAGCTTGAAGAGTGGTTAGTTTGCACAGACTACCTCATACCGTGTGCTAGGTTTCAACTTCGTGTTTTTTAAGGGTTTTGAGATTGTCAGAATTCGAGCCTGTGACCTTCGATCACACCGGCTCTGATATCATGATAGATGAATCATCTCAACCAAAACCTTAAGGTAATGCAAAAAATTAATATTCCTGTTACCAATTAGGAATAGAGACATGATTCAAATTTAGGAACCATAACGATAACGATACATGCAAAAGATTTCGAAAAATTTATCCGTCAGAAAGACGAGCACTTCTACAAATCCCCAAATTTCAACCCTAGACCCAACCCCAAAAAGGTAACCCAAAGGCAAAAGGAAGACTTATATGGTGAACTGGTCTCTGATTAAACATGCTCATACAATATTCATTATAGAGATAAAATCTACTCATTAATTGAAAAATATGCTGCCAAACGATTTAAGTATATACTCCTAAAATCTACCACATTATATATGTTGTTTTTAAAGGGTAAAAGATTTTTACCTTCGACTATAAAGTATAAATAGTTATAGATGGTTATGATATAATATTATGATATTTACAATTGTTATACTAAACTCGAGATTTTAATTGAGAAAAAAATTATGTATAAATGTCAAAATTTATGATCAAATTATTGCATTGTTTTTCTTTTGTCTAAAAAGAGTCACAAAGATGAAATTGTTACTGATGAGATTTGAATCTAAGTTATGAATATCACCCATTATAAGTTTATAACTTTGCAAGTTATGCTAGCTGACATTTGTTAAACTACTGTATTATAAATTAACGAAAATGTAAAATACCATTGTGTAAGGAGGGAGTACTCAAATGACACTTGTGTTATCTCTTATTATTTGGAATATATGTTCTTTTAATTTATAGGTACATACCGTATTTATAATGACCTTTTTATATCTCTCAAAAAGATAAAGTAAAAAACTATTGTTATATTGTTTTTATTTTAAAGTAATTATATTTTGTATAATGCATTGATGTAAGTATGGCGTGTGCAGGTTGGACTATCGATTTGTGGCTTACACCCGACACTGAAAAGGGGGTGGACTGGACCGGTACGGGTTGGGTTTCATGTCGTCTGGTTGGGCTCGACTTATATAGTGTTTTTGTAATTTAAAAAAAAATCGGGAAAGCCAGGCCGAGCTTGGCCAGAAATCTTAAGCATTGGCTTGGCCCGGGTAGAGGGTGTAGGCTGGGGTGGGATGGCACGCAGGCTACTCGGGCTAGAAAATGTTGGCGCACTAATGCGGGCTGGTCCGAGGTGACTCACACTATTTTACAACTTTAGATGTAAGAGTTATATTTCAAAATTCAACTAAATCAATAATTTTAAGTCAAAAAGTAGAAAAGACGAGTATAGTACAAAATAAGATACGTCAGCAAATAATCCTCAAAAATAAGTAGAAAAGGAAAGATATAAAACATTTTTACACACAGATCAACGTAATTTTTTCTAAAATTTTGGGAGTTATGAGTATCACCAGCTCATAAGTTTATCAGTTAGGTTAGCTGGCAACAATGCTAGTAAGAATGAGATTCTACTTTGAATTGATGGAGTGGGACGATAGATTGAATTATGAATGCTATATCGTAGTATCGTGAAATTTTAAAAAACTTACTAAATATAGTTCTTTAATTTGGTAAAAGAGTATATATTTGAAGATCAAATTACTTATTTATTAATATTTATCCATGAAATATTGATAACTAATCATCTTAGTATATTTGAACAACTTACATGAATGTCTAAAATTAGATAATATGATAGAGCCAATCAAGTTGTAGGATTGTATTATGATTGTAGCTACCTCTCAGGATGGTCAAATGAATAGGATCGTAAGCTTCCACACTAACCGTACTTGAATGTAGGATTAAGATCAGTCGTCAAGCTTTTCTTGAATCGTATTAACATCATGAAATTGTAGGTTTAAATCAGAATTTTAATAATAACCGTGACTAACAAGGTCCAAACCCAAGTAATTAGTATGACCTTTATGATTTCATATATATACTAAGATTAAGAGCGAGTTAGCTCAAGTAATAAGAACCCTGTTTTTTCTTCCTTAATTTCATCTCCTTTCAATTTTAGTTGATTGTATTCCGTTAAGTTTTATATATGTTCAAGCAATTATTTTCAATTAATCTCTTCACAAAAGTAACTTTTAATTCAACTAAATTCACTTCACTTCAATTTCACTCAATTTAGTTCAATTAAGTTTTACTCTAATTTATTAAATTCAGCTCGTTTTAGCCGGAAAAAACAGGGCCTAAGTCCTCTCTTACTCTAACCAATAAGTTAGGGGTTCGGTTCTCACCCACTACATAGTGTGCTCATTTAAACAAAAATAAAACGATCTCACTTATACTAATGAAACCTATAAGAGACGTTTGTTTATCTGATCGATAAAGGTATCGTGAATGACAAGCCGCGTATTCAAATCCCGTAACTTTTATATTGTACTGACCGTGCACCTCCGAACACCCAAAATACAACCCTACAACCAAGCTTTTGATACAAATATACCTATAAATTGAAAGAAATACACAAAAAAATCCTAAAAAGAAAGAAATAAGAAAAGTGGAGAAAATAAAAATATGTTTCTCAATCTATCTATCTCAAATACATATATAAACACCCCATGACTCATAGAATAGAGCATCAAAACTAAAATCCCATAACACACACCCTCCCACCACCACCATTAAATGCAAATTGCAAGCCTTTTCTTTTCTTCTATCCTCTCTTCCTAACCATATGCTCTTTGCATTTACTCCTCTTCTTCATCTTCTTCTTCCTCTCATCCATCATTTTCTCATATAATTTATACTATTTTAATTGTTAATTCTCTTACAAATTAAAAATCATCTCTAAGAATCTAGATCCACCTTTTGCAAACACTTTCTAGTTATCTTGTAAGTAATTTCCCTTGCTATATAGTTCATATTTACTCGCTCCGACTGAACAGATTCTTTAAGCTTTTACACTTTTATTTCCCTGTGAGTCGTAAAAGTATTTAAATCAAACGTAAACAATCTGTTAAGTCCGAGGGAAATATATATATAATTCTAGTTTTCTTGTAAGTAATTTCCCTTGCTATATAGTTCATATATACTCGCTCCGACTCAACAAATTGTTTACACTTTTATAAGAGTATTTTAATCAAATGTAAACAATCTGTTAAGTCGAAGGGGTATATATAATTCTTTATATATGTTATTTTTATTATTGCATTAAATCATTTCCTTGTGTTTATTAAATTTTGAGTAATTGTTTTTTTTAGTTAACACTTAGTAGCTTGAATTCCATTCCATTCCCATTTTCATCTTATTTATTTCCTTATAATTTATTTTACCATTTTTGTAATTTTTTTTATACATTTTGCTTTTACTTAAACGTTACAAATTTAACTTATTATAGTATATAGTAGTAATAACTATTTCTTCCGTTACGTTTATTTTCTAAAGAGCGAGAAATAGGAGTTGAAAATGGCGTAATTTTGGCGTTATAATCTGTGTCCTTGAAAATATAACATTAAATAAAAAAGTAGGCTTTGAAATTATGGTATGTCAAAGGCCTCTTTTCACACTGTCAACTCTTATTTTCTGCCAAATATTTATTTCTTTTTATATACTATAATCCCTTGGTTTATAAATAATTGACATTTTCATCTACGAGATGATCGTTGAATTCAATTTCTGCAAAAATATATTAGCTGAAAAATTATAAAAATTACACCATAAAATTTCTTACATATAGAGCTTTAATATAAATATAGATTTTATTATAATTATTTATATATTTTAAGAGATATTTAAAAGAGAATTGAGTGTCTCGAAGACTCCAACATTGAGAATAACAATTAAAAAATAAAGAGAATATATATTATTAAATTCAACAAATAATGCACTAAAAAAACATAAAATATTGAGAGTGTATCAAGAAAAAAAGTACTCATAAAAAACATAAAGAGTATATCATTAATTTTGCATAGTTAAATATTTTTTCATAAATGTATTGTTTTATGATTTTAATTTTTAATCGTATAATTTTAGAGGTATGACATGATTAAAAATGATATGTTAGTATGAAACTGACATATATATTATATATAGTACTTCCTTTGTTCCATTCATCTGTTCATTTCGTTAATTTTTCATGAACGGTTTTAAATAAAGTTATAAATGATTAAGACGGAGGAATATATAATAAACAATGTACTCGGTATTAATTATCTTATTGTTTTATTGAGAATGCCTATGTAATTAGACTATTACTTAAGATAAAAACATTCCCTTATCTAAGACTATAGTCAAAGTAGAAAGAGAGTGTGTAAAAAAGAAGTCCTACAAAAGCAGATAATCTCTATCATGAAAGAAAAAAAAAATTAGGGTTTTTATTTTTGTACTATTATTCAACTATTTATGCTCTCAAAAATAAATAATTAATTCTCTACCTCCTTAATTATTTGGGTAGATCGATTAATGGAATTAATGATGAAGAATTTGGATGTTTTTATATAATTTTTTCAGGTAAAATTTACTTATAAATTGATTTATTTGTTATTTATGTTTATTTGTAATTATCCATGATGTATTTATATGAGTTAATTAGTGGGTTTTAAATTTTTTTATTTTTTGGGTTTTAATTCATTTTTTTAGTTAATATTTTTTTTTATGTTTTGGGATTTATAACTCATGATTTTAGCTTCTTAAATCATTTCTTACTATAAATGGGATTATTTGTACCATATTTTGTGTTGTCCATATGAGATCATTATTCCAAAACCTAAGATTGATCTTGATTGAGTTGGAACCAACTCCGGCAACATTAAATCTAAATCATTTTACGACTAAGGTTTAATTATCGATTTTTTTGTAGGGAGACGGTTTGTGTTGTCTTCTGGTAGGGGATACTTCTGATCAACATCGAGAAAAAAAAAAAGGTTTAGGTTAACTTGAGTTATTACATGAGCAACAACAAAAGGAAAATGTATCAACCAAATATGTTTGAGGGTCATCACTCTTTGCTAGACATGGTTGGTCATAAGGACATGGATTTAGGCAACATGATGAAGGATGATGAATTCGAAAGCAGTCGATCCGCGACCGATAATTTGGAGGGACTTTCCGGTGATGAACAAGATCCAAACCAAAGGCCAACAAAGAAGAAGAAAAAATACCATCGTCATACTCAACACCAAATTCAAGAAATGGAAAAGTAATTATTTTATAATTTTTTTAATTACTTTATTAATGACTTAATTAACTAATTTAATCATTTATTTACGTTTAATTTAGTCGATTTTATCTAATATTATTTTTATTTATTTGTGTACAAGTTTTTATTAATTATTTCATAATTTTTTAATTAGTTTATTAATGAATTAATGAACTAATTTAATAATTTATTTTCGTTTAATTTAGTCGATTTTATCTAATATTATTTTTATTTTGTTTGTGTGCAAGTTTTTATTAATTATTCATAATTGTTTTTTTAATTTAGTTTATTATTAATGAACTAATAATTTAATCATTTATTGACGTTTAATTTATAAGTCGATTTTATCTAATATTATTTTTATTTTATTTGTCTACAAGTATTTATTAATTATTTCATAATTGTTTTTTTATTTTATTTTATTAATGAAATAATCTAATCATTTATTTACGTTTAATTTAGTCGATTTTATCTAATATTATCATTATTTTATTTGTGTATTAGTTTTTACAAGGAGTGTCCTCATCCAGATGATAAGCAAAGGAAGGAGTTGAGCCGTAGGTTATCATTGGCACCTTTGCAAGTCAAGTTTTGGTTTCAAAACAAACGCACTCAAATGAAGGTATTACATATCCATGAATACTTGTCTGAGACGGTTTTACATAAATTCATCGTAAAACACAATCTTTTAATAACCCATTTTATCCATTAATAGGGTTCTGTACGTTTGATATGTTTTACAACTATATTAACGTAAACTATCTATATGTTTAATTAAGTCTAATACAGTCGATATTAGACCAATGCAACACGAGTTGTATAATCTGTGTTAAATCGTGACATTAAACGTGTCAACGCGCTATAGTGGTTTATTTTGAGTTTATGATGATATTTAATATTATGATGAGATAGTAATTAACTAATTAACATTAGTTAGTGTTCTTTTAATTTGTTCAATCTAATACGGAATACGAACAATCGATCCTTAGACCAATTATCCATAGTAATTATCATTTTTTAGTGTTCTTTTAATTTGTTCAATCTAATTTAGAGTACGAACAATCAATAGACCAATCGACTAATACGATGAGGATAATGTAATAAAACATTAATTTTTCCATTATATTTAATAAGTTGATTTTATAGCTACTAGCTTACATTTGTTCATTCCATGGTGTAGGCACATCAAGAGCGTACCGAGAACCAACAACTTCGGTCCGAGAACGACAAGCTTCGAGGGGACAACATCCGATTCAAAGAAGCCCTTAGTACCGCGTCCTGCCCTAGTTGTGGAGGCCCGGCTGCCATCGGAGAGATGTCCTTCGATGAACAACAACTAAGGATTGAAAATGCCCGACTCAGAGAAGAGGTACACTTACATTACGTATCACCTATGTTACTCAGACTCGACTATTTTACAAAACTTTCTAATGTTTTTAACCTAAAAGGACCGTATCAATGTATCATGTGTCGAAGTAACATATCTTATAACATTATAACTTGTGTTACACAGACTCGACTATTTTACAAAACTTCCTAATGTTTTTAACCTAAAAGGACCGTATCAATGTATCATGTGTCGAAGTAACATATCTTATAACATTATAACTTGTGTTACTCAGACTCGACTATTTTACAAAACTTCCTAATGTTTTTGATCTAAAAGGACCGTATCAATGTATCATGTGTCGAAGTAACATATCTTATAACATTATAACTTGTGTTACTCAGACTCGACTATTTTACAAAACTTCCTAATGTTTTTGATCTAAAAGGACCGTATCAACGTATCCCGTCATGTGTCGAAGTAACATATCTTATAATTACGATTGTATGATGATCTACAGATCGATAGGATATCAGGAATTGCAGCAAAGTACGTCGGAAAGCCATTAACAACATACCCTAACCATACTCAGTCCTTATCGACAAGGCCGCCCCTCGAAATGGGCGGCTTTGTTCAACAACCCGGTGGAGTCGACAACATGTACGGTCCACCAGGGGATCTTCTACGGTCCATAGCTCTGCCCACCGAGGCAGATAAACCCGTCATTGTTGAGCTCGCGGTAGCAGCTATGGAGGAGCTTATTAGGCTGGCTCAAGCAGGGGACCCATTATGGGTCCATGACCCACATAACCCGGCCGAGATTCTTAACAAAGAAGAGTATTTTCGGACTTTCCCTCGTGGTATCGGTCCTATGCCACTCGGGTTGATTTCAGAAGCGTCTCGAGAATCCGTGGTTGTGATTATGAATCCTGTGAACTTGGTTGAGATACTCATGGATGTGGTATGATTTTCTTCGCTTTTATATTTGATAATTAAACTCGATTTTATTTAATTTCTTCGTTTTTATGTTGACAATGATTTTTAATTTGCATAATTAGAATCAATGGTCAAGTGTGTTCTCTGGGATTGTATCAAGAGCTATGACACTCGAAGTCTTATCAACCGGAGTGGCCGGGAATTACAATGGCGCGTTACAAGTGGTAATAACTTCGCTTTAACAACAATGTTTCGATTTCTTTCACTTGTTAGATCGCCTAATTAACGTGGATAATAACAGATGGCAGCGGAGTTTCAAGTGCCTTCACCACTCGTCCCAACGCGCGAGAACTACTTTGTAAGGTATTGCAAGCAACACGGGGAGGATACATGGGCAGTCGTCGATGTTTGCTTGGATGTGTTGCGCCCTAGTCCGGTTCCAAGGGGTCGCAGAAGGCCATCCGGTTGTCTAATTCAAGAGCAACCTAATGGCTATTCTAAGGTAGCATAAAACCGTCTCTGTGTCTAATGTCAAGGGTTCAATACTTCTGTAATTTTGTTAATTTTCCGCACCCCTTTCCAACGAGTCCTAGCTAGATACGTCTCTGCTGCTAAGTATTGTTATTGATTTACGAGCTTACAATTGAATAACGGATTTCATCTTCATGTCTACTAAGCATAGGCGTATATAGAGGGGGTGCAGGGGATGCACCCGCACCCCCTTTAAGACGTAAAAAATAAGTATAATTTTGTGTAATTAATAGACATATTAATTATGTTTGTCTAGTGGTTGGGCGTAGGTTTTCCTGGTCTAATGTCAAGGGTTCAGTACTTCTGTAATTTTGTTAATTTTCCGCACCCTTTCCAACGAGTCCTAGATACGCCTCTGCTGCTAAGTATTGTTATTGATTTACGAGCTTACAATTGAATAACGGATTTCATCTTCGTGTCTAGTGAGTATTGTTATTGATTTCCGAACTTACATTTGATTGAAATTTTCGACAATGAAGGTGACATGGGTAGAACACGTTGAAGTGGATGACCGCGAGGTTCATAACGTATACAGGGCACTCGTAAATTCAGGGCTCGCGTTTGGAGCAAAACGATGGGTTTCAGCCTTGGATCGACAATGTGAAAGACTCGCTAGTGTTATGGCAAGCAACATTGCTCCTGGAGAAGCTGGTGGTAATGATTATTTCATTTCATTGATCGATTTATTTTCTCTAAGACGGTCTCAGACTGCGTATTAAAGTTGAATAATTTACGGTTTTTTTGGTTGATTGTATCGTAGTCATTACAACTACGGAAGGTAGAAAGGGTATGATGAAGCTAGCGGAGAGGATGGTGACGAGCTTTTGTTCAGGAGTCGGAGCTTCTACGGCTCATACATGGACTACCTTATCTGGAAGCGGGGGCGATGATGTCCGAGTCATGACCCGAAAGAGCATGGATGATCCCGGTCGCCCCCCTGGCATTGTGCTTAGTGCCGCTACCTCGTTCTGGTTGCCTGTTCCTCCTAAACGCGTCTTTGATTTCCTCCGTGCTGAGAACTCTAGGAGCGAGGTACATACAATCGCTTTTTTCCAAATTATTGTGAGTCGATTTGGTTACATTTTCGAGTCAGGTGATTTGAGACGGGAAATTAATTTCCTCTGTTTTTCGATGTATGGTGTGACAGTGGGATATTCTATCAAACGGCGGTCTAGTCCAAGAAATGTCTCACATTGCTAACGGTAGAGATCCCGGGAACTGCGTCTCACTACTACGAGTAAACGTAAGTAAACGCGCCTAATTCTCCTTCATAACAACCAGGGACGAAACTAGGACAAAATTTATACCTGGGCCAATTTTTATTTTATCGATATATATTTATTTATTAGGGCGGACCAATATGTAACCCCTGACCTCTTGCTTATTTATTACTTATTCTTAAAAAGCTAGCCTGGGCAGCAACCTTGAATAGACCTTAACCAAACCCGATTAAATCCTAATTACTCGTACTTTTGTAGAGTTCAAACTCGAGCCAAAGCAACATGCTAATACTCCAAGAGAGTTGTACTGATACAACGGGCTCATACGTGATCTACGCGCCAGTAGATATAATGGCGATGAATGTGGTACTAAACGGAGGTGATCCCGACTATGTAGCGCTCTTACCATCGGGTTTTGCAATCTTACCCGATGGATCTGGATCTGGATCCGGTCCAACAATGGAGGGTGTGTCGGGTGGGTCATTGCTAACCGTGGCCTTCCAAATACTAGTGGATTCCGTCCCAACTGCTAAACTATCGCTTGGCTCTGTGGCTACCGTTAATAGCTTGATTAAGTGCACCGTGGAACGGATTAAGACCGCCGTTGTTGGAACAGAGCTTAATTAAACTCGACTCGGCAATAATAAGGTATTTAATAAGGTATTTAATTTCATCATTTTGAGTTAATAAGATCATAAATAGTAGCATCAATACATGAGCTAGCTAGTCACTTCGACACTTTACTTAGGTCAGACATGCGCGACACGGTCTTCGGTCACACCTAAGTAACACAGATTATTTTTTAACATGTATTTTAATCCCGACAGTATTAAAATCGTCTTGTTTCCCTATCCCGACACTATTTATGCTCTTTAGCCACTATATTAATATCGCGATATGAAATAAATTAAATTTTGGGCCTATATATTTTAATAATGAATTCTAGTAGTTGTAATTTTTAATTTTTGCAGCATAATTGAATTGAACGAATTGTACAATATTAATGTCGTGTTATGTGGTTCGATCCTTACATCGATAACATTTTTGTTTTTTTTTTTTCGTTCTTTTGCAGCAAAATTGGTACGCGATTAAAGCCTGAAAACACAGAAATTAAAGGACGTACCGTTACAAGTTCAGAAATTTTATGGTATAACTATAACGGAGGAAGTCAAGAACGCACCTTTGAACCATTTAGCATGGAAAATAGGTTCGGGTATTGACTTCGGACCGGGAATTTAGGAGAGTTATTTTCAAGTTATGTAGGTCGATTTAGTGATCTCTTGTTTATTTATCAGGCTGCACATCTTGTTGTTTTCGAGTTCGTATCAATTGTAATTTGTATGTTCGTTTCTTGTGTTGTTATCATGTTTCGAAATTTATGTAAGACTTTGTTAAGTTATTTTATCGGGTTATTGTTTTATTGTATTGTTATTGTCATAATTTTTATATACTCGGTAGTATTTTTATTGAGTAATAAGGAGCTGTTCGAGAAACTCCGACTTTTTACTTAGAATTGTAAATAGTTTCAAACACGAGTAGAATTGAGAAAAGTTAAGGTATTTCCTTCGCTTCAGTCATATTTACATATGTTTTCGGTTTGGCATAAAGATAAAAAAAATTGATAAAGGTATGCTTCGAGAAAAATATACATACGTGAAGAAATGACAAGACAAATAAATAAAACAAAAACGAAAAAAATATGATTAAGACACCTAAAATACAATTAACTTAGCATAGATTTTGAGTTTTATAGTAAATGATTTGAGCTTATATAGTTGTATGTATATTTTACGAGCTTTATTAAAAAAAAACCTGAACATATTTATAAGAAATTTTTTTATTGAAACTTTAAAATAATACATATAAACTCAATAAAATTTTAATTTTAACACCTAAAATATTAAAAATGTAAGTCAAAATTTTTAAAAGCTCAAAAATATTGCATATAAGCTTAATTCTATTTGTGCTAATAGAATTCCGGTGTCACTGTTCACACAATTACATAGACGTAAAGATACGAAGAATGTGACAATAATAACGTTGGTTGGTGTAAGTGGTTAGGATTGTCATCTCGGAGATTGCCCCAACACTATACGGATGCAATCTATGACAATAATATTGGTTGGTGTGAACCAGGGCCGTCTCGGGAATTTGGGGGCCCCTGTGCGAGCTCTAGAAATGGGCCCCTATATAACATTTTAATAAACAATTTTTTTTAAAAAGAGGCCTCAATATAACATTTAAGAAACAAAATTTTAAAAAAGAAAGTAAAAAGAGTACAAAATGTAGTTAGTAAGGTTGGAACCTGAGACTTCATGTCTAGAAAGCTGATTTCTATCCACTACAACACTATCTTTGATTGAATATTTAGTGTACTGAATTTATTTATTCTTACTATTATTTTCATTTCTGACCCAAAAAATTGGGGGCCATGTGCGACTGCACGGCCCGCACGGGCCCAAAGACGCCCCTGGTGTGAACGGCCAGGACTGTCATGTCAGAGATTGCCTCAGCTGTTGAAAGAAGATAGATACGAAGCACTATAAAGATATAAAGAATGTGACAATAATGCTAAGAATAATGTGACAATAATGCTGGTTGGCGCGAGCGGCGGCCAGGACTGTCATCTCAGAGATTGTCCTTGTATTATAAAGATACAATCTATGACAATAACGTTGGTTGGCGTGAGCGGTTAGGACGGTCATCTTAGAGATTGCCCCAGAACTGTCGATAAAAGATAGATACGAAGCACTATAAAGATATAAAGAATGTGACTATAATACTGGTTGGCGCGAGCGGCCAGGACTGTCATCTTAGAGATTGCCCAGTATTATAACGATACAATCTATGACAATAACGTTGGTTGTCGTGAGCGGTCAAAACGGTCATCTTAGAGATTGTCCCAACTGTCGATAGAAAAATGACGGGAATATGACATATAGAAAAATTAAAAGAAGTGGTACTAAACTTAACATCAAAATGTCAAATCATGAATTAATATTATTAAAGACAAGTTATTTATAGTAGGTGTAAATTGAAGTATGTTACATGAATCGTTACTACTAAAATTGAAAGGAAGAGTGAATAATATAAATGAATAGCAGCAGTAGCAGGCAGTATTGCAGTAACAGATGATACAGGTGACAACTTACACCACCTCACTAAATGATTCTAATAGTACATAGTACCTTAATTAATTAAATTGCCTGCCTACCACTTTAAATTGATTCTTTTTTCATTAATGAAATGAATCATGCATGAGGGGGAAATAGAGAATCTGTCGGGTACGTGTTTGAGTGTCGGACTTGGTTGTTCGTGGAAAATAATGTATTTTGGGTTGAGATATGGGTTTTAACTTTTAAGTGTCGTATTGGTGGTTGAGTTAGCGAGTGTGAAACAGGGTAGGGGTTAGAATCATATGGATAGAGCTGGACAACGTAACGAGTCAGCCCAATCCGACCCGACCTAGTCCTGTTACATGGGCGAGGGCTGGGCCAGCCCAATTCGGTAGCGATTAGGGTTAGGGCCGCATTTTGTCAGTGCAGCCCTAACAGCAGTCTTGTGCGAAATTCGGCCCAACCCGCCCCCTAACACAAATTCAGCCCACTAACACAACTAACAACCTCACGGTGTTGGGTCAGGGCTGACTTTTCTCGACCGAGTCCAGCCCAGCCCAGCCCAATATTGTTTTAAGGCCGTGCCAGGATTGCCTTTTCTTGGCCCAGCCCGGCTCACTGTACAGCTCTACATATGGTACGTGTTCGAGTATTGAACTTGGTTGTTGGTGAGAAATATTGGGTTCGGATAAGGTTTTTAAGTGTCGTACCAATGGTTGAGTTAGCGAGTGTGAGATAGGGTAAGGGTTGAAATCATATGGGTAGGTGTTCAAGTGCTGGGACATGGTTGTTCGTGAAAAATATATGTATTTTGGGTTAAAAATGAGGTTTTCAAATTTCAAGTGTTTTGTTATACCAATGTTTTGAGTTAGCAAGTGTGAAACAACGTGGAAAGTGTCCAAGTGTCGGGCTTGGCTGTTTGCGGGGAGGAGCCACATTGCCCACATATTTTGTGGGCAACTATCATTGTCATTTTTTAAACGGTACCGTAAAACTCAAAAAATACATAAACAAATACTCGTAAAAAAATAGTTATCATTTCAACAAATATTATTCCGAGTATTTCATTAAAATTAACCGATAGTATTACAAATTATCGATGAACAAAATTCATGGTAAAATAAAACCCGAAAACTAACAAATTACATATATGAATCCCTTTGGCCTCTATATCTGTAGATAACACAGGACTCCTTCACTTCAATGTTGTTCAAACTGTTGATGCTAATCTTCCCAGCAGTCAGTAGTTTACTTATAATTTGCGAGAGAGCGAATAAAGTTTACAGAGCGAATAAAGTAAACGTAAACTATTGATTGGCAGTTTGACACGGAAAACCGATTTCTTCAACGATATGTACATCAAATCTCGACTTGAACATCGATGTTGTAATACACTTTTGAAATGTAGGGCAAATACAGAAAAATGTTCAGATTTTATCAATAAGAACAAGAGCTTAAGCAAATGTTACAAAATCGACATATATATAGGCCGATGATTTACACCTCATTCGTTTTCTTCTAACCTCTTCAGTTCCCTGAACGTAGCACAAAATGAACGACAATTAGGAATCAATACACCAACACGGAATAGCATCACGTGGGGAGAGGCTGTTTCCAGACGATCCAAAATGAAAATTGCATCGAGAATGACATCAAATCTGGTTGAATCGGGAATTCACCTTGAAGCGCAGAGCCAAATTCTCAAGTAGGAGCTGCAGTGGACGCGGACCTACATTTGGCATGTACAATCGGGCCTAATTGTGATCTGTCTGCGCCAACTGCTGTACCGATAGAAGGTGTGTTCAAGTACACGGCTCCTCTGTACATCCATTCTTCAGTCTCGTCACTATAATAATCTTCAAAGGGTTCGCAACACAGAGCACATGTTGTTTGATCCTCATCAGCTGGCACCGACATCTCAACGTCATCCTTGTTTTCAACAACGTTACTCTCAGAAGACAAAAACCCGGGAGCTGCATCAACCCCTAATGCTTCAGTGCCACTGAGCCACATACTGACACTGACAAACCACTTACGAGAAGGGTTATGTTTTCGATTCTTGGACATCCGATTCTTAGTCACATGCCAATCCATGTGCTTGCTATGTTCGTCTTGTGTTTTGAATCGTAGGCCGCATGTAGTACACTGTCTGGGAAGATCTTCATACAGAGCCCTTATGACCGACTCATGGCGCACTTTGAGGAAGTCCGGGTCAAACTCTACTCCGATAAAATCCTATAGAAATACACACAGATTATAGTCAATGACTAGGTAACAAAGAGAAGCACATAGGTACGCAACCTTACCCGTATGTTATCATGGTATCAGAGCCAGTGTGACGGGTTCGAATCCTGGCAACGTCAAAAACACAAAGTGGAATCCCAGTACACTGTATGAGGGAGCCTATGCAAACTAACCACTCTTCAAGCCCAAACAGGCATTTGAGTGAGGGAGCGTAATAGGAATATTAATAATAGTTGGGCCTCAACCATTACCTTAAGATTTTGGTTGAGATGGTTCATCTATCAGAAACAGTGTAGTTTTCACATGACCCGTAATGAATATTGCTTACAGAATTGCATCAAATGACTCCTATTCACACGGGGGCGAATCCAATTCAGTAAACCATTTTGCTTACTAATAATATAAAAATAGTGAGCCCTTAGGCTTCAAAACAAGTGAAAACATATTCGTTGAAGATACGGAGGAAAAAAAAAAAGCACCAAGCATGGAGTGGCATCACTACTCTATTACCTTTTCACTGGACTGTTTCATTAATGGCAATAGCCCTTTTGCGACAAGAGAGTCGAGCAAGCCAGAGCTAAGCAAACCAGGAATATTGACAGGGGCTGGCTGGTTAGCAACAGGACCAGAATTCTGGGGAAGAGGCGGGATGTGAGAGTAAGGACGAGCACCAGGAACGAATGGTGGCACAGGTCCTCGGAATTGCATCAAGCTAGTCATTTGGCCATGCTGTGGATAACCAAGATCAGCAGTTTGTTGTGGCAAGGAGGCAGGTTGACGAGGTTGATGATGAATGGGACCAAATCCCGAAGGCCTTGGTGGTTGTTGTAGTAGATATAAAGATGGAGACGGTATTACACAGTTCACAGTTGTCTGTTGTTGTAAGCCAGGTGGCCCCTGGGGCAAAGGAGCGCTCATTGAAACAAGAAAACCGTTTCCATCTCGAGTGCATTCTCTTCCACCTATAGGAATAGAAGCCTGCGTGAAGTTAGGAGTCTTTCTGTCGGCCAACGTAGGGCTCATATCCTGCCAATCAAACTCCTCCTCCTCTGTATTTTGCCATGAGTTCTCTGCAATTTTCGTCACTACCCCATTTACAACCGGGAGACCGCGTCCTATTGGTTTTTGGATCAAATACCTCTGCCCATTATCATGACCATAAGCATTGATCAAAGCCCTTGGACTATCACGCTCAAACCCGATATTTGAACTGCAGGAAGCAACATTTTCATGACTACGATGTCTTTTAGGCCAGCCAACAATCTCCTCATCTCTTCCTCTTACCCTACTGCGTCCGTAATGAAAAGGCTCTTTTCCAAACATTCTGCCTGGTGAGTTGGTGACTGCAAAGTCATCAACTGAAGGTGATAAGGGCCTGCCAGAACCAATGGTGGACGGTGGAGATGACACACGACCTCCAATGCCAGTTGCGTGACGTCTTTGAGCATCAGAATCTCGGTCTTGATCATAATCAAAATTTTCATTTCCCTTATAAGCCTTTATATTAGGCACTCTTCTCTCAAGCCGGGCATCCTGAAAGCGAACAAAAACAAAAGAACGAGCACACTAAGCTTAATGGTCACCATATATATCGATGTTTTTTTGAATGCTCTGCTAAAAAAAGACGATATCCAATGTCATTGAAACAGCAGTTTTTTGAGGGTCTGTGTCTCTGGCATAGCTAGTTCAATCCCTTAGATTGCTTCTATATCAGAGTACAAGGTAAGACCGCTTATATGCCGTGGAAACATGTCGAGCCAGACTGCAGCCGCATCTTACTTACTACTAACACACTAAACAAAATCAGAATACAAACTTAGAAAAGTTAATTACATGTATGCCATGAGAGGGGCGAGGAGATTCCGAACCCTTCAAACTAGCTACCCTGGAGGATGGTTGATTCACGGAAGAAGATAACTGCAACTCATCCTCAATCTGACGAAGCACTGATGATGGGAAAACAGTCGACCAGGTTCCAAACAGGCGATCCATTGATGAATGCATGCTCGAAGGGACTTGTTTATAAACCTCACAGAATACCTAAACTCAGACAAAAGAGACAGCAGTGTTAATGGAACATGAAAACAGTGAATCAGAATAAATAATTGTTTTATAACCATGAACGAAGCTACAATTGCTTCCATTTTCAAAGAAGCCAAACACTAAATAGTTCAGTTTTGGACGGTAATGGAACAAGGCAAAATGGTTCACAAAATTGAACACGCTTTCGTGATAGGTAATCAGAAACAGTCTCTCTGTGTTAGAAACACGAGTTTTCAAGCCATTTGCGCATACCATTAAAGTACTGAGCTAATGTCGTGCAAATGATATACAATTTCAATAAAATTTGCGCGGTTTCAACCCAACTCGGGTGCTAAACCTCTGTAACTACTCGTGGGTAAGTCGCGAATCAAGCAAATACTGACCTCAGGCAAACGAGAAGCAAAATGCATAGCATAATCCCGTCCAATATTCTTGACAATGCTATCCAACAAATATAAAGATGGCATCTTTAGCTCAATTGGAACCTGCATACATGTTTAAGCGGAATTTGACTGAGTACTCGGTTTACTCGGTTTACTCAGTTCACTCCGTTCATTTCATATCCATACGTTTGTTCAAAATATGTAAGCGGGATTTTGATTTTGATCAAACGATATGAAAATGAAATGAACGGAGAAAGCATACGATAGTAAAGCTACATATTATCAAATCTACACCATGATTTCCGATGTCTATAATTGCTGTAATAATCGAAATTGCTGAATGAGAAGACTGAAAAATCGAGAAAAAGACGAGAGACTGTAACAAAATTCTCACTACTATCCACTAATACATACATTGGATTGGATTACAACTTTACAAAACTGATCAAAATTAAATTACAATCTAAAATTACAGTAACATAAGAAAAACCTAACCCTAACCCTAAAATTAAAAATTCCTCAATTGGGATAGTCAATTGATGATATCAATCAGGCCGTACCTCTAGAACCCTAGAACAAATCAATTGAGCAATACCCTCAGAATGTTGACTAAAATCACCAGCAATAATAGTGAGATCCGTAATTATAGGCTTCGAATTAATCGTGAGTTCAGATAGAACATCTTCATAAATCCCAAGGAATTCCTCGGTAGTAATCGTAACGTCGTTGAATTCGTCGACGGAAACCCTAATTTGATCTTCTCTTTGCTTCAATAGTTGGCGGAATCTGTCGAGAATTGGGGATGGAAGTGCCGATTTAGGGAGAACGCCGTTCGACATGAGATGGGTTGGAATGATTTTGGAGGAATTGGGATAGTGGAGAAGAACCTAATTTGGGATTTCTGGAATTAGGGTTCTTGGTTGAAGGATTTTCCTCTCCGGTTGATTGAAATTTGATTGGAAATTTCGTGTGTTTGCGTATTTATTGATGTAACTAACTTGAGAACATCTATTGGGCCAAGTGGAGTGGTACCGAAAAGTTCGGCCCACGGTTGTTAGAGATGGAAGTAGGCACGCGAGTCGTTGAATTAACATGCTTCAACATTTTAGCATGACACGGAATTGAAACGACACGGCAAGGTATGACACGTCATGAGTCGTGAGTCGCGTCTGGACTCTGGGCTGGAGTTTGAGAAATAAGACTAAGCTTAGCCTAGGCATAACAAGACCCCACTTGACACTTGGACACATTACGCCTTGGCATTATCCAAATACAAGTCAGGCTGAAGTGGAAGAATTAGTAGTATACGCTGAAGCACGAGTGCACGACGCAACACACTACGGACCATCATTTTCATTTCATCAACATGACAGAAGTCCCCTTCTCGGCTTCTCGTGCCTGGACCGTGTCATTTTCTCTTCCAAGCATAATGGACCGACTATTCCATACCGGGCCAAATATAGTTTTGGGCTTTTTACGGCCATAGAAATAAAGGCCGAGCCAAGTCATGCTATGCTTGGTCCATACTCAGCCTGAATCCCACATTTGTCGATCAAAACATGCGCTTATTTTGCCTAACCAAAGACCCTAAGGGTGTGTTTGGATACAAATTTAAGAGGGAAAGGGAGGGGAGGGAAATGGAGGTGAGGGGAGGGGAGGGAAAGGGAGGTGAGGGGAGGGGAAATGTGGTTGTTTGGATAATGAAATTGTTGAGAGGGAAATGGAAGGGAGGTAAGAGGGACATGATATATTGAATGGAAATATGAAGAAGTAAAAATATGCTTGTGAGTGTATATTATTAAAAATATCCAACATAATTGTTCTCAATTGAGAGTATATAACATTTTTTGATAAAAGCAAAATTATCTTTTCATAATTTAAAGGAGAGTATCATTGTTTTCCTTCCAAATCTCACCTCCTTTGGAAAGAAAACAATTTGATCTAAAGGAGGGAAAACACATCCTCCCATTTCTTTCCCCCCTCATTTCTCTCCCTCTAAATATTGTATCCAAACAAGAGAAAACTCATCCCTCCCTTTCCCTCCCCTCCCTTTCCCTCCAAATCTCCCTATCCAAACATAGCCTAAACGTTTAAAAAACAAGTCGGACAAGGCGGGTTAGCAAGTTTAGGCCATGCAATCGGCAAAGTGTTGGTAGCGAAAGTGACTAGTGAGTAACAAAACAAATACGGTTAGATCTCCTTTGGCCGAGTTGAATTGAAACCGGATCGAGAAAACCCCGAGTCAGGACAACCCAAAAACCCAAACTCAATTAACTTGATTGAAACTAAATAGTTGACCGAGTGAGTCGAGTGATAGGTGCCATAAACAATCGGAGGTGAGGATCCAGCAGAAAAGTTGAGAAAATTAAAAATGGAGGATGCAAAGATCAGTGATGAATCAATAGAGAAGAGACCAGGCATCTTCATCATCGGATCTCCCAATGTTGGAAAACGCACCCTTCTTTCTAGTATGAATTCATCTCTTATCTCTTTGTTTCTTAATTTCAATACTTAGTTCACTCAATTACAATTCAATTTAGTTATGAATGATCAAAAGTTTGAATTTTTGAGATACCCACGAAAATTTGATGTTGTAGAGCTTTGGGGTTTCATTTTAGGATAGTTTTCTAGTTCGTAAGTAAGGTAGGGGCCGCGGGTTTCCTCGTTGTCCGAAAAGAAGAATATGAATGGTTAGATGTTGTAGAGCTTTGAGGTTTTATCTTGGGATTGATCATTGCAATTCAATTTGGTTATGAATGAGAAAAGTTTGAATCTTCATTTGCCCACAAAAAGATTTGAATGTTTAGATGTTGTTTTAGAGCTTTGAGCTTTCAGTTTGGGGTGGATTATTGGAATTCAATTGAGTTATGAAATGAAAGTTTGAATCTTTGATGTGCCCAAAAAAAAAATACTCCCTCTGTCCCGATCATTTGTTTACTTTGGTTAAAATTCGTGTCACGAAGAATATAAAAGACAAGCAAATGACTGTATGGAGGGAGTCATGGACTTTTGTTATTGAATGTGTGTTTTAGTCTATGATGGAAAGTATGGGATTTTAGTATGTGCCCACATGATTTCGATATTTAGAAAGTCCAAAGTTTTGAGCTTTTACCTTGGGCTAGATCATTGCTTTTGTGGTTTCACTCAATTGCAATTCGATTTCTTTGTGAATGAATGGAAAGTTTATGATGGGAATTATATGATTTAGATATGTGCCCACATAATTTGAACATTCGCGAACCTCACAAATTTGTGCTTTCGTCTTGGGAATGATTATTGCTCCATGGTGTTATCTTTTGTTAATACTCTGTATCATTGTGTGGATTTTAGCATATGTTGGAAATTATATGATTATCATTCGTGCGCATCTTTTGAAGAATTAGGCTTTTATCTTGGGATTTGAACATTGTTTAGGGCATTGTTCTGAATTTGATGTGCTGAGATTAAATCCCTTTGAATTGCTCCCTCTTTGCAGGTGTCATGTATGTTTTTTAAGGTTAGGATAATATAGTTGGAATATTTATTGTGCTTAGACTAAAAGAAGATTGTATTAGATCCCGAAAGTTCAGAGGTTTTACCCTTGTAAGAATTGAGAAACCATAATATTGGACTGTTCGTGTTTGTATAAATAAATGGAAAGATGATATTTTGTTGATCTTCTGCATTTCTAATCATCCGGAACTGAAACTTTGGTGTATGGAATATTTCTCTATTGTTTGTGCACTCATTTTGCACATTCTCGTGGGTGTGAATCTCGCTATCATATCATCTAGTCTGGAACTCATACACGACGTCTTACTTTTAGATAATTAAGCAGGCTTGTACTCCGATCATTTAGTCAATGAATCCGTTGCTGTATTTACTGGCATCTTTAACGGACTTCTAGCTGTTATTTACCTTTTTATTCCTGCTCATTTCAGGATTACTATCTGCTGATTTAGAAGATGCCTTCGATTCACCATCCGAACTACTCGTACAAGGGTATGATGATTTAAACCAACTATTTCAGGAAATAGATATTTTTTCTTGGCTTCTCTGAACTAATATGCAATCTTTTTTCATTATCGTTGTTTATGTCAAATAGGTGGACAATTGATACAAAATATTACTCTGCTGATGTTGCGGTGTGGATGGCTCATCTCCATGATGGATTCTCAATTGGTGCCATGCCAAGTCTAACCCAACTTGCAGCACTCGTGATGGTTTTCGACTTGAGTGAGGTATGCTTGCTTTCCTTACTCTCCAGTGTTCGGCACTTAATTTAGGTTTGACAGTTGGATACTTCCATTTCAAACAAGAAATATGAAGTTGTGCTCATATTTCCGAGTCAGACACTCACTTAGGCACACGTCCGTGTCAAATACTTCTAACAAATCCGAGTATTAACCTTGAACGTGTATTACACATTTTAGTCTTTGATCCCTGGAAAGGTCTTGTTTTGAGAATGTTTTCATTATTTATAATGATAGTGTACTAATAGTGAAAAGATTCAAATAATTACTTGCAGTTGTCTTCTTTAGCTGCACTAAAAAAGTGGGTCTCTCAAACCGATATCCAAAGGTTTGATATCTTGTTGTGCATTGGAAACAAAGTGGATCTTGTTCCGGGTCATCCAGTCCATGAAGAATACAGTAGGCATTTGCGGAGGCCTAAAAATTCTTCCGTCAGTTCAGATGCAGATTTCTTGGACTACGGGATCTCTGAAACTGAAGGAAGCAGTCTATTAAGCAATGACGAGTCATCATGTGATATTAGTAGGTCATGCATGGAATGGTGCACGGAGCGAAACATTGAATATGTCGAGGCTTGTGCTTCTAATGTTGATTTCGACAAATGTAAGTATCTGCCTTAAGTATTATTTTTATCGTTCTCAAAAGTAACTGTTTGGAACATGCTTTAAGCTGCATATGAAAGTGCTTAATTTTGTGAGTGCGAGTAAACTTCGGAAAGCTTAGATATTGGACAATTTCGAGGCTGTGTGTTGGTGATGTTGAAGTAACAAAATTTTAGAGAAACTCATGTTATCGAACTACACGTGGTAGGACCTACACCCTCGTAGAGTAAAATCTTTCATGCGTAACAGTTTAACATGTTATATGACGCGACTTGCCACATGGTGGGTTGATATGTCACCGAGTTCCAGGCATATCACCTACATCTCGTACCTGTTAGAAGCTACGGGGATGGCAAACTCGTGAATTTGAAGCATATGACGAGCCTTGCACGAAATCTACTGTTTTTCTTTGTTCCTGTTAGAGGCCATTAGAGGCGTTGCCTCAGCATAATGATGCCAGCTTTGAGTGTCTTTATCATAACCACCTGCAACCGCAGTTTTAGAAGCTTTCACGTGTAATCTTGTGGTCTATGTTTAGAAATCGTCTTTTCTTAGTTCATGTCCACCAAGAGTCTCGAAGGCTTAGACTGGTCTTTTCCCGTTTATTTCTCTCCTCAGTTTCAATTCTACTGACTCTTCTAATTTCCTCGCGTACCCGTGTCCTACACTGGACACTCGGACATGGGTATGACACATGGACACCTCATTTTAGACCAAAATGTGCATATTTTTCAATAAAATAGCCGAGTCCGACACTTGGACACGTACCCGTGTCGGGTACTTCTAAACGAGTCTGAGTAACATAGTTCTTATCTCCCCACCTCTTTTGTGGTGTCTGCGATATGAACAGACTATGGTTTTGTTTTTGTTAGGTTTGTCTGTGGACGGAGACTCGCAAGGTGTTGACCGGCTCTTGGGTGCTCTCTCCGCTCACATGTGGCCTGGGATGGTCCTCAAATCTGGAAACAAAGTGCCTGCACCATTTCTACCCGAAAGATCAGGTTCTATTTTATATTCCGGCTTTAAACGGTTCGTGGTAATCTTATCATGAGACGGTCTCATATAAGAATTTGTGTTTCTCCTCCCTTTCAGAATCGTCAGAGGAAGACTCTGATTATGAAGGCGACTACGAAATCCTGTCTAATGGTTCGGTCGAGCCTTGGGATGTCACAGAGGAAGGTTGGGTATCGGCTCATGCTCCCATCTCTCAAGTAGAGGGAACAGAACCATCAGCATCAACCTCTTCTGCCGAGCCCACAGTAAACATCGGAGAAAGGGGAGAATCATCTGCATCAGTGGGTCCCGGAGATAGAGACGACCTAGTGGGACCAGCGTTAAGTGAAGAGAACGACCCTTTCCCTGATGATGTCGTGGACAAGGGCCCACCGCTGGATCTAGAGGATATAGACCACCTAATGTCAGAAATCACAAATATCCGCGATAGCTCCAGATTGATGCCTGATTTTCAAAGGAGGGAAATGGCCGCCAAGCTCGCCATGAAAATGGCAGCCATGTTCGGGGATAGCAGTGGTGATGAAAAGGCCGACTAACTATCGCCATTTGCACATCTCTGATACAAGATGGTTACTTCTTTAATGTTTATAATGTCGAGTGAGAAGGAATACATCCGCGCTATAGGCGTTTCAAGAATTTTTTTGTTAGGTTGTGTACGATAGTACGGCCATTGTGTGATGCTGCCAATGAGAAGATATTATCCGATTTCACATTTATTGAATTTTTTTCCCGGTCCAAAGAAGGATAGGTTCAAGCAAGGATCTTGTTTCGAGATTTTTGATACTACTAGACAGAGAAGCAGGGTTCGAAAGGTTACTAAATCAACACGGAAAATGAGATACTGCCGTAACCAGCTTATATTATCGTGTTCTTCAGGTATATTTCACCGTATAGGTAAGAAAATAAAAATGTAAAAATATATGCTTGGGTTGAGCTTTCAGAGCATCGTTTCATCCCGACTTCAAAAGTATCTCGGTTTGACACGCCCAACATTTCCTGAAAAAGATAAATTGATGTCTTCTAAACTTCCAGCGAAATTGCAAATGTAAACTAGCGTAGTTGGTAAAGTCATGAGAGGTGGTGTTCATGACCTGAGTTCAAATCTCGTCAGCATAAACGATAGATAATAATAGCGCTATAACTAAACATGGTTGAATGTTTAACACAAAAAATGTTGAACTAATCACATGACATTGATCAACAAACACCGTTGAATAAAGTTACATTCATCTAAAGTTTTCCATGACAGATGCGAGTTATGACTTCTAAGCGGGCGAGTTACTTATCAATATTCCATGTACTTGAAATCAAAATTGAGAGGTGGTGCTCAATTGCTCATGACCTGAGTTCAAATCCCGTCAGCATCAACGATAGATAATAATAGCGCAAACTAAACATAGGCGAATGTTTTACACAAAAATGTTGAACTAATCACATGACATTGATCAACGAACACCGTTGAATAAAGTTACATTCATCTGAACTTTTCAACGACAGATGCGTGAATATTTCATGTACTTGATATCGAAATTGATTTGACTTATAATAATCGTTACGTGAACGATACCAACCCGAGTCGTACCCACAACAAAGCATCAACAAACACAATAAGGCAAGCGAAGTAGCCGGCATCAAAGTAGCAGAAGCACAAGTCATTTTCTATGAAAAATCTTAAGGGAAGGGTCCCAAATAAATAAGGGCACACCTTTCACGGCTAAGAATGAATAATGCATTATATGCATCTGCACATTATGAAATTAGCACCGTACGTACAGCGTGCCCATCATATGAAACTTGGGACACAAATTTGGACCGTCACTTGTATATTATTAGGGTCCCATTCACATGATCTTTTTGGTGCCCTACGTACTTACTTGTTGCTTGTTGTTACCCTATGCTCACATGTAGGCTAATTTTGGGGCAAGGGTGAATATGATGTGACAGAGTTTAACTTAGGTCATTTTACTGTGCAGTGAATTAGATATCTGTATACGGTATGCTGATTTAAGGGACCTTTTGGGGCCAGGGTGAATATGATGCTGACGGGTTTTAATTTAGGTCATTTGTATTATACGGAGTATCTCCTATTTTATTATTGAAATTAAACTGGATTATAGACGCATGCAGTGTGCTGATTTAAGAGACTTTTTGGGGCGAGGGTGAATATGATGCTGACGGGTTTGGCCTAGGTTATCTGTATTATAGGGAGTATTTCTTATTTTATCATTGTAATTAAACTAGATGATATCTGCATGCAATGTGCTTATTTAAGAGACTTTTTGGGGGCAAGGGTGAACATGATGCTGACGGGTTTAACCCAGGTCATCTGTATTATACGGAGTATTATCTCTTATTTTATTATTGAAATTAAACTAGATGATATCTGCATGCATTGTGCTTATTTAAGAGACTTTTTGGGGCGAGGGTGAGTGATGCTGACGGATTTAACCTAGGTCATTTGTATTATACGGTGTATCTCTTATTTTATCATTGAAATTAAACTAGATATCTAAATGCAGTGTGCTTATTTAAGAGACTTTTTGGGGCGAGGGTGAAGATGATGCTGACGGGTTTTAACTTAGGTCATCATTATATGGAGTATTTCTTATTTTATCATTGAAATTAAACTAAAGATATTTGCATGCAGGGTTCTGATTTATGAGACTTTTTTAGGGCGAGGGTGAGGGTGAATATGATGCTAACGGATTTAACATATGTCATTTATATTTTACTACGGAGTATTTCTTATTTTACCATTAAAACTAAATTAGATAATATCTGCATACCGTGTACGGATTTAAAAAACTATTAAACACACAAGTAATTTAATTATTTTTTGTGTGAATAAAGTTGTCTTAGAAAAACTTATGAAATGTGATTATTTAAGGTGCTTGAGTTTTGATATGTATGGATATATAAAATATAAGGGAATAATAAGTATACCAACATTATTTATAAAGGTAAGCTTCTTAGTAAATCCTCAATATTTCTAATATTCCTTAAAAAAAGGTCTTATATTATAAAACCGTATTATATGATAAAACAGTATTACAATAATAATCTATGGGTGAAGGAACAAAACGTGGCACCGGTGCATGCAGGACTATGGGGTGAGCAATAAGAATCCACCAAATTGTTTTTGTGTTTTGTCGATATAGTAAGTCTTGCTTGCGACGGGTCACCATTTGTGACGGATATTTTGTGAGATAAAATGGATACAAAATGAGTAGTGGAGAAAGGGGACCACAGGAATAGTGTTGGAGAGAGAGAAAAAGTGGGTATTTTGTGAGAAAAAACGGTATCCGTCACAAGCTTGTGACGGATAGTGCCGTTGCAAATAAGAATTTGTGTTGTCGATATCACTCGAAAGAAGAGAATTAACCCTACATTTCTGCACCCTTTTATTAAATTAGGGTTGTTATTTCATGTGGTATTTCAGTGTTTTTTTCAAATTATATACGGTATTTTTATATTTTTGAAAACATTAGTGGTTTTCCTGAACTTTGTAAAATATCTCAAAATACTCAATTTACTGAAAACACATTTTCAAATCGTTAAATTTCGTTAAAAAAAATATATTTACAATTACCAAACCATGTTTAATTATGTCAATGACATGACATATTTTGTCAAAAGAAAACAATCCAAAATGTTAAAACTAAACATCTAAAAGCGGCGAATAAGAGCATTTTGGACATTTTAAAATGTTTTCATTAAATTTAGAAGTATCATTGATATTTTCGAAAAGCAAAAAATACCACGTAAAACTCAAAATAATACGAGAGTATCACGTAGAAAAAAAACCCATTAAATTAAATATATTTGTATTAAATTCAAGGAAACATGCGATGTTGAACTTGCATGGGTTCAATTTAGCTTTATATGCGCGTACATAAGCATGGAAATAATGTAGCTATTAATTTAATTGATCGACAACGTTACGTACTAGAATTACTATAAATTATAACGTGATTTTTCAGGAATTTTCTGACTTATGGTATGGTTTTGCTTGGCTTATTTTGAATGGAATTTGGCTACGTGTTCAGTGTATTTGGCTTCAATTATAGGATATTTTGGAAAAAAAGAATTAGTCGTAGATCGTAACCGATATAAAAATATATATAAATATCTTTGTAACGAGAATGTCAAATATTGTTTTTATTTACTTATTCATTGGATTTATTGAATGCATGTACAATAAAAATGTATTAGATCTTTGTTATTTTTATAATGATTTTTATTGACTGTTAACTAATGAAAAACCGAGTATTATTTGTAATGTATTACAAGCTTGTTATTTTTCATTGTTATTTAAAATAGTGATAAAAAAGAAGTGTGATGGTGAGATGTCACGAGTTCTTTTCACGTCATCAGTAAGAATAGTTGTTCTTTTACGAGTACGAAATAATTGACAAGTATGGCTAATTGCATGTTCTATAATACGTAATGAATTTAGTACCAAAAAAAAAAAATTAATACGTAATGAATTACTAGCCGTCAATATATGCATGAATAATAAGCCGTCAACAAAACAACATTATTGAATTGGTGTTAAGAGTTTGTATTTATTATGCCCAATTATTTTGATTAGTATAGTCCCATAGTCAAAAGTCGTCTTTCAATCAACATGCTTCAAGAATTCAAGCGAAAAAAAAAGAGGAATTAAATGTTGTACGGATTATACTTTTACTTATGACATAAACGTGTCACATTTATACAAATTCTAGAATGAGACGGTTTTATCGTATGAAATGATTTATTTTAATAATAAATTTATTCATTTAATATTAATAGAGTGAGTTTTCTTTTTATATAATGGGACGGTTTTACGCGTAAGACCGTCGCATACAAGAGTTACTACTCGTATATTTTAATAAATGACATATTTTATTCGAAAACTTGACTACCATGTTTATTTCCAAGCTATGTTTGGTAAACGACGGAAACAAATTTGTAATAATAGATAACATAACAACATATCGACTAAAATTAGTAGATTTCAGCTTAATTAGTATACATGATTTATCAATTTACCATTTTCATGTGTTTGGTAAACGGTTTATTCTAATTGCATATCGGCTGAAATCTAGTACTATTTTTGAATATGTTGCTATTAGGATTAGCATATTGTATTACCATATTTGGTTTATTCATGAAATCATTCTAATTATCTTATAATTTGCTAATTATCAAACATCATTTCTTAATCTGCTAATTTAATTTAATATCTGTTAATTTAATTTAATAGTCAAACCTACTACTAAACTTCTAACTGTATTTTGCTATTGTTATCCGCTATTATGAATCTACTTATATCGTTTGTCAAACAAGACCAAACACTTCAATTGTAAAACACAAATATATTAACCTCAAATATGCTGATTAAATATAGATCTTGTTTGGAAAATTTACCAAATAGGGCCGTAGTATCCACGATTAGAGAATTATATAAGTAAAAAGAAACTAAACACCTCGCAAATTTTATATGTTCCGTATTAAATTTAGTAAAATGATTTACAATTAGGAAATAAGTCATCATATTCCACTAATTAGAATACACTTTTTTTTTTTTTTAGAAAAAAAACATAGATTAGAATCAAAGATAATTAGTTAGTCGAACAAATAAACTCTCTTAATTATCATAATCTACGAAGCATCCTACGAAGAAACCCTATACAACAACTGACTCATATATCATCACTAAGTTACAAAAACATGCAAAGAATAATAATGTGTGTGTGGCAATGTGGCCTTAGATGTGGCTCAATAGCTATGTGTGCATCGTCCATACTCCATACTATTACGTTCTTTCCATCTATGTTGAGCCAACTTACACCTCCATACTTAACATACGTAGCAAACTCTTCTTACACTACTTCCATGTTTTTACTTAGCTAAGTTAGTTGACTGGTGATTGAGTAGTAAGAATTCTCGTCTCTTATATAAATAATTAAACAAGTGATTAATATTGACGTTAAGCCAGGTATTTAAACGTTTGTTTTCCAACTCTTACGATTAAAATGCTAAAAAACTCTGGATTAGAAGATATGACATGGTTTTTTCGGTTGAAAAGAGTTAAACTGGACTAAACGGAGCTAGAATGAAGTGAATAAAGCTAAACTGAAATAAATGAGCTGAATTGAATCAAACTGAACTGATTAGAGTTAAACTGAACTAAATAGAGTTGAAATAAACTAAAATAAACTGAAATTGAGTCTAAAAAAACAAAGCCTAAAACACACTAACACAAGTAATTGAAAAACGGTTTTATGATAGCTAACTTGTGTTTACTATACCATTAGCAGTCATTGCACAATTTTTTTCTCATATCTAGACATTTTGTTTTTGTTTTATTTATACTATTCGACTTATTTTAACGTTAAAAAGATGAATCTCCGGTTTCAAATAAGAATTTACAATCTCCAAAAAAAACTTGTAGGTTTATATTTTTTATTGAAACGATCATATTATATCGCGGGAGTAAAAGAGCTCTTACCTCATACGCTAACTCTTGTACTCACTTGCATAGTTGCATTGCATGTTTTTATTCGCCAATAAATCTTGCTGGAAATGAGGTAAATGTTAATATTTTAAACCAAAATGTAAGCAAGTCAATTTTCTAAACTATAATAGTTTTTGAGGATAAGTTATTTTTATTATTTTTAGTACAACTAACTATATTTGACCCTTTTTTAAAAGCGACTAAAAATATTCGTTTTCGACGAGAATTTGGATCTATTCACACCCATTATGCTAAATTTTACTACCCTACTTTACACACTTCAAAAACCATAATAACTCAAACTTACTACACCTTCCTCATCTTCTCCTATATAAACTCTCTTCTCTTCCAAATGCTCTTCTCAAACCACCATTGGAATCATCACCAAAAACCCAATTCCTTAAACCTCTCAAATCCCCAAACCTCAAACCCTAAACCTCAATTCTTAATAATCTTAATTAAATTTAACATTGCACACAAGATGTTTGCTACAATGCGTCAACCAATACAAACCCAATCACTAATCACACTTTCACTACAAAAACCAACAATTTTTACCCCAGAAAATCCAAATTTACCCTTTGCAAAAATCCCACAAAAACCCATAATTTCAATTTCAAAACCATTACATATTACATCAATTCTAAAACCAAGAAAAAGTTTTGTTCTTTGTAATGCATATGAAGCAAATAAATCACAACAATTTGATATTAATATTGAATTACCTAATGTAAAATCTGAAGCTGCTCAAAAGTTTAAAATTGGAATTTATTTTGCAACATGGTGGGCTTTAAATGTTGTTTTTAATATTTATAATAAAAAAGTTTTGAATGCATTTCCTTATCCATGGTTAACTTCTACACTTTCACTTGCTGCTGGTTCTCTTATGATGTTGGTTTCTTGGGCTACTAGAGTTGCTGATCCTCCTCAGACCGATTTCGAGTTCTGGAAAACTTTGCTCCCTGTAAGTTTTTATTTACGTCGTAATTTGCGAGAGCTATTGAGGTACTGAGGTACTGACTGTTGTAATGTTTTAATGGGTTTTTGATGTGTTACTATTTGGTGATTATAACATTTTTTATGTTTTGTGTAGTGGAAGCTTGACTTTTTTTAAGTACCAGTTCTTATTTAAAACCGTCTTAACTTAGGACAGACGGTTTTAAGCAAGAGCAACTTACATGACTAGGGTAATGTTTTTATTTTATGTATTCCTCTGTTTTTTCGTTCAAATCAGATTGTTTTGAATGACTGTTTGCTCGAAAAGTCGTGTTCTTTAGTGATGTCAGTGATAAATTATGATGGGTTTTGGGTACTTTGAATGGTAAATTCTGATTCAGACGGCCAAATCCGTCAAAAAGAAGTAAGACGAGATTTTGTGACGATTTTATAGTCAAATGCATAGCCACAATGATTGAGTCAGTGTTACGGCTTATGGAAATTTGTTTGTCCAACTCAGATTGTTTTTGAATGACTGTTTGCTCGAAAAGTCGTGTTCTTTAGTGATTTCAGTGCTAAATTATGATGGGTTTTGGGTAATTGAATGGTAGATTCTTGTTTCAGATAGTCAACTCTGCAGAAATAAGTAAGATGGAATTTTGTGACCATTTTGTAGTCAAATGCTTAACCACAATGATTCAGTTAGGGTTACGGCTTATGAAAATTTGTTTGTCAAATCAGATTGGTTTGAATGACAGTTTGCTCGAAAAGTCGTGTTCTTTAGTGATTTCAGTGCTAAATTATGATGGGTTTTGGGTAATTTGAATGGTAGATTCTAGTTTCAGACGGCCAATTCCACTAAAAATAAGTAAGACGAGATTTTGTGACCATTTTATAGTCAAATGTATAAGCACAATGATTCAGTCAGTGTTACGGCTAATGCAAATTTGTTTTTCCAAAAATGGTCTCAAAACCTTGTCTTATTGTTTTAGACGAATTGGCCCGTCTGAATGAAGGGAGATCAACTCGATTTTAATGGATTACTGAGTTTTTAAGTACTAAAGTTAGGTGATTTGGGTTATGTAGGTGGCAGTGGCTCATACAATTGGGCATGTAGCAGCAACCGTTAGTATGTCCAAGGTTGCGGTTTCCTTCACCCATATTATCAAAAGTGGTGAACCAGCTTTCAGTGTGTTGGTTTCGAGATTTCTGCTAGGTGAAAGCTTTCCTATGCCTGTTTACATGTCACTATTTCCGATCATTGGCGGTTGTGCTCTTGCTGCTGTCACTGAACTTAATTTCAACATGATTGGTGGGTAAACGCTACGCCTTTGGTTATATGTAGTTGTCATGTTCTTGGTATGAACTCGTTTATCCGCGAGTCCATTTCTGAGGCTTTCTGGTTTCTTCATTGGTGACAGGATTTATGGGAGCTATGATATCAAATGTAGCATTTGTGTTTCGGAACATTTTCTCGAAGAAAGGAATGAGTGGGAAGTCTGTTAGCGGGATGAACTACTACGCTTGCCTCTCAATGCTGTCTTTGGCGCTCTTGACACCCTTTGCCATTGCTGTCGAGGGACCCCAAGTGTGGGCTGCAGGCTGGCAGACAGCCGTCTCTCAAATTGGACCAAATTTCGTATGGTAAATACAACTTTCTGGATCTTTCCATCGATTCTCGTACAGTAGCTTGAACCTCAGCAACTTTCAGTCTTAACCGAGTCTTAGCATACAGAAAACATTGTTGCAGGGTTGATTCCTGATCTCGAACATGATTAGATTTTGGATTGATTTTTGCAAATGGGTATGATGCTAACGAAAGTCTTAACCGTTGCAGGTGGGTAGCAGCACAGAGCATCTTCTACCATTTATATAACCAGGTTTCATACATGTCTCTGGATCAGATCTCTCCATTAACGTTCAGTGTCGGAAACACTATGAAGAGGATATCAGTGATAGTATCGTCCATAATAATTTTCCATACCCCGATCCAACCCATCAATGCTCTAGGAGCTGCCATTGCAATCCTCGGCACTTTCCTCTATTCACAGGTATATTAATTCATCCTTAATTTCCCATATACAACCATTTCAGTAATCGCATTTGCAACATAAGAAGTTGAGAACTAAACCGTTTCTTTCTCAAACTATATTGCAAAGACGTTATTGTCTTATTGATACTCGTAGCATCGTATGCCCTGTTTGTTGATGTAACGCAAAATGTATAAAAGAACGTGATAATGTGTCTGACCTTAATCGCTCTTTAACTCATATTGACCAGATCGTATTCTGTCGTGACAGGCTAAAGTGTGAAATGATTAAGAAGCACCGATGCAGACAGAATATGAATTGGGTTATCGAGAGTTGAACGAAGATCACTAGCAGCGACAGAGCGTTCTTGCTTCAAACTTTGCTTAGTCTGTGACTGCACATATGCTCGCAAAATCTTTTCTTCGACATTGTTACTAATGTATCATGTAAGAACAATCAATCTGGTTCGACATCAGTGAGTACAAGTAACTTCATTTTCGTATAATTTTTCTGAGTACAGCTATGTTAGCTATGTTAGTTCTACGTGTTACTCGATACATCAAAACGCACAAGTACTTCGACCATTGAGTAGTTAACGGCGATCCAATACAAATACTTGGTAGCACGATGGTTACAAGATCGATTAATACGAGTACCAGGAAGTGGATTGCCAATCTTCGACCATGAATTATCTTTCATATTGTACATGTAACTTTCGGAATCCATCTGAGTCATTTCATCAGAGCGAACGATGAATCTACAAATCTTAAAACCGTCACTGATGCAATCATACGCGAACTTATCATAGTATAATTTGCGAGACAAATTCGGTCTTGGTAATCAGGTTAAGTAATGACTTAGAAGCGGACTTAAAATGTAGAAGAGTTTTAACAGGCGGCCGTGTTAAGATCTCCATTGATTAGATCCTCACGAAGAGACCTACTACTTGTTTCCGACCAAAGAATAGACGTTAGAAAATGATGCAAATAATGAGACACAAAAGGAGCTGACCATCGACGCCAAAGACGAGCTGAACATCAGCTCCAAAAACGTGAATACAGAGGAGGTAATCAGAGGAGAATCAAAGGGAGTTGTCCTTCTAACTTGGCTAATCAATGCAGTCAATTAAGAGGGCAAATTAAAAGCTCATTATCATTATTTTGGGCAGTTACTTGTTGTTTGAATAAGGTCATTTAGAGCCATTTTATTAGCTTTAATTTCTGTTTTAATTAGCTTTGAATTCTGTTTTAATTAGCACTTATGTGAGCTATTGGTAGCACTATATAAGCCATGTAGCTTGAAGGTTTTTCATTCAGAAAACAAGTTAAGAAAATCAAACAAATTTACTGTTTTTATTTGAGCAACTTTCAAGTAAAAGATAGAGGTTGTGTCTACAATTTCGAAAGGTTGTTCTCGAGCGTTGTCTTGTGAAAACCCGGTTAACTCTATCGGTATAGAGCGTTAATCTCATTGTTAGGCTATTGGTGTAGTTTAGCATTGCTTATCTTTTCTTTTGCGTTGAGTTAGTTAATCGAGTTCGGTTGTACCTAGTACATTCGAGGTCGGTTGATTGCTTCCGCTACAAATCACGTTCAATTTATAATTCATATCATTAGTGGTATCAGAGCTTCGACTCTTGATTTTCCATTAATCGGGACGGTCCTATAGTCTCGGTATATATAAAAAAAAAAATTTAAAAAAAAACAAAGAAAACTTTCAGTATACAAAAATGTCCGGAGAACAATTCGACGATGAGTTCTATGATAAGCTTCAAGATTTATTACGGAACAGACCTACCGGAAGTCGCAGCGGTGGAAAAGCAAAGTTGGATGAATTCAAGGTGTCGGAATTACCCGAATTCGCTGGTGGCACCGACCCGGAGGATTATTTGGATTGGGAACGGAAAATCGAGCGTATGTTCGATTTTAAAGATCTTAGTGACGAGAAGAGGTGCAAGTACGCTATCCTGAAATTAAGTCGCGGAGCATCTTTGTGGTACGAGGGGCTGAAGGCCAGGCATTCCCACGCTAAAAAGGAGAAGTTAGTTTCGTGGGAATCATTGAAGGACAAAATGAGGAAAAGGTATGTACCGGTTAATCATAGAATGAGTATTTACCGAAAAATTGCTGACTTAGAACAAGGGAAAATGAGCATAGCCGAGTATGTCGACGAGTTTGAAAAATTAATTTTGCTAGGGGAATTAGAGGAGAGTCAAGAACAGAAAATGTCACGATTTCTTCGTGGATTAAACCGTTCCATAGCCAATTCTGTCGAGTTGTACCCATTTGCGGATTTCGATACACTTTGTAATCTGTGTGTCAAAATAGAGGCCCAAGGGAAATCCAAGTCTGGGGGATCTAACAGGGAATATGGCAGTCCCTATAATCCAGCTAAACCCGTCTTTCCGCCAAAAACAACACCCACTCCAAACCCAACTAATTCGGCCAAAGCAACACCAAAATTTTCTGAGTCGGTTAAGGAGACTAGTTTGTCGAAGGTTAGATGTTTTAAGTGTCAAGGGTTGGGACACTTTGCTAGGGCCTGTCCTAATCAACGAGTGGTAACTAGACCTGTCAAACAGGTCGAACGGGCGGGTTGCGGGTCGGGTAAATACGGGTTCGGGTAAAATACGGGTCGGGTGTATTTCGGGTCGGGTAAAATACGGGTTAAGTCTATACGGGTTCCGGGTCGGGTTCGGGTAAAAATACGGGTCAATCAACATCTTTTCCTCGCATTTTTTAAAACTTCTGTTATATCGTAATTCCTACCCTTTATACGTTTTTTATCCTCTTGCTCGTCTTAGTTAACTTAATTGTCACCATTTTTGCCCTCACCACCAACATCATCATTGTTATCCTCATCATCATCCTTACTAACTCGCTAAGTACGATAATGAGACTCAAATAAGATAACAATGATGACGTGACATGTGATCTGACGTGGAAGTGTTGACGTGAAGTGCGGTTCAGTTAGACGTAATACGGTAAAAGTGACGGTATGACACATATTTTGAGGGGATGATATGGCATGTGGTCCTAGGCAATTATGTGGAATGAGGTGTAAGAAATAGTGTGGCACACATTTCGATGTAATGATGTGACATGGGTCCGTCGAAATAATGAGGTGACAGTGCTAACGTGGAATGTAACTTGACGTACTACACTAAAAGTGACGACGTAACACACACTTCGATGTGATGACGTGGCATGTCGTTCGAGGTGATGAGTTGGCGTTGCTGACGTGGAATGCAATTCGCCGTACTACGGTGAAAGTGACGGTGTGACACACACTTTGAGGTGATGAAGTGACACGTTGTTTGAGGTGATGACATGGCATGTTGTTTGAGGTGATGACGTGACATACCGCATATATTTACATATTTCTCCTCAAAAATTTATAAGTAATCAATACTTATATGACATTGTATATTTTAAAAATGATATATTGTCTTGACCCAACGGTCAACCCGCTGCGGTTCGGGTTTTGACCCGCTGTTTACGGGTCAAAACGGGTTTGGGTATCTTTCGGGTTCGGGTTGAAAAAAACGGGTCATTTACGGGTTATTTACGGGTCGGGTTACGGTCGGTTTTCGGGTCGGGTCAGGTTTTGACAGGTCTAGTGGTAACCCTTAGGGAGGTGGTAGGAGTTCTTAACGAATTGTTTGAGGAAGAGGAAAAACTAGGCGACGTTTTCGACTTTAAGGAGCCTGAAAATGTAGAAAATGTCGAGGAAGTGGTAGAAGAATATGAACCTCCCATCTATGATACTTTGGTACTTAGGGCTTTGCAAACTAAAATTGAACCTTTAAATGGTGACCAGAGGGATCAAATTTTTCACACTAAGTGTCAAGTAAAGGATAAATGGTGTAGTGTCATTGTGGATGGCGGTAGTTGTACCAATGTCGCTTCAAACGAAATGGTGTCGAAGTTAGGATTACTCACAATAAAACACCCTAAACCCTATGCCTTACATTGGTTAGATAATGGGAGTAGTATAAAGGTCACGAAACAAGTCCGTGTGGGACTCACCATGGGAACTTATGTCGATGAGGTCTTGTGCGATGTCGTGCCTATGGATGCGTGTCACATACTGTTGGGGCGCCCTTGGCAATATGATAGAGATGTAGTGCATAGAGGTATAGCAAATGAATATGAGTTAAGCCACAAGGGTAGGAATATTGTGTTGAAACCAATGGCATCAAACGAAATTCGTTCCATGGTTTTGAAACAGGGGAAGAAGCCTAGTCTCACGCTATTTGCGACTGAGAGCGAGGTAACGAGGGCTATTGATAATGGTGAATCAGTTTACGTTTTGGTGGCGACAAGGGTTGGAAAGGGCAGTAGCGGGTTGTCCCTTAATCCGCACTTGGAGGCTGTTTTGAACGAGTATAAGGACGTGTTCCCGGATGAGTTACCCACTGGTTTACCACCTATTCGTGGGATTGAGCATCAAATTGATCTAATTCCGGGAGCCCCATTGCCGAACAAGGCTGCCTATCGGTGTAATCCAGAGGAAACGAAAGAGTTACAACGACAAATTGAAGAGCTCATCAACATGGGCTATGTGCGGGAATCGATGAGTCCTTGTGCCGTTCCGACTTTATTGGTGCCAAAAAAAGATGGTTCATGGAGGATGTGTATTGATAGTAGAGCGGCGAATAACATATCCATCAAATATCGTTTTCCAATCCCGAGGTTAGACGATATGCTTGACAAGTTACATGGGTCGGTTATATTTTCAAAAATCGACTTAAGAAGCGGATATCACCAAATCAGAATGCGAGAAGGTGATGAGTGGAAAACCGCTTTTAAGACGAAGCACGGTTTATATGAGTGGTTGGTTATGTCGTTCGGACTCACAAATGCACCTAGCACATTCATGAGGCTCATGAACGAGGTGCTCAAACCTTTCTTGGGCAAATTCGTTGTTGTCTATCTTGATGACATATTGATTAATAGCAAGAGTAGCGAAGAGCATTTCGAGCATCTGAGACGGATTTTCGAGGCCCTAAGAGCCCAAAAGTTATACGGGAAAAGGGAGAAGTGTGACTTTCTTGTCGAAAGTGTGGTGTTCCTTGGGTACGTTGTATCTAAGGATGGGGTGTCGGTTGATCAACACAAGGTCGAAGCTATCAAATCTTGGCCGAGTCCTACCACGGTTACGGAGGTGAGATCTTTCCATGGACTCGCGTCATTTTATCGAAGGTTCATACAGAATTTTAGCTCGATAACCAGCCCTATTACCGAGTGTTTGAAGAAGGGTGCATTCGTGTGGAGTACACAAGCACAAGAGGCGTTTGAATTGATCAAGTCGTAGCTTTGTGAAGCTCCTGTTTTAGCCTTACCTGATTTCACCCAGCCATTTGAAGTTGAGTGTGATGCGAGTGGAGTCGGTATCGGTGCTGTTTTGATACAAAACAAACGTCCTATAGCGTATTTCTCGGAAAAACTTGGAGGAGCTCGTTTGAACTATTGCACCTATGACAAGGAGTTATATGCCATAGTAAGAGCCCTTGATCATTGAAGTCATTATTTGCGGTCTAATCATTTTGTGTTGTATTCCGATCATGAGTCCTTGAAGCATATAAATGGGCAACAGAAATTGAGTCCAAGACATGCGAAATGGGTGGAGTTCTTGCAATCTTTTAATTTCTCTTCGAAATATAAAGACGGTAAGAGTAATGTGGTGGCGGATGCGCTTTCGAGGAGGTATGCTTTAATTTCAATACTTGAAACTCGTTTACTTGGTTTTGAGACATTGAAGGATTATTATGAAGGAGATATAGACTTTGGTGATATTTTCTAAGTGTGGGGGTGCAGTTTTCGAAAAGTATTCGGTACAGGACGGGTTTTTGTTCAAAGAGAATCGTTTTTGCATTCCAAGGCATTCGATTCGGGAGTTGTTAGTTCGTGAGGCTCATGGTGGTGGATTGGCGGGTCATTTTAGCCTTACGAAAACTCTAGAGGTCCTAAAGGAACATTTTCATTGGTCGAAAATGTTAGGTGATGTGCAAAATCGTTAGCAAATGTGTCACTTGCCGTATCGCCAAAAGCTCGTTCAAACCCGGGGCATATACTCCATTGCCGACACCTAACGGTCCTTGGTTGGACGTGAGCATGGATTTCATCGTAGCCTTGCCTCGCACTCAACGCGGTAAGGATGCTATTATGGTTGTTGTTGATCGATTTTCCAAGATGGCACATTTCGTAGCTTGTCACAAAACTAGTGATGCTAGTAACATTGCCGACTTGTACTTTCGTGAGATTGTGCGCTCACTACAAAAAAAACGCGGTGTTCTGACCGAAAAAATCCGTCAGAAAAGTGGAAATCCGTCAGGAATTTCGCGTTTCTGACGGATTATCCGTCAGAAATTTCCGTCCCAAATATTCGTCACGAAAATCAAGTTTGTGACGAATTATCCGTCAGAAAAATAATTGTGACGGATTTCTGACGGTCTATCCGTAGAATAAAAAATTCCACGGTCAAATTTTTTTTGACTTTTAGTGACGGATAATCCGTCAGTATTTGGTAATTTGTGACGGATAATCCGTCAGGAATTTTGTCCAAAAAGTCAATATTTGACTCAATTTCTGACGGATAATCCGTCGAAAATTTGGTCAACTGTTGACTTTTGTGACGGATTATCCGTCGGGAATTTAGTCAATTTTTGACTTTTTTTGACGGGTTATCCGTCAGAATTTAAAGCAGTATAGGCAGGAAACAGCTGCTTGCTGTCCAGCCCAATGCGATAGCATTGTTCATATTTACAACCTCAAAATCACTAAATCCTGCAAAACATTCATCATCCGCCAAACGGAGATTTATATTTCCAAGTCGACCGCTAAGCGGGAACCAACACAATTAACCAACAACAAAGAAAAAACATGGGTAAGAAATTGAATTACATAAAATAGTCTTCATAATTCATACACTAACATAAAATATGTTCTAAAGTTAATAAGTCATAATCTCAGTTTGCATTTGACTAAACTATGCTAAGTGGTTGGAGGATCAACTGACATGTTATTGCATCCAAAGCCATGAGGGTCGTCCGAGAAGTCATCACGTCGGTGATAATTTGGCATACTTGAGCATGACTGAGTGGAAAAGAAAGCCTGCATATCACTCCAAGCTTTTTTCATTTCCGCCATTTCCTCTTGAATTTGTTTTTGAGATGCTTGAGTGCTTTCAACTTGTTCTTTAAGACGCATATTCTCAGTTTGCATTTGACTAAACATGCTTGGTCGATAAGAACAAGATCGACGATCTCCTCTTTTGTCCCTAGGATTCTCATACCATACCTCTTCACCCAATGGACCGATCCCAAAAAAACCTCCTTTCTTGTCAAATCCTCCAACAGCTTCGTGGTAGGTCTGAATCTCATCCCGAGGCTCTCCGGTTGGCGTTGGTTGACCCAAAAGTTCATTGTAAGCAGCCTGAAAAAAAGAGAAATTATTAAATAAAAAATAAATAAAATATATTGTAAAATTATCATTTTAATATGAAAAATATACAATAAGTTGCTCGATTAGAAATACTTACGTCTGTCCGAGCAGCTCTAGGGTTAATCCACTCCCCCTTCTTGTTTTTCTTCGTCTTCTCAAACACCTTGTACGGTGTAGCCGACTCGCCCTTTAAAAAGCAAAGAAAACTTATATGTTAATTATATCCGACAATAAAATATTAATTAACCAAATTTAATATTTTAAAAATTTATGAAATACTTGCCATTTCTTTGAAAATATCAGAGCAACTCTTGCGGCCTAGAGTGTGGGTGCCCAACGCTTTCCCGTCCTTAGCACCAGACCTTCTATTTGCCTTGTTTATGTCTGATTTTTTTTTAAATTCAGGATTGTTCTCGTACCTTGCGTCCAACTTCTCCTTCCAACTATCGGGCACCCAATCCGACTTCTTCTTTCCGTATTTGACACCATTCACCATGTGAGTAATCAATCTCGTGACCCTCCTCTTCCACTCAGGAAAAGGGTCATACTGAGAATCAATGGACCTCACATGAGTCTGCCATAAAATAAAATGTTATTAGAAATAGAAAATATTAGTTTAATTTTAAAAACTAATGTGGCTTGTTTATTTTTACATTACCTTAAAGTAGATCCACATCTTTTCTCGTTGCGCATAACTCGCTTCAGTCCAGTTGGTGAAGTACTCATCGGTAAGATTTTGAGTGAACGAGGCAACCACGTATCTCTTTACAATCTTGTCATTCCACCTGATTAAAAACAAACACATATATATAAATATGAATATTATAAATTTGAAGGATATATTTTTCATTAATGGAGGATAAAAAAAAATACTTACCAACAACCGTTAACTACCGAAGGATCAGAAGTGAGTATAATCGGTGGATTTCGGTGGGGCACATTGTCACCGGTCAAATGAAGGTCATCATCATTCTCCTCCACTTCTTCGTTCTCATTTTGAGAACGCCTACCTGATCCACTCCCCAATATCTTTCGTATAAATCTCGACATTTACCTGCTTCAAATAAAGCTAACAATACAAATAAACACTAGCAATAATAAATGTTAACCCATGAAAAATAAAACAAAGTTTTCATACATTTCTTATGAATGTATAACCAAAGGATAAATAAAACATGTCTTACAAATGTATGCTCAAAAGATAAATAAACAATTACAAGTACTCCCTATCACCCCTAACTATCACTATCACTAGAAATTAAAAAAGTTTCATCATCCGAAAATAGAATTCCGACTTCTTCTTCTTCCTCCTCATTTATCTCAATTGTGGTGTTTTGAACTAAATCTCTATCCTCTTCTTCCGCGACATTCCCGTCATATTCATCTTCACCTATTTCACCTATTTCATCTGCAACCACTTGATACTCATCTTCAGTATCTGTCTCTTCTACCAAAATTGATGAAATTGAATGATCATTGAGAACCACATCTTCTTGGAATTCAATTTCGTCAATAGGAGCATTAACATGTGATCGTGCCTTGATTTTAAAAACCGCAGACCATTGATCACCTTTCTTAGTGGTTGGATAGCTAGCATAACAAACTTGATCGACTTGAAAAGCTGCCACAAATGGGTTATGTCCTTTGAGTTTTCTTTTCTCATTCACATCTACAAGTCCATATATCTTATGGATACTAAGTCCTTGTGGGGAGTTATCAAACCAATCACATTTAAACAATATCACTTTATAAACCTTGTGCTCGGTATAATAGGCAAGTTCAACTACTTCATTTAGAGTTCCATAATAATCCAACCCATCTGTAGAATTCACACAAACCCCATTGCTTATGGTAGCTTTGGAAACATCAACTCCCTCCTTAAAAGCTCGAAATTTATAACCGTTGATAGAATATCGTCTCCATGTCTTCACCATGGTACAAGGACCTAATGATAGACCTAATACTAAAGGATCCTTCCATCTATTAGCCTACCAATAAAACAATATATATGTTAATTAAGATGTTTAATTATAGATTCTTTCAAATTGGTTGCTTATTTTAAAAGAAAATGTATTACTTACTTCATTTCGTAACCATTTCGGAAAACGTTTCTCATGTTTCGTCCAAACATCTTCAGAAGAAGTAACATCAGGAAATGATAATTTGATATATTCCTCAAACTCCCTATATGTAAAACATATATAATAATTAACTATTAACTAAAATTATACCTTAATGTAATTATTAAAATAATGTATGTAGAAGTGACAAAATAATGATTAACTTACTTTTCATAGGACTCCAAAAAGTTTCCACAGTTCCTTAGCACATAAAAATGAGCGTCTTCATACTCTTTCTCGTTCAAGTACCTCTCTTTACATTTCCCGGTTGTAGTTCCCATGTCATCATTGAATAACTCAGGTAATTTTGAAGTGAGCTGGTCATCGAAATTCACACCAATGTCTAAGTCTTTCGCTTTTGTATCAATGTGATTTTCGAAATACATCGAACAAAAATTCGAAATTTCCTCTAATAAATAAGCGTTGCATATGGAACCCTCCACCCGAGCTTTATTGCCAATCTTTTTTTTTATATGATTAAGAAATCTCTCAAATGGATACATCCATCGATATTGAACTGGTCCTCCAACCTTCGCCTCATAAGGCAAATGCACAGGTAGATGCTCCATGGAATTGAAGAAAGACGGAGGAAATATCTTCTCTAACTTGCATATTATCTCTGCAATGTTTGATTCTAGACGTTCCATAGAATCAACCTTAATCGTAGAGGTACACAAGTCTCTAAAAAATTGACTTAACTCAGTTATTGCATTCCAAGGACCCGTCGGGAGCAAATGTTTTAAGGCAACAGGAAGTAACCGTTGCATAAAGACATGGCAATCATGACTTTTCATGGAATGCAACACCATACTTTTATGATCAACACACCGACTCAGATCCGAAGCATAACCATCCGGGAATTTCAATTTGGCAACCCACTCACATACAGCTTTTTTCTCCGCGGCGTTTAAAACAAACCTAGATGATGGGGGCCGTACAAAGCAATGCTCTTTAAAGTCAGCTTTACCATTAACTCCGAACTTAGTTTTATTTGGTTCATTCATCACCGTACTGATAAGATGTTCAAAAATGTTTTTCTCAATGTGCATAACATCTAAGTTGTGTCGAATCAACAAAGTTTTCCAATAAGGAAGTTGCCAAAATATGCTTTGTTTCCACCATCCTTCATTCTTGTCTTTTAATTTTTTCAATTCTTGATCAGAAGCATCAACAATTCTTGGCATATCCTTTACCGCATCCCACACTTCTTCACCAGTTAATCTCGATGCGGCAATGCGATCTTCAGTTTTTCTAATCTTCAGAAAATGCTTGCAGTTGTTGCGAAAAGGATGATCAGGTTTCAAAAACACACGGTGACAATCGAACCAACTAACTTTCTTGCTATGTTTAAGCCAAAAGGAGTTATGATCCTTGTCTTGACAATAAGGACAAGCATGGTATCCAGACGTGGACCAACCGGAAAGCATGCCATATGCCGGAAAATCATTGATAGTCCAAATTAATGCAGCTTTCAGTTGAAAATTTTGTTTCTTATAAACATCGTAAGTGTGCACACCCGTTTCCCAAAGTTCTTTCAACTCTTTGATCAACGGTTGAAGGTACACATCTAGATTTGTCTTGGGGTTCTTAGGACCTGGAACGATCAATGATAGAAACATAAATTGTCTCTTCATGCATAACCAGGGAGGTAAATTATACGGAGTGACAATCACAGGCCAACATGAATATTTTTTCCCAAATTGGCCGCCATGTGGGGAAAATCCATCCGTACACAAACCCAACCGAACGTTACGAGGCTCACTTGCAAATTCTGGATGCTCTCGATCAAAATGTTTCCACGCTTCTCCATCACTTGGATGTGCCATTGTCCCTTTTTCTCTTAATCGTGAATTTCTATGGTGCCAACTCATCTCACCTGCTATGCTCTTGGTTGCATATAATCGTTGTAACCTTGGTGCAAGCGGGAAATAAATTAAGGGGTTATTCGGAATTCGCCTCCCATTACTTGAATTATTGTTACCTTTGTACCGAAATGCATTACACTTTGTACATTGCTCGAGATTGACATTTTCCTCCCAAAAAAGCATACATCCAGTAGGACATGCATCGATCTTCTCATGTGGTAGTTGTAGTCCCTTAAGAACACTCTTAACCTCATTGAAATTGCGTAACATGTCATTTTTTGTTGGAATCATGTCACCAACAAACGACATAAACCCATTCGTGCATCGAAGGGATAAGTTGTTCTCACATTTGAGTGCTATCAACCTAGCAGCGGCTTGCAATAAACTTATTTTGCTTCCCTCATACACTGGTTGTTCGGCTTTTTCTAACAATTTATAGAAGGAAGAAACTTGAGGATTTGGGGTTTCATGACGCACTTCCTCATCACTAAGGTCATCAGGATTGAGTCGATCCTCCATTATTTGTTCAATATTATCACGTAATGCATTTTCCACGAGCTCCCTATAAGGATTATCACTAACTACAGTACTACTGCTACTTTCTCCGGTTGGCATTTCCTCACCATGATACGTCCAAACATAATAACATGGGGCAAAACCATTCGACCAAAGATGCAGTTGAACATCCTTAATCCTTTTAAAAGCTCTGTTATTACATTTCTTACAGGGACACCTCATTTCACCTAAATTCTTATACACACTACTTTGTGTAGCGAATTCAAGAAACTCTTTTACCCCATTTGCAAATTCAAGCTTAGGTTTCTTTTTTCTCATCTAATCTTTCATACATCCACTGTCGTTCTAATCTTTTCATCTTATTATGTATCTACATTCAAATAATCAATCAATTGACAATTATTAATTAACTATCACATATAATACACAAAAAAACAATATCATCAATGAATATATAATTATTGTCAAAAAATCAAATAGTCTTTGAATTAGGTCCTTATCACTCCAACCTAAACCCATCAATGTACATTTCAAGTCATTAGCAAACACGCACTTGTTATTTATTAATGGGGAAAAAATTCGGCAGCAATTCCCCTTTATTCTCCAAATACAAAATATGGATTATATTATTAGTCCATATATGTATTCAGAGAATATTAAAGGAATCGTCACCGAATTTGTACCCTCATTAAAAAAATAACAAGTATCTGTTTGCTACCTAAATGACTTGAAACGTACAAAGACAGTCCCAAAATGGGGACTATTCAAAAATTACTCCTAATAAGTAATTTTTGAACGGGTACTAGGTCAATATTTAACAATTCAGAATTATCAATAACTAACAATTAACAACAATCTACAATTAACAACTAAAAATTATCGTTGATCAACAACAACAACAATTAACAAATAATAATTCAAAATTAACAACTAATAACTATCACCAACAACAACAACAACAATTAAGAAGTAACAACACTAATTAAGAAGTAACAACACTAACAACAACAAATTATTAGCAACTATCCTAAGTCAATTTTTCTATCTAACAGGCTACTATCCTAGGTCAGTTTTTCTATCTAATTGGCATTATCCTAAATCAAAATTTCTAACTAATTATCTATTAACCTAAATAAGTTACACTAATTACTTTCTAAACTAACACATTCTTAAATAAATAATTAAGTAATAAACATAAACAATTACCTAATTAATTTTGCAAAGCAGTGTTGGCGCGGGGTTGTCACGGTGGTGGAGGTTGTCACGGTGGCGGTGGTTGTCACACTACAATGTACAAACAAATCAATTATGAATTGAAATAAATCGAAAAGAAAACTGTAAATTAATGAAAAAAACATAAAAACATTACCTATTAGCAAGATGGAGTTAGTAGTGTGTTGGTGGTTGTCACGGTGGTAGGATTGGTGGGGGTAGAAATCGGATTTTGGGAGGGTTGGTGGTTGTCGAAGGGTTTTGGGGTAAAAAAAAAAGAAAGAAAGTGAACGCGTGAATGCTTCTGTTTCTTTTTTTATACAAAATCCTGACGGATAAGGCGTCAGGAATTTAAAAATTAGAATCTGTAATACCTCGATTTTTCCCTACGATATTTATGTTTATAATAATTTTAAGAGCCTTATCGATGTGATTTATATATTACTAGTACTTGTTATGTGATGCTAGGTCTTTATAAAAAGGGGTTTGAGACTTGTGTTCGTATGTTAATATTCGATAATTAAGTATCGAAGACGTGTTTATATTTTATATTTTATTGGTGTAATATCGAGTTGAGTAATAGTTAATATATATCGGGTAATTACTACGTTTGGGCCTTGTTTAACGTGCAATATCAAACAGCCCGACTTTCGACCCATCTCATAAAACAAACACAAACATCAGACTTTTTATTCTGCCGCCATATATAACCTAAGCCCTAGACCTAGTTCTGCCCTAAACGACACACAACCAACACACCTATACTGCAGCCGCCATGTCAGAGGAGAGGTAGGGTGGTTCACGCGGTTGTTTAAGGTGGTTTAGGGTCCTTCGAATCACGCTGGAAAAGGGTATGTTCACCATGTCTTCACTCTTTCTTTGGTTTTCACGTGTTTTGAGTCTGATTGCTGGTAGTGTACGTAGGGTTGTAAGACATGTCCTTTGCACATTGTTAATCTATGTAATGCGTATAAGATCTTCATCTTCTCTAAACCTCCATATGACCACCATAACCGTTCCTAAAACCGTCTTTAAAGTCGTTCATAGCTGATATATGAATACTCTGTTTTTGCTTAAGTCTGATTGTATTTCCTGTACGGCTTTTCGTCATGTTTGGGGATTCGATTCTTGTTGAAGGGCATGAGTTTTGGTACTAGCTTGTTGGTAGTGTATTATGGTGGTTCTGGGGTGGCGTGCGGTGGTCAGGAGGACGAGAGGAGCAGTCGAGAAATAGTAGCAGAAAGAAGTGCAGGAAATCGTTGTTTGTGTCAGGGGGTCTTGAGGTGGCTGTTTCAGGGAGGTTATCGGTGTCGGAGCCTAGTGTCTGTCACCAGGGGGCTGTGGGTAGTGAGGTGTGTCGAGGGGTTGCGAGTGGTTGTGGTAATAGTGGTGTTAGCAGGTTTTAGCAGCGTGGTTTACGGTGGGGGTTGAAACACGGGAATCGGGAACAAGGGGTTGTAGTCGTGACCAGGGGGTTTTGGGACAGATTTCGAGGGCAGGCTGAGGCTAATCAGGGGTCAGGCTTGGTGTCGAAAGTTGCATTGGGGTACAGTGGTGCCAACCACCGTGAGTGGGTGGTGGTGGAGGCGTTGTAGGGGCGTCAGATGGGGTGGTTAAGGGAGGCTGTCAGGGTCTTGTGTAAAGGGCTGTTTATACGTGTTTGAATTCTTCTTTGATTTTATTGTGTTTGTCTTGTTACCATTATGTTATTATTATTATGATCTTTACTACTTCTATTATGTTACTTGGTTGCATATGTTGTTGTTTGTTCTTATTATTATTATTATTATTATGATTATTGTTATAATTATTATTGTTATTATTATTATTATTAATAATATTAATATTATGTTTATCATTACTACTATTTCAAGTATATGTTGTTTTGATACTAATTTTATATTATCTTCCATGATTGATTTTGTTACTGGTCTTATTAATTATTATTGCTAAATATCATAATTGGTGTTCGTATGAGAATTAGTTTTGTTAATCGGAATAATGTTGGTATCATGATTAAAGTTAGTATAGTAATACTAGTCATACTAATAGTTATTGTTATGGTTAATATTGTTGTCAATATGTGTTGTTGTTATTATTAATTACTTACGATGTTATTGTTCTTGTTTTGGTCGTGATGGGTTATTTGAATGCCTGTGGTATAAAGTAAGTCTAATCGTTTTAGTAAGCTTATATTTGGCTAATGGTGATTTATATGTGTATAAGGAGTTAATAATAATAATTGATATGTATATGAACATGTTTATAGTATGTTATGAGTATTTGGCTATGAACTGGGTCAAGTAATTTTAGCAATGTGACTGTATGGGTAGAAATTGATATCAAGTACTAATTATAGGAACTGAGTTCGGTTGTTCGAGGTGGAACAATGTTAGCAGCTGTTCGGTTATCATTCCGCAATTGAGGTAGGGGAAGTACGGGTATATGACGATGTATAAACTGTTCTTATTTATTATTAAGCATGTTTGTGATATAATACCATGTGATCGTATTTAGTGTTATCTATATTATTCTGTGTTATGATACAATGTGAATTTAAAGGGACTGTGTTTGGTGCGGAGATAAAGGGTCTGTGTTTGGTGCGGAGATAAAGGGTCTGTGTTTGGTGCGGAGATAAAGGGTCTGTGATATGGTGTGGAGTATATTGGGTCTTGTGATCGGTGCGGAGTTTATTTGGCGTTGGATCGGTGCGGAGTATGTTATATTGTTGTCTTGTTTATCTTTCTACTCAACCTCGCGGTTGACCCTGTGTATTCGTGTGACACCTACGATGATCCGGAATGGGGAGTAGATTTTACAGGTCAGTGACAGATGGACCAGAAGCTTGGGCATGGAGAGAGACATTGCATGGACCTACTTAGAGTTAGATCACATTTAGATATCGTCAGTTGTACTTTCATTTTATCAAGTTTGGAACTCGTAATTGTTGTAATACCAAGTTCAAATTCAATCAGTATTTATATAAATTACCTTTGGTTTGTTTACCTTGTTATTCACTACCTCGGTTATTCCGGGATGGTAACAGTCCTATTTATTTGAGAATGTCTTGCTAAAGGCTCTTAAATAAATGGGGGTGTTACAAAGTGGTATCAGAGAGAACGATCCTCAGGCCTAAACCAAAAGAACAATAATGAACGTAGGAGGAGTCTAATAAAATGAACCCCGAGATGAAACTGATAGGCGCCCCAAAAAGGAACGGGATGAGTTAGGGGCCCCCTCACACCAGTCCTGGGCCCTTTTTGTTCTGTCTCGGGAACCCAAGGAGAGAAATTGAAGAGTGGGGTAGATTATATAGTGACCTAGTTATCTTGTGCTAACAATTTTTGCAGGGGCGGAATGAGGTAAGTAATGATGTGTACATGGTTAATGATGCATTGTATTCTACGAGCTTGATATTGGAAAGTGATTGAGAAATGTATTACTTTAAGTATTGAGGACATGAAAATTGAAATACGAGTTTGAAATATAAGCTTGGCTAGTAGGATGATATGCATAAGAAGAATGCGGCTGATATTGAAACGCTGATTGATATAAATGTTTGAATCGAAATTTTCAGGAATGAGTATATATTTATTGTATACTGAATTAGAGTGATATGATCATGTGATTTGGTGTCTCGAATTGTCTATAGGATATCTGGTTATGGAATGACTAACGTAACTTTCGCAATATATTGCTTGGTATTTGGATATGATCTATCAGATTTAAATGTTATAGTAATTCATGTCTAGTGATATGCGGAATGTGCTGCCCCAAACCATGAGTGTCATATAGTTGTGTGTTACATTAGTATATACATGTATAAATATCCAGACATTTTGATGATCTACTTTTCTGTTACGCAACCTTTACCGTGTTTTTGGTGACTATCACAGAATGAAATAATGAATAAATGTTAATGTGGTACAAGTGATGTTTATGCTTCAAATATATGCCAACGTGTTTCGAAAGAAGAATGGTTGAATTTCGATGTAGTAATGTGAGATCAAAACTATATGCGTTCACGCTTCATATGATGAGCCATGTAAAATTTTAATGAGTCGTTATTTAATTGTGATTCTTGCAAGTTGCCTAATTTTCTGTTGAATTGCTGTAAAATTCTTGCTTGATGGATTGAGTTATAAAATTGTATTAAATGATTCCCTTGAAATATGCATTCGATTCTTTTCCTATGTATAACTAGTCCTTTATATTTCCTCAAAACTATAATCGCTCACACGTTAGATAAACTGTTATTTATTTATGGTTGGTAAGTTGCTGCATAATATTTAATTGGTGAACTTATGAGATATGTAAGTACATATAAAAGTTTAATCGTATGTGAATTATGTGATGCGACCACGTGATATCCTGATATGGCATTAGTAACATGAATAGTAGGCATATGGTATGAGTATGAACCTCATTATGTGATAGCGTAACCTTGTTTATTTCGTCAAGTTTAATATAGAATCGTACCAGCTATATGTTTAATATTATGACCCCAAAATGGATGTGTACTGCTCATATGTGATGTTAAAAGCGTGTTTATCTGTGCCAAGTGGCAGGATGAAATTTAGTTGGTAAGCATATTAGCATGATATAGCAATCTAATGGTTATACATAATTGTGATTATTTGAACAATGTGAATCTAGTTGATGTTCTTTCGTATATTGATGGTTTACCTCTGTCTAGGCCTCTGAGATTATAGTCCTTATAACTTTTTCGAGTATATTGTTATACCATACAGTGAATCGCATAAGGTTATACTTAGAATCTAATCACGATGTGTTGAATTATCAAATTGTTAACATATGATTTATGGAAGTACCAGTCTGGTGAATTCGTTTCCTTTTATCGTTAATCCAGTTTTCATAAGTTATGAACTACAAGAATAATCTTTTAGTATAGAAGAGTCAGAATGTCTCTATGTAATCTTGTATCGATCTATAACTTGTAATATTGTCTTGTGGCTCGTAATTACAAATTGTCACAAATTACCACTTTAATGTTCCAAAAGTTTCAAAATGATTTCAAGTGATGATCATCCATGATAATACTTATGTTTTGATAACTATGGTTATTGCAACATGACAAATTCTGTAGTTACGCATTGATGAAACCCTGCTTGAATGTTTAATTGTTGCGCATTGTATACAATCCTTATTTTGCGAGTCGTATATCGAAATAGTTTCATGATAAATGAAGTAATGTGAGTAGACGAGAAATGTACTTAAGTGATTGTGTTAACTCATTGATATTGGGAATGTTAAACGGTCATGTGAGTTTATAAGTGGTGAACATTTTGTGAACTATGACAATGATTCCATGTTTAATGACGTTAATTAATTCTGCTTCTATAATATGAATATGAGCATGAGACACTTTGAATTGTCAAGTATGAATTATGAGCTTTTGCTTGTTTACATTGTTGTAGATATATTAAATTTGTGTTAAAATTTCGGGGGTATGTAAATGTTAGCTACCCTGAATCTGTTTTACTGCGTAACACGGTTACTACCAATCATATACTTTTGTTATTGCTCGAAGGTTATATATATTTGCTTGATAATTGCTATAAGTTTCTTACAAGTACTTATTTGAGTGAAAATTGGTAATTGTTCCTTCATTTTGATAGTTAATATTTTCTACTAATAAGATAATCCTTTTGTTGAGGAACGGGTTGAGTTGTGAGATGGATAACTTTTTGTAATTGCTTAGTTGTTTATGCATAATGGTGTTGTATTAGGTTGGTTTGGTATAGCGTCCAGATCCTTATGTTATGAACTGTGGAACAGTATATATACATACAGTTATGTCAAAGAACTTGGAAGGTATGTACTGATGAGACTGAGTGCCCGTGAGTCTGGGACAAAGGCCATCATTGAATTGTATTGAGTTTGAGATTGCAGTTCAGTATTTTATCGAGTTGTCGTATTCTTTGACCTTGACTCGTGGGTGAGTAGCTTAGAGTTTGACTCTCTAAGTGTTGAACAGTTCCTTTAAGGGAATATTTGACAATATCGGTATTGGAGTGAGATGAGGATTGGTCACTAGTACTGAGTTATGAGTTATGTGACCGTTGTGTCATATCGTGTTTGTGGTCCAGTGTGACCTTGGTTATTGAGTTATATTTGGAGTTTGAAATGGAAATTGAAATGGAAGTGTCGATTTGCGGTTTTATTCCGCCAGTTCACTCACCCCTTGTCTCTGGTCTTAGTTCGACGATGAGGATACGATACTTGGTTACTTGGAGTAAGATTCTGGGGGATAGAGTAATATGATGAGGTTACGGGGACGTAACCATGTTTTAAGGGGGATATGATTGTAAAATCTTTTGATTTATGATACGTCTAGATGTTTTACGTGGCTAAGTGGTATATGGTGATTGTTTATATTGATAATCCTGTTTACTTCTGTCATGCATGTTATTGTGATTCATGAAGTATCCCTCAATTTGGTAATACATGGAACTTTGGGGACAAAGTTTCCTTAACGAGGGTAGAGTGTAACATTGCATGTTTTAAAGTAATTTTATTAGTTTTGGGTTTTATGTGGGGTCACATTTTGTGTTCGTTACGTGCCTAGTGACCAGGTTGTTGACCATGGGGTGACGAACTTCGGGACGAAGTTCATTTTAAGGGGGGAAGACTGTAATACCTCGATTTTTCCCTACGATATTTATGTTTATAATAATTTTAAGAGCCTTATCGATGTGATTTATATATTACTAGTACTTGTTATGTGATGCTAGGTCTTTATAAAAAGGGGTTTGAGACTTGTGTTCGTATGTTAATATTCGATAATTAAGTATCGAAGACGTGTTTATATTTTATATTTTATTGGTGTAATATCGAGTTGAGTAATAGTTAATATATATCGGGTAATTACTACGTTTGGGCCTTGTTTAACGTGCAATATCAAACAGCCCGACTTTCGACCCATCTCATAAAACAAACACAAACATCAGACTTTTTATTCTGCCGCCATATATAACCTAAGCCCTAGACCTAGTTCTGCCCTAAACGACACACAACCAACACACCTATACTGCAGCCGCCATGTCAGAGGAGAGGTAGGGTGGTTCACGCGGTTGTTTAAGGTGGTTTAGGGTCCTTCGAATCACGCTGGAAAAGGGTATGTTCACCATGTCTTCACTCTTTCTTTGGTTTTCACGTGTTTTGAGTCTGATTGCTGGTAGTGTACGTAGGGTTGTAAGACATGTCCTTTGCACATTGTTAATCTATGTAATGCGTATAAGATCTTCATCTTCTCTAAACCTCCATATGACCACCATAACCGTTCCTAAAACCGTCTTTAAAGTCGTTCATAGCTGATATATGAATACTCTGTTTTTGCTTAAGTCTGTTTGTATTTCCTGTACGGCTTTTCGTCATGTTTGGGGATTCGATTCTTGTTGAAGGGCATGAGTTTTGGTACTAGCTTGTTGGTAGTGTATTATGGTGGTTCTGGGGTGGCGTGCGGTGGTCAGGAGGACGAGAGGAGCAGTCGAGAAATAGTAGCAGAAAGAAGTGCAGGAAATCGTTGTTTGTGTCAGGGGGTCTTGAGGTGGCTGTTTCAGGGAGGTTATCGGTGTCGGAGCCTAGTGTCTGTCACCAGGGGGCTGTGGGTAGTGAGGTGTGTCGAGGGGTTGCGAGTGGTTGTGGTAATAGTGGTGTTAGCAGGTTTTAGCAGCGTGGTTTACGGTGGGGGTTGAAACACGGGAATCGGGAACAAGGGGTTGTAGTCGTGACCAGGGGGTTTTGGGACAGATTTCGAGGGCAGGCTGAGGCTAATCAGGGGTCAGGCTTGGTGTCGAAAGTTGCATTGGGGTACAGTGGTGCCAACCACCGTGAGTGGGTGGTGGTGGAGGCGTTGTAGGGGCGTCAGATGGGGTGGTTAAGGGAGGCTGTCAGGGTCTTGTGTAAAGGGCTGTTTATACGTGTTTGAATTCTTCTTTGATTTTATTGTGTTTGTCTTGTTACCATTATGTTATTATTATTATGATCTTTACTACTTCTATTATGTTACTTGGTTGCATATGTTGTTGTTTGTTCTTATTATTATTATTATTATTATGATTATTGTTATAATTATTATTGTTATTATTATTATTATTATTAATAATATTAATATTATGTTTATCATTACTACTATTTCAAGTATATGTTGTTTTGATACTAATTTTATATTATCTTCCATGATTGATTTTGTTACTGGTCTTATTAATTATTATTGCTAAATATCATAATTGGTGTTCGTATGAGAATTAGTTTTGTTAATCGGAATAATGTTGGTATCATGATTAAAGTTAGTATAGTAATACTAGTCATACTAATAGTTATTGTTATGGTTAATATTGTTGTCAATATGTGTTGTTGTTATTATTAATTACTTACGATGTTATTGTTCTTGTTTTGGTCGTGATGGGTTATTTGAATGCCTGTGGTATAAAGTAAGTCTAATCGTTTTAGTAAGCTTATATTTGGCTAATGGTGATTTATATGTGTATAAGGAGTTAATAATAATAATTGATATGTATATGAACATGTTTATAGTATGTTATGAGTATTTGGCTATGAACTGGGTCAAGTAATTTTAGCAATGTGACTGTATGGGTAGAAATTGATATCAAGTACTAATTATAGGAACTGAGTTCGGTTGTTCGAGGTGGAACAATGTTAGCAGTTGTTCGGTTATCATTCCGCAATTGAGGTAGGGGAAGTACGGGTATATGACGATGTATAAACTGTTCTTATTTATTATTAAGCATGTTTGTGATATAATACCATGTGATCGTATTTAGTGTTATCTATATTATTCTGTGTTATGATACAATGTGAATTTAAAGGGACTGTGTTTGGTGCGGAGATAAAGGGTCTGTGTTTGGTGCGGAGATAAAGGGTCTGTGTTTGGTGCGGAGATAAAGGGTCTGTGTTTGGTGCGGAGATAAAGGGTCTGTGATATGGTGTGGAGTATATTGGGTCTTGTGATCGGTGCGGAGTTTATTTGGCGTTGGATCGGTGCGGAGTATGTTATATTGTTGTCTTGTTTATCTTTCTACTCAACCTCGCGGTTGACCCTGTGTATTCGTGTGACACCTACGATGATCCGGAATGGGGAGTAGATTTTACAGGTCAGTGACAGATGGACCAGAAGCTTGGGCATGGAGAGAGACATTGCATGGACCTACTTAGAGTTAGATCACATTTAGATATCGTCAGTTGTACTTTCATTTTATCAAGTTTGGAACTCGTAATTGTTGTAATACCAAGTTCAAATTCAATCAGTATTTATATAAATTACCTTTGGTTTGTTTACCTTGTTATTCACTACCTCGGTTATTCCGGGATGGTAACAGTCCTATTTATTTGAGAATGTCTTGCTAAAGGCTCTTAAATAAATGGGGGTGTTACAGAATCTCTGACGGATAAGGCGTCAGGAGCGTCGTTTAATTTGGGTAAAAAAGGTAAAAGAATTGAATGCAGGCGTGGTTTGAATTATTGAAAATAGGAAAAGCAAAAAAAAAAAGGTACTGACGGATAATGCGTCAATAAAATATTACGTGGCATTTCTGACGGATAATCCGTCAGAAAATGGTTCCACTTTTTCAGTTATGTCAGCCTTTTGTCAGTAATTTTCCTGACGGGGAATCCGTCATTAACTATTACTGACGCACTATCCGTCAGAAATTTCAACCAAAATTTCGCGCCTTCCCATTTTGTTTTCGCGGTCTGCTATTTTAACGAATTTGTGACCTGTTATCCGTCAAAACAAATTTCTGACGGATATTTCGTCAGAAATTTGTCAGTACACCGAGACATCTGACGGACTGTATAATCCGTCAGTATTTCGGTCAGAACACCGCGTTTTTTTTGTAGTGGCTTACACGGTGTTCCCAAAACTATTGCGTCGGATCGTGATTCCAAGTTCTTGAGTTATTTTTGGAATACGTTATGGAGGAAATTGGGTACCAAGTTGCTATTTAGTACTTCTCATCACCCTCAAACCGATGGGCAAACGGAGGTGACTAATAGGACGTTGGGTACTTTGTTACGCGGGTTAATAAGCAAGACACAAAAAGATTGGGACTTGAAGTTAGCTCATGTCGAGTTTGCTTACAATCGATCCTACTTACGCAACTAATCACTCGCCATTTGAAGTAGTGTATGGGGTGAATCCTTATTTGCCTTTGGATTTGCTCCAATGCCTAAGGACGAATTGGTGCACAAGTATGCGGAGTCTAAACTGAAATCGATGATCAAATTCCATGAGCAAGTTCGAGAAAGGATCCAGGCCGTGAACGAAGCTTATCGGCTCCGGTCTAAAAACAAGAAACCTAGGGTGTTTAAGGAAGGTGATCTCGTTTGGGTCCATTTGAGGAAGGAAAGGTTTCCAAGCAAGCGTAAGAACAAGCTAATGCCTAGGGCGGATGGTCCTTTTAAGATCATTTCGAGGGTCGATGATAATGCTTATAAGCTCGAGTTACCGGGAGAGTATGGGGTACATGCTACCTTTAATGTGGGTGACTTATCACCATATTTGGATGATGATGGTATTCAAGAATTGAGGTCAATTCCTTTCAAAGGGGGAGGGGATGATGCAAATAATGAGACACAAAAGGAGCTGACTATCGACGCCAAAGACGAGCTGAACATCAGCTCCAAAAACGTGAATACAGAGGAGGTAATCAGAGGAGAATCAAAGGGAGTTGTCCTCCTAACTTGGCTAATCAATGCAGTCAATTAAGAGGGCAAATTAAAAGCTCATTATCATTATTTTGGGCAGTTACTTGTTGTTTGAATAAGGTCATTTAGAGCCATTTTATTAGCTTTAATTTCTGATTTAATTAGCTTTGAATTCTGTTTTAATTAGCTTTGAATTTTGTTTTAATTAGCACTTATGTGAGCTATTGGTAGCACTATATAAGCCATGTAGCTTGAAGGTTTTTCATTCAGAAAACAAGTTAAGAAAATCAAACAAATTTACTGTTTTTATTTGAGCAACTTTCAAGTAAAAGATAGAGGTTGTGTCTACAATTTCGAAAGGTTGTTCTCGAGCGTTGTCTTGTGAAAACCCGGTTAACTCTATCGGTGTAGAGCGTTAATCTCATTGTTAGGCTATTGGTGTAGTTTAGCATTGCTTATCTTTTCTTTTGCGTTGAGTTAGTTAATCGAGTTCGGTTGTACCTAGTACATTCGAGGTCGGTTGATTGTTTCCGCTACAAATCACGTTCAATTTATAATTCATATCAGAAAAACTGTGACTAACCTAGTTGGAAATTTATCGGCCTTGTTTAATTAAGTACTAGAATTAGGGATGTCAATGGAGCGGGACAGTGGTGGATATTATAGGCTCCCCTGTTTGACGAGTTTAGCAACAATTTCACATTGATACTCGACGGAAAAACTTAAGAATCGACAATGCAGAATGTGCATTGTGTTGTCGAGGTTTGAACGAAGATCAGTTGCAGCGACAGAGCATTCTTGCTTGTGCTCTCGAGGGTTGAACGAAGATCAGTTGCAGCGACAGACAGTTCTTGATTGTGTTCTCGAGGGTTGAACGAAGACCAGTTGCAGCGACAGAGTGCTCTTGCTTGTGTTCTCGAGGGTTGGACGAAGATCAGTTGTAGCGACAGACAGTTCTTGCTTGTGTTCTCGAGGGTTGAACAAAGATCAGTTGCAGCGACAGAGTGTTCTTGCTTGTGTTTACGAGGGTTGAACAAAGATCAGTTGCACCGAGACAGAGCGTTCTTGCTTCAAACTTTGCTCAGTCTGTGACTGCACATATGTCTGCAAAATCTAATCTTTTCTTCAACAATCAAAGCGGTTCGACATCAATGAGCAAGAACGAGTTTACTTCTACCATTTTTCGACTACAACTACGTTAATTATATCTGAAAAACGGTTTATAACTTGGGAAGTGATCACGAAATTTAAAGGCCAAAAGTCGTAGTTCATCAATACACATCAAACCAAATAATAGATTAAATAAAGTAAAACTTCTTCGTCTCAATTATACAAATAATTGGGACGGAGGGAGTTCTACGCAAGTTGAACACGGGATTCCACCCATGGCATTGGTTTAACGATGATAGCCTCCTCCGGCAAACCAAGAATGATGCGGAGCTCGATAGCCTAGGTCCGTTGTCACGGTCCCGATTCGTTTGTCTGCTCACTGCCGGTTAAAATCAGGAGTATAATTTAATAAAGCTACTTATTGCAATTAGATGTTTTAGCTAGTTAAAGCTTGAATAAGGAGGGTTCAATGGTCCGTATTTCCAGCTAATAATGGTCTTAATTAAATGGTAATAACTACTGTATTCAAGGCAACTCTTGGAGTGGCTTTTCCTTGGTTGTCAGTTTAGTTGCTAGGCTATTTATAGCCTTGGTTTTGTACTCGGAATTCATCCAGAAACATAATCGAAAATCACAGTTTTGCATGCTAGCAATTTTCAGTTTTTATTCAAGTGCGTCTTTGAATATTAACTTCTTCGAGTTTCGAATCAATAGGTCTTGGTTTGACTCACGATTATCGTGCTATAGGTCTAGCTCGGTAGTCACATATCTTTGTTTCTTTATTTTCGCTGCAATTCGCATCAAATAATGTCGACCACGCTGAATGTTTGAGAATCGAGATCACAACAGATGAATTTCGAAACCTTGTGCCTTAATCCTAAGAAGATTTTTCGTCCGTCTATCGAGTAAAACAGGCAACGCTTCACCGGATATTCCCATTCCAAGCAACGAAACACGGGTAGCCACCAATTGTCCTCTGTTAGCATCCATATTTCGGGATTTTTCCCGTTCCTTGTTATATGTAGACGTCCGTTTAAAACCCCCCAATCTCGGGTACCAAGAGGGCAAAACTCGTGGATGGATCGACATCACGCTATAACTATTACTCGATACATCAAAACACACAAGTATTTTGCTCTTCCAGCCTCTAGTAACGACCCAATACAAATAATTTCTAGCAATATGATTACAAGATCGAAGAATTCGTATACCCCAAGGTGGATTACCGATCTTCGACCATGAATTATCTTTCAAATTGTACATGTAACTCTCGGAATCCAATCGGGTTTCTTCATCGTATCGCTCCATAAATCTAAAAATCTTAAAATCGTCAATAATGATATCGTACATAAACTCTTCGCGGTATCCAAAGCGAGCCGTGTGGGGAATAATGGGGGACGCATTCGGTTTTGGTACTTGTTTATAGGCCCGGGTAACGGGGTTATACAGAACAAACGATTTCAGTTTCGTAATACAGAGCACTCCTTTACATATACCTATAACCCTGTTGGGAATAGGAAATTCGTGATCGTATATTCGTATTCATGTCGACACGGGCCAAGGATCGTTCTGAAGTCGGGATGTATATCGATTTGTACAACGGGACGTTGAGGCTGGTCGAGATCGACCGATGCAAATAAGGTATTATCTAAATGAAGTAGAGCTACGTTAGAGTTTTGAAGCCCTAATCGACGTAGATGAAGTCCGACAAATTCCGGACTGATAATCCGGTTTAGCAACGATTTGGAAACGGTCTTGAAACGTCGAAGAGTCTTAACAGGTAGCCATGAAAAGATCTCCATGACAAGATCGTTGGGAAGAGAACTACTGCTTGTTGTTTGCGTCATACTCATGATGACAATATACTCGACCCTAAACCCTAAACCCTAAAGATACACGTTAGAAAAACGGTATTTGACCTAGTAGATTATTGGGGAGACACATAAATTATTGGGTAAGACGGTACACAATGTGAGACGGTTTGATTGTATAAACAATAACACATTTATTAAATACTTTACTTATTTTTTTCTACTTCATTTTGTTTACTTCATTCGTTACATATTACTATTAAAAATTAGTATTTAGAATGTGTTTGAAAAAAAAGAATTTAAAGAAGATTTTAAGTGACTATTTTTGTGATATATATTAAAAGTTACATTTAAAAAAATCAATTAGAAATAATGTAATAAAAATAAATGTAAAGAATACGATTGGATGAGACGGAGAAAATATTTTATTTGACAAAGTCGCGCATTGTGTTCGTGACAAGCTTACGAAAAGTAAAATATTATGTATGTAATTAAGTAGATAAGACAAGTTTTAGCTATATTTTGAAAAAACAAGAATTTAGTTGACGACTCAAGGATCAATCTCATGTATATGATTACATTTTATATTTATTTATTTTGATATATTGGACCAAATACCTCCTAATACTCGCGTCGGCGTCGGGGTTGGGGTCGGGATCGGGGTCGGGTTCAGAATGTGTACGTAGGTATTATATCCATACTTGATGTATTATTATATATGGTCGTGATTTTATCCATAATAGTATAATACTCAGCTTCAGTGACTTGTGATTCAGATCATAAATAAATAAAAAGACTAAATTTGAAAATTGTAGACAAGATTCCCAAAAGAAAACACAGATATAGTACACAAAAGAAGGGTATGATATTGGAATATCTCTGATCTCAAAGTTTCAGAACGTTAACAAGAGTCGCTAATCGTAAGTTTCAGAACGATAACAAGAGTCGCTAATCGCAAGTTTCAGAACGATAACAAGAATCACTAATCGCTATGGTTATTCACAAAGACATTAGACTTATACCCCAAGACAGGGAGATGTTAGGTTTCTTTGATGAAATTGTTTGGGCACTCTCAACACATTTACAAACAAACCTGCATGTTAGAATTGTTTGGGCAGTCCTCCCTTTGTGCAAACCACGGCTGTAATCCACCTTATGCCCTCCAAACCCACCATTCCAAACTCCACCATGTCGCTCACGGTAAGCTCCGCACGAGCTTTGCGGAAACGGATAAGTACCGTATAGCGCTCCGCCGGATACCGTTGATGGATATTGCGCACCACATCCTCAACTCTCGAAACTCCCGGAACCGCCTCCACGTGTGACATGGTGTAAACCTGTGGCAGATCTGGGGGAGGGAAAGGGCGGACAAGTGTCATCACACGACTAAAAATTTTCAGTTATATATATAAGTTAATATCCTTCTTTTACAATGTAATGATATTGGTGTAGTGGTAAATGAAAAGCACTTTTAGTTTGTAAACACAGGTTCGAACCCCACAAAGTTACATTCACGATTATTATTATTATTTTGATATGTAAATTTATTTTTCACAATTTACTAAACATTTATAACGGACTATTAGTATTTTGCCACGAATATTGTTAGTTTATTACTGTTTTGCCACGATTACTGATATTATTATTTTAAAAAAAAATTGTTATGTAATTAATTCAACCAAAAAGAAATTTGTTAAAATAAAAATAAAAATTTCTAACTTTTTATTTGTAAATTATATATAATTCAAAAGAGATTGGGTGAAACATTATTATGAAAAATTAGCATAAGAATTACAATTTAATATTAGATATACTGGTTTACATACTTTTATATATTTAAGATTTTTATCTTTCAAAATTGAATATTTTTTTATTCAAATAGATTTGAACAGTAATTTCCAGATTTTTAGTTGAAATAAAAATAAAATTCAAAAAAAAAAACTTTAGTCATGATTTTGTGCATAAAACCGATTTTTATTATCATACAAAATATTATTTGAACTATAAGTATATAAAAGCAAAACAATATCGAAATTATAATTGAAATGATTTGTGCCCTCCCGAATCCAAATTCCTGCATCCGCCCCTAGTGTAAACCCCTGTTTTGTCCTCAAAACAGAGCGGGACTCAAGTGTCCGGAATATTGGGTATGGGAAAAGGTAACTCAGCCGGCATCTCTGGGGTCGAAGTCTCACCGAGAGACTCTGAGCTATCATAAGAATCATAAGAATCATACCCAGGGGAATCAAACTAGGATTATGAGTACAATCCGACCATCACGATTTTACTCGTTATACTAGTTGATATTCTGTTTATATTATATCCGATTTTTTTCAGCTTAATTTAAGTTTTAGCTCTATTCAATTCAATTCAATTTAGTTTCATTAATTGAATTCAAATAATCTTTACAAATCATCATTTACATTAAAAATATTCAATTAAGTTTACTTTCAACTCAACTCTATTAAATTTAATTCAGTTCATCTCAGGTGAAAAGAACATATTCGATCAGGAGGGAATAAAACTTTAAGAAACATAATGTGAATGCTTTGATTGAAAGTGTAAATTGGAACAACAGATTTATGATCAATACTGTAAATCTTGTGATTCTTATTTGAAATAAATAGGGCAACGGAATTCCAGCCCGTTAGTAGTACAAAGTACAGCTAGAGTAGAGGCTTAATCTGCCTTACATGTGTTTTTAAGTTTGCAGTCAAAACTCAGGTTTACAATCTCATATGAATTTTCTAACGTCCAATTTTCTGATGACATCCGGCATTTGCTCGTCCTTGAATTCCTCCCTAATCATTATAAACAAAATGAAGGGCGGCTAATTGTTGGTGTGAATTACAGAACTCAGAAATAACTGTAATTCTAAAGGTACGAAAAAGCAGTAACACAATCAGAAGATTAGAAATACCGAGAGAAGGTAGTGACGTGGTAAGACCACTGTCTTGAAAACTATATTTCCGGTACGACCGAGGTGGCGATCAGCGATGACCGGTAGTTCCCCAAGGATTACACTACTGCTGCCTTACAGTCTTGCCCACTCAAGACTGGAAGACCTGGAACGATTTAAAGAACTTTACCCAGAAATTTAAAGAACTTTACCCAGAAATTATAAGAGAGATTATAAGAGAGAAGAGAGGAGAAGGAGTGAGTTGAGTGTGTAATTGTGTTTGCAGAGGCGGGTTTATATAGGGGAGTATCACAGGAACCCTACTGAGGAAACTGCCTCCTCGAAGTCAGCAGTCAAGGCTGAAAGTGGGGAGCGAATATCTCACTCACTAACAGTCAGTTGACTGACTACTTCAACCCAAAAAACCCTAGACCGTAATGGACTATCTCAACACAAAAACGAATCATCGGCCCAAAAAGATAGGCACAGCCCGCCGCAGGCGATTGCCGAATCCCGAATCCCGAATCCGGGCCGGGCCGGGCCCAGGCACGCGCGCGCGCGCGTGTGCGAGCTGAATTAAGCACCTCGCAAGCCTCTACAAAAGGCTCCATTGACCCACTAGTGATAGGTGTAGTAATAGAAGGATATATAAACACAAGCAAACTTCTATAACTCTCCTATGTGGGACAAATGTTAGAAAAGGACACCCCTTATCAAGCCCCTATTTCCAACACTAATCAGTGAGAGAGCTTCATTAAGAAAAGGATGAAAACATCATTCAAATTCTACCTACAGAGGTAAAAAAAAAAGGGTTAATCTATATGAAGTACAAGGAAATGGGTTTATAAACTACTATCGTGAGATCTGAAGGAGACGGTGCTTATTTTGCCCTTTGCCTATTTAAACTCCGAAAACCTACAATTGTTCATGCTACCAAAATATAGAAGCGACGCTTTTTTTGGCAACTTCTGTTCACAAGTGCAGTAAGATCATGACTAAAACGGATAAAAACATTAATATTAAAACAGACCTGCATTGTTAAAATTGTTTGGGTAGTGCTCCCCTTGTGCAAACCACTGCGGTAACCCACCTGATACCCTCCAAACCCACCATCCCAAGCTCCACCATGTCCCTTACCGTGAGCTCCGCACGAGCTTTGCGGAAACGGATAATCACTGTATAACGCTCCACCGGATAACGCTGACGGATATCGCGCACCACATCGACAACCCTCAAACCTCCCTGAACCGCCTCCACGTATGACCTCGTGTAAACCCCTGTTTTTTCCTCATTACAAAGCGGGACTCGAGTGTCCGGGATATCGGGTATGTCAAAAGGCAACTCAGCCGGCATGTCCGGGGTCGAAGTCTCGGCGAGAGACTCCTCTGAGCTATCATAAGAATCACAAGAATCGCGCCCAAGGGACTGTGTCTCTGCATTCTGTTCATCATCATCATCATGATCATCATCATCATCATCATCATCATAAGAAGGTTCATCATCATCAAAATCAGCCGCATAATGCTTTCTTGGCCATATTATCCATATGCCAATACCCACTATAGCACCAAAAATCATAGCCATGGTCATCCTCATACTCTCCATTTCAAAATTCAAATAAAAGAAACAAGAAAGGGTTTTCTTTGTTTGTAAAATCAAGAAATAAAACTACTGTTTGTTATTTTGGGTTCAGGGTTGAAGAAGTAGTGAGTTGGTTTAGTTGAAATGGAAAAAAAATGCAATTAGTCAGTAAGAGTAAAATCAAGAGATAAAACTTTGTTCGTTAATTTGGGTTCAGGAGGTTGAAGAAGTAGTGAGTTGAAATGGAAAAGATAATTAGAACAATAATAAAGAGACATTATTTAACATTGTTGTGCAACTAAATGAAAAACAGAATCCAACAGTTGGAAAACACACTAAATAGTCAAAACCTATGGCAGTATCCTTCTTTTATAATGTAATGACTATGGCACTATCCTTCTTTTATAATGTAATGATACTGGTGTAGTGTTAAATGAAGAGAATTTATTTTCCACAATTTACTAAACATTTGTAACGGACTATTAGTATTTTGCCACGAATATTATTACGTTTATTACTATTTTGTCACGATTATTGTTATTATTATTATTTTAAAATTTTTTTGTTATGTAATTAATTCGACCTAAAATAACTTTGTTAATGTAAAAATTTAAAAATAAAAATTTCTAACCTTTTATTTGTAAATTATATATAATTCAAGAGAGATTGAGTGAAACATTGTTATGAAAAATTATGATAAGAATTACAATTTAATATTAGATATACTGGTTTACATACATTATGATTATTCAAACTTTTATATATTTAAGATTTTTATCTTTCAAAATTGAATATTTTTGGAAGTAAAAAATTTATCTAAATAGATTTGAACAGTACTTTCTAGATTTTTAGTCGAAATAAAATAAATTCAAAAAAAAAATTAGTCATGATTTTGTACATAAAACAGATTTTTATTATGATACAAAATATTATTTAGACCATAAGTATATAAAAAGCAAAACAATATCGAAAATCAACCCACTTTTCCATATTCTTCATTATTATTATTATATTATCATTATATTCATATATTATATTATCATATTATAAACCCTGTTTTTTTTGTAGTAGATTCTGACCTTGTCTCTGGTTTCTTGGCCGTATCCAAATTGCAATTCCGACGATAACAGATAGTCAACCACCATCGTAGCAATACTCATTCTCTCCATTTTTGAATTTTCAAATCAACAAAAAATGGGTTTTATTTTTACGTAAAATCAAGAAACAGAAATGAGGAGGGTATATTTGTAATAAGTGTGAAAAATGTGTAGGATTGAGTAAAATGAGGTGCGGGATTTAGCACGTCTCAAAATTTATACTCTCTCAACAAACTTTATCTACTACATACACTTCTCCCAAAAATTAAGGATTTTATTTGCGCATAAATAGGGACATGCTTCACTGTCAACTAACCTACGTTTTATACCCGTGTAAATTAACAATTTTTAATGATAAAAGGAAACTCGTTCAACTACCTTAATTCATAAAGTCATGCTGGTAAGGAATGATACTCATGATCTGAGTGTACATCTCGTTACTATTAAATTTGCCATATCAAAACCGAGTTACTCACACAATTAAGTTTGTTACACTAACACAGAAATATAATAATTTGAAGCTTAATTAATTACTCATTAATTAAATTTACAGTAACTCTCATTATAGTGATCGTATTATAATATAATTGTTACATCAAACAATTACAATTACAATTAACAGACCAAATTTCTCTCAAATTGGTGAAAAAAAAAACTAAAACTAAAAACGTACAATAGACATAAAACTAAAAACATACAATAGACATAAAACTAAAAAATACAATAGTTAAAACATACTTCGTAATTGGGTTATTGGTTGTATTGTACGAAGTATGTTTTAACTATTCTTAAACCCGTGCAATTGCACGGGTATGTAATTCAAACATGGTAGTCATTACTTATTAAATTAATTAATTAAATTAACACATTAAGAAAATGTGTTTGATAACTAGCAGATTATACGATAATTAGAACAGTTTCATGTGTAAATTGAATATGCTAATACAATATTCTACTATTAACAACAAATTCAAAAATAGTAGATTCCGACTAATTAATATGTTATCAAAATATGCAGTTTACCTAACACATGAAAATACTAGATTGCTTAGTCAAGCCACTAATTAGGCCGGAATCTACTAATTTATCTTAATATTTTATTTAACAAACAAGGCCTTAGTCAAAACCGCTTACACAGATATTTTCGAGGATCACTGGATCAGTATCTACACAATTAGAGTTATAAAATGATCTTAGCCAGCTCGTAAATTTCTCGAAACCAGCGCGTCTCAAAATCAGACAAAACTAGTTCCGACCGATTTTGAAATAGATGGATCAAATACGAGCTAACTCGTAAATTTATCGAAATCAAAATAGATAGATCAAATCGGACAAAACTAATTCCGACCGTTTTTAAACTAGGTAGATCAAATACGAGCCAATTACTTAGGAAAGCTCGGACCGAAAGCTGGTAACATTACTCGTCCAAAACATTGAGTCACCTTCTCCCTAGCCTTATTAGTCCTATGCAAAGTAGCTTCGTGCCAAAGCGGCAAATTACGGACAATATCATTCTAGTACAAGAGGTGTTGCACTCTATGCGAATGAAGAAGGGCAGGAAATGGTACATGGCTCTTAAACTCGATCTGGAGAAGGCTTATGATAAATTGGAATGACTTTTTATCGAACATACCTTAGCCGATATGGGTCTGCCGGTTCGTATGGTGAAGACCATTATGCTTTGCATCCGATCAACCGTCCTTAGTATTCTATGGAATGGTGAACGAATGGAAAATTTTGTGCCAACCCGAGGGATTCGTCAAGGTGATCCTCTATCCCCTTATTTATTCACCATTTGTATGGAAAAGCTTAGCCATCTCATTGAACAAGCGACTAATTCCAAACAATGGTGCGGCTTTCCTACGAGCAAGAATGGACCGGTGCTAACTCATTTGTTCTTCGCGGATGACATAATTCTTTTTGGTGAGGCATCGATTGAGCAAGCTCGGTGCATAACTAGGTGTCTGGACGCGTTTTGTCGCGCCTCGGGGCAGACGGTCAGCCTAGCAAAGTCAAAAGTTTACTTCTCGCCTAATGTTAATGAGGAGACAGTGGTGGGCCTCACGGCTGAACTTGGTATCGCGCGAACGGACGACCTTGGAATGTACCTAGGTATGCCGACCATTAACGGCCGAGTCACAAAAGAAACCTTTGAATTCATAACACGGAAGATCGATAAAAGACTTTCGGGCTGGAAAACCAAAACTTTGTCACTGGCATGTCGTGTTACTCTCATTCAATCCGCGCTCTCAACTATTCCGTCCTATTCAATGCAAACGGCAAAAATTTCAAGAGCAGTTTGTGATGACATTGACAAAAAAACCCGTAGATTTCTGTGGGGAGGAGATGAAGACACTCGCAAAATGAGTCTTGTTTCATGGGACATGGTTACTGAAGAAAAGAGTAGAGGTGGCCTAGGTTTGAGATCGATGAGGCAAGTCAATACGGCCTTCATGGCTAAAATTGGGTGGCGACTTATAGCGGAACCGAATTCCGTTTGGGCTCGTGTTCTCAGATTCAAGTACTGTAAGGGTAGGTGTGATAGACATATTTTTGAGGCAAAATTCAATAGCCCAAATTTATGGAGGGGAGTGGTTGATGCTATTGACGTGTTGAAGTCGGGGTTGAGCACCTCGATCGGGAATGGCAAACATACTGTAACAACCCGACCCACCACGGTCGTAACACACCCCCAATAAGATGGGAGGTAAGCCTTTGGGCCCATTATTTGTCCTCACTTAAGCCCAAAAGCACAAGGCCTTGTTACTAAGTGGTGGGTGGGAGCTATTATAAACATATCACAATCCTCACATTCTACCGATGTGGGACAATTATCCTCTCATACTCTTTGGGTGTTACAAACTCCCCACTTAAAGAACACAACGTCCTCGTTGTGCCTCAAACTTGGCCATAGTCAAGCCCAGAATCCTCCCCGCTAGGTGGGTGGCCCGGTACCCCGACCACAAGCTCACCACACGGTCGCAGGGTCGCTCTGATACCATTTGTAACAACCCGACCCACCACGGTCGTAACACACCCCCAATAAGATGGGAGGTAAGCCTTTGGGCCCATTATTTGTCCTCACTTAAGCCCAAAAGCACAAGGCCTTGTTACTAAGTGGTGGGTGGGAGTTATTATAAACATATCACAATCCTCACATTCTACCGATGTGGGACAATTATCCTCTCATACTCTTGGGGTGTTACACATACGAAGTTCTGGAAAGACAAGTGGGCCATGAAGGAACCTCTGGATTCCTTGATTGAAATGCCAATCCCCAGCCATTTGAGTGAAGCCACTGTAGAAGACATGTGGGACTCGGACTTGGGGTGGAAATGGACCCTCTTCGCGGACTACTTACCAAGCAACGTAGTACATACGATAGCGTCATATGAGGTAGTTCCGGGGGAGGCAAACGATGATCAGCTATATTGGGCCGCAACTCCTTCTGCCATTTTCACAATCAAATCGGCCATTCGAATTATCCGCAACCGGCCTGATGAGGAGGCTGAATATTTCTGGAAATTCCCATGGAAGACGTGGGCTCCCCAAAGGATGCGGGTCTTCTTGTGGCTCCTCCTTCATGACCGCATTATGTCGAATTTGTATCGCATGAAGCGCGGTCTTACAGATAATCCTTGCTGCAGTGTGTGTGTTACGGTTGAGGAGACAGCCATTCACATTTTACGAGATTGCACCGAGGCAAAGAAAATATGGGCTTATTTTCCGATAGCTCAGAACTCATGTTTTTCGAATAGCTCTTCAATTCGTGAGTGGGTTATTTTTAATCTAACCCCCGACAATACTCCGAATATAGATAATTGGCCTTCGAAGTTTGCGGTGGTGGTGTGGTGGATTTGGAAATGGAGCAACCTTAGGGTGTTTGGGCAGGATTCGATTCTCGGTCTCAACATGCACTTTTTTCTTATGACCAGAATTCGGGAAGTGCAGCAACCGAAAGAGAATAAAAACGTGGAGTTGGGTACAGAAATCGTGAAGAATGGAGTAATTTGGTTAATTGGGTTGTTTTTGGTAATTTGGATGGTTTAAATGATTGATGGAGTAATGTGGTTAATTGGGTTGTTTTTGGTAATTTGATTGATGCTCATTCATTGTGATTATAGGTAGTTGTGTGTAATTAAGTTTTGTTTTGATTCGATTGAATATTGATGTTGTGAGTGATAGAAATGTGAAATCATGTTGTTAATAGTGTTTGAAAAATGAGAAGGAAAGGTAATTAATTTGGTGAATTGGGTTGTTGTTAGAAATTTGATTGTTCATTTGATTGTGATTATAGGTAGTAATGTGAAATTATGTTCCGTTTGGATTACATTGGTGTTGAGAGTGGTTCGCTTAATTGCTTATAGGTAGTGCTGTGAAATCATCATGTTAATCATATTTGAGGAGGATTGATGAAGAATTCTGGTTAACCGTGTTGTTGTTGGTAGTGTGTGTAGGCACTGAAAACCAAAATTTGCTGTTACAGTGTGATTGATGTTCATTTCTATTGTGAGCTATGTTACTCAGACTCGTTTAGAAGTACCTGACACGGGTACGTGTCCAAGTGTCGTACTCGGCTATTTTATTGAAAAATATGCACATTTTGGTCTAACATGAGGTGTCCATGTGTCATACCATGTCCAAGTGTCGAGTGTCGGACACGGGTACGCGAGGAAATTAGCAGAGTCGGCGTAACATAGATTGTGAGTTGTGACTATAGCTAGTCATACAAAATTACGTATTAAAGAATAGAATCTCAAAAATATAACAGCAAATCAATTCAGTATAGCAATCCCACGTTTTATGCTACTATACTATTCTGTTCATATTAGACTCCTTATTTTATGCTATTTGTTTCCTTAGTTAACTCACTGTAATTATTTTCTTCACATTGTAACTTTAGTATTTATTCTCATGTAATTCAACACAAGTAATGCAATTCAAATTCATACTACTCTAAATCTTATATGGTATCAGTCACCTTTTCGATCCAAACCACTTCCGTCATCCTCGTTGTACTTCTTTGCGCTTCCATGGCAACCCAATCTAACAACCTCATTCCCAACGTCGATGAACCAACCAAACCACTACTAGCCGTAACCTTTCCAAACTGCACGCAACTTACACCTACCAACTACCGCTCCTGGCGATTCCAAATCACTCGCTACCTTCAAGGACTTGCCTGACAAAACAACTATCCCAGCAGCCACTGCCACCACGCCCAAACCTGAACCCATACCAAACCCAGCCTACGGCACTTGGTTTCGCCAAGACCAACTCATTCTCGGAGCCATAGCCTCCACCCTACACGAAACTGTCGCACCAATTATCCTAGAAGCAACCACCTCGTTCGAAGCCTGGACCCTACTAGCCACCACATATGCAAACCCATCCCGTGGTCACATCCTTCAATTGAAGGATCGTTTCCGCTCTATCACCCATGGCGACAAAACAATATCCGATTACATGTTAGCCATTAAAACCTGTGCCGCACAACTTGCCCAATTAGGCAAACCAATCGACACCGAAGATATCACTGCTCAAATATTAAACGGCCTCGATCAGAACCTTTACAAATCTGTTATCGACACCGTTCGAGCACGCGATAATCCAATATCCTTCGAACTGCTACACGAGAAGCTCCTGAACCATGAAATCCTTGTCAAAAACCAATCACCAAGTAATACTTTCACTCCTTCCGCCCACGCTGCCACCACTCGCCATTACCACAACTCCACCAATCGCTACCCACAAAACAACAACCAACCACGCAGCCATTACCAACCTTCCAACAACTCACGGCAAAACCAAACTCCAGCCTCTGACCAAAATCCGAAACCTTTCCTTGGTAGGTGTCAATATTGCCGTTCCAAAGGACATGTAATTAGTGATTGTCCGGATTTCAAGCGAGACTATCCGAACGTTGCATTCCCACCTCCTAAACTATACCGTGCCTCTGCCCACACCGCAACCACAACACTAAATCCCACAACCTATCTCGTTGACAGTGGTGCCTCTCACCACATCGTCAATGACCTTAACACTTTATCTCTTTATTCACCGTATGATGGAGCTGATGTTTTAATTATCGGAGATGGCTCATCTCTCCCAATTACCCATTATGGTTCTTTTTCTCACAACTCCCTTAAATTTAATAATATCCTTGTTGTCCCTAATATATCACGTAAATTGCTTTCCGTTAGTCAGTTTTGCATCGATAATAATGGTATTGCCTTATTCTCACCTACTTCCTTTTGTTTTAAGGCACTGTCGACGGGGGCAATACTACTTCAGGGACACTTCAATAATGGCACCTATGAATGGCAACCACCACCGTCTTATCACGCCCACACCGCAACTTCCAGCGCCTGGCATCACCGCCTCGGACATCCGTCCAATGCCACGCTCAAAATTCTCAATAGTCAATTTAATTTTCGTATTTCCGAATTTACGCATTGTGTTTCCTGCTTAATGAATAAAAGCCAAAAACAACCATTTTCCAAAACAGGTCTCACGTCTAATGCTCCACTTGATATTGTTTTTTCCGATGTATGGACTGCCCCTCTCTTATCTCACGACAATTTTAAATATTACATAATTTTTGTAGACCATTTCAGTCATTACATATGGATATATCCTCTCAAAAACAAATCTGATACCTTTCTTACGTTCAACCGTTTCAAAGCCATTGTAGAAAAAAATTTTAACAAACCAATTAAACAGCTATATTCCGATAACGGGGGGAATATAAGAAATTAACCCCGAGCTTCTCAACAATGGCATAACTCACCTCACCTCACCACCTCATACACCCGAACATAACGGATTTGCCGAACGTCGACACTGTCACATTGTTGAAACTGGTCTTGCCCTTCTCACCCAAGCACAATTACCAACAACCTTCTGGCCATATGCTTTCTCAACAGCTGTCTATCTCATAAATCGTTTGCCCACACCCACGTTACAAAACAAATCCCCATACGAAATCTTACATCAAAAATCACCCAATTATGCCAAACTACGACCATTTGGGTGTCTTTGTTTTGCGTGGCTCCGACCCTATAACAACCACAAACTCGAAAATCGATCCAAACCTTGCATCTTCATGGGATATTCCACAACACAGAGTGCATATCACTGTTACGATCCCGAACACCATAAATTGTACACATCACGCCACGTTCGATTTGTCGAGACCGAATTCCCGTACCCATCCCTCACCCACACCACGCCATCAACATCACCCACTCCTGATCACTGGTGTACACTTGTTATTCCTATCCTTGACCTCCCACTACCCACAATCTCACCCACTCTTCCCACACCACCCACGAACCAACAAACTCCACACCAACCCCTGTTTCCTCTCCTCAATCTCCTACCGACACAAACCCCACTACTCTCTCACCCCCCACCACCGCATCCACTTCCACCCATCGAACCCACCTCCACCTCCACCCCCACCTCCACAACCCCGTGTTGCCACGCGCCTATCCCACAATATAGTAAAATCAAATCCAAAATACGCCAAAACCGCCCTTGTTAACAACAACCACACCACCCCGACCACAACAAAGCAAGCTTTTTTGGACCCTAGATGGCGAGCAGCAATGCTCGACGAACACCTTGCCCTAATTCGAAACCAAACATGGACATTAGTCCCACGTAATCAAGCTCAAAATCTCATTGGTTGCAAATGGGTTTATCGCATTAAGTACAACCCGGATGGAAGTCTAAAACAACACAAAGCCCGCTTAGTCGCTAAAGGATTTCATCAACGACCCGGTGTTGATTATTCGGAAACTTTTAGTCAAGTAATCAAGCCAACCACTATCCGCCTCGTCCTCACCATAGCCGTCACTCAAGGATGGCATCTTCATCAAATTGATATCAACAATGCTTTTTTACAAGGTAATCTTACTGAAACTGTTTACATGACTCAACCACAGGGTTTTATCGACCCGGAAAAACCCGACCACGTGTGTAAACTTACCAAAGCTCTATATGGGCTCAAACAAGCCCCCCGAGCATGTTACACCGAACTTAAGACCTACCTACTCACCTATGGATTCAAAACCTCACTGTCGGATCCATCCCTATTCATTCTACACACGCCCCAAATACACCTCCTAGTCCTCGTCTATGTTGACGACATAATCGTCACCGGACCCAACAAAACACACATAACCACCTTCATTAAACAAATATCACAAAAATTCTCCCTTAAAGACCTTGGCCTATTGTCCTACTTTCTTGGTGTCGAAGTAACTCCGACCAAAAATGGCCTTCACCTCAACCAAGCCAAATATTTGTCTGACTTACTCCAAAAATATAACTACCACGAATGCAATCCAGCCCCAACACCTATGAACCCCTACCCGCCACTCATTCCCGAACCACAAAACCCAATAGATAACGAAAGTGACTATCGAGCCATCATCGGTAGTCTTCAATACTTATCGCTTACACGACCCGACATTGCGTTCCCTGTCAACAAACTCGCCCAGTTCCTAGTTCACCCGACAGCACAACACTGGACTGCTCTTAAACGACTATTGCGTTATCTCCGGGGTACCCTACATCTCGGCATTCACCTATCCAATACCTCTCCTCTAACTCTCCATGCGTATTGTGATGCCGATTGGGGAGGCGATACATCTGACTACGTATCTACTTCAGGCTACATAGTATATCTTGGGTCAAACCCAATCAGTTGGTCCTCCCGCAAACAACGCGCGCTATCTCGGTCGTCAACTGAGGCCGAATTCCGAGCAGTCGCTGATACAACAACTAAGGTCCTATGGTTAAAGTCCCTGCTTCATGAGCTTGGTATTCGAATTCAATATCCACCATCTATCTACTGTGATAATCTTAGTGCAACCCACTACTCATCTAATCCAGTTTTTCACTCCCGAATGAAGCATCTCGCTCTCTCCTTCCATTTTGTCAAGGAACAGGTAAACCATGGGACAATCCGAGTACAACACATCAATGGCACCGACCAACTAGCCGATACGCTCACAAAGCCATTACACAAGCCACGGTTTATCGAATTATCTTCCAAGATTGGACTCCGTCTCAGACCGTCCATCTTGAGCGGGAATATTAAAGAATAGAATCTCAAAAATATAACAGCAAATCAATTTAGTATAGCAATCCCACGTTTTATGCTACTATACTATTCTGTTCATATTAGACTCCTTATTTTATGCTATTTGTTTCCTTAGTTAACTCACTGTAATTATTTCCTTCACATTGTAACTTTAGTATTTATTCTCATGTAATTCAACACAAGTAATGCAATTCAAATTCATACTACTCTAAATCTTATATTACGCTCCATGAGTGGCCTGGTTTATTGGGTTATTGGTAGCAATGTGAAATCATCATGTTGATAGTGTTTGAGAAGGATTGATAAGGTAAGTTGGTTAATTGCTGTTGGTAGTTTGATTTTTGTTCATTTTACTGACTAGCTACGAATGTGAAACTATGTTTCGGTTCTATTCTGTTGGTCTTGTGATTGGGTTGTTTGATTGGGTTATTGGTAGTTATGTGTAATCATCACTTATTTAGAACTAGTTTATGTAATTCAAACAGAGCTAGAGTGAAGTGATGATGGAGCTAAACTAAAATAAATGAACTGAATTGAATTGAACTGAATTGATTAGAGTTGAACTAAACTGAATAGAGTTGAACGAATTAAAATGGACTGAAATTAAGTCCAAAAAACCAGAGGCGGTTACATAAGTAATTGAAAAACAGTTTTATGATAGCTAAGTTGTGTTTACTTTACCCTTAGTCTTTCTTAAGGCGAATATATTCGTCTTAAGTTTAAATGAGCTAAATAGTATCTTGCTTCCATAGATAGCACAATTTTTTTTGCTAATATCTGGACATTTTGTCTTTGTTTTATTTATACTATTCGACTTATTTTAATGTAAAGATGAATCTCCCGTTTTAAATAAGAATTTACAATATCCAAAAATACTTGCAAGTTTTTATTTTTGGCTCAAATGAGCGTATTATATCGCAGTTGAGAATTGAATCCTCAACTTTAAAGCAAAAGTAAAATTGTAAAAGAGCTCTTATCGCCTACGCTAACTCTTATTCTCATTTGCATTGCATGGTTTTACTCGCCAACTGCTGCCATTTTAGACCAAAATGTAACCAAGTCAATTTTCTAAACTATAATAGTTTTTGAGGATACATTATAATTTCCGTCCATTTGACCCGTTTTTTAAAAGCGGCTAAAATACCGTCTTCGATGAGAATTTAGATCTATTCACACCCATTTTGCTAAATTTTACTACCCTACTTTACACACTTCAAAAACCATAATAAGTCAAACTTACTACACCTTCCTCATCTTCTCCTATATAAACTCTCTTCTCTTCCAAATGCTCTTCTCAAACCACCATTGGAATCATCACCAAAAACCCAATTCCTTAAACCTCTCAAATCCCCAAACCTCAAACCCTAAACCTCAATTCTTAATAATCTTAATTAAATTTAACATTGCACACAAGATGTTTGCTACAATGCGTCAACCAATACAAACCCAATCACTAATCACACTTTCACTACAAAAACCAACAATTTTTACCCCAGAAAATCCAAATTTACCCTTTGCAAAAATCCCAGAAAAACCCATAATTTCAATTTCAAAACCATTGCATATTACATCAATTTTAAAACCCAGAAAAAGTTTAGTTCTTTGTAATGCATATGAAGCAAATAAATCACAACAATTTGATATTAATATCGAATTACCTAATGTAAAATCTGAAGCTGCTCAAAAGTTTAAAATTGCAGCGACAGAGCGTTCTTGCTTGTGTTCTTGAGGGTTGAACGAAGATCAGTTGCAGCGATAGACAGTTCTTGCTTGTGTTCTCGAGGGTTGAACAAAGATCAGTTGCAGAGAGACAGAGCGTTCTTGCTTCAAACTTTGCTTAGTCTGTGACTGCACATATGTCTGCAAAATCTAATCTTTTCTTCAACAATCAAAGCGGTTCGACATCAATGAGCAAGAACTAACGAGTTTACTTCTACCATTTTTCGACTACAACTACGTTAATTACATCTGAAAAACGGTTTATAACTAGGGAAGTGATCACGAAATTTAAAGGCCAAAAGTCGTAGTTCATCGATACACATCAAACCAAATAACAGATTAAATAAAGTAAAACTTCTTCGTCTCAATTATTTGTATAATTGGGACGGAGGGAGTACTACGCAAGTGGAACACGGGATTCCACCCATGGCATTGGCTTAACGCTGATAGCCTCCTCCGGCAAACCAAGAATGTCGACCACGCTGGTTGTTTGAGAATCGAGATCACAACAGATGAATTTCCGAACCTTGTGCCTTAATCCTAAGAAGATTTTCCGTCCGTCTATCGAGTAAAACAGGCAGCGCTTCACCTGATATTCCCATTCCAAGCAACGGAACACGGGTAGCCACCAATTGTCCTCTGTTAGCATCCATATTTCGGGATTTTTTCCGTTCCTTGTTATATGTAGACGACCGTTTAAAACCCCCAATCTCGGGTACCAAGAGGGCAAAACTCGTGGAGGAACCGACATCACGCTATAAGTATTACTCCATAAATCAAAACGCACAAGTATTTTACCCTTCCAGTGTCTAGTAACGATCCAATACAAATAATTGCTAGCAATATGATTACAAGATCGATGAATTCGAATACCCCAAGGTGGATTACCGATCTTCGACCATGAATTATCTTTCAAATTGTACATGTAACTCTCGGAATCCAATCGGGTTTCTTCATCGTACCGCTCCATAAATCTAAAAATCTTGAAATCGTCACTAATGCTATCGTACATAAACTCTTCGCGGTATCCAAAGCGAGCCGAGTGGGGATTAATGGGAGACGGATTCGGTTTTGGTACTTGCTTATAGACCCGGGTAACGGGGTTATACAGAACAAACGATTTTAGTTTCGTAATACAGAGCACTCCTTTACATATACCTATAACCCTGTTGGGAATAGGAAATTCGTGATCGTATTCGTGTCGACACGGGCCAAGGATCGTTCTGAAGTCGGGATGTATATCGATTTGAACAACGGGACGTTGAGGCTGGTCGAGATCGACCGATGCAAATAAGGTATTATCTAAACGAAGCAGAGCTACGTTAGAGTTTTGAAGCCCTAATCGACGTAGATGAAGTCCGACAAATTCCGGACTGATAATCCGGTTTAGCAACGATTTGGAAACGGTCTTGAAACGTCGAAGAGTCTTAACGGGTAGCCATGAGAAGATCTCCATGACAAGATCGTCTGGGAGAGACCTACTGCTTGTTGTTTGCGTCATACTCATGATGACAATATACTCGACCCTAAACCCTAAACCCTAAAAATACATCTTGATCGAATGCTTGGAAATAGGACAGGATTATTTTTAGTATAAAAATAAGAAAATTAGAAATTTTCCAATCTATAGAGGTGTATAAGAATTTTATCGTTCTTATACCACGTAGAGAAATAATAATTTAATGAATTGATTACTTGAATATTAATGATAAAAATGTCGCTTATATAACAATTAAAAGAGATAATAATTAGAAACATAATTTAAGTAGAATATATTTTAGAAATATATTTGACATAATATAGAAAACGGTAACTAATAAAATATCTAAGATTATATTTAAATTTTATAATTTATTTTGAGATTATCACAATATCTCCATATTTAAATTTTATAATTTATTTCGAGATATAATACACTTGATCGAATGCTTGGAAATAGGACAAGATTATTTTTAGTATAAAAATAAGAAAACTAAAAATATTCCAATTCCAATCTAAATACTAAAGAGAGGTCGTAAGAATTTTATCGTTCTGATACCATGTAGAGACTAATAATTTAAAAAATTGATTACTTAAATATTAACGATAAAAACAATTATTCGAGACCATAATTAAAAACATAATTTAACTAAAATATATTTTAGAAATATTGTTGGACATAATATAAAAAACGGTAACTAATAGAATATCTATGATTATATTTAAATTTTATAATTTATTCCGAGATTATCACAATATTTCCATATTGTGATTAATAATTTTATGTCACTTATATAATACTTCCTCCATTTTTATATAATGTACCCATTTTATTAAAATACTACACTCATATATTCAACAAATGAGAACATTATATAAAAACGGAGGATAGTATAAAAATCCTTACGTGTCACAATTCTTATCAAACACCGTAACTATTCTTATCAAACACGGTAACTTTGATAATTGGAATAGGGCATGATTATGATTTATGATAATGATTACAAATTTACAACCTATAGATTATACGTAGAAGATTTCAAAAATATATATAGAAATATTTGTTCGTAATACTACCCAGTACCCACCTATGATAATATTTAGAAATTTTATGTACATTGATTCATCATAACGAGAGCGTCTATTTTGAGTCGGGTACGGTTTGAGTCAGGTAAATTTCAGTTCAGTTCTATTTGTTAATATATTTTTATTAATTAACGGTAAAATTATTAGTTTAAATGTATCTTTACTTTCCAATTTAAATGTAACAGTTCATAATGTCATTAATAAATAAAAAATTAATTAAAAAACACCGAAAATATAAATTTATTCTAAAAAAATAAATACTTGTAAGTTGTAATTCAGGTTAATCGATTCTATTATCGATTTTCGGATTCGATTTAATTTGCCAGGTCTAATTTACCCTAGTAGTGTTTACAATCTAATGAGAGCTATGTTGCTTAGGGGAATCAAACTAGGATTATGAGTACAAACCGACCATCACGATTTTACCCGTTATACTAGTTGATATTCTGTTTTTATTATATCCGACTTTTTTTTGCTTAATTTAAATTTTAGCTCTATTCAGTTCAATTCAATTTAGTTTCATTCAATTAAATTCAAATAATCTTTTACAAATCAACGTTTACATTAAAAATATTCAATTAAGTTCACTTTCAACTCAACTCTATTAAATTTAATTCAGTTCATCTCAGGTGAAAAGAACAGATTCGATCATGAGGGAATAAAACTTTAAGACTCCTGTGTTGGCTCGATAAGGTCATGCTGGTAAGGAACAATACTCATGACCTGAGTGTACATCTCGTTACTATTAAATTTGCTATATCAAAACCGAGTTACTCACACAATTAAGTTTGATACACTAACACAGAAATATAATAATTTGAAGCTTAATTAATTACTCATTAATTAAATTTATAGTGACTCCCATTATAGTGATCGTATTATAATATAATTGATACATCAAACAATTACAATTACAATTAACAGACCAAATTTCTCTCAAATTGGGGAAAAAAAAACTAAAACTAAAAACGTACAATAGACATAAAACTAAAAACATACAATAGCAGGGATTGAGTCCATAAACCTAGAAGCCATATGCTCCTCAGGTCCAGACTCCTGTGTTGGCTCGATCGCATCCACCACAATAGGCGCAGCTTTGGAACCTGCTCCAGAGGAAGGAGCCCCAGCAGACTCTATCTTCTTCTTCTTTGAGGAGCCATCACCCTCGACCACGAATCTTTTCCTTCTCAGCTGCATCACTCTGTCGACGCTCACCCTAGGCTTGCCTAGAGTAAGAGCAAGCATGGGAGGATTAAGTCATGAGTAATAACAATGTACACCCAACAACCGTTAGCAGAAGAAAATCATACCTTCCTTCTTGACCGTCACCACAGCAGAATCTTTGACTAGCCTGAAGAACGTTCTGTCAGCAGCAGGCAAAGCAAGTAGCTTGGCCTTGAAAGCAGGGCCATCCTATGACAGAGGAAGCTTAGCCAAGTCATGTCGTGAAAATGCAAGCCTCCGTTAAAACAACAAAAGGCGGCAGCAAAGAAAGCCCAAATCAAAATAAATCCGCAATTCGTACCTTCCACCGATTGTCATTTGGAGAAGATGTAATCAGGGGAGGTTGGAAGAGTGTCAATCTTGACAAGAATAAAGCGAGTAAACCATTTACTATCATCCGGAGCAGTTGAAAAAACAATTGCTGAAGGCTCGCCATCATGACCGCGGATGGTGCCCTGGCTGTGGCCTAAGGAGTGAGGGGAGAACCATTGCCCAAGGTCAACCAGCCCAATTTCACAACCGCGCTCGCGGTTAAGGGCACAAATACTCGGTAAAATCCGCATGCATGAGGAGCAACTTGACACATGGCAAGCTTCGTCAGCTTCAGAAAATCAACAATTAATTTTGAGAACGGAAACCTCAAGCCCAAACGGAACGGATACTCGTAGAAGCACGTTCAGCCTTCCCTCTCAAAGTCAGCCTTCTTCCCTGGAAGAGGGAGATGGAACACCACCCCCTCAGGGAACCCGAACCTTACCTTGATGAGGGAGGTGAGCCTCAGTGAAAGCGGAGTCGCACAGGTGCTTTGCCAACAAGAGTGGAAAGGACCAGAGTAATCCTCGGACGCAGGAGAAGAACCAGAAGAACCTACAGCGGCAGAAGTAGCAACGGGAGTAGCAGCGGAAGAGCTTGGAGCAGACATGATTTCAAAGCAGTGAAAGTTTCAAAAAACGGTGAAAAAAGAGAGTAAAATTCGAAAACGGTGAAAGGAGGTGAAATTTGAAAATAATTGAAGGTAAGAAATAGAAGATGAAATTTGAAATTGAAATTTGAAGTAAAAATGAAAGTAAATGAAGTAGGTAAAGGGTTAAAGAGAGGTGGTTGATTAGACGGTTAATAAAGTGGTTGGGGATGTGGGGACTGGCCCACGTGCGCAGAACGTGCATGGGAAAGATCATCAACCGACTCGGGGAAACATCAAGAGCAGAAAAATTCCAACCCATTTAAAGCTAAGTTAGGCTGAAATTTGGGGGAAATTGTTTAGCCCAAAAACTCTCACCATGCTATTGGGCCAGTATAAGCAAATGCAGCCCAACAAAAGAAGCAATCCACCAAAGGTCAAGAAAAAAAGAGTTGTTAAAGTCAAAACCGAAGTCCAAACCCTAGAGCATTTCTTCAACCAACTCCTATATTCCCGGAGCAGGACCAGAGGCAGCTGACTATGACTCTGCACCTATATAAAGAAAACCTAGGTATTTTAAAGACGACAACGACTATCTCCGCGTCACCAAAATTCCTTGCGTTAGTTCCCTTTTATCTTTCGTTTTCAATACATATCTAATTATTGGTTATCACTTTGAAGTTTGACCCACATCACACAATAATCCGACCCGGTAGAATTTTACCAAAACAATCGGTATTAGCTAGATTTCGTTATATATAATTCTCGTATAATTTTTCTAATAGTTCAGAGCTTTATTGTAAATGATGGGTTACGGTCTTATAAAAGTATTTGCAGTTTCGTTAATGGGTTATTAGTTAATTTTCTAAAAGTTCAGAGCTTTATTAATTTCATTAAATTTAATTGATGGGTTATTAGCATTTTGATTTTTGATGATGCAGAAGGAGGTTAGCAGAATGATAGTCAATTCTGAGAAATTTATCGGCCTTGTTTAATGAAGTATTATGACTAGAAGATATCGAAAAAAATGTCTAGAATTAGGGATGTCATTGGAGCGCGACACTGGTGGATAATATAGGCTTCCCTGTTTGACGAGTCTAGCAACAATTTGTCATTGATACTCGATTGAAAAAATTAAGAATCGACGATGCAGAATGTGCATTGTGTTGTCGAGGTTTGAATGAAGATCAGTTGCAGCGACAGAGCGTTCTTGCTTGTGTTCTCGAGGGTTGAACGAAGATCTGTTGCAGTGACAAATCATCCTTGCTTGTGTTCTCGAGGGTTGACCGAAATCATTTTGGTTTTGATCTAAGGTAAATGATTGGAACGCAGAGAGTACTACGCAAGTGGGTCAAGGGATTCAACCCATGGGATGGTCCTAAAGACATCACCTTTCGACAAAGGCAAACCAAGAATTTGAACCACGCGGGTGGTCTGAGAATCGAGATCACAACAAATGAGATTTCGACGCTTCTTCCTTAGCCTTACGAACATTTTGCGTCCGTCTATTGAGTAAAACAGGCAATACTTAGGACGTATTTTCCATTCCAAGTAACGGAAAACTTGAGTCTGATTACGGTCTTCTTTAAGCACCCATGTACCAAATCTGTCTCCGTGCGATATTATATGTAGTCGTCCGTTTAAAACCCTTAATGTTTGCAACCAAGAGGACTCACTAATAACTTAATTAGGGACTGGCATCTCTTCATACCTGTGACTCGATACATCAAAATGCACAAGTATGCCGGGTTTTGAGTCTACGTCACCGCTAATCCAATACAAATAATTGCTAGCGACACGATTACATACGAGATTTATCATGACGAAAACCCAGAGGAGGATCATCAATCTTCGACCATGAACTATTTTTCAGACTATAGACATAACTTTCGGAATCAACTTGAGGAAATTTCACACGCTCGATAAAACTGAAAATCTTAAAATCGTCACTAACGCAAACTCGTGACAGTATATTTTGCGAGGCACTTTCTCTCTCGCTACCCGTTTATAAACCCGGGTGGCCGGGTTGTACAGGACAAACTCTTCTAGTCGATAAAAACAGACCACGCCATTGCATATACCCATAATCCTAGGAACATAAAATTCGTTACGATTTTTATAGCGAAACGGCTCAATGAGCTTTATGAGTTCGGGATCAATACCAAGAGGAACAACGGGACGTTGAGGGTGGTTGACATCGAACAATGCGAGGAAGGCCGACTTACCCGAATAGAGGAGAGTTACGTTAGAGTTAGAATGACTTGGAAACGGACTTAAATCGAACTAGAGTCATAACCGGTAACCAGGATAAGATCTCCATGATAACAACTTCTGGTAGGGACCTACTACATGTTTTGAAACGATGATGATTCTTGTTTAACAAACCTAATAATAGATTAAGCTTGTTTAACAAACCTAATAATAGATTAAGTATCATCGATTATAGATGGGATAGAATTGTATTATTGATAAGTTATTCACTCATACCATATAATATATATCACTTATATAAGAAAATCACACCCCAACTTAACGAAACTAGATAATCTATTATCCTATAAGAAAATCACACCCCAACTTAACGAAACTAGATAATCTATTATCCTATACTATAAGATATTTTCATAATAGCTAATATATTACAGGGCGTCTCCGAGATTTCGGGGGCCCTCTGCGAGATTTTAAAAGTCGGCCCCATTACTTTATAAATTACTTTGTATACTTATAAAAATTATAGTTTGAAATTATTGTTAATCCGTTTTTTTATAAATTATTTAGAATTTTTTTTTTTTTTTTTTTTTTTTAAAGTAATCCCAACGAGGATTACAGATTCATATTATCATCAATAGAAATCAAATTGGAAATACACGAGGGCATCGAGTTTAGCGTAAAACGGGTTATCGATCCTAATGGCATGACGTGAGCAAGCTCATGCGCATCCCGATTGTTTTTCCTACTAATATGAAACCAAGAAACATGCTCTAAATTTTCACAGCAACACAAAATATCGTTAAGGCACGCGTGAAAATCCGATCGACCATTACTGCGCCTCTGAAGTTCATCAATAACCTCTTTGCAGTCACTCCCAATTGCCACACGTTTCTGTCCACAACGAATCGCTTCGCGAACGCTCGAAAATACTGCCTCCGCTTCAGCCATTCTTGGTGACATTTCGCCCCTTCTCCGTTCAGCCATCCCCCAAAGCAATCTCCCATCTGGCCCTCTGCACACCACACCAATTCCCAGTCCGTTTCCATCCTTCACCCCGGCATCCACTTTGATAATAGCTACCCTGTCTCTCCGAAAGTTCACCATTCTTCTCACCATATCTCGTATAATAATCCCTGGACTAGCCTCCTTTTCCTTGCTCGGCTCTCCTGTACTTTCATTAAATTCTCTCATTATATCCCTCACTCTCTTGGTAACTCTCGACCCCAGCACCTTCACACCTTCAAAGACCCATTTATTTCTTTCTTCCCAAATGGCCCAACACCCAAACATAAACAACTCCCTCTCTTTACATTCGAGATCTCGCCAAAACTCCTCAATCCAATCTCTGATATGTGTTTGTAATATCCCCTTCCTACCCGGTAAGGCCAGAACCTCCCAAACATTTTCTGTCCACCCACATCCCTTAATTAGGTGTAGGCTTGATTCAGGCTTATTGTGACATACTGGACAAAAATAAGTAACAGCATTGGTACGCTTCGCAATATTCAATTTCGTAGCCAATGCATCATTGCATAATTGCCAGAAAAAAGTTTTCACCCTGGGAAGCACTTGGGCACTCCATATTTGGTTCCATAGCGTTTTTTCTTTCGCACGCTCGGAATGGCTGTCCTCCACACCAAAGTCCCCGCTAAGAGCTAGACTTAACCGAATAACAACCGTCTTTCTCAAGCTCCCAACTCCAACTGTCCTCAGTCTTCGAGAAAGGAATCCTCATATTCATGATTCTCTCTTGTTCAAATGGTAGGAAGAGCTTGCGGATTTTAACAGTATTCCATCCCTGACCATTAGCAGTAAATAGGTCCGCTACCAACATGTCGAGAGGAGCATTACCACGGGGAGAAATAATGCGTCTCGATTGAGTCCCTGCCACCCATGGATCGCGCCATACATACGTACTTAGCCCATTACTAGCCTGCCTCCGAATTCCTTTATGTAGCACTGACCGAGCCTCTACGAATCCGCGCCAAGTATAACTTGGGTTCAACCCCAATTTAGCTTTCATAAACGAACTATTCGGGAAGTATTTACCTCCCATCACACGCGCCATGAGACTCGTCCGGTTAGTGAGCAGCCTCCAAGATTGTTTCCCCAATAATGCTAGATTGAAAATATGGAAGTCCCGAAACCCAAGTCCACCCAAACTGCGAGGTTGGCAAAGTCGCCTCCACGCTACCCAAGGAATTTTACGTTTTCCATTTTCCGCACCCCACCAAAAACGGGAGACAAGTGAACGTAGTTCATTACAAAAGGCCTGAGGGAATCTGAAGACACTCATAGCATACGTAGGTATCGATTGGGCTACAGCCTTTATCAAAATTTCCCTACCCGTCTTCGAAAAAAGATTCCCCCTCCATTCTTGCAGTTTCTTACACAGTTTGTCACGCACTATTTTAGTGATAACGGACTTCGAGTGCCCTACCACCGTAGGGAGTCCCAAATATTTATCATGCTCTTCCACCTCTCGGACTCCCAAGCAAGCAACCACCCTTCTCCTTTTCTCAAGTGTAGTACCTCTACTAAAAGAAACAGATGTTTTATTGTAATTAACCAATTGACCAGAGGCTTTTTCATACTTAGATAGCAAAGATTTAACATGATTTGCCTCATTTACAGTAGCTTTCACAAATAAAATACTATCGTCCGCAAATAAAAGATGTGCTACCATGGGAGCACTTTGAGCAACTCGGATACCTCGTATAGAACCATCTTCCATAGCTTTCCTCATCATACCCGACATCACCTCCGCACACAAAATAAAGAGGTAAGGTGACAATGGATCGCCTTGTCGAATTCCGCGACTAGGCCTAAATTCAGTCGATGGCTGTCCATTAATCATAATAGAAAAAGAGACCGTCGAAACACACATCATAACCCGGTCAACCCATAGCCTAGCAAACCCCATTCGGTGTAATACCCTTTCGAGGAAAGACCATTCAATCCGATCATAGGCTTTCGCCATGTCTAGTTTAAGAGCCATATGTCCAGTTGCACCCCTCTCATTTTTCATGTGATGGAAAAGCTCAAAAGCAACAATAATGTTATCAGTTATCAACCTTCCCGGTGTAAAAGCTGACTGATTTTCGGAAACAATATCTCCAAGGAAACGTTTAAGCCGATTAGCAAGAACTTTAGAGACTAGTTTATAAATAACGTTGCAGAGACTAATGGGTCTAAAATCCACAAGCTTATCTGGTGCCTTCTTTTTCGGGATTAAGACAATAAGTGTTTTGTTAAAATCATCCGGAAGTGGTTCCCCTCGTAATATATTCAAGACTGTCTTAATAACACTAGGCCCAACAATATGCCAGTACGTTTGATAAAAGAGAACATTCATACCGTCAATTCCCGGAGCCTTAATAGGGTGCATTTGATTAAGAGCTTCAATAACCTCATCAGCACAATAGTCACTGCGTAAGATCTCATTCATACATGGAGACACCCTTCCTGCTATAACCTCCAATATGTCCTCCGAAATCCCTGGATTATTAGAAGTAAAAAGACCTTCGAAATAGTCGACAGCCACTTTCGAAATCGCTTCCGTACCTTCATGTACCCTACCGTCCTCATTAACAATACGAGCAATTGAATTCTTTTTTTTACGCTGACAAGCTCTCCTATGAAAATATTTGGTATTCCGATCTCCTTCCTTTAGCCAAAGTGCTCTCGAACGTTGACGCCAAAAGATTTCCTCCTGCTTCAATAACCTCGCAATATCTTTAATTACCAACTTCCTCTCTTGCACAGCCCCACGTGATCTACTACCTTCATTAAGACGCTTCAATCTCGCTCTTTTTTGTCTTAAATCTCTGTTAATTTTGCCAATGTTTGTTCCCTTCCAATTTTGCAAAGCCTGTGAGCACAAGTAGAGACTCATTAATACATCAGTATTGGCTCCACCCCACGCTGTTTTTATGGCTTCCTCACACCCATCCTCTCCTACCCAAACTTGCTCAAAGCGAAATAATTTTTTTCGTGTCCCTTCCTCTCCATCTCCCCTATCCGAATTATTTAGAATTTTATTAGTTAAACTAAAAAAACTCTTTAATATAAAGTAAGTTCGATTTATTTTCCAGGACTAACATTTAAAAGTAGCAAAATAAAGAAACTTATGAAAGATATTTTTAATGACAGATTTTCTAAAATATTGGTGAAATTATCTCATTATTCTCATATTTACCATAATAACATAATAAATGAAATAATGTTGAAAATCTTTCCTTATTTAATTAAAAGTTGAAAAATAATATAAAATGTGACTATGGAGAATCGGACCTGTGTCACCTTGACACAAGTCCAATAGCCACGCCATTGAGACAAATTGATTTCTATGTTATATTATTGCACCAAAAATATAACATATGTGTTTTCTTATCTATTGGGCCCTCGAAAATTTGGGTCCCTTGCGGCCGCACGGCCCGCACATGCTAAGGGCCGGCCCTATAAATTATTCTAATAGATACGTCGATAATATCTCAACATTGCCGGCTCTAAACCCAATCTCCAATCTCCTAATGTATTGTTTTGCAAAACTAAAATAAGCTGTAATTAAGCCAAAAAGAACGTTGTCCTAATTATTATCTTGTTAGAGTCATTTAAGAGATGTATTAAGTTTGTTTAGGAGTCAATAAGTTGTTATCCTAATGGACATTCGTGTCCAACTAGTGGGTTGAAAGTCGGTGACTTCAATTTATCTTACTCATTCGAAAGGGATGAGATAGGTCGGTCCTATCCGAGAGGATCAATCTAGTTTCTTTACCTTATTAAAAAAATAAAAAATAATAAGTAAACAAAAATAAACCTTTTAATACTGTCTCGGAATAAATAACTCGACCCAAAAACCGACCAAGACACAAATGGAACACCCCTAAGAAAGAACATGGCCTAAGTGTAGTCTGGATACGAACCGAGAAAGCATATGATATTGAAAAACCCTAAACCCATTAACCCAAAGTCCATGGCCCAAACCCCAAAATATCACCAAGAGTTCCACACTTCCCAGTTCCCACCCACACTCTTCCTATAAAATTAGAGCATCCTCTTTATGAAAAACCCTACCCTTCGCTGCCTCCATTTCTCATACTTCTCTCTCTTACATTTGTTCTGTTGATTTGAAATCTTCTGATTTATTTTGTTTTCGATCGGTTTTGTTTCAGATCTGATACTTTTTATTCAAAACTCTTAATTGAATGATTTTATATTCAATTTGTTTATAATATTTCACGATTATTTACTTTTGATTCAAGTTTTTGTGAATTTCAATTCGTCGAATAATTGTTTTAGGCTTCATTTACTGGTTTTTGTGGATTTCAATTCCCTCTGACTCGTTCCCTTGAAGCAATATTTCTTGTGCTGTTTTAGTATTATTTTCTTAGTTTATTGGATTTAATCAGTAATTTAAGAATATTAGAGCAGCTAAATTCATAATTTAATTATTAATATTAATTAATGTTATAATAAGAGCAGTGATGAACAAATTTATACATTACAGACCTGTAATGATATGCGGATATGATCGCAACTTATGAACATCTAAGGGGCTGAGCTCTTTTAATTTTTACCTTCATTTATTTGCCTATATTTTTGAAAAGTAAATAATTTTCGATAATATAATTATTTCTATGGGCACACTTAAATGGCCAAACGATGCCGTTTTATTGATTGGGCTTTGTTTTTATAGGTGTGACCCTAAATTAAATTTTGGTTATCCTCGCTATCCTGTTGTGGGTTTTTAATATTGCAATTGGACGTTGGATAACTATATTTTAATTTTTTTGCATATTCTCACTAATTTTAACTCTTAAATTGAAGACGGGTTAAATAGATTAGAGAAACGTTGTGTTAATCTGTAATTCACTTTTTATAAAAAGCATGGACTTGATATGAAATATATCTGAAAGCAAAAATGCGGTACCGGTTTTTGTCTCATTACATTAGCGTCATTACATTAGCGTCATTACATTAGCGAGGGACGGTTTTGTGTACATTAGCGAGAGATGACCTCTCACAATTACTACTGTAATTGGTTTAGTTGAGTTTTCTATAGGAGATTAGGAGCAATGTAGAACAATAAGGTCATTTTCATTGGACTTGGGCCCTGTCCTACTGTAATTGGTTTATTTTTAAGACCATGGATTCGTTGTCGATTGTGATACTTATTGTGATTTGTGAAGGTCGTTTGGGAGGTCGATTCGAGTTAATTGTAATTAAGAAATCAATTAGAATCAAATCAAGTCGATTTGAGTCACAAATCGACCCAATTTGTGGTAAATTGACTCACCAATCGACCTCATACGTGGCACATTTTAATTGGTTCCAACCATTTAAGAAAAAGAAAAAATAAAAATAAAAAGCTAAAAAAGTGAAAAAAAAAAAAAAAAAAAAAAACTAAAAAAGTGGTTGTTTGGGAATGGTCTTACTAAAAATTATTAGTAACCACTTATTATTTAGCGTATTTTACAAACTACCACCGCATATCTGAGTATATATTTAAATTCACACCGTATTAAACTTCTCAACTTATTTTCACTTATTTTTTAACTCGATAATTAACAAAATTAACAAATAACTTAATTAACTAGATGGTTGAAGCCTTCCCCCGAATCGCCTAATCAGCAGTCATCCCAGACTTTTCACTTTGTCTTAACAAAAGCACCTTTTATATTGGCAGAGTACCTTTGATTGTAACAGACAAATCAGGGTGATTTTCGACGCTTCATTCACGCATGAACCTGTGCGGTACCTTTGCTAATGAGGAGTCAAAGAAGAATCAAGGGATATTGGTGCTGATCCAGAGGGTTCAATTCACCGCTAGCTACAAAGAAGGGTACAAAGATGGTCCAATCAAAGGAAAATTAGCTGCATACGATGTAGGCCTTAAACACGGGTTTCAATCCGATGAAGAAATCGGGTTTTATCGGGATTTAGTTGATATCTGGACTGCTTGATGAGCTGATTCAAGGGAGGGACATGATGGACATTTGAAGGTGGGAGATGAAGATTGGGGAGGCATTGATTTATGTTGGTCAAAAAAGTTGAACTTGCAAATGAGGTTTAAGAGTGATTTGGAGGGTTAATTAAGTTAATTTGTTAAATTTGTTAGTAATCGAGTCGGAAAATAAGTGAAAAAAGTTTGGGAGTGAAATACGTGAGTTTGGATATATACACACGCTATATGCCTATATGGTAGGTGGTATTTTGTAATAAATGAAATATAAGGTGGTAGTTTGTAAAATACGTTAGATAGTTGGTGGTTATTAATAACTTTGAACAAATGTATGTATATAAAGCGGAAAATATTTTATATTACTTTGTGTTTTGGACTATTTTTCTGCTATCTCTTGAATGATAATAACAATAATATTAATTATTAATTTTTTATTTTTTTTGAAGAGATAATTATTATTAAATTAAGTTAATTAAGTTCGGATTCTACAAACATACTTCCTCCATTTTTATCCAAATACCATATTTGTTTTTTGTACACTATTCACCAATCAACTTTCAATCTCAATTTTCTCTCAATACGTAAGAAAAAATATATTCATGTGGGGTCTTGTTTAATTCGTCTTTACGAGTACATTGAAAATATATAACTTTTATAATTTTTACAAATACGTAGTTAAAGATATGAAACACGCAAAACTTGCGTTGGTAAACGTGATAAAGCAAATAGGGTATTTGGATAAAAATGGAGGAAGTATTATATTAGCATATTAGAAAGAGAAAAAAATTGTTTTATTAACCCTTTCGGTTAAATACTAACCTCCCTTTTATATACATAGTATTTAATAATTAATCTTTTCATGTCCTTATTTGTGGTATTAAAAGGACATCTAAATCACAATTACCAAACAACTCTAAATTGATTTTGCTAAATAAATCTGCTAATTAAATTTTCTAAATTATTCTGTTAGTCAAATCTGCTTCATAAATTTACTTTTGTTAATATTAATCCGTTGTTTAACAAACGGAAACCTAGTCTATTAAATGTTAGATTTATATTTAAACTTTTGATTGAAAATATCATTTGTTAGATTTTAAGGGAATGATTTAAATAAAAGTTCACAAATATAATTTGAAATGAAAATGTATGATTTTACTCTACTTCATTTTAGAGTTTGAGTGCGCGCAAACATTGTTAACAAGTGATTACTTTAAGTTGAAAACAAACACGTGAATTTTATATTATTTTCTATAGAAATTTTATCCACTCGTCGTCGAGATAAAGAACAATAATTAGATAGATTTTGATTAAAAAAATGGATTTCTAAGCAATATAAATGAATTCTAAGCAATCTAAATGAAATTAAATGGAGAGAAGAGTCCTATGTTTTTTCGACTTTCGACAAATAAATACAGAGTAATAATACATTTGGTGTATAATTTTATTTACGATGAAATTCTATTAAATATTAATACTAATTATATAGTTTGTCTTGCTTATAACCGTAGACGAAGTTCGAATGGAAAGTGTGAAGGGGACAAAAAGTATATTAATCCTATAATTGTAGAAAATAATGAACATAATAAGTACGGCGAAAAAAATGAACATAATAAATACGTAAAAATTTTCAATAGAGGAGATTGAACCCTTGCCTCGATGTAATTTGTAATAACCAACTCTCCTACTTCTTTAAAAATGTCTTCTTAATTATACACATTATACCTTATTCTAGTCCGGGTCATGTCCCTGAGGGCCCAATAAAGGAGATTAAACCCTTACCTCGATTTAATTTATCATCATATATCTTCATATCATCATAATCATAAATCATCATAAGTTATATTAAAGCAAACACCGGTCTCCTCATCCGTTACACGTTATTCAATTGTCATGTGTCACCCTCAATTAAAAAAACATAAATAATTTACAAGTAATTCAGCCATAAATTAATTATTTTTGATATTATGGAAATATTTCCAGTACATTAATTATGCTATATATTAATTATGGGAAAAAAATAATTTAAAACCTAAAAATGAGCAAATTCAAAAATTTAATTGAAAAACGATGAAAAAAAATATCACGTATTTACAATAAATTTAATTCAGTATATAATTTTTCTATTTTATAATATTCCGTATATAATTCAGATTAAAAAAATATTGAAAATAAAAAGATATACAATTTAGGTAGTTATGATTATAATTAATTTTTATTTAACATCCTTACACGTGGTGTATGGATAAGTGGATTGTTGTTGTCACGTGACAATCAAATAGGCTTTTGATATCTGCTTTAATATAATATATGATTATCGTATCATTTTAAAAAATATTCTCAAATATTGCAATATTTGTAGACAAAATCTGACTATATCTTTATATTCCGTTTATAAGCATTTAGTAACACCGTATATACAATAACACAAGTTGATTGAACAGTTTACAAACAATTTATCAAATGCACCGTTCATGCAACAGATAAAATTCTGTATATAATTTTCTTATTTTATAATATTTCATATAATTCAGATTAAAATTGAAAATAAAAAGATATACAAAATTGTTATAGAATTATGATATGAATTATATACGAGGATGCATCTTAGATTGTTAGTGGATTACAGAAAGAGAAAGTCGATTTGTTAGTGGATTACAGAAAGAGAAAGTCGATTTTTATGGATAATGTGTTCTATTTTTTAATCTAAAGGGTTGTTTGATTACCTAATATAAAACGCATGAATTGCAATTCATGTGATTTGTAAAATTGATGAGTTGTTTGTTTGTCCAAAATCACATGAATTCAAGTTCCACATGAACTCTAATTCTCTCATAATGGGGAAGTTGTTTACCTAAATGGGGGAAACTATCTACCTAGCAATCTAGCACCCCCTAGGTAAGTGTGAATTTTTATGAAATTTAGTTCTCACATCCCTACCAAACACTTTATTTCTATTTCATGTGAATTGCAAAATCATATGACCTAGGTTATAACCCGTGAATTTCACGACTCTGCTTTTAGTATTTTAGATTAATATATTTAATAATATAAAGATCAATAAATTAATTATTTTAGAACTTTATTAATATGAAATCAATATGGTTAATAAAATAAAGATAAAAAAATTAATTATTTTAAAACTTTAATAATATGAAATATAAACAGATTAATTATTTACGGATAAATTTATTTCGAATGATTTATCACACATGTCGGTTTACCTGAGTTGTCATATATTTTGTTAATTAAGTTGTTACCCATTTTACCATTTCTACATATGTAAAATAATTTTACAATTAAGTTGTATATTAGATATCCTACATTAAAACGAAAACGTAAATAATCTGTTGAAATTTAAGTAGTAAATGTATAGTTGAGTTGAAAACGTAAATTTGCTTAAATTTAGTAATGATGTTTTATATTAAACATCATTTCCTACGTGCAATTGTCTTACATTAAGACAACATAATTTTATTAAACAACCACCCATTTAATATATTAAATAAATATTATTCGTATAAAAATTAATTGGTGTTATTTAAAAAATTGTGTTACGCTATAGTTGTTGCATTGTTATCCTAAAGAATATATATGGATATAAAATTATAAATCAAAACATATATCATATATTTTACAGGAAAAAAAATATAATATGATTGAAGATATGATTGGTTTGAAGATATTATTGCTAAGAATATTATATTAACATTCTGTAATTTTAAATATTATGGAATTATAAAATATTCCATAATTCCACAATATTTGGCTACTGCAAATTTGATTTGATTCTATTCCATAATATTTCTATTTTTAAAATTATTGCTTATAGTTAGCCTTCAGTTTAGGAAGCTCCATTATTTTCGCATAATTACATTCCATAGTTAGCTTGTTATATTTTTTTTTTTTTGAAATTTTTTAGTAGCTTTAATTTTCCGCCACATCATATTTTGGAAAATTTCTACGATGCCTCAGCGATGTGGCTATTGCATTAGTAAAATATATGATTCTTACTTCCTTGGCACTTCAACTCCTCTAACGAACCGAACAACCCCTAAGTTTTTTTGTGATTCATTCGGAAACTCGGCCCATCTACAAGGTACTATATTATTACGAGTTATATATCATTATAAGTATATGGATCAATAAAATGACTTTTCAATATATTCATATAAAATCTACTAATAATTTAAGGTCACAACTATACTTCAATTATAAATATTTAAAATATACTTTTATTAGCAAATTTCATCGCCACTCGTGCAGTGCACGAGTTCAAAAATTGGTTTACATCATGGAGCACCGGTTACGGTTCAAATTTGAAAATATCGGATTTCCAAAAGGCATAAATTGCATATTCTTCTGTGATATTCGTTATAAAATTGTCTTCAAAGCAACAATTTCAAGGAAGATATTCAGATTTTTTTTTATATTACTCCGCCAACGACCGAACATGAAATCTGGTAATATACGTATAAGTTTATAATGGACTAAATCCATACCAATTGTTTGTTTAACAAATTTCGGGGGTTTCATACCTATATCTCAAGTAACATTTTGTAAATAAAACATTTTATATATTTATTATATTAAATTTTTATTTTTATAATTTTATATGTTAAAATTATTATTTATAATATTAAATTTTGTTTTTTAACGTTAACTTAGTTTCAAAACTACAATGAGCGTAATTAATTCATTTTTGCAAAAATATGATTCATTTTAACTCCCAAATTCTTACAACCACTAAGAGCAATAACAATAAAAGTTTTTATTCTTGAGTTTGTCAATAAGAACTTCAAAAATAAAGTTTTTCCATTGTGGATCATATTGCGTTTGTCAAAATAAGAACTTGGTTTTTGTTTTAGAACCAAGTTCTTTGTTGGTTTCAAGAAAAAAAAAGTTTATGAAGATGAGATAAGATAATTAATAGTGGATCTTAATCAAGAATTAAATAAAGTTATTCTATCTATCTATAAAATATAATTAAAAGGCTGCCCTAAAATGACTAATAAACGGCACGTAGATAAAGCCACTTAGGATCCAAGAATGACACGTAAACTCGTTGCCACGTAATTGTCTTACTTTATAGATTTAATTCAATTTTCTATAAGGCCGTGTTTGGAAACACGAAATTGATTTCATTTTGACGATTCCAATTGTAGAAATCCAAATGTTTGAATTCAATTCGAAATCTAATTCCAAAACTTCGTTTGGGAAACCCATGGAATTGGAATTGGAATTGGACGAGACGGATATTGGTCGGAGTGATAGAGAAAATTTTATGTGTGAAAAATAAACATTTTCACGAAAAATATTCGCAATCGCCAAAAATGGCAAATATTAAAATATTACGATTAAACTTGGATATAAAAAAATGTAAATAGTGATGGAATTGAAATAACTACTATATTGTAGGGATTTGAGATGCTCAAATTTTAACTAGGTTGGAATTGGTAAGCAATTGAGTCTAATTCCAATTCCGAATTCTAAAGGTTCCCAGACACTTGAAATGTTTCAATTACAAAATCCAATTCCAATTCCATGTTGCCAAACATACTCTTGAATTTAATTTATGTAACTCTACTCTACAGATTTACATGAAAATTTCATAATTTATAATTAATATTGACGTTTTAATTGAATTTTTGTAATAAAACATGTAAATAAATGTCATAATTTATAATTAAAATCGACATGTTAATTGAAATTTTTGTACTAAAACATGTTAATAAATTACTTAACACCCACAATTTTTATTAACACTTTCTCCTATCCAATTCATTGTTTAATTAAATATCCTAATAAATTGACTAAAATTCTTCATAATACTTCACCCACCAAATTAATTAAAATTAATTTCTGTTTAGTTAAATTTTGTAATATAAGATGTTAAAAATTTGATTAGATTTTTTATACTACACAATATCCATAATTTTCATCAATATTTTTCCCTATATAATTCACCTCTTAAATTGCTCAACAATCAATTATCTAATTTAATAATACCAAAAAATAGATTAAAAATAAAATTAAGATATATGAGTCTATGGTTGTAGAATGACTATAAAACCCCTATAGTTTCTATTCAAAATATTTATTTAAAATCTATTGCTCGTTTGTCTATGATTTTCTAAGATGTGTATTATGTTTTACGGTTATATTTGTTTATTTGATTATATTGAATAAATTGAGTATTATTGTTGTTATCTACGATAAATAATATTTTAATGTGTTTTGTTATTGTTTTTATAAATTATTTCATTTATATTTGAATTCATATTTTCCATTTGGCTTAATTTTAATGATTTACATGTGACAATATTTTGATTTGTTTGTCAAGTTTTTGCCATATTGATGTTTTACCTTTTGGTCAATATTTTTTATATGAACTTTAAAGTATCATGAAATATTGAAATGTATGAGAATGCAAATAAGACAAAACATCACATTGATCATCTAAGGAGGGAAAAAATACAAAAGGCATGTAACTAAGCTAAAATTTATACAATATAATTAAAAGGGTAATTAAAACATTTAATTTTAATTCACATGTCATTTTTATTATAGTGATTAATACTAATTCATGTTATTCATCTATGCATTTAAAAATTATCTATCTCCAAAACTGTCACATGTTTATAAGTAACGAAAAAATAAAAATAAAACAAAATTGTAGTTGCAATCACAAAAAACTAACATAAACTCTTTATTTTCCTCTCATAAATTTAGTTATTAATCTATTTATTTATTGTAGTAATAGTAATAACAGTAACAAAGCAAATATTTCCCATTTCATTTCTCATTACACCCTATTCATGTCTATATTAGACTTCATAATACTGAGAAAAATTAATAACTCTATAATCTATCTATAAATTTAATTAAAAGCAAGTCAAAGTATCTAGCATAATCTATATGTCATATTTAATTACATAAGATAATATCTTAAATCACTGTTGTATAAAGTGGATTTTGTAAATAAAAAATAAATAAATTATAATTATTAGTAATCAAGCAAACTTGATACATTTCATTTCTCCTTACTCCATATTTATGTTTATATTAATTTCATAATAATGAAAGAAATGATGCTCAAAAGTCAAATGTCAAACCATGACTCATATTTATACTTATATTAAATTTGATAATTAAAAATAAAAAAATGATGCTCAAAAGTGATAAAAACATCTCAATGTTTATATATTTTTCTTGGAAGACAAAATTTATAAATGAAAATTTTTCCCATCCTTATTGTTAGTAGAACTAAATGTGTCATTAATTTTCTATTGTTTTATTCAAATCAACGTAAATGCATTAAGGTTTTAGAATATTAGCTAATTTATTTCTCTTTGAGTGTAATTCCATTGGTGTGAAGTGTTCATCATATTTTTCAACTCCATTGTATATGTTGGGTTTATGCCTTGAATCTGTTAGTTGCCACTTCGAACGACTATGTAAGAGTCGTGCATGCATGACAAGTGTCTTGTTGTAAGAGTCGTGCATGCGTGACAAGTGTCTTGTTGTAAGAGCCGTGCATGCGTGACAAGTGTCTGAAAACTTTTGCATGTGTGACTTGTGTCACTCATGCATGAGCACCAAGTGTCACTCATGCATGAACCCTTTTGCATGATCAACAAGTGTCACTCATGCATGAGCACTCTTTTGCATGGCCAACAAGTGTCCACATTTGAGCCTTCCCATCCACTATAAATAGTGGATGTTGTAGTATCTTTCACATCATCACATTATCACAACAAAATCACAACTAGTGTGATCAATCTGTCATCACAACTTGAAATCAATTTGTGATCTGAATAACTTATGTAATCTGTAAAATTCCTCACAGTAATAAAACTCTCTCCCTTCTACCCTGTGGACGTAGCTAACACACCGTTAGTGAACCACGTAAATCTGTGTGTATCGATCTTTATTGTTTGTTTTTATCTTTCTCTGTGCTTCCGCTATAACAAACTGGTATCAGAGCCTTCGGGTTCTTGAATCAGAAAGATGTCGGCGATGAACATAAAGATCGATCGTTTTACTGGGAGAAATAGTTTCAGTTTGTGGCAGATCAAGATGCGGGCTCTGTTAAAGCAACAAGGGTTATGGACGCCGCTTCAAAAGAAGCAGGAAGGCGCAACCGCCGTTGCAGTCACCGCTGAGATGGCCAGTCTGGAGGAAAAGGCACATTCAACAATTATGTTGTGTCTTGCTGATGATATTATTACTGAAGTTGCGGAGGAAGATACCGCCGCAGGTCTGTGGGCAAAGCTTGAGAGTCTTTATATGACAAAGTCTTTGACCAATAAGTTGCTTCTAAAGCAACGTCTGTTCAGTCTGAGAATGCATGAAGGTATGCCTCTCCGGGATCATCTAGATCAGTTAAACACAATTTTACTAGAACTGCGTAATATTGATGTTAAGGTAGAAGATGAGGATGCCGCATTAATTCTGCTAGTTTCTTTACCACTATCGTATGAGAATTTCGTACAGTCTTTTATTGTGGGTAAAGATACCGTGACTCTAGAAGAGGTTAGATCGTCTCTTCATACTAGAGAACTGCGCCATAAGGCGGCTGGTACAGTCACAGATAATCAGGCCGCAGGGTTAGTAGCTAACGGGGGTTATGGACAGGGAAAATCTGGGAAGAAAAAGCATAAGAAGCCGTCTTATGTTGGTTCTTCTAATTCTGCTGGTACCTCTGGTACATCTGGTTCTAAGGGTCCTAAACCTAATGATGTCTGTAATTACTGTAAAGGAAAGGGGCATTGGAAATTCACGTGTCCCAATAAAGATAAACAGAATGTATCTGCTACTGCTGGTGTAGCTAATGTAGATTCCGAGGAAGATGATTATGCTCTGGTTAGTAATAAGGTCACGAATCACACTAATGTGTGGATCTTAGATTCTGGAGCATCTTACCATATATGTCCACGCAGAGAGTGGTTTACAACTTATGAACAGATAGATGGAGGCAATATTTCTATGGCCAACAGTGCTGTTTGCAGAATAGTTGGAATTGGCTCAGTCAAGATAAGGACACATGATGGTAGATTCTGCACATTGAACGAAGTTAGGCATGTTCCACTGATGACGAAGAATCTGATTTCCTTAAGTACTCTTGATCAGAAGGGTTTCAGTTTTCAAGGTGAAGGTGGAGTTCTGAACGTCTGCAAAGGTTCAAATGTGATTCTGAGAGGTATCAAGCATGGTACTTTATATTATCTTCAGGGATCGACACTGTCAAATTCTGTTTCAGTTGCATCCTCAGATGTTGATAAAAAGGATATGACTAGGCTATGGCATATGAGGCTTGGTCATATGAGTGAAAGGGGGATGCAGACTCTGTCAAAAGAAGATCTTCTGTGTGATCACAAGGTCAAGAATCTGGATTTCTGTGAGCATTGTGTATTCAGGAAGCTACATCGCAGCAAGTTTCCTAAAGCAGTGTATAGGACCAAGGGCACACTTGATTACATCCATTCTGATTGTTGAGGTCCTTCTAAGGTGTAATCTTTGGGAGGACACAGATATTTTGTGTCATTTATTGATGATTGATTATTCAAGGAAAACTTGGATTTTTATGATGAAGCACAAATCTGAAGCCTTTACTTATTCAAGCAGTGGAAGGCATTAGTGGAGAATCAAACTGGGAAGAAGATCAAGAGGCTGCGAACTGATAACGGTCTAGAGTTTTGCTGGTCTGAGTTCGATGAATTCTTCAGAAATGAAGGGATTGCTAGACATCGTACAGTCCGAGATACACCTCAGCATAATGGTGTAGTAGAGCGATGAATCAGACACTTCTGGAGAGGGCAAGGTGCATGCTCTCTAATGCTGGACTAACTATAAGATTCTGGGCAGAAGCAGTTAGTACAGCATGCTATCTGATAAATCGGGGACCTCACACGAGTCTGAATCTCAAAACTCCTTTTGAGATGTGGTCTGGTAAGCCTGCTGACTATTCTATTTTAAGGGCTTTTGGTAGTACTGCTTATTATCATGTGAGTGAGGGTAAGCTTGAGCCTCGAGCCAAAATGGGAGTATTCATAGGTTATGGAGATGGTGTCAAGGGATACCACATCTGGTCTCCGTCTGAAGGGAGGGTTATTTTAAGCAGGAATGTCGTTTTTGATGAAAATTCTATGGTTAATCCTACTGTGAAGTCCATTGTTATATCAGATAGTAGTGGTAGTGTTGATAAGCAGGTGGAGCAGAAAGACACTCTTGAAGAGAGTCAACCACAAGAGGAAAGTCAACCACTACAGTCTGAATCTGAATCCGTACCATCAGTTTCTTCAATACCAAATCAGCAGAGTTTGGCCCGTGATCGGTCAATCAGGTCCAATTTTGGTAAACCTCCGAATAGACTGGGTTTTGAAGATATGGTGGGTTATGCACTAGAAGTTACTGAGGAGGTGGATCCTGGCATATCTGAGCCATCCACCTATAAAGAAGCAGTAACATGTTCTGAATCTGCCAAATGGTTTGCTGCTATGGGCAATGAGAAAAGGATTAAGGTGAACAAAGTGGGTACTGCTGATAACCTAGCTGATATGTTCACTAATCCAGTGTCTGATAGCAAGTTCCACCATTGTTTGGACTTGCTAAATATTCGAAGCAATTGATTGCCCAGCTAAGGGCAATTTCTGAGGGGGAAGGGAGTTGAGTTTATGATACCTCTGGCATCTATAGGGATGCATCCGGTACATCTGTCTGGGTTTCTGGTACTTCTGGCATCCATGGGGATGCATCTGGTACATCTGTCTGAGTTTCTGGTACTTCTGGCATCCATGGGGGTGCATCGGTACATTTGTCTGAGTTTCTGGTACTTCTGGCATCCATGGGGGTGCATCAGTACATCTGTCTGTCTGTGAGAGAATTCAAGTCAAGGTGGAGATTTGTTGGGTTTATGCCTTGAATCTGTTAGTTGCCACTTCGAACGACTATGTAAGAGTCGTGCATGCATGACAAGTGTCTTGTTGTAAGAGTCGTGCATGCGTGACAAGTGTCTTGTTGTAAGAGCCGTGCATGCGTGACAAGTGTCTGAAAACTTTTGCATGTGTGACTTGTGTCACTCATGCATGAGCACCAAGTGTCACTCATGCATGAACCCTTTTGCATGATCAACAAGTGTCACTCATGCATGAGCACCCTTTTGCATGGCGAACAAGTGTCCACATTTGAGCCTTCCCATCCACTATAAATAGTGGATGTTGTAGTATCTTTCACATCATCACATTATCACAACAAAATCACAACTAGTGTGATCAATCTGTCATCACAACTTGAAATCAATTTGTGATCTGAATAACTTCTGTAATCTGTAAAATTCCTCACAGTAATAAAACTCTCTCCCTTCTACCCTGTGAACGTAGCTAACACACCGTTAGTGAACCACGTAAATCTGTGTATATCGATCTTTATTGTTTGTTTTTATCTTTCTCTGTGCTTCCGCTATAACAGTATATATTTGTTTTGTTCTCATTTAGGGTCTATAAAGATTTGTGGTGTTGACCTCTTTAAAAGTTAATATAGTTACATCTCTACGACTCTATTCATATCCTTATTTCTTTCTATATTTAAGAGAAAGTTTAAGTTAATAAGGATAATATTATAAAACAAATTCTGAATGCTGGTATCTTGTTATTTTTGTATGATGGTATCTTGTTTTTTGCCCTTTTATGGATGAATAAGAAGACTATAACTTTCTTGCAAAAAAAAAAATATTGTATAAAACAAATTTCATTGTTATGTTGGTTTATTCGCACTATTTACTGAGTTACTTTTTTATAGGGACGATTGATTGGAGAAAGAAGACTATATGGAGAAGTTAAATATATGGATTGCTTAAAAAATTACAGGTTGAAGACTAATTGTAAGATTGACGATATCAACCTGAATGAGTAATACTTTTTTCCAGCTGTGTTTTTTGATTTTGTTTATTTTTTTTCATCATTTTATCTTTGAAAAAATAGCACTCTTGATGCGGGAGACAGTAACCATGACGGTTGTGACGATGGCGTGTTCCTCGCGAATAGGAATCTGATTAACGAAGACACTGTGTTTTGGTCAAGGACTTGCTTCGTGACGTTGTTAGCTTATGATGGACCGTCGACAGTTTAATGCTTGGGATATTAAGGAGTCTGTTTTGTTTATCCCTATCTAGTTATGTGCAATGCTGTATTAATGGGTCTTTACTTGGTTACAGTAATAGTCATATTTAAGTTAATTTAAGTGGGAGTCCTCTCGTTGCCCTTACGGTTTTTCGGAGTTGGCTATTTATAGCCTTGTTTTGTATTTCATTTTCATCCAGTAATGATAATCACAAAAACTTGAGTTTTCTCTTTTGCTTGCTTAGCATTATTTCTGGTTTTTATTCAACGCGCTTTGAATATTAACTCTTTCGATTCTCAATAGGTCTTGAGGTCGAACCTCTTGTCGGGTTATAGGTCTAACTCGGTAATTTTATCGCTTCCGCAACCTTATTCGTATCATTTGTGGTATCAGAGCTTCGGCTCTTGATTTGCCATCTAAATCGAGACGATCCTTTGTTTCTTGGTTTTTATCTATTCTTTAAAAAAAAAAAAAAAAAAAAAAAAAAAAAAAAATGGCAGAATTCGATGACGATTTCTATGACAAACTTCAGGACTTGTTACGGAACAGGCCTACCGGTAGTCGTACCGGTGGTAAGATGAAACAGGACGAGTTCAAACTCAATGAACTCCCTGAATTTACAGGAGGCACGAATCCAGAGGAATATTTGGATTGGGAACGAAAGATAGAACGAATGTTTGATTTCAAGGATTTAAGTGACGAAAAGCTGTGCAAGTTCGCAATTCTGAAATTGGGAAAGGGAGCTTCGTTGTGGTTCGAAGGATTGAAAACCAAACGTGCCAGGGCTGGAAAGGAGAGAGTCACTTCATGGGAGGTTTTGAAAGCCAAACTACGAAGCAGGTATGTGCCACCAAATCATCGGTTAACCACGTACCGTAAAATCTCCGAGTTGAAACAAGGAAAACTAAGTGTGGGGGAGTATATTGATGAATTTGAGAATTTAGTGTTAATGGGAGAACTAGAGGAAATTGAAGAACAAAAAATAGCGAGATTTTTACGTGGGTTAAATACTAATATTGCTAACACTGTCGAATTATACCCTTACTCCGATTTCGACACCCTTTGTGGGCTTTGCTTAAAACTCGAAACCCAGGGCAAAAACAAATTTGGGGGAGGGTCCAACACAGATTATAGTAGGAACAAACCCTGGACTAAATTTGAGTCCCCTCCGAAAACTGAAACCCCTACATCCAGTAATGCTTCGAGCAAACCCCATGTGATAGACACCACGAAATCAGCCAAGGAAACCGCTCTTTCGAAGGTTAGGTGTTTCAAATGTCAGGGATTTGGTCATTATCAAAACGCGTGCCCGAATAAACGTGTAGTGACCATACGAGAGGCAATAAACTTACTAGAGCAGGCTGAAGAAGAGGAGCGGTTGGGAGACGTGTTCAATTTAAGGGAGAGTGAGGATGAGGAGGAAGAAATAGAGGGGTATGAGGCGCCTATTTACGATACTCTTTTAGTGCTCCGATCTTTGCAGGTGCAAAACGAAGCAAAAAATGCGGATCAGCGCGAGCAACTTTTCCATACAAAGTGCCAAGTCGGGGATAAATGGTGCAGCGTAATTATTGACGGAGGTAGCTGTACAAATGTCGCTTCAAGCGAAATGGTTTCTAAACTGGGATTGTCCACCTCGGATCATCCTAGTCCATATTCCTTGCATTGGCTCAATAATGGCAGTAAGGTGAAGGTATCAAAACAGGTGAGAGTTAGTCTAGCAATGGGTTCTTATTTAGACGAGGTCTTGTGCGACGTAATTCCCATGGATGCGTGTCATATTTTATTGGGGCGTCCGTGGCAATTTGATAGGGACGTAACTCATCGAGGCAAAAGTAATGAGTATGAGTTGCGGGATAAGGGCAAAAAAATCGTCCTTAAGCCTATGTCATCTCAGGCTATACAAGCTATGAGTGTCAAGAAAAAGAAGACGGCAGGACTTCTGAAATTAATTGGAGCACTTGAGGTTGAATCTGCCATTGATAGAGGAGAATTAGTGTATTTACTCATAGCCAAGGAAGGTGGAAATTTGTACAATGAAACAGAGGCAGGAAGTTCAATGGACTCCTTACTCCACGAATTTCGAGATATTTTTCCCGAGGAATTACCACCAGGTTTACCTCCCATTCGGGGAATTGAGCACCAAATTGACCTCGTTCCCGGAGCCCCACTGCCTAATAAAGCCGCTTATAGGTGTAATCCGGAGGAGACTAAGGAACTTCAAAGGCAAATCGATGAATTAGTTGAGCGTGGGTTTGTGCGTGAGAGTTTGAGTCCCTGCGCTGTCCCCGTCTTACTAGTCCCTAAAAAAGACGGAACTTGGCGAATGTGTGTCGATTCCAGGGCCGTGAATAACATTACCATCAAGTACCGGTTCCCAATGCCGAGGTTAGACGATATGATTGATGAGCTATACGGTTCCAAGGTTTTTTTCTAAGATCGATTTGCGGAGCGGGTATCACCAGATTCGAATGCGGGAGGGAGACGAGTGGAAGACCGCTTTCAAAACAAAACATGGGTTATATGAATGGACAGTTATGCCTTTCGGTCTCACAAATGCACCTAGTACCTTCATGCGACTTATGAATGAGGTATTGAAATTATTTTTGGGCCAATTTGTGGTGGTTTATCTTGATGATATACTCGTGTACAGTGAGAGCGAAACAGACCATATACTTCACCTGAGAAGCGTGTTTGAAGTCCTAAGGAAGCAGCAGCTTTTTGGCAAAAGGGAAAAATGTTCCTTTTTGGTCAATCAGGTTATTTTTTTGGGGTACGTTGTATCAAGCAAAGGAGTTTCTGTTGATCTTGCTAAAATCGATGCAATTAAGACTTGGCCCGTCCCTTCCAACGTGAGTGAGGTACGTTCTTTTCACGGTCTCGCTTCATTTTATCGACGGTTCATTCGAGATTTTAGTACAATTATGGGGCCTATCACTAATTGTCTAAAAAAAGGTGAATTTAATTGGACCGTAGAGGCTCAAAGAGCATTTGTTGATATTAAGGACCGACTTTGTACCGCACCAATCTTAGCTTTACCCGACTTTTCCCAGCCATTTGAGGTCGAATGTGATGCGAGTGGTGTCGGAATTGGGGCTGTTCTATTACAAGGAAAAAGGCCTATAGCTTATTTCTCGGAAAAATTGGGAGGGGCTCGATTAAATTATTGCACCTACGACAAAGAGTTCTACGCGATCGTTAGAGCCCTCAATCATTGGAGTCATTATTTACGTCCTAACCATTTTATTTTGCATTCGGATCACGAGTCCCTTAAATACATTAATGGGCAACAAAAACTAAGTCCTAGGCATGCAAAATGGGTCGAGTTTTTGCAATCCTTCCACTTCTCCTCGAAGTATAAGGACGGCAAGAGCAATATAGTAGCCGATGCTTTGTCTCGCAGGTACACTTTATTAGCCACTGTCGATACTCGAATTTTGGGTTTCGAGTTGCTGAAAGCACATTATCCTACTGATGTGGATTTTGGTGAAATATTTGCTAAGTGTAAGGCTGGAACGTGTGGTGAATTTCTAGTACAAGATGGTTTTCTTTTCAAAGGAAACCGACTTTGCGTTCCGAAGCATCCAATTCGGGAGTTGTTAATTCGTGAGGCTCATGGCGGGGGACTAGCTAGGCATTTTGGTATAGCTAAGACGGTGGAGATACTTAAGGAGCATTTCTTTTGGCCTAAATTGCTCGGAAACGTAACTAACATTATCACTAAGTGCGTCACTTGCAAAGTTGCTAAAAGCAAATTTCAGCCGGGCCTTTATACTCCATTACCGGTCCCCTTGAGGCCTTGGGAGGACGTTTCCATGGATTTTATCGTTGCATTGCCACGCACTCAAAGGGGTAAGGATGCAATTATGGTTGTGGTTGATCGATTCTCGAAAATGGCACATTTCATTGCTTGTCACAAGACCGACGACGCTTGCAATGTCGCGGACTTATATTATAAAGAAATCGTTCGGCTTCACGGTATTCCCAAGACTATTGTCTCCGATCGTGACTCGAAATTTTTAAGTTACTTTTGGAATACCTTGTGGCGCAAAGTGGGAACCAAACTCTTGTTTAGTACCTCTCATCACCCACAAACGGACGGTCAGACCGAGGTCACAAATCGCACCTTGGGTACTTTGTTACGAGGATTAGTAAGTAAAACACAGCGGGATTGGGATGTGAAACTTGCTCATGCCGAGTTCGCTTACAACCGATCACCAACTTATGCTACGGGTCATTCGCCATTTGAGTTGGTCTATGGGTTAAACCCATACTTGCCCCTGGATCTGATTCCCCTGCCCAAAGGGGAGCTTGTTCATAATAATGCCGATTCGAAGCTAAAAGCAATGATGAAGTTACATCAACAAGTTCGGGATCGTATTGCAGAAATTAATGCCTCTTACCAACGCAAGGTTAATAAGCATCGTAGACCTCGGGTTTTCGCAGAAGGTGACTTGGTTTGGGTTCACTTACGGAAGGAGCGGTTTCCCGGAAAACGAAAAAACAAACTTATGCCTCGGGCCGAGGGCCCTTTCAAGATACTTTCCCGTGTTAATGACAATGCTTACAAAGTCGAGTTACCCGGAGAGGGTGGTGTTCATTCCACTTTTAATGTGGGCGACTTATCCCCATATTTAGACGATGATGGCCTTGACGAATTGAGGACAATTCCTCAAAATGGGGGAGGGGATGATGCGGGAGACAGTAACCATGACGGTTGTGACGATGGCGTGTTCCTCGCGAATAGGAATCTGATTAACGAAGACACTGTGTTTTGGTTAAGGACTTGCTTCGTGACGTTGTTAGCTTATGATGGACCGTCGACAGTTTAATGCGTGGGATATTAAGGAGTCTGTTTTGTTTATCCCTATTTAGTTATGTGCAATGCTGTATTAATGGGTCTTTACTTGGTTACAGTAATAGTCATATTTAAGTTAATTTAAGTGGGAGTCCTCTCGTTGCCCTTACGGTTTTTCGGAGTTGGCTATTTATAGCCTTGTTTTGTATTTCATTTTCATCCAGTAATGATAATCACAAAAACTTGAGTTTTCTCTTTTGCTTGCTTAGCATTATTTCTGGTTTTTATTCAACGCGCTTTGAATATTAACTCTTTCGATTCTCAATAGGTCTTGAGGTCGAACCTCTTGTCGGGTTATAGGTCTAACTCGGTAATTTTATCGCTTCCGCAACCTTATTCGTATCAACTCTGCACATACTTGCGGCCTATTTAGTTCGTCAACTTTTATCTTTATGTTAAGATGTCAATACATGAGGTAATCTTACTATGTGATTTGATATTTTAAAAAGTCTAAATTACTAAAAACATCACACTAAAACAAAATATTTCGTGAAATTCACGGATTATAAAACTAGTTGTGATGTGAAATTCTTAAACTTATTAATTTGTAAAAATAATTTGAAAATAAAAAACTTTTATATAAAATTCTATTATTGTTATTGCTCTAAGACACCAAGAAACACTATCCCTATTTTTTTTAAATTTTTGCTATGCTAAAAGAGGGGACAACATTGTAATAAAGGAATTTAACGCGCTTTATCTTGAGATCTATATACATTGTATTAAGAGGGATGTATATAAGGTATTGAAAAACCCTAAACCCATTAACCCAAAGTCCATGGCCCAAACCCCAAAATATCACCAGGAATTCCACCCAAACTCTTCCTATAAAATGAGAGCATCCTCATTTGTTAGAAACCCTATCCTTCGCTGCCTCCATTTCTCATACATCTCTCTCTTCATTTTCTAGGGTTTCCGTCTAATCTTCTTCAGGTCTATCTCTTTAATCCTTTCATTTCAATTCAATTTAATTAATTTCTCTATTTCTTTTGTTTAATCGTTTGTTTTGATTGTTTGATCGCTTTATTTTGATTCATTGGTGTTTTAATTACGATTTATTGTTCTATTTTTTGTTAAATTTGATTCATATGGAGATATATTGTTAGTCGATTTGTTTATCTACGATTTCTTTTGGTTTCGATTGATTTAGTTTTGTGACTTTCGTCTCAAAAATATGTTTGATAATCGCATGTTTGAATGTTTCAACATCGTCTTGTTTTGATTCATTGATTTTTATTGTTTGATCGTTAAATCAACGATTTTATTTCAGATCTATTAAATTTGATTCAATAATTTTCATTTTAATTTATCTGTAAATTGTTGTTTATATTTTATGATTATTATATATTGAGTATTAATGTTTTAGTCAGCTAACCTTGTACTTGTGATTTAGCTGATTAATCTTACTTAATTAATTGCTTAGCTTTTGCTATTTATAAACATACGTACTCTGTTGTTTTCAATTGATCTCTTTCTCTAGATCTATCACTTTTTATTTGGATTTGTGTTTGATAGAAAATAAATGAGTTTTATTTAAGGTTATTACATATTTGTGTAGTTGAGGTTTACTGTTTAACGATGGAAAAATCTATTCTCAAATTTTTTTCCTTAAAATGTTAAGTTTTTAAAATCCATTTTTGCTGATTATTCTGTTGAATGATATATTTGAGTACTTTCTGTCATGATTCAGTGTTCTGTTGCATGGTTTTTTGCAATGTTGATTCATCTTCTTTCTTGATTTGGAATTGATATAGTCGTATTCAATAACTCATTATTCATCACATGTTTTGTTTACATAATGTTCTGAAATGTATGCTTTATGTTCTCTATTAAGTGATCTTTCCCATGTTTTATTGTTACTTGCGGTAAATAGTAAGTGAATAGGGAACTGTAACCAAATGTCCAAGGCAGGAGTTTACCAAATCTTTTTTATGATTTTTGTTTAATATTCCCTTATCCCTTGTACCCCCATGTACCCTTTTGGTATTAAATTGTAGTCATGGAATGGAAGTTTGTAATGGTTTTTTCTAGAATCATAGATGGTTATGTTAAGTTCTTTTTGCCATCTTCAATCTGAAACAGTGATAGGTTTTGTTGAACTATGTTAAATTTTATACATCTTGTCTCATGAAAGTTGGGTACTTTATGTTGCAAGTTGTCTACAATGGTATTTTTGTGTTTGATGTTTAGTTATTCATCCATGTTTTAAAATGCAGTTGTAACTTCAGTATTGTGATTGACTGATTCTCTTGTTTTTGATTTTCAGCTTTGTAAGAATTCACCATGGGTAAGGAAAAGATTCATATCAGTATTGTCGTCATTGGTCATGTCGACTCAGGCAAATCCACCACCACTGGTCACTTGATCTACAAGCTAGGAGGTATTGACAAGCGTGTTATTGAGAGGTTCGAGAAGGAAGCTGCTGAGATGAACAAGAGGTCCTTCAAGTATGCATGGGTTCTTGACAAACTTAAGGCTGAGCGTGAACGTGGTATTACCATTGATATTGCCTTGTGGAAGTTTGAGACCACCAAGTACTACTGCACAGTCATTGATGCCCCTGGACATCGTGATTTCATCAAGAATATGATTACTGGTACTTCCCAGGCTGATTGTGCTGTCCTCATTATCGATTCCACCACTGGTGGTTTTGAAGCTGGTATCTCTAAGGATGGTCAGACCCGTGAGCATGCACTTCTTGCTTTCACCCTTGGTGTCAAGCAGATGATCTGTTGTCTTAACAAGGTCCATTTTCATTTTCGGCTCGTTGTCTGTTTTATTTTTTCGTCTGTTTGTTATTTCTGTTTACTTGATTCTGATTCTTGGATTTCCTTGTGACAGATGGATGCCACCACTCCTAAGTACTCAAAGTCCCGATACGAGGAAATCGTGAAGGAAGTCAGTTCATACCTGAAGAAGGTCGGCTACAACCCCGACAAAGTCCCATTCGTTCCCATCTCCGGATTCGAGGGTGACAATATGATTGACAGGTCCACCAATCTTGACTGGTACAAGGGACCAACTCTTCTTGAAGCTCTCGACCAAGTGTCAGAGCCCAAGAGGCCATCAGACAAGCCCCTTCGTCTTCCACTTCAGGATGTCTACAAGATTGGTGGTATTGGAACGGTGCCAGTGGGACGTGTTGAGACCGGTATCATCAGACCTGGTATGCTCGTGACTTTTGGCCCAACAGGGTTGACAACTGAGGTCAAGTCAGTTGAGATGCACCACGAGTCCATGCCCGAGGCTCTTCCAGGGGACAATGTTGGATTCAATGTTAAGAATGTTGCAGTCAAGGATCTCAAGCGTGGTTTCGTTGCATCCGACTCAAAGAATGACCCTGCCAAGGAAGCTGCTAACTTCACCTCCCAGGTCATCATCATGAACCACCCTGGCCAGATCGGTAACGGTTATGCTCCAGTCCTCGATTGCCATACCTCCCACATTGCTGTCAAGTTTGCTGAGCTTGTCACCAAGATCGACAGGCGATCAGGTAAGGAGCTTGAGAAGGAGCCCAAGTTCTTGAAGAACGGAGATGCTGGTATGGTTAAGATGATTCCCACCAAGCCCATGGTTGTCGAGACCTTCTCTGAGTACCCACCTCTTGGACGTTTTGCCGTGAGGGACATGAGGCAGACCGTTGCTGTTGGTGTCATCAAGAATGTCGAGAAGAAGGACCCAACCGGAGCCAAGGTTACCAAGGCTGCTCTTAAGAAGAAATGATTCTGTCAAGCCGTTGCATCAACTGGGATGGTTTTCATCAGTAGGACTCGGTGGTCGTGTTGTTTTTGTGTTTTGGTTTTTGTTATTGAACTTTTGTCCTCTACGTCGTCAGGTACCTGTTCTCAGAATTGGGTGCTTGATCGACGATGGGACGTCTTCGTTTGCATTTTACTATGTTGAGTCTAGTATTGGGTTGTCCCAATAACTCTTTTGATGTTTTCGGATTATCAGGCTTATGTCAACTTATTAGAACTTCATTTTGATGATTTATACCGGGTTTGCTTTATTTTTGTTTTCTCTTTTTTGTATTTAGTGTGTTTAATCCGAAAACACTTGATAGTGTTTTGGAATTCTACAGGTATTGAACTATTGATGGAACCTGATCCAATTTTCGTTATTCTCTTCGCCTGTTGGTGATGCAGGAAGAGTTTTGAGAGAACATCGGTATGTCTCACTGAAGTTGATATCTTTTAATTGCCTATATTTTGCCTGTTGGAGTAGTGGCCATAACTTGCCATGTTTTGTCTATCCGTGTCCTTGAACTTGCTATGCAAGTGAAACATGTGATTCTTATTGTTCACACGGTATTGATGTAAATGGTGAAGGTACTACCTTCCGGCAAACCAAGTAGTACTTGAAACAAGTTGATAGTTTGAGACTCGAGATCACAACTAGAACTGCCAAATAATGACACGACTCGAAAAGCTGACACGAAATTAGTAGGTATGGGTTGAGGTTTAATGACCCATTTATATAGGTGGGTTCACTAACACGACACGATATTTAATTGGGTTGGATTTGGGTTTGGGTTGAGCTCTTTAAACACGAATCCGGCACGAATGACTTGTTTACTAAATTAATGCTAATTTTTTTTATCCTCCATATAAATATACTTAAAATTTTCAAATATGCCGACACGAAATTAATGGGTTAGGGTTGAGGCTGGTTGACCTATTTATCTAACTGGGTTAACACGAACACGACACGAAATTTAATTGGGTCGTGTATAGGTTGTAGTTTTTGTGACCTTTTTATATGTGACACGAACCCGCCACGACCCGATCTGTTTGACAGGTCTATTCACAACAAATGAATTCCATGGACCAAATGAATTCCATGGACTTTTTCAGGTAGCTTATCATAATTGTTCGTCTTTTGTCCAAGCTTCAAGGGAGGGGTAAAACCTTGTTATTGACTGAGACGATAGCTTATATTCCCGCCCTTTAAAACCCCCAATCCAATTAACTAACTAGATGAGTATGTAACTCTCTTCTAACCGGTGACTCGATGTATCAAAACACGGGGCTCTAAAAAGCATAAACAATTGAAATGAAGATTGACTTGCAATAAGGGGTTATCAAATTAAGTTCAAATGAAAAGCTGGCCAATTTCTTCTTTCTCCCTCTCTAGATTTAGAAATGAGTTTAGCGTTGCTAAGTAAAATTACAAACCGTCCAATCCCCGGAACCTGTTTCCTCGAGTACCAACCAAGTACTCCAACTAAATACTCCATCCGCTCAAATCTATTCAAATCCACTTTGTATTTTTACTTTTTCACGTTTACTAACGCACTTGTTACGTGATAAATATCTTGCAAAAATTATAAAAGTTAGATATTTTTAATATATTCGTGAAGACAAATAAATAAGATATCATATGAATGTATTTTCCTTTATATATTAGGAGAAAATTGAAATTGAACGTTCACTTGTAATGTAAATAGTGTACATACAAAGTGGATTTGAATGGAGTAGTACAAAGTTACAAGTTTGACACTTTCTTCATTTGCAATTTACTAAAATGATCTCAAGGCCTCTGAAATTAATTTATTTTGTCTATTTGAAACACAAATTTTAAAGTTATCTTAAGGCCCCTCAATATATCTATTTTAAACCATGTCAATTTAACTCCGTAGGTCACTTTTGTACGACTATTATGGTACTATGCTGCGAATTTCAAAAAAGTTTTATCACACATGGATAAACAACCTTTAAAACTAGCTATTTTTTGGCCATTTTTGAACCGGAAAGATTTTTTTTCTTGAATTCTTGTCGTTGGGATCGTTATATTCTATAATAAATACTGGATGCTCGGATTTTTCAAAGACAACATATATTAACATATAAAGCTTATTTTGCATATTTCAAACACGATCAAAAACACGACACGAAATTAACGGGTACGGATCAATGTGTTTCAACCTGTTTACGTAATTGGGTCAACACGAACACGACTCGAATTTATATGGGTCGGGTTAGGGTTGGGGTCTTGCGACACGAACCCGACATGAATAACCCATTAATTTAAAGGAGTTATGATATATCCATTTAAATGGCTTATAATCGAGATTTTGAGTTTGAAATAAGACATGAAGATGGTCTATTTTTGCTATAAATTTTAATTTTGAATGCATTATATTTATATGGGTTAAATGGATTAAAGGGGTTTAATGCGTCGAAAGTGATGTATTAAAACTTAAATGAGTTACACAAGTCGGGTTGGGTTATTGAAAATATAAATGGGTTGAGTTAGGGTTGATGCATGCAACCCGTTTACCTAATTGGGTTGGGTTAGGGTTAGGATTGAGGGGGTCATGACCCATATAATGGTGACACGAACACGAACCCGACACACCCGACTTGTTTGTCATGTCTATGTATAAAACTTATTTTGCATAATTCAAACACGACCTTTAGAGTAATCAAAGGATCTTTAAATGTGTCTTTTTTAAAACTAGTCGATCGGTAGGTATTTGTAGGATTTTTTTTTCTATCGGTTTTTCTACCACGTGTACGATATCGCGTCATGAGTTATGTTATTCGATTTCCTACCCAAAAAATAACTATACATCACTCATACACGATTTTTCGATTTTTAGCCGACACCGGTTTATACCATACCAGCAACCTCAAATGTACTCCGTTATTTATGAAAATTTGTGAACCGGCTTTATCTGACACGAATTATCAGTGCGATTTTCGGACATTTTTGTTCTAGAACCACAAAGGGTTAAAAAACGTGTATTATACACTTCAAAATCAGTCGATCTTGAGGTCGGTGCGGGAATCGTTTCTTTTTTTGCTGGTTTTTCTACCATGTGTCCGATATTGCATAATGAGGTATGTTATTCTATTTCATACCCAAAAACAAAATACATCACTTTTACACGATTACATTTTTTTTAGTCGGAACTGGTTTATAGCATACCGGCAACCCCAAATATACTCGGATATTTTTGAAAATTTGGGTGCTCTCTATATCTGATACGAATAACCATCCGTGCGATTTTCGAACATTTTTTTCGGGACCCCAGACGCCTAAAAAATGTGTATTATACACATCAAAATCAATCGAGAAGTCGTTGCGGGAATCGTTCCTTTTCCTGTTGGTTTTTCTACCACGTGTCCGATATTGCATAATGAGATATGTTATTCGATTTCATACCCAAAAAAACCACTATATATTCGCTTTTACATGGTTATCCGATTTTTAGCCCAAACCAGTTTATAGCATACCAGCAAGCTCAAATGTATTCCGTTATTATTAAAAATATGTGTGCTCGCTTTATTTGACATGAATAACCATCTGTGCGATTTTCGGACATTTTTTGTTCCGGGACCCCAGATCCCTAAAAAACGTGTACACACTTCAAAATTAATCGATCGGGAGGTCATTGCGAGAATCGTTTCTTTTTCTGTCGGTCTTTTACCTCTTGTCCGATATTGCATCATGACGTATGTTATTCGTTGCGAGAATCGTTTCTTTTTCTGTCGGTTTTTTACCTCTTGTCCGTCCGATATTGCATCATAACGTATGTTATTCGATTTCATACCCAATTAACAACTATATATCACTTTTACAAGATTTTCCGTTTGGCCGAAACCGGTTTATAGCATACCGGCAAGATCAAATGTAGTCCGTTATTATTGAAAATTTGTGTACTCGTTTTATCTGACACGAGCAACCATCTCTGCGATTTTCGGACATTTTTGTTCCAGGACCCGAGACGCCTAAAAAACGTGTATTATACACTTCAAAATCAGCCGATGGGAAGGTCGTTGCGGGAATCGTTTCTTTTTCTGTCCGGTTTTTCTAGCACGTGTCCGATATTGCGTCATGAGGTATGTTATTCGATTTCATATCCAAAAAAACAACTATATATCACTTTTATAAGATTATCCGATTTTTACCCGAAACCGGTTTATAGCATACCGGCAAGCTTAAATGTAATCAGTTATTATCGAAAAATTATGTGCTCGCTTTATCTGACATGAATAACCATCTTTGCGATTTTCGGACATTTTTGTTCCGGGATCCCAGACGCTTAAAAAATGGGTATTATGAACTTCAAAATCAGCCGATCAGGAGATCATTGCGGGAATCGTTATCTTTTTCTGTCGGTTTTTCTAGCACGTGTCCGATATTGCGTCATGAGATATCTTATTTGATTTCAAATTCAAAAAAACAACTATATAATCACTTTTACATGATTATCCAATTTTTAGCCGAAACCGGTTTATTGCATACCGGCAAGCTCAAATGTAATCCGTTATTATCGAAAATTTGTGTGTTGGCTTTATCTGACACGAATAACCATCTTTGCGATTTTCAGACTTTTTTGTTCCGGGACCCCAGACGCTTAAAAAACGTGTATTATGCACTTCAAAATCAGCCGATCGGGAGGTCGTTACGGGAATTGTTCTTTTTCTGTCGGTTTTTCTACCACGTGTCCAATATTCCATCATGATGTAAGTTATTCGATTTCATACCCAAAAAAACAACTCTATATCACTTTTACAAGATTATTTGTCTTTTAGTCGAAACCGGTTTATAGCATATCAGAAAGCTCAAATGTAATCCGTTATTATTGAAAATTTGTATGCTCTCTTTATCTGACACGAATAACCATCTGTGCGATTTTCGGACCTTTTTGTTCTGGGACCCCAGACGCTTAAAAAACGTGTATTATACACTTCAAAATTAGCCGATCAGGAGGTCGTTGCGGGAATCGTTTCTTTTTCTGTCGGTTTTTTTACGACGTGTCCAATATTGCATCATGATGTATGTTATTCGATTTCATACCTAAAAAACAACTATATATCACTTTTACAAGATCATCAGATTTTTAGTCGAAACCGACTTATAGCATCCCGGCAAGCTCAAATGTAATTCGTTACTATTGAAAATTTGTGTGCTCGCTTTATCTGACACGAATAACCATCTGTGCGATTTTCGAACATTTTTTGTTCCGGAACTCCGGACGCCTAAAAAACATTTATTAAAACACTTTAAAATCAGCCGATCGAGATGTCATTGCAGGAATCGTTGCTTTTTCCGTTTTACTACCACGTGTCCGATATTGCATCATGACGTATGTTATTCGATTTCATACCAGAAAAACAACTATATATCACTTTTACAAGATTATCCGATTTTTAGCCGATACCGGTTTATAGCATATCGTCCAGCTCAAATGTAATCCGTTACTATTGAAAATTTATGTGCTCGCTTTATCTGACACGAATAACCATCTGTGCGATTATCGGACTTTTTTGTTCCGGAACTCCGGACGCCTAATAAACGTGTATTATACACTTCAAAATCAGCCGATCGAGAGGTCATTGCAGGAATCGTTTCTTTTTCCGTGGGTTTTACTGCCACGTTTCCGATATTGCATCATGTATGTTATTCGATTTCATACCCAAAAAACAACTATATATCACATTTACATGATTAGCCAATTTTTAGCTGAAACCGGTTTATAGCATACCGGCAAGCTCAAATATAATTCGTTATTATTGAAAATTTGTGTGCTCGCTTTATCTGACACGAACAACCATCTCTGCGACTTTCGGACATTTTTGTTCCGGCACCCTAGACGCCTAAAAAACGTGTATTATACACTTCAAAATCAGCCGATCGTTAGGTCGTTGTGGGAATCATATCTTTTTCTGTCGGTTTTTCTAGCACGTGTCCGAATTGCTTCATGAGATATCTTATTTGATTTCAAATTCAAAAAAACAACTATATAATCACTTTTACATGATTATCCGATTTTTAGCCGAAACCGGTTTATTGCATACCGGCAAGCTCAAATGTAATCCGTGTATTATAACACTTCAAAATAACCGATCGGGAGGTCATTGCAGGAATCTTTCTTTTTCCGTCGGTTTTACTACCATCTGTCCAATATTGCATCATGATATATGTTATTCGATTTCATACCTAAAACAACAACTATATATCACTTTTATAAGATTATCAGATTTTTAGTCAAAACCGGTTTATAGCATACCGGCAAGCTCAAATGTAATCCGTTACTATTGAAAATTTGTGTGCTCGCTTTATCTGACACGAATAACCATCTGTGCGATTTTCGGACATTTTTTGTTGCGGAACTCCGGATGCCTAAAATACGTGTATTATAAAACTTCAAAATCAGCTGATCGGAAGGTCATTGCAGGAATCGTTTCTTTTTCCGTCGGTTTTACTACCACGTGTCCGATATTGCATCATTACGTATGTTATTCGATTGCATACCCAAAAAACAACTATATATCACTTTTACAAGATTATCCGATTTTTAGCCGATACCGGTTTATTGCATACCGACAAGCTCAAATGTAATCCGTTATTATTGAAAATTTGTGTGCTCGCTTTATCTAACACGAACAACTATCTGTGCGATTTTCGGACATTTTTATTCCGGGACCTCAGACGCCTAAAAAACGTGTATTATACACTTCAAAATCAGCTGATCGGGTGGTCGTTGCGGGAATCGTTTATTTTTTTGTCGGTTTTTCAAGCACGTGTCCGATATTGCGTCATGAGATATGTTATTCGATTTCATCATACTCAAAAAAACAACTATTTATCACATTTACAAGATTATCCGATTTTTAGCCAAAAACGCTTTAAAGCATACCGGCAAGCTCAAATAGTCAAATTTAATCCTTTATTATTGAAAATTTGTGCGCTCTCTATATCTGACACGAATAACCATCTGTGCGATTTTCAGACATTTTTGTTCCTGTACCCAGACGCCTAAAGGCGTGTAAATCAGACGATCGGGAGGCCGTTGCGGGAATCTTTTTTTTTTTCTGTCGGTTTTTCTACCACTTGTCCAATATTGCATCATGATGTATGTTAAATTGATTTCATTCCCAATAAAACAACTATATATCACTTTTACAAGACTATCTGATTTTTAGTCGAAACCGGTTTATAGCATACCGGAAAGCTCAAATGTAATCCGTTATTATTGAAAATTTGTAAGCTCGCTTTCTCTGACACGAATAACCACCTTTGTGATTTTCGGACATTTTTGTTCTAGGACCCCAGACGCTTAAATAACGTGTATTATACACTTCAAAATTAGCCGATCGGGAGGTCGTTGCGGGAATCGTTTCTTTTTCTGTCGATTTTTCTACCACGTGACCAATATTGCATCATGATGTACGTTATTCGATTTCTTATCCAAAAAAACAACTATATATCACTTTTACAAGATTATCCGATTTTTTGTCAAAACCGGTTTATAGCATACCGGCAAACTCAAATGTAATCTGTTACTATTGAAAATTTGTGTGCTCGCTTTATCTGACACAAATAACCATCTGTGCGATTTTCAAGCATTTTTTGCTCCGGAACTCCGGACGCCTAAAAAACATGTATTATACACTTCAAAATCAGCCGATCGGGAGGTCATTGCAGGAATCGTTTCTTTTTCCGTCGGTTTTACTACCACATGTCCGATATTGCATCATGACGTATGTTATTCGATTTCATACCCCAAAAACAACTATCTATCACTTTTACAAGATTATCCGATTTTTAGCCGAAATCGGTTTATAGCATACCGACAAGCTCAAATGTAATCCGTTATTATTGAAAATTTGTGTGCTCGTTTTATCTGACACGAACAACCATCTGTGCGATTTTCGGATATTTTTGTTCCGGGACCTCAGACGCCTAAAAAACGTGTATTATACACTTCAAAATCAGCCGATCGGAAGGTAGTTGCGGGAATCGTTTATTTTTTTGTCGGTTTTTCAAGCACGTGTCCGATATTGCGTCATGAGGTATGTTGTTCGATTTCATACTCAAAAAAACAACTATTCATCACATTTACAAGATTATCCGATTATTAGCCGAAAACTATTTAAAGCATACCGGCAAGCTCAAATGTAATCCTTTATTATTGAAAATTTGTGGGCTCTCTGTATCTGACACGAATAACCATCTGTGCGATTTTCGTACATTTTTGTTCCGGTACCCAAACGCCTAAAAAACGTGTATTATGCGCTTTAAAATCAGCAAATCAGCCGATCGGGAGGTCTTTGCGGGAATCGTTTATTTTTCTGTCGGTTTTTCTACCAAGTGTCCAATAATGCATCATGATATATGTTATTCGATTTCATACCTAAAAAAACAACTATATATCACTTTTATAAGATTATCAGATTTTTAGTCGAAACCGGTTTATAGCATACCGGTAAGCTCAAATGTAATCCGTTACTATTGAAAATTTGTGTGCTCGCTTTATCTGACACGAATAACCATCTATGCAATTTTCGGACATTTTTTGTTCCGGAACTCCGGACGCCTAAAAAACGTGTATTATAACACTTCAAAATTAGGCAATCGGGAGGTCATTGCAAGAATCGTTTCTTTTTCCGTCGGTTTTACTACCACCTGTCCAATATTGCATCATGATAAATGTTATTCGATTTCATACCTAAAAAAACAACTATATATCACTTTTATAAGATTATCAGATTTTTAGTCGAAACCGGTTTATAGCATACCGGCAAGCTCAAATGTAATCCGTTACTATTGAAAATTTGTGTGCTCGCTTTATCTGACACGAATAACCATCTGTGCGATTTTCGGACATTTTTTGTTCCGGAACTCCGGACGCCTAAAATACGTGTATTATAACACTTCAAAATCAGCTGATCGGAAGGTCATTGCAGGAATCGTTTCTTTTTCCGTCGGTTTTACTACCACGTGTCCGATATTGCATCATGACGTATGTTATTCGATTGCATACCCAAAAAACAACTATATATCACTTTTACAAGATTATCCGATTTTTAGCCGATACCGGTTTATTGCATACCGATAAGCTCAAATGTAATCCGTTATTATTGAAAATTTGTGTGCTCGCTTTATCTAACACGAACAACTATCTGTGTGATTTTCGGACATTTTTGTTCCGGGACCTCAGACGCCTAAAAAACGTGTATTATACACTTCAAAATCAGCCGATCGGGTGGTTGTTGCGGGAATCGTTTATTTTTTTGTCTGTTTTTCAAGCACGTGTCCGATATTGCGTCATGAGATATGTTATTTGATTTCATACTAAAAAAAAAAACTATTTATGACATTTACAAGATTATCCGATTTTTAGCCGAAAACGTTTTAAAGCATACCGGCAAGCTCAAATAGTCAAATTTAATCCTTTATTATTGAAAATTTGTGTGCTCTCTGTATCTGACACGAATAACCATCTGTGCGATTTTCGGACATTTTTGTTCCTGTACCCAGACGCCTAAAAGCGTGTAAATCAGACGATCGGGAGGCCGTTGCGGGAATCTTTTTTTTTTCTGTCGGTTTTTCTACCACGTGTCCAATATTGCATCATGATGTATGTTAATCGATTTCATTCCCAATAAAACAACTATATATCACTTTTACACGACTATCTGATTTTTAGTCGAAACCGGTTTATAGCATACCGGCAAGCTCAAATGTAATCCGTTACTATTGAAAATTTGTGTGCTCGATCGCTTTATCTGACACGAATAACCATCTGTGCGATTTTCGGACATTTTTTGTTCCGGAACTCCGGACGCCTAAAATACGTGTATTATAACACTTCAAAATCAGCTGATCGGAAGGTCATTGCAGGAATCGTTTCTTTTTCCGTCGGTTTTACTACCACGTGTCCGATAATGCATCATTACGTATGTTATTCGATTGCATACCCAAAAAACAACTATATATCACTTTTACAAGATTATCCGATTTTTAGCCGATACCGGTTTATTGCATACCGACAAGCTCAAATGTAATCCGTACTATTGAACATTTGTGTGCTCGCTTTATCTGACACGAATAACCATATGTGCGATTTTCGGACATTTTTTGTTCGGGAACTCCGGACGCCTAAAAACGTGTATTTTACACTTCAAAATCAGCCGATCGAGAGGTCATTGCAGGAATCGTTTCTTTTTCCGTCGGTTTTACTACCACGTGTCCGATATTGCATCATGACGTATGTTATTTGATTTCATACCCAAAAAAAAAACTATATATCAATTTTACAAGATTATCCGATTTTTAGCCGAAACTGGTTTATAGCATACCGGCAAGCTCAAATCTAATCCGTTATTATTGAAAATTTGGGGGCTCGCCAAATCTGACACGAATAACCATCTGTGCGTTTTTCGGACATTTTTTGTTCCGGTAATCCGGACGCCTAAAAAACGTGTATTATATATACACTTCAAAATCAGCCGATCGGGAGGTTGTTGCGGAATCGTTTATTTTTCTGTCGATTTTTCTACCACATATCCGCTATTGCATCATGAGATAAGTTATTCGATTTCATATCCAAAAAAACAACTGTATATCACTTTTACAAGATTATCCGATTTTTAGCCGTAACCGGTAGCATACCGGCAAGCTCAAATGTAATCCTTTATTATTGAAAATTTGTGTGCTCGCTTTATCTTACCCGAACAATCATCTGCGATTTTCGGACATTTTTGTTTCAGGACCACAGACGCCTAAAAAACGTGTATTATACACTTCAAAATTAGCCGATAAAGAGGTCGTTGCGGGAATCATTTCTTTTTCTGTCGGTTTTTCTACCACGGGTACGATATTGTATCATGAGGTATGTTATTCGATTTCATTTCCAAAAAAACAACGTTATATCGGTTTTACAAAAATATCCGATTTTTAGTCGAAATCGGTTTATAGCATACCGACAAGCTCAAATGTAATCCGTTATTATTGAAAATATGTGTGCTCGCTTTATCTGACACGAACAACCATCTGTGCGATTTTCGGACGTTTTAGTCCCGGGACCCAGATGCCTAAAAACCGTGTATTATAACACTTCAAAATCAGCCGATCATGAGGTCGTTGCGAGAATCGTTTCTTTGTCTCTCGGTTTTTCTCCCATGTGTCCGATATTGCATCATGAGGTATGTTGTTCGATTTCATACCGAAAAAAACGACTATATATCACTTTAACAAGATAATTCCGATTTTTAGCCGAAACCGGTTGTAACACCCCCATCATCCTATTCATTAGTAAATAGAGTTTTGCGGTAAAATTCGGATAATGGGTGTGTCACAATTAAACCAAATGTGGTAGTAGTACCTAACCATGAAGTAAAATAGGTAGTTGTCTAATAATTTAAAATCCAAAGGATAAAATACGATTACAACCAAATTTAAAGTTTGCGGAAGCGAAAATAAAGTTCAACGATCCAAAAGAAAGATAAGGTGTCAAAGCATTTGTCTTTGATTGAAACATTAAGCGCGCTCTCTTGTGCATCCCACGATTAATTCCCACGGGTACCTGTCACACGATCTGCTCACACATTTTGTGATCACCGCAGGTCCAAGCAAGGACAAAACAAATAAAAGGGGTCAACAATATTGTTGAGTAAGGTAAACGATTTGAAAGCAATGTAAATGAATTAAGAAAGAATAACTTGGAAGGTATTTTATAAAATAATAATACATATCAAAATACTTCGAATAATTGAAGAACATAATATAAGATTTGCCAACATTAAATTAAAGGAAACAATAATTTTAAATGGTAAGATTAACATAAGTATTCCAAAGTATTCAAACTCAAACCAAACCTTCAAGAATGTTCTATTTCAAGAAAACCTTTCTTTTCCAATTATTTCAACATCGGTATAACTTTGGATAGAGGCCGTATGAAGTGGATACACTCGCCCCAAACCGGATAAGACGAGAGTCACCAAATCATGTACTAAAACTGTCCTAACATCCCGAGTGTGCACACCCCTCTAAGGGCCAACCCCAAAGAGGAAGATAAGAGGACGGGGTCTCGATCAACTAACCCCCATCAAAAGCTCTGTATAGGAAATCCCTTTCACTAGGGACAACCTACCCCTCTACCAAAACCGTTTCAACCAATATGAAATTCCGTCTCCAAAACAAAAACCATTTCCTCAACATTTGATAAGTCATTGCAAACTTGTAGAAAGCAAAACGGTTTTGGATTTTCCGAAAATCATAATTACTTATTTCTTATCAAATACAATATCCTTTCCAGAGATTAAAACAAATAAATCCTTGTCCATAATCATTTGTAAGGTAAGTTCAAACAACATAGATACTTAATATAACAAAGATATCAATATACAAGATAGACAATAATTCAAACGGTTTATCAATAGGATACGCAAAAGGTGTTTTCCCTTACCTTGCAAGTGGTTAAAGGTTAGAGAGCCTCTTCTACGAATTCCGAATTTACATAATATTTAAAATAATAGTCACTTATATGAACGACCATTACTAAGCTACTTGTAGTAAATTATGCGATAGCTATACTTTCTCGGTTTTTTTACAGATTCAAAACAGAAACTTTAAAATGTCATATCTCCTTTGTTACTAAATATTTTGAGGCGAGACCAGTGGGTTTTGGTTCCTTAGTGAATCGTCCATCTTTAATGTCTCTGTGGTCAGAGACTAAAAATGTGTTTAAGGGGTCCAAAGTTACAGTTTACCAAAGTTGGTCCAAAAGTGAGTCTTAAAATGTTACGGGTGGTAAATACTCTTAACGCGTCGAAACGAGTCAAAACGAAAGCCTACTACACTATACATTCATTAAAATTTAACATGTGAAGAGATGGGTCACTGATTATATTTATATGTATGACTAAATTACCCTTTTATGGAAATGAAAGCTTTTAACAAGTATGACTAATTAGAACATTTTTCCAGAATATAACTTAAACTTGTAAAAATCATATAAAATCCAAAACGTCATATTTTCGTGCATGGTTGGTTTTATTGGATTCCTTTTTGTGTCTAGAACATATTGTTAGCCATGCATGTTGTCTCAAAAATGGGTTTATCAGATCTAAAAACGCGTTTTAAAAACAGTGGTCAGAAAATGAGTCATGAAACGTTTTACATCATAAACCCCTCTTAACAAAACGAAACGAGTTGATTCAAAAGCCTATTATCATCTAGACTCAATGTAGTTTAACATATTAAGCAGTGGCGTATCTAGGATTAGAACACAGGGGATGCAAAATTAACAATGACTCGAGTGATGAAACCTAAATTTTTTACGCAAAAAATTCATACGGGTAACGTAAAACGCGAAAATAAAATAAAAGTGGATCCAAAAATCCGAGTAGATATAAATAACAAAAATCCGTGAATATATAATTCTCTATTTTGAAAAGGCTATGTTAATCCAAAAAAATTGAAGGCCAATAATATAATACTTTTGTTAATAAATTAGTGGGTATTTAAAAGTCTTACTCAAAATGAACTAAAAGTATTTAAAAGTCTTAATTAAAATAGCATTAAAGATATATCAATGTAAAAAAAAGGCACTCGTGAGAGTTGAACCTATGACAATGGGATTAGAATCAAAGTAACCTACAGACCACTACAACACAGACGAATTGATGATATATATTAAACTAAAAATTAGATATTTCAAAACAAGGGGATGCAGGTGGATCCACTGCACCCCCCGTAGCTACGCCATTGATATTAAGAGATGAGACACTGATTCCTTTTGTAAATATGGTTTGATGGCTCTTTAAGTGAGATCTAGTGATTCGGATAAACAGAAAACATGCTGTAGTATATGATTTTTCATTTCTAAACGGTTCATGCAAACATCCTAATTTTTGGTGAGTGATTTTATGACAACTTAAGGAAAGTCCCAAATTTTTGTTTTCTGAAAATACTCATTTTAACATGTGTTTTCAGATCTACTACATGCATGCTACGTTTTTGACAAAATAACGGTTTTTACTATGTTCAATCCTTTGCATGCATGGTTGTAGATTCTTAAGTTCATGTTTAGATGTTAAGTGATATGTGAATGCATGTTAAAAGGTTATAAAATCAGATTTGGAGAGTTCATAAGCTTACTTAGTGTAGAACTTCAAGTATTATGCAAGATCCTCCTCTTGTTCTTTCTTCTTCTCCCTCACGTCTCCCTCTCCTTCTCTCTTATTATTTTTTTGTTGTTGTTTGTGTGTGGTTTAGGTGGGGAATAGGCTGGTGTCTTAAGTCTTAAAAAGGTAAGAAAGAAAAAAAAACAAAGGTATGGGGAAGGGGGAAGGGAAATGACGGCTCAATGCATGGGGAAGGGGAGATGTTTTCTCCTTTTCCTCTTTCCCATGCATGGGGAAACCACACCAGTTTTTTTTTGTCGTTTACGGTTTTTTTTGTGCGACGGTTTTACGTACGTAATTCTCGGTTTTAATTAAATCATACCCGGATTTAATTAATACTCGAGCTTAAATTAAATTATCCGTTAAAAATTAATACGGATATTGCGGGTATTATACCGGTTTATAGCATAACGACAAGCTCAAATGTAATTCGTTATTATTGAAAATTTGTTTGTCGCTTTAATTGACACGATAACCATCGGTGCGAATTTCGGACATTTTTGTTCCGGTACCCCAGACGTCTAAAAAACGTGTATTGCACTTCAAAATCAGCCGATCGGGAGGTCGTTGCGGGAATCATTTTTTTTTTATGTCGGTTTTTCTACCACGTGTACGATATTGCATCATGAGGTATGTTATTCGATTTCATACCCAAAAAAACAACTTCATATCGGTTTTACAAAATTATCCGATTTTTAGTCGAAACCGTTTTAAAGCATGCCGACAAGCTCAAATGTAATCCGTTGTTATTGAAAATTTGTGTGCTCGCTTTATCTGACACGAACAAACCTCTGTGCGATTTTCGGACATTTTTTTTATTCCGGGACTCCGGACACCTAAAAATCGTGTATTGCACTTCCAAATCAGCCAATCAAGAGGTCGTTGCGGGAATCGTTTCTTTTTCTCGGTTTTTCTACCACGTGTCCGATATTGCATCATGAGGTATATTGTTCGATTTCATACCAAAAAAACAACTATATATCAATTTAACAGGATAATTCCGATTTTTAGCCGAAGCCGGTTTATAGCATAACGGCAAGCTTAAATGTAATCCGTTATTATTGAAAAGTTGTTTGCTCGCTTTATCTGACACGAATAACCATATGTGCGATTTTCGGACATTTTTTTGTTCCGGGACTCTGGACGCCTAAAAAACGTATATTTTACACTTCAAAATCAGCCGATCAAGAGGTCGTTGCGGGAATCGTTTCATTTTCTGTCGGTTTTTCTAGCACGTGTCTGATATTGCGTGATGAGGTATGTTATTCAATTTCATACTCAAAAAAACAACTATATATCACTTTTACAAGATTATCCGATTTTTAGCCGAAACCGGTTTATAGCATACCGGCAAGCTCAAATGTAATCCTTTGTTATTGAAAATTTGTGTGCTCGCTGTATCTGACACGAACAACCATCTGTGCGATTTTCGGACATTTTTGTATCGGGACCCCAGATGCCTAAAAAACGTTTATTATACATTTCAAAATCAGCCGATCGGGAGGTCGTGGCGGGAATCGTTTCATTTTCTTTCGTTTTTTCTAGCACGTGTCCGATATTGCGTCATGAGGTATGTTATTCGATTTCATACTCAAAAAAACAACTATATATCACTTTTACAAGATTATCCGATTTTTAGCCGAAATTGGTTTATAGCATACCGGCAAGCTCAAATGTAATCCTTTATTATTGAAAATTTGTGTGCTCGCTGTGTCTGACACAAATAACCATCTGTGCGATTTTCGGACATTTTTGTTCCGGTACCCAAGACGTCTAAAAAACGTGTATTATGAACTTCAAAATCAGCCGATCAGGAGGTCGTTGCGGAGTTCGTTTATTTTTCTGTCGGTTTTTCTACCACGTGTCCGATATTGCATCATGAGGTATGTTATTCGATTTCATACCCAAAAAAACAATTATATATCAGTTTTGTAAGATTATCCGATTTTTAGTCGAACCGGTTTATAGCATATCGGCAAGCTCAAATGTAGTCCGTTATTATTGAAAATTTGTGTGCTCGCTTTATCTGACACGAATAACCATCTGTGCGATTTTCGGACATTTTATGTTCCGGGACTCCTGACGCCTAAAAATCGTGTATTATACACTTCAAAATCAGCCGATTAAGAGGTCGTTGCGGGAAGCGTTTTTTTCCAGTCGGTTTTTCAACCACGTGTCCGGTATTGCATCATATGGTATGTTATTCGATTGCATACCCGAAAAAACAACTATATATCACTTTTTGCAAAATTTTTCGATTTTTAGCCGAAACCGGTTTATAGCATACCGGCAAGCTCAAATGTAATCCGTTATTATTGAAAATTTGTGTGATCGCTGTATCTGACACGAACAACCATCTGTAAGATTTTCGACATTTTTGTTCCGGGATCCCAAACGCCTAAAAAACGTGTATTATAAACTTAAAATCAGCCGATCGAGAGGTCGTCGCGGGAATCATTTCTCTTTCTGTCGGTTTGTCTAGCACGTGTCCGATATTGCATCAAGAGGTATGTTATTCGATTTTTTAACCAAAAAACAACTATATATCACTTTTACAAGATTATCCGAGTTTTAGCCGAAACAGGTTTATAGCATACTGGCAAGCTCAAATGTAATCCATTGTTATAGAATATTTGCCTGCTCGCTTTATCTGACACGGATAACCATTCGTACGATTTTCGGACATTTTTGTTTCGGGACCCCAGACGTCAAAAAACGTGTATTATACACTTCAAAATCAGCCGATCGGGAGGTTGTTGCGGGAATCGTTTCTTTTTCTGTCGGTTTTCTAGCACGTGTCCGATATTGCATCATGAGGTATGTTATTCAATTTCATACCCAAAAAAACAACTATATATCACTTTTACAAGATTATCCGATTTTTAGCCGTAACCGGTTCATAGCATACGGGCAAGCTCTAATGTAATCCGTTATTATTGAAAATTTGTGTGCTCGCTTTATCTGAAACGAATAACCATCTGTGTGATTTTCGGACTTTTTGGTTCCGGGACCCCAGACGGCTAAAAAACGTGTATTATACACTTCAAAATCATCCGATTGGGAGGTCGTTGCAGGAATCGTTTCTTTTTCTGTCGGTTTTTCTACCACGTGTCCGATATTGCATCATGAGGTATGTTATTCGATTTCATACCCAAAAAAACAACTATATATCACTTTTACAAGATTATCTGATTTTTAGCCGAAACCGGTTTATAGCATACCGGCAAGCTCAAATGTAGTCCGTTATTATTGAAAATTTGTGTGCTCGCTTATTTTTCATATTTTAATCAGGACTTTTAAAATAATCTTTGGGCCTCTAAACGTGTCTGTTTTAAAATGTATGCCAATTTTAACTATCAGGTAATTTAGTATTAAGGTAGTATGGTCATTTTCGAATCGGAACGATTTTTTTTTGAATCCTTTTATTTCAGATCGTTATATCCTCTAATAAATACTGGATTGCTCGGATTTTTCAAAGACAACACATAATAATGTATAAAGCTTATTTTGCATATTTCAAAGATGACCTTTAGAGTAATCATAGGGTCTCTGAACGTGTCTATTTTAAACCGTACGCCAATTTTAACTATCTAAGTCGTTTTATATGGTATTAAGGTATTACGGTGCGAATTTCGAGAATTTTTATCCCGGTACCTTGTCAACCTAAAAAACGTGGATATTAACCTTCAAAACAGCTATTTTTGGTCATTTTTGATCTGGAACGATTTTTTTCCCGAATCCTTGTTTATAGGCTCGTTATATCCTGTAATAAATATTGGTTGCTCTTATTTTTCAAAAACAACATATATTAAGATATAAGATTTATTTTGCCTATTTCAAACACGGTCTTTAGAGTAATCATATGGACTCTAAACGTGTCTATTTTAAACCGTATGCAAATTTTAACTATCTAGGTCATTTTATATGGTATTAAGGTATTATGGTGCGAATTTCGAAAATTATTAACTCGGGACTTTGTCAGCTTAAAAAACGTGGATAATAATGTTCAAAATCGGCTAATAAGAAAATATTTATAAGATATTATCAATAATTATGATAAATTTAAGTTTATACTTGCATCCGTAATGAAAATATTTTGTAAATTTTCCATATTTAGCTTAAAAACACATTAATTTCACTAATTGATAACCCCTAATAATTTTAATAAGAAATATCAATAATTGTTAAACAACTAAATTACAATCCATTGTTAAAAGTTGAAATATTTCGATCAAAGTCGAAATATTACGCTCATCGAAAGCAACAAGGTAAAATATAAAAAAAACTGTATAAAATTCGGGAGTACAATTTAAAATCTTTTAAATAATTAATTTAATAAATTTCATGGATTTTAAAACTATTTTCAGTTCTTAATCAAATATGACAAAATCATGGATTAGTTGGTTGCTAAGATTACACCTACACAAGAACAGATATCACCAAGCTTTGCTTGCATATTTACTAGATGGTGATACTCTGTCCGAAATCCTGTCATTCATCGAAAATCGAGCAACCACCGTTAGCTTCATTTGCACTCGAAAACAAGAACACCAGTCGGAAATACAAACCGATTAGTAAACATAGTCGGCGTTTTAGTAAATATAGTCGGAGTTTTTAGTGCAAAGGACGAAATTGCCCCTATAAACGCCGACTACGTTTACTCAAACGCCGACTACCTTTACCAACCCTCAGATACAATTGCAGTATCTCAAAAATCAGTTCATGATAGGAGTCGAAATATTACAGTGATCGTAAGCGACGGAGCAAAAACATATTCGTATAATCCCTAGAATGGATGTTTCCGAACTGACCGAATCAATTATTCCTAGCTAACTATATCTAAAACATATATCTGTGTATCTCTGTAATGCTTCTGTATCTGTGTATCTCTGTATTGCTTCTGTTACCCCTCGTTGCATCAAAGGGTGGCGAAAACCGGTTCCAATGTACAATTATATCGTCTCAAGATATCAATTTACGGGTTTTACGATGGCATAGTTGGCAGATGACATGAATACCTCAACTTCTTATGAGAGGCCAAAGCACTTTTCAAAGCAGAATGTATGTTTGCTCCTTCCCGGAATAATGCCTCGTAAAACTGACAAACAAATCGAGATAGTTCATCCTCCTCGTGGTCCCAGAAACCCTTGGATGCTTCTGCATTTTTCTCGATATCACTATCTTCCCAATCGCTAATAGGACTAGCTGGTTGTACTTCCTCGTCATCCCCTTCTTCCTCTCCTAATTCAAACTTTCCATTCGCTAAGACACTAAAATCACCCGATGTTTGAAACGTTGTTGGTTGCATTTCTGGAGGTTCAACCGATGAGCATACCACGGCTTTGGCACCAGAGTCGAGAAAAGCCTTAACTAGAGGCTTGACCAACCCGTGTCTTCCTGTGCACAATACAATTCGGTCCCTCCAAGCTCCGACCTGCATCAAACAATGGCAATATACCTTATAAAGAACACATAGTTGAGGAATATTTTTACTTCGGTGACTTGGCAGTTTGAGGTACTATACTTCGATAACCCGAGTTTTGAAAACACTTTTCTAGGCATAATGAACCCTGAAGATTATCTTTAAATAATAATAAAGGTGATTTTAAAATAAATTTAAAATACAGGAAAAAAAGAATTTACTCAGCAAAAACCGTATGTGATCTGAATTTTAGATCGTTTACATTTCAGGCAACTCAGGTCACCGAATTCAGTTTTTTCTTTTTAATATTTAAAAAACTCGAGGATGCACAAAATAAAATATGTAAATATGTACCATCCAGCGAATATCATCGGCCACTAGATGCATGGAAGGGACTGTTCGTCTAAACATATAGGCCCCGATTTCACGATCATCTTCCATCACCTTCAGATATAAAAGTAGGTTAGCAGAATGATTCCGAAGCTTTTACAAGAAATATCAAAGTCGAAACAGCTCAAGGTATACCTGGGTCTGGCGCCCTATGTATTTATGAACAATGCAACCGATTTGGAAGTAAGGCCGGTAAACCACCAAATCGGAAATTGTTGTAATAGAGTTAAGTTTCAACATCTCCTTTCTACCCCGAACTGTTGACAACAAGCTAAACCGTACACTCTGTAAGAATTTCTCTGCTGGCTCTCCCGGTTCTGCAACCACAAACACATCGTTCTGCCAACTGCCAACGTGTTTGACCGTATTTGTAAGCATTTTAAGGAGCTATAAGTTTTGAATATACTCTCTCCATCCCATTTATATTGTCCCATTTCACTTGGTAAACAACTTTTAATTGCTATTTCCTCACAATATACAACAAATACTTTTTGAAAAGATATTAAATTATTTGTATTTGACAAAATTAAACGTTTCAAATTAGATAGAGTACTTTGGCATATATTTGAAGAGATTAATGGAATGAAATATCAAAGTTTAAATGGGACAATATAAATGAGATGGAGATGATAACTGCCATACAAGCCCTTGGTTGCATGGTTAGGATTGGCCTGTCCTCAAAACAAATCTTCCGAACTAGAACGAAGTTCGTTGAAGCTTGGAAATGGAAGGACCAGAAAAGAGTAATAGGTAAGACAAGGGACTCAACTATGGTTTTTTTTTTTACAGATGAGGGATTCAACTTTCAAATTGTACAGTTAGACGACTCTCTTGTGACGCCGTTTCCTTGCCGTTATCCTTGGAATGGCCATAAAAAAACTTGGCGCCAATGTGACTGCAGCAAGTGTATTTTATTAAAAAAGGAAAAAAATTAATTGAATTCTAGAAGTCACCTAGATCAAACCTACACAAAACCCTCTCCATCTTCTCCGAACTCAAAAGCCATGGCATCCAACAAATAGAATCAAATCCTAGAAAAAATTATCGTTCCCGGAGAAACAATCAAGTGATACTAATTACTCCTAATTAGTTGTTCAATTTAAGTTTTCTTTTGTGAAATTAATCTATTTCAATTATTTGTTACATGAATCCCTTATTTTATATGGAGTTCTTAGGATGGGGGTTTCTTTAAATTTCTTCATCTCTTCTCAAGTAACAATCTTTTATAACAATAATTATATATGCTTTTATAATCAAATATACAAAAATCCATGTATTAAATTTGTAAGGGGTTAACCACAGTTTTAGCAGTAAGACCAAAACTATGGATGAAGTATGATAATTAGTCAATTTTGTTTGTTTTGGCTTGGTTGTTCATAGATGTTTACTAATTTCATTTATCAACTTATATTAACTGGAGCTTGATTTTGTGTTTTGTCGAAATTTGCGGCTTGTCTTATCTGGGCAAAGGGAAAACCATAGATCATGAAGGGCACTTTATGATTTTACTCCACTTTTATCTAGTGTGAAATGCAATTTTTCGTCATTCAGGAAACATATATTTTGGAAAAGAATGATTTATTTGCAATTATGTATCTGACAGTAAACTTTTTTGTCAATGAATTTGGGCATTCCGTTAGTTTTAACCTTTGAGTCCCCTAACTGTACCATTTGAAAGTTGAGCCCCTTATTGTAAAAAAAACTCATAGTTGAATCCCTTGTCTTACCTATTACTCAGACCAGAAGATACCAACCTTAAAATAGCACCAGCAGTGTCACTCTGGAGTGCTAAATGAACGATACCCACTTGTGGCGAACTCTGCAGCTTATGGAACAATGATTGCACAGGTAAACAGAGCTGTCTAGGTCCTGACGCAGACTTTGCAGGCGGAGAGGTAACCTTTGAAGGTTGATTACCATCCAAGCTCAAAGGAGGGACTAAGTCAACTCGACCAACTCTCTGGCCAAAGTCTGGACTGCACAAAAGAGGGCTTGATGGAAAACTTCCAGTAAACATCGGTGAAGCAAAAGGCGAGGTAACTGAGGTTGCAGAGAAAGGCTTTGGAGAATTCACAATTCCTGTCACAGTAACCACTTTTATCCCATTATGAGAACAAAATGTTTCCAGTGATCTTGCATGATGCACGATTCTTCCAGAATCTGGACTATTAGAAGCTTCCACGAGAAGTACAGTACGCCTCCATCCCAAAGAAGGGCAACCCTCATCTGACAAAGCAAACGCAACACAAGCATTTACAGACCATTTTCAGGGAGGGGTACATATCTATACAGAAACATGCAGATTAAAAGCTAAACTATAAGAAGCAATACTAAAAGTATTAGTGCCTGTTGGGAAAATAACCTTTTTCAATACACCTAGTTCCTTTGAGACGAAAGGCGGTTTTGAACTGTAAGACTCCCATTTATAGCGATAAGGAAAGGGAAAAAAACTCGAAAACTGAATGAGAAGTTTATTTACCGATCTTAAACCACACAGTTTTCCTGATATTATATCCATACAACAATAAAAACTGATCATAGTCAAAGTAAAAAAATAATCTGGTACTATCAGTCTATCACAACATATTTCCTTATAAAGAGGTGATCTTTTCAAAGAAAAATGCACAGTAAAAAATGGAATTATGACAAAGGAAAACTAAATACTAGCAATGAAACTCAAGAAGTACCATTTTCGGACTTCGATGGAGATTTAACACCTTCCGGCCATTTTACTTCTTGTTGGAATGGTAACATTAGCCTCTCACTAACACTTTTGAAGGTTTCCGGGTTACTTTTGATGTACTCCTCTACAGCATTTTCCAACCTTAACCAGCCAGCAGGGTCGGTTTCATCGAGATCCATATCACAACGGTCATCAACTGTAAGAAAAGTACAAGAAAGGTCCATGTTACAATGAGCTTTCATTTCTATCCTATAATAATGAAATGAGGAGGAAAAAGGAAACTCTTGAAATACTAACCAGGGTTAAATCGGAAATAGTGTACATCAGGAAGCATTGGCAATAAGGTACTTAGGGCTTCCTCAACTCGCTCCACCGAACATGCACTTTCGATTAACACTGGCACAGTATCCCAGATAAGCCAGCCAGCCTTTCGGACCTAGAAGAAGACCGGAAAACATCACTATCTTGCATTCTATTTCGCATTTTATGCTAACATAAACTGGGGAAAAAGACAGTAATTCAAAAATCTTAGTTGATACTCCGTAGTTTAAAAATCACCTTCGTTGGCACAGAGCCGCATCCGATGGAGACCAAACAATCAATTTTCGTGTCAGGCCAGAGTAGTTGAGCCTCCCTTATGGCAAAAATGGTAGGGTTATTAGCAACTATAGCACCATCTTGCCAGCGGTTGACATCTACATAAGGGAACGAAGATGCAAACCATGAGAAATTCAACAGATAATAGAAATGAATAAAAAATTGAAAAGAAGATTAAAAGCAATCTAACTTGCCATCTGAAAAATCATCCAGATAGTATGGAGCAGCAGAAGATGCTCTTATAGCTTGCCAGACTTGATGTTTACAACTTCCTATAAAAGCACTACGTTCATATCCAACGTGCGCACCGGCACTCGCTCTGCCAGACATGCAGATTGCTGAATTTTCTGTAGGTGAGAGGTACATCTCTGAAGTTCCTGCTGGGTACTGAAATTAAACGCAGACGTTTTTCAGATACAAATAGTAGTAATGGATACATGTGAAAAAAAATGTAATGAGAATGACATGAATAGCTACAGATGTATGTAAGATAACTTTGTCTAGAACCTGATAATTGCGGAACACAAATGGTTGTGCAGGAACCACGCTAACAAGAGTTGACACCACAAAAACTTTAGGTATTCCTTTAATAGCAGAGTCGATTAACAGGTTTCCATCTTCATCAGCACAAATCTCTTTCAACAACCTCTCAAACTGTTCTGCACTGTGCTGTAGGTAAAAAGTAATTGCATCCACACTCCATCAGTGGATTTAGATTCATATTCAATACAGAAGTAACGGGGGATGGGGAAAAAAGCAATACATACTTTTGCACCATGTACTGCAACTCTAAAGCGCTGTGAGGAACTTTTGTATATTTGATCCAACTTCTCCCTCCAAGTTGCTGCCTCGTTGTCTTTTGAAACAGGTTCCGCAAAGACAAGCTTACCTGATTAAGCAAGTTTAATGAAAACATGGTTAAAATTTTAAGCCAGGTATGTTTCATGAAATTGATGAAAAATACTTGCCATATTTTAAACTCACCTAGTTTCTTGTATATTTCCTCACACTTCTCTAATGTAATTAACTTGATACCTAAAGCCACTGCCAGCATACCACCAGTTGATGTACCACATATTAGGTCGAACATCTCATGTATCGACTTTCCTGTACCCTTTTCTAATTCCTTCAAGATTTTTACCGTTGCCAGGCCCTTCATTCCACCCCCATCCATACTGAGAATCCGAAGCCCTTGCCTTGCTACTGGTCTCCCCCTGATTGCACGCCGGAGGATCTCATTCTCTCCTAAGAAAAAGAGGAACTAGACAATCACTAAATGACATCACTAACGAATCTCAAAAACACATGAACATAAGTCTTAGAACAAACCTAGAATCGCCAAAGCTCGGGCTGCAGCTTTGTTGACCTGTGGTTCAACTGTTAATGTCAAGCGCATAAGAAGTTCCCGTAGACTTTCAGAAGTAACTAGCTTCTGCCGATTCTTCAGACTGAATGCCAAATTTCCCACCGCCATTAAAGCTAATTTTTGAACCTACAATGCACAACACATAAATCTCTGTTGCCAAGGGAGTTACAATGGACAAGTAATAATCACGTGTCATTAAGCTACCTCTGGATTCTTATGACCACACAGTGATTTCAATGACCTCAATACATCCTTGGATAACAGTCGCTCTGCTACAGCATCAGATGTAAAAGCAAGGTGCTCCAATACTTTGAGCACAGAAATCAATTCCTCTTGAACAGCTGATCTCAAAACCGTTTCAATGGGTTTCATGATGTCACATTTCATTAATTGCATTGCGACAGAAACATCGGCGGCAAGGGACGAAAGAGCAGAGCATGCTTGTTCTACCTACAACAAGAAAACATGTTTTAGCCAATGCTACGAATACTAAGGGACCCGAGTGGATTCACTACTGCCTGACTTACCACATGACGGTTCTCACTGCTGATCATACTAATAAGTTGACGAACTGCATTTTCATCTTTACCAACAAAGACGCGATGATCCTGATCTTCCATAATTTTTGCCATGGCAGATGCCAGTAGAGGGTGATGACAAGAAGAGAACCGGAATATAAGTGAGAAAAAGGGACTCAGCTTGTGTTTAGATGCGCCAAAATACGAACTTGTCTCCGTCTATAATCACCAGGTCCAGATAAGAGGGAAACAGGTTATAATAATCAAAATCTTCATAGGTAGTGAAGCAACTAGTGGAAGAGCAAACTACTACAGTACCTCTATTTCCACATTCACTGCTTTAAAATTTTCATCAGCTACTATTCTGATGTTAGCAAGAGACAGGTGCCGAAGCTTTTGTAAGGGCAAAATCTCAGGAAGGAACTCAAGTGGATTACCGAAAAGCCTTAGAACCCGCAATTCAGACATAGCCCTGCCATTAGAAAGGAACAACTTCTTACCAGACCAGAATACGAAATCTTTGGCTGTGGTCAATAAAAGTGTATAACAGGTAGCAACATGCTGATGCAGTAATCATTAGTGAAATGACCTGAAGTCTAGTAAGGGACGAATTAGTTTATTGTGCTCCAGTGAGAGCTCCACCATCCCAGCACACTGCCTCAACTCCACTGCTTCCACAATTGATAAAATTAGGAAACAATCCGTATTGTAGCATATTAAAGTCGGACCATTGCTATATATGAGACTTTAATACTATAATGATCGAGAAAAGAAATAAAGCATATACCAGGCACAGAAGCCAGCATGTTTTCATCAACTCTTAAAACTTTAAGATTTTTGAGCTGACCAACTTCAGGAGGTAAAGCTAAGAGCCTGTTGTTGTTAAGGTACAGCTTTTCAAGTAGCGGAAGCTGTGTAATTTCTACAGGTAATACCTGTAATTGCAGAATATATTTTATTAGATTGTTGAAGAAGTTGAAGTGGCCAGCTACTACAAAGTAAAACCTACGGAGTTAAATCACGCATAACCACATCTTACGCCTGATTCAACTGACAGAAAAGTGACAACTATGCAACAACGATGCTTATATTCTTACAGTCATAGAAGAATTGGACATCATATATCAAATAGCTACTTAGGGAAACAGCCTTTTTGATAATCCTGAAATGGATTAAAAATTACAGATACAAAAAGACTGTCCAGGATCTATCAACAATAGGATCCAGATTAGGCCGGTTAGTGTATTATATCCATATAATAACCTAATCCCGGTGACCTGTGCGACTGCCCGCAACATGGATGCTACAAAGATTGTGAACTTAATCATGTTTTCTAGTTTCCAACATATTTAACCCGTCAATATCACACTAGTGGTGGACCTAGTATTCAAAGTTATAGAGACCTAAACAATGATAGACAATTTCAGGGGCAATTTAGCGACGTTATAGAGGAACTTTGGGAGAACATAAAAACTTCAGCTAAGAGAGTCATTCTAAGCGGAGAAAAATCGAGTAACTTCGAGAGAACATCAAAAATTTCAGCCCAACACTCCACACCACCCACTAAATTTGGCACACTACCTTAATTAAAAAGTTGGCATCTGTAAAAACAACAAGAAGCAGCAGACTGCTACCATTGAAGCTTACAAGAGGAAAACATTAACTCCGAAAAGATGACTCGCAAACAGATTCCTTAGAAGTTCCACCATCATTATAGAGGTTACCGATGACAAAAATAAATTTGAAACTCCATCCTTCTCTTCCTCGTCTTTCACTCATCCGCCTGAGTGCCTAACAACCCTTGACAATTATAAACCAGCCTAAAAACCTTCAATAACCCAATTCCACATAATCCAAATCCATACACTCAAATGTCCCTATAATTAACAAATGCAGACCTGTACAGTCTACAGAGCATCATTGATAACAATATCGATTCACTCTGTCCCACTCATTTGTTTACATTTGGGACCAAAGCAGTATAACATTAAATCATTCAAGAGCAGAAGTCACATAATCAAAGCAAATCACATCAAACAATTAACTAATTCGACGAAAATAAACACAAAAATGCAGGCCTGTACAGTGCATCATTAATAACATAATATCGATTCACTCTGTCCCACTCATTTGTTTACATTTGGGATGAAGGCAGTACAACATTAAATCATACAAGAGCAGAAGTCACATAATCAAAGCAAATCATCACATCAAACAATTAACAAATTCGACGAAAATAAACACAAATTAATAAACTAATAAACTAATCCAAGAGTAAAAAGGAGAACTCACAGAAATACCACAACCACAAAGACTAAGAACAGTAACACTATCCCAATCCTTAAAACACAAACCCCCATCCCCAACACCACCACCACTGCCTCCAGCCACCGCAGCAGCCGCCGCTTTCGACTTCAACAACCTTGTCAAAACACCAATGCCATCACTCTGCTGACCCGACCCGGCCACCTTCCCCATTGTAATAACTCTCAACGGCTCCCTCTTCTTCACCACATTCATCTCCACCTTCACAACACTACTACTCCTTTCACCTAATTCTTCCTCAATTTTACTATCATCTTCCTCAACATTATCATCTTCCGCTTCCGTATCGTCTTTCTCAACAATATCCTCTTTTTCAACGTTACGTGTTCCGCAAGTCACCGTCCTGAACTCCACGACGACAGTGTCTTCCGGCGGCGGTACAGAAACCATAAGCTTCGATTGAAGGCGAAGCGCAACTTGATCCTCATCGTCTCCCGCTGTCCACTCCATTGACACGTCATCACTGCCGCCATTTCCGTCTTCTTCATCGCCGTCGCCGGCGATTACGGCGGCGTTTGGGGAGGCAGATTCATCAATGTCGGTGATTTCGTCGGCCGATGATTCGTCACCGAAATGTAACGTTAATTGGAAGATTTCCGACGGTCTTTTCCAACCTAATCCCCATGACATTGTCAATCAATTTTAATCAAAGTATTTTTAATTGATCAAATAAATGAATCAATTAGGGTTTAAGATGAATGCAATGCAAAATTATTTCTGGAAAAATAAAAAATCGAAAATATATGATTCAATTGAAATATTGAATGAAAAGTAAGAACAAATTATGATTATTTAATTCAATTTTAACGATTAAGATTGCGAATTTGATTGATTAAATATTTCAAATTTTCAAGAAAATTGATGAAGATGAAGATGATGATGGTGATGGAATGTTTGATGAAGGTGATGATCGTTTCTACTGTTTGATGAGTAACGGCGTCGTTTTTAGTCGGTTTGACTTTGACTTTCTCTTACGTAAACGGAATTTCCAGCAATCTCTAGATGGTTTGATTGAGTTGGTTGGTAACTCACCATAATCTGAATCGAGTAGATCTTCTGAAAGACGGTTTTTTAATGAGTTAAGAAACGTTTTTTATGTGATAATTATGTACTTTTTTGTATTTTATGTGGTCGTATGCGTTTTTTTAAACATCGCTATATCCTTAAAGTTAGTAAAGTGTATAATCTGAATCTAGTAGGTCTTTTAAGAGACGGTTTTTTAATAAGTTAAAAAACGGTTTTTTATGTGGTAGTTATGGATTTTTTTCATATTCTACGTGATACGTCTGCGTTTTTTAAATATCGCTATACTCTTAAGTCTTAAAGTTAGTAAAATGTTCCTAAAATACTCATATAACTGAAAATTTACATTTTGAATCATTAAATTTTGTAATGTAATTATATTTACGATTGAGTCAAATACGTTTATGTTAATGACCTGATAAATTATAGTCGAAAATCAATAAAAAAATACATAAACTAAACATTTAAAAGAGGCAAATTTTAGAGAAGTTTGGGTATTTTAAAATATCTTATCTATATAATTACAGAAACATTTAGGAAGCACTGGTTAAGCCACGTCATCAACACAATATCTTTTTTTAATCTATCAGGTGGGACCCGCAATTTCTTCGATGAATCTCTTACGCGATAACTGCCTGATATTCGATATTGGATGACTGACCATAGTTTTATAAATATTACGTAACATACTTTCGTAAACCTTAAATAATGGATACACGTACAAATACAGTTTATATAATAAGAAATTAAATATTATATTATAATATATAAAATAGTACAGTTTTAGGTCATTTGTATTACATTAACTTTAATATTATATACTCAAAAAATAAAATATTATAATTTCGAATAACGTCCTTCTAAAACTATTACATAACAATTTATATTCAATAAATAATCACAATAAACAATATAATAATTAAGACCCGTAGATTTTTGCAATCGAAAAAAATTGAGTAAAGTTAAATAATAATGACACGATAAAAAAATGGGATATTGAAATTGCAAAAGAAAAATAGCATAATAGATATACTTAACATTCACAAAAATACGAGTAATGACGGGTTTTGTGGACAATCATATTTTTTATTCTGATAAGCTAAAAAACTATATTGATCCTCTAGAGTAGGACCAACCTATTTCATTATTTTGAATGAGGTAAGTTGAAACCAACGGCTTTCAAACCATCTCCAATGAATTCGACAGGTTGACAACTCTGATTTATGAGTGAGTTGTGGCGATGAAAAATGCATATATAATAAAGAAAATTTTGAGATTTTTGTATTAACATTTACTTATCATTGTATATTGTAATTCCGTTATGATATTTCAAATTTATATAAATCATCGAGTTTTGATATACTTTGAATATAAACTACAGTATGTTGTTAATATTACAATATATTTAGTATGTCGGTCATATGAAATTATATTACAAATCGAAAATCTTAAATACGGCTAATCTTCTTTATAAAAGCAACAACCAGGGAGCTGAGGTGTCGCTTCGTGGTTGAAAGTCAATTTTTCAAAGTATACTTTTAGTGGGCCCTCCATGTTCAATGAATGATTTAATTTAATTATTTTTGTACGTATATATGCGGATTAAATTGTTTGATATAAATTACATTCTTATATGATATTGCTAAACTATTAATAGAAGAACAATATTTCAATATTTTTAACTATAACCTTACTAATTAGAAGCACAACAAAAATATTAAACTAATAACTATTAATATAAAAGAATTGATTTAAAACACCCAAAAAAGAGAAAAATGACAAACGAAAAAATATATCTTTTTTAAAAAAATTATGTAGATAGCTTCTTCAATAAATCAATTATTACTCAAGAGTGATGGGTAAAACTCGCACATAAAAAATTCTGAAAAAATAAATAAAAATAATATGACAAATTGTTAAAATTGCATTTAAAAGAAATTTTTTTATTAAAAATTAAATGTTATTAGAATTTTAAAAAAAGGCAAATAATAATCATAGATTAATACAAATGAGAAAAAAACAAAGTGTGTAAATGGAACATTCGCATATACAAATATACAATACTATTAATTATTGTATGTAATCAATTAATTCCTTTTTTTACCCTCCATGAATGAATCTCAATGGTTCAACGAAAGACCATTGATTTGACAATGAATAGAACAAGTCTTACACGAAGGATTGAGAGACAAAAATGTGAGATAGAGGTGATAGCCAAAATTTAGGATTATATTTATATAATGTGAGATTTGTATGGTGGTGTATATTTAGACAATTTGAGAATGTGAAGTGAGATAGACCATGTAAAATTGTGATCTAAAGTGCTAAATTATATTGTTACAAATTAGATACATAAGTTTTTAAATGACTTTGTAGAAGACTATTTGGATAAATTTATGCAAAGCAGTTATGTGTTAGTTCTACTCATGATGCCAATTTTTTATTAATTTTATATGATAAATAATTTTTTTATAATAGGCATACAATATTTTCTTTCAAAGTGGACAACGTCGAGGTTACAAGTCATGCATGACGGCCTTCCGGCCTGAAACAACTATGTTAATTGAAATTACAAAATTTCATCTTAGAATCCAAAGTCATGCCTATTAAAAAAAAAATTCACAACTACGTCTATATTCAAGCATATGTTAAGGTTGCATTGTGTTTCCGGTCCATAAGTCTTTTAACTTTTCTTTTATTCACAGTATTTGACCAATTTAAAATTGAGACAAGTAACCATCTTGAGTAAGAATTTACCATAATAAGACTGTTTCTCTTACTACCTACCACGACAAACCTACACTTACAACTTATCCGAATATGATGTAACATTATCCTAACTTAATACAATAATCCATGAAAAATCCGATGTGATGATGTGTTAATTAGATGTCAAGGTTTGACAAAAGATAATATTTAGTTCCTTCTCACTTTGACGGAAAAAAAAATCTTCAAAATTTTATGTTTTACAATGATAATAAATGAACCGATCGGGGGTCAATTTTATCTTCAATGTCGGTGTTTATAAATGATCAAATTCTATTTTGCTATTTTAAGGGTGACACATGTAAATGGTTTGAAATCTTGATATGTGACTATGATATGCACATATCTAATAAAACAAATAATGTAGTTTAAAGAAATATTTGAGAAATTGTAGTACCATTTACTTAAGATTGTATAATATTTTTTTCCATTTTTTATATCTATTATGATCACATGTGATATGTTTTTGAATATAAATTGTATTGTTTATATTACCATATCTATCATTTATAACAACTCGGTGATTGCAAATGAAATCATAATACAAATTAAAAATATTATTAATCATAATAGAATCATCATTTTTTACATTTTTTGACAACAAGTTAATAACCACATTTAAAATAGCAAATCCGTGCAATTTGCACGGGTTTAAGACTAGTGTATCTATATCTAGGTAAGGAAAAAAGAAACCGTAGCATTTGTAAAGCTTGGAAAGACAGAAATATTCTGAAAACGATTAATTACTTTAGTGTTTTAAACATGGTTAGTAAAATTATGGAGTATATGCTATTGATTTCTCCTTAGTATTTCCATACCTCTTCAAGCGGCTGGCTCCCGTTTAAATTCATTTACAGTAGGAACCAAGTAGGCAATCACCTTATGCAAAATGGTCCGATTTGCCGAGATTCCAATGATTGAACACATGACGAAGATAACTATGGCTGCCCATAAGGCACCGTGTTCTATTACCGTGTAGACACCAGTCATAAACGCTAACAAGGTTGCGTATAAGGAGTGCATGAGTAGAAAAACACTTCTATCGATCAATAATCGAGCCATGTCGTGTTGAGAAACCATAGACCATACCAAGCAGAAGAGTACCAATATAGAAGTACACATAGCGTATACGTCAGCGAGTAAAAATACCAAAAAAGCTGCTTTTTTTACAAGAAGTGCTTGTCCATTATTCTCATTGTTAATGCCTCCGGGCAGAGTAAATCCAGCTGCAAACGTGATGGTTGCCAAAAGGGCGGCAATAACAGATAGAGTACTTCTCATTTCCGCTAAATTAGTCCCAGGTAGAATATATGTTGTCTTGAGGAATGGATTCACTTTTTTCTCCTTGCACATTTTAGCCTACAAGTAATTGTTTTAATTTCAACAATCATATATAGATGAAATAAGATAAAACATAATTATTACGTATGCTCAAATAATATTTTAATACGATAAGTGATAAGTGTAAAATTTTACGTTCTTTTCCAATCTTTACAAATATTGCAAGTACGGGTTGACATAATTTCTTAAATCATCCTAGAATGGAAAAGAGGACAATAAAAGCCGGATAAAGAGAGTATTATTAAATGTTATTTGTATATATTATTAAACATTAATTAATAGTAGCAGAGATTAAAATTTGAAACATTAGGAAAAGAAACTCAAATAATTATAACTTTGTCCTCAAGTGTTTGATTTCAAATAATGTTTTAATATCGTTCATTTTGACAAATCAAATGCAATGATAAAATAAAATTAAAAATTAAAAATTGATAAGTTTATCTTTCGTGTGAAAAATACGAATTTGGCCTTGACTAGTTTCTTGTAGTTTACAGTATTACACGAACCAACCAAGATTGGTTCGTGTTAACCACATGAATTGGCTTGGTCAATTCGTTTTCTCACATGAATTAAACACTATCAATTTCTTTTTACCTTCGTGCTCATCTCATCCAGATAAGACTCATAAGAGATTTAAAAATCGCCAAAAACGGATAATCGAGAACAAAATTATGCTTGCTAAATTTTTTCTCATTATTAATCATCTTCTTTTATCGTAATTTAAATTGTTGATAATTGTCGTAATTATCATTCAATAATAAACAAAAAAACTCATTAATTTATTATTCTTTTGTTAATTCGTCCTTAATTTTTGTTGACGAGGAACCCGCAGCCGCTACCTGCAAATCACATATACCAGGAAAGCCACCTGAGGATAACGGACTCGAAATCTATTTAGACATGGACTCTGAGATAGCCCACAAGATTCTGCTCTTAGGGAGGCTTAAACACGAGTCTCCCGAGAATTCTACCCATATTTTGTCCATTAGAATCCACCCTTAATGGCTAATTCATGCTTTTATTAATACGGAAATTCATTGGGAGATTGTAATAAAATATTTAGAAAAGGTAAAAGTATAATCTCTGTGTTCCTATTATTATTTTTTTTTTTACCTTTGTGAGCCCATAATAAGATGAAAAATGGACCCAAATTAAGTAAAGAATTAATCGAGACGCGCAAATGGAATTGATAAATAAATAATAAGAACGAAAAGAATATTTTAGAGTCATAATCCTCTTTCTATAAAAGAAAGGGCATTTCAATGCTTTTGATTGGTTCCTTAATTTGAGATAGATGACCCACCATCAATTTCTTTTCTTTAATTACTTTCTCCTCCAAATTCATTTGTGTTCCATTTTACAAATTTTCGATTCCAAAATATTCGCATTCGTATATTAAGTTTATGTTAAAAGGTTTATTTACAGAAAAATTTATGCAAACAAAAAAGTTAAAATAAAAATAAAAAACGAAAATTGTACAAAATGCTTATGTTCAAAGACTACGAATTAATAAATTAAAAAATAACAACCCTAATGAATAATAATAAATAAAATATAGACAAGCCAATTCATATAATTAATTATACACCAAATCTAACACAAAGAGCCAAATTATAATATTTCGATAAAAAGAACAAAAAATGATCAACTAAAATTAATTATCGGAGATTAAAAAAATTATGAATAATTATTTTGCATGTGGAAAAAATCAACTCCATATATGGTGATAATTTTTTTAGGTAGTTAGAGGGTCGTAGTTTATATTTTATAATCGGTGTTTTTTTGTAGTTAGAGGGTCGACCAATAATAATTTGGGTTAATTATGATATTTAAGAACTTAAGTTTAAACCGTAAATATAATATTTAGATGTTTACCAATTTTTATTAATTATTATCCGTTTTAAGTTTAAAACGGGTCAATATCTATTCTTTGGGCATATAGAACAAATATTTTACCTTTCTTATGCATAATGTTATTATTTTGTTTTGTTCATCATACACATATATATTTAAACCGTCTTAAATAAGAATGTGTTTATTTTCTATAACGTTGAGTTAATGCGTTGTTTTTACTTACTTTTAAGTTAAGCGTATATATTATTTATACATTTTACCTCGACATAACTGTAATATTAAAATCATAATTTTTTAAAAATATATCCACCTTCTTATTTATTTTTTTAATTTAATAAAATTAAGCCCGTGCATTTTTTGCACGGGAGTAAAACTAATTATTAAAATAGGAACGTATTTTAGCAATTCGGTTTCTTGGAGTAAAATCTTGTGTTATGTGTCAAAATATATGTGATTCTACGACAACCCCGATTATTGGATCATCACAACCATGCAACAAGTTTCTTGTAAAAAATAAAGTGAGTTGGTTAAACATACCCAGCCATCAACAGCGTACGTACACTCCCAGGCTAGCATATCCATGGCGGTTTTTCCTTCATTGTCTGGAATGATACGATCGACCTCATCATCAGAGAGAAGTGCCCTAACAAGATTAATATCTTCTCTCCATAGTGCACAGTGCAGCGGTGTTGCACCATCCGAATCAGTTGTATTCTTAAGGTCCGCAATTGCCGGAATATTGAGAAAATCAACGTAATCTTTATAATTGGGTAATTGTACATGGTGAAGAAGAGTGGTTTCTCCTTTGCGACAAACTCTTTCCAAGTCTGGACATGTATCAATGAAGGCGTGAACAGCCTTGATCTCTTCTCTCTTATATGCCTCCAACCAATCAAAGTCTTGTTTTTTAATAACTGAAGGGTTTGTTAGCAGATTTACTAACCAATCAGTCTTTTCTTGTTTCGCGCAGTCAAGAGCCGTCATTCCATGACTATTTTTCAAGTTCATCAGCCACCAGTATTTTTCCAGCAATATTAGAGCACCCACATTGAAGAGGATGGTGGATCCTCTTAACACATTCTCTCCTTAAAGAGGACATCCTCTTCAATGTAGGATAAATTTTCACATCCTCTTGAAAGAGGAAGAGGAAGACTTCCTCTATTTTTAGAGGAAGTACAACATTGGCCCAAGTGCCCACCACCCTATGAAATTGGTGCATTTGGTTTTATTTTACATAATTATTATTAAAAAGTAATTAAAATATGAAAGAGGAAGTAAAAGATGATCCTTTTTGATGTGGAGAAAAAAATGAAAGAGGAAGAGGAGGAGTATGAAGATAGTGGAAAATGATTTAGATGAAAGAGAATATGAGGTGTCAAAAAGTTAGTGGAAAAGAGAAAAAAATAAGAGGATGAAAACATCCTCTTCAATGCGCATGCTCTTACTCCGGTTTTCTCTGCATTCAAACCAAGAAAATAAACACACTCTTACTTTTTTTTTTCCCAAAACACATACTCTCTCGATTCTATCCCGAATAACTTTTCCATTTCGACAATGACACAGAAATTAAGGAACGTAGTTACTTAATGAAAAATAGTGTGTGACGGTAAAGAGACTGGAAAGAGAAAAGATATTATTGGGGTATTATTGTGAGTAGATTGATTAAAATAATTAGTGTTGTGGGTAACTACTGTGTGGTAATATTGTGGATTAAAGTGTTTAAAATAAGTATAAGAGTTATCAAAAACAGAAATGAGGCATTATTGTGAATAGACGAAAATGGATAATTGGACATTTATTGGAATAGGACTTATAAAAGGGAGTATAACAAAAAAAGAAAATAAGTGAAACTTTCTCTCTTTTAAGTTATTATCTCTTCAATAAAGTATATTTATATAAATACAATAATATTTCAAGAATCCACGTCATCACATACAATTTTATTTTTCTACAAAAATGTGGGATCCACGACAAATAATACCGGATTAATTATTGAAAAATCTCTATGTTTATATTTTGTGCGAATAATGAATAATTTAAATCGAAAAATATTCAAGCCAAATTTTAATTATGATAATTAATTATAATAAATTACTCCAATCTAATCTTTATAAATACAAAACATTTCAAGCATTTTCATGCATTGTCATCACATACAATTTTATTTTTTTTACAAAAATGTGGGACCCCGACAAATAATACACGCTTAATTAATGAAAAATCTCTATGTTTATGTTTTGTACGTAAATGTTTACGTCTGTGTTTTGTATTTAAATATTAATGACGAATAATAAATAAATTAAATCAAAAATAATTCAAGCCAAATTTTAACTCCCATAATAAGTTACACCAATTGATTAAAATATTTAGGGTGCATATATATATATACTAGTTTTACACCCGTGCAAATAATGCACGGGTTAGTTTTTAAAATTTTGAAGTTTAATATATTAGTAGAGTAATATTATTGTTATATTAAATTTTAGAATAAGACGGTGTCACGCCATAAGACCGTCCACTTTTATAATAAGTTTACTCATTTAATACTAATAAATGAGTTTTATTTTTATATAAATAGACCGTCTTATGTGTGAGACGGTCTCACGGGAGAGTTACTGTATTGTTATATATTAAATATGTACGAATATAATTTTGGGCAATTGAATATTCAATAACTTAACTAAATTCATATAAATAATGAAAAGTAAGTTCCACATAAATTTTAATAATAGTATCAAACAACATTTGGTATAAAGATAAACTGTCATTATGCCAAAAATACGTTCATAAGGTCCATTAAAATTGTTGTGAACACCAAAATTAATACATCTATCCTAAACAGTAAACAACCATAGTACGAAAAAATGGGCCCAAAATAATTAAAAGGTCCAAATTTGACGGGTCTCTCATAAGACGTCTTTTTTGGCAAGTTTTGAAGTAAATCTCATACAGTTACATAATACTCCGTAGCTATTTGCTTTTCACTTGCCAAACTCATGTGATTCCATATAGATCATTATAAGATATAATTAAATAAAATAATTAACACATTACCTACCACATTTTTACGAATAGACTCATATGCCTCAGTGTCACTAGAGATGGCAATTGGTAGGATCTGGACAGGATTCTATAGGATCCAGATCCAGATCCATTTTAAAATGGTATATCCAGATCCTACCCTTATCCTCAGGGTCCGAAATTTGTAGATCCATATCCGCATCCTAAGGATCTGGGTAGGATCTGGATAAAATCCAGATCCGTCAATCTTCAACGATACATTCAAATGAAACCGCACCAAGTCACTATTATACACTATTTCACTTTTACTTGTCAATTAGAGACGGTGTTTTTGTCGAATTACCCTCTATTAACTTCACTGGTTTAAAAATCATAGTCTAAAAGAAATAAAAAGAGTGTACAAAGTATTAAAAAGTCTTATAGCAACTTACAAATAAGGTTTACAAACCGCAAAATAATTATAATTCCAACAATTCATAATGAAACAAATTGTCCAAACAAAATAAACACTGATACTTCATTGCTTGTTTCCATGATCTATCTCTGAAGAGTCGAATCTATCCAAAAATTACCCCTATAAAAATTAAAAGAGGATCCAAGGGTAGGATCTGGATCTTAGTGGTGGGATCCAGATCCGACCCTCGTACTCGTATAAGGATATGGGTCCGATCCAGATCCTAAGGATCTAAAATAATGAGATCCATATCCTACCCTTGGGTATAGGGTCTAGTGGATCTGGGTAGGATCCGGGATCCATTGCCATCTCTAAGTGTCACTATCCTTTTTCAATTTCTCCTAATATTCTCATTTCATCTATCTGTTCTACGAATAGACTCATAGTGACCTTCATCCATGCATATCTCTTTATTCATGTCTACAAATCCGCAACTCTTTAATCTCCTTATTTTCAAAATATGGTTTGTTTTATGATCTTATCATTCACTTCATTTTCAATTGAATCCCGAAATCTCAATTGTTTGTTACCATGAAATTATATAGCACAAATAGGATTATACATTCAGATATATATGGGATCGTACATCTAATACAAATTTAATTGAGCTTATGTGCAATTTTGTTGAGCTTTTAACATTTTTTTAAAAACCGGTGAGAACCACCTTACGATGAAAACCGGTGAGAACCACCTTACGATGAGAACCACCTTACGATGAAAACCGGTGAGAACCACCTTACGATGAAAACCGGTGAGAACTCTTCCTTACGGAGTTTTTTTTTAAAAATTAATGACATAATTGGATTCGGCATGGAATTTTATGGCCAGGGAACATTTCTCTTGGTCTAGAAAATAAATACTAGTGGCGGAAAAATGATAGATACGAAAAATTAGATAGTAGGTGCATGCAAATAAATAAAACGTATCTCACCTTGATTTCCGTCACTAGTATTTATTTTCTAGACTAAGAAATATGTTCTCTAGCTATAAAATGTCATGCCGAATCCAATTATGTTATTAGTTTTTTTTAAAAAAGTCCGTAAGGTAGAGTTCTCACAAAGTTCTCATTGTAAGGTGGTTCTCACCGGATCTCAAGTCTATAAGTCTATATATATATATATATATATATATATATATATATATATATATATATATAGAGAGAGAGAGAGAGAGAGAGAGAGAGAGAGAGAGAGTTGGGATCACATGAGTGCACCCTAAATATTTGAGTCCATGAGTCTAACAATGATATTACAAGTTATATAAAAAGTATCACGTTTTTTCAATATCAATTTTTTTTTTTTTTCTTTTTCATTATTACTTTTTTCTTTATTTTTTGGCCTTTTCTTTATTAAAAAATTCCCTTTTTCAGTATGCACTTTTTTTTAAACAAACATGTTTTTTTATTTTCTCGAATTTTTTTTTTATTACAATATCACAAGTTACTCAATACAATATCACCGGTTCTTCAAAATAATATCACAAAAAAAAATTCGAGAAAAAATATTTCGGAAAAAAAATTCGTGAGAAAAAATTGAAAATAAAAAATTTGAAAAAAATATTCGGGAAAAAAAGTTCTTGAAAAAATTTCGTGATATTGTTTAATATAGTGCGTGATATTGTTTAACAAAAGGAGTTTTTTCTCGAAATTTTTTTTCGATTTTTTTTCATTACAATATAACAAGTTACTCAATACAATATCATCGGTTCTTCAAAATAATATCACAAAAAAAAAAAATTCTGAAAAAAATCGAGAAAAAAAATATTTCGGAAAAAATTTTCGAGAAAAAAAATTTCGGGAAAAAAGTGCTGGAAAAATTTCGTGATATTGTTTTATATAGTGCGTGATATTGTTTTCTGTGATATTCTATTGAAAAAGTTGTGATATTGTAGACTTTGTACTGTAAAAAAACGCCATATTTCTTAATACAACTTGTGATACTCTAAATGGACTCATGGACTCAAATATTTAGGTGGACTCACCGGATCCCGCCTCTATATATATATTACGAGCTTTATTGAAAATAATCTCAACATTTATATAAAAAAATTTAACTCAAAATATTTTATTAAAATTCAAAGATGATACATACAAACTTAATAAAATTTTAGTTGAACATCTACAAAGTTAAAATGTAAGTCAAAATTTTTAAAAGCTCGAAAAAACTACATTCAATTAAATTCATATTGAATATACAAACCTTATATACATATGAATGTATAATTCTAACACATAACATTTTTTCTTGTACCAATTTATCACATTGGTAATTCTTTATACCAATCCATCATCTAACCTCAACTTTCCTTACCATGTTGACAATTTAGCTTCTATTAATAATTATGTTCCATACAAAATTTAAACACAAATTCTCTACTTTCCTTACCATTTTGGCAATTTAGCATATATTAATAATTATGTTCTCGTACAAAATGTAAAAAACGCACCTGTGCAAGAGGATAAACAATGAAGCACAGTATTTCCATCGCTGCGACGAAGCATGTCGAAACGTTGCTCCTCAATTCCTATAATCCTATCCACAACTTGTTCACAGCCGGACTTGACGGCGAGAAAGAGGGGACTTTCTCCCTTAAGGTTGCAATATTTTAACCAGAAAGGATGAGTTGACGACAAAGTCTGTAGAGCAAGTTCTTCTGTTGATTTTGATTGCAAGGCAGAATGCAAGGCTGTATTTCCATCATTGTTTACATAGCCATATTTTTTCCACAACTCCGTGATATCCCCTATTTTTACAAATATCATCAGACTTGGATATTTAGTGAATTGGATTTTTTTGGATTTACAAAACAGTCAACTAATTCTAAAATGATTAGGTAATGAGTCATAAATAGTACATATTATATGCTCCAACCGCAACCACAATGACATTCATTGGAAGTGTTCTTAACAGATGAGCAAACGGACACCCCGCTGTTGGATCCAGTTTGTGTTTTATTCGTAGATGAACGTTTGTGCAGAAGAACTTGGTTCATCTTTAAGCACACTTTACATGGGAGGAGAGGGTGAATATTTTATGGGTAAAAATTACACTCCCTCCTATTCTATCTATTCTTTCCTATTTCCTAAAACGGATTATTCAGCTTTTCTCCCCTTTCTTATTTTGGAAACTTTTACTCTTATTTTATTCATTTCTCTCTCTTATTATCAAAGCCCAACCAACTCTTTTACTCATATTTTATTCATTTTTTAATCTTTATGGCCCACAATTTCTTATTTAATTCCTAATTATTCATTCCTCTCTTCTATCACCCAACCCCACCCAATTTTTTACACTTACTTTACTCCCTACCGTAATTATTTTGCCCCACCCAAAAGAGAATAATACATAGAATATAAGGGAGTATTTTAGTAGTTAGTGGATTGTGGATAGGGTCCATTAAAAAGTTCGATGAAGTTGTAATATTGTTGATCTTGATTCTATGAAGATTGAGTTTGTGTTTAACTGGTCGGTCAGTAACGTGGTGGCAAATAAACTTATATGGATATAACCATTGTGGTTGCTCAAACAAAAAGGGAACAATACATACTATATGCTTCAACGGAATGGGCAACAGGGTTGTTTGGTAAATTAGTTACCTATTTTTAGAGATTAACTATTTTTAAATCAGTTAAAATTAAAGTAACTTTTTTTTCGTCTCATAACACGAGTAATATTCGAGATGATAATTTGTAAGGTAGATTGGATCTGATGTAATTGTAGTGTAAGCCTCCTAAAAAATGACAATTTTAGTTATAATTTTTTGTCATTAAATAGTTTCTTATTATAAAATATTAACGTTTTCTCATCTTATAGTAAAACCGTCTAAAACAAAACCTATGCAAACCTTAAAAATTACCTTGTGTAAATTATACAAACAATACAAGTTACAAGTTATAGAGTATATTAAGAGCAATTGCAATAGGAGGTTTTTTGTATTGGGTTTGTAAATAAGAATCATTAAAAAAAAGGTTTGTCCCATTGCACTAAAAAGTTTGTCCTTAAAAAAACAAACTTGGTTTGATATTAAGAACCAAGTTCTTTCAAAACCTAAGAAACTTTTTGAATAATTAATCAATTAATTACATTAAATAATTAATAGTTTTCTTATGGAAAAATTTTACTATATGTTTTTCCATTGTGACAAAGAGTTTGTAATTTTTGAGATTGTCAAAATATGACATGACAAAGGAAGAACTTTATAAAAGGTTCTTCCATTGCACTTGCCCTAATACGAATGAAAAGATATAGGAGCAATGTATATCACGGAGCACCATATAATTTGACTTATTGGACTAATATATAGCCATAAGTATTTATAATATGTGGTGGATTTGGGGAGGAAAAGGGAGGGCAGGTGCCACCACGCGACCCAAAATATTCAGTTATATGTATAAGTAATGATATTGGTATTGGTGTAATGGTAAATGAAGAGGATTGATGATTTGTAGACCTAGGTTTCATCCTCACAAGTTACATTATTTTGATTTTTGGTTTTCATATGTTTTATTGTTCTATTTAGCAATGTTACGTGCTTTTCTTATGGTTAAAATAATTTGTACCCTTCCGAATCCCGATTCCTGCATCCGCCCCAGCCCCAGCCCCTGCCTATAATGGTTGCATTTAGTGATTTGCTTGTAAATATTCAAAATTTTCAAGTAATATGCGCACCATTTACCATAGAAGACGAATAATATAATCCTGCTATCATCCCCAAGAAAGTTCCTGCTAACTAAGTCGCGACCTAGTTTTATCTCTTAATCTCACCTTATTTATCTTGAATTGAAAAAAATGCAAGTCAAACTAGATAAAATCTTAAATTAATCTCATGTACATGTAAAGTGGATTTTTTAAAAACAAATAAAAAAATTAACAATAATCTTATCTATAAATCTAATTAAAAAGCAAGTCAAACTATATATTATCATCCACAAGTCCTATTCTAATTTCATAACATAATATCTGAAACCACTCTCATTTAAAGTCTATTTTAATTTCATAACATAATATCTTCACCTACCGACTTATTTGATTTTCGCGGCTTTGGTCTTTATATTATTAACATGTCGATGTTCATAATGTCAATATGAGTCCATCATGAATTATTCATGAGGTGATATGTGTGTTTGATATTTTATTTATCCAATTACTCGAAACAATAAAAACATTACACTAGAAACAAAACATCATGTGCATTTCATAGTTGACAAAACTAGTGTTTATATTAAACTTCATAAAATCTTTGATTCATATTTTTGCCTATATTAAATTTGATAATAATAATAATAATAATAATAATAATAATAATAATAATAATAATAATAATAATAATAATAATGTTAGAATATTTAATAGTCATGAAACATATTCTCAATAGTTTATATATTTTATTATAGAAAGCAAAACTTGTAAGCAAATAAATTTCTTATATATATTGTTAATAAAATGATAGTGCCACTAATGTTTCCTATTATGCTATTCATATTTTTGTATAAGATCGCTAAAAGATTGATGTAGAGTAGTGACCTTGGGAATCATTAAAAAGCTTGGAGAAATCTTTGGAGGAGACGAGAGAGGTGGGAGCGTTGGGAGACATCAAGATCTTGTCAGCAACACGATGGTAATCTCTTTTGAGTGCATAATAGACCGGGGCGTTGCCTTTTTCATCAACAATGGTCCAGCTCTCTTGTTCGGGATCCATTAACAGTATCTCCATCGCACATTCCTCATTCCCATATGATGAACCTATGCTCAACAACAACGGCGTGTTTTTACCAGACTTAGTCAACGCTAAGAAAGGCATGACAACGTCCGGATCATCCAACGACAATGATTCGTAGATCTCTCTAACATATTTGATGGTCGACACATTTCTGGAATACTCAGCCGCTGTGTGAAGGAGGGTATACGAATCATTGTTAGTGAGGAGGAAGAGTTGTTTAAAGATATTTGTAGGCATATTATTTTTCACAAATTCTTATTTGCAACGGCACTATCCGTCGCAAGCTTGCGACGGATACCGTTTACTCTCACAAAATACCCACTTTTTCTCTCTCTCAAACACTATATATGTGGTCCCCTTTCTTCACTAACTCATTTTCTATCCATTTTACCTCACAAAATATCCGTCACAAGTGGTGACCCGTCGCAAGCAAGACTTACTAATTATTTTTAACTTCCTTAAAAAACTCCTCCCTCTTATTTTCTAAGGCAAAGTGTAAGATGGAACTTCCCCATTCATGTTGAGTGAGGAAGTATTCGAGTGGTTTTGTAGCCAACGCTTTTTTTAGAAACCCTACACCTCCATTCATTGCCGCAATCCTCAACTCTTCATCCATCTCAGGTCAATATTGTTTGTGAAAATGGGGATTTTATTTATTTATTTGTCAACTCTAATTTGTGTAATACTCCTACGCCTCTTTCACGCTATATATTACTTCCACGCATTCTTATTTGCAACGGCACTATCCGTCGCAAGCTTGTGACGGATACCGTTTTCTCTCACAAAATACCCACTTTTTCTCTCTCTCCAACACTATTCACGTGGTCCCCTTTCTTCACTAACTCATTTTCTACCCATTTTATCTCACAAAATATCCGTCACAAATAACAACCCGTTACAAGCAAAACTTACTACTACGTATATTACTCCCAGTCTTCCAGGCCACTTGCCCATGGCCCACCACTACCTCTTCCTTCATTATTTTTTTTTCTCTTAAATATTATTTTAATTTCCTAGTCGTGTGCTTAAGTTCTTTTTTGATTTCTAGCCGTAATAAAATATTATCTTCTTCGCTTGGTAATGGAATGATTTAGTCTAAGATTTGTGCTAGATCAATTACAATATACTCACTTTTACCTGATCAATACTTATTTATTTATGCATTCTATACTATACAAATTCTCATTTCAGACCGTTATTATCCGTTTTAAGCGTAAAACGGGTCAAATAAATATCAATTTACCTCACTTGTCTAGCACGGACACTTCTCCTAATTTATCGTCCCGTGTCCAACACTCGGATATCCGACACTCTTTGGACACATGATTAAATATATTATAATTTAGACGAGGAATAAAATTTTAAAAAAGATCGATTAAAAGATGAGTTTGGGTGGAAAAATGAGCATTATTAATAGTAAAGGTCGAATTGTACCTTTATTTGTTTTTATTTAACTTCAAATACATGATAAAAATAAAATTATACGTCATTTTATAACCATAAAATATATATTTTATCATATATTTATCTAATGCAGAAGCCAAGCTGCTGACGTGACATCACTAGAAAAAAGCTTTGTCCTACGTGTCGCGTTGTAAAGCATCCTAGAGCTATTGTCCAATTAGATTCATCTTAGAGCTATTGTCCAATAAGATTCAAGATATGGTATAATTTTGGAACCCGTGAAATTCACGGGTCTGTTTTTAGTATTTTAAATTAATATGGTTAATAATTTTGGAATGTCTTCGTGTAAGATATCGTGCGTAATAACTGTTATTTATTATATGAACATCTTTAATAAATATAATTAAAAATACGTTTTTTAACCCAACTACACATTTACTACTCACGTCTCATCAGATTATTTACGTTTTGCTTTTATTGTACGATATGTAATATAAAACTTTATTTTATATATGGGTTACATATTTTAAAAATGGTGCAATGAGTAATTAAAAGTATACAAATTCTATTGTAAGTCTTAATCATCTTACTGAACAACTATATGATAGCTCATGTATACCGTCATACCCGACATGTGTCATAAATAATTCAAAATTTATTTATATGTATATAATTAATCAGCTTTCTTTGATATTATTAATTACGGTATTCATCTAAAGTTAAAAACAGGCCACAGTAAATAATTAATTTGCTTATCTCCAATATTATTAACTATATTCATCTAAAGTTTAAAAAACAGACCCGTGAATTTCACGGGTTACAACCTAGTTATATTTAAATGACGTGTCCCATGTGTTAAATTTCATGGGATGTTGTGTCACGTGTCCATGTCCGTTTTGATTCTACGTACCTAGCTTGTCACCTTGAAAATGACAAAAAAAATTGTCTTTATTACCTCACTTATTGGTATTTAACCCGTTTTAAACTTAAGACGGATAATATCTGTCTTAACCAAGACTTACCGTTTATACACTGACAAGTAAATGATATAATAGGTGAAATAAAATAATATACTCCGTATTAAAGAAAAAACGATATGACGTGAGCTATTCCTTCGATTTTCAATTGGTTTTAGTAAGAAATATCATTAATCATATGAAAACGATTATCTATCACTTTACATGATTCAGTATATATAATTAAAATATGAACTTTTTGAGGGATTACAAATAGTTTTATTTTAACGAATGACTTTGGAACTCCATAGTAAAAATTGAGTTTGAGGGATATCAGAGTTTCCAACACTTTCAAAACTCTTCCGAACTAATAATATAATTAAAATTTTAAAATACGATCTAAAACAAAATCCGCTAAAGTTAATCAAAAAAATAATAATGATCATGTACAAAGATTATTCTATGCAAAAATTCTAAAATATGAATTTAACTAACTAAGAAATTAATCACCATATCAATATTATATTTATCGGCAATATCGTGAAGTGACATGGAGATTGAAAGCTGATATATGGATGGTATTTAAGCTATCTCATAATGCAGGTCAATATACAAAAGAAAGCCACGGTACTCCCAGTCAAAGTTTAAATTTTGACCGATTGTATTTTTTGCCACGAGTATAAAAATTAAAGTTTTTTTTTCAAAATTAAAGTTCTCGTAAAATTGGTCAATTTGAAGAAAAAACCACCACTTACAAAACTTTTGATCTTGAATTACAACCAATTAAACGCGTTTTTGTTAAAAACGAGCACATCCTATAAAAAATAAAAAAATCATGGAGTTGCCACGTAAGACATCAATCCTCTTATTGTTTTTTTCCTTCTCGACCATCACCATTACTCGGACTCCAAAGAAAAAATAATACGTCTATCATTTCTTGCAATTGTTTTTTCCACCTCTATGAAATTAACTAGTCAATTTTTTTCTAACTGCCCAACATTTTAAAAGAATTACAACTTTTATTCGATTTTTAAGCTACTTGTGCAAGCATAATGTTTTCGGATTACAAACTTCTCACCTTCCACAAAAACATTCTCCTTTTTATTGTATAGGAAATACAAAATAATATATGTAAAATAGAGTTGTTTATAGGTTCTCCTATTTACTGAGCCCGTCCATCCCGCTTGCCAAATAAGCGGGTATGGGTAAAACATTTTACGAAAAATACAAAATTCACCCACTAACTCGTCCCAAACCCGATAACCAACTTGTGCGTGAGCCAAAAATTACAAGTGAGTCGCCTGCTCAAATTCGCATTTAATCATCTCTATACGAAATAATAATACTAACCTTCAGTATTACCGGGTAGCACTTTAACCTTATCCATTTTAACTTACACGAAATTATTTAATTTAATTGCAAACTTGTACGAGACACGGCTTACAACTTAGTTATCTAATAATACATATATAGATTTACATGCTTAAATAGGTTTACAAAATGGTTATAAAAATACTTCATTGTTTCTTTAATAACAAACTTCACAACTCCCTCCATAGCCGCTAACCACAACGTTCGATCATCCTCTGTCCACAACCACCTTCTTGTTTTAGAATATGGCGAGTTCTTCTGAAAAACAAATTTGTTATGATGAAAACAATTGCATAGTAGAAATGTTATGGATCAGCTAGCCAAATTCGAGTGATCGCTAAACCATTATTCCCACCTCTTAATAATAATAATACCCTCTATATTTTCTAAATCGGAAAATTTATACCTTCAACAATCGTCTTCTATTATTTGTGGTTAATATAATATATAACTCTGCATTTTCTCTCTTACTTTCTTTTTCTCGTAGATATTACTACTCCACTAAACAGTGTAACAAAACCAATGTGAAGTTTATAGAAGTATAAAATAGGAGGGATTATAAATATATAAATAAATACAAATAAAATTGTCAATACTTTGTATTTTATCATTTTTCTCAGAGCACTATTAAAACATTATCATTGGGTAGACCAGCTCACTATCTAAGAACAAAGTTATTCTCTACCAAGAAAAAAATGTTTAAAATTTGATATATTAATAACGTTAATATTGTCTACAAGTATGAAGTTTAGCGGTTAAAACTTATTGATGAGTAAAACTTTAAGGAAATGTAGATAAGCCTTCAAGAGCAAAATCTTGCTGATCATTTTTAGCCTAGGTTCATACTTTAAAGACTTTGTGCAAGTCACCGTCGGGTGTCTTACCAGGTGCACGTGATTTGCAGGGTATCACATATATCCAGGGATTTACCCAGTGTATACCCCGTCTCACGTTCATATAAGCATACATATAATGTATTTTGGCTGTGTTCCAACGTAAGACGTTTTACTCTTCTAAAAAAAGTTATTAATTTATTCTAATGGCTTGATTATCTTCTTATAGCTTAGTGTGAAACAAGGTAAAACCGTTTTATGCAATATCAACTGTATTTCTATATTTCTTAGAGTACGTTATATTTGTGACGGTCATAAACTTATGAGTTGTGAGTTGTGACATCTCACAGCCTTCTCGCACCTAACCTCGCACTTGTACGGCTGTACCCTCCGCTTGTCTCTTAGCCTCACATCACAAATTTGCGACGAATTTTGTCCAGCATAAATAAGAATTTGTATATTTATTAACGTTATTATTATTATAAGTATTTCCTCGATATTTTAACTTATTTTTATTTTACATTTTTAACAATTTTTTTCCTTGAAGACCGGGCCAGATATATGTCCAACTGTCCATTGTCCAACAACTCTTTTTTCAGAAACTCGCGATCCACCATCTATCCATCCTTTCATTTTTTTTTTGTCAACTCTTTGTTTCATTCTCCTATAGATGATCCAGCTTATACGTTGAACAAACCCATCGCTTACCAATTAAGCGCCGAACACAATTTTTAATTACAACTAGAAGTTAAAAATGATTTTGGTGGAAGACTAGTAGTATTAACACAATATTTAAAACAATGAAATAAAACAAATTTCGCGGTACCATTGAACAAGTGAAACATAATAATGGAGTATATATTAATTTCTATTCCGAGTTGGGTTTTTGTTTTTATTTATTTTTCGTTTTTGTTAAGCTTTTTGTGGTTTAAAATCAACTCCACAAAAAAATATGGTTTTTTGTATAGTACAAACTTATTTTTTTAATTTTATTACGTGTCCGAATACCTAGACTAAAAGGAATTATATACATAGCTTAAGAACTAGAAACAACTCATGTTTATGTCAATTTGGAACTTTTAATTATTTTCTCTCTTCATTACCTCTTAACAAACTAGATATTATCCCAAAATCATCTAACGATTATAATATTAAGTGATGAATAGTGTTGTATAGAAAAATAATATATTAAAATGAACGTATTATTAGAGATAATGAATGATTTATTACTTTTGATGAGATCCAAAATTCCTGTTTAACTTTTTTTATGTAATTATATTGACATATTCACCTTTTCCATTTCAGCATTTCACCATATATCTCCAGAAAAGCAAATGAATTTATAAATATTAGTCATTCTTAATTATTTCTCTGTTTTTTAGACTGAAACATTAATTTTGAGTTTCTCGATCAACTGTAATCGACATTCGACAATGAGAAGTTTCTCGACCAAGCAAGGAAATGTAAGAAATTGATAAATTACCATTTAAATTGTTCTACGATTAAAGTTTCACATTCGTACAACTATACAAGTAACGTATAATTGTTCTAAAAAAACATTATTCTTCCTTCAACTTATGTGCAAAAGTATATAATAAGTTCACTTTTTTAATTGTTTCTATCAAAATCGAGCAACTTCTAGTTTTCATTAAATTTAAAAGTATTGTGATATTTTTTAAAAGCGAGTAGAATTTGAAAAGTAAAAGAACGCCACGTAGAAAAACCTTAGAAAGGTGGTTTGAGTTAGTTGATAACTCACTATAATCTCATGACTCCAACTAATTAATGACTAATTTTTATATGAGACGGTATTTAGATTCGAAACTAATATCCTTTGGTTATATGTTTACTTTTTAGCATTACGGTTTTGACACATCATTCGTTCAGTCTGACTTTAAAATTCGCGTTTTTGACAATATCTTTGAAAAATAATTTGTCGAATTGAGAGATATTGTAAGATAAGACGAGGCACGAAAATTGAACAACGAAATCCAAATTATTTCATTGTGTGACTTCCTAATCCGGTATGAAATTTCCAGGCTATTGAAGCCGAATATACTCTGCAATTCGATATCCAACCCATCAAAAAGAAATTAGACGGGTTTAAGAATTAAGAATCGCAAAAAGACATAGTACACGGCCATAGCCCAACCGGTACTCTGACGCGAGACGCTGAGACCCATGTCAGTAAAAAATGTACACATGTTCGAGATGAGACGGTAATTCAGATAATTTTGTCTGATCATTCATACAGATGGCTGAAATCGAAAGAGGAGAACTAATGCAGTTGTTCCTCCAGAGATTTACTAACCTAAGAACAAGGAAGATTTAGGCCCTGTTCTTTCTGGCTTAATTTCAGCTCCTTTCAATTTTTCTTGAGTGTATTCCGTTAAGTTTTATTTACGTTCAATCAACTATGTTCAATTAATCTCTTCACAAAATTAACTTTTAATTCAACTAAATTCACTTCACGTCAGTTTCACTCAATTTAGTTCAATTAAGCTCTACTCCAATTATTTCAATTCAGCTCGTTTCAGCCGAAAAGAACAGGGCCTTAGAGGGAAATATATTATGGTCGGATCAGCTCTTCCTCGGCTGAATCAAATAGCTTCGTCAATTGTCTTATCACGCGTTCCTCTGCAAATGAGAAATCGACTGCATTCCTAGCCAGCTGAAACATTTCCTTCTTCCCGAGATCTTTGATATGAACAAGAGTTGGAATAGTAAGTTAGTACGGAGTATGAGATATAAAGTGATACGAATTCTACTCAAAAAATAGAAGTCGTGAGGTTGTAGCGGGGGTCTGTTCATTTCGCTGCTGAGCTGCATTATTTTTGCTAGGGGTGAGCAAAACCGTATACTTGGTACGGTTTTGAAAACCGTATCGGGTATACGGTTTTAAAAATCGTAAAAATCACTATACGGATCCGATACGGTTTTCGGGTACCCGGAAAACCGTGAATACGGAATCCGTATATACGGATACGGTTTGGTGAGAAATGCCCAATTAAATTAATCAAGTGCCAATAATCACATCTAACATGCCTACATCTTTTTTTTTGAAGGGACTAACATGCCTACATCTAACGAAAGACTAATTTTTTATTTATTAAGATAAGTTAGTAAAATAAGTCATAAAAAACCATTAAGAGTGGAAGTTGAAAGGTGTACTTTGCGTTTCATTAATTTTTTTATACAAAAATTTCAAACCGTGTCGAAAACCATATATACGGTTTCGTTTTCGCCAGACCCGGATACGGTACGGTTTTGTGAAAACCGTATCGTATATACGGATTTCCGTATCGTAAATACGGAAATTCGTATAATTCAAACCGTATAACGTATCGTATCCGTATTATAAAACCGTGTCCGAATTTTTTGCTCACCCCTAATTTTTGCATCATAAAGTTGGTTTCGCGTACTACCAGCTACATCACATCTCGAGTTTATTGTCTTGTTCGACTTTTTCACTACTTTTGTGGTAAAAAAAATGTCAACTTTGACCATTAATACAACGTATTTCTATCATCTTTTTGAAAACTTGAAAGTACAGTGCAGTGCAGTGCAGTGCGAAAAATATCAGTCAAAGTCGACATAGTTTGAATACGGAAAACAAATGGGAACAATATAAGCGGGATGAAGGGAGTATATAGGTACGAAGAGAATGGTTACTCACTGAAAGCGGTTGCAGCGATGGCGTATTCTTTGGATAAACTGGTAGAGAATACACCGGAGTCGTCAGTGCACAGAGTTATTGGGTGCTTCAGTTTATATAAATCAGCTGCAAAATTAACCAAATTTTCAATTCAACGATCACGGATCCGTGTTTCAAACAACTTGCTTCTCGACATAGCCACATAGGTGAATTGAAACTAAACTTGGGTAAGGAAGGAACCACACCGAAATGATGAACATCCACTGATGAAATCGTATTAGTTCGGATGTTCGATGTCAAACATATTTCAACCTGGAAAATGCAATTACCTGATCAGTCATTTTTAATGATACAAGTTTCGAAGTTTTTCTCGCAGTATGTTTTAACTAAACTCAACATCGAACTTTCACCTCCAAAAAAGACGCAAGTACAGTATGATTTCTGTTTCAAGTTACATAGTCAAGAGCTCATGTCAAGTAGCATCTGAACCTGGATTCTAAAAGGATAACAGTACAGGTTTACACGGATAAAAGACGGCACCTTTGTTCATCCATATTTCGATGTTTGAAGGGTTCGCAACTATTGGTCTATGGCAGCTAGAAATGCATGCGTAATGATAGAGAAACTAACCGGGATTTTCATCGATTTCAGTTTATTCCATGCATCCTCTTTCAAGCAACAGGCATGGCCAATTCTCTCAGGATGAAAATCCAGCATTGCATGTATTTCTTCCTGGTTAGGTACCTATACAGCACTAAGTTTACAGACACGCATGTCAGCCTGTAGGTTTAATACACAACGAAGTTGAAATTAATACTTTGTAGCAGATCAAATAATGCGCTCATAACCAAGCGGTGTTAGTCCAGTGGTAACTGAGTTAAACCTTGAAGCTTGAAGAAATGCAAAAGTTGAGAGGTCTCAGGTTCGATTACCAGCTGGGGCGATGACCACTTGGCCACTGCAGGCTTACATGGTCCATGTGGTGGGGCGGGAATGCATGGGCCCGGGGGATTAAACCTCTCGTCACCAAAAAAAAAAAAAAAATAATGCGCTCATTAGAAAACCAACGGGCAGAGAGTAACACATGCCTCTCCGCAGTGCAGAGTTACACGAAGACCTTGCTCTCTAGCAAAAACCAAAGCCGGCAAAAATGTTTTCCTGCAGCAAAGTCGAAAAGGAAGCCCATACACAAAACATTCTTAGAGAATGAATCCCACAAATGCCTCGAGGAATCCCACAAATGATGGATGAAGGAAGTCGCATAAATGCAGCCTTACAAGTTACAACGCAGTTACAGTCTCCTAGTGACCCGTAAGGAAATTTATATCGAATCACTGTTAAATTTACGATCTAAGAAAATGAAACCAATTTAGTGAACTATTTTCCTTCATCCATCATAAACCAGAAGCGCGGAATAGGGAGACTTCGACTCCGTAAAAAGAGGCATACCAGTCTCCCACTCTCGGGTTCCCGGAAAGATCAATGCCAACAACACCACTATCCCTCATTTCCAAGGCTAGTTTTACCTGCAATAAGTTTCTGCAAGTCATCTTTCATAACATATTTACTCACTGCGAAGTAAAGCTACGATAAACTCCTTCCATCTTGTTCTACCTCAAGGAACCGTCAAAAATCAAAGTCGTAACTAAAGAAGGAAGAAACTTAACAGTTTCCATGGCAGCTTCAACGGTCTCTCTTCTATCAATACTGAGGAGAAGTCTGACAAATATCTTCTTCCTAGTTAATCCATCAGAAGCGTAATCCTTACAAGTCGGATGCTCCTTCTTCTCTGATTCAATGTCAGCAGAAGCAAAGTCTACGTCAACTGCACAAACTCGTCTTAAACCCTCGATGACAGCTTCAATGTAAGAACGCTTCGTCATTCCTTTCAGTTCATTCCTCTGCATTCCAATTTAAAATGCAACAACTCACGCTTAGCAAAGTCGAAATTTCACTATTTAACTTAATTTCATCTGCCAGCGTTCAAACAAATAACGCTTAACTCGTAATTCAAATTACCAATCTAACTTAGTACCTTTGGGGTAGTTCTTAATTCCAAATACACGACATTCTCAGCAGCAAAGTCTTCAACCACCTAATAATCGAACATAAATCAGCAAAACACCACGACACGGGTTTATTCCCAATAGGACTAGAGATGCATGCGCCTCTCAAATCCTACCCAAGTACTAGAATAAAACCGTCTCATTCCCAAAAAACGCGTAATTTCACTAGTAAAGCCAAATTCTATCATACTTCTTTGGTAATTCTGGTGACAGTAGTGTGATCAGTAGTAAGAATGTGAATCAAATCAAACAACTTGAATACTTCAACCAGTGATCTATCATCTGCATAAGTGCATAACACAATCATAATGCGATTAAAGCAAAAAATGATTTGGGGTCGACTGACATGAATCAAATCATCTGAAACCGTCCCGAGTATCCAATAAAAATGATTTGGGGTCGACTGACATGTATCAAATCATCTGAAACCGTCCCGAGTATCCAATTGAACTCCATAATTACGGAAATTAAAGCATAACAGTAACAAAAAAAACAAAGTTACATACTTTTAAGGATTACATGCTCAACATCAGAGAAAACAATAATGCCCTTTTCACCCAAATCTTTAGCAAGTTCACTGTAAATCACAGTTTAACACTTAATTAAGCAGATCCCAGATAAAATTAAGTGCTTAAAACTGTAAATATGTTAGAAATTAAACCAGGCTTTACAGAAAAAAATTGTTCCTTCCGTTCCAATCATTTGTTTACATTTTTTATTCTTGGTAACGGGTATTTTAATCGAAGCTAAACAAATGATCGAGACGGAGTGGGTCGAAGGAATCGAGAAAGAGAGAATTACAGTAAGGTGGAATCTCTGACAGAACCATTTAAGTGGGCATGGAGCTCCATTTTTGGCATGGATACATAACACTCCATATCCATCTTCTATGACTGAAGTCACTGAACCTACACTACACCAGCTTCAAGCTTCCAAAAAAAAGACCTTACTTTTCTTCCCTTTGGTATGATCATTTATTTGCCTTTGATAATATAATATTCTCCCCGTAAAGAAATGAATGAGACGGAGTGAATATGTTCCGGTTCTGGTAATGTTGGGAAATAAACTAATTGATCGATAAGTATATTACTAAAATTTGGAAGAGACGGTCTCTCACTAAGTTATTTATTATAAACCTAACAAAATTGAACCGATCCCGAATAACCATACCCGACACCCAAACTCAAAACCTGAGCTTGACCCAAAACCTGAATAATCCAGCCTGAATGTTTATTGTTGCAAATTGATTATTATCCATGAATAACTTGATAATAGTTGACTCGATAATGGTTTGAACAAGAAATAACCCCCTCGACCCATAATTAGCAAATTCCGACCCAAATTAACCCGACACAATTGACCCATTTATCAGATCTAACTTCACGAATTTAACTTTGTCACACAAGAGTAATAATACTTTTTTGTGATCATCCTGCTGAATTAGTGAATTAGGTGAGGCTAATGCTGCCTCATTTGACCGAAATGTGTGAACCCGAAAATTCCAATGTGAGTATTATCCCACATTGATAGGGACTCTTTCTCCTCCGTTTGGGTGTGGCCCAAACCCGTTGTTGAATTTAACAAAATGTGTTTAAGTTGGGTGATGCTGTGACATCTGTAGGCCGTCACCACAGTAATGAACTGATGATTTTTCCCAAGGAAAGATCATTAACGAGAGCGGAATTGGTGGTCCGCTCGAGCAATTGTTCGGGAAAGGTCATCGGAATGAATTTCTTCAGTAGACCGAGAACCCCTTTATGGCAAGCAGTGTTTTGTTGGGGTGCGTACAAGACTTGCTAGATTACGGAACTGTGATTCGTCCTTAACTCGGATCAAAACAAGGAGCCTAAATGAAATGAAGATCAGTGAATTATAATCCATATGTTTAAAATTCCATTCTACCGGTGGACCAATGGTGTCAGTGATACAAGTGGCGGCGGGATCTCCAGCAGATATAGCGGGAATTTGTGTTGGCGAAGTTATTATCTCTTCCTTTGATACTATTGTTAGTTCATCCTAAAACGACGGGAAACACCATGCATGTTCAGGTGACAGTAGGAAAATATAAGGAGCGGGACAATAGAATCGTGTACCCTGCATACACAGACCTTAGCTCCGCCTGTCATTGATCGCTGGCCAGTTCTACCTGACCCAGTTGGTCCGATGATGCATGATATGCATCATGCAGCCAAATTAGAATGTCGAAAGTAACATGAGCTAGCAGCTCGTTACAAACTTATGTGAAAAATCCGAGTTTCTGCAGAAAATAGTAGTCCTACCAAACAGAAGTACTACAAAGGAAAGATTCAAGTAGATATCACAGCTCGAGAAATATTTCTCATGTAATATCGAACAAACATGTCAAGAGTAATTCTTACTTCCCTACGCGGCTACTCCGGACAGCTTCTCTTCAGTTTCTTTCCATTGATTAGCCTTACTCGGAAACTGTTCCTTGACTTTTTCAATCAGTTCCTTCGCCTCTTCCACTTTGGAAATGCTAACAAGACCTTCCACAAGAGATTTCGTGGTTGTAAAATTTGGAAACCATTTTTTCGCCATACTTTCCTTCGAAATCCGTAATGCCGTCTCATAATCACCGGCTTCACACAGATAGTAAATTATAGTGAAGTAGCAATCACCGTTCGGTTTACATCCGTGGTTGGTCATACTCCTGAACAACTTCTTCGCATCTTCATACTTCCCTTCCTTGCAAAATCCGTAGATTAAATTATGGAACATGATCGGGTGAAGGTTAATTTCTTCCTCAATCATGCCATCTAACAAACACTTAGCCTCGAACGATCTTCCTAACTTACACAAACTCTGGATTCTAGCATTATATATTCTTGGGCCGGGACTTATCCCGTGCTCTTTCATCAAATTCAGTACCTTCCCAACATCTTCAAATTTCTCTTCTTTATAAAACCCAGCAATCAAGTAAGCAAAAGTTGTTGGTCTTGGCTTGCATTTCTTCCTACTCATTTCAGCAATCATCGAATACCCCGACATTGACTCACCAGCTTGACTAAAAACCCTGATAATTGTATTGTAAGATCCATTGTCGGGTTCAATGTTATACATTGAGGGGAAATCCGTAAATATCCGTTTGGCCTCGTCGTACTTTTTAGCTACTAGGCAAGAAAACAACAGGGCATTGAACGTTCTCACAGTCCTACGAATACCCATTTGCTCCATTTGCTCAAACGTGGTAATGGCATTGGGGATCATATCTGCAAAACGCATTATCAAACGATTTTCAGCAAGCAAAAATCATGGGAAATATTAAATATTGGATGAGACAGCGAATTCCGACTGAGTTTCGAAGGTTATAGTGACCACATTTTTAGGCAGTATCGAAGGCATTTATAGCACAACTACCAAGCTGCGAGGACCGATTGCGAAATCAAGCCTTGAAGACTTGAACTGAGATCGGATACCATCCTAAAAAACGGATGATAAGACACTAGATGATGCTTTCTACACTAAATGGAGTCCACGCATATTAGTCGTAGCCACAAGATGACAAAAAAGAGCCTGCAAATTACAACTGAGAAACGAGCTCAAATCCCTCAATGTTTTAATTGTCAAACGACTCAAAACCTGATTTGGGGATTCACAAGCTTGAAAACCCCGAGTTAGGACAGCATAAATGAAATCCGTGCAGAAATTATATCTATAACCCAACCTAAAAAAGAAATTCGTTTCCTCATCTTCTACGCCAAAATTCATAACTAACCTTCAGCTGTCTTAGCCATTTCCCAATCCTAATTCCTACTGTTTCAAAATTCGACATTCTACCATATTATCGGCAACAAGTGCAAATCTTTACGTGATTTTCACTGGCCCATGTCACATATGTTCTCAACATAAAGCCCAAATCTTCTTCATCTCACCAAATTCACGTCTTTTCATTGATTTCACGAACTCAGTTGCCCAAAACCAACTCTTCCATTTGTTTTTCCCGTTCACCACCCCAGAACAAACACAAACCCAACGAAATTCCTCTTACCCTGATAAATTACAAAAAAAATCGACTCCTATGACCATTACTAAAATTTCATGATTACATTCACAGGTGCATACTTTCACACACTAAAAACTAACAACCCACATAAGAAAATTAGTCACTACGCCTACCCAAACATGTTCATCAAACAATACCTACACTACTTCAACTCTTCTCATTTCGGTTACATACGTGTCCAACACTTAACACTCGGACAAGACCTATTTAAAGCTAAAATATGCAGATTTTTTATAAAAGATAACCAAGTCCGAAACTTGGACACAAACCCATGCCGGATACTTGTTACGAGTATGAGTATCACAGAACAGTACACTGAAAAGAAACAAAATTTTGAAAGTAATACAACCACCTATCTATGAATTTACTCAGCACTCCTACAAAAGCATCATGAGCAACTAGTGTCTAGTACACTAAGAACATACCTTACATATACTAAAAAATCGCAGTCACGGAATTACTTTATCAACAGTATTTTGTATTGCTCCCATGCCTACCAATAATCCAATAAACCACTCACAACACCAACTGGATCGGAACGAAACATAATTTTACAGTGCTAGCTTCAGTCCCAATAAAATGAATATTAATCAAACTACTAACAACAACCTAATTAACATGTTACTTTATCAGTCCTCCTGATACATTACTAACAACATGATTTCACATTACTTCCAATAACCGAATCAACCAAACCACTCAATACACCGACTGAAACAAAACGCAATTTCACACTACAAGCTATAATCACTCTGAAATGGACATTAGACAGACTACCAACAACCACCCAATTAAGCAAATTACTTCACCAATCCTTCTGAAACACTATTAAGCATTAACATGATGATGGCACATAACTACCAATAACCCAATCACAAGACCAACAGAATAGAACCGAAACGTAGTTTCACATTCCTAGCTACAGTCAGTAAAATGAACAAAAATCAAACTACCAACAGCAATTAACCAACTTACTTTATCAATCCTTTTCAAACACTACTAACATGATGATTTCACATTGCTACCAACAGCAATTAACCAACTTACTTTATCAATCCTTTTCAAACACTACTAACATGATGATTTCACATTGCTACCAATAACCCAATAAACCAAGCCACTCATGGACCGCACGGAGCATAATTTCATTTCACTAGCTATAGTCACAACTCACAATAAAATGAACATTAATCACACTACCAACAACAACCCAGTTAACCAGAATTCTTCATCAATCCTCCTCAAACTCTATTAACATGATGATTTCACAGCACTACTTATATGCAATTAACCAAACCAATCTCAACACCAATAGAATCGGAACGGAACATAAATTCCACATTACTGCCTATAATCACAATGAAATGAACATCAATCAAAACTACTAACAACAACCCAATTCACCAAATTACTCCATCAATCATTTAAACCATTCAAATTACTAAACCACTCACAAAACCAATAGAATCGAATCGAAACGAAGCGTAATTACATACAACTACCAACAATCACAATGAAATGAACACCAATCAAACTACAACCAACAACCCATCAAGCAAATCGGGTTACCATTCAAACAAACCCCTCGTAAAACCAAATGAATCGAAAAGAAGCGTAACTTCACATAAACTAGGTACAATCACAACGAAATGAACATCAATCAAACTTCCAATTACTCAAAAAAACAACTGTAAAATTAAAAAACACACCTGCTTGACCATACAGAACAATCGCATGAGAAAAGAAACGCTCATTTCGCAAATCAGGCCGTTCTTTGAGCTCTTCGAGATAAACCCGAATACCCTCAAAGTAATTCAACTTAGAAAGTCTGGAAATCGCAACCGAAAACGCAATGCGATCAAGGTGATATTCAGGGGTTAAGGCAGCTGCCCGGCAAATATTGAGCATTTTTTCCGGGTTAGTTTCCAATTTGAGAAGAGAAAGTGCTGCCCGTGATTTCTCTTTGGCTGTTAGAATTACTTTGGGATCGTCGCATAGGATTGCAGATGGTGAGCAGAAGTTTCTGACTTGAAGAAGGAGTGTTCTTGATCGAAGTTTTGTGAACAGCGCCATTTTTGGGGAAAAATTGAAGAAGTTTAGGGTTTTGTGGAGGTTTTATGATTTTTGACTTTGTGAATGTTTTGGACGAGTAATGTTACCAGCTTTCGGTCCGAGCTTTCCTAAGTAATGGGCTCCTATTTGATCTACTTAGTCTAAAAACGGTCGGAATTAGTTTTGTCCGATTTGATCCATCTATTTTGATTTCGATAAATTTACGAGTTAGCTCGTATTTGATCCATCTATTTCAAAATCGGTCGGAACTAGTTTTGTCTGATTTTGAAACGCGCTGGTTTCGAGAAATTTACGAGCTGGCTAAGATCATTTTATAACTCTAATCGTGTAGATACTAATACAGTGATCCTCGAAAATATCTGTGTAAGCGGTTTTGACTAAGGCCTTGTTTGTTAAATAAAATATTAAGATAAATTAGTAGATTCCGGCCTAATTAGTGGCTTGACTAAGCAATCTAGTATTTTCATGTGTTTGGTAAACTGCATATTTTGATAACATATTAATTAGTCGGAATCTACTATTTTTGAATTTGTTATTAATAGTTGAATATTGTATTAGCATATTCAATTTACACATGAAACTGTTCTAATTATCGTATAATCTGCTAGTTATCAAACACATTTTCTTAATGTGTTAATTTAATTAATTAATTTAATAAGTAATGACTACCATGTTTGAATTACATACCCGTGCAATTGCACGGGTTTAAGAATAGTTAAAACATACTTTGTACACTACAACCAATAACCCAGTTACGAAGTATGTTTTAACTATTGTATGTTTTTAGTTTTATGTCTATTGTATGTTTTTAGTTTTATGTCTAGTGTACGTTTTTAGTTTTAGTTTTTTTTTCACCAATTTGAGAGAAATTTGGTCTGTTAATTGTAATTGTAATTGTTTGATGTAACAATTATATTATAATACGATCACTATAATGGGAGTTACTGTAAATTTAATTAATGAGTAATTAATTAAGCTTCAAATTATTATGGATTAATTGATAAAAATACTCCGAACTATGAGTGAACTGCTCAAAATACTCTCAACTTTATTTTAACTACCAATATAACCAACTAATGCCCTCGTTTGCTTTGAATAGAATATGTTGTTTTGTTAACTTATTGTAACATGTTTTAATGATGTGATTAGGTGAATAGATTAACATAGAAGTAAAAAGCGAAAGACGGGTTAAAGAAGGGTTAAAAATTTATTCACTTATTTAGCAGGTAATAGGTCATATATTATAATAAAAGCGACTTAAAGCATTAGTTTGTTATATTGGTAGTTAAAATAAAGTTTGGAGTATTTTGAGCGGGACACCCATAGTTCAGAGTATTCTTATCAATTAATCCAATTATTATATTTTTGTGTTAGTGTAACAAACTTAATTGTGTGAGTAACTCGGTTTTGATATGGCAAATTTAATAGTAACGAGATGTACACTCAGATCATGAGTATCATTCCTCACCAGCATGACTTTATGAATTAAGGTAGTTGAACGAGTTTCCTTTTATCATTAAAAATTGTTAATTTACACGGGTATAAAACGTAGGTTAGTTGATAGTGAAGCATGTCCCTATTTATGCGCAAATAAAATCCTTAATTTTTGGGAGAAGTGTATGTAGTAGATAAAGTTTGTTGAGAGAGTATAAATTTTGAGACGTGCTAAATCCCGCACCTCATTTTACTCAATCCTACACATTTTTTACACTTATTACAAATATACCCTCCTCATTTTTGTTTCTTGATTTTACGTAAAAATAAAACCCATTTTTTGTTGATTTGAAAATTCAAAAATGGAGAGAATGAGTATTGCTATGATGGTGGTTGACTATCTGTTATCGTCAGAATTGCAATTTGGATACGGCCAAGAAACCAGAGACAAGGTCAGAATCTACTACAAAAAAACAGGGTTTATAATATGATAATATAATATATGAATATAATGATAATATAATAATAATAATGAAGAATATGGAAAAGTGGGTTGATTTTCGATATTGTTTTGCTTTTTATATACTTATGGTCTAAATATTATTTTGTATCATAATAAAAATCTGTTTTATGTACAAAATCATGACTAATTTTTTTTTTGAATTTATTTTATTTCGACTAAAAATCTGGAAAGTACTGTTCAAATCTATTTAGATAAATTTTTTACTTCCAAAAATATTCAATTTTGAAAGATAAAAATCTTAAATATATAAAAGTTTGAATAATCATAATGTATGTAAACCAGTATATCTAATATTAAATTGTAATTCTTATCATAATTTTTCATAACAATGTTTCACTCAATCTCTCTTGAATTATATATAATTTACAAATAAAAGGTTAGAAATTTTTATTTTTAAATTAACAAAGTATCATTACATAACAAAAGATTTTTAAACATAACAAAAAATTTTTAAAATAATAATAATAACAATAATCGTGACAAAATAGTAATAAACGTAATAATATTCGTGGCAAAATACTAATAGTCCGTTGCAAATGTTTAGTAAATTGTGGAAAATAAATTCTCTTCATTTAACACTACACCAGTATCATTACATTATAAAAGAAGGATACTGCCAGAGTCATTACATTATAAAAGAAGGATACTGCCATAGGTTTTGACTATTTAGTGTGTTTTCCAACTGTTGGATTCTGTTTTTCATTTAGTTGCACAACAATGTTAAATAATGTCTCTTTATTACTGTTCTAATTATCTTATAATCTTTTAATTATCAAACACTTTTTCTTAATCCTTTTTTCTAAATAAGTGATGATTACAATGTTTCAATTACATACCCGAGCAATTGCACGGGTTCAAGAATAGTTAAAACATACTTCGTACACTACAACCAATGACCAAGACAATATTTTAGCCCAATTACACTAATGGGCCATCCGGCCAATACTACAATACCCATTATCAGAAAAGGCAACTATTATATACACTCTAACTAACTAACTAACTTTTCCATTTCAACTAACTTCTTCTTCAAGCTCCTGAACTCACATTAACGAACACAATTTTATCTCTTGATTTGACTAACTGCATTTTTTTTTCATTTCAATTAAATCAACTCACTACTTCTTCAACCCTGAACCCAAAACAACAAAGAGGAGTTTTATTTCTTGATTTTAGAAACCAAGAAAACCTTTTTTTGTTTCTTTTACTTGAATTTTGAAATGGAGAGTATTTTTTTTTTTTTTTTGGTGAAAAGAAGCGGGACTAACCCGTACAGAACTGACACAAACGACACTTAACGAAACGAAAAACCACAAAAAGACACCAAACAAACAGAAGGACAAACATCAGCAAACAGGAAAAAAACTAGACTACCATCTACTCGACATTAGACACGATTCTTGGCCAAGCCACTCCTTGGACGTCATTACGCAACAGCTCCTCAAGCCTCGGTGGGATGTTACGATTATCCACCATCATTAACTCCTGCGCTTGGTCCACTCCAACATTTGCCAGCCAGTCCGCACAAAAGTTTGCCTCCCGTTAAACATGGATTAACTGTAGGCGCCAATCCGTATCCTTAATGAAACTCCGACAAATTTGTATTAAATGAGAGTGCGCCGTTGGCCACCCCGTTTCTCCTTTCATGAAACCTTCCACAACTTTCGAATCAGTTTGTATAATAACCCGAGTATACCTCCTTTCCATCGCCAGCATAAGAGCCCTCCTCAAAGCCATTAATTCCGCTCTAGTAACCGTTGCTATACCGAGCCTCTCCGCAAAAGCAAACATCAGACTTCCCGAGGCATCCCTACACAGACCTCCCGCACCCGACATTCCCGGGTTGCCCTTCGATGCTCCATCAATGTTAATGGTCACCCAATTCCAAGGTGGTGCACTCCATTTAACCATGATTTCTCTCTGTCTATTCATGGTACCCATACTAGTCAGACCGAGCGGGTTCTTCGCTTCTAACACTTCATTGATACGTTGCATAAGGATCCGTTGTTTGTTATGTGGAATAACCTCACTCCGGTCGAAAACTCGGCAGTTACGCCATCTCCATAGCCACCATACAATGACCGTGAAGCTGGTTGGCCAGTCCTTTCGTGTTTGCTCACACGACTGAGTGATATTCCAGACCACCCAATCCTGTATATTATTAATTGCTCGAAAACCCGGTGCACCCGCCATCGGAAAATGCCTCCAAACTTGGTCCGCTTTGGGGCAGTCTCGCAATAAGTGAAGGGCTGTTTCTTCCACTCCTATACAACTGCCACAACAAGCGTCTTCAGAGAACCCTCGTCGTACCCTGTTGACATTGGACATAATCCGGTCATGTAATAGCAACCAAAGAAATAACCGCATTCGTTGCGGTGCCCATGTCTTCCACGGTAGCTTCCACATAGCCCGGTCCTCTTCCTGAATCACCCCTCTAATTAACCGTACCGCCGATTTGACAGAAAAGTAACCCGAGGGTGTTTCCGCCCAGTAATACTGATCGCCATTTTCTTCCCCTGGCATGACTTCATAAGAAGCGATTGTTTGAAGTATTTGTGAAGGAAGGAAATCCGCAAAGACCTCCCATTTCCATCCCATAGCTTCATCCCACATCTCCTCGACCGTCGCCATTAAAATACTCTCTGGAATAGCTCGGGTAGCATGTGAATCAAGAGGAGTACCAAGTGCCCATCGGTCTTTCCAAAACAGAGTAATTTGCCCATTGCCGATGTCTAATCCGACCCCTTGTTTCAGCACCTCCACGGCATCTACTATGCCCATAAGGCATTAGGCTCGTTCAGTATCCGCCACCCAAGCTTAGCCATAAAAGCTGTGTTAACCTGGCGCATAGACCGGAGGCCCAGCCCACCTTGACTTTTGTCGTTCGTTACCGTGTTCCAGGAGACAAGACTAAGGCCACGCTTATCTTGATCGCCGCCCCATATAAACCTCCGAGTATGAGGATGAGTATGGCTATGATTTTTGGTGCTATAGTGGGTATTGACATATGGATAATATGGCCAAGAAAGCATTATGAGGCTGATTTTGATGATGATGATGATGAACATTCTGATGATGATGATGAGCCAAATGCAGAGATACTGGTCCTTGGGCATGATTCTTGTGATTCTTATGATAGCTCAGAGGAGTCTGATGCCGGCTGAGTTGCCTTTTGACATACCCGATATCCCGGACACTCGAGTCCCGCTTTGTATTGAGGAAAAAACAGGGGTTTACACGAGGTCATACGTGGAGGCGGTTCAGGGAGGTTTGAGGGTTGTCGATGTGGTGCGCGATATCCGTCAGCGTTATCCGGTGGAGCGTTATACAGTGATTATCCGTTTCCGCAAAGCTCGTGCGGAGCTCACGGTAAGGGACATGGTGGAGTTTGGAATGGTGGGTTTGGAGGGCATAAGGTGGATTACAGCCGTGGTTTGCACAAAGGGAGGATTGCCGAAACAATTCCAAAGAAAGATGTATAAACTAGGTCTGTTCGTAAATTGATTGTATTCTTTCATTCTTTCATGTAGTTTTGACAAAACAACAATATTCGTGGCAAAATACTAATAGTTGTTACAAATGTTTAGTAAATTGTGGAAAATAAATTTACATATAAAAATAATAATAATAACAATAATCGTGACAAAACAGTAATAAACGTAACAATATTCATGGCAAAATACTAATAGTTTGTTACAAATGTTTACTAAGTTGTGGAAAATAAATTTACATATAAAAATAATAATATTAACAATAATCGTGACAAAACAGTAATAAATGTAACAATATTCGTGGTAAAATACTAATAGTCCGTTATAAATGTTTAGTAAATTGTGGAAAATAAATTTACATATAAAAACCAAAATAATATAACTTGTGAGGTTCGAACCCGTGTCTACAAACTAACAGTGCTCTTCATTCACTACTACACCAGTAACATTACATTATAAACGAAGGATACTAACTTATACATAAAGCTGAAAATTTTGAGTCGCGTGATGGCGCTTGCCCGCCTTTGTCCTCCCTCAAATCTGCCACAAGTTTTGACACATGCCTATAATGATTTTGTACATACATAAATATTTTATATTATATATAGAGTAGCTTTTAATAGGTATATCATCTATCTATAAAATCTTATTAAAAGGGTAACTAATAAAATGTGACATGTCAAATTTTAATGTGACGTGGCACAATTTTAATGTGACTTGACATATTTAAATGTGACATGGCGAATTTGTTTGATGAATTATCAATTTATTATTACACAACATTAATTTAATTCACTTATCTATAATATTAAAGTCTATATTCAATATTCTTAAATTAATTTTTATATTAAATATATTGTTTTCCAAAATTTATGTAACCTTTCAAAATTTTAATCAAAATTTCGTAATTTACAATTAATATTGACATTTTAATTGAATTTTTTGTAATAAAATGTGTTCATAAATTTTATAATTATAGTTAATTTTTTTTAAATAAAACATGTTAATAATTAATAAAAATTCTTCAGGTTACTTAACACCCACCATTTTTATTAAATTGTTTTCCTATTTATTTCATTTTGTCTTTAAACATGGTAATGAATTGATTAAAACTCTTCATAATACTTAATCCCAACCAAATTAATTACAAGTTTTTCTTATTTAATTAATTTTTGTAATATAATATTTTAATAAATTGATCAAAACTCTTTATATTAATTAACTCCCATAATTTGCATTTACATTTTTTTCCTATTCAATTCATCTCGATCTTGAGTTTTACAGCAATCAATTATCTAATCTAATAATACCACAAAATAAATTAAGATCAAAATTAAAATATGGAAATTTATGGTTGTGTAATGTCTACAAAAAACATAATAGCGATAATAGTTTCTATTCACTCTAATTATTTAAAATATATTGCCCATGAGTTTCTACGTTGTGGATTATAATTCATGGTTTAATTTATTTATTTGACGATAATGAGTATATTGATAATTATTGTTGAGTGTTATTGGCGTTGTTGTTGTTGCAGCAATGGTGATGTTCAATAAGATATATTTTAGTTTGCGATATATTTTAAATCACTCTAATTTTAAACTGTTTATATGTGCAATTTTCTCTTAAGTCTTATTGTTATATACTTGCTCAATTTCGTTTAACTGATATAATTTCATTAAATTAAATACATATATAAATCTATAAATATAATATATAAATAAAAAGCAAGGCAAAGAATAATTAAAAATTCTCATGCAAAGTAGATTTTGTAAACAGAAAAGGGAAAAAATAATTAAAGCAAACCTTTTACATTTTTTTTTTGCAGAAAAGCAAAGAATCTTTATTCATAATAATTGGAGTGAAATACAAGACCCTATACCCAACTACAAAGGAAACCGATATGGCCCCCCTATAAAAAAACCTTTTAAAAAGGAAAAAAAGACCAGAAAAACCTTTTACATTTTATTTCTATCCCTATACTTTATATTTATGTCTATTAAATTTGGTAATAATGAAAAAGGATGCTTAAAAGTCACAAAACATTCCTAAATATATTTATGTATTTATTAATTTTGATTATAATAATAAAAAATATAAGTAATCCAAAAGTCATAAAATGCATCATCAATTGCTATAAATATTTGATGAAAAACAACATTTGTGAACCAAAATTCAAGCCACTATTTTGTTTACCCCATCACTGAGAAAATTATACGTGTAAATAATCATTCTTATTATTGTAAGTGTATTACGGTAAGATAAGTGTCTTAAGGTGTTAAATTAATAGTTTATTTAATTACTTTTAAGTTCTATTGGTTATGAAGTACTATGACATTTTTGAACTCACATATATGTTGTTTTGTTGTTATTTAGGGACTATCAAGATTTGTGGAGTTGTGTTGTTGAAAGGTAAATATACTTACATTTTTATTATTCAATGTCTTATTTCTTTCATTATTCAAGGAAAAACTTAAATTAATACAATCATAATGGAATATTAAATAAATGATCAAATTCCACCATTTTGTTTGTTATTAATTGCTCAGTGGATTTATTTTGTAGGGATGGTTCATTGGAGAAAGATAACTATATGATTGAAGAAGGGAATACTATAATTGGTTGAACAAATACTCCTCTATTTCCCTCAATTTTATATTATAAATTAACTACAAGATTGACAACGTCAATGTTAATGATTAATTATTTTTAGTTTCATGAAAAAAAGTAGTACTTCATAAAGTTTAAAATGTATGTTTTATTTTTGTATGTGTTATTTTTTTATTCATCATTCTCCATTTGAAAAATAGCTCTCATAGAATGAAATTGGAGTTGCAAAGATCTCAATCATATTAACAAGTTGGTCAAAATAAATCTTATTGATATGAATAATGACTAAATGTACATTATTAGTAATATTTATGCTTGCAATATAGTTAAAAGGCTACTTAAAGCATTTAACTTTAATTCACATCCATGTCATTTTAATATTGGTTATTACATAATTCATCGATCTATATTGATTATTAGATTCTTCAATTATTTATACAATATTGTAAAATATCAACTGAGTTATCTATTGATTTATACAATATTGTAAAAAGACAGACTAAGTATCTTATTAATCTCACAAATCTTGATAGCCGTTAAATTTGAGTTAAATTTGAGTAAAACAAATATGTACGATGAAGTTTGAAAATGTGATGAATATTGCATGAAACTTACATAAAAAATAAAAAAAATTATATAGTTAATTTAAAAACCTGACACGCTTAACTTGATGTGAATAAATAGATAAAGCATATTAGTGGCACAAACAATTTTATTCACAATATGGAAAAGAAAAATTATTGCTTATTACAAATTTTGCCTCTATCAAAAAAATATAAACAATTGAAGTATACGTTGTATGACTTTTGAGCATTTTTTTCTATTAGTATTATTATCAAATTTAAGATAGTCATAAATATCAATCAAGGTTCATCACTTTTGAGCATCGATCTTAAAAAGACAATACTAAGTATCTTAATATGTCATGTGTTATTAAAAAGTCATATCTAAAATCATTTGTCACATGCTTATATAAATAAAAACTAAAAAAATGTTAGTTGCGAACACAAAAATAAATTAATACAAACTATTTATTTTCCTTTCCTAAATTTAGTTATTAACTACATATTTATTTAACTTTTATTATTTCTTTTATTTAAAAGGATGACTTTTTTGTTTTCCTCACTTACCCAACGTGACAATTTTAGTACCCCGGTGTAGCCGAGCCTACGTTCTTGTGAAGAAGGGATTCATGGGTCCGTACTTTTTGGTAAGGCTAAGTTTCAATATTTATATGTAAGAGATCTAGTCAAATTATTATCTATCTCCGTTTAAGTGAACTAAGTCGGTGAATTATCGATAAAATAAATGACTAGGTCGATATATAAAATCGAAAAATGCATGAGACGATATATGACGATTTGGCTATGCATGCAAACATATAAAAGCAAAATAAAAGCATAAAATGAACCCTAGTATGGCCTTTCCTAGAAAAGAAATAACAAAGTACAAATTCGGAAACCAACTCCTTTGGTCCCTTGAACTTCACGCGGCACGCACTTCGAGGTAAACACCGTCTTGATCGGAACTCCTTTCCGAACGGCACCGTCTTCAAGGAACTCCGGATTTTACAAATATTACAACTTTTCTAGTCTACTTTATACATTATAAAATAGAAATAAATTACAATTGGGTGATACGAGATCACAAAATTACAACCCAATCGGTAACCCCTTTCATTACGGGAAATACCGATTTAAAACTAAGGTCATACTAAGTAAATTACATAATTCCCAAAATTACGTAAATAAAATCATGACATTCATAATATAAAATATGCAATGCTTATGTAAATATGAATTAACATGCAAACCCTAAGCCAAATCGTCCTATTTAAAACACTTATTTAAATAGTTATCGCAAACCTCGGTTTATGGAATCGCGTGTTTTTAACGGTTAACAACACTATGCATTATATGAAACGGTTTTCATCCTTAAGTTAATCATCCTAACTCTTATAGGTTTCAAAATTTAGTCTTACTCAAACTTGAACATGACTTAACTTAATATATTTCAATATTGATCGGTATTACTCGGTTTTACGGGAAAAATAATATAAAATCCAAAAGAGTCATAAAAATTTCGAAAATTCAAAATTCAAATTTTGAAAAATCCAGAATGTTCTTAAAATTTTCAGAATGTTAAAATATTAGTATTTTTATACGGTTTTAACATTATTTCGTAAATAAGACGTAAAACGAGCATTTAAGTCGGAAAATTCAATAATTAACTTCATAAATGCAATTAAATACTAATAATATTTTTATACCTTCCAAAATATTTTAAGAACACAAAATGGACAGAAAATTAAATGGCACATTGCCCCATAGCCGAAATTTTAAAACATGACTCTAAATATTCAATTTTAAATGCTACTTTTAACAAATTAAAATTAAATCAAATCTGAAACTTTTGGCTCCCAAGAAAATTTTCATGATGAACATATCACATATGACTAATATGGGTTAAATTTTTCGGCCATTTTAACAACTATTGCAAATTTTAACGATTTTCGTCATATATCGTACGATTTTAACCTTTAAAATTATTTCTCAAGCATAAAATAAGATAAAATTCTCAAAAATTTTATACATGCTGGAAATAATATATATGACATCGTGTTAAATTTTTATGGCCAAATTCCAACTTAAACTATTAAAGTCGAAATTATGTCACTAATTACCCGATTTTTACATTAAAAATCTATAATATTGCAATATTGAGATAAATTTCTGGAAAATTAAACATAAATTTTAAATATTGCATGTGACATCCTCATAAATTTTTATAGTCAAATTCATAATATAACTATTTTAACCCATTTTTATTCATCTTATTGCATTTTAACACTTAAAATTCATATCACACGTTTTATAAGTCTATAATTTACGAAAATTCATATTCATATTATAGAAAATACATGTGATAACATACTGAAAAATCTCGGCCAAAAGATGATTTTTGCTATTTTTCCCAAAATAAACGATTTTAACCATTAAAACTTTATAAAAACCGAGATTTAATATACCATTAATCAATAATCATGCAAAATATATTCCAAATATTCTAAAACATTTTAGAAAACAGTAGGTAATCATGCTTAAATTATTTCGTGCATATCATATATCAAACGAAAATTCCAATTTTATTTTGTTATCACTATAACTCCGTAAAAACGTAAACGGAAAACATGCAAACAACCTATTGCTCTGATACCAATTGTTGGGTTTTATTAGTTACTCAAAAACTAATTTTAGTCATACTAACATAATCTTTTAATTAACCCTTTAATTAACATATTATAAGTGATCTTAAGCATGCTAAAATGCGGAAATAAGAGAGTATTCGAACCCTTACACACGGTCCAAATATTTAGCAAGGATGATCCTCCGAGTACCCAAAATAGAATACCTCCTTTGGATGCACCAAGACAACCCTTAACCAACCGAGATCTTGAACAAGCTAGCACAAAACCGGTTTCTCCTTAAACTTATTCTAATCTCTCTTATTAGAATGTTATTTGAATACTACAAAATAGTATGATTTTATTATCTTATAATATATATTTAGAGGTTGTAAAATTCTTCTTACTTAGGCAAATTTTCGGCTAGGGTAAGAAGAGAGCAAGAATGAGGGTGTTAGTATATCTTATATATTAACTTAAACCCTAGTCTTTAATTAACACTTAACTAAGGAGTATGGGGAGTGGTGGCCGGGTATGGGAAGGAGAAAAGAAGGGGACAAGTTCTCTTCTCAAGGTTTCTTAGGGTGGCTATAGGTAGTCTTTCAAGACACCTTTAATGATTGTGTTTATACCCTAATAAACACTAATCATACCATTAACAACCCTCACCAAAACCGGCACCCTTAATCCATAAAATGGATTTCATTTTACAACTTTGTCAATTGTATAATGTGACATCTTATATGTCACATAGTAATAAAATTATCTTAATATAAATATTTATCATATAAATATTATATATATATATATATATATATATATATATATATATAATTAAATAAATCATATTTATCAATTGACATGTAATTCAAAATTACAAATATAAAATGAACAATTTTTATCGTCAATACGATTTACAACATTTGTATTAATTATAACCCGATTCATTCTAATTACGATATTATAAAATATCGTTTAATGTTTAACAATTGACACGTTTCAATTTTAAACATAAATCTTACAATAAGATTTAACCTCTAATGTCTCGATATACGAGTTTAAGGAATATGATCAAATCGTATCAATATACATTCGATCATTTTATCAATTAAGGGAATTGTCCTAAAGGTGTGACCTAAAGGGATCAACTGACCACCACCGTCATACGACAGTAATGTCAAACTCTAGCTAGCCAATCATTACCGATTAATGTTGGTCAGTTGACTAATATAAAATCGTATCATCCCTTGCGCATTCTCGTTATGAGATTTAATTATGTGATCGCACTATTGTTGAGGACACATTTCCCAACAATAGCTCCTTTCGGCCTATGCTATTAGTTCTTAGGTCTCACAATTATTGGGTGTCAACAATAAGGGTGATTCCTAAATCCTAGGTCACATACCTTTCAGTCTTAAGTAACCTAGCCGTCTTAAGGTGTAAACCAATGCCCTTCCCGTATCTCTCAATCTTGGGTAGGTCATTACTAACGTCCTACAAGTCTCCTTTCAGTCTCATTGTAGGATATTATAGTCAACAAGGAAAGACGAAACAGGATTCATGCGCGAGTTGGTCGACCGACCAGCTATTCCAGTCGGCCGACCACCGCCTCGGTCGACCGACCCACTATTTGAGTCGGCCGACCGCGGCTCTGCTACAAGTCGGTCTCGGAATTTCTACTACCTACGCATATTCATCCCCTACATCCTAACATATGAAAATTAGCTACTCATGGTAATTGAAACGATTATAAAGATGGGAATAAACATGGTAAACATAGTAAATAATCTAAACATGCGAGATTCAATAAAGCTTGAGAATTCTATCTTAACCGGATGCAATAGTAATAAGAACAATAATAAAACTAGATTAAAAGAGTAATTACCAAAGTCGGAGTTAAGGCAGAAAGGAACAACTTTATTGAATGCTTGGGAATTATTGATGAACAAACTAAAGTACTTGAGAAATATTGAAAGATTACAACTAAAGATGAAAACTAGAATTATAACTTCTTCTAAATAAAACTCGATATCAAACTGAATGACAACCCTAATCACAAGATTAGTTTATATAGGGCATAAATTCAGAGTTTCCTAAAGGCTTCACAATTTTAAAATATTTCCGAAAAACTGTTTCTGGGCTTCGCTGAGGTCGGTCGACCACTTTGGTGGGTCGGTCGACCTCTTTTACGGATTTAAGCAAATTCTGGGCTTTTCTTAGATTCTGGACTTCATGAAAATTAGGCCTGGTCGGCCGACCCATATAGTAGGTCGGTCGACCGCTTCCGCAAAGGAATTCTTCGGTTTTCTTCTCGCTTTGACTTCTGGTACTTAAATAAAGATTCCAGTAGTTGACTTTCATTCGTTCCTTAATTATGCAAAAGACTCGAGGACATGAATTTGGTGCTAAATCGTCCTTTTTCCGCATAAATCTGCAAAAGTACATAAAAATACGAAAGTACACGATTGTTGGGAAATAAGGGCTAAAACATAGTAAATGAGCGACCAAATGCGTGTAAAAATAGATGAAAAACATCATAAAATAGACACGCATCAAATTCCCCAAACCAAACCCTTGCTTTCCCTCAAGCAAGAAATAGACTCGATCTTAACTAATGGAACGATTTCAATCTCAGAGCGAAATTTACATGTTAGCTATACCAATGCCAAGTACAAAATGAGAAAGTATTCAAATCATGCAAACGAGTTATGGGGTCGTCAAACTTGCAAACATAAAGACTATAGAGACTTTATACCATGGACTCTCGCGGTACGCTCGAGACACTCATTAAGCAAAAGGTTAATATATATAAAAGATAGAAAGAAGTAATTTTGTAGAGACACTCACCTAACTGCGACCCATTAAAACATGCCTGCAATCTAACATGAACAAGAATTCTACAACTATGTATAACAAACTCATTAAGTGACTCGGATACATGCAATTGAGGTAATGAAAGATATGTGAGGTAAAAAGTAAAAAGTGGTTAAGTTGTTTTTGGAATTGTGGGGTTAGTAGCCAAGCTAGTAAAACTGGTTCCCAACAACATATTTCACAATTTTTTGATATTAAGAAAGTGCTCTTTTGTAGCACAACTCTCACATTAAATATAAGAAAGGACTCCCAAATATTTTGAATGAGGTACGAGAGTGATAACATATAAAAGAAAGGGAACTTTTTGGAACGAATTTTTATATCCTAACATTGACAGTTGGTCGGCCGACCTATGATGGTGGTCGGTCGACTGACGTTGTATGTTTTTGACTTTTTTCGTTTTTCTTTTTCTTTCTTTCTTTTTCTGAATTTTTCTGTTCTTGTTCTTTTCTTTCTTTCTTTCTCTTCTCTTTCTTTCTTTTCTCTTTTTGCTCAAGACAGCTTACAAACCAAGATACCTCAAGATAGACCAAGGACTACAAATACTAGCTTGGAAAGGTAGGCTAAGTATGGGATGTAGTTTTGGGGGAATAAAAAAAAGGCAATTTTGGCTATGTGAAGCTTATGGGTAAATATGAGAAAAGGGATCCCAAATGCATGTATCAAGATTCACAAAACGAGATAGTAAAACAAGTAATTAGCAATTCAAGTTCATGTTTATGCATATTGATGTAACATGTTCCAAGGGGAGTACTACTCACATCCTAGACAACTGGTTTAAGAATGAAACCAGGAAATAAGCTCTAAAACTTAGAATGTATAGTAGGTTGCCAAGGTATAAGTCAAGTCTCAAGATATTCAAATAGTTTGACAAAAACTCGTAGATATGCAAAAGACTCTTATACTAAAACAAGTTGACAAGGCAAGGAAAAGGCATAAACATGTAAGATAGCTAAATCATCCTTGAAATACTTTCGTTCCGACTCGACCTATATGCTAAAATAAACGTGTATTTTTTTGAAATTTTTGAATTTTTTTTCTTTTTTTTGGATTTTTGTATATATAAGGAAAATAAAGAAAAGAACAATGCAAGACAGAAATGCAATAAACGTGTGACAGAATGCAATGTATGTGACACGAAACCATTCCCCAAACCAACTCGCACAATGTCCCCATTGTGCATTAGCCTAAGTAAAGGTTTCAGAAAATTTAAAAGAAAGATGCGAATAAATAAAAACTAAGGAAAAATTGGAAAGAACTCACTGGGTTGATAAGCGTATGAGAAAAACCTCCCCAAACCAGCGTAAGCTGGGAGGTTTTGGTGGCTAGCAGTGCCACTCAAGTACCAAAGAACGGTTGCACGATCTTCGAGGAAGAAACGAACTGACTGCGACGGACAGGTAGGTCGACCGACCCATATAATAGGTCGATCGACCTTCCTGTAAACTACAGGAATTTCAGCGATACATGGCTAGGTCGACCGACTTGAGTATCTGGTCGGTCGACCCTCTGTGTCCCAGCGGTCTTCGTTTCTTCGTAAAAACCTGAAAAAGCAAGAAAAATATATGCGCCCAACATACGCGCGAGATTCCAGAAACAAGTCTAAAGTCTTAACTACGCAAGCATAAAGGAAAAAGTTCTAAAACTATGAGCAACCCAAATTAAAAAGTCTCACACAACAAAAGTAAATTGTCTTAAAAGCTGAAATTTGAAATAACTATCCGCTAAAGATGCGGAAAATATTCGACCACGGCTTTTGACGACACGCCGTAGTCTCCACAGTGTTCTCTTGATCAGCAAAACACATCTTCTTCCCGCCGTCGCAAAGCATATACGACGACCTCTCCTCTTGAGCCTGCCTCCTCTTCTTCTTCTCTTCCCGATCCGCGACATCTGGATCTTCATCTTCCTTATAGCTCAAGCATCCCATTCCTCCTCTCTGGACTATGGTTTCCTTCACTTTGGGTTTCCCCAAACCAATTCCTGCACTAGCCATGATAGAAGTGTCCTCCATATTGCTCCTAATCTGGGGCGGAGGTGTAAAAACAGATACAGGAATAGGCAATGAAGTAGGAGAAGTAGTGATGACCTCATACTTCTTTTCAGAAGTGATAGCATTACAAGTGATGGGGGTCATAGCATCCTTCTTCCTATAAGATAGGCCATATATAATAGAATGCTTTCCTACTTTAAAGGTCAAAGTCCCAGTTCCTACATCTATAATGGCACCTGCAGTGTGGAGGAAAGGTCTTCCTAGTATTATAGGTATATGGGCATCCTCTGGAATGTCCAAAACTACGAAGTCAACTGGGAAGAAAAACCTGTCAATACGCACAGGGATGTTTTCCAACACCCCTACAGGTTCCATAGATGTACGATCTGTCATCTGGACTGTCATGCTGGTTACTGCAAATTCGGTCATTCCTAATTTCAAGGCAACGCTTAGGGGCATGACACTTATACTGGCACCTAAGTCGCATAAAGCCTTCTTAACTGGGACGGTTCCTATATTGCAGGGGACATAAAAACTACCAGGGTCCTCTAATTTGTGAGGGGCAATAACATGTGTTAAAAAGCTAGATGACTCTTCAGTGAGGGCCACCGACTCAACCTTTTCTAGAGACCTTTTTCTCGACAAAAGCTATCTCATAAATTTAAGATATGAAGGAACCTGTTGGACTAATTCTAGAAACGGAATTTGAACATTTAATGAACGAATTACGTCTTTAAATTTGTCAAAAGATACCTGATCCTTCGAGGGTATGAGTCTTTCTGGAAAGGAGGGGCTGAGGATTCCGTATTTGCAGCCCTTTTCAGAAACCTAGGGGTCTTGTCACCCCGGAAAAGAAAATCCCTTAAGTTATTCGGTAATTCGGGACGAAAAGGGGCCTCTAGTTCTGCCTCGGTGGTCGGTCGACCATCTTCCTCGGTCGGTCGACCGCTCTCCTGTTCAGCGAAAATTTTCGAATTCTGCTCTGAGGTCGGTCGACCTGGCTCCTGGGTCGGTCGACCTTCCTTGCTGCTACTCGGCTGTTTTTCTTTCTCGCTCCCTACTTTAGCTCCACTTCGTAGGGATATGATGTTTAAAGTCTCTTTTTTTTGGTCCGTTTTGGTCGGAAGTTGACCCGGAGCCCTAGTATCATTCTTGCCCGCAATTTGAGCAATTTGAGATTCTAACATCTTCATCCCTGCCTCTCTAGCCTGTGACTCCTTCTGAACCAACCCAATAAGATTTTGGATAAGAGTGTCTGTGTTGGGTGGTGGATTAGAAGGTGGTTGAGGGTTGAAGGGTGGTTTTTGAAAACCTTGCTTATGTGGGGGGACATATGTGGAATTTTGCTGAGGTTGCATGTGTTGTGGGTTGAGAACATTCTGGCTTGTCCACCTCATGTTGGGATGGACATTATTATTATTTGGGTCATAGAAATTGTTCCCACGATAGTGTTGAAAAGCGGCACATGTCTCATTGGATGAAGTACAGAATTTCGACACGTGCCCTTCTCCACCGCACCTCTCACAAGCAAAGGGTCCGTCTTGAACGGCGTTCACTTGATAAATTCCTCCCTTGCTCCCACTTCCTAGATCGAACTTCCCTCCAGCCTCTAATTTTTCCAACTTGGTCGTCAAGGCCTCAATAGCTGCTAGGTTGTATTCAGATTTCCTTTGATTGCCTCTGGAGGTTCCATGCTCAGCACGGTGTACAACAACATCTTCTATCAATTTGAGACCCTTAGTCTCTCCGGAATTATCTTGGAATCTCCCATTAGCTGCAGCATCTAGATAAGCCCTGTTGTCATCATAGAGGCCATTGTAGAACTGGTTACAAAGAAACCATTGTTCGAATCCGTGATGTGGTATGGATCGAACAAGTCTCTTGAACCTGTCCTACGCCTCACTAAAGTCTTCATTGGGGCCCTGCTTAAAATTTGTAATCTGCGCCCTTAGAGCATTGGTCTTTGATGCAGAATAGTATTTTCTGTAGAATGCTAAGGCTAGGGTATTCCAATCCGTGACTCCCGCAGCAGTGCGGTCCAAATCTCTGTACCACTCCCTCGCAGCGTCCCTAAGAGAGAAGATAAACATGGTCTGCTTAATCTGGTCCTGCGTCACTCCTTCTGGGGGTGCAATAGAGCATATGTAATCTGTGAAGATTTCAATATGCTTTGCAGCATACTCATTGGCCGAGCCTCCAAATTGGTTTCTTTCAACCATAGTAACATAGGCAGGCTTGGCCTCGAATGGTTTCCCAGTACCTGCAGGTAAAGTGAACCCTTTGTATAGGTCCTTTGCATGAGGCATGGAGTGACTGGCAATAATAGCTTCCTCTGTCATGTTTTCTTCTTCTTTTGGAAAAACTGGAAAGTAGGTAAAAGGTGGTGTTCTTGGTGAAAGTGGATTGTTGGGTGAATTTGGTTGTGAAGGTGGTGTTTTTGGTGAAGATGGTAATGATGGTTGTTCGAATAAGTCTTCTTGAAATAAGGAAGATGGTGAACCTCCTTCCTGATTCGCTAGAAGTTGCTTTCTCCTTTCTCTAAGAGTCCTCTCAAGCTCGTGGTCAAGTGGTAGGAGTTCTCCTTGAACTGACCTGCGCATAAGATAGAAACTACAAGAAAATGGTGAGAAGGTTTAAGGAACAAAAAGTTCCTTAAACAAAGAGAAATAAAAACAAAAAACAATAAACACTGGCGTCACCTCCCCGACAACGGCGCCAAAATTTGATGCCCGTCGTTGAGGGTACCAAAGATAAAATTTATAATTCCTAACTTTAACAATAGATAGTGAAAGTCAGGGTCGAACCACAGAGAGGTGGTGAATGTTTATTGTTTGGTGTTAATGTTTAAAGGTAACAAATTTGGGGGTTTGATTGTTGATTACTAAGTCTAAAGCAAAGATTAAAATAAGACAAGAAATAAAGATGAGAATAAAATATAATAAAAGGGATGCTAGGATGTTTGGGGTAATAAATAGCTAAGGTAATATAAATCCTAAGGTCAACATGTATTGCAGTCGCGTAAGGGGTGTAACATATCATTTCGGTCTATGGTACCTAATAGCTCCTTTCGGCCTATGCTATTAGTTCCTAGGTCTCACAATTATTGGGTGTCAACAATAAGGGTGATTCCTAAATCCTAGGTCACATACCTTTCAGTCTTAAGTAACCTAGCCGTCTTAAGGTGTAAACCAATGCCCTTCCCGTATCTCTCAATCTTGGGTAGGTCATTACTAACGTCCTACAAGTCTCCTTTCAGTCTCATTGTAGGATATTATAGTCAACAAGGAAAGACGAAACAGGATTCATGCGCGAGTTGGTCGACCGACCAGCTATTCCAGTCGGCCGACCACCGCCTCGGTCGACCGACCCACTATTTGAGTCGGCCGACCGCGGGCTCTGCTACAAGTCGGTCTCGGAATTTCTACTACCTACGCATATTCATCCCCTACATCCTAACATATGAAAATTAGCTACTCATGGTAATTGAAACGATTATAAAGATGGGAATAAACATGGTAAACATAGTAAATAATCTAAACATGCGAGATTCAATAAAGCTTGGGAATTCTATCTTAACCGGATGCAATAGTAATAAGAACAATAATAAAACTAGATTAAAAGAGTAATTACCAAAGTCGGAGTTAAGGCAGAAAGGAACAACTTTATTTATTGAATGCTTGGGAATTATTGATGAACAAACTAAAGTACTTGAGAAATATTGAAAGATTTCAACTAAAGATGAAAACTAGAATTATAACTTCTTCTAAATAAAACTCGATATCAAACTGAATGACAACCCTAATCACAAGATTAGTTTATATAGGGCATAAATTCAGAGTTTCCTAAAGGCTTCACAATTCTAAACTATTTCCGAAAAATTGTTTCTGGGCTTCGCTGAGGTCGGTCGACCACTTTGGTGGGTCGGTCGACCTCTTTTACGGATTTAAGCAAATTCTGGGCTTTTCTTAGATTCTGGACTTCATGAAAATTAGGCCTGGTCGGCCGACCCATATAGTAGGTCGGTCGACCGCTTCCGCAAAGGAATTCTTCGGTTTTCTTCTCGCTTTGACTTCCGGTACTTAAATAAAGATTCCAGTAGTTGACTTTCATTCGTTCCTTAATTATGCAAAAGACTCGAGGACATGAATTTGGTGCTAAATCGTCCTTTTTCCGCATAAATCTGCAAAAGTACATAAAAATACGAAAGTACACGATTGTTGGGAAATAAGGGCTAAAACATAGTAAATGAGCGACCAAATGCGTGTAAAAATAGATGAAAAACATCATAAAATAAACACGCATCACCAGTCTTTACCCATGTCCAATTGTACGTTGCTATATCTAGGCTTACGAGTAAGAAAGATCTAAAAGTGCTACTTCTTGATGAAGAAGAAGGAATGACTAATACAACAACGAATGTTGTTTACAAGGAGGTTTTCGAGAAACTGTAATTTTTGTCCTATATTATCGAATTTTAATACACCCATTTAATTTATATTTCTACTTGATTATTTATTTTGTTCATCGTATTTGTCCGTCAACTTATGTTCCGTAAGCAATTCATCAAAAGACAATAACTTTCCAAACTACTCATTATTAGTTATTTAATCTTTTTTTTAATCGTTTATAGTTTTTTCTTATATACCTTATTCATTAATGTTATCATAAGTAATCAAATATTATCATCATTATTAACAACTATTCGAAAATTAGTGCACCAGGAAATTCACCTTCCACCGAACATATCTTATATGCAAACATCCGCGTTAAAAATCAATTTGTTCGAATAAATAGAATTGCTATATATTGAAATGAATTTACCTTTGTCGTCTTTAAAAATAAGTGTACACAACCCCGTGATTTGTCACGGGTGTTACACTAGTTTGAAGGTAAATCAATTTCTAAACTTATGATCCGGATGTAACTTCCCGTATTTTCGTAAATAATATTTTAATGATTCTAAAGTATTTTCCGGAATATAATATTATTTTATTAATAAATCGTAAGTTTTATCTTAAGTTTTCCATTAAGTTCCGTCTTAAAATATTTTTTAATCTTAAGACATTGTTTCACTTGGCATTTCATTTCCCGACTTAAGTCCGTATCACAAATAAATAAAACCAGACTCAAGAAAAAGGTAAAAGGACACCTAAACCCTACTTAAGCTACCTCCTTCCTCCTTCATCGACACTTTCATTTTCACATTTCCTTCCACTGTAAACAAAGAAACTCCATTTCCTCCATTTTCTTCAAGCTTCAAATCATAATCTCGACCCCTTCCCGAACTCGTATCGAGGTAAATTTTATATTTTCGGAATCCCCTCGAGATTTGCAATCTTTCTATCTCTTTCAATTTCCGTTTCATCGACTTTCATTTTGGGGCTGTTTTGGGGAAATCTCGAAATACCTCATGCTAATCCGTTTTTGTTGTTCGTAGGAGCTAACTTAGACGACCCGGACAAGGACTCGTACATTGTAGAAGATTAGAAGTGAAGAATCGCTCTCTTAAGGTGACGATTATGAGTAACTCGGCCTAATTGTTAAAGTAGCATGCTTGTTGTGATCCTGGATGAAATCTTGTGTTTAGGAACATGTTTAGGTTTGCTTTTATCTTCTTTATACTTCTTATCATGTTTATTGTTGAAGAATTATGTTAATTTCATCTCTTGAATGGAAATTGTGAGTATACATGAAGATCGGTAGAATTTGGGATTTCGATTGTTATGCTTGTTTAAATGCTTGATTTTATTCAAAGATCATATATGAGATACACTTTGGATTGTTATGGGTTGATATGTGCTGATAGTATAGGTTTTATACTAGAAATCATGGTTTAGAAGTGTTTGTCGAAAGATAGAATGAATTGACGAATTGCAGGAAATGCGTGTGAGCAAACCTGGCCCGTGCTTCGGAGCAGGCTGCGCACTCCCTTGCGCAGGCTGCGCAGCCCAGGCGCAGCTGCGCACCCCCTTGCGCAGGCTACGCAAAAACCGCTGTAACTTTCTGCTCGTTTAATTGTTTTTCGAGCTGTTTTGGGGGCTTGTTTCCCAACTGTTTTTAGGATGTTTTAAGTGATGTTTGGTGGTATATATACTTGGTTTTAAATGTATATTGGATCTAGGAAAGTCATCATAAGAAGCGTGGTTATCCGTCTCGAGTCGATTAGCTCATAAGGAATTGATTACGGAAATTGTGCATGAAGGTAGTTAACTTTTAGGGATTTGCTTGTTAAGAGTCTTAGCATATTTTAATCATGTTGTGAGGCTCATATAATTGATTTGAGATGTATATTTATTTAATAGAGACTCGTTAATCGAATTTATATTCGTTCTATGTTAATTGATCGCATGATTGGTAATAAATTGATATCCGTCGTTTATTCGCGAGGTATCACTTGAGTAGTAACATGTTTAATGTGTATATTGAAAGGTTATAAGCTTGTTTTATATGAACCTAATTGATGGTATTTGATATAACTTTCTTATTGAGTTTCGATACTAATTCACATGTTAATCTATGGGTTGAACTACGTAAGTTGCAAGTGTTCATATTACTTGATGTCTTGAATTACATGCTAAGATTATTTGGTATTAAATTGCTTGGTCGTATATTCACATGTATGATATGCGTGCTTGAAGTCCAAGAATTTGGACGGCACTTGTGTCGGGTTTGGAAATCAGTTTGAGGAGAAAGACCCCCCGGCCGGGCAACCGGAAGAGAAACCGGCTCTCACCTCAAATTAGTTTCCGAAGTCGACACAGTGTTGAATGGATGTTTAGTAATGATATATATACGAAATGATTATCATTCGAGTTTGAGTTGTTGTACATCTTTGAGATGACATTATGTGATTTGTGTAAACCTGTTGTGCGCTGCTATAGTACTCGAGTTCTCACCTGACTGCATAATGTAGATGGTTGGCCGTAGAGGCTTGGTCCTCGCGGTCAGGTCTTAGATTGTCTGCCCGCCTTCGGGCGTATCTCGTTCCTAGCTAGTTCGGGTCTTGGGGGTGCCTTGTGCACTTGTCGAATTGGGGATCGTAACTTGTTTGCGCTCCGAGAGTTTGGCCAGGTTTAGACTGGGACAGTCATTTGATGTCGTCCTACTAGGGGGTTGTATAGTCTGAGATTGGGGATGTCGTAGTATATAGACGAGTCAATTGTCGGCCTGCTCATAGTAGTCTAGTCGAGTCAATTGTTGACCAATCTAGTTAGAGTCGAGTCAATTGTTGACCAATCTAGTTAGAGTCGAGTCAATCGTTGACCTATCTCTTTGTTGGTGGAGTCGAGTCAATTGTTGATCTATCTCTTGTTTGTAGAGTCACTTGGTTGACCTATAGTCGTTGGAGTCGAGTCACTTGGTGACCTACCTCTTGTTGTTGTAATTGGATGTTGAGTATGCTTTAGTTGTGATTATGAATGTATGATATTTGGTTATCTTAGTATTGTTCGTCTAAGGCATTGGACGACTCTTAGTCTGGTTTCGTAAATGGTTTGGAGTGAAAGACCCCCCGACCGGGCAACCGACTCTCATTTCAAATAGTTTCCGACGTTAGTTGAGAGCCTTTGCAAAGTATTGCATGTTGATATAAAAGTTGAGATATTGTTTATATATGCTTCACATGTTATAAATGTTGGAGTATGTTGGATGTTTTATGTGTTACATGTTATTGACAATAGGTGGCTAGGAGCACTCTAATCACTCCCCACTGACTGTGGCGTGCATGTTGTAAGTGTGTAGGTACATGAGGCTGTTTGCAGGGGGTTACGTTGAGGCTAGCGAGCGATGATCCTTCATCGTTGACTTTTACCTTATAGTGTAGCTAGACCTTCTTTTGACATTTTGTTTTGTGCCTGTAGGGATATCCTATCCCGGGCTTGGTTTTGTATTTAAAGATTTAATACTTATTTATGTTTCATTTTTGTAGTAGGACACCTCGCATGTTTAGTTATGTCAAAAAGTTTTAATTCCGACGCATTTTTGGCATGTTTTGTATATTTACTTTTCCACTGCCGCGAGGGGTTGTACACCGGAACTAAGTATTATATTCGTTTAAATATAAAATAGAGTTCATTTGTAAAAGTGAAACTCTCTAAATAGCTCGAAGATGGCCAACATGTACAATTCCGTTAATTAAGTGTACCTATAGTTACATTAAAAATATTATTAGATGCATAGTTTTGTGATAATTCAGGTTTCATGTCATAGTCAAATCTTCAATTAGTGTCTTGGTCAGTTTTTTTGGATCGAGGTATTTAGGCCGAGTCAGTATTACCAGGTCTATTTAACAACCAGGCAACGATAATTGACAAGGGATAACAACTTATGGACTCCAAAACAAACTCAATAGATTCCTTAAATAAATGACTCTAACAAGATAACAACGAGGTCATTCAATCCCAAAACAATATATTTGTCACAAATTCTTATTTGTAACGGCAGTATCCGTCGCAAGCTTGTGACGGATACCGTTTATTTGTTGTCTACTAGAATAATATATTAGCTATGGAAATATCTTATACTATCTATATGATACGTGTAATAGATTATCTAGTTTCCTTAAGCAAGTTGGTGTGTCGGTTTTATTATATAAATGATCTGTGATATGAGTGAATAATGCGGTATCAATCAATAATACAATTCTATCCCATCTATAATCGTTGCTACTTAATCTATTATTAGGTTTGTTAAACAAGAATCATCGTTTCAAAATATGTAGTAGGTCTCTACCAGAAGATGTTATCATGGTTACTGGTTACGACTCTTGTTCGATTTAAGCCGGCTTTCCTCGCATCCTTCGATTTCAACCACCCTCAACGTCCCATTGTTCCTCTTGGTATTGATCCCGAACTCGTGAAGCTCATTGAGCCGTCTCGCTATGAAGATCATAACGAATTTATGTTCTTAGGATTATGGGTATATGTAATGGCGTAGTCTGTTATTATCGACAAGAAGAGTTTGTCCTATACAACCCGGCCACCCGGTTTTATAAACGGGTAACGAGAGAGAAACTGCCTGATAGTATATACTATCACGAGCGGTTTTATAAACAGGTAACGAGAGACAAACTGCCTGATAGTATATACTATCACGAGTTTGTGTATGATTGTTGTTATAACGGAAGCATAGAGAAAGATAAAAACAAACAATAAAGAACAATACGCACAGTTTTAAGTGGTTCACTAATTATGTGTTAGGCTGTTAGCTGCGTCCACAGGGCAGAAGGGAGAGAGTTAGAGAGTTTTATAAGTGTGATGAATTTTCGGATTACAGATTCAAAACGGTATGATATGATAACTGCTAGGACAGAAGTTAAGAGTTTATAACCTAATACAGATTTGACCTAATAAGGCCCAGACAGAAACCCTAGCCCAATACAGAATTCGGAGACCTCCGCATAGTCATTCGAAGCGGCGACTAAGGCATAGACCCAACAATTGCGTTAGTGACGATTTTAAGATATTCAGTTTTATCGAGCGTCTGCAAGTTGGTGAGGATGATTCCGAAAGTTATGTTTACAGTTTGAAAAATAATTCATGGTCGAAGATCGATGATCCACCTCTGGGTTTTCGTTATGATTGTTGTAACGGAGGCGTCCCGTTACCCAAATAGTTAATTGATAAGGTGATAAGAATAATAAATAACGAATGTAAATAAAGTTGACACAAGGAATTACGTGGTTCACCAGTAAAATAACTGGCTACGTCCACCCTTCAAGGAGATCAAACTTCACTATAATGGAGAAAATAGTACAACAGTAGACCGGTACACACGCGCTCAATATGAGCCAAAAATATACCCTATTCTACCAACAAATATGGTAGTCTCAAAGGGAACAAAAGAGACTACCCAAATAAGACGGAGGACAAATTATCTTGAGGCCAACCAAGATCTAAACAAACTCCTCCAATCTTCAAAGACAGACGAACCTCAATAATAGGGCCTGAGACAAACTGAGTTTTCTTCTCCGGAAGAAACCTCACAAATTGACCCTCTTTATTGTGCTCTCAAATCTCTCTCTTAATTAACCTAGAATAAAACTTGAGTCTTTATATAGTTATTCTACCCAAGATAAAATATCTAGACTAATAAGGAAATAAATCAAAATAGGAAATTAATAATTAATTTCCTAATTACTAACCAAAACAAATACCAAAGAAAGACGTGGAAACTTAGAACCCAAATCAAAGTCAAAGTCTATAATTATATCCGTCGTATTACGGAGCAACGTAGCATAGCACACTACGTGATTTCCAACGCCGACTTCGGTGATGCGTGCGACTCACTGCACGGCTCCCGGATGTCTTTCTTTGTTCTTTATTCTCAATGCTCTTCTTGTCTTTCCGTCTTCGACATAAATTCAAGCCACAAGTTTTCTAACAATCTCCACCTTGACTTGAATTACCCAAAAAGCGAACTCAACATAGAAGAACCAAACCCAAATCAGCTTCAATGGAATCGATCCTCAAGTCACTATCTGTCCCGATAGTCTCCATTCTGACTTGAACACAACTCCCAAAAAGTGGACAAACGAACCAAGTGTGCAACAAACGTGACCAATATACGAAGTACCCAATGTAGTAAGCTGAAACTACCAAATGTACTAAGTAACCAATATATCTTCATACCAATAGGAAGGCCAAACGTAGCAAACTCCAAAGAGACCAAAAGCTACCAAACGCCAACACAAATATATGAGATACCCAATGTCACTATGATGGAACGGTGTACCAAAACAACACACACAAGACTCCAAAACAAAATCTCCTTCAAATTACGTGGCTAGATGTACCGTCGTACCAAACTGTCCCTAAGAACACAAACGCCACGAACAAAACAAATGTCTCACTTGAGTATACTAGGTGTCATGACCACCACAAATATGCCTACACCAAGGCAACAAGACTCAAGTCGAAACCAAACATTCTAAGCGAGCACAAATTACCTCCATCAAAGGTACAAACTGTTAGACTAGCAAGTCCAACCCAAAAGCTCCAAAGAATAAACTCCCGTCGAAGTTTCAAATTACCCCTTACGAGATCCCAACGACTCTCTTTCAAGAGTCACAACAGCTCCACCTGGAGCCCCAAACCGCCCCACCTCATGGGGCGCAGACCGCCTCATTGAGGCGACGAGACAAAAGTTGATAGCTTGTCTTGAGAACCTTGTAGTTTGACCTGTACCGGAATAGACTCCACCTTACCGTCAACACCACCATTCTCACTAAAGTTATCCAAATCCAAAATATCCAGAATATCACCAAGTGACCCAAACTGGATGTGCTTCAAAGTATCGTTCACATGTCCAAGATGCATATGCCCCAACTTAGACTCGAGAGAGACAGAAGAACGATTACCTGATGCTCCAACAGTCAGAACAGTGCCTTGAAGGACATAAACAGTTCCTTCCTTAGCACCTCTCCAAGCAACAGAAGAACCCTTACTAACGCACAATGACCCACCATCACCTTGAAAAGTGTAGCCCTGATCAACTAACATCCCAAGTGATACAAGATTTCTCTTTAAACGTGGAACATGCCTAGCACCTTCTAGGAAGACAACAACACCATCACGTATCCTAACCCGAATAGTACCAACTCCAAGCACCTCACAAATAGACCCGTCACCCATGGCAACATTATCCCCTTGTGAAGCTTTATAAGAATCAAACCATTCCCTATTAGGACACATATGATAAACGCATCCCGTATCCAAAATCCAACTATCCAAAGAACGTGGAGCAACATCAACAACGAGAGCATAATCTTCCTCAGAATCATATTTGGCAACTTTTTGTGCAACGGCAGAAACACCAGCTTCCTTTAATTTAGGACACTGATTTTTCCAATGACCGGATTCCTTGCAGTAATGGCAGACATTCTTACGTGGACCCTTAGACTTGGCTTTACCCTTACTAGAACCCCCCGAATCAGCAACAAGCCCCATAGGACTACTGTCTGCAACACCACCACCTGACGCTACTCGGCGCAAATCCCTAGTGTGAAGTGCTGACCTCACCTCCTCTAGGGTCAAAGAATCTCTACCAACAACAAAAGACTCCACAAAAGTCTCAAACGAATTTGGCAAAGAAACTAACAAAATCAAGGCAGCATCCTCATCATCTACCTTAACATCTAAATTACGCAAGTCAAGTAAAATAGAGTTAAGACTGTCTAGATGGTCCTTGAGAGACGTACCTTCTTGCATACGAAGAGCAAACAAACGCTGCTTAAGAAGCAACTTGCTGGTTAGAGTCTTTGTCATATACAAAGATTCTAACTTCAACCACAAACCTGTAGCAGTTTCCTCATCGGCAACCTCAATCATAACATGATCAGATAAACATAACAGAATTAAAGAATGAGCCTTTTCTTCCAAGACTACTTCTGCATCTGTCTTTGCTGTCTTTGCTGCATCAGTCGAACTACCTGCTGACTTTGCCTTTGAGATAACAGACCAGACACCTTGCTGTCTAAGCAAAGCTCTCATCTTTAACTGCCACAACCCAAAACTATTTCTCCCAGTGAACTTTTCAACATTCAAAACATTCGTTCCCGACATCTTTTAACCTGAAAATCAAGAAACCCAAATAACGCCTAAAAGACAACTAACGCGGAAGCAGATCCCAAATCAGAACCTTAGCTCTTGTGCCAATTGTTGTAACGGAGGCGTCCCGTTACCCAAATAGTTAATTGATAAGGTGATAAGAATAATAAATAACGAATGTAAATAAAGTTGACACAAGGAATTACGTGGTTCACCAGTAAAATAACTGGCTACGTCCACCCTTCAAGGAGATCAAACTTCACTATAATGGAGAAAATAGTACAACAGTAGACCGGTACACACGCGCTCAATATGAGCCAAAAATATACCCTATTCTACCAACAAATATGGTAGTCTCAAAGGGAACAAAAGAGACTACCCAAATAAGACGGAGGACAAATTATCTTGAGGCCAACCAAGATCTAAACAAACTCCTCCAATCTTCAAAGACAGACGAACCTCAATAATAGGGCCTGAGACAAACTGAGTTTTCTTCTCCGGAAGAAACCTCACAAATTGACCCTCTTTATTGTGCTCTCAAATCTCTCTCTTAATTAACCTAGAATAAAACTTGAGTCTTTATATAGTTATTCTACCCAAGATAAAATATCTAGACTAATAAGGAAATAAATCAAAATAGGAAATTAATAATTAATTTCCTAATTACTAACCAAAACAAATACCAAAGAAAGACGTGGAAACTTAGAACCCAAATCAAAGTCAAAGTCTATAATTATATCCGTCGTATTACGGAGCAACGTAGCATAGCACACTACGTGATTTCCAACGCCGACTTCGGTGATGCGTGCGACTCACTGCACGGCTCCCGGATGTCTTTCTTTGTTCTTTATTCTCAATGCTCTTCTTGTCTTTCCGTCTTCGACATAAATTCAAACCACAAGTTTTCTAACAATGATCAATCTCGTAATCGTATCGCTAGCAATTATTTGTATTGGATTAACCGTATATTATACTCAAAATCCTTGATACTTGTGCGTTTTGATGTATCGAGTCACAGGTATGAAGAGATGTCATTCCCTAATCAAGTTATTAGTGAGTCCTCTTTATTGCCAACATTAAGGGTTTATAACGGACGACTACATATAATAACGCACGGAGACAGTTTTTGTATATGGGTGCTTAAGGAAGACGGTAGCTGGACTCAAGTTTTCCGTAACTCGGAATGGAAAATACATGCTAAGCGTTGCCTGTTTTACTCAATAGACGGACACATAATCTTCAGCAAAATCTTCATAAGGCCAAAGAAGAAGCCTCGAAATCGCATTTGACGTTTTGACCTCGAATCTAAGACCGCCCGCATGGTTGAAATTCGTGGTTTGCCGGAAGGTGATGCTGCTTTTAGGATGACCCCATGGGTTGAATCCCTTGTCTCACTTGCGTAGTACTCTCTCTGTCCGTCCCATGGAACGAATCGTTCAAAGATAGTACTCCCAAATCAAACAAGATCTCAAATCAAATAAGATCTCACATGACTATATTTTGTCTTATAGATTAACGGTAATATCAAAGATTCCCTACGATCATGAATAGTGCCAAAAAGCAACCGTTACCTTTTGTCGGGATCAGAGTGAGTATAAGGTTTACAGTATTGATCATAAATCTATTGTTCCAATTTACACTTTCAATCAATTCTTTACATTGTTTTTCTTTAATCTTATGTTTCATTATGTTTAATGAAACTATTCACATTATGTTTCTTAAAGTTTTATTCCCTCAAGATCGAATCAACGACTTATCTCGAAGTACTCCTTGTTCTTTTCGGTTGAAGTGAGCTGAATTGAATTTAACGGAGCATTATATCAATCATAGTTTAAAACTGATATTTCATGAAAATACGTTAAAGTTATAGTCTAAGGTTTCTAAATTTTTTGTTAGTTTTTCTAAAATCGAACAGACCTTCAAAACGCAATTTTATTTAACTATGTAAAATAAGTTATACCGATTATAGATTATATCAGACATTTCATTTAAATAGACCTAATTTATATAGCCTAAAATATGTTTTTTATGCAATACGTTAAAATTATACCAATCATAGCTTAAAATAGATATTTTATGAAAATAATTTCCTTACAAATTAACTTTTACTTTAACTATATTCAATTTAGCTAAATTTTATTCAATTAAATTCACTTCATCTCGCAACACAATCCACAATGACCAATATGATTATACACTTAGGTGTACAAGAGCATTGTAAAATTAGACAATTACGTTAACTTTAATCGAGGTCATGTATAATTTTTTCTAAGCATTTCAAAGGTGTCGTTTGGTTGCCATGGTGAAAATAACCTTTAATTTTAAAAACACGTGAGTTGAAGAGAACATGCTAATTGCTTAAAACTCGTTTGATTTACACGACAGGATTGAATGAACACAAGAGTTTTCAAGTACCTATGAGGGACCATGTAATTAAACTCTCAGTAACTCTTGTGTGAAACCTTCTCACGCACGCGTACAACGGGTTCATCTATTTATATTAAATGAGAAATTTGTTATAAAAACAGATGATCTCATGGTGTGAGACCGTCTCATTGTAGAATTTGTGTTAAACTTTATTTTGCCAATTTATGAGATTTTTCAATTCCCCAACATTTCCAGTCCCAACCAATCCGTCCCGAAAATTATGAGTTATATTATACGAAGCAATTATGAGTCAAAATGAAAATATAACTGAGCTTATAAAAAAGGACCTCTAATTAGAATACTTTTTTTATGGTTAGAAATTAAAATATATCATACCAAAAAAAAAAAAGAAATTAAAATATATACTTTGGGAATAAAATCTTCCACAATCAAATAAAATTTAGGTGATATTCAAGATTGCACAAATCCTGTATGATCAGTATTTTCTTGTATAAAAAGGAGCAATAGTTAATTAATTAAGCATATTAAAACTTTAATTTAGATCAATTAACTATTAATTACAATGTTTAAATCAGTATTTCTCATCCTCTTTGTTCTCTTTGCTTCTGCCCATGGTGGTGATTGGTACAGTGAGTATAACTTTAATTTTTGTGATTATAGTATATATCGAACCGTCTCATATCTAGCTAATGAAAACCGAGTAAAAACGAATTCATAATAGCCGTTGCGGGTTACCTTTGTTATCAAAAAAAACAACATGGTTACATAGACACTACATAAAATTTATTTATCCTGCGATAATATAACGTACCCGTCTGTTTCAATAAATTATATAGGACTTATTAAAATATAACTCACATTTTGTAAATGGTTATATCACCTGACATAAATTGTTCCATTCCAATCATTACTATACATTTGTTGAATTTAAGACTTCGTAAGTTAATCATAATTTTTTTTTCTATTTTTTTTTGGTGACGATTTAATGTAATATCAATATGATTAATGGATCGAATTGCAGGTAAGGGAACGGAAGAATGCATTTACGAGGAGATCGGAGGAGGTTGTCCAGATGTACAGAAGTGCTTCAACTTGTGCGGTTGTCACTTAACAAGGGGCCATGAAAACCATGCTATTGAAGTGCGTTGTAACCCGCCCGACCGTAAACACTCGGCTCAATGGTGCGAATGTAGCGTCGAGGAATGGAAAAATCTTCCGTGCCCACCGCGGTGTACGACACCAAGCCTAGTTGATAAGTTCACTCGGTACCAACGTAACCAAGCCCATTTCACCGTGATAAATGAGACTTATGCTGTCTATGATCCGAAAGGGAATTTAAAAAGTCGTGGTAAGCTATGAAGATGTTGGATACAAGTTTAGAAAATAAATAAATAAATAAAACCGTGTTATTGTTATTACGTTTTACATTTAAGAATAAGACTGTAAGAGTTAGTTCAATTGATAAGAAGTTTCTTACTCCTACCGTGTGATTGGAAATTTGATTTTTATTTGTGATGTTGTGCGCTATTTAGAATCAGAAAAAAAGGCTTTATTGTAGAGAAGAATATAAATGAGTTGGATTCAAGCTCTTATTACTTGGACGCGTTGGACTGTGAATCATCTTATAATCTAGACTTACTATATGTCCTGATTAAGTTTTGAGTTCACCTATTTTGAATTTATATGATACCTGGTTTGGATATTTCAATGGAATTGCTCATATCATTACTAAAAAGATCGTAAAATTATTCGCGACTGTCAAAGAAAAAATTATCAATTGCACCCAAAATTTGTACATAGTACATATATATAGTCTTATTGATCATCAAAGCCTGAATTTAAGAGAACATGTTTACACTCAATCCCTTCAACAAAAACAAACCCATGTATACCAACTTCACAAATTCTCATTTGTGACGGTGGTATCCGTCGCAAGCTTGTGACGGATACCGTTTCCTCTCACAAAATACTCACTTTTTCTCTCTCTCTGACACTATTAATGTGGTCCCCTTTCTCCGCTAACTCATTTGGTATCCATTTTATCTCACAAAATATCCGTCACAAATAATGACCCGTCACAAGCAAGACTTACTCAACCAACTTAGATCCCAACCCCTTATCAATTCCTTCAAAAACTCGGGGTTTTAGGGTTGTTGGGGTTGTGCATACCCCTCTGTAAGGTTAGGTGGATACCCGTCATACCCTGTAGGCGGGTATCCATCGAGAGGAGGATACCTAGCTAGGTTGGATAGGATATCCTCCATTGTACAATGGAGGGTAAAGGGTAATAAGGCGGATTAGGAGGATACCCTTGTGGTGTTATAGACGGATATATAACCGATAGTTGTTGGTGTCTTCTGTGGAGGCGGACGAGATGGAACCGCTTGATGTGGCGGGTACGGATCGGGTCGTGGACTCGTGGTTGTGACGTGTTGAGCTATTTCTACCAAAAAATATAAAAGAGTAGATTTAAGTATGTGACTTTATTTAAGAAGGAAGAATAGTTTAAATAGTGGTTTGGTTTGTAGTCAAATTCAACTAATTTACGTATTTGCTAAATCCCGCACATGATATTACTCAAATCTCGCACACTTTGTCACCTTATTCCGAATTTACCCTTTATTAAAAAAATCTCTCTTCTCTCATTTTCACCACCAACCAAATTGCTAATAATTTGATAATTTAACAAATTATGAATTTTAATTCTCACATTCACAACTAATTTTGTTATTCTATCAACAAATTTATTAATATCCTTCTTTTAATTTATTGAATGAATGTTTTTTTATCTTCAAAAAAGTGGTTTTTACAATTAGGTTTTGAAATTTAGTGATCTCCTTTTCACCACCAACCAAATTGCTAATAATTTAACAAATTATGGATTTTAATTCGCACATTCAAAAGTAATTTCATTATTCTATCAACAAATTTATTAATATGTATTTTAATTGATTGAATGGGTGTTTTTTATCTTAAAGAACGTGATTTTTACAATTAGGGTTTGACATTTAGGGATTTTGGATTTTGGATTGTTGAAGGTGCATCAGTTTATGACGGCTGATGGTGGGTCGGTTTATCGCAGCAGGTGTGGTGCGTTTTGTTTGTGAGCGGCTGGTGGTGGGGTTGCTAAACATATACGTTTTTTGAATTTCTTTGCTTTTGAATTATCCTCTCTAATTGTGTGGGAAAGTGAGAGGGGTAAAGTTGGAATAAGACGACAAAGAGTGTGGGATTAAGCAAAATCTTGTGCGGGATTTAGCAACACCCAATTTAATCGAGAGATTAACACAAACTTGTTTCTAAATTCTAATTTGAAAGTTTCAAAATGGTTAACGTTGTTCCTAGTGAAATTAAGAACTAAATTAATAATACAAGTATGCTCCCATATGAAATTAATAAATGAAATTATGAATGAGAGAGTATCTTCAATCCACCTTAAATACTAGTCATTTAGGTCTGTTTGGCAAGGCATTTCAGCTATCCGATTTGTCTGAAGTAACTTTTTTTTGTCAAAACAATCAGTTAGCTTATTATTTTTTTAGTGTTTGACAACTACCTAATTGGTGTGAAAAAAGGTAAAACAGGTATCTCAATTATGATTCATTTTTATTTACCTATTATATCCTCGGATTTTATAACGTTAATTAACAAAATTAAAAGCACTACAAAATCCTTACGTAAACTTAATATTTTTTATTTGTATGACTTTAATAGAAAACTAATTTTATATAAATAGTATATTTTTGAGGATATATTGTTTAAATTTTGTTTTTACCTAATCGTTATATATTAATTTGTGAAATTCTTTGGGCATGAATCATGTGTATATAAAAGTTAGTAGTTGAAGCTATTCTTATAACTTGATTTTAATGGTCAATTCATTCGAAATGGTGTACATGAAGAAATCCTGGAAGTAGCAATATAGGCATTTTCCAGTACCATTTTAAGTGCACGATTCTTTTCAGAAGTTACAACTCTATTTGTTTCGGTTATTTGTATACAATAACACAAGAATAATAGTAAAAACGTAAAAGATATCAATATATACTTTGGTAATAAAATCTTCCACAATCAAATAAAATTTGGGTGATATTCAAGATTGCACAAATCCGGTATGATCAGTATTTTTCTTGTATAAAAAGGAGCAATAGTTAACTAATTAAGCATATTAAAACTTTAATTTAGATCAAATAACTTTTAATTACAATGTTCAAATCAGTATTTCTCATCCTCTTTGTTCTCTTTGCTGCTGCCCAGGGTGATTATTATAGTGAGTACAATTTTAATTTTTGTGATTATAGTATATATCGAACCGTCTCGTATTTAGCTCATTATGATAAACCGAGTAAAACCGAATTAATATAGGTTTTCTTTTTTCGTTTTATAGTTTTAAAATTTGTTCATAAGGTGAACTCCAGTGATAAAAACATAGAGAGAATTTCATGGATCTCAAGTTCAAGCCCCCACAAAGAGCAATTCTACGGGAGTAAAATAGCCTAAGGCCTTTTGCATTCTAGATTTTGGGACATATCACCCTCGTAAAATGGGTGACTTACCTGATGTGCGTGCGTGGTTTGCAGGCTATTACGCATATCTGATGGTTTTAGCCCGTGTGCATTTAAAATAGCGGTTGCGGGCTACCTTCGTTACCAGAAAACACGTAATCTAACATAGACACTACAAAAAAATTTATTTATCCTCGGTAATAGAACGTACCCGTCTGTTTCAATCAATTATATACTACTCCGTACGACTTATTAAAATATAACTCACATTCTGTAAATGGTTATACATTTGTTAAATTTAAGACTTCGTAAGTTAATCATAAATTAACATACAATTTAATGTAATATTGATATGATTAATGTGTAACGACGGATTTTGTATTACGGTAACTGAAATACAAAACACAGAAACAAAATAAGTTTTTATTAATATCAGAAAATTTCGTGTACAATCTCTAATAATCCTCTGATTCTAACTAAACAAGCAGGTTACACGTGCACGATCCACTTAAGGGGTGCGCGTGCGTTTTTGTTGAAGGGGGTCGCGTGTAGAGGGTGGATGCACTCTACGCGTGACGTTGACTTGTATTCTTGAGAGGGTCGAACGACTTGAATCTCTCTTGAATGTTTTGAATGTTTGAATATTCAAGTTTGAATGTTTGAATATTCGTGTTTGAGTGTTTGAGTTTTCTTGCGCAGGCGGCACGAATTTGTTGTGCTTGTTGACTGCGTAAGATGAATTTCACGAGATTTTCAGAGAGAATTTCAGAGCTTTTCTTTTCTTCGAGTTTTCTTTACGTTTCCTCTTTTTTTTATCTCCTTTGTTTTGAACAAACTTCGCTCTATTTATAGAGAAAAGTTTGGGCTTCGGTGGGCTTTGGGTTTCGGGCCCATTTTCGGCTTGTTTACGATTTTGGCCCAATTTGGTTTCTGTTTGGTCCCGAATAACTCAGAATGGCCCAAATTTGATTTTAAAAGGGACAGAGATAATTAAATTGAGTAATTTATTTTTTTATTAACTCAATTCAATTCATTTCTGTATTTTCGACACTTAAATAAATTTTTAGTGCCTACAAATTGCCCCCTCGAGACGTTGTCACGTGCACTTTTGGGTGTCTTGACGTGGCGGGGTCTCGATTCCTTTTTGCTTTCACTTGGAAGTCGATGGTCACCTTAACTCGTCATTAAGGTAGCTCCATTTTACTTGACTCGGAAGTCGATTGGCCTCCACTTTGGTGTACAAGTAGCATTTTTTTGTGTCACCATGTCATTATTTGACTTGACGGATGACTGGATGCGCCTTTCATCTTGATAATTTTGTAATCTTGATGGATAACGCTTGAATTTTTATCGTCTCTGTCATTTTGTAACCTTGACGAATTGTACTTAAACTTATGTCACCCTGGTCATTTTGTAACCTTGACGGATAACGCTTCAATTTTTATCGTCTCGGTCCTTTTGTAACCTTGACGAATTGTACTTAAATTTGTGTCACCCTGGTCATTTTGTAACCTTGACGGATAACGCTTCAATTTCTACTGTCTCGGTCATTTTGTAACCTAATTGTAGTTAAATTTACGTCACCCTGGTCATTTTGTAACCTTGACGGACGACATTTGAATTTTTTTTTTTATTTGTCTCCCGTTGATGAACGTACCCATTTTAAATAAGATATTCATTATCTTAGCTCGAGTAAGTAATTTCACTTTACACCTTTAAAATCAACCAATCCAAATGAATGTAGCTTACCCCTTTTCTAAATTTGTGTAATTTGGTAACTGCACATACAGTTGTTCGTTTTGCCGACTTATCAATTGGTAAAGCAAAGTCATTGGCTATTTTTGAGGTGAAAACGGTTAAGATTTTACTTCAAGGGTAAGTCTTTGATTTTATTTTTTTTTAATCATAAGCTGTAGCTATATATACACAGCCATGCGTGAATATCCTCTATCTTCATCTTCTTCAACCTATAAGCCATACCTTCCTCTGTGTTCATCTTTCATTTTTTTTTTTTTTGGTAGAGCTTCATCATCACATTGCATCTTTACGCCTATTTTATTAGCTTAAGTCAGGTATCACGAATGCCATTTTATTATAGCTTTGCCATGCTATATTGTTAAATTTTCAGATTTTCTTTTTTAGCCCTATGATGAACAAATCTAGTTCAACACCGTCCATTTCGTTTTCTTATTTGAGCTTATTTTTCTGTTCTTCTTTCTTTTTTAGCTCATTGGAATCCTTGATAGCACGAAGCATCGCATTCTCGGTTCCTCAATCCCAATGTTGGCAGGTAGTTGTTATATGTCTCTCTCTTTTGTTAGAGAAACAGAGATAGAGAGATAGAGAGTGTAATTGTGTTTTCATCGAGCATTAAAACAGTCCCAGCAAATAGCTAACAAATATCATTCCCAGAATATCGTCTAACAATTTTCCTCTTCATGGATATCAGGATATGTGAGTGCTTGAATTTGTAGATACTTGCCCCCTTTTTCTTTTTGTTTTGTTAGTGCAGCTAGTTTTTTTTTTTGTTGTCTTCCTTGTGCTCTGAGGCTTGCGGCATATCGATATCACTTGAGGTTTGAAAATTTCTTCTAATCTTTTCGATTCTCGCTGTGATGCCATGATTAGTTTGCTCACTATTTTTGTAGAAAGATTGATCTTTAGCTTTATCAGCATTAACTTTTTTTTTTATCTCTTGTTCAGCGCTTGTGCCTTGTAGGATGATAACGTTGGCTTATATGAATGAGGCATCAGGTCTCTATTAGATGATGGCGACGTAAGGACTGTGAAGCTCTTTGTTCCTTGTCTTGCTTTCCCGGAGTAGGGGTGACGTTTGATAGAGCTCCACAGTATACTTGTAGCCTAAACTTTGATATCTTGCTTCCACCATTTTCCCGATGATGTTTATACCAATGTTAAGAAATTGTATTCAAAAATCATGGTTCTGGACAATTTATTTTATTTGGAGATGATATGACGACAAAGTTTCACCCTTTTTTTTTTTATTTGATTTCTTTTAATGAAACCATGACAGTATTGCAATTTGTTTGATCTACGGTTTTGCTTTTAATCCCCTTGTCTATGTTTTCTAGGCCATGGTTTATGCAGGGATCGTGCTTTCATCTTTATAGCGGAGCAACTTCGATCAATTGTCAAGTGTCAACTGAATCATCGTATAGTCAACATATAATGCGATCTCATTTGCTTACTGATGAAGACTTTTTTACTTCATAAAAGTATTTCGTTCTTCAATTTGACTTGTCTTACTTCTTCGTTGATAGTAATTTTGATGTCACAGGGTGAAGCTATACGACTATGACCATATCCCAAGCAAAAAACTCCAATGAGAATCATGGTGATTGATGTTTGTAAGTGTCGAGGAGCGTCTTTTGGTTTCTTCCAACAGCCACATTTTCAAAACTGGAAGAAGATGGCGTCACAACTCCAAGTACAAGTACGTCGTGCAGACCATTTGAGTACCGATTCGGAGTTGAAGATCATTTGCCGTTGATTTCATATCTTTGGATACAGTATGGCTTACTTACGTTGATCTTCATAGGATTGGCCATAGGATTGGCCATGCAGCCCCTCTCGAAGACCAGAAGACCGTTGGAGTATTTCAAAGACCGAAGCCCTTGAAGGCTATGAAGACCTCAAAATATTTTTTATTTTGAGGAATATTGGAGCTTGTCGGATGTTTTGAAGCTACTCAAAAAACTATGAAGACTTAGGAAGTTTGTTGAGCTCAACCTTCGCCTTGAAGATTTTATTTGCCAGACGGTCATTATTATTCTCATATGAGCTACCTTGCAATGAACCCGCTGGGTCATTTCGGTTATCATGTGAGCAATTATGAAAAATTCCGTCCTTTTGAAGACCGAAGATTTGAAGGTGGTTCAAGCCTCTTTGGGGAGATGCTTAACGAAAGGTGTTGGAGCTGTTCAAATACCATTGACGCTTTTGAAGACTGGATCATAGAGTTTCATGAAGACTTGTTGAAGACTCCTTAAGCTTCATTGGAATTGTTGACCATTTGAGGATTACAAGTCGCTCCCCCAAGTTAGATCACTATGCTAGTTCATCAAATCGCCATGCAACGCGAATTTCTCGGAGGTCCTTGCAAATGGAAGGCCGGGCGTGATGACCAATTTGAAGCAGAGCTACGAGAATTTGGATAGCATAAAGAGCAAGAATGATACTCTACGAAGCGATCTTGACCATCATGGATAGTTAGAGGCTCGCCACAGATTACTATCAGCTACAAATAGCCTATACTCTTCAAAGGAGGCAAGGCACTTGGAGATCCTAGAAGATACACAAGGGCATCTACTTTCTTACAAAAGACAACACTGATCAAGGTTGTACTTATACCTCAAGACTGATTGATTTGTTGATGATTTTAGCCGTGCACAGTTTAAGCTCTTGCGGGCCAGGAGCGATTTTGATAGGCTTTGATTTTTTGGTGTGGCTGCACTTGAACAAAGTGTTTGTTCAAACTGCCTACGTACTCGCAAAGCTGACAAGGTGACAACTAGCAAGCTCAAGCCAACGTAGTTCAAAGATGGATGTGTTTGTTTGAAGGGTGTGGCTGCACTTGAGCTACATGTTCACCCAAGCTGCCTACGTACCTGTAAAGCGCAAAGTACTTTACAAGATCAAGCCGACGTAGTTCATGATAGATGAAAGGATAGGATTTTTGTTTTTTTTTTTGAAGGAGTGGCTGCACTTGAGCTACATGTTCACCCAAGCTGCCTACGTACCTGTAAAGCACAAAGTACTTTACAAGATCAAGCCGACGTAGTTCGTGATAGATGGACACATTTTTTTGTTTTTTTTTTTTTTTTTTTTTTTTTTGTGTTTTTCTTTTGTTTTTTTTTTTTTAGATTTTTTTTTGTATGCAGTTTATCCTCTTGCTTAGGAGCATGACTGGCAGTTTACGCTCTTGCTTAGGAGCATGACTGGCAGTTTACGCTCTTGCTTAGGAGCATGACTTGTTTCAAGAATAGTAACGTTTGAGAAACTTCCCATTGATTGGGCCTATTAGAACTCCATCTTCATCTGCAATTTTGTATGCGCCATTTGTGTAAACTTCTTGTACCACATACGGGCCATCCCACTTAGAGGTGAATTTACCAATCGGCTTGTGAGAGGTGATAATTGGCCTTCGTACGGCAAGTACCATGTCTCCTACTTGGAAAGAACGAGGGCGCACCTTTTTGTTGAATGCGCGTGACATTCTTGCTTGATAGCACTGGAGCTTTTGTTGAGCTTCTAATCTTTTTTCATCAAGAGCCTCTAGCTCTGCCAACCGCAGCTTATCATTTTCATCTTCCGTGAGTCCCTCCTGAATAGCAATGCGTAAGGAAGGGATTTGCAACTCCAATGGTAACATGGCTTCCACTCCATACACCAATGCATACGGAGTTGCTTGAGTAGGTGTTTTGTATGTGGTACGGTATGCCCATAATGTTTCACCAATTCTTTCATGCCAGTCTCTCTTGGACTTTGCTACCACTTTCCTCAACAAGTTGCAAAGGGTTTTATTGAAGGCTTCAGCCAAACCATTTGCAGGAGCATTGTACATTGATGACTTGTATTGTTTGAATTTGAATTTCTCACCCAGACTTTTCATGAGATGATTGAAGAATTGTTTCCCGTTGTCAGTTGTGATACGCTGCGGTACACCATATCTGAAGATGATCTGTTTTCGAATGAAGTCCACAACATTTTCTTTTTTCACCTCCCGTAGTGTGATTGCTTCTGCCCATTTTGAGAAGTAGTCGGTACCTGCGAGAATGTATTCGTGTCCATTTGAGGCCTTTGGAACTAGAGGTCCCACAACGTCAAGTCCCCAAGCTTCAAAAGGCCATGAAGAAACAGTAGGGTGCAATGGCTCCGGAGGTTGATGTATGAAGTTTTCAAAGAATTGACAAGGTTCACACTTTTTTGCGAAGTCCAAGCAATCTTGTACCATGGTTGGCCAGTAATACCCCATTCTCTTTACACGGTCGTGAAGTTTAGGCCCAGATTGATGAGCACCACAAATACCAGAGTGAGCTTCATGCATGGCTTCTGCAGCTTCGGATTTGCTTAGACACCTCAACCATTGTCCTGAGAAAGAACGTCTGTAGAGCGTCCCTTTATAATGAATAAACTTTGGAGCACGACGACGTACCTCTACCTTACGTCTGGGATCGTCGGGTAATTTTTGGTGATCCAAGAAATCAATGATGGGCTGACGCCAGTCATCTTCATCAACTGTGTAGACGCATATCATGTTTGTTGCATCTACGTTCTCTTCTCCTTCAAGCAATGATACTGCCCAACGATTGCAGACTGGAACTTCCATTGATTCTTCTGCCCCCAGTGCCAAAGTGGCTGCGAGATTAGCAAGCGCGTCAGCCAACTTATTGGCACTCCGCGGTACATGACCAATTTTGATGGAGTCAAGTTGGTTGAGTAGTTGTAATGCTCGTCGATGATAAGGAATCAAGTCTTCCTTCTTTACTTCGTATTCATCAAGTACTTGGCTTATCACCAATTTCGAATCACCATAGACGTCCATATCTCTGACGCCTATTTCAATTGCCATTTGGAGACCAAGTATGAAAGCTTGGTATTCGGCCATATTATTTGTGCACAACTGGGTGAGCGTAAAAGCGTATGGCATGAGATGATTTTGTGGAGTTACGAATACTACTCCAGCTCCAGCTCCATCTTGTCTTGCAGCACCATCGAAGTACATTTGCCATGGAGGTAGAACATCGACATAGAAGATTTCTTCTCCTGGGAGGTTGACTGAAATTTCCCACTCAGCTGGTACTGGATGATCAGCGAAGAAATCAGCAATAACTTGACCTTTCACCGCCTTTTGGGGAACGAACACCAAGTCATACTGCTTAAGTAACACTGCCCATTTTGCAAGTCTCCCAGACAAGACTGGTCTTGAGAGTATATACTTGATTGGGTCGGCCTTTGAGACCACGTGTACGATATGCGCCTGCATGTAGTGTCTTAGCTTTTGAATTGCGAACACCAATGCCAGACACATTTTTTCAATTGGGGAGTAATTCAACTCGGCTCCAACCAAGGTACGACTCAAGTAATAGAGTGCCCTTTCCTTGTGATCTTCAATCTCTTGGGCACACATTGCCCCCAACGAACGTTCTTGTGCTGCGATATAGAGGACAAGCGGTTTTCCTGGAATTGGTGCCCCTAGAACCGGTGCACTGGCTAGGTACTTCTTAATGCTATTGAAAGCATTTCTGCACTTTTCGTCCCATTCAAATGGAGCATCCTTCTTCAAAAGATGACTGAATGGTTGGCAACGTCCTGCTAGGTTAGAGATAAACCTTCGAATGTATGCCAAACGTCCTTGCAATCCCCGTAGCTCCTTGAGCGTTTTTGGTTCTGGCATTTCGTTGATGGCTTTTATTTTTGTTTGGTCGATTTCGATACCTCTATGTCTGACTATGAAACCCAAGAACTTCCCAGATGTGACACCGAACGCACACTTGAGTGGATTCATCTTGAGTTGACATTTTCTAAGTCTTTCGAAGACAGCTCGAAGGTCTTTGAGGTGGTCTTCTCTTTTCTTTGATTTTACCACCACGTCATCAACATAACACTCTATTGTTTTATGCAACATGTCATCAAATATCTTTTGCATTGCGCGTTGATATGTAGCGCCAGCATTCTTCAATCCAAACGGCATGACTGTGTAGCAGAAGATCCCTTTTGGGGTTCGAAAACCTGTTGCTTCTTGATCTTCAGGTGCCATGTGTATTTGATTGTAACCAGCAGTACAATCCATGAAGGAGAGTGCTTCGTGACCAGTGGTTGCATCAATCATCAACTCTGTGACTGGCAAAGGGAAGTCATCCTTTGGACATGCCTCATTAAGATCTCGAAAGTCCACACATATGCGTAATTGTCCATTCTTCTTTCTGACTGGGACAATGTTTGCTATCCAGGTAGGATATCTGACCTCTCGAATGAAACCCGCCTCTATGAGTTTATTGACTTCTTTTTCAATTTCAGGTACAAGCTCCGACCTGAAACGACGTTGGGATTGCTTCTTGGCACTGATGCTTTTCTTGATTGCTAGGCGATGAACTGCAACATTTGGGCTGAGTCCAGGCATCTCTTTGTAACTCCAGGCAAATACATCTTTGTACTCGACCAACAACTTGTAGTATTCTTCCTCTTCTTCCTTAGTTAGTAGAGTACTGACATAAATGGGGCGAGGATCTTCAGCAGTTCCCAAGTTGAGTTCTTTAAGTTCATCCACAGTCGATTGCCCCCCGTCTTCAAGTGTTTCAGGAGCCTCGTCGGCCTCAACTTCTTTGTCCGCGTCAGTTATCTCTTCGACTGTGATGTGATACGTCGACGTGGCATTTTCGAAGTCTTTTACTTCATTTGGATTGGAGGGACCTAAAGACGAAGGAGTAAGCTCTTCGATATCTTTTGACTGGCCCGTGAGAATTAGTACACGCCTCCTTACTTTGAGTGGTTCATGTTGCATGATATCCACTACTTGCATACGTTTCATGCGAGATGGTACTGCGCTTCTCAGATCATCACTTAGTCTTGATTCTTCGTCAACCTGTTTCGCAAACGCTGAGAAATGATGTTTGTCACCATCACCCTTCTTGGGATCTCCTAGTCGATTAAAGACTGTTTTTGATGGATTGCCCAAGCGATCATGTACTGTGCTCTTCTTGGTCATGCGTATCGAAGGCACTGGTGTTTTGACTTCACATCTACCTTGATTGCCAAGCCTAGCAAAGACTGAGGTGCGTTTAGTTGAAACACTTGATCTTCCCAACCTTGTAAATACAGAAGAACATGACTTCATTGCAGGTGGACTTATGCGATCGAAGACTGAAGATGAACGCGCCTTTTCTCCTTCTTGTTCATCTTCTGCAACCTCTTCCACTGTGATGTGCTGAGAAGATGTACTAGCGCCTCTTCTGCGAGCACCAATCTTCACAGGTGCAGGAGACTCATATCCCAAGCCAGGCTTGGACGCTGTGAAACTCCCTTCTTGCTTGAAGAACTCTTGTTGTGCCTTATTAAGACCGTATGGCTCAACCTCTATAACTTTCCCAAGGGGAGTTGGGTTTGCGAAGTCATAACCGGCCTTTGCAAGTAGCATGTAAGCATTAGGATCAAATATCCCTTTGTTTTCCTCATATGCAGGTCGACTGGATGAACAGACAAAACCCTTAGGAGGTGGTTTCACGATCTTTGTTTGAGATGAATTTGTCAAAGGTACAGTGACTGTTGCCACCCATTCTTGTTTGGTCGTCTGACTTGACTTATTTTTGTCCTTAGGTTCTGTCTTCGCTGTCGAACATTCTGCGAAAGGACTCTCCCCATCTTTGCGTCGAGACTTTGGGATATAACGCAGTACTGGCGGCGTGGCCTTCTGCGTCATTTCTTCCTTTTTGGATGATACAAGAGGAGTAGTTACCTTGCTTGTCTCTACCTTGACATCGACCTCTTCAGCAGGATTTGGAGTTGCATTTTCCGTGATGACAGTCTTTTCTCGCTTACCTCCTTTTCCCGTTGAAGAGATGGTGGTTGGCATGAACTCACTGGAAGTACCGTTTTCTTCAAAGAATTTTGCATCAGCGAAAAAGGCATCGACTTTAGAGAAAGGCTTTGCATCTCCGTTTATCTTTCTCTCACCGTCGCGATAATACTTCAAGCATTGATGAAGGGTTGAGGCGACGACTCCATTTTCGTGTTTCCAAGGTCGTCCAAGCAACAATTTGAATGATGTCTTGGCGTCGATGACGTGGAACAATGTGTCAGAAGACAAGTCACCCATGCTAAGGTTTACTCGAATCATTCCAACTGCGCGCTCCCCATTTAAGTTGAAACCATGAATCATTGTTCGACTATTTGATAGTTCATCCATTGTGATCCCCAACTCTTGCATGGTCGCCTTTGGCATGAGGTTGACTCCTGAACCTCCATCGATCAAGATACGCTTGATTTTATGCCCCCGGATGTACCCTGACACATAGAGAGGCCTGTTGTGAAGTGTAGACCCAAGAAGTAAATCTTCATCTGAGAAACTTAAGGCTGCGTTGCAGGAGAAACATCCAGTTGATTGCTCAGTAGACTCAACCTTCTCTTTCATTTTGCCCGCATACAACTCTGGTTTTCCGAGTCCTTGAAGTATCAATTGACGCTTCTCTTCAGGCAAATGAAATATTTCTCTCCATCCCATATTTGCAGGGAGGCCGTCTAGAGTATTCATCACTTCAACATCCTTTTGGGAGTGAGATTGTTGCGTCGACACTGCATCATCCGCCTCTCCTTCCTTTGTCTTTTCTTCCTCGCTACTTTTACTAGCCAAGGTGGTGCATACAGTAAATTGATGCATAACTGGTTCTTCAGGCTCCTCCAAAACCGCAGTAGTTTGATTTGTTGAAACTGTTTCATCCAAGTCAAGAATGATCTTTCCTTCCTTGGAGAGCTGCATTATCTTCTCCTTAAGTGTTATACATTTTTCAAGGGGATGACCCAACAATCTATGGTAGCGACAGTAGTTGGGATCTCCTGTCTTGTTTGCTTGCTCAGGGCGCTTGGACTCTGGCAATTGTATAACCCTTTTCTCCAAGAGGTCATCTAACATTCCTGACAAGTCAGAGTCTGGAAATGGGTACTTTTTTGCTTGTAACTCTTCTAAGGTAGGCTTCTCTCGTTGTTGGTTGTAAGCAAATTTATCCTTCTTCTTTTCATACTTAGGCTTGGATGAGATCTTCACAGGCGCGCTGCTGGTTTCGACGGCCATTGTTTCCTTTGTTGATGATCTAGAGCTCTTATCAGTTTTCTTGAACTCTTTCTTCTCACTCGCTGCCTTGGAAGACGTTGATCGAGACTTGTCACGCCCTTTGATTGTAATCTCCATATCATGAGCACGAGTCGCCAGTTCTTGAAAGCTTCTCGGCCTGATTCCTTTCAAGATGTAGAGAATATCCCAGCTCATTCCGTTGATGCACATCTCAACTGCTGAGGTTTCACTTAAGCGATCCTTGCATTCCAGACTCATCGCACGCCACCTGTTGATGTAGTCGACGACAGGTTCATCTTCCCATTGAGTTGTATTTGTCAATTCACTCATGCTAACAATACGCCTAGTGCTATAGAATCTGTTGAGGAACTCATCTTCCATGCGACCCCAGCTGTCAATTGACTCAGAGTCCAGATCCGTATACCAATCAAACGCAATTCCTTTGAGTGAGCGTACGAACTGCTTTACCAAACAATCACCTTCGGTTCCGGCGTTGTTGCATGTCTCAACGAAATAGGCGATGTGTTGCTTTGGATTTCCCTTCCCGTCGAACTGTTGAAACTTTGGAGGCTGATACCCAGGAGGCATGCGCAGACTGTCAACCCTCTTAGTATAAGGCTTGATGTAGCGCCCACTATTTGTTGAGCTCTCACCTAACTGTCTTTTGATTGTCTTAGCTATCAACTCCTGAAGTTTCTCTTCAGTGTAGGCGCCAAACTCCTTGTTAAGCTTCCCATTGTTATCTGCATCCTCATCAGTTTCACCATCCTTGTCGGTATCACTAGGCTCGCTGTGCGTCTTCCTATCACGGAGTTCTAACACTTCCTTCTGAAGTTCATCAATTTTCTTGTTCTTTTCATCGTTCTCCTTCATCATCTTTTCAAGGAGCTTATTCATGTTCTGGACTTGCTCTTCAAGTGTAGAACCAGCAATCACCATGACTGATGCGCTAATAGGAGTGGATGCATCCTTCTTTTTTGGCGACGCCCTAGGTTTGCAGGGGGAAGCGCTGTTGTCGACCTTAAAACTTCGAGCCTCCTTACGCGAAGGAGTAGAGGCAGAAAGGATAGCTGTAGCAGCGACAGCTATAGAGGCAACAGAGAACTTGCGTGGCTTGGTAGGGACATGTGCAGAGCGTAGGCTGGTAGCAGCAGCGTTGATAGCAGCTTTCTTTGTCATTCCTCTAGTGCAGATGCCAACTGATTGCACAGTTGGGGAGGCAGCAGCAGTAGGGGTACCCTGCACTATAGCTGCGTAGGTCTTCTTAGAAGCGTTGGGTGATGTGTCTTGCTTGGTAGACATCGTCGAGTAGACTTGACTTGTAAAGTTGTAGAGATGAGAGGTAGAGATTTTCACGTCGGATTCACCAAATTTGTAACGACGGATTTTGTATTACGATAACTGAAATACAAAACACAGAAACAAAATTTTATTAATATCAGAAAATTTCGTGTACAATCTCTAATAATCCTCTGATTCTAACTAAACAAGCAGGTTACACGTGCACGATCCACTTAAGGGGTGCGCGTGCGTTTTTGTTGAAGGGGGTCGCGTGTAGAGGGTGGATGCACTCTACGCGTGACGTTGACTTGTATTCTTGAGAGGGTCGAACGACTTGAATCTCTCTTGAATGTTTTGAATGTTTGAATATTCAAGTTTGAATGTTTGAATATTCGTGTTTGAGTGTTTGAGTTTTCTTGCGCAGGCGGCACGAATTTGTTGTGCTTGTTGACTGCGTAAGATGAATTTCACGAGATTTTCAGAGAGAATTTCAGAGCTTTTCTTTTCTTCGAGTTTTCTTTACGTTTCCTCTTTTTTTTATCTCCTTTGTTTTGAACAAACTTCGCTCTATTTATAGAGAAAAGTTTGGGCTTCGGTGGGCTTTGGGTTTCGGGCCCATTTTCGGCTTGTTTACGATTTTGGCCCAATTTGGTTTCTGTTTGGTCCCGAATAACTCAGAATGGCCCAAATTTGATTTTAAAAGGGACAGAGATAATTAAATTGAGTAATTTATTTTTTTATTAACTCAATTCAATTCATTTCTGTATTTTCGACACTTAAATAAATTTTTAGTGCCTACATAATGAATCGAATTGCAGGTAAGGGAACGGAAGAATGCATTTACGAGCAGATCGGGGGAGGTTGTCCAGATGTACAGAAGTGCTTCAAAATGTGCGATTGTTACTTACAAAGGGGCCATGAAATCCATACTATTGAAGTGAGTTGTAACCCGCCCGACCGTAAACACTCGGCTCAATGGTGCGAATGTAGCGTCGAGGTTTGGAAAAATCCTCCGTGCCCACCGCGGTGTACGACACCAAGCCTAGTTGATAAGTTCACTCGGTACCAACGTAACCAAGCCCATTTCACCGTGATAAATGAGACTTATGCTGTCTACGATCCGAAAGGGATTTTAAAAAGTCGTGGTAAGATTTGAAGATGTTGGTTACGAGTTTAGAAAACAAATAAATAAATAAAACCGTGTTATATTATTACGTTTTACGTTTAAGAATAAGACATTGAAAATTTGATTTTTATTTGTGATGTAGTGTTTTATTTAGAGCCAAAAAAGGCTTTATAGTAAAGAACAAAATAAATGAGTTGGATTCAAATTCTTATTACTTATACGCATCGGCGGATTTGCGGTGGATAGGGTAGGCAAGTGCAACCCTCAACATAAAAATAAGAATAATGTTTGAACATAAATTTCACAAAAATGTGTTGGACTTAGTAGTTAAAAGTGGCTATATGTTGGAAGTTTAGTGAGGTTGGAAGTTTAACACTCATAAAAGAGATTTTTTTACAAAAACTTGCTTTATTTCACCAAACTTTTTTTGTTTTTTATGCTAATTATGGGAAGAAAAAAATCATGTCATCCAAACCTAAAATCCTACATCCGCCCCTATTTAGACGCGTTGAACTGTAATCATCTTATAATCTAGACTTACTATCTGTAAGCTCAAGCTTTGCTCGAGTCATATCGCAACTAATAATGATTTACGGTTTTAGAGTATTTGGCATAAATCATATGTTTAGATAGAGTTCATGTAAGGACTAAATTTATCGATCCAGACTCGAATGAAATTGACTTTATATGTTCCGATTGAGTTTTTAGTTTACTTATTATGAATTTATACGCTACGAGGCGTCGGAATCATAATAGAATTGCTCATGTTATTGCTAAAAATGTCATGCTATGAGTAAAACTATTTGTAACTGTAAAAAAATATCAATTGCACCCAAAATACTACAAAGTACATACAGTATATAGTCTTATTGATCATTAAAGCATGAATTTAAGAGAAAATGTTTACACTCAAACCCTTCAACAAAAACAAATTAAACCCATGTATTTTTGTATCTTACCAGCTTAGATCCCAACCCCTTATCATTCCCTTGAGAAAATCGGGTTCGGGTTTTTGAGGTTGTTGGGGTTGTGAATACCCCATTGTAGGGTTAGGTGGATACCCGCCATACCCTGCAGGTGGGTATCCACCAGGAGGAGGGTACGTAGGTTGGATAGGATACCCTCCATTGTACCGTGGAGGGTAATAAGGCGGATTAGCAGGATACCCTTGTGGTATTTTAGAAGGATAACCGATAGTTGTTGTTTGTTGTGGAGACGGACGGGATGTAGCCGCTTGATGTGGCGGGTCGGGTCGTGGTTGTGACATGTTGATAGGAGGTGGTTTATATGGAGAATAGCTAGTATTATTATGAGCCATTTCTACCAAGAAAATGAAAGATTAGATTAAGTATGTGACTTTATTTAAGGAGGGAAGATTAGTTTAAATAATGGTTTGGTTTGTAGTCAAGCTCAACTAATTTAATCAAGAGATTAACCCAAACTTGTTTTAAATTTGAAAGTTTCAAAATGGTTAAGGTTGTTCCTGGTGAAATTAACAACTAAATTAATATTAAAAGTATGCCCCCATATGAAATTAATAAATGTAATTATGAATGACAATAAGAGTACTATACATCCGATATACTACCACCAATTTTATACTTTTTGGGCATTTATAATAATGTTTTTGAGTTTTGTTTTAAAAATTATGGGTATTGGTATAAAGTTTTTGAGTTAAGTTACTAAAACATTAAGCTCAAAAACATACAATAAAACTCAAAAACATTACATATAAACTTAATTATATTTTAGTTTTAACGAAAAAAAATTAAAATCTAACTTATAAATTTTTATAAGCTCAGAAAAAAATACACATATGCTCAAAAACAAATAAAGTTTGACGTAATAAGCTCAAAAAAAAATCATATGCTCAAAAACAAATAAAGTTTAAGGTAATAAGCTCAAAAAAATATTCATAAGCTCCAAAAAATATTCATATGCACACAAAAATATATACATATGCTCAAAAACTCAAAAAAGTGAGGTAGTACCTCCGATGTATGTTTCTATCATAGAGAGAGTATCTTCAATCCGTCTTTAAATATTACTCATAACATGGGCTATATAACCGTATAGTGTAAAACCGCTTTACAATTTGCAATATTTTTCAATAAAAGCTAGCGTGAACGGCACATAACACAACTACACTAGTACGCGCTTCAAAAATATATATTCAAATTTTAAACAATCTAATAATGAAAAACAACTACGTAAATAGATACAAGTATACAACTGATAACTTTGAAACTATTACTATTTTGTCAACAAGTTGACTATTACGTTACACAAATTCTCAATAAAGATGGACTGTCCCACACACTAGGTAGTACAGACACTTCTCTTAATTAATTATCCCGTGTTCGACACCATGTCCGACACCGTGCCGACACTCGTTGAACACATGGCTAAACATATTATAGTTTAGACGAGGAATAAAAGATCGATTAGAAGATGAGTTTGGGTGAAAAATGAGAATTAGTTATAGTTAAGGTCGAATTGTACCTTTGCTTGTTTAGATTTAGTTTCGAATATATGATAAAAAAGAAACTATACGTTATTTATAATCATAAAATATACTCCCTCCTATTCTACATAAGTGTCCCATTGTTTGAATATATAGGTGTAGTATTTTAATACAATGGGACACTTATGTAGAATAGGAGAGAGTATATTTTATTATATTTAAATGTCATGACCCGTGTCCTAAATTTCATTGGATGTCGTGTCCGTGTCCGTTTTGGTGCTACCTCGCCCACACATCACAAGATGAAGAGTGATGAAGTGAGAAGTATCATGCACTTGTCCGGGTGGGTGTTAAGTGTCGTGTGTCAAACACCGATGCGTAGGGAAATCTAAAGAGTCAGAGACTCGGAGTAACATAGATGGTGGCAGAAAACTCTTGACTGAATTTGACTGCACAAAGCCAAAATGACTAATTGAATGTTTTACATACAATGAATCCCAACAGAGTAATGAGGTCAAAATGACTGAATTAGCCTTTTACTCATTTTGTGGTTAGACTATTCGATACCGATACCGATTCCGAGGAAAAAAAAAGGCTGATGACTATCCCTGCAAGTAAATAATTACAGAGCAAACACAAGGCAGCCAAGTCTTAGTTTTTAAACTGGATGCAATGGCTAATCTTGGTGGAGCTGTTCCACTGGCGGAGGGGCAAAACGGACATTTGCTGCATCAGCCATTACCACAGGCTCCTCGGCAAAAAGTGCCTTGATGAAGGATGGAGTTTTCAGGGGTCGGCGACCTGTCATTCTTGGATATACATCTTCAAGGAAATAGTATGCATGTCCAGCGATCATTCCCTGCAAATTCATTATAGTATTCATGGATGAAATATTCGAGAATGATGAAGGCATTAGAAGTAAACTAAGCAAATTCAAGATGTTAAAGATTTCAGACGGGGAAGAAGAGAGGGAGCCTTAAAAAAACATAGCTTTCTACCCATATCAGACGTAAATACCGTTGCAAACTTGCAATGCTTGACAAGAAACATAAACCCACTTGCCAATGTTACAGATTATGATAACTTGTTTGTCAATAATGGTCACATTTAACAGTAAAATGGTCACATATAACCCGTCTGAAACTTCTGACCAAAAGTGACCGTCTGAAGCAAGACCAACTGGACAAGAAATACTATTAGAAGACTGGCTTGAATATAAATATGCAAAACGTCTTGCTTGTGACGGATCTGATGACGGATAGTGTCACTCTCATAATAAAGCAAGTGAGAGGGCAAGTGGGGGAAATGGGGTATCCATGGATAGTACCACTTGCATATTGTGAGAGGGGCGATGTCCGTCCGTCTTGAGCTTGTGACTGATAACGGATAGTGCCCGTCTTTAATGAGATTTTGTGATAAATATGATCTCCAAGAAGGTTTCAGCAGTAATTCACGTTACTCCCCGTGGTGCAAAACTATAAGTGGAAATAATCTTAAAAGCGGAATTACCGACACCAACCCAGTCCAGCCACAGCAACAAATTTAAAATGAGCAGATTAAAAGGGTTAGCAAAAATACCAATAGGTCGACCCATGGGCTGGCACCAACGAGAACTGAGAATCCCAAAAGCACCTGCAATAGAACAATCAACTAATCGAGTTAACATTTGAGTATATTTACTGGACCGTATCTACAGCAGCGTGCTGCATATGATCACAGACTTTCAATCTACATCTTCTAGTTTTTCACCAAGGAAGAACGGGCTAGGCAAGGAATGTTGCCCCTCAAGACATTGAAAACTGTTTCACTGTCACACATTGTCAGTCAGTAAATTTTTGTATTAGTGGGGTAGAGAAGGTGTACATAACAGGCAAGTTATAATAGGTGGCCTGCTTTAGATACAAGTCGTACTATGAAATTATGAAGAATTCCGTCTAAACCTTCTTGACACTACTTCAAAAGGTTTACGGCAGTACTTGAGTATTTTCCTTATGACCTACGGTCTTCCTGGAAGTAGCTCAAACAGACCATTCTCCAAGAGATCGTGATTAAGTGCTCTATGATGTAACAACGGTTCAACAGTTGAACTCACGTGAGACATTCTGAGTTCTGACGGAAAAGGCATGTCATTCAGTTACCAACCAGAACCAGAGGCAGACTATTGATATTTTTACCAGGCCAGCCCCCAGCTGTCGCCTACCATCCAGGCCCAACAAGGTGCATAATGCCCTCTCATAAAGTCATAAACCCCACTGCGTGAGGTTTTTATCCCCCAACCACTACAATTGTAAATGGTATGCGCACCAGTATATTATCCATTGTTCCACCTCAACCTAAGGCAGATTAGTGCTAGCAAGACCAATGGAGGTTATTGGAACGGCCGAAATTGAAGCTCCGGCCTCAGTTTTAAAATATTCACTGTTGAACTGATAAAGGGCCAGAGTCAAGTGGTAGTTTATGTGCATAAACTAGAAAGACAGCAGGGGTTGGACCCCTTTCGAGAAACATATGACCACCTTTGATAGCAACAACGTAAGGTAAGTTTTGTGGTCAACACCAACATTCTTGCCTGATAAAAATCCAATCTTATTTTATTGTTTCAGAAAACAAAGGCATTCCAGGAATGAGTTGTCAAGTTAACAAAAAAAATAACACGAGGTAACAAGTAATGGGGATAATATTGTCAGTAACAAGTGACTCTTACCCATGGTAGATAAGCGGCTGTGAAGGTAAACAGACCCAAGAAGCTCATATGGATAAATGGATTTTGCTTGCTCCACACATATACCTGACAAATTATCAAAACAGGAAAACATGCTTACAGCTTACGCCTCCGATATCACAGACAACGCATAAACTAACATGCAAGCCAAAGGAACTAACCATCATGAATGTCAAAGAATTGCTCAGGAATATGATTCTTGCAAAGGACTCTGAGACATAAGGAATCATCCCTCCAACAAGAACAATACCAGTCAAAACAGAAGCGCCAAACAAGAGCATATAGAAGAAATCTGCAGTCCTCCCACGGAAGGAGTTCTCTTCGAGAAGTTTGCAGTACCGGGCAAGGAAGAACATATGGAAGAGAAAGTCCAGATCTGAGGGGAACAACAACAAGAAGCAGCACAATTAGCCAATAATCCAGGAAACTTAAGCACCCAAATTCAGAAGCTTTGCTATACGAATGTCTCATACATTCAAATTATAGGAAAACAGAATCAACAAATATCTTTATGCACCAGAGGTCTGGTAACTCGGGGAAAGCAAAAAAAACAAATAGTATCCAAACCATAACCTAGGCAATGCACATGAACTACACACATGAAAAAGTCAGAAAATTCCCATGAGGAGAACATGTTGAACTAGCAAGCAATAAAAAGCACTACCACTCATACAACACACTTCTTAATGTATCAGATAATAAAGATTCACATGAATCCATACATAAATACTCAGAACACAATCACGTAAATGGTTCCACGTGAAATGTAATGTTAGCTATGAAATTAGTATACATTTGCCAAATGTGAGGAGGAGAATCACACTTACCCATCTTACGGAAGTACAAGAAGTTTGTGACAAGTCGCCAAAACTGATACTGTTTCATGACAAGTCTTGGGTTCAAGTACAAATTATACGGGGAGATGATCTGCAGTAATAAACAAACATGTTAGTTATCCTGGTACACTCTTCAGGATAGTGCATGATAGTCCTTGCAATAATGAAGCCAACCACATCTAAGCAGTGTCAAAGCACAGTTGCTGTATCTGGGTACTCACACTACTCAGTCATCCTAACATAACAAATCCGTTTTGCATTCACTACATCAAGTTCCAAATAGAGTTACAGACACAGTGCCCAGTGTCATTCCTTAGTTTAACGCAATATGAACAGACATTGAAAGTGCTGCCTCAAGTCTTAATCTTTCCATTGTAAAAAGTGAGGCAGCAATGTTAGCTCGCCGTACTTAGGTAGAAGGTAATATTGTACTGATGGCTAATTTTACGTGAAGAACTGAGTAAGAGAGCACTTGCACTCTGGAAATAATGGCAAATATAGTAGAGAATTTCGTTCCTAATTGTGGTAAAGCTAATCATCACAACAACAATACCCTAATACCTCTAGGGAATCATCGGGTGGTTGGCTAAGGAGGCACAAATAGTATGCAACCTCACCTCTATGGTAAGAGAATAATACACAAATGTTGTATTTTTTTTATGTATTTCGGGGCTTAGCCCCTCTTTCGCACCAAAAAAAAAACATCCTTGGCACAATTAAAACCGATAATGCTACGAGAATATAAGACGATAACGACAACATTACCCCAATACTTCAATGGCTCCGCAAATTGCTATGTAGCATAACTACGCAAACAACCAATTACAATCACAACTCACACAATATAACCCCAATAAACCCGCTTCGTCAATGCAGTTTCAATGCAGTTTCAATGCATTTTTCGACTCCTATGACCCCTACTAAAATTTCATGATTACATTCACAGGTGCATACTTTCACATACTAACAACTAACAACCCACATAAGAAAATTAGTCACTACGCCTATCCAAACATGTTCATCAAACAATACCTACGCTACTTCAACTCTTCTCATTTCGGTTGCATCCGTGTCCAACACTTAACACTCGGACACCACCTATTTAAAGCTAAAATATGCAGATTTTTTATAAAAGATAACCAAGTCCGAAACTTGGACACAAACCCATGCGGGATACTTGTTACGAGTATGAGTATCACAGAACAGTACACTGAAAAGAAACAAAATTTTGAAAGTAATACAACCACCTATCTATGAATTTACTCAGCACTCCTACAAAAGCATCATGAGCAACTAGTGTCTAGTACACTAAGAACATAACTTACATATACTAAAAAAACGCAGTCAAGGAATTACTTTATCAACAGTATTTTGTATTGCTCCCATGCCCACCAATAAACCACTCACAACACCAATTGGATCCGAACGAACAATAATTTTACAGTGCTAGCTTCAGTCTCAATAAAATGAAATATTAATCAAACTACTAACAACAGCCTAATTAACCATGTTAGTTTACCAGCTCCTGAAACACTACTAACAACATGATTTCACATTACTTCCAATAACCGAATCAACCAAACCACTCAATACTCCGACTGAAACTAAACGTAATTTCACACTACAAGCTATAAACACCCTGAAATGAACACTAGGATACTGTCAACAACCACTCAATTAAGCAAATTACTTCCCCAATCCTTCTGAAACACTATTAAGCATTAACATGATGATGACACATAACTACCAATAACCCAATCACAAGACCAACAGAAAAGAACCGAAACATAGTTTCACATTCCTAGCTACAGTCAAAGTAAAATGAACATCAATCAAACTACCAACAGCAACCTAATTAACTAACTTACTTTATCAATCCTTTTCAAACACTACTAACATGATGATTTCGCATTGCTACGAATAACCCAATACACCAAGCCACTCATGGACCGCACGGAGCGTAATTTCATTTGACTAGCTATAGTCACAACTCACAATAAAATGAACATTAATCACACTACCAACAGCAAACCAGGTAACCAGAATTCTTCATCAATCCTCCTCAAACACTATTAACATGATGATTTCACTGCACTACTTATATGCAATTAACCAAACCACTCTCAACACCGATAGAATCGGAACGGAAAATAATTTCACATTACTGCCTATAATCACAATGATGTGAACATCAATCAAACTACTAACAACAACCCAATTCACCAAATTACTCCATCAATCATTTAAACCATTCAAATTACTAAACCACTCACAACACCAATAGAATCGAAACGAAGCGTAATTACATACAACTACTAATAATCACAATGAAATGAACACCAAACTACCACCAACAACCATCAAGCAAATCGGGTTACCATTAAAACAAGCCTCTCGTAAAACCAAATGGATCGAAAAGAAGCGTAACTTCACATAAACTAGGTACAATCACAACGAAATGAACATCAATCAAACTTCCAATTACTCAAAAAAGAACTGTAAAATTAAAAAACACACCTGCTTGACCATACAGAACAATCGCATGAGAAAAGAAACGCTCATTTCGCAAATCAGGCCGATTTTTGAGCTCTTCGAGATAAACCCGAATACCCTCAAAGTAATTCAACTTAGAAAGTCTGGAAATCGCAACCGAAAACGCAATGCGATCAAGGTGATATTCAGGGGTTAGGGCAGCTGCCCGGCAAATATTGAGCATTTTTTCCGGGTTAGTTTCCAATTTGAGAAGAGAAAGTGCTGCCCGTGATTTCTCTTTGGCTGTTAGAATTACTTTGGGATCGTCGCATAGGATTGCAGATGGTGAGCAGAAGTTTCTGACTTGAAGAAGGAGTGTTCTTGATCGAAGTTTTGTGAACAGCGCCATTTTTGGGGAAAAATTGAAGAAATTTAGGGTTTTGTGGAGGTTTTATGATTTCTGACTTTGTGAAGGTGACTCATGTTTTGCACGAGTAATGTTACCAGCTTTCGGTCCGAGCTTTCCTAAGTAATTGGCTCGTATTTGATCTACCTAGTTTAAAAACGGTCGGAATTAGTTGGGGTGCGTACAAGACTTGCTAGATTACGGAACTGTGATTAGTCCTTAACTCGGATCAAAACAAGGAGCCTAAATGAAATTAAGATCAGTGAATTATAATCCATATGTTTAAAATTCCATTCTACCGGTGGACCAATGGTGATACAAGTGGCGGCGGGATCTCCAGCAGATATAGCGGGAATTTGTGTTGGCGATGTTATTATCTCTTCCTTTGATACTATTGTTAGTTCATCCTAAAATTTGTGTTGGCGATGTTATTATCTCTTCCTTTGTGGAGATTTTATGATTTCTGACTTTATGAAGGTGACTCGATGTTTTGGACGAGTAATGTTACCAGCTTTCGGTCCGAGCTTTCCTAAGTAATTGGCTCGTATTCGATCTACCTAGTTTAAAAACGGTCGAAATAAATAATGCCACTTGAAAATCGTCACCTAACAATATAATATATGTAATCACCAACTGATGCAATTATGCAACTAATTTACTATATCTAGTATCCAAATTAATTATTTAAATAATATCATGCCTAACTAGACCGTATAAACATGACTACTTTAATTAAATAACCGACCCGTCCTTATTACTTTTATAACCAATTTCGATTGAACAAACGAACATAAAAAATATAATATATAATCAAACTATTGATAACCGTCACATATAAAAAAGCTCACTTAAAAATCTTAATGATTAACAACATAAACAATACTTACTAACAAATAACAATACTAATACTAACAATAATGACAACTAAGAACAATATTAGAAATAATAATATATTAACAATAACAACAATAGTAATATAAAAAATAACAATAGTATTAATAATAATAACATTAATAATAATAAGAATAATGATAATGATAACATGTACTAATAATAATAATATTAAACAAGCAACACATGTACATACTAATAATATAATATTAATAATAATAATATAATAACTAGTTTTGTAACCCGTGAAATTCACGGGATGTTCTGTTTCTAGTGTCATATTTTAGTACTTTAATACAAAAGAATACTACAATCAACTCAACTTTTGATTTTCGTGTTTTAAGGGTTGTACAAAGTCAATTAGTCCTTTTTAACACGTTTTTTCATAATTTAAAATGCTATATAGTAGATACACGCACCTACCAAAACTAAAGTACTTTGATGCAAACTAAAATAAATTAGTTATATAAGTATTCATATAATTACATTACACAAAACAATATTATTGTCAAGCAAGGATCTAGAAAAATGAAGCTCACAAATTAGATATTAAAATTTCATCAATCGTGAAAATAACATAAAACACACGATTATGAATCTTATGACATAACTGTCTTTTCACAACGCCCATAATATTGTAGTTAATACAATAATAAATTGCGGAAACAAAAATTTGAAAGGAGCAACTTGAACAACTATTGGGTCATCACTAGGCCGAATACTTTATCTGTTAAACAATATTATACAAAAATGTGTTACATCGTCTTCTTAAAGTTTTCACTTTCAACCATATATTTCAAAATATATATTAAATAGTAAAAAAATATCGGTCATTCACGTTATTGTCGTCAATCTTTAGTTAGTACGTATGAAATATGTAGTTGTTTAAGCAATTATAGTGTTTCACTTCACCATATAATCTTCTTTCTCCACCGAATTAATTATACCTATAAAAAAATAGTAACATATTATAGTTATTAACTTAAGTTTTTCCTCTTAAATAGTGAAAGAAGAGGGAATAAGAATTAAATCGCAGGAGTGTAAGTAATTTACCTTTGAAGAGATCAAGACCACAAATAATCTTGATATTCCCTAAATGAGAACAAAATAAACACATACGTGAAACTGAAAATGTGATGAACGTTTCATAACCCACTGAAACTTCCATAAAAAATAATCAATTAGTTAATAATTTTAAATCTTGATGAGGTTAAAATGATAGATAATATTATTAGCACATAATAGTTTACATAGAGATAAGAAAAAAAAGTGACTTATAAATTTTGGCTTCCATTTCAAATATATAAACAATTGAGGAGTATTTTAAGACTTTTAAGTTTTCAGTATCCTTTTTCATTATTCTCAAATTTAATATATACATAAATATGGATTAAGGTTCATGAATTTTGAGCATCATTTTCTCATTATTATCAATATATGCATAAATATGAATCAAGTTCATGACTCTTGAGTGTTTTGAGCATCTTTTTTTCATTATTATGAAATTTAAAATAGACATAAATATGGCGCAATCAATTTATTAACATATTATATTACAAAAACTAGTTAAATAGAAAAAACTTTTAATTAATTTGGTGGGGATTAAGTATTATGAAGAGTTTTAATCAATTTGTTACCATGTTTAAATACAAAAATTAAATAAATAGGAAATAATGTTAAAAAAAATGGCGCGTGTTAACTAATATGAAATTTTTTTATTATTTATCAACATTTTTTATTAAAAAAAAATATTCTTAACTATAATTATAAAATTTATTAACATATTTTATTACAAAAAATTCAATTAAAATGTCAATATTAATTATAAATTATGAAATTTTGATTTAAATTTTGAAGGGTTATATAAATTTTGGAAAACAATATATTTAATATACAAAACTAATTTAAGAATATTGATAATATCCTTTAATATTATAGATATAAGTGAATTAAATTAATTTATATATAGATAAGTGACTTAAATTAATGTCATGTAATAATAAATTGATAATCCATCACATAAATTCGCCATGTCACATTAAAAATATACTATGCCACATTTAAAAATGTCAAGTCACATTAAAATTATACCACGTCATATTAAAATTTGCTATGTCACATTTTTTTAGTTAAACTTTTAATAAGATTAGATATAACATGTCAGCACATAACATAGATTCATACAACCATTTTATATTGCACACGTCATAATTAAAAAGAACCCGACAAAAAAAAAGAGTATTCAAAACAAAAGAAAAGTGGAAAGAATATCTATTACCATTATTTTCCAATTTCATTTAATGCTATTGATATGTAAGTATGTCACACTCCTGCAATTTGAATAAAACCACAAAATAATAATTAAATTAGATTCTTATTCTAACTATTAATTCATCATATAAAAACAATAGAAAGCGAAACAATTCATTTATTTCTTTATGTATATATAGTTACTTACCAACTTTCTAAATAAAAATAAAAATTAGGATTAGTTTGATATTTATATTAGATCATTTTTGTAATTCATTAACGCATTAATATCACCAATTTATTTAGGGGAAGAAGCTAAGAAAAGTTGTGAATGAAAAGTTATAATATTTATGATAATATAACTACAAAGCACAATAATGGTGATTAAAAAAGAATATCTATTACCATTATTTTCCAATTTCATGTAATGCTATTGATAGTAAGTATGTCACACTCCTGCAATTTGAATAAAAGCACAAAATAATAATTAAATTAGATTCTTATTTTGACTATTAATTCATCATATAAAAACGATTGAAAGCAAAACAATTCATTTATTTCTTTAAGTATATATAATTACCTACCAACTTTCTAAATAAAAAAAAAATTAGGATTAGTGTGATATTTATATTAAATCATTTTTGTAATTCATTATCGCATTAATATCACCAATTTATTTAGGGGAAGAAGAAAAATTGTGAATGAAAAATTATGATATTTATGATAATATAACTACAAAGTACAATAATGGTGATTAAAAACATACTATTAAATAAAAGAAGTAGATGATAAATAGATTATGATAAATTAAGAACCAAAGTTGTGAGTGGAAATCAAAAAGTTTGTATTAATTTATTTTTTGTGCTTGTAACTAATATTTTATATTTTTTTTTATATTTGTAATCATGTGATCCATAATATTTGGAGATGAATTTTAAATGACATATGAGTAAGTGAGGTGTCTAGTCTTTTTCTTTTATATAATGTTGTTGCAAGTTTATTATCGTAGTGCATTTTTTACTCGTCACCGTAATTTTCATTACTTGTCTATTAATCTAACCTAATACTTTGAAATCTAACTATACAATGTGAATTTGTAGAGGTAAAATCACTTTAAAAATTTGTTAACTCATCAAATATTTAATATGCACAATTAAATTAAGAATAATGATGATAGTTATGACATTTTTGTAAAATATTTTAGTATATGTATTTCATATGTATATGAAAAGTTAATTCAATAAATTTTGAATATATAGATTAGTGTCATGTCACAATAATTGTGCACGTCACTATAAAGTTTTGCCATGTCACAATTATTTTTTTTCACGTCACATTAGTTTGATATTTTAGTTTACCCGTTTAATAAGATTTTATAGGTTTATAGATATATATAGTATAGTTTTATTATTTTTCATTCTCACCAAATTATAAAATTAGAAACTGTACATTTTTAATTGAAGTTTAACATATTATAGTTTTAAAAAAAAGGCTAATATTTAATGTTAACTATGTTATTACTTACCCTTTAAATTTTAAAAATTTTATTTTTTTATAAACGACGTATAAATTAGAATAATACGGTATTTATTCGTTATTTAAATTATTCTAACATTAAATATCGGTAATTTAAATTTATTAGGAATTCGGATTTTTATTTGTTATTTAATTTAGCTAGAAATTAAAAAACCAAAGATTAATGTTTGTTAATTAAAAATTTAATGTTTTATAAACTTTTTCTTTTTCTTTTTAAATAAAAAATAGTGATGTAGCTCAATGTCATGTGCAATAAGTTACGTGGCTTTTTTTAATGCTAGGTGGTATTGTCTACGTGGCATTTTAAGTTACTTTTTTAATAATATTGTATAGATATTACATATGCAATACACCAATGACCAAGACAATTTCTTAGCCCAATTACAATTGAAGTACACTGCAACCAATAACCAAGTGACTTTCTTAGCCCAGTTACACTAATGGGCCTATCCGGCCAATACCCATTATTAGTATTATATACCCTCTAACTAACTAAACTAACTAACTAACTTTTGCATTTCAACTAACATCTTCTTCTTCAACCTCCCGAACCCAATTAACGAACACACTCTCTTGATTTGACTCACTGCAATTTTTTTTCATTTTCAATTAAATCAACTCACTACTTCTTCAACCTTGAACCCAAAACAACAAGTTTTATTTCTTGATTTTAGAAACCCAAAAAACCCTTTCTTGAATCTTTTATTTGAAAATTGAAATGGAGACTATGAGTACCTTGAACCCAAAACAACAAGTTTTATTTCTTGATTTTAGAAACCCAAAAAACCCTTTCTTGAATCTTTTATTTGAAAATTGAGATGGAGACTATGAGGATGACGACCATGGCTATGATTTTTGTTTCTCTAGTGGGTATTGGCATAGTATGGCCAAGAAAGCATGATGCGACTGATTTTGATGATGATGAACCTTCTTATGATCATGATGATCATGATGAACCTTCTTATGATCATGATGATGATGGGCGCGATTCTTTTGATTCTTACGATATTTCAGATGATTCTCTCGCCGAGACTTCGACCCCGGACTTGCCGGCGGAGTTGCCTTTCGACATCGACGATATGCCGGACACTCGAGTCCCGCTTCGTATTGAGGAGAAAACAGGGGTTCACACGAGGTCATACTTGGATGCGGTTATGGGAGGTTTTCGGGTTGTCGATGTGGTGCGCGATATCCGTGAGCGATATCCGGTGGATCGTTATACAGTGATTATCCGCTTCCGTAAAGGTCGTGCGGAGCTCACGGTAGGGGACATGGTGGATCTTGGGATGGTGGGTTTGGAGGGTATTAGGTGGGTTACAGCAGTGGTTTACACAAGGGGAGCACTGCCCAAACAATTTTAACAATGCAGGTCTGTTTTAATATTAATGTTTTTATCCGTTTTAGTCATCATCTTACTGCACTTGTGAACAGAAGTTGCCAAAAAAGAGCGTCGCTTCTATATTTTGGTAGCATGATCAATTGTAGGTTTTCGGAGTTTAAATAGGCAAAGATAGTAGTTTATAAACCCATTTTCTTGTACTTCATATAGATTAACCCTTTTTTTTGAATGATGTTTTCATCCTTTTCTTAATGAAGCTCTCTCACTGACTAGCCGCCCTTCATTTTGTTTATAATGATTAGGGGGGAATTCAAGGACGAGCAAATGCCGGATGTCAGATTGTCAGATCATTGGACGTTAGAAACTTCATATGAGATTGTAAACCTGAGTTTTGACTGCAAACTTAAAAACACATGTAAGGCAGATTAAGCCTCTACTCTAGCTGTACTTTGTATGTACTACGTACTAACGGGCTGGAATTCCGTTGCCCTATTTGTTTCAAATAAGAATCACAAGTTTTCCGTTTCAAATTCCGTTGCCTTATCCGAAACCCTAATGTAACTCTCCTCTATTCGGGTAAGTCGGCCTTCATCGCATCCTTCGATTTCAACCGCCTTAAACGCCCCGTTGTTCCTCTTGGTATTCATCCCGAACTCGTAAAGCTCGTTTGATATTTTAGTTTACCCGTTTAATAAGATTTTATAGGTTTATAGATATATATAGTATAGTTTTATTATTTTTCATTCTCACCAAATTATAAAATTAGAAACTGTACATTTTTAATTGAAGTTTAACATATTATAGTTTTAAAAAAAAGGCTAATATTTAATGTTAACTATGTTATTACTTACCCTTTAAATTTTAAAAATTTTATTTTTTTATAAACGACGTATAAATTAGAATAATACGGTATTTATTCGTTATTTAAATTATTCTAACATTAAATATCGGTAATTTAAATTTATTAGGAATTCGGATTTTTATTTGTTATTTAATTTAGCTAGAAATTAAAAAACCAAAGATTAATGTTTGTTAATTAAAAATTTAATGTTTTATAAACTTTTTCTTTTTCTTTTTAAATAAAAAATAGTGATGTGGCTCAATGTCATGTGCAATAAGTTACGTGGCTTTTTTTAATGCTAGGTGGTATTGTCTACGTGGCATTTTAAGTTATTTTTTAATAATATTGTATAGATATTACATATGCAATACACCAATGACCAAGACAATTTCTTAGCCCAATTACAATTGAAGTACACTGCAACCAATAACCAAGTGACTTTCTTAGCCCAGTTACACTAATGGGCCTATCCGGCCAATACCCATTATTAGTATTATATACCCTCTAACTAACTAAACTAACTAACTAACTTTTGCATTTCAACTAACATCTTCTTCTTCAACCTCCCGAACCCAATTAACGAACACACTCTCTTGATTTGACTCACTGCAATTTTTTTTCATTTTCAATTAAATCAACTCACTACTTCTTCAACCTTGAACCCAAAACAACAAGTTTTATTTCTTGATTTTAGAAACCCAAAAAACCCTTTCTTGAATCTTTTATTTGAAAATTGAAATGGAGACTATGAGTACCTTGAACCCAAAACAACAAGTTTTATTTCTTGATTTTAGAAACCCAAAAAACCCTTTCTTGAATCTTTTATTTGAAAATTGAAATGGAGACTATGAGGATGACGACCATGGCTATGATTTTTGTTTCTCTAGTGGGTATTGGCATAGTATGGCCAAGAAAGCATGATGCGACTGATTTTGATGATGATGAACCTTCTTATGATCATGATGATCATGATGAACCTTCTTATGATCATGATGATGATGGGCGCGATTCTTTTGATTCTTACGATATTTCAGATGATTCTCTCGCCGAGACTTCGACCCCGGACTTGCCGGCGGAGTTGCCTTTCGACATCGACGATATGCCGGACACTCGAGTCCCGCTTCGTATTGAGGAGAAAACAGGGGTTCACACGAGGTCATACTTGGATGCGGTTATGGGAGGTTTTCGGGTTGTCGATGTGGTGCGCGATATCCGTGAGCGATATCCGGTGGATCGTTATACAGTGATTATCCGCTTCCGTAAAGGTCGTGCGGAGCTCACGGTAGGGGACATGGTGGATCTTGGGATGGTGGGTTTGGAGGGTATTAGGTGGGTTACAGCAGTGGTTTACACAAGGGGAGCACTGCCCAAACAATTTTAACAATGCAGGTCTGTTTTAATATTAATGTTTTTATCCGTTTTAGTCATCATCTTACTGCACTTGTGAACAGAAGTTGCCAAAAAAGAGCGTCGCTTCTATATTTTGGTAGCATGATCAATTGTAGGTTTTCGGAGTTTAAATAGGCAAAGATAGTAGTTTATAAACCCATTTTCTTGTACTTCATATAGATTAACCCTTTTTTTTGAATGATGTTTTCATCCTTTTCTTAATGAAGCTCTCTCACTGACTAGCCGCCCTTCATTTTGTTTATAATGATTAGGGGGGAATTCAAGGACGAGAAAATGCCGGATGTCAGATTGTCAGATCATTGGACGTTAGAAACTTCATATGAGATTGTAAACCTGAGTTTTGACTGCAAACTTAAAAACACATGTAAGGCAGATTAAGCCTCTACTCTAGCTGTACTTTGTATGTACTACGTACTAACGGGCTGGAATTCCGTTGCCCTATTTGTTTCAAATAAGAATCACAAGTTTTCCGTTTCAAATTCCGTTGCCTTATCCGAAACCCTAATGTAACTCTCCTCTATTCGGGTAAGTCGGCCTTCATCGCATCCTTCGATTTCAACCGCCTTAAACGCCCCGTTGTTCCTCTTGGTATTCATCCCGAACTCGTAAAGCTCGTTGAGCCGTCTCGCTATGAAAATAATAACGAATTTTATGTTCCTAGGATTATGGGTATATCTAATGGCATAGTCTGTTATTATCGAGAAGAAGAGTTTGTCCTGTACAACCCGGCCACCCGTGTTTATAAACGGGTAACAAGACTGCATGATAATACATACTATCACGAGTTTGTGTATGATTGCGTTAGTGACGATTTTAAGATATTCAGTTTTATCGAGCGTCTGCAAGTTTCGGAGGATGATTCCGAAAGTTAAAAATAATTCATGGTCGAAGATCGATGATCCACCTCTGGGTTTTCGTTTTGAAAAATTTCATAATCATATCGCTAGCAATTATTTGTATTGGATTCTTTATATTGTTTTTCTTTAATCTTATGTTTAATGAAAGCATTCACATTATGTTTCTTAAAGTTTTATTCCCTCATGATCGAATCTGTTCTTTTCATCTGAGATGAACTGAATTAAATTTAATAGAGTTGAGTTGAAAGTGAACTTAACTGAATAAAACTTAGCTAAATTGAACATTTTTAATGTAAACGTTGATTTGTAAAAGATTATTTGAATTTAACTGAATGAAACTAAATTGAATTGAACTGAATAGAGCTAAAACTTAAATTAAGCTAAAAAGTCGGATATAATATAAACAGAATATCAACTAGTGTAACGGGTAAAATCGTGATGATCGCGTTGTACTCATAATCCTAGTTTGATTCCCCTAAGCAACATAGCTCTCATTAGATTGTAAACACTACTAGGGTAAATTAGACCTGGCAATTAAAATCGAATCCGAAAAATCAATTGACAAATAAAATCGATCGAAAACACCGAAATTGAGAACCGATCAAACACCAAATACGGGTAGCCTGAATGTACCAAAACCCGATTCAATCCGAATGGAACTGTATGAGACCTGAACCCGAATATACCTAAGCCGACAACAATAAAATTGATTAACCTGAATTACAACTTACAAGTATCTATTTTTTGTTCAGTGTTTTTTCATTAATTTTTTATTTATTAATGACATTATGAACTATTACATTTAAATTGGAAAATAGAAGATACATTTAAACTAATAATTTTACCATTAATTAATGAAAATATATTAACAAACAAAACTGAACTGAAATTGACCTGACCAAACCGTACCCGACTCAAAATAGACGGTCTCGTTATTATTAATCCAAGAAGACTATTTTTGCAACGCTTAAGGAGAGGATATGGAAGAAAGTCCAAGGGTGGAAGGAAAAGCTGTTGTCTATGCCGGGCAAGGAAGTTCTTTTTAAATTAGTAGTCCAAGCAATACCGACATATATGATGAGTATATTTGCTATTCCGGAAGGGCTAATCGATGAAATTCATGCCATTATTGCCCGATTTTGGTGGGGGTCTTCGGCTACTAAGAGACGCATTCATTGGTGGAAATGGGAACGGCTGTGTGCGGCTAAACGAGATGGGGGATGGGGTTCCGGGACCTTAAGATTTTTAACCAGGCACTGCTTGCAAAACAAATATGGCGCATCGAAACCAATCTGAATGCCCTGGTGAGTATAGTCTTAAAGGCCCGCTACTTTAAACACTCTTCGATCTTGGAAGCTAACCGAGGATACGATCCGAGTTATGCGTGGAGAAGCCTTTGGGGTGCGAAAGCGATGTTGTTAGAGGGCTTATGCTGGCGCATTGGAGATGGGAAGTCGGTAGACCTGTCAAACAGGTCGAACGGGCGGGTTGCGGGTCGGGTAGATACGGGTTCGGGTAAAATACGGGTCGGGTGTATTTCGGGTCGGGTAAAATACGGGTCATGTCTATACGGGTTCCGGGTCGGGTTCGGGTAAAAATACGGGTCAATCAACATCTTTTCCTCGCATTTTTTAAAACCTCTTTTATATCGTAATTCTTACACTTTATACGTTTTCTATCCTCTTGCTCGTCTTAGTAAACTTAATTGTCACCATTTTTGCCCTCACCACCAACATCACCATCGTTATCATCATCATCACCCTTACTAACTCGCTAAGTACGGTAATAAGACTCAAATAAGATAACAATGATGACGTGACATTTGATCTGAGGTGATGAGGTGGAAGTGTTGACGCGAAGTGCGGTTCAGTTCGACGTAATACGGTGAAAGTGACGATATGACACATATTTTGAGGAAGGAGGTGCAAGTGAGCGTGTGGCACACATTTCGATGTAATAATGTGACATGTGGTCCGTCGAAATAATGAGCTAACAGTGCTAACGTGGAATGTAACTTGGCGTACTACACTAAAAGTGACGACGTGACACACACTTCGATGTGATGACGTGGCATGTGGTTCGAGGTGATGAGTTAGCGCTGCTGACGTGGAATGCAATTCGACGTATTACGAAAGTGACGTTGTGACACACAATTTGAGGTGATGACGTGGCATGTTGTTTGAGGTGATAACGTGATATACCGCATATATATACATATTTCTTCTCAAAAATTTGTAAGTCATCAATACTATGACATTGTATATTTTAAAAATTATATATTGTCTTGACCCAACGGTCAACCCGCTGCGGGTCGGGTTTTGACCCGCTATTTACGGGTCAAAACGGGTTCGGGTATTTTTCGGGTTCGGGTTGAAAAAACCGGGTCATTTACGGGTTATTTACGGGTCGGGCTACGGTCGGTTTTCGGGTCGGGTCAGGTTTTGACAGGTCTAGAAGTCGGTTAAAGTCTGGGATCACCAGTGGGTCCCTTATGACAAGGGGTGTAAATTTCTAGCTCCAAACTTGGAGGCTGATCCTAATATGTACGTCGAAGAGCTCATTGATATGAGCAAAGGTGAATGGCTGGAGGAGAGGCTTCATATGCTCTTCCTACCCGATGAGGTAACCCATATTATGCGTTTTCCTCTTTGTACACATCCGCCTAGTGACCAACTCTATTGGTGGCCTACGAGAAACGGAGAATATTCGGTTAAGACCGGATATTGGCTGGGTTTAGGGGCGTGCAATGGTGATCTGATTGTGCAGAATCAGGGAGTCGGGTCGGAAATCTGGAACATCTTATGGGGACTCATGGTTCCCCCAAAGCTCATACACTTTGTATGGCGTGCGTGTACCGGTATGTTGGCGGTTAAGGAGGCTCTGTTTCGTCGGCATTGCTGCTCTGATGCGGTCTGTCCACTGTGTGAAGAGGAGGTGGAATCAGTTTATCATGCTTTGTTTGATTGTCCTCGTGTTCGGCCGTTTTGGAGGATAAGTGGGATGGATACGGTTATAGGGGATGTGGATGCTCCGTTTTTTGCGAGTTGGTTCCTCAATGCCCTGCGAATGATAGACAAAAGGGAGCAGTATCGTTTTCTGGCTCTTCTTTGGGCCATGTGGTCTGTTCGGAACAACAAGCTCTTCGAAGAGGAACCTCGGAACCCGGATGTTATCACAATGGGATTGATTAAGATGGTGGAGGACTACATCCTTTGTGCTGAAGCCGGGAGGAATGCGACTGTAGATGAGGTGGGAGTGCTTAATGGTGAGAGCGGATGGAAGGTACCGGCGGAGGGTGTTATTAAAATAAATACGGATGCGGCGATGCTCGCTGAAAATGATGTGGGGCTGGGAATGGTGGCCAGAAACGCGAGGGGCGAGGTGGTCCTGGCCGCGAGTCGGCGTTGTAGGGCTGGTTGGTCGGTAGAGATGGCTGAGGCTAAAGCGGTGTCTTTTGGGTTGGAGGTGGCAGCTAGAAGCGGGTTACAAACGGTGGTGGTCGAGTCGGATTCGCTAAATGTGGTGCGTGCGATTAGCAGAAGGGATGGTCCTCGTAGTGTGTTGGGCATGTGTATCGCTGAAGCATGCTCTTTTATTTCGAGTTTTGATTTTCGTGGTATTTGTCATGTAAAACGAGGGGGAAATACGGTTGCCCACTCGATTGCTAGATTGTGTACAGCAACGGGGGAGGAACGCGTGTTTGCTTCTGAGTTTCCGAACTCCGTTACCACTTTGGCGGAGCTCGATTTAATTTAATATACCTCGGTTTTCCTTTCAAAAAAAAAAAAAAAATTTCTAGATATTATCATAGCTGGGTAGTATTACGAACAAATATTTCTATATATACTTTTGAAATCTTCTATCTATAGGTTGTAATCATTATCATAAATCATAATCATGCCCTATTCCAATTATCAAAGTTACCGTGTTTGATAAGAATAGTTACGGTGTTTGATAAGAATTGTGACACGTAAGGATTTTTATATTATATAAGTGACATAAAATTATTAATCACAATATGGAAATTTTGTGAATCTCGGAATAAATTTTAAATTTTAAATATAATCATAGATATTCTATTAGTTACCGTTTTTTAATATTATGTCCAACAATATTTCTAAAATATATTTTAGTTAAATTATGTTTTTAATATATCTAACTAATTGGTCGTTCCCTCTAGGGTTTCTCTTGGGAGGGTGTGGGTTTCTAGGGTTTCCTAGGGTTTTCTCCTTGATTGGTTAAGGTTTTTTGTGCTTTTATTCTCTTTTAACGTCTTCTTTACCATCACGTGTGTTCTCTTCTTGGCTGTTAGTGTTTTTTCTGTATGGCGGCGGACAATTACGTACACAATATAAATCTCAATATGCCTGGGGATGAAGGGGAGGGCGATGGAGGGGGGGACAGAGAAAATGTGGAGATTGAATGGCTGATTGAGGGGGAAGAGGAGGCCGATGTCGAGACGGGGTTTGTTGTAGGGAGACTTTGGACGGAGAGGAGTATTAATCTTAATGCCCTAATCAAAACCATGATTAGGGCATGGAAACCGAGAGGCAAGGTTGTGGGGGGAGATCGCAGATAAACAAAAAAAGATTATTTCCTTCGAATTCTCGAATGTGACGGATAAGCGGCGGATTCTGGCGGACCAACCCTGGCATTTCGAGAGACATTTCCTGATCCTTACCGACTTACAAGGGGACGCTGTTCCATCCGAGGTACCGCTTTTCTTTACACCTTTTTGGATTCGTATTTATGACCTACCGGTGATAGGGCGCCAGAATAGGGAGAACGCAGTAAACATTGGGAATGCCATAGGAACTTTCGTGGATATTGATAATTCTGTAAATCCCTCTATTAACCGTTCGATGCGGATTCGGGTGGTGTTGGATGTACGCAAACCGTTGGTATCTTCGATAACTATGAAAGGGAAGGGGGGGAAATCATGGAAGGTGCGCATAAGTTACGAAAACCTACAATTATTCTGCTACGTATGCGGTAAACTAGGGCATGGTGAGAAGGATTGTGGGGATAGAGTGGGCTTGGTTGGAGAGAATCGGAAGTATGGGGATTGGCTAAAAGCCTCACCCTGGCGTGTGGTAACGAGCAAAGAGGATTCAGAGGTACGTAGTATGGCGGGTAGGAGACTAAATTTCGAGAAAGTTGATGAAATAGAGAAGGAGGACCAGGAAATCAATCGTATGGTGGAACTTCTCAGGGATGTTTCAATCTCTCATGGGGGTGCAAAGAAGGTGACTAAAATTTTTGAGAGCCAGGGGAGGATAAGGGAAAATGAAGGTGAATCCTCAAATACATCTTCAATAGCACGGCCAAAACAGCATGATGTGGAGAACTCTGCCGAATCAAGTGACCAAATTCTTTCTCGACCTAAACCAGGCCAACGGAAAGTTAGCATTCGCAGAAGGGAGACAACACTTAATGTGAATGAAGGGACTGATGAGGGGATGCAGATTGAACCGGGGGGAAAGAGGAAGGGCGAAATGGTGGAGCGGAGTTACGATGATGACGGAGAGAGGGGGCTAGAGGGAGTGAAAAAATCGAGGGTTGTTGATACTAATGTGGCCACACAGATGGAAGTAGCGGTGACTGGGGATGCCCAGTACCGCGAACAGCAATGAAAATCTTGAGTTGGAACTGTCAAGGGCTGGGGAACCCCTTGACAGTTGGGACCCTCCGGGATTGGTGCTGGAGGGAAGGGCCGGATATCGTGTTCCTTATGGAGACAAAAATGAGTGCGAAAGATTTGGAGAACATTCGAGGAAAGTGCGGTTTTAGTTCGGGAATCTGTCTTAGTAGCCGAGGAAGATCAGGTGGACTTGGGCTTTGGTGGCGAGATGTGAACGTTCAATTAATCTCGTATAACAAAAATCATGTTCTTGTAGATATTCTGGATGATAATAATGTACCCATTTGAGAGCTGGCGGAGTGTATGGATGGCCGGAGACGGGGCATAAACATAAAACCTGGGAGCTTATGAGGAGAATGTGTGAGGGCAACTCGCTGCCAACTATTTTATTCGGGGATTTTAATGAGATTACGAGTGTGAATGAGAAGGAAGGAGGGGTAGTTCGACGGGAAAGCTTAATGGACGCGTTTCGGAATGCTATTGATGACTGTGCTCTCTATGATATGGGATTTCGAGGCAACCGGTTCACTTGGCAACGAGGAAGTGAGATAACAACGCTGGTTCGTGAACGGTTGGATCGTGCCCTCGCTTCAACTAATTGGAGGTCCCTGTTTCCTAACTCTTTTGTTCAACACCTCCCAATAATTTCGTCGGATCACGCCGCTATTATTATTAAGCAAGATGTACAACAGAGATGGAGTGGGGGCCGAAGGGGATTCAAGTTTGAGCCATTTTGGGCTACTGAGACACAATGCAGTGATGTGATACGAGAGGCGTGGGAAGGAGAAGTGGGCGGGTCTGTCCCTGAACGGATAAGTGCTTGTGCCGCGAACTTAACGAGATGGGCTAGTGAGAAATTTGGTGATATTAAGAGGAGGCTCAGGGACCGTGAAGCTGATTTGGTTTTCTGGCAAAAGCAGCCCCCGAGTGCTGACATGCTTAGTAAATGTCGAAGTCTAGCAACGGAGTTGGAGGATCTTAGGAGGCAAACCGAAACATACTGGCATACGAGGGCGAAAAGGAACGAGCTAAGAGACGGAGACAAAAATACAAGCTACTTTCATCATAAGGCGAAACAGAGGAAAAAGAAAAATACGATTCAGGGGCTGGAAAATGAGGAAGGCCGATGGTGCACGAAGGAGGAGGAATATACCCATGTTATTGAGAGTTATTTTAACTCTCTGTTTGCTACAAGCAATCCTTGTGATTTTGATGAGGTGTTGGCAGGGGTTCCGAATGTGGTGACGGATGAAATGAATATAAGTCTTGATAACCCAGTTTCAAATGTAGAGATTAAAACAGCCCTGTTTTGTATGCATCCTAATAAAGCTCCGGGCCCGGACGGAATGCACGCGCTATTTTATCAGAAATATTGGGATATCGTGGGCACTGATGTTTGCGAGTTTGTTCGAAAGTGGTGGGATGGCAATGGAAATATTGAAGAAATTAATGCTACTAACGTAGTATTAATACCGAAGTGCAATTCGCCCCGGCGAGTATCGGAGTATCGACCCATAAGCTTGTGTAACGTCATTGATACGTGTCTATTTTATGATGTTTTACATCTATTTTTACACGTATTTGGTCGCTCATTTACTATGTTTTAGCCTTTATTTCCCACAAATTGTGTACTTTCGTATTTTTATGCACTTTTGCAGATTTATGCGGAAAAGGGGCGATTTAGCACCAAATCCATATCCTCGAGTCTATTGCATAATTAAGGAATAAATGGAAAGTCAACTGGAGTCAAAGTCAAGAGCCCGAAGTCAAAACAAGAAGAAATCCGAAGATTTCCATACAGAGGCGGTCGACCGACCAGCTAAACGGGTCGGCCGACCAGGCCTGAACTCTAATAAAGCCCAAAATCTCAAGGAAGGCCAAAAATAAAAGAAGCCCAGAAAGAAGCGGTCGACCGACCCACATAGTAGGTCGACCGACCACAGCGGAAGCCCAGACGATTCTTTTCGGAAATAAAGTAGAATTAGAGTCTTTAGGAAACTCTAATCTCTTACCCTATATAAGCTAATCTTGTAGCTAGGGTTTATTATCAAGTTTTATCAAGGAGTATCGATTAGTATCTATCTTTTACCATCTTTTAGTTTTGTAATCTTTCAATAGTTCCCAAGCATTCAATAAAGTTTGTTCCTTTCTACCCTAATTCCAATTGTGGTAATTACTCTTTTAATCCAGCTTTTTATTATAGTTCTTATTTTTATTACAATTGTTAAGTTAGAATCCCAAGCTTTATTGAATCTTGCATGCTTAGATTATTTACTATGTTCACCATGTTTAATCCCGTTTTCATAATCATCTTAACAACCATGAGTAGCTAATTTTCATATGTTAGGATGTAGGGGATGAATATGCGTAGGTAATTAAAATTCGAAAGACTGACTTGTAGCAGGACCACGGTCGGCCGACTGGAATAGCTGGTCGGTCGACCGAGGCCGTGGTCGGCCGACTGGAGTAGCTGGTCGGTCGACCACCCGTGTATGTATTCTTATTTTGTCTTTTCTTGTCAATTATAATATCCTGCAATGAGACCATAAGGAGACTTGTAGGATGTTAGTAATGACCTACCCAAGATTGAAAGATACGGGAAGGGCATTGGTTTACACCTTAAGACGGATAGGTTACTCAAGGCTGAAAGGTAAGTGACCTGGGATTTAGGAATCACCCTTATTGTTGACACCCAATAATTGTGAGACCTAGGAACTAATAGCATAGGCCGAAAGGAGCTATTAGGTAGCATAGACTTAAAAAGATATGTTACACCCCCTTACGCGACTGCAATACATGTTGACCTTAGAATTTATTTTACCTTAGCTATTTATTACCCCGAACATCCTAGCATCCCTTTTATTATATTTTATTCTCATCTTTATTTCTTGTTTTATTTTAATCTTTGCCTTAGATATAGTAATCAACCAATCAAACCCCCAAATTTGTTACCTTTAAACATTAACATTCAACAATAAACATTCCCCGCCTCCTTGTGGTTCGACCCTGACTTTCGCTATCTATTGTTAAAGTTAGGAATTATAAATTTTATCTTTGGTACCCTCAACGACGGGCATCAGTCATTTACAAAATCATTTCGAAGGTCCTTGCAAATAGGCTGAAACCGTTCCTGAACTTGATAATCTCGGAGAATCAGAGCGCCTTTACACCCGGGAGATTGATAACTGATAATGCCCTTATAGCTTTTGAAATTTTTCATACCATGAAGAGAGGCGGTGAAGGTAAAAGTGGGAACATTGCTCTTAAGCTGGACATGAGTAAAGCTTATGACAGAGTAGAGTGGAGTTTTCTCGACCTCCTTATGACACGTATGGGGTTTTCATGTCGCTGGAGGAACCGGGTTATGGGATGTGTGTCCACGGTTGCTCACTCTTTTATTATCAATGGGAAAGTTTCAGGCCTTGTTAAGCCAAGCCGCGGGCTCCGTCAGGGGGACCCCATATCACCATACTTATTTCTGATATGTGCGGATGTCTTCTCATACCTAATAAAAGAAGCGGTTCGAAAAGGAGACCTCCATGGAACTGCGGTTTACCGAGGTGCACCCAAAATATCCCATCTTTTTTTCGCGGATGATAGCATCCTTTTTGCTAGAGCAAATGTGAGAGAGTGCTCGACAATAGCTAACGTGATTAGCAAATATGAAAGAGCCTCGGGTCAGAAATTTAACTACTCCAAATCGGATGTGGTTTTTAGCAAAAAGGTTAGTGCTGATGTTCGTGCATCGTTATGTGATAGATTGGGGGTGCGAGAAGTGGACCGACATGAAAAATACCTAGGGATACCAACAATTATTGGGAAGTCCAAACAGACCGTCTTTGCTACTCTCAAGGAAAGGATATGGAAGAAGCTTCAAGGGTGGAAGGAAAAGCTTCTATCTCAGTCGGGCAAAGAAATTCTTATCAAATCCGTGGTTCAGGCCATACCAACATACCTTATGAGTTTGTTTGTTATTCCCAGTGGCATAATTGATGAAATTCATGCGATGATGGCGAGATTTTGGTGGGGTACGACGGAGGCGAAGCGGCGCATTCATTGGTGGCAATGGCAGAAACTGTGTAAACCAAAGGCTCACGGTGGTCTTGGATTTCGGGACCTTCGCGTTTTTAACCAAGCTCTCCTAGCGAAACAAATGTGGCGATTGACCATTAATCCCGACTCCCTGGTGAGCAAAGTTCTCAAAGCTCGTTACTACAAAAATACACCGGTTCTTGAGGCTCGTAGAGGCTATGACCCGAGTTATACCTGGCGAAGTCTGTGGGGCGCAAAAGCACTTCTTTTAGATGGGCTGGGATGGCGAATTGGGGATGGTAGAGATGTAAATTTGTGGAGCGAAAACTGGATTCCGGAGGGCAGGAGTGTAGTAAAACCGACAACCAATATTGAAGCTGATGCGAGCCTGAGGGTTGCGGATTTTATTAACGAGGAGACGGGGACTTGGAAGGAGGAGGAATTGAGGGAGGTTCTCTTGGATCAGGAGGTCCGAAATGTTATGCGTATTCCCATCAGTCACAGTTTGCCAAAGGATCAGCAGTTTTGGTGGCCGTCGCGAAATGGAGAGTACACGGTCAGAACTGGCTATTGGCTGGGGATGGGGTCTCCTTCTGTCGCCAATAGGCTGGCCATTCCAGGGGTGGGGGAGGAGGTGTGGAAGACGATTTGGGGCCTCAAAGTTCCTCCAAAACTTATACACTTTATTTGGCGAGGATGTACCGGTATGCTGGCTGTAGAAGAAATTTTATTTCGGCGTCACTGTAGTGAGACTGATAAGTGCGATTTTTGCGGGACTGAAGTGGAAACTGTTTTACATGCTCTGTTCCGTTGTCAATGGACAAGAGGGTTTTGGGACACGAGTGGGTGGGCAGAAACAATTGAAGATCGATGTACCCGAAACCTCGTTCGCGAGATGGTTACTTATGGCTCTCCAGCGTATTGATGGGGCGGACAGGGGGCGTTTCCTTGCTCTTTTATGGGCTCTGTGGTCAATTCGGATTCTAGGCTTTTCGATGAATCACCCCCAAACGCAGAGATTGTTGTTATTGGCTTGGGGCGTATGGTGGAGGAGTATCAGGGGTATATGGATGTGGTGAATACCAGAGGAGCGAATGTTGGGGACAGAGTGCTTAATGACTTAGGGAATAGCGGATGGCTTCCACCGGAGGCTGGAGTTATAAAAATCAATACTGATGCAGCGGTATTCAACGACGAGGAGGTAGATAGGGTTGGGAGCGGTAGGACGTGATTCGACTGGAAGAGTTATTTTTGTGGCAAGCAGAAGGTGTAAGGCGGGTTGGGCGGTGGATGTGGCAGAGGCCAAGGCAGCGCTGTTAGGACTTGTTTCGGCCAGGAGAATGGGGTTCGAAAGCTGTGTTGTCGAGATGGATGCAAGTGTAGTGGTCCAAGCCATCCGGTATAAGACTTGTTATCGTAATAGTTTTGGTTTATGCATCGAGGATATTTGTAGTGAGTTGTTTTCTTTTAATTCTTGTAGTGTATCTCATGTTAAACGTGGGGGGAATACGGTAGCTCACTTTGTGGCGCGGTTATGTCATAATGTGGGGGATGAACTGTTTTTCGATGATGTAATCCCACCCTCCGTCACTAACATGGCGGAGGTTGATTTATTTTAATTTAATCAGGTTCCCTTGCAAAAAAATTATGTTTTTAATTATGGTTTCAAATAATTGTTTTAATGGTTAATATTTAAGTAATCAATTTTTTAAATTATTAGTCTCTACATGGTATCAGAACGATAAAATTCTTACGACCTCTCTTTAGTATTTAGACTAGATTTAATGCCCGTGCATCGCACGGGCCTAGAATAATATCGTTTCACACAATTTTCCCGTTAGAGCTTAAAATAGAATGACATACAAAAAACACTCGAATTGGAAATTTAACTCAACATTTGAACTTAATATTTCGTAGTATTAATGAAATGGAACTTGACAAAAGTAATAACCCAACAAATTGAAAATAGTCCAATGAAAACATGCATTATTATAACACTAACAAAGTATTACCTTCTTTTAAAATCCTAAATAATGGAAAACAGATCGATTTTTCAAGAATAATACTTCCTCCATTCAATTCAATTCTATACATTTCACTTTTTGGACATTATTCATAAGTCGAGTGAATCTTCGACACAACCTCTAATATATAACATAAAAGATAGTCATGTGAGATATTGTTTAAATTGTCTTACCGCGTACATTGTAAATATTAAAGTTTGGAAAGGAGGAAGTATATAAACTCACAAATAACACTACATGAATTTAACTTGACCATAAATTACATTTTGAAAACAAAAATAGACATTGAAAAAGAAACTACATACGAAGCATGATACGATCAAATAAGAAAAACTTACACGTAATATACACAAAAGTATAGACCAATTACCTAATATAAAGTGTTACATTTCTCGAAACTTACACGTATTCGTTTCCCTTATAAAGAATATATTCGTCATAAGCATGTAAAACGGATCGAGTATCTTTCATTTGAGTAGATAAAACAATTCTTAAAAATTAGAAATTACTTGTTTTTACCTCTTTATTTAACCCGACAAACTTGTAACGAAAATATAATAAAACAGGTTGTGAATTTATAAATTAAAAGAGTGAAGATGATCCCTAATCAATAAAGGCCAAAAAAGAAAACAAAAGCAGGGAATTTAATACTACACTAAGATTTGTTTTTTTTTTTAATTTTTTTTTTTTAATGTAATGTGTTGAGAGTCTCGACTAGAGATGACAATGGGTAGGATCTGGAAAAGATTCTATAGGATCCAGATCCAGATTCATTTTAAAATGGTATATCCAGATCCTACCCTCTTATCCTCAGGGTCCGAAATTTGTAGGTCCATATCCGCATCCTAAGGATCTGGGTAGGATCTGGATAAAATTAAGATTCGTCAATCTTCAACGATACATTCAAATGAAACTGCACCAAGTCACTATTATACACTATTTCACTTTTACTTGTCAATTAGAGACGATGTTTTTTGTCGAATTACCCTCTATTAACTTCACTGGTTTAAAAATCAAATAAAAAGAGCGTACAAAGTCCCCGGAAAACAAAAAAAAAAAAAAAAAAAAAAAGCGTACAAAGTATTAAAAACTCTTATAGCATTTTACAAATAAGGTTTACAAACCACAAAATAATTATAATTCCAACAATTCATAATAAAACAAATTGTCTAAACAAAATAAACATTATTAATATTCATTGCTTGTTTCCATGATTTACCTCTAAAGGGTCGAATCTATCCAAAAATCACCCTTATAAAAATTAAAGGAGGGTCCAAGGGTAGGATCTGGATCTTAGTGGTGGGAAAATCTAAAATAATGGGATTCATATCCTACCCTTGGGTATAGGGTCTGGTGGATCTGGGTAGGATCCAGGATCCATTACCATCTCTAGTCTCGACTCTCGACTCTCTGAGTGTCCTTGAAATGCAACACATGCCATACATTTCACATCTTATTTCATTCGTCAGTATGATCCGTTTTAATATTAACGTTTTTATCCGTTTTAATATTAACGTTGATATTCTGTCTTAAACGAGAATTCCTAAACTTTCCATAGTCTCCTATGTCCAATACAACTTAACTTATGGGATACCAACGTATGGACTCCAAAACAAACTAAATAGATTCCTTAAATCACTCTAACAAGATTTAACAACTAGGTCATTCAATGCCAAAACAATATATTTGTTGAGATATTGTCGAGGTATCGTCGTATCTATTAGAATAATATATTAGCTATTATGGAAATATCTTATACTATATAATAGATTATCTAGTTTTCTTGAGCTAGTTGGTGTGTCGGTTTTATTATATAAGTGATGTGTGATATGAGTGAATAACGTATCAATCAATAATACAATTCTATCCCATCTATGATACTTAATCTATTATTAAGTTTGTTAAACAAACTTAATCTATTACGAAGTATTAGGTTTGTTAAACAAGAATCATCGTTTCAAAATATGTAGTAGGTCAACATCGGAGATATGTAGTAGGTCTCTACCAGAAGATGTTATCATGGAGATCTTATCATGGTTACCGGTTAAGACTCTTGTTCGATTTAAGTCCGTTTCCAAGTCATTCTTCGACCGGATTACCAGTCCCCAATTTGTCAAACTTCATTACAGTCGATCCCTTATCCGAAACCCTAATGTAACTATCGTCTATTCGGGTAAGCCGGCCTTCATCGCATCCTTCGATTTCAACCGCCTTAAACGTCCCGTTGTTCCTCTTGGTATTCATCCCGAACTCGTAAAGCTCATTGAGCCGTCTCGCTATGAAAATAATAACGAATTTTATGTTCCTAGGATTACGGGTATATCTAATGGCATAGTCTGTTATTATCGAGAAGAAGAGTTTGTCCTGTACAACCCGGCCACCCGGGTTTATAAACGGGTAACAAGACCGCATGATAATACATACTTTCACGAGTTTGTGTATGATTGCGTTAGTGACGATTTTAAGATATTCAGTTTTATCGAGCGTCTGCAAGTTTCGGAGGATGATTCCGAAAATTATGTTTACAGTCTGAAAAATAATTCATGGTCGAAGATCGATGATCCACCTCTGGGTTTTCATTTTGAAAAATCTCATAATCATATCGCTGGCAATTATTTGTAGGGGTGTAACCGAGCCGATTTGAGTTCGAGCACGGGTGGGCTTGGAATCGGCTCAGAAGTTTGAACTTGAGCTCGGAATCGGCTCGGAATTATCCGAGCTTAAAAAATCAAAGCTCTGAATCAGCTCAGATTAGGCTCGAGCTCAACTCGAGCTCTATTCGAGCTCGGTTAAATAATTTATTTCTTTACTTTCTTGAACTTGTAAGTCAAAACAAAAATAAATATATTTTAATACAAATGCAAATATAAAATACTTATTATCTATAAGAAACATATGATTATAAATGTTAAAATGGTATTTTATTAGGAACAATAAAAATTACAAAATGACAAAATAACTGAAAATAATAGATAAAACGAGTCTTACCGAACTTCCGATTTCGAGCTCTACTAAGCTCGGAATCGGCTCGGATTTGGTCCACCCCGACTCGGAATCGGCTCGGAATTAGTTTTGACCGATTTCGAGCCGAGTTTTGACCGAGCTGATTCCGAGGGCTCTACGAGCCGGCTCAGATCATTTACAGCCCTAATTATTTGTATTGGATTCACCGTATGTTCTCAAAACCCTTAATACTTATGCGTGTTGATGTATCGAGTCACAGGTATGAAGAGATGTCATTCCCTAACCAAGTTATTAGTAGTGACTTCTCTTTGATGCCAACATTAAGGGTTTTAAACGGACGACTACATATAATAACGCAAGGAGTCCGTTTTTGTATATGGGTGCTTAAGGAAGACGGTAGCTGGACTCAAGTTTTCCGTAACTCGGAATGGAAAATAAATGTTAGCCGTTGCCTGTTTTACTCAATAGACGGACGCATAATCTTCAGCAAAATCTTCGTAAGATCAAAGAGGAAGCCTCGTAATCGCAATCGTCGTTTTAACCTCGATTCTAAGACCGCCCGCATGTTTCAAATTCGTGGTTTGCCGGAAGGTGATGCTACTTTTTGGATGCACCCATGGGTTGAATCCCTTGTCCCACTTGCGTAGTATTGATCATAAATCAATACTACACTTTCAATCAATTCTTTACATTGTTTTTCTTTAATCTTAGGTTTCATTATGTTTAATGAAAGCATTCATATTCATATTATGTTTCTTAGAGTTTTATTCCCTCCTGATCGAATCAACGACTTATCTCCAAGTACTCCGTATATATTATTAATATAAATAGATTAATTAGGTTTTCTTCTTTTCAGCTCAAATAAGCCTGAATTGAATTTAATCAAGCATTATACCAATCATAGCTTAAAACCGATATTTCATGAAAATGCGTTAAAGTGATAGTCTAGGGTTTCTAAATTTTTTGTTAGTTTTTCTAAAATCGAACAGGCCTTCAAAACGCAATTTTATTTAACTATGTAAAATAAGTTATACCGATTATAGAGTATATCAGACATTTCATTTAAATAGACCTAATTATATAGCCTAAAATATGTTTTTTTATGCAATACGTTAAATACCATTCATAACTTAAAACAGATATTTCATGAAAAATTTAACTTTCACTTCATCTCGCAACGCAATCCACAATGCCACCAATATGATTATACACTTAGGTGTACAAGAGCATTGTAAAATTAGACAATTACGTTAACTTTAATCGAGGTCATGTATATTTTTTTCTGAGCATTTCAAAGGTGTCGTTTAGTTGCCATGGTGAAAATAACCCGTTAAATTTAAAAACACATGAGTTGAAGAGAACATAATAATTGCTTAAAACTCGTTTGATTTACATGACAGAATTGAATGAACATAAGAGTTTTCAAGTACCTAGGAGGGACTAGGTAATTAAAATCTATTTCTGCCAATTCATGAGATTTTTCAATTTCCCAATATTTACAGTCCCAACCAATCCGGCCCGAAAATTAGGAGTGTTATTATACGAAGTAATTTTTTTAAAGTCAAAATAAAAATATAACTGAACTTATATACATTGTTTTTCAATTACATAATAACTATTTGAGTGAACCAAACGATAATTTCAAAGAGCACCCAACAACGATTACTATGTACTCTGTATCTGATTCTAAAATCTATATGACTATATCACCATCCACCATTGGTCTCATTCCATTTTAATTCATCTGGACTTTTTAAACCAAGCGTTCTCTAATTAGAATACTTTTTTTTACCTGGCTAGAAATTAAAAGGATTATTTAAAGAGAATAATTCATTCGATAGATGTCCTGTAAATATTATTTCATCCCATCAATAATTCCAAATTAATCTATCATATTCTTCCTTCTTCCCATAACACCATAAGGATGAATTAAATCCATCTTATCCATACTATCAATAATTCCAAGACTGTTATCGGAAGACTGGTGAATATGATGAATTAATTTGAAATTATTAATAGGATAGAGTGATATTTGCAGAACACTCGGTATGATGGATTATTATCCAAATTAGATTATTATCCAAATTACAATATATACTTTGGTAATAAAATCTTCCACAATCAAATAAAATCTAGGTGATATTCAAGATTGCACAAATCCTGTATGATCCGTATTTTCTTGTATAAAAAGGAGCAATAGTTAATTAATTAAGCATATTAAAACTTTAAGTTAGATCAATTAACTCTTAATTACAATGTTTAAATCATTATTTCTCATCCTCTTTGTTCTCTTTGCTTCTGCCCATGGTGATTGGTACAGTGAGTATAACTTTAATTTTTGTGATTATAGTATATATCGAACCGTCTCGTATCTAGCTCATTATGAAAAACCGAGTAAAAATGAATTCATATAGGTTTCTTTTTTCGTTTTATAGTTTTAAAATTGTTCATAATGGTGGAGTTTAGTGGTTAAAACATGAGTCACTCAAGTTCAAGCCTCCGCAAGAGCGGTTCTACGGGAGTAAAATAGCCCGAGGCCTTTTGCATTCTAGATTTTGAGCATATCACCCTGGTAAAATGGGTGACTTACCTGGTGTACGTGCGTGGTTTGCAGGCTATTACGCACATCTGATGGTTAGCCCATATGCACTTAAAATAGCGGTTGCAGGATACCTTCGTTACCAAAAAAAATGATAGACGAACTATTAGAGTTTTTGAGGGGTTTCACTTCGTGAGTTTTTGAGGGGTTTTGAGATTGTCAGGATTCGAACCTGTGACCTTTAGTCACACCGGCTCTGATACCATGATAGATGAACCCTCTCAACCAAAACCTTAAGATGATGGTTGAGACCCAACTATTATAAATATTCATATTAAAAAACACGTAGTCCAACATAGTTACATAGACACTACATAAAATTTATTTATCATGCGGTAATATAACGTACCCGTCTGTTTCAATCAATTGTATATGACTTATTAAAATATAACTCACATATTGTAAATGGTTATATCAAGTGACATAAATTGTTCCATTCCAATCATTACTATACATTTGTTGAATTTAAGACTTCGTACAATTTAATGTAATATTGATATGATTAATGGATCGAATTGCAGGTAAGGGAACGGAAGAATGCATTTACGAGGAGATCGATCGGAGGAGGTTGTCCAGATGTACAGAAGCGCTTCAATTTGTGCGGTTGTCACTTAACAAGGGGCCATGAGAACCATGCTATTGAAGTGCGTTGTAACCCGCCCGACCGTAAACACTCGGCTCAATGGTGCGAATGTAGCGTCGAGGAATGGAAAAATCCTCCGTGCCCACCGCGGTGTAGGACACCAAGCCTAGTTGACACGTTCACTCGGTACCAACGTAACCAAGCCCATTTCACCGTGATAAATGAGACTTATGCTGTCTATGACCCGAAAGGGATTTTAAAAAGTCGTGGTAAGATATGAAGATGTTGGATACGAGTTTAGGAAATAAAAAAATAAAAAAATAAAATCGTGTTATTATTATTACGTTTTACATTTAAGAATAAGACTATAGAAGTTAGTTTAAGTGATAAGAACTTTCTTACTTTACTTCAACGGTGTAATTGGAAATTTGATTTTAATTTGCGATGCAGTGTATTATTTAGAGCCAAAAAATGCTTTATAGTAAAGAAGGAAATATATGAGTTGGATTCAAGTTCTTATTATTTGGACGTGTTGAACCGTGAATCATCTTATAATCTAGACCTACTATTTGTAAGCTCAAGCGTTGCTCGAGTCATATCATAACAAATGATTTTAGAATTTTAGAGTATTTTGACATAACTCACATAAGTCATGTGTTTAGAAAGAGTTCTATTTAACGATTTTTTTTCGATCTGGACTTGAATGAAATTGACTTTATATGTTCGGATTGAGTTTAGAGTTCACCTGTTTTGAATTTATATGGTATGAGGTCTATATATCTTTAATAGGATTACTCGTATCATTGCTAAAGAGACCGTGTTATGAGCAAAACTATTCGTGACTGTAAAAAAAATCAATTGCACCCAAAATTTCTACATAGTACATATATAGTCTTATTGATCATTAAAGCATGAATTAAGAAAAAATCTTTATACTCAAGCCCTCTAACAAAAAAAATTAAACCCATGCATTTTTGTATCTTACAAACTTGGGTCCCAACCCTTTATCGATCCCTTCAAAAACTCGGGTTTCTGGGGTTGTTGGGGTTGTGCATACCCCTCTGCAAGGTTAGGTGGATACCCGTCAATCTGTCATACCCCGTAGGCGGGTATCCACGGGAGGAGGATACTTAGCTAGGTAGGATACGATACCCTCCATTGTACATTGGAGGGTAATAAGGCGGATTAGTATAATACCCTTTGTGGTGTTATAGACAAATAACCGATAGTTATTGTTGTCTGTTGTGGAAGCCGGCGGGATAGTGCCGCTTGATGTGGCGGGTCGGGTCGGGTTGGGTCGTGGTTGTGACATGTTGATTGGAGGTGGTTTATATGGAGAATAGCCAATCTGTATGTCGGTTTTTCTAACGTGTGCCCTGAGGGCACACATTAATAATCTAAATACGGAACCATATTAATAATCTAAATACGGAAAGATTTACAACATATTCTCATTTGATTCTTAAGTAGAAAGTCATTTTTACCATAATTAATGAAAATATGGTGTAATCTTTCCGCATTTAAATTATTAACGTACGTGTGCTGTTAAGGCACACGTTAGAAAAATCGATATTACGGGCTATTTCTACCAAAAAATATGAAAGACTAGATTTAAGTATGTGACTTTATTTAAGAAGGAAGATTAGTTTAAATAGTGGTTTGGTTTGTAGTTAAATTCAACTAATTTAATCAAGAGATTAACACAAACTTGTTTCGAAATTCTAATTTGAAAGTTTCAAAATGGTTAAGGTTGTTTCTAGTGAAATTAAGAACTAAATTAATAATACAAGTATGCTCCCATATGAAATTAATAAATGAAATTGTGAATGAGAGAGTATCTTTAATCCGCCTTAAATACTAGTCATTTATGGTCTGTTTGGCAAGCCATTTCAGCTACCTGATTTGCCCGAAATAACCTTTTTGCCAAAACAATTAGGTAGCTTATTATTTTTGGAGTGTTTGACAACTACCTTATTTGGAGTGAAAAAGTGAAACAGGTACCTGAAATAAAAAGCTACCTCATGTAGCATTTGACAAATCAGGTACCTGATTCATTTTTATTTACCTATTATCCCCTCGGATTTTATAACGTTAATTAACAAAATTAAACACACTACACAATCCTAACGTAAACTTAATTAATATTTTTTGTGTGTATGACTTTAATATAAAACTATTTTTATTTCAATAGTATATTTTTGAGTATATATTGTTTAAATTTTGTTTCTACCTTATCGTTATATATTAATTTGTGAAATTATTTGGGCATGAATCATGCGTATATAAAAGCTAATAGTTGAACCTATTCTTATAACTTGATTTTAATAAGTGCACGATTCTATTCAGAAATTACTACTCTATTTGTTTCGGTTATTTGTGTACAATAACACAAGAATAATAGTAAAAACGTAAAAGATATCAATATTTTCTTGTATAAAAAGGAGCAATAGTTAACTAATTAAGCATATTAAAACTTTAATTTAGATCAATTAACTTTTAATTACAATGTTCAAATCAGTATTTCTCATCCTCTTCGTTCTCTTCGCTGCTGCCCAGGGTGATTATTATAGTGAGTACAATTTTAATTTTTGTGATTATAGTATATATCGAACCTTCTCGTATCTAGCTCATTATGAAAAACCCAGTAAAACCGAATTCATATAGGTTTTCTTTATTCGTTTTATAATTTTAAAATTTGTTCACAAGGTGAACTTCAGTGATAAAAACATAGAGAGAATTTCATGAGTATCAAGTTCAAGCCCTCACAAAGAGCAATTCTACGGGAGTGAAATAGCCCGAGGCCTTTTGCATTCTAGATTTTGGGATATCACCATGGTAAAATGGGTGACTTACCTAGTGTGCGTGCGTGGTTTGCAGGCTATCACGCACATCTGATGGTTTAGCCTGTGTACATCTAAAATAACGGTTGCGGGCTACCTTCGTTACCAAAAAACACGTAGTCTAACATAGACACTACAAAAATTTATTTATTCTGCGGTAATATAACATACCCGTCTGTTTCAATCAATTATATACTACGACTTATTAAAATATAGGGATATTCTACGTTGTACCCTTTCGGTTTTCTATGTTATACCCTTACATTTTATACTCATTAATGTGATACCCTTAAACTTTTTACTTATTCTCTATAATGACCTCCTTCAAATCTCCATTAACTTTATCACTATAAAAGTCGTAATATGACTTTTATTTTGACTCATTAATGTGATATCACCATTCTATATAGAAAGTATCACAAATAACTTAAAATAGGCATAAACTTTTATTAAAAATATATGTTATGAAGCATGAAATAATAACCAACAATTTGATGAAATTGAGTTAGATTTCTATACTATTTGGTTGGTTAATGGTATCAGCGAATTAATAAGTAAACGAGTCGGTTGTCGAGTAATTGAAATGTTAAATAGACGATTTAATAGATAAATTAAGAAATTAAGCTAGCAAATCCAGTAAACAAGGTTATCGTATTGACTAATGTATAAAGTTTAAGGGCATACCATAGAATTTAAAAAATATAGGGGTACAACATAGAAAATAACATGGAATGGTTATATCACCTGACCTGACATAAATTGTTCGATTCCAATCACTACTATACATTTGTTAAATTTAAGACTTCGTAAGTTAATCATAAATTAACATACAATTTAATGTAATATTGATATGATTAATGAATCGAATTGCAGGTAAGGGAACGGAAGAATGCATTTACGAGCAGATCGGGGGAGGTTGTCCAGATGTACAGAAGTGCTTCAAAATGTGCGATTGTTACTTACAAAGGGGCCATGAAATCCATACTATTGAAGTGAGTTGTAACCCGCCCGACCGTAAACACTCGGCTCAATGGTGCGAATGTAGCGTCGAGGTTTGGAAAAGTCCTCCGTGCCCACCGCGGTGTACGACACCAAGCCTAGTGGATAAGTTCACTCGGTACCAACGTAACCAAGCCCATTTCACCGTGATAAATGAGACTTATGCTGTCTACGATCCGAAAGGGATTTTAAAAAGCCGTGGTAAGATTTGAAGATGTTGGATACGAGTTTAGAAAATAACTAGTGTAACACCCGTGAAAAATCACGGGGTTGTGTACACTTATTTTTAAAGACGACGTCGGTATATTTATTTCAATATATAACAATTGTGTTTATTCTAACGAATTGTTTTTTAACGGGATGTTTGAATATAAGATATATTCGGTGAAAAGGTGAATTTCCTGATGCACTAATATTCGAATAACTATTAGTAATGATGATAATATTTGGAGTACTTATGATAACATTAATGAATAAGCTATATAAGAAAAAACAATAGACGAATAAAAAAAGATTAAATAACTAATAATGAGTAGTTTGGAAAGTTACTGTCTTTTGATGAATTACTTACGAAACATAATTTGACGGGCAAATACGATGAACAAAATAACTGATCAGGTACAAATATAAATTAAATGGGTGTATTAAAATTCGATAACCCAACACGAAAATTACAGTTTCTCGAAAACCTCCTTGTAAACAACATTTGTTGTTGTATTAGTCATCCCTCCTTCTTCATCAAGAAGTAACACTTTTAGACCTTTCTTACTCGTGGCCCTGTATATAGCAACGTACAGTTGGCCATGGGTAAAGACTGGTCTTGGAAGATAAAGTCCAACACGGGATAGAGATTGACCTTGACTTTTGTTGATAGTCATGGCGAAACAAACTGCTAAAGGAAACTGTCTTCTTTCAAACTTAGAACCCGTGCAAATTGCATGGAAATACATGGTTGAATAATTTTTAGTTCTATGTAAATAAATGTTTAAAACATATAAAAAATCGGAATAATAGTGTTGTTAATATGTTAAAATTAGTTAGACAATAATTCTTTATTTGGAATTATAGAGTAATATTTGGTCTCGCCTTTTATATGAACTTTTTTTTATAAATAAAAACAAAAGCGGAAAAAACTGTTGAAAAACATAAAACTTGCATTTCAGGAAAATGCCTGTCCACGCAACACACTGTCATAACATGAACATGCTCATCAATTTTCTTAACCCTAGGAATATGTAAGTGTGAAATGGTGTAAAATGTTTCCTTCTAATTTTGATCCGAGCTTGTCTAATGGCCATTTTTTGATAACCAAAAATAACTTCATCAATTCTACTTTGGTTTAACCCCAATGGTTTAAGGTATGCTCTATCTTGAGTTGGTCGAACTGTTTAACTTAGTATTGCTTCCAAGTAGGGCCAGTTTGACTTCCAATCGTTCTCAGTTATTTATCTTTCCCCATTGTGTGTGATATATCTGGAGAAAATACAAAGGTAAAAAACGCAAAATGAGTTAAATTATTAGTACTCCATAATATAAAAACACAGACCAACGTTCAAGAATCACAATTATTTATAATATCCAAAACTCTAGCAAAGTAGTTCCCCGAATGAGTAGGAAATTGTAGTTGTTTTATTAATTCACATTCCTTGATCATTAAACCTACATGCAAATAATTAGCCAAGGAGGCTCGGAAATTGCAGGAATCTCATTATTAGCTTTGAAAAAAAGAATAGTAGTTAAATTGTTTTGACTTTCGATGATGAATGGCATATTTAGTTTTAAATCAACTCATTATTTGGTTAACTGGTTCACTGGTACATATTTAGTTTAGTTCTATAACAATGTATGTAGATTGAGAACACAAATAATAGTGTTACAATATCAGTAGGTTGATATTGAAAACAATATCTATGGATTGCTAAAAAATGATTAACCAAAGGAATATGCTCATCCACCCATTTTTATGCTTCTGAGTCATTTGTATTATTGATATACAAAAGTTTTAAGTATATTAAAGTGAAAAATAAGAAACACCAATGTCGAACAAAAATGAAATAACCTACAATATTGTAATGTTTCCTCTAATTCATGCAACTAAAGTAACTAAAACCCAATGTTGCAGGCAGTCAAATTATAATTACTAAATCTGCAAGAATAATCTGATGGATTGTGGGTTTTATTGCAGCTGAATCCCAGAGATACGACTTGGATGACAGCATGCTTCAAAATACCAGGAGTTAACCGTGTCCACATCACGTGGCGGTCTGTGTCGACATATAATCGCCATCCCGTCCATCAATAGCATTTCTACAAAGCCAATGTCACAGTCAGTTAGGCGCTTGCTGTTCTTGTGCCAGTTTTAATCACAATAAAGCCAGCAAACATCAACATAATTCCCTGTTCCACATGAAAAATAACATCTTACTCTGTCCTCGATGCTCCTGCAGATTTGAAATCGATAAAAATATATAATCATGATGACAGAAATCCATCAGTCGTATCTCTGGGATTCAGCTGCAATAAAACCCACAATCCTTGATTTCAACATTTCAACCTACTGATATTGTAACACTATTATTTGTGTTCTCAATTTCAATCTAATTCAGCTGCAATATTGAATTTCTCAGGGCCGTCTCCGAGATTTTGGTGGCCCTGTGCGGAATTTCAAATGAGGCCCTTTTTTATAGTTTTTTCGTTTGAATGTGATTATTATTAAAACAATATTATTTATTATAAACAATAATAAATTATATAAAGTTAAAATTTAAGTTTTAAACTACAAAAAAATGAATATATATATATATTCACTTGTCAAATGAATATTTTTGAGTAGTTTAAATGGTGAAATTACATTCAATAATATAAATAAAAACTATTTTTACGTGATATATGAGAAAAATTAAAGGATCCGATAAACTGTCAAACGTGTAAAACTCAAGATGATTTTATCGAGAAGGCAAAATAAAAGAATAAAAAACTCAAGATGATTTTATCATGAAGGCAAAATAAAAGAATAAAAAAATATAAGAAAGAGGTTGTTTGGGATTTGAACCCGCGTTGTTTGGAACAAATGCAAGGTTTCAACCACCAGACTAGTTTCAATATACTACTATAAAAACGCCCTTCTAGTTATATGTACAATTTAACACTTTATTGGGCCCTCCACAATTGGGGGCCCTGTGCGACCGCACGGGCCGCACAGGCTAAAAGCCGGCCCTGGAATTTCTCCCCAAGTTCTAAGAAACTATGGAATCGTCACATCAAATAAAGTCAAAGGAATACCCAAATGTGCCTATTACTCTCGTTCCCACACCAGTGTCTCCATCCGGTTGCCACCTTGCCAGGCCAAAATCACCCACCTGACATATACACAATCCACAACGTCAAAATCATCGCAAACTTACCTTGTATGTCCGTATTGATAAAACTAATAACGTCTAGGCGTGTTCTTTCCAGTTTTCAAAATATCCACGGCGAATTTGGAAGGCTGGGAAGAACGTAAAAAAATGGAAAGAGTATTTTCTATGAAGTTGCTAAATAAACGGCATGCAGTATTACATCATTGCTAATGTAAAACCGTCTACCACGCGTATGTACCAAGATGAAAAAATGTACTGTTTTCATACCAGTGGCTCATAATCATGGGTGAGCAAAATATTGTTAGGACGCATGTCTCGGTGAACAATGCAGCCAACTCTGCACTCTTCGTGAAGATATCGCAACCCCCGGGCAGCTCCGACTGCAATCTTCTGGCGTGCATACCATTCAAGTGGAGCCCGAGTCCTCCCTGCAATAGTGAAATCATTCAGCTCAGTAAGTTCAGAAAGCAATTGGAACATTTAGATATCAGAATACAAAGAAACATACTGCACAACGATAACAATATCTGCAAAACGGAATGGACAGAGATAAAAGTACATTACCGTACAAATGCGTGTCCAGGGATCTGTTGCATATATACTCGTACACCAGTAACCTCCTTTTGTCCTCAATGCAAAAGGCTGAGATTCTCGGAATTCAATAACCATGTTAAGGATGACTCGGCCGAGATTTAAAACCATGTTAAGGATGAAGTATAAAAGTTCGGACTTAAGACCTACTGTGTTCGTCTCAAAAAGTTTTAATTACTCATCAAAAATAGTATATTAAATAAAATTATGAAGGTCGGGTTAAAAAAAATTGAGTCAAATATAAAAGGCTGGGATTCTCGGAATTCAATAACCAATCATGAAAAAAATATAAAAAGCCAAATAAATTGAATTGGAAGCAGTTAGGGTGAATTACCTAAAACAATGTCATTTCATGGGCATAAGGGATATGGACAATTTGAGAGAAAGAGTCGGTAAAAGATTGAGTCTTTACTTCGTGTATAAGCATTAGACAATAATGTTATACTAAATGAAACTGATAGCAATATGAATTACAGATTTATACTTTCATCCAAAAATTAAAGACGGTAATCAAGTCAACCCAAGATTTTTATGATTCACATGATAAATGTGAAGTAAAGATGGAATTGGACCCGCATCATTAGCCAACAGTGACCGGACTATATAGCATCAATATAATAGTGTGACGAAGATGATAACTTATTGGATAAATAACCAATATAACATATGATAACCATGGTAATGCATAGAAAAACTATATCAAGAAACTTATCCTCCATTAAAGATATATAATTAGATCTAAGTAAGCAAAATCAGGAGTAACGCAATACCATTCACACCATATTCAACCTTTTGGAGAACTCAAATATTTTGCTATGAAAAGAAAATTACCAAAGGGTATTACTTTCATTAGTGATGCTTGTTTCATTTCATCTAGGTTTTTTTAAAACAATTTCGAAATAAAATGATAAGAAATGATGAATAATAAATACTCTACAAATTATCTAGCATAGAAACACCTGGGAAAAATATCCCCTACCTTCATCAATTGAGAGCTCCTTAATATCCCGAATCTTTGTCAACGTCCAATTCGAGATCACTCTGCAAATTAATAAGGTATCGATCATATCCAAAATTAGTCAACTGATCTAAGTATAATGAACTAAACCTTTGTTAAAAATTCAACCAATCTATTTAATCCCACAAATTATATCCCTAAACAATGAATAGCCCCAGTTCTTTAAATTACATATCGAAACAATGAAAAAAAACCCAGATATAACAATACAGTATTCATTAAAAAAGATAAGTAGAGGAAGCAGCGAGAAAAAGAAGAAGATAACGGCGGATGTTTAAGAACAAATGTTATTAAAAACAATTAAATTAAAAATAACCGATGAATAATGTTATTAAGACTATTTCCGCATTTTTAATCAAAATCAATAATTAAAACAAAAATCAAAAATGTTTTGAGTATACAGACCTACATAATCACCCATAAAGAGATAATTAGTATCAGGAGAATTGCCGCCAATACGAAACAATTCAATAAGATCGTAAAACTGCCCGTGAATATCTCCACAAACGGTCACCGGGCACTTGACCGGTTGAACATTCCACTCTTCTACCAAAATTGCCCTCGCTTGTTCGCATAATGTTTTCACATCCATTTCCGACAATGGTTTGCCCTCCATTAATTGCTCTATTTGCCGATCTACATCCCCATGCGACGGCATCGTTTCGTTGATTGGATTAATTTGATTGATTTTACCCTATTTTGGAAAGTTAGGGTTAGGGTTTGGGATTTTGATTTGATTTTTAATGAAACATGTGATGGGATTTCAATTTGTTGGATTGAAATTGAAATTAGGGTTTGTGGATCAAAAGGGGAGAAATAATGATGCCATTAATTTGGGCGAAATTGAGAAGAGGGGTAGGATTTGATTTGGGGATTTCACTGGTCAAAATGAATCAAATTGAAACATTTTTGATTTTGATTTTTGATTTTATGATTATGATGATTATATTTGGTAAAATGAGAATGAGTCAAATTTGGAAGGATTTTATTCTGATTTAGTTTTTGTATTTAATAATAAAGAAATGATTATTAAATTATTAAATTATTAAATTAATGTGAGGTGGCATAGACGTGTGAATCTGATTGGTCTATAAAAAGTGAAAAAGCTGAGGATGAATGTGAGACCTCGAAATACCCAATGCTGCGATATGACTGCGCCACGTAGGCTGAAATCCATCCTTCTTTTATAGTAATAATGATAAATAAATAAAACCGTGTTATTATTATTACGTTTTACTTTTACATTTAAGAATAAGACTATAAGAGTTAGTTCAAGTGATAAAAATTTTCTTGCTTTTACGGCATGATTGAAAATTTGATTTTTATTTGCGATGTAGTGTGTTATTTAGAGCCAAAAAAGGCTTTATAGTAAAGAACAAAATAAATGAGTTGGATTCAAATTCTTCTTATTATTTAGACGTGTTGGACTTTGAATCATCTTATAATCTAGACTTAGTATTTGTAAGCTCAAGCTTTGCTCGAATCATGTTAGAATTATAAGAGGGGAGAATTGCATAAGATTGAAATATTATTGATTCGTGGTTTTACATTGATATGTGACGATGTATTTATAATACATCGTCAAACCCTAAATGATAAATCCTAGATGATAGATGGGCTAGGCCCAATATCCTAATACCCTCCCGCAATCGTAAAGGCAGTTCGTTGGACGAACTTTACGATTGGAGAAAAATACAAAAGAAATACATAATCAATATAAAAAGAAAAATATCTTCATCTTCTTCTTCGCTCTTCATAAAAACTTCTCATCTTTACAAGGTGGTAAGGGTGCGTATTGGACTCGCCAGACAATTTTCATTACGTATAGGACTCGCCAGACAATTTTCAGTGCGTAACTCGCCAGTTTTTTTCGGTGCGTAACTCGCCAGTTTTTTTCTGTGCGGAACTCGCCAGTTTTTTCGGTGCGTAACTCGCCAGTTTTTTCTGTGCGTAACTCGCCAGTTTTTTTTCGTGCGTAACTCGCCAGTTTTTTTTTTTTTTTCATACCACCTTGATTAAAGAAATTAGATTTTTTAGATCTGTCATCGAATTGAAGAATAGAAGAAAAAGAACAACTTTTTTTTTTTTTTTTGGTTTTTTTTTTTTAAAGAAATAAAATAGGATATTATCCTAAAATCCAGCCGGAGGGCACCATAATTAATTAGTCCCTCCGGCAGGGCAGCGGAATGTCGTTTTTAGGCCTCAAGAGCGTGAGACTCTGATACCATGTTGAGATTATAGAAGAGAGATTTCTTAAGGGAGAATTGTATTAATCGAACCTGACAAATATCAATAAGACGAAAAATTATCCGTTATTTCAAGATTTGGAGAACGCTGAGTTTTTCGGACTCCAAATTTAATAAACACCGCCTTAAACGAAGAAGAAAATATTAATCAAGATTCAAAATTAAGGAAATAAAATATTTTATTTGAGAAAAGAAGTTGGGAAAATCAATTGTAAAACCAAAAAAAATACTTGAAGTGACGGTTGTCATTGATTTTAAAAGCAATTGAACTTGAACTTTTTTTTTTTTTTTTTTGAAAATATCCCACCGGTGGGTGTAGATTTCCGACAACCCACCGGTAAGAACACGGAAGCAGTTTTGAGTCCTCAGGAAAGAGGCTCTGATACCATGTTAGAATTATAAGAGGGGAGAATTGCATAAGATTGAAATATTATTGATTCGTGGTTTTACATTGATATGTGACGATGTATTTATAATACATCGTCAAACCCTAAATGATAAACCCTAGATGATAGATGGGCTAGGCCCAATATCCTAATAAATCATATCGCAACTAATAATGATTTTACGGACGTTCGTTTAACATTAGCGGATTTAGCGCGCATTATCTAGCGCACCTCGTTCCTTGGTCTCTTGGCAGAAGGGAATGGGTATCGGAGTCAGCCCAGTCTCTTATGGACTCTTTTTCTCGTAATATTAATGATATGAGGTAACCATCGGGGGTGTTTCTCGCAATAAAATAAAAATTTAACGATTTTACGGTTTCAGAGTATTTGGCATAAATCATATGTTTAGAAAGAGTTCATGTAAGGACTAAATTTCTCGATCCGGACTCGAATGAAATTGACTTTATATGTTCCGATTGAGTTTTGAATTTACTTATTATGAATTATACGCTATGAGGCGTTGGAATTATAATAGAATTGCTCATGTTATTGCTAAAAATGTCATGCTATGAGTAAAACTATTCGTAACTCCAAAAAAAAAAAATCAATTGCACCCAAAATACTACAAAGTACATATATAGTCTTATTGATCTTAAAGCCTGAATTTAAGAGAAAATGTTTACACTCAAACCCTTCAACAAAAACAAATTAAACCCATGTATTTTTGTATCTTACCAGCTTAGATCCCAACCCCTTATCATTCCCTTGAGAAAATCGGGTTCGGGTTTTTGAGGTTGTTGGGGTTGTGAATACCCCATTGTAGGGTTAGGTGGATACCCGCCATACCCTGCAGGTGGGTATCCACCAGGAGGAGGGTACGTAGGTTGGATAGGATACCCTCCATTGTACCGTGGAGGGTAATAAGGCGGATTAGCAGGATACCATTGTGGTATTTTAGAAGGATAACCGATAGTTGTTGTTTGTTGTGGAGACGGACGGGATGTAGCCGCTTGATGTGGCGGGTCGGGTCGTGGTTGTGACATGTTGATAGGAGGTGGTTTATATGGAGAATAGCTAGTATTATTATGAGCCATTTCTACCAAGAAAATGAAAGATTAGATTAAGTATGTGACTTTATTTAAGGAGGGAAGATTAGTTTAAATAATGGTTTGGTTTGTAGTCAAGCTCAACTAATTTAATCAAGAGATTAACCCAAACTTGTTTTAAATTTGAAAGTTTCAAAATGGTTAAGGTTGTTCCTGGTGAAATTAACAACTAAATTAATATTAAAAGTATGCCCCCATATGAAATTAATAAATGTAATTATGAATGACAATAGGAGGACTATACATCCGATGTACTACCACCAATTTTATACTTTTTGAGCATTTATAATAATGTTTTTGAGTTTTGTTTTAAAAATTATGGGTATTGGTATAAAGTTTTGGAGTTAAGTTACTAAAACATTAAGCTCAAAAACATACAATAAAACTCAAAAACATTACATATAAACTTAATTATATTTTAGTTTTAACGAAAAAAAATTAAAATCTAACTTATAAATTTTTATAAGCTCAGAAAAAAATACACATATGCTCAAAAACAAATAAAGTTTGACGTAATAAGCTCAAAAAAAAATCATATGCTCAAAAACAAATAAAGTTTAAGGTAATAAGCTCAAAAAAATATTCATAAGCTCCAAAAAATATTCATATGCACACAAAAATATATACATATGCTCAAAAACTCAAAAAAGTGAGGTAGTACCTCCGATGTATGTTCCTATCATAGAGAGAGTATCTTCAATCCGTCTTTAAATATTACTCATAACATGGGCTATATAACCGTATAGTGTAAAACCGCTTTACAATTTGCAATATTTTTCAATAAAAGCTAGCGTGAACGGCACATAACACAACTACACTAGTACGCGCTTCAAAAATATATATTCAAATTTTAAACAATCTAATAATGAAAAACAACTACGTAAATAGATACAAGTATACAACTGATAACTTTGAAACTATTACTATTTTGTCAACAAGTTGACTATTACGTTACACAAATTCTCAATAAAGATGGACTGTCCCACACACTAGGTAATACAGACACTTTTCTTAATTAATTATCCCGTGTCCGACACCATGTCCCACACCGTGTCCGACACTCGTTGAACACATGGCTAAACATATTATAGTTTAGACGAGGAATAAAAGATCGATTAGAAGATGAGTTTGGATGGAAAATGAGAATTAGTTATAGTTAAGGTCAAATTGTACCTTTACTTGTTTAGATTTAATTTCGAATATATGATAAAAAAGAAACTATACGTTATTTATAATCATAAAATATATATTTTATTATATTTAAATGTCATGACCCGTGTCCTAAATTTCATTGGATGTCGTGTCCGTGTCCGTTTTGGTGCTACCTCGCCCACACATCACAAGATGAAGAGTGATGAAGTGAGAAGTATCATGCACTTGTCCGGGTGGGTGTTAAGTGTCGTGTGTCATACACTGTAGGGAAATCTAAAGAGTCAGAGACTCGGAGTAACATAGATGGTGGCAGAAAACTCTTGACTGAATTTGACTGCACAAAGCCAAAATGACTAATTGAATGTTTTACATACAATGAATCCCAACAGAGTAATGAGGTCAAAATGACTGAATTAGCCTTTTACTCATTTTGTGGTTAGACTATTCGATACCGATACCGATTCCGAGGAAAAAAAAAAGGCTGATGACTATCCCTGCAAGTAAATAATTACAGAGCAAACACAAGGCAGCCAAGTCTTAGTTTTTAAACTGGATGCAATGGCTAATCTTGGTGGAGCTGTTCCACTGGCGGAGGGGCAAAACGGACATTTGCTGCATCAGCCATTACCACAGGCTCCTCGGCAAAAAGTGCCTTGATGAAGGATGGAGTTTTCAGGGGTCGGCGACCTGTCATTCTTGGATATACATCTTCAAGGAAATAGTATGCATGTCCCGCGATCATTCCCTGCAAATTCATTACAGTAATGGATGAAATATACGAGAACGATGAAGGCATTAGAAGTAAACTAAGCAAATTCAAGATGTTAAAGATTTCAGACGGGGAAGAAACGAGGGAGCCTTAAAAAACATAGCTTTCTACCCATATCAGACGTAAATACCGTTGCAAACTTGCAATGCTTGACAAGAAATACTATTAGAAGACTGGCTTGAATATAAATATGCAAAACATCTTGCTTGTGACTAGGGCTGAACAAAAAGAGACCCGGATCGGCCAACCCGACTGACCCGGACCGTTCGGTCCGGTCCGGTCCGGACCGGATACATACCGGTCCGGTCTCTGGGTCCCCAAAAATATGGTGACCGGTCTCCGGTCCGGTCCGGTCCGGTCCACATAAGAGAAAAAATTTAATTTACCTTGTAGAGTTGTACCGGTCCGGTCCAAACCCAGAAAAAACCGGACCTAAAGGGTGTCGGTCCGGTCCGGTCCGCGGTCTTGGGGTTGGTGAGTATCCGGTCCACGGGTTTGTCCGGTCCGATTTTGGACCGGTGAACACACCTACTTGTGACTGATCTGATGACGGATAGTGTCACTCTCATAATAAAGCAAGTCAGAGGGCAAGTTGGGGGGAATGGGGTATCCATGGATAGTACCACTTGCAGATTGTGAGAGGGGCACTGTCCGTCTTGAGCTTGTGACTGATAACGGATAGTGCCCGTCTTCAATGAGATTTTGTGATAAATATGAGCTCCAAGAAGGTTTCAGCAGTAATTCAAGTTACTCCCCATAGTGCAAAACTATTGTAAAGTGGTTACTAAGTGAAAATAATCTTAAAAGCCGAATTACCGACACCAACCCAGTCCAGCCACAGCAACAAATTTAAAATGAGCAGAGTAAAAGGGTTAGCAAAAATACCAATAGGTCGACCCATGGGCTGGCACCAACGAGAACTGAGAATCCCAAAAGCACCTGCAATAGAACAATCAACTAATCGAGTTAACATTCGAGTATATCACACACTTTCAATTACATGTTCCAGTTTTTCACCAAGGAAGAAGGAACGGGTTCCCCCTCAAGACATTGAAAACTGTTTCACTGTCACACATTGTCAGTCAGTAAAACTTTTGTTTTAGTGGTAGAGGTGTACATAACAGTACTTGTGTATTTTGCTTCTTCTCTTCATTTCACACCATGACCTACGCTCTTCCTGGAAGGAGCTCAAACAGACTATTCTCCAAGGGATCATGATTAAGTGCTCTGTCATGCAACAACGGTTCAACAATTGAACTCACGTGAGATATTGTGAGTTCCGACAGAAAAGGTATGCCATTCAGTTACCAACCAAAGGCAGACTATTGATACATTTATCAGGCAAGCCCCAGCTGTTGCCTACTATCCAGGCCCGACAAGGTGGATAATCCGTTCTCATAAAACCCCACTGCGTGAGGTTTTTATCCCTCAACCACTACAACTGTAAATGGGACGCGCACCACTATATTTTCCATTGTTCCACCTCAACCTAAGGCAGACTAGTGCTAGCAAGTCTAGTGGAGGTTGTTGGAACGGCCGAGATTGAAGCTCCGGCCTCATTTTTAAAATATTCACTGTTGAACTGATATGGAGCCAGAGTCAAGTGGTAGTTTATGTAAATAAACTAGAAAGACAGCAGGAGTTGGACCCCTTTCGAGAAACATTAATACATTATGACCACCTTTGATAGCAACAAAGTAAGGTAAGTTTTGTGGTGAACACCAACATTCTTGCCTGATAAAAATCCAATCTTATTTTATTGTTTCAGAAAACAAAGGCGTTCCAGGAATGAGTTGTCAAGTTAACAAAAAAATAACATACGAGGTAACAAGTAATGGGGATAATATTGTCAGTAACAAGTGACTCTTACCCATGGTAGATAAGCTGCCGTGAAGGTAAACAGACCCAAGAAGCTCATATGGATAAATGGATTTTGCTTGCTCCACACATATACCTGACAAATTATCAAACAGGAAAACATGCTTACAGCTTACGCCTCCGATATCACTGACAACGCATAAACTAACATGCAAGCCAAAGGAACTAACCATCATGAATGTCAAAGAATTGCTCAGGAATATGATTCTTGCAAAGGACTCTGAGACATAAGGAATCATCCCTCCAACAAGAACAATACCAGTCAAAACAGAAGCACCAAACAAGAGCATATAGAAGAAATCTGCAGTTCTACCACGGAAGGAGTTCTCTTCGAGAAGTTTGCAGTAACGGGCAAGGAAGAACATATGGAAGAGAAAGTCCAGATCTGAGGGGAACAACAAGAAGAAGTAGCACAATTAGCCAATAATCCAGGGAAATTAGGCACCCGAATTCAGAAGCTTTGCTATACGAATGTCTCAAACATTCAAATTATAGGGAAACAGAATCAACAAATATCTTTAGGCGCCAGAAGTCTGGTAACTAGGTGAAAGCAAAAAAACAAAACAGCATACAAACCATAACCTAGGCAATGTACAAAAAACTACCCACATGAAAAAGTCAGAAAATTCCCTTGAGGAGAACATGTTGAACTAGCAAGCAATAAAAAGCCCCCCTCATACAACACAATTCTTAATGTATCAAATAATAAAGATTCACAATACATGAATCCATACATAAATACTCGGAACACAATCATGTAAATGGTTCCACGTGAAATGTAATGTTAGCTATGAAATTAGTATACATTTGCCAAATGAGAGGAGGAGAATCACACTTACCCATCTTACGGAAGTACAAGAAGTTTGTGACAAGTCGCCAAAACTGATACTGTTTCATTACAAGTCTTGGGTTCAAGTACAAATTATACGGGGAGATGATCTGCAGTAATAAACAAACATGTTAGTTATCCTGGTACGCTCTTCAGAATAGTGCATGATAGTCCTTACAAAAATGAAGCCAATGACATCCAAGCAATGTCAAAGCACAGTTGTTGTATCTGGGTACTCACACTACTCAGTCATCCTAACATAACAAATCCGTTTTGCATGTCACTACATCAAGTTCCAAATAGAGTTACAGACACACTGCCCAGTGTCATTCCTTAGTTTAACGCAATATGAACAGACATTGAAAGTGCTGCCTCAAGTCTTAATCTTTCCATTGTAAAAAGTGAGGCAGCAATGTTTGCTCGCCGTATTTAGGTAGAAGGTAATATTGTACTGATGGCTAATTTTACGTGAAGAACTGAGTAAGAGAGCACTTGCACTCTGGAAATAATGGCAAATATAGTAGAGAATTTCGTTCCTAATTGTGGTAAAGCTAATCATCACAACAACAATACCCTAATACCTCAAGGGAATCATCGGGTGGGAGGCTAAGGAGGCACAAATGTATGCAACCTCACCTCTATGGTAAGCTGGTAATAATAGTAATACACAAATGTTGTATTTTTTTATGTATTTCGGGGCTTAGCCCTCTTTCGCACCAAAAAAAAACATCCTTGGCACAATTAAAACGGATATCATTAAAGCTCAATCAAATGCTACGAGAATATGAGACGACAACAACAACATTACCCCAATGCTTCAATGGCTCCGCAAATTGCTAGGTAGTATATCTACGCAAACAACCAATTACAATCACAACTCACACAATCTAACAAACAGGGCCGTCCATTAGCAAGTTCAACCGGTTCTAAGAAATGGGGCCCAAAACTCAGTAGGTTTAGAGTACATTAGCTTTTTGTTGTACTGATTAAGTATTAATATGCTTGTGTAGTGTTTGAGCATTACTTTTCAACGCGTTGTCCAAGGTTCGAATCCTTTGGCAGCAAAATCACAATTTTATAGTGTCTTTTCTATTTTTTATTTTCTTTTTATCCAAACAAAATTGAATCTATATTTTTAATAACCTTAACTACAACAACAAAAAATAGCTTTTGTCATCTAAAAAAACACTTTTTTTTTCTTTTTAGGGCCTCAAATTAGCAATTTGAACCGTGCCTCCTAAAATCATTGGAGGCCTCTGATAACAAACCCCAATAAACCCGCTTCTTCAATGCAGTTCTCAATGCATTTTTCATCTCAGGTCATTCCAAAAACCGGCTTTTTGTGTTGCTAACACGAGGATAAGGCAGCCAACATTCAAATCCCCCTACCTCGCAATTTGCGGGAACCATTGAGACACTCGGATAATGTAGTAAACTAACAGGATTCATACAAAACTAAAATCGCAGCTCAACCCACTATAAAATCAAACAAAACCTAAGTACCCACTTCAGTAAATGCTCTAAAAACAAAGATCTCATCTCAAATTCAATCAAATAAACAATAAAGATCAAAACTTCAACACAAAAATCTCAAGAAAATGAGGAAAGAAAAAGTAAGCATACATCGAGAGAACAACCGATTGTTGTAACAACAGCAGCAGTGAGATAAGATCGAGTGATAATCGGCATTTGTTTGTACCATTCTTCAACTGCTTGTGCCATTTTAATCAATTAAATTAAATGAAATTAATTACTTTAATTGAATTTTTTGATTTTGATCAAAAACCCTAAAATTATTGAGAGAGAATTTAAGAGATGATGTGTTGGAAGAAAGTGATGGGGATTGGGGAGAGGAAATGCCGAGATGGTGATATGACAAAACAAAAAAAAAGTTTTGGATTTTTGGTTTTAATTTAATTAGGGTTATTGATTATTGATTTAATTGATTTGTTGATTAATTAATTAGGGGAATTATGATTGAGGGATTATTTATTGTTATTGGTGATTGTTGAAGGGTGGATGTGGTTAAGTGTGTTTTTTGCTAAAATGACATTAATTACACCAATCATATGGCGAGTGGTGTTTACGTGCTGGTGGTATTGGTTACATTTCGTGCTGTTTTTGTAGTAGGTTCTGCGATAAGAGTTTGCCTCGTGACCGTATCTCCGTCACAAGTTTATAACAAATTAAATATTTTCCAACTATGTGAATAAGGTAAATCTAGGAATCACAAGTTTATGATAATATGTCGGTCACAAAATGAGAATTTGTGCGATTGTGAAAGGAAAGAAGCCGGGAGAATTATTTATTAGAGGCTAATACTTACGAATTACGGAGGTTGAAATATAATATGTATAAGGCAAGACTTCATAGATAAGTCGTGGTGGACGTGGTCTAGTAGTAGTCGATTGTGTACTCGCGTGTTGTTTGCTTTGCCTTGTGGATTGTTGAAGCGTCTTTGCTCTCCGGAGAATGATAATTTACTTTATAATTCATTGAATTAGCTTTTATTAGTTTATGGTCTTGGCTCGAGTCACTCGACACACAACTCATAGCATGTCATAGTGGTGGTCAGGTTTGTTGGCCTAAAGGGTTGTGACCACGTTTCATTCCGGGGTGTTACCCTCTATCAGGAGGAATGAAATTCTATTAATAACAAAACTAGAAAAGAATATTTGAGACGGTTTAGATAATATTTCCAATATTTTGACCTTCTCTAAAGTCCGAACAGTAAGATACAAGCCTAATTGTCAAATTAAAGAAGAGCAAAAACGATAATCCGCTCCAAAAATCTACGAGACAAAGCAAACAACACATGAGTACACGACTCGACTACTACAGACTACAGTACTACTAGACCACGACTTTTATATTCAAAACTCCGCAACCCGTAAAACCGTCTTACACAATAATTTGTCTCGCACAAATGCGGAGACTTCTTTCCTATTAAAATCTCAACTGGCCACCTGGGGTTTCACTTTATCTCATCCTCGTCAATTTTCCGTCAACGAAATGATGCAACAACCGCCTTCCTCCATGGATCCTCAACAATACCAACAATACTTGTGGGCCCAACAACAACAACAACAACCACCACCGCAACAACCACCGCAACAGATGTGGCCGCAACAACAACAACAACAACCGCCGCAACAATATCAGCAACAACCGCAACAATATCAACAACAACCGCAACAACAGCAGCAGCAACCACAGTATCAGCAACAACAACAGCCTCAGCAGCAATATCAACAACAGCAGCAGCAGCAGCAGCCGGTGGCGACCGCGGCGGAGGAAGTTTGTACTTTGTGGATTGGTGATCTTCAGTATTGGATGGACGAGTCGTACATTAGTAAATGCTTCTCTCAAACCGGCGAGGTATTTTACTTTTCCTTTTCATTAATTCATGTTTTTTCATTCATTTTATTTAAATTTATTCATTTTATGCTTTGATTGTTTACGTTTTTCAAAATATGTGAGCGGAATTTTAAAACCGTATCGTATTCATACAATAACATTCGTAGCTCAATTTATGTTGTGAGGTTGTTTGATCGTGTTTTGATTTAGGTCACATCAAATTCTCTCGAATTTGCTCGGTTCATGTCTTCAATTTGACCTAAGAATCGGAGAATTACGGTATACTTTTAATTGTCGAATCGAGCTGACAAATTTGACGAAACTTTGCTGGATAATTGAATTTGAAGTTAGTAGATCACAATTAAGTGACGTAAGCAATTGATTGACGATAAAGTTATCACAAATTCGCAAATATGACGATGTACGGTGGTGTTTAGGATCTTATGTAGGTCATGTAGCTTACAAACGGTGTTAATTGAGAATTTGCGAGGTAAAGTTACTTCCTTTTTAGGATTGGTTTAAAAGTTAGCACAAATTCGCAAATATGACGATGTACAGTGGTGTTTAGGATCGTATGTAGGTCATGTAACTTACAAACGGTATTAATTGAGAATTTGCGATGTAAAGTTACTTTCTTTTTATGATTGGTTTAAAAGTTATCACAAATTCGCAAATATGACGAACTAGGACGGTGTTTAGTATAGTGTGTGGCTCATGTAACTTACAAACGGTGTTAATTGAGAATTTGCATGTAAAGTTACTTCCTTTTTATGGTTGGTTTAAAAGTTATCACAAATTCGCAAATATGACGATGTATAGTGGTGTTTACGATCATATATAGGTCATGTAGCTTACAAACGGTATTAATTGAGAATTTGCGATGTAAAGTTACTTCCTTTTTATGATTGGTTTAAAAATGATCACAAACTCGCAAATATGAGGACGTGCAATGGTGTTTAGTATCATATGTAGCTCATGTAACTTACAAACGGTGTTAATTAAAAATGTACGATGGTGTTTAGTATCATATGTAGCTCATGTAGCTTACAAACGGTGTTAATTGAGAATTTGCGATGTAAAGTAACTTCCGTTTTATGATTAGTTTAAAAGTTATCACAAATTCGCAAATATGATGACGTATGATGGTGTTTAGTATTATATGTAGCTCATGTAACTTACAAACGGTGTTAATTGGAAATTTGCGATGTAAAGTTACTTCCTTTTTATGATTGGTTTATGGTTTATTTACAGTGTCATCTAATCATTATAACCGAAGTTGCAGATGACTTTAGAGATGTTTTTTTTCACTCGCTGATGTTAGAAAGATTAATAGGTAGTAGTCTCCCTTCATGTTGTTTGTGTTATGTTCTTAAAAGTGGAGTTTGGTATTGAGTTGGTCAGTGCTGCTGTAAATTCTAAGTGAGGAATACGTCACTACTGGTTAACAATGCTTAGCGACTTACTATGGTACTTTGTATAAGTTTGTAGGATACACTGCACTAGTCTAATGGTTTCATTTCTTCTGCCTATGCTTTACGGTTCTGGTTTGCAAAGTAATGTAACTATCACTTATGTCGATTTGTATAGTTGTGTATTTTAACTTGATCTCTGTGCGATCACATTCAAATTGTTTGACTAAATAGGATTTGATTGTAGTATTTTGCAAAGTACTTTCTTTTACGGCCTTTTTTAATTGCAGAGTCGTTTGGAGTTTGAGTACTAATGAATAATGACACCAAAAAAATTTTGCAGCTCGTTTCTGTTAAAATCATCCGCAACAAGCAAACAATGCAGTCAGAAGGTTATGGGTTTATTGAGTTTAATTCTCATGTTGCTGCGGAGAGAATGTTACAGACTTACAATGGCACTCCGATGCCTGGTGTTGAGCAGAACTTCAGACTAAACTGGGCTTCATATGGGTCTGGTGAGAAACGGTCTGATGATACCGCTGACTACACAATCTTTGTTGGAGATTTGTCTCATGAGGTCACTGATTATGGACTGCAAGAAGCATTTCGTGCACATTATCCATCTGTAAAAGGTGCTAAGGTTGTGATGGATAAGCTTACTGGTAGACCTAAGGGTTTTGGATTTGTTCGTTTCGGGGATGAAGGTGAACAGTTGCGTGCTATTTCTGAGATGAATGGAGTGATGTGCGCAGGGCGCGCCATGCGAATTGGTGCTGCTGCTAGCAAAAAAACTGTTGGTGGGACAGGTGTGTGCTAATTTTATGACAATTTGATATATTGTTTTTGATTGAATTTTGTTGGTTGAATGATTTATTGATTGAATTTGATTTCCGTGTTTATTCAGTTTTAAGAATTGTTAAGAGTGCAGTGATGTTATTCAGTTTGGTTTACTATAGGACTTATTTAGTTATTTTCCCAGGTCTCCTTTATTCAGTTTTTACTTCTGAAGATAAGCTGAAATTCAGTTCGAGTTTCTTTCAGATTTTGGATATAATTAATTCCATTGAATTATATGAATCCGAAGAACTGATAGGTTCACATTGTCTCAAAGCAGGGTGTCAAGAGGCTCTATCATTTAGAGGCCTGGGAACTGATTTCATCCGAAAATGGTTAACCTCTTAGTGCGTGGCCTGGTGTAGGTCAGTGATGTTGCAAATTTCGCATTTACAACAGTTCCATTGCAAAAAAATATTACTCTCCCTTAATTTTCATTTGTCAAATACAGTTTAGTATTTGTTTAGTTATTTCTTTCACGTCTTTCGGCTTCCTTTTTTCTCGCCAGCCATTCTAAGCTGTATTAGTTTTGTATTGAATTGCAGTTCTGTTAATCTCTCTTTTTTTTGTTCTTTTTTGACGTTCCATATTCTTATTTGCTCGATCCTTCTTTTTAGTATTTTGGTTCATATCCCTTTCTCTGCTATATGATTTTTTTTGCTCCATTCAGTCTCGGTTCCTTATGTTTGAGGAGTTGAGTGCTCTTATGTTTGTGAATACATACGTGTACGTTACATTAGTTTTGCCACTTATGTGGCTCGAGGATACTCGACCTATGTTACTCAGACTCGTTTAGAAGTACCCGACACGGGTACGTGTCCAAGTGTCGGACTTGGCTATTTTATTGAAAAATATGCACATTTTGGTCTAAAATGAGGTGTCCATGTGTCATACCCATGTCCGAGTGTGGAGTGTCGGACACGGGTACGCGAGGAAATTAGAAGAGTCGGAGTAACATAGAACTCGACAGCAAATTGCTGGGTTTTTCGCGGTGATACATTTCTTTCTATGTTTTTGCCCATTTCTCATATATTTTTTGTAATGTAGGTTCTTACCAGAATTCTCAAGGAGCTCAGAATGACAGTGATCCAAATAATACTACTGTGCGTACATTTTTTTCTGAAGTTTCACTTAAAATCTTATTCGATCTTATTTTAACGTATAGCTTTGCGTTCCAGATTTTCGTTGGCAATTTGGATTCTAATGTGACTGAGGAACATTTGAGACAAACTTTTAGTCAATACGGGGAGTTGGTTCACATTAAGATACCTGTAGGGAAGCAATGTGGTTTTGTTCAATTTTCTACCAGGTTTGCACGATTCTTTATATAAGCAAATGCCATCGGGGCCCTTTTTCTCGTTTCTTATATTTCCGTGATATATCTGCAGAAACTCTGCTGAGGCGGCATTGGCTGGAATGAACGGAGCTCAATTAGGTGAACGGAATGTTAGACTTTCATGGGGTCATAATACTACAAACCGAAAGGTTGCTTTTGTTTCTAATAATTTATTTCCAATCAATTAATCTTTCATTGAGTGCATATCTGACTATTGTCGATTATATATAGCCCCAAGCTGAACAGAACCAATACAACAATGCTGGTTATTATGGATATCCACAAGGTTATGATCCGTATGGCTACGCTGCTGGCGGCGCTGGCGCTGCTCCTCAAGATCCAAATATGTATTATGGAGGTTATCCTGGATATGGCGGCTATCCTGTCCCGCAGCAGGCTCAACAGCCAGTACAACACCAGCAGGTTAGATATTGTTAGTTAACTTTGGTCGTAATCATTACGGAATAGTAAAGATCGAAACAAAGTGGACGCGGTAAAGTGATGAGCTATGTTACTCCGACTCTTCTAATTTCCTCGCGTACCCGTGTCCGACACTCGACACTCGGACATGAGTATGATACATGGACACCTTATATTAGACCAAAATGTGCATATTTTTCAATAAAATAGCCGAGTCCGACACTTGGACATGTATCCGTGTCGAGTACTTCTAAACGAGTCCGAGTAACTGAAACATAGGTGATGACTTGATGAGAGCAAAAGAAAGGTGAAGTTTTTCTGACTCGTGCATAAACTATTACCCATTACACGGGATTATAATGTATCGACCTCTACCGCCAGTTTTCCTGTATTTTACCCTCCATTACTTCATTCCAAGCAAGCCCTAAAATGACGAGATATCTTTTGTCCTTGTAATTAGATAACGGGAAAGAAACGAGTTGATAATTTAACTCTTTCTCCATTTTTTGTTCTTTCATTTAATACTTTCAGTGTCTTGTGTAAGGATCTTATTTGGACTCGTTCGAGTTTGTTATGGGTCTAATGGTATAATTTTTCTATGCCATACAGTGATCTGTGTAGAGGAGCTGTGACGACGGATATGCATCATTTTCTGACCAGAATTCAGATTACCGTGTCAAGATGTGCACCGTGGAGAAAACGGAAAGCGTTATTGTCGGCCATTGTACTTATTGTTCATGACATAGTTTTTGTGTGTCTTCGAATTTTCTTGGCTACAAGTCTCTGATACATACATTCGACGTTGAGATATTATGAGTATGGTTCGGTATTCCTTTAATTACGTTGTGTACTCTGCTAATTAAGTAGTTAGCAGTCCTCATGCTGTTACATGAGCGTCGCTTGATTCAGCTTGGGCCGGACTGAACTTGAGCTAGTGTTTGAGATGAGTTTAACAGGAGCCAGGCTTCTGTAACAAGTGGGCTCATTTCATCGAAAACCATGGCAAATTTCATTCCCTTTCATTCAACTCGTCATTTTATGTTTCATTAAAATATTCTACACAAATAAATCTATTCCCTTACTAAAATATGAGCAAGTCAAGTAATTATTCACAATGAATAGTAACCAAACACATTACTTTTTCCCTTTTACCTTCAAAACTCATCATTTCATTATCCTCAATTATGTGTGTTTACTTCTCATCTCAATTACTTCCATGTCATAAACTCTTGTCTCAATATCGTCTCTTCCGTCCAACTCTCATCTCGATTTGTTTAATCCCATCGCACTCTTGTAATTCACTCAATTAAATTCATAACCTAGAATTTCCAGATTCAATTCAATTGGTTCGATTCGATTAATTGCTGATTTTCGAGTATGTAATTCTGTTTTTGTTTTTCTCGTTAATGATTTCGTTAATTCGTTTTGATTATTGCGGTTGATTCATTTCTATTTGATTTGAATGTAATTTATGCTTGTTCAATTGTTCATACTTCATTTAATTGGATATTGTATGTGTAACACTAAATTAGGGTTTTGTTCTGTTGTTTTCTGAGTAATTAGTGATGTTACGGTGTAATTTATTGTTTTGTCGTTAGATTTGAGTATACATTGAACAATAATTGTGAAAATTGTATTAGGTTTGTTCAATTAGCGTTTTCGCGTACAATGTAGTAATTGTTTAGCAGCATTATTCGGAATCGTAATTATGTAGGATTGAATTAGATTTTACTTTATTGAAAGGCTTTTCTATATATTTGATTTGATTCTAATAAATTAGGTTTGTTTTTACATCCATCACGCTTGACCTCGAGGGAGACATTCCTGACATTTTGGCTATTTTTTCTCTTCTGAAACATTTCTACATTACTTACTGGTAATTTCATTAGGGCTATGGGGTTCCGTTGTTTTCTATGAGTCATATTTTATGGTATTTTAATTACAAATTATGATTATTTGGTTAGTTTATGTTATTAGGTATTCTTACTTTTTACCTTTTATAAGAAGAGACGGTGGATGAAGAAAGCGTAGAGAGAGTAAGGAGGAGATAAATGACTGGTAAGATTGTAAGAAGAGACGGTGGATGAAGATTGACATACCCAAAGCACAAACTTGTAGTTAAGTGAGGAGTGAAAAGGCCCAAAAGGAAGAAGTGAGTAGCAAACTTAAATGAAGAGTAAAACACACTAGCACTATATTGTTGCTATCTGAATATATGTCGACATATGCTGACTTTGTTTGTGGGATCTTACAAATGTACATTATTATCGAAGTTAAAAGTTATGTTTATTTTTTATCAATTCGGGTTCGAGACAAGATAGGAGAGTATTTGAGTTCGGGAGGACACGTGTTGTTAGGCCTAAATGAAGGCACATTGCCACAATAATTTGGCTACATGGACTTGGTGAAATTAGTTCAAGGTGCTCATCATTTAATATCTAACTAGCTCGTTTTGATGTTGTATGAGACGGTCTCATCATTAAAACCCACCCATTAACAATAAGTCGGTGAAATAAACCTGAAATCGTAATTGACAACCTTATATAGATGATGAACATCATATTTAAGTTAACTATAGTTTTTCTAACGCGTGTGTGCTAAGTTATGCCTTTTGTGCAATTGATTTCATATGTCGTATTCTTCCGAGACAGCGACGAAATGTGCTGATTACAGGGTTTGATATAGCAGAGACTTAAGAAGATAGTCCAAATGACATAGAGGGATTGGATGCATCAGTTGCATATATTGTGAATTAGCTGTCAACTGAACGCGATGGTAAATGTCGAAACTTACACTTCTTAATCCAGGAACTTCTTTTCACTAAAATTCATTCAGGTCATTTCAAGTTGAGTCATGTAAAATGTTAAGTCTTTTTTACCTCCTATTGTTCTCATTGAGTCTGATTGAGGATCGGTAAGATTATTCAAGTCGGTTGACTTTTGCTAGGTCTCATAGAGGCTTCTCTTGTAGTTCTTAAATGGACATATAATTTTGCCATTCTTACTCGGACCTTTTAAAATTCTTAAAAGGAAAGATTTTCTCAACAATTCATGAACAACCACAAAAAAGAGACACTCTGTAAACATTTAATGTTCATCAATAAAAAAGTTTGGATTTTTATATGCAAATTTATGACTTTGAAAGAAATAGAGTTTAAGAAACGGTAAGACTGCAAAAAAATGGAAAATTCAGTTAAAAATATAGAAAAAATATTGATTGATTATTGATGATTAAGCGGCAGAAGAATAATAATATAACAAGGTAAAAACAGTGAAACAACAGGAAGTCTTGCTTAAAACCGTTTTTAATTAAGATATCTCCATCTTTATTCAATTCGGGTATAGGAGTCGTCTTAAATTAAGACGATTAAGAGAGGTAAAGGGTAAGTAAGAAAAAAGATACAGAAGTAGGAAGAAATAGTAGAATTAATGGAGTGAACCCCAGCTCATACGGTTTGCATGAAGGCCTACACAACACACATTAATGGAGTGAACCCCAGCTCATACTGTAGTAAGATTGAGGAAAAGGGAAGAGAGAGTCAAAGAAGAGGAACAAAGGAATGGAGGAATGGAATACACACAAATTTGATGCACTAATTTTGAAGACTGTATTGGGTGTATTGTTGTTGGCTGTTATAGTTGGTTCTTTTACATTTTCATTTAATTGTGATAAACTTCATGATTGTGTCAAAGAAAAATTAGATGGAAATGATCGAGTGTGCTTAGAATTTGCTATTTTATTTTACTAAAAGGATTGTTCAGAAGTTGGAACTTGTAAAAGGTATCCAGATAATTCAAAAAGAATTAGATTGTACTTAATGTTGCACGGAAATGTATCCCAATATTTAACCCTTTTATTTTCTCAATTGCAAGCACAAATATTTTGAATGTAAAGCTCAGCTCAGCAGACACCTAAAGATGTAATATACACATCACATTAAAGCATATATATGAAAACAAACTGCGCCGATTTAAATATCTAGGGGTATCGCGTGTGCCGTATACCAAGATTTTTACAATGCTGTCGAACAAAAGACATTTCTAAAATGCACACTCTACTAAAGTTTTTCAATTTTAAGTAGTTTACAAGAACTCATGTAATGAATTTCATACTTTACCAACATTCTTACAAAATTTTAGCGGTAACTTTGATGTATTTCAAACTTAATTTTCGATGTCGGACTAGAATTAGGGTATGTGCACATGTAACAAAGAGTATTGATATTGAATGCCAAAACTTTAGTTTTTTCAAATCATGAAGAAAATCTTGGACTTTTTCTCCGATAAAGTCATTTGAAAAAAGGAAACTCCGCTCTATCTTGATACAACCTCAATGAATATGGATTCAATCTTTCACCTACAAAGTGCCCTGAATGAAATTGTGGTTAAGATTCTGACCTGAGATTACGGTTAAACCCCTTATAGAGGCAGTCACAAAGAAAAAATTGGGCTCAATTGAGCGTGTTTATTATAGTGACTTTCGTGAGCTTGCTACGCTTAAAGAATTAAACTATGATGATATAACTATCTTGGGGTATGGCGCGCTTCGCGCGCCATACAACAACTAGTACAGACTAAATATGTAAGTTGCAGCCTTGCAGGAGAGGAAATGTAAAAAATTATTACAATGCTCCAGTCAACAATGAGAGTGTATCTTTTCTATAATTAGATATTTCTCCCACAAATTTCTACATCCTCGAGACGGAAGTGTGTCTTAGGTACTCCTCGGAAGCTCAATTGATAAAAAAGAGAAAAAGTTTTCGCTCATTTAGAAAACTCGGATTGTCCCCTTAAGAAACCTATCATCTGTATCAGCCTTACCCTTAGTTTAATATCTTGTTTTATTAATGTTATAAATAAGTACAACTCTAAATAAGTATGACTCTGAATCGGGTAGATATTATGTAAATACGTTTCTTTACTTTTGGGGAAAAAAATGAGAGTGTAGTCTACTAGTCTTTGCTCAGAGAGATGTTAGACATATACGCGTATATTTGGGAGGATTTTAGTTATATCGGAAGGGTACTGGTCCTTCGAATTGGGAGGATTTTAGTTATATTAGAAGGGTATTGGTCCTTTGTATCCCGATATCGGGAATTTCTAAGAGTACTTACTTATACTTGTATTCAATTTACTATATACATCTTGACCCCTTGTTTTAACGAATATAAGTACAAGATTCACGTAAAATTGTTTCTATTTTTCTTTCAAATGTGCAAACTTATACGGTAACTGAGAAACGAATCTCCAACTTTATATTTAAAATTTTAAAAATTATTATCACTTGAGCTAACTCTGGGTCTAAATAAGACCGTATAAATTATCGTAAAGCTTTTTATATACAAATGTAGAATGTCATAGAAGACCACATACATGTAATTGATTTGCCAAAGGTACTTGTGAGCTACTAATAAGGCCGGTGTTGCAAACATGATAGATAATTTTATTAACTAGAGAAGGTTATATCTACATTGTATTATTTCTATATAATATGTACATTGTATTATTTGTATATAATATGATCACTTTATTATTATTTTGGTCGAATAATTCATCAATTATAGTATTTGACCCTTTTGATTCCATAGCGTTTGGGTTTATCATATAGACAACATAGATTCTATTGTCACAAATCCTCATTGTGACGGGTTTTTTCGTTTATAAATTATGAGGGATTTAAATGTGATCAGTTTTATGACAGAATGTCACCATTATTTGCTAGGTAATATTTTATGTGTTATTACTTTTTAATATAAAGTGATTATATTTTGAGCCGACATAAATTATGACAGTTGTAAGAGAGACCGATTGATCGGAAATTGAAGGGCAAGTGTTATTCGCTAGGTAATATTTTATGTGTTGTTACTTTTTAACCTAAACTGATTATATTTTGGGCCGACATAAATTATGATCGAGATTGGAGGGGAAGTGTTAGTTTGACTTTGGTTTCTCGTGGAATCTAAATGCTAATTAAGTAATTAGTGACCCTAATTAAGTGTCGTTGTCTTACAAAATGTAAGGGATTCTTTCCTCTTTGAGTATATCTTGCCTCTTTGCTTTTTAATGACATTTTTATTTAGTTGTTCCCTTGGAGGTGAGCTTGAGCCAAGGAATACATATGGAAATAAAAGGCTAAAATTATACTTCATCGGTTCTAGACATTTATTTACTTTTGATTTTAAATAAATATCAAGATGAGCAGATGAGGCCATCTATGAGTTTTTTTATAGAGTGCCAAATAGACAATATGTCATGTGATTGATCAATTAATGTCAAAAAAAGAAATTCAATATAAAAAGTTTAACGAATAAGCGAGACACACGTGAACAAAATAGGTACAATCTAAAGGGCAATCTCAATGATTTCATAAGTAGAAAAATGTTCTTTATTTACTAATTAGTACAATTTTTTTGTAACGAAGGAATCTGAAGTCGCTATTTTGGCGTGAACTGAGTAAACCTTCGGGTATACGAAAAAGCCTCCAAATCCCGCATACCAGATTATCAGGTACGCCAGGTGACAGTCTCTAAATCTATAAAGCATGGATCGAGGCTATAAATACTCCAAAAAATTATTGCTCTTTGGAATACTTGAATTACATATCATTAAATTTTCACCTAAATTTTAACCATTAGACTTCACCTTGTAGCCAATTACTACCTAGGTAAGACATACACTCCTTTTCAATAGTTGTTCGTGTCCAAGCCCATGTCGCACACCCGATACTCGTCAGATATATACCTAAACATGTTATAGTTTAGATGAGAAATAAAATGTCAAAAGAAATTAATTAGAAAACTATTTTTTTGTACCCGTGCACTGCACGGGTGACATTGAAAAGTTTTATTAAAAGTAAAATTTATATAATTTATTGGACTTAGTAAACAACTAAATTTTAGAAAATATAGTCTTTTCGTTACATTTTTGATAATTTTTATGTTGTTTAATTCTAATTGAATTACTCTACTTGTTTTCCATCGTTTTTTTAATTTATAAGAGATAAAATCTGAAAAATGGATATAAAATTATTGTAGATTTCATAACTTATTTAATTACGAAATTTATCATATTATCCCTCTTATTTGTTCTTATCTAAATTATTTACCCTCTCCAATTCTCTCCCACCCACCATCGCCTGGACATCTGCCGCATTCGTTGACCAACTATTACAGTGTTGACCCTCCAACATCTCACACCACGATGTCAAGTATCACGTATTCGTATCGTGTCTGTATCCGTGACTATTTTGGTGTTACTAGAATACTAGACATGTTCTCCTCGAGTCGAGTCTATAATTTGGAGTACTTTATAATTGTACCGGGCATGTATTCACTATTCACCATCAGTCCATCAACATTCGTTATCTATGGCGGCTCAAATGGTCATGATTCAAAAGTTATACGATTCATGATCAATAATTTACCAACAACAACAATAATAATCCATATATAATTTATATATACTTCCACTTCACTAATTTGACTCTTAATTGAATATATATAATTCAAAGTTTGAATCAATAAAGTACAATCTCTCTACCAATATTGTACGGTTTTTCAATAGTATATATTGTGGACTATTAATTGTACAAATAAACTTCTTTGACTAAAAGAATGATACTTGTGAATGCAAGCAACACTTTTATGAGCTACTGTAAGTGTCCTTAAAACGATATTATTCGTCTTAAATTTAAAACGAATCAAAGTATAAACTATATAAAAATATATAAAAAAGAAATATATTTATCCAGTATACGTAAATAATATGATATTTGACTCGTTTTAAATTTAGGATGAATAGCGTCGTTTTAAATGAGAATTTATATATGAGTTTATGACTATTTAGAATTTAAGTATTAGTTAATTTTGTATAAACTCCATTTTATTTATTAGGTGAAAGCATATAAATCATGCTTATCGTACTTGTACCTAAGATTTTAGGGTTACGGTAGCCTTCCGATATATTATTATCTTGACACGTACTTCGCATAATCACATTATAACTATCACGACCAAAATGAACTCCGAGTGATTGTGTGTGAAATATGACCTGTTAAAATCGACAAGGTAAAAACCTTCTACCTTTATAAACAAGCCAAGTTCGAGTCCTGTATACTTAAAAATCGAGTTCAAATTATCTTAGCCTCTTTATTCAATAGTATTACTTAATAATTTAATACACAAATTTTTGTTTTAAACGGTTATTATTAATATAGTTTAATTTATTAGTCAAGTTTGGCATCCTAAACAACGTCATGTTTTGAGACTAAAACAATCAAAACAAGAAGAATAAGACTAGTGTACTAGTACGACTGTGTTAGTACGTCCAAATTTCTGGGCCATATTATTTAGTCACTACAATTTGACCGGAAATTTGAATTATTTGTGTCGAATGTAAATTACTCGATTTCCTGTTTTTTTCGTTTAAATTATTTATTTACTTTAGATTATAATATACAGATAGTATCTAATAATTGAAAAGAGATGAACAAATACTTATTTAGGACATAGAGGAAATATTTTTAGTGACAACATTATTTTCATTGATCAATTTAATCAAACACGTAAAATTGCAAATTACATGATTCACAATAATCCGTTGTTTCAATAATATTGTCACTAAAATGACAGAAAATTAGAATTATATGTGTCGAATTGTAAGCTACACGGTTCTCTCTATTCTACCGTTCTAATTATTTATTTACCTTTGATTATGATATACAAAGTATCTGATAAATGAAAAGGATAAATAAATAATTAGAACAGAGAAAATAATATTTACAACGATAACCTTATTTTCATTGATCAATTTAACCAAACACGTAAAATTGTTTTTACATATCGATCACAAATAAATAAATACTTTAATTAATTAATTATATTAAATCATTAAATAGTTAATCATGAAGGCATACACCAATTCTACGTGATTTCTGAATATTCATTTATCCTCTCTGTCACATAATTTAGTGCTTAAACATAAAGTTTTGATCACATGGCATGCTAGCTTTGTCATATTTGATTAATTATGAGTTATTTGACTTCCTCACTTCTTCCCGCTTCAGATCATTTGTCCCATTTTTATGTCACATCTTGTGTTTTACCGTTCTAATATTCCGACACCCATCCTTTTACAATATCTAAATACTTCTTATTTTGAATGTTTATTACTTATATACACAAGATAGGACATGAAAATGAGACAGAAAATTCAAACTCTTTCTTCCCACTGCTTTAATATTCTGACACCTCATACCCTTATAATATATAAATACTTATTTTTAATATTTATTGTTTTATGCATCAAATAAAAAGACGGTAAGATTTAAAATAAACACTAAAACTTGAGCGGGACGAATTTTCAATAAATTATTGAGAGATCATTTTTTTTTGTATTATTTTATTTGTAATTCGTGACCCTTTTGTTATTAATTGTACCATAGTAATTTTGTATCCAATTACATAATAAATGTACTTATTTTATCTTTAATCATGATTTGTACCAATTTTATTACTTTTAGTATCACTTTTTCTTACATTTGTACAATAGTCTTTCAATAAACTTATTAAGAGGCAGACTCTCAAAAAACCTACCGATAAAATAAGATACAAAAATGAAACAGAGAATCCGAACTACATACTTCTTCCCCTATACACTATATAAACTCACGAGTCTCTTAATCATGCATACCATCTCCTTTCATAACCTCATAATAACCTCATAAATCTTCCTATCTCCCTACATTTTAGTGCACCAAATACTTCTGTAAGACGGTTTTATTTCCTCGACTTGCAGAAATACAAAATGGTGACTATAAGGAGAAATAATAGCTATGGTGGTTACACTAAAATGGAGAAGGAAGATCCACAAGAGAAGTCTCATAGAGAAGCACAATTCTTAATTTACAAGACAATGAAGCAAGCTGATCGAATTAATATTATGAGAAGATCTTCATGGTTGAAATTAAGATTATGTAAGTTAAAGGTTAAAATTGGTAAGAAATTGTTGTGTTTAAGGAAAGGTATGTTATGTAATGTGTCTAAGACTAAGGTTGGTGTTTATAAGCACCTTTTGGGTCACCTTAAGACCTTTAAGAAGTTATTTCATGGCGGCGGCGGTGGTGGCAGTGGCAGCGGTGGTCGATATGGTTGCCGTCGCGGTGGTGGTAGTGGTGGTTCGGGTATTAACCACCTTCCTCAACCATTTTTTACTATTTGATCAATGTTATTTACATTATAAAATTCTATACACCATAAAAAAATATTGTCGATGCCAGTCAGGCAGCCATCATAGCTGGTAAAGTCGGGACTTATGAGGGGTTATTTATGACCTGGGTTTGATTTCCGTCAGTAATATACCTGCCCTTGTGGCAGGCATTTTTACAACAAAAGAAATTAAAAAAAATACTTTACATTTGGTTTTCAATAGAGGGGTATTTAATTTGTTAAGTCAATTATTAGGTATCAAGTTGTTGTTGGTTTCTTTTGTGCAAGATCTACAATTTCTATCATTTTGACTTTTTTTTTTCTTTTCTCTATAATAATGAGAAAAGTTGATAGGGAATTCAAGTATGTACTTGCACAAGGAAAAAAAATTATATGAGTACATTGTTGTTCACACAAATTTTGCATTAATTAAATTGTATAATAATGATAATATTATATGCGGTTTGTATGGGGTTTTTTTGTGTGTGTAACGAGAGTTATAAAGGCGAATATGATGTTGAATTGTTAACGGGGTTTGAATTTAGGTTATGAGTATCTCTGTTCGCGAATGACCGTTGGTTTGTAGTACAATGTTAGCCATTGTTGTAGTTCATATATGTAGGTAATTCACGGAAAGATATAGCAACGACCCAAGTCATGAAGAGTGTGTAACATGTTTGAATTCGACATGAAATGTAAAAGCTCTATCTACCCGCATGCATGCGCGAGATCTATACTAATTACAAATTGTATAGGTTCACAATGAACACTACGCGCGGTTTTTTGCAACTTTAGGTTATTAACTCCGAGGAATTGTTGGAATTACTATTATTGCACTTATGATCACGGTTTATAATTTTAATTTTTCTTCTAAAATGTCGTCTAATAATTTTTTAAGATGATTTTCATATGGATCAAACTGTATAAAAAGAACTTTAATTAGCTTCACAATTTAAATACATAAAAGCTTGTCAACATAAATAAATCAAATATAAAACGGTTTGCTACTCATTTTTTTTATATATTTTATAACTAATTCTTATTTGTAACGGACAAAATGAGAATTTTTGCCTAGCAGGGACGAACGCTCAATGCCAGCCCTTCATACTTTGATCCAATCCAACATTCCTTTTTAATACGAACGATGGATATAAATTAAGTATCCTAGTCCCTAGACAGTAAAATATGTATAAATTACTATTATCACACATATTATTATTATCACATACTATCATATAAAATAATTTTTTTTGAATTTTACTTTAAAAATTGCGAATTTATTATAAAATGTTTGAGTTTATTACTTAAATATTAAGCTAAAACAATTGTAATAAAATTTAAAAACATTATATATATAAATTTAGTTAAATTTGAGTTTTGCAGAAAAAATTAAGATTTAACTTATAAACTTTGATAAATTCAGAAAAAATACACGCATACTGAAAAACGATAAAATTTAAGGTAATAAGCTTAGAAAAAATAAACCTATGCTCAAAAACAGATAAACTACGAGGTAATAAGCTTTGAAAAAATGCACGCATGGTCAAAAACAAATAAAATATGAGGTAATAATCTCAAAAAAATACACATATATGCTAAAAAACAAATAAAGTATAAATATTACATCCAATATATGTTAATTTTTCCCTAATATTTATTGTATATTAGTAACAAGCTTTGTATCTCTTATTTTTGTTTAAATTATTTTTCAACTTCTTTTCGCACATATATTAATTATAATTTTAAAAGTAATCAGAATTCATATTTCTTCCCAAGTTCCCGTACGCCAAATCTCTCTACCTCTATTTCCCCACCCCGATAGGATTAATTTAACAAGATGTTTACAAATATGAATTGGAATTGAAACTCGACTCAATTCATCATCAATTCCATCCTAGTTAAAATTTGAGGCCTCTCAAATTTCTACTATACACAATACAGTAGTCATTTCAATTCCATCACTTTTTACGTTCTTTTATGCAAACTTCAGTGTAATATTTTTGTTTATGATATATTCCCGATTACAAATATTTTTCATGATAATATTTACTTTTTTTCAACTCAAAAATTTTCGATGACATCGACCTATATCTGTCTCACCCAATTCCAATTTCAATTTTAATTTCATAGGTTTCCCAAACAAACTCTTAAAATTAAATTTTAAACCTTTTGATGTCTACAATCGAAATCATGAAATTAACCGTAGTTATCCTATACGACAATCTCACTTGTTGACAAAATGTGACCATTTTTTGGTATAAAATAATCACTTTTTGATAAATAGTGCCGACTCTGAAAAAATAAGTCATTTTTAATCAAAAAAAAGTGATAATTATTTAAGAAAGTAATAACTACAATATTTCTCAAAAAATAATCGCTTTTTAATTAATCACAGTACAAACTACGGTATAAAAATTTACTTAAAAATAAAATCAGTTTCGATTTTCCAAACATTACCTCGTAAAACGGTTTTTACATTTGATTTCTTTTTAGGACGATTTATCTTCCCGGGTCATCTCATCATCTTCGTCCCGCCTAATTATTCTCAAATTATTTGACGCCGAATTAAATTTCTGAATTTTGTACGTTAATCTCTCTATTCTTAATTTTTAATTCTTAATTCTTAATTGGTAATTGTTTTCCTCTTTACTTCCAATCACGAATCTTAATTTGAATTTATGAATTGTGATTATGATCAATTTTGCTTTATTGTCTCGTTACGTATAATTTAATTAAATGATGAATGTGTGTTGAATAATTTTGGGTTTTTAGGGTTTATTAATTGTGTAATTTAGGGTTTTACCTGCTTTAGTTTGAATAATTTCGCCATTGAAGTAGCATTTGCATTTTGTGTGAAGAAAATGAGTGTTGTAGGGTTTGACATTGGTAATTAATTAAATGATGAATGTGTGTTGAATAATTTTGGGTTTTTATGGTTTAATAATTGTGTAATTTAGGGTTTTACCTGCTTTGTTTGAATAATTTCGCCACTGAAGTAGCATTTGCATTTTGTGTGAAGAAAATGCGTGTTGTAGGGTTTGACATTGGTAATTAGAATTGTGTTTGTATTGTGGTAGGAGTTAATTGAATTGCGCAATTCTTTTCAGAAATACCTTCGGCTTTCGTGTCGATATGGGGTTTAAGTAGTTGGGCTTGAAAAATTGACATTGGATTTTGGAATTGTGTTATTGTGGTAGAGGGTAATTGAATGAATCAGCTCGTTTTGGATTCATATTCTGCTTTTGTATTTGTATGGGGTTTAAGTAGGGTTAGAACTATTGATGTTGGGTTTTAGAACTGTGTTTTTGTGGTACAAGTTGATTGAATTGGGCAATCCGTTTTAGAAATAGGGTCAAGTACTTGGATTAGGAGTTTAGAATTGTGATATTGTGGTAGAAGTTAATTGAATTGCTCAATCCGTTTCAGAAATACTTTATAGTTTCGTTTTTATACGGGGTTGAAGTAGTAGTGTTAGATATATTGACATGGGAGTTTAGAATTGTGATATTGTGGTAGAAGTTAATTAAACTACTCAATCCGTTGCAGAAATACCTTCCACTTTCGTACTGTATTTTTGTGAAATGTTTCTCTAGTTTAGGACAAAATATGGTACTCCGTATATTGTTGTGAAAAAAACAAAAATGTGAGTATCAAGTTTTCTAATACGATTTACAAATTTTGTACTGTATCAGTTAAGAAAGATGTTTCTGAAACGGAGGGAGTATGAAGTTGAGCTATTTCTATAATGGAGGGTGTATGGCATTGTGGTATTATGTAGTTTTGGAAGTTTTTGAAAATTTTGCAAAAACAATGTACGAACATGAAATTTTCTAATATGACTTACAAACTTTCATACTACATTGAATGTGGAAAATATTTCCGAAACAGAGGGGATGTGAGATTGTGCTTTCTAGTTTTGGGTTTTAGCGTCTAATGATTGGTCTATATTTGTGTTTATGTGTTTTAGGTTGAATGCTTACGCCATTAAAGTAGGGTGAGGTGAATTTTGTGTGTAGAAAATGAGTGTGATAGGGTTTGACATTGGAAATGAGAACTGTGTGATTGCGGTGGCGAAGCAAAGGGGAATTGATGTGTTGTTGAATGACGAGTCGAAACGTGAAACACCAGCAGTGGTGTCGTTTGGAGAGAAGCAGAGGTTTCTGGGTTCTGCAGGGGCCTCTTGTGCGACTATGAACCCTAAATCGACAATTTCTCAGATTAAGAGGTTGATAGGCCGCAATTTTGACCACCCTGATGTCCAGAAGGATTTGCGGCTGTTGCCATTTGAGACTTCGAAAGGTACAGATGGTGGTGTTTTAATTCATCTACAGTACTTGGGTGAGCGGCAGTGTTTTAGTCCTGTACAAGTATTGGTTATGGTTTTCTCACATTTGAAGCAAATTGCTGAAAAAAACTTGGAAGTTCCTGTTTCCGATTGTGTTATAGGGATCCCCTGCTATTTCACTGATGTCCAGAGGTGCCTTTATTTGAATGCCGCCCATGTTGCTGGCCTTAGGCCTTTGAGATTGATGCACGACAGCACGGCCACTGCACTCGGTTATGGAATCTATAGGACCGATAATTCTAGTTCGAGTCAGTCAGTTGCTTTTGTTGATGTTGGGCACTCTGATACTCAGGTTGCTGTAGTTTCTTATAAATCTGGGCACATGAAGATACTTTCTCATGCCTTTGACAGTAACTTAGGTGGTCGAGACTTTGATGAGGTTCTATTTCGCCATTTTGCCTCACAATTTAAGGAACAGTATAATATTGATGTCTATTCTAGTGCCCGGGCTTGTATGCGACTTCGAGCAGCTTGTGAGAAATTGAAAAAGGTATTGAGTGCTAACCTAGACACGCCTCTCCAAATAGAGTGCTTGATGGATGAGAAAGATGTAAAGGGTTTTATTACAAGGGATGAATTTGAAAAACTTTCAGAAGGCTTATTGGATAGAATAGTCATTCCATGTGAGAAGGCATTGAGTCATTCTGGAGTACCTAGAAAGAGAATCCAGTCAGTGGAGCTCGTCGGTTCAGGATCTCGGATTCCAGCGATTGGCAGAATTTTGTCTTCATTTTTCAGGAAAGAACCTCGCCGGACTCTTAATGCTAGTGAATGTGTGGCTCGTGGATGTGGGCTACAGTGTGCCATGCTAAGCCCCACCTGCTGTGTCAGGGGCTATGAGGTATGTGTTCATCTACAAGATTAACAATTGTAAATTGTATCGAATAATTGTTACTTCCTAACAAAAAGAATCCCAGTCAATTTAGTGAGCCGTTTTGCTCTATTCCATTATATTCTTGAATCTAAGAATATTGAGTCTTTGGCTCCAATGGAAACATGTGTTTTTGCACCATCAATGTTTTAAGAATAATTAATCTGGTGTATCTCATGTAGCAATCTGGGATAGGTTTCGTATTTTTATGAAGTGCTTCTGATATTTTCTAATGAGACAAACATACATCACTTTGGTGATTTAGTTTAGTGAGCATATCAGGACTGCAAATAAGGATGGATGCTTTATCTTACCTGCATTACATGGAGTGTGGTTGAATTTTGTCGATTCATGTGAGAATGTTAACCAGTTATTCCCACATCTTGTTTATTGGGTTTTTGTGTATGGCTTTTTCTATTTTTTCGATTACTATGTAGCTATAAAAGTGTTTCACTGCAAATGCGGTTTTGCAAGCATTGGGCTGTATATTGTTTCATTTGTTTGCGTTGCTGCTTGACGGCCTTGTAAAGGTGTGAGGCACACAACTTGTAGTCTCATCACAAACTTTACTCACTAGTTGGCTTCTGAACTTTTTATTATATTTTGGGCCTTCTTTTTCGTGTTTTTTCGGTGGTATAACATATTAAGAGTCTAAACCTTGGCTATAGAGGGTAAAGTCAAAGACAAGGATGTAGTGAAAGAACAGTCAACATAATAAACGCTGAAACAAGGATATATTAAAAGTAGTAAGTCTTGCTTGTGACGGGTCACCATTTGTGACGGATATTCTGTGAGATAAAATGGATACAAAATGAGTTAGTGGAGAAAGGGGACCACATGAATAGTGTCAGAGAGAGAAAAAGTGGGTATTTTGTGAGAGGAAACAATATCCGTCACAAGCTTGTGACGGATACCGCTGTCACAAATGAAAATTTGTGTATTAAAAGAGCAAACAGAGAACAGACGCCAATTGCAAAATCATGTGCCTTGGGTGCAATATTTTTAATTTTTTAAATTTTGTATCACGACTTTTGTCACTTTATTCACTCAGTATGTCACATTCTTACTTGCAGGTCGAGGATTCATTGCCGTTCTCCATAGGAGTCACAGCAGATGATGCTCAAATACAATCACTTCGAAATGGTGTCTTGTTTCCTAAAGGTCATTCAATTCCAAGTGATAAGGTTATTACACTGCGTAAAGATAACACTTTTCAAATGGAAGTTTATTACGCTGATCCAAAGGAGCTGCCGCCAGGCGTGTTTTCGCAAATTAGCCTTTCCTTGGTACTCCTCTATATCGACAAGCTATTTCTTATGTTTGCTAGCTGCATTTATAACAATTCGTGTGCTAAATGAGCCGGTTTGATTATATTGTGGATAATGTATGTACAATAGTACTAGTAGTATGTATGGTGGCTGTAAATCTTTAATACTCTGAGATAGTGAGATACATTATTAAGATGAGCAACCCCAGTCCCCAGTTGACGTGGATGCAAGTGAATTATATCTGTTACAGAAGCTTGATGATGGATTTATTAGAATAGGAAACTGTCTTTTATCCTGCCACAAACTTTGCTGGGAGCTGGGAATAGTCTCTGTTATTGTTGTGTTAGCAAACTTCTGCTCTTTTTAATAGTTTTTTGTTAAGTTCTCATGATTTAGTGGTTGGTGCAGTGAGGTTATGACGACATACTTTCCTTTGCATTAGGTAGCTTGCTGTTTTGTTTTCTCCCTGATAAAGAGTTCTAGTATCTTTAAACTCTTTAGAGTTATAAAATGGTTTTCGCTGGGTTACTTTTAGGACTCGTTTGGTTGCCCCTATAAAAATGGGTGAATTGGGAAATCCCATGATTTAGAAAAAATGGAGTTGTTTGGTTACTCCAAATCATGAGATTTTTTTTCCTAGGAATTCCCAACTCCTCCATAATGGAGGAATTTGATTACCTAGGGCCCCCTAGGTAATTGGAAATTCCTGTGTCAATTCAATTTCAGGATGTCAACCAAACGAATTTTAGGCAATTCACATGAATTGGCCAATTCACGTGTTTTGCAAAATCATGGGAAATTAATTCCCGTATGGCAACCAAACGAGGCCTTAGTATCCTGAGAAGTCCCCATTTATTCTTACGGATTATTGTACTGAAAGGACGCTGTGACATCCCCATTTATAGATATTAAAAAACTCCTTTTGTTCAGAGTTCTAGCTAACCCACCTATTGTAGATCGATGGGTTATGTGCAAGGAATAGTCATCAAGGCTTTTTTAAACCCACTGAGTGTTATTTCATACGTCGTATCTTATATGAATGCAAAAATTGGCAATGCTGACATGGCTTTACTGTTTCCTCCACCTTTGTTATAATCGCCACTACGGTACTACCTTTGTTGGCTATCACTCTATATCTGGATATTTAAATGAGTGCATATATATATATATATATATATGTATATATTTTTTTTTTCTTTTTTTTTTCCCATATTAAGTACATATCTTCAGTGGCAAGTGTGTTCTGCAGTATTTCAAGTGATAAAAGTTATATTTTTTTTGTAGATTGGGCCTTTACCAGCTCCACTGACTGAAAGCGCTATGATTAAGGTCAAAGCTTGTCTAACTGTGCATGGAACAGTCACTTTAGCATCAGCCACTGTAAGCATTATAGTTTATGGATCTATTGGAATATGACTCCTTGATTGTCATTAGAATCCGATGAATCTTATACAATTGATTCAGCTCGTAGGGGTTGATATGGATGAAGTAGCTATGAGAGGCAACAGAGGGATGTCTGCGGAAATGGGGGAGGACGATTCTGACGAAAGATCTCCTGATGCTGTAAATGGAGAGGAAGATAGATATTCCAAACATTCAAAGCATGCATATGGCTCTTACGTGAGTTAATCCTTATTCTGGACTTTAATAAGCTATAATTTCATTTATGTGAGGTCGTTATTTACACATGTCTCCAATAGATTAGGGAAAAATGTCTCATTACATATTTTATTTAGACAATGATCTCGTGCAAGATTGAGTGTTTCCTAATTCCAGGTCTTGGTTAACTTGTTGGCGCCTGGAAATGGCTTTCTCCTTTTTGTGAAATGGCCAACTCTGCTTATAGGTTATTGACTACTGAATCTTATTATGCCTTTTCCTAGAGTCATGGAAGAAAGAGCAAAACAATTTCACAGATAGACATACCAATCAATGAGATCATGTTTGGTAGTATGGGTGAGCAAGACCTTTTTGATGCTCAAGAGAAGGAAGCTGAGCTGGCTGAACAGGACTTCAAGGTGGAAGAAGCCAAAGAGAAGAAAAACTCTCTGGAGTCGTATGTGTATGATATGCGTAATAAGGTATTGCGTGTATTTTCTGTTAGTTTTCTGTTGATACAATGTTTTCCGTTTGGATCTAGACTTTTCACTAATAATCATCTTCCTTTACAGCTTATTTCTGCTTTGGTCTCAGTGTAGGGTTTTATCCAGATACCTGGGTTTGCTTAATTTATTTTGGGGTGTTTCCTAGCTAAAAATTAAAATCATGTTTGACTGACATTGGTGGACTCTAAAGTCTAAAATGACATATGTTTGGTAGGTTAGTATATTTTGCTGGGGGGTATGGCTCAGTTTACTTGACATTAGACCAAAAGTTCACATGGCTGAATAAGAATCTGAAGAAACTTGTATTTGGTTGCCTTTTGTTATCTAATTGGCGGGTTAAGACAGTCGTCTGCATGGATTTAAACAATAAATACGTAATCGATTCTCTAGCCACTGTTCACTCCTCAAGCCTTGGTGGATCTCGCGTCCATACTTCAACCATCTATGCTCGTTATTTTGCTGGGTGTCACTTTCTGTAGTCACTGGCAGTGGAGAAGTGGAAGTGTTTTACATAACCTGCTTTTATCCCAAAGAGTTAGTTTTTGTTTAATATTTGTACCCTTGAGCTTCTAGTCACACAGGGAAGAATAGGTCGGGTTACAAGATGAGAGAGTTCTTGGTACGATTTACTTTTTAGTTTTTTAATACCAAGTAGCTGGGAATGGTGAAAAGGCAGTGTGCCTACAATTAGTTCAGAGTTCATAGCCATTTCAATCAACACTCCAATAATGTCAAAAATGTATTGCATAGTTGCGTGGAACATGGCAGTGGAGTTGATTACTATCCTAATCTCATAGCCATGTTCCTAGTCACAAAAAAAACTCTTATCTGTGTACCTGTAGCTTTTTACTCTGTAAACTTATGAATATGGTTGTACATGATTGTTCCGTGCTTCCCTATGAAATTCTGCCCTGTTATTTCCAGATTATAATTTCACGTCCCTGCAATTGAGGATGGTTCTTGCAAAGCCCCATGTTAGCCTCTTTCCTTATATGTCTCTGCCTTCCTCACCCTTCGTGCTTTTCATCCTTCCAATAGTTTCTCTCATGTTCTTTTTCATAGAGGTAGATGCTCACACTTTTACAAAAATCTCTCAGCCTTTGATGTCTTCAGCATCACTTTGTAGAGAGAAGAGGTAACTTAGATACTTTTATCCTCAATAATGATCAATACATTGGAGAACTGAGAATTTCAGTACATTTTGTGGTCTAAACTCTAAACGATGAAAAAGTTATTAATTGACAGATGCTCAGATAGCAACATCAATGCTTACAACTGTACTCTCTTCCCTGTTGACAGGAGGGAGAGAAATAGAGGGAGGGGACAGTACCTGGGTAGAGCGAGAGGCTTAATGGTTGCTGTTTAGTACTTTAGGGCATGGGGTGGTTTTGCCTAGCCTGATCTGTTTTCCACCTTACGTTATTTTTTTTTTATTATTTACCATTCCATTTTCATACAACATGTTTTTTTGATCCGTGTTCTCAGTTTTATGTTAATGTTTCTCGAATAACTCTGCTGTGTACTTCGCGTAGATTTTGAGTGAGTACCAGGCTTTTGCTACTGATTCAGAAAAGAAAGGTATCTCAGAGAACTTGCAGGAGATCGAAGATTGGTTATATGAAGATGGAGAGGATGAGTCTGCAGATGTTTATGCTAAAAAATTGCTGGATCTTAAGAAGGTTGATAGAAGTGTAATCTCTTAATTTGTCAATAGCATGATTGATCATTGATGACTGAACTCTACTGTTGTTTTCCTAGCTTGTCGATCCCATTGAAAGCCGATATAAAGATGACGAGGTTCGAGCAGGTGCAGCAAGGGCTTTGTTAAATACCATCGAGGAACACCGGAGAGCTGCTCCATCTTTACCACCTCGTGAAAGAGAAGCTGTATGGTCGTTTACTGAAACTTTAGTAGCATGAATGTGTACTTATCTGTAAACGATGAGCTGACTCCATGTCTTTTCTAACGTTTCTTTTTGTTTAGGCATTACGTGCATGCGCTGGATGTGAACAATGGCTTCTGGAGAGGACCCAGGTGCAGGATTCATTGCCGAAAAATGAAGAGCCAGTGTTATGGTCATCTGATATTGAGAGAGTAGCAGATGACCTTGAAATGTAATATTTTTGTCTATTTATCCCTCATTTCATTATATTTATTACCATCTATTCATCAAGGGGAGATTGACCCTGAGCCATATGGCCCTTTGTTAACCTCCTCACTTAAAATGCGTAGTCGAAATTCGGATTCCTGATTTCAAAAAAAGAAAGAGCCCGATGATCATTGAGGCAGATGCCTTTAGCAGTTCTCATGCTGTTTAAGAACACGAAAGCTTAGTCGGCTAAATTTCACTAAATGGCGTTTCCTGTCAATGTTTGAGATTCGACCTTGGTTGGTTTCCTGATAACATTGTTATTGTGAAAAACTTAATAGAAGCATTAAACAAAGCATCTCCAGACTCCAGCACAGCTCTGTGTTTGTGTATCAGCTAATCTGCTATGTTGCTGAGTATTTAATACTAAAAGTATTTCCATCAGGTTGATTATTGTGTGTGTGAAGTCGATTCCTGTTTAGAGCATCTGTAACAATGACTAAATGTTAGAACTAGTTTTGGGTGCAATTTATTATTTTGCATTTGATTGTTCATCTTTAATCGAGAACTCATGTAAAAATAAGTATTTTTCGGAGTCTGGTGTCCATATATTGTTTGAAGTCAACAGAAAAATGTTTGCGCTCTGTCTTATGCCGTTCTTTCTTTGGCACGAGAGTTTCCAGGTATCTTTTGAAGTACTTGTTCTGCTTGCTTATGTTCTGAACTCATGCAGGAAGTTGAATCCCATCTTAAACCCAAAAGCTTCTCCTCAACCTGAGGGTGATTCATATTCGGATGAAATAAGCGAAGGAGATGAAGATATGCATGAGGATTGATGCTTACGAGATCATTCACTTCATGAATTGATTATATATAGTCAGGTATTGGCGACCTATGATCTCTATCTACCTTTTCTTCACTCTTTTTGGCAAATAGTAGAAATTTGGTTAGCTTAGACGTAGAATAGCCCTTCGACAAAACGCAGTAAAACACTGCTGTTTGCATGAATTGTTCACAATCATGGGACATATTTTTGCCCGAGTTAACGGAGCAACTTTTTTAGTTATGGTAATCTTAAATTATTTTTCTTTGATAAAATTTCCGAGTGGCTCTTAAGCCTATGCAAGCTCACGTTATATCATTTCTGAGCTGTTCTTTGAGCCTTTGGAAGCTCAAGCTACCTGGTGACCTTAAGGGGGACTGTGTCTATTGGCGACAATGTTTTCTTCTTCAAAATATCAGTAAAAGAATAATACGGAGTACACAATAAGAAACCGAAATGAGACGAAATAGACACGCATACACGTACAAGAAAAAGTAATGCTTGTACACACATCAGCACATAATAATTTTACAAAAACACGATGAAGCTTCTTCAGCTTCCTACCACTCTGTAATACGGATCGCTTCTTGTATAGTACTGTAAAATAAAAACGATCATCACTGTTTGAAAACATCCATAGAATTACCCTGCAACATGTGGTGCAATATAATCCGATATGTAAACTGTCTAGTATGCGGATTATTTAGGTCTTATTCATCACTTTAAACTTGATTTAGACTGATTACCAGCTTTACATAACTTCATATTTCCTGGTTTATTATGCTTCGATTCATATTTATAAATCAGTGGAATGGAGTCAGCAAGATAGATACGTTAGCTCATAAAGTTATCGGTCTGTTTTTTGTGAGTTGGGTTTAGAGTTTGTCAACATGAATCTTGTTCCTTGTATATACTCTGTTTCAACCGAAAAATAAGTTTGTTGATAGGTTTGAGAACTTACCTGTATGATCATGCAATGGTGATGCCTGAGGCCGTATGCCACTGTTCGTTTCTGTAGGGTGTTTACGGCCTGCACATATCCACAAGATTACCGACAGGGGGCAAAGTAAGAAAAATTAATACGCAAGCAACTATCGCTCCGATGATTGCTGGCTGTAGTGATGTTTTCTTCCTTTGTCCCGCGGCTGAAATAAAAAGGTGATTTTGCAATTAGAAAAATCGTGAAAATGAAAACGATATTAGAGGGATTTGATGGTGGTCGTGGGAGGAGAAGGGCGGTGGTCGGTTGGAAAACAATGGAAAATAATTTCAAGCAAACACTTGTATAATTCGATTTGAAGTTACTCACATGCGTCTGGATTAGATGATGACGGATTATTAGATAAAGGAGACGCATCACCGTATGGCAATGATGGATCATCAGATGGCTGATGACCGTTCAAAATGGGGCCGGTTGTATCGTAGCTCAATACACAACTGGGTTTCAACACGGTCACATATATACTCGCATTACAACATCTGTTATCCAATATTAAAAAAGCATCGTCGAGACAGTCCTTGCACCCAGAAATCGTAATATCAGGTGTGCACTGAGCAAAGCTATACAAATATTTGGATGTCGTGAATTTGGTTGCGTCTGAAGCGAAATGAGGGTACACGGCCGCAGCTCTCAAGATGATGTCTTTCATTGCATCTTTTAGTACTGGAGCAAATTCAGCATAGTTTGAAACAGTAGTATTGCTGGATCGTGTGGCGTCCGGATTTGTCCTCGGTTTAGAGACCATGTTAAAATTTGCATAGCGTAACATACATACATCGTACCATACAATTGCTACAGTCGATAAAGGGCAAACTTCCTTTATCTTTAGAGTCGCGTCCACGACACATGCCCTACAAACGTCAGGACTAACGTCATATCGGCATTGAAAGATGCCAAACACATCGTATTCATTCTTGCCAAATGTGACATTATAGAACTGGGTAGACAATGCTTTCGATTTGAGTGCCCCTAAGACGAGATTGAGGTTATCTTCATGATATTCACCAGAATCACTCTGACAAGTATAGTTTAGATATGTAAATTGTTGTGCTTGAATTGTGATAAAAAGTTGACAAATGAAAAGAGAGACGAAAATAAGCACAATTCTACCCATGGTAAGGGAATTATAATGCTTATAATGCATATATGTCGTATTTCTCGAAAAAATGATTTGATTGACGAAATTTCTAGCTCTTTTCTGAGCTTATTATCAAGTTCGTGAATTTTGATGAAATATTCAGAAGTGAATATTGTTATGTTATTTTATTTTAATACAAGTCAACCTACATTATTGGTTGATTATTTCTACGTTAAGCAAGTACATATCGTACCGGTTATCGACGTTGGCTTCACGTTATCACGTCGAACAATGCTCAAGAAAACGAAGAACGAGCCTTTGTGAAGTAGAAACTTGGTAGAGTTGTTTTTACGTGGTATCAGCCTTCGAAACTCTGAGCAATTCAATCTTGAAATGGGGATAAAAATATGCAGCCACCTTATCGACGACTGTAAGTAGTTTACGGGTTATATCAAGGACCCGGTCATCCGAATCAAAGAGGGTATCACTCGTCATTTATGGTGGAATATGCCTTGAATCCGTTCAGTCCTTTCTTTTTCAGAAATTCTTGCTTGACCCTCTTATTTTAAACGAATCAAATGATACCATTTTTTTAATAAAATGTAACCATTTAATAACAAAATGTTTTATCCAAATTAGTTACTCTTTACCCTGAAAAATGATGATAACATTTTATCAAGAAATGGTAACATTTTATTGTAAAAATGGCTACAATAAGTCCGTCTGAAGTTTCAGACCAAAAGTGACGGTCTGAAATAAGGATTTGCCTTTTTTGAATAAACCTGAAAGGGGGTTTCGCTTATTTTTGGCATATGCCGCTTTGTTCCGGGCTTAATTTTTTATGCCAACTAGCATAATTACGATCGTTCATTTTAGTAGCCTGAAAAAGTAATTTTTGTAGTGATCGACTCTCTTTACGATAGGTTAGTAACTGACTGAAATCTAAAGAAAATAACATATCAAACATTAAATGTATGTACGATTATTGTTTTATAACTAAAATAAGTAGTACAATACACTGTATATACACAACTTATGTTAGTATCCGTGCAACGCACGGTCATGAAAACTAGTTATAGTAGTGTCGATGGATCATCAATAACGTTATTTCTGATACACGTATTTACTACTCCTTCCGTCTCATTTTAACGAGTATATATTTTAATTAAAAGTAAATAAACGATCAAAGTTTGGGACAAAGGAGGTGTAATACATAAAAAAGATTATACAACCGGCTGTGTAAGAGCATTACAACAATAATGCATATTTGTTGAGTTTTTAAATTATTTTGAGTTATATTTTAATTTTTTTATATTAAAACTAAAATATAGTTGAATTTAAATATATTGTGTTTTATATAATTTTTTAAGCTCAATATTTTGTAAAAGAGTTCATAAACTTTACAATATAGTTCATATTCTTTTCACTAAAGCTCAAAATTTCTATTAAATACTCAAAATATGTACAGTTAATTGTATACATCTAGTGGTATAATCTAGTCATTGAGGACAATAGTAGCGAATTATGCTACAAGTTGTCTTATTTTAATCCGGAGTCAACACATAATTTGTTGATTTTTTCTAAATGTTTAACCAGTCTATATCTACATGTCTATATCAATATGTTATCCATGTTAGCTTCACGTTTGAGTCTGTAATCTGAAAACTTCTCATATTAATAAAACTTTCACCTTTCTGTCGTGTAAACGTAGCTAACCCATCGTTTGTAAACCACGTAAATCTTTGTGTTCTGTTCTTTACTGATAATGTAACGAATTGTGCAAGATGGTTCAATAAGATTATCAACCAATCGATCTTACAACTAAGGCCTCTCACTAGCTAGTGAACAACATCACGAGCTACTTCGCAACTCGCAAGTTAGACGTGCCACGATAACTGTCCTCCGATCCAACTTGAGGGGGTATCGATGTTAGAATTGGTGCTTCTTCGATGCATACACGATGAGCTCGTAGTTTTTTTTGTAGTTTGTTAGTTGGTTGTTACGATTTTGTCACTGAATTGTTTACCTTTTATTTTGACATAAAGACTATAGAAAGGAAAGGAGAGCGGTCCAACAATGCGAGATAATTACATTCATATTGACGATCAAAGTACTCATCAAAAACATTCTCAATAATACAAAAAGGTAAACAAATGAACGAGACACCCAAAAAGGGAAACGCTTAATCATACAAAAAGGGACCGGTTGTATCATACCTCAGTACGCAACTGGGTGTTGATACGGTCACATATATACTTGTATTACAACATCCATCCAATTCAGACCAAGCTTCCTCGAGACACCTCTTGCAACCGGAAACACTAATATCAGGGGTGCACTGAGCAAAGCTATAAATGTATTCAGACGTTGTAAATTCCGTTGTATTTGACGCAAAATGAGGGGTAGCAGCCGCTGCCTTAAAGACGACGGTTTTCATTGCATTTTGTAGTACTGGAGTGAATTCAGTATTATTAGTTACAGTAATATTACTTGATCGTATTGCCTTAGGAAACTCCTCGGACTCAGAGAATATGTCACGATATGAGTAGCGTAACAAGCATTCATCGTACCATACAATTGGTTGGTTCGATAAAGGGCAAACTTCCTTTATCTTTAGAGCCGCATCCTTGACACACGCGCTACAAATTTCAGAGCTAACGTCATAGCGACATTGAAAGATGCCATACACATCGTATTTATACACGTTACTCGTGAAATTATAGAACATGGTAGACGATGCTTTAGAGGTTAGGGTTTTTAAGACGAGATTGAGATTATCGTCATCATATTCACCAAAAAAATTATTATCACAACTTTGATTTAGATATGTAAATTGTTGTGCATGAATTGTGATTGAGAGTTGACAAACCAAAACAGAGAATAAAACAAGAACAATTCTATCCATGTCAATGGAATTAGAATTATAATTATAATGTATATATATATATATGTCTCTCTTTTATGATTATGGCTTATAAAAATTGTGATTTCCGATCACATATATATATATATTACAACGGAATATTAATACAAATTGTCTAATTTAATTCCAATTTATCGATGTTTGCACGTTGATCAAGCTATGCTCAAGAAAACCAAGAACAAGCCTTATGTCATGTAGAAACTTGATAGAATTATTTGAATAAATCTATTATTTTGCTTTATCGTTGCCACATTTTTATCTCGACCTCTCCTCTCTTTATTAGACCAACATCGACTTTGCCTATACGAAAAAAACGTGTTAGGATATCAAATCATTGACGGAGTCTGCAATTCTACCCTCCCCGTCAATCCAAAGTAGAATCCTCATCCTAACAATATTGTTCCAACCTGTGTACTACCGATGTATCAATTTTCGAGACTCTGAAGGGCAAGTATGATGGTGACGAGGTTTTAACCCAGACTATGGTTATCACTTATCACTTTATTAGCTAAACTGACTGACATCTGCAACTGCATGCAAAATTGAGTGATATTGTGCAATGGTGTTTCACGGTCTATGAGACAACGACATTTTAACCACGTTTTTCTCAATTAATACCGACTACAAAGTATATTATTTTTCTTTGTCAAAGTTATAATTTTCCGAAATCAACGTCAATATTTAACAGCAAGTAAATACGTCAAACTTTCTATTTCCTTATAAGTTATAATCACATCCGTGTCACAGGTGTTTGATCAAGATATATCACATACGGAGTATATATTAAACAAACTTATGAAATTTATTTTAACGGTTGAAGTATTTACTAGGGATCGAGTTTAAAATTGGCGCAACTTGTTTTATTTTATTACAAATCAACAAACATAAACTATTGGAAGTTTTCTATGTTTAATTTGTCTACTTTATGTAGTACTACTCCGTACTGCCGTATATATTGTCAACGTTAGATTTGCGTTATAGCGCCGACCTATGCTGGAGAAAACGAAGAACAAGCACGCATTTGTTCACTTGGGATTAAAGAATACGGAGCAAGGTCACGAAAAAGGACATAACCTACAAGTGGGCGAGGGTATATACCTCTGTCCCGGTGAATAGTTTAATTTTTATCTATTTTGTAAGGGAGAACAAAACAAATGTAAATTATTGACTGAAACGGGAGGAGTATTTGATCATGTTAAAAAGGGAAACGTAAATATAGTCGAAGAAAAGAAATGAATTGTTTTCGTTTATTTAGCCAGTTTTACCGCCAAATTAAACTCAGTAACTTTGGAATCAAAGTCCTAGACGGTAATCCGATCCTTGAAAATCTAAGAAACAACCAACGATCTAGCTTTCTTCATCAAAATCCGAATATAATTAATTTTGATGTGCCTCACATTACTCTTGTTTCGGTCAAGTGTGACAACCACGCCGCAATACATTTCGCTAATAATTCAATAATATTTAATGAGAGGGTTAAAGCGTATAGATATTGATTGTCATTTTGAATTGTATGTGAACAGTTGCAAAGTGGTTTGAAAAGCAAGTCTATCTGATAAGATTTATAAAGGCACAAAATTCTCATTGAAGACGGACTTTGTCTTATCTACCAACTTGAGTATTACTTGACCCGTTTTCAGCCTATGATGGATATGTCTATCTTCAATAAGACTTACTGTTATAGAGGAGTGAGTAATTCATAAGATAATTGTATTGAGAATAATGTTGTTAGTCTAATGATAATGATACATATATTTATAGATTTAGTAACTCGAACTCTAATACTCTATATCCTAGACGATAGTTGTCGTAAGCTAACCCTAATTTCTCTAACACTATCATATACTCCCTCCTATTCCATATTTTGTTCTCCTTTGTGTTTGGCACAAATATTAAGGTGGAGAATAAAATAAGTGTAAAAAATTGAGTGGGCTTTCGTGATAGGAGAGAGGAATGAATAATTAGGAATTAAATAAGAAATTGTGGGGTCAAAAGCAATAAAAAGGAATAAAATAGGAGTAAAAAAGTTGGGTGGGGTTTGATAATAGGAGAGAGAAATGAATAAAATAAGAATAAAAGTTTCCAAAATAGGAAAGGGAAAGAAAACCTGAATAATCCGTTTTAGGAAATAGGGAAGAAAATATGGAATAGGAGGAAGTATATATATACGCATGTTGTCGTAGTTAGTTTTAGATGACAAGTGGACAACAATAAATTGAAAATATCCGCGATCAAAATACTCATCAACATCATTAATTTCCAATATTAAAAGATAAACAAATGACTGAAAACTAGGGAGTATGATATATAACTCTCATTCATTCATCATAAAAACATCACACATTCTATTTACATAACATTGTCTCTCAAATCACTCTTTCTTCTTCTAAGCTTGGTTATAATGGAGCCTTAGGGGAGTCGGGCAACGATTAGTCATACAAAAAAGGACCGGTTGTATCATACCTCAATACACAACTCGGTTTTAACATGGTCACATATATACTTGCATTACAACATCTATTTAATTGAATCCAAGATTCGTCGAGACAATACTTACACTTAGTAACACTAATATCAGGAGTGCACTGAGCAAAGCTATAAATGTATTTGAATGTTGTAAATTTGGTTGCGTTTGAAGCAAAATGAGGGGTTTTAGCAGCAGCTTTTAATATGATGGCTTCCATTGCATCTTCTAGCACCAGAGCGAATTCAACATAATTTGTTACGCTAGTATTACTCGATTGTATGGTCGCAGTAGAATATTGCTCGGTGGTAGCGAAGATTTTTTGATCCGAGTAGCGTAACATGCATTCATCATACCATATGGTTGCATCGGGTGATAAAGAGCAAACATCCTTTATCTTTAGAGCCGCATCCATGACACACGCGCTACAAACGTTAGAGCTAACGTCATATCGACATTGAAAGAGGCCATACACATCGTATGTATACACGTTGCTCGTGAAATTATAGAACATGGTAGACGATGCTTTAGAGGTTAGGGTTTTTAAGACGAGATTGAGGTTCTGTTCATCATATTCACCATAATTTCCACAACTTTGATTTAGATATGTGAATTTCTGTGCATGAATTGTGATTGAAAGTTGACAAACCAAAAGAGAGACTAAAACAAGAATAATTCTATCCATGGCGGTGGAATTAGAATTAAAATTATAATGATATATAGATGTCTCTCTTTTATGATTATGGTTTATAAAAATTGTGATTCCCGATCACATATATTTATATTACAACGGAATATGAATACAAATTGTCTAATTTAATTCCAAGTTATCGATGTTTGCACGTCGATCGAGCTATGATCAAGAAAACCAAAGAACAAGCCTCATGTCAGGTAAGCGAACTTGATATAATTATTTGAATAAATCTACTATTTTGCTTTGATCGTTACCACATTTTTATTCCGACCTTTTCTCTCGTTATTAGACAAACATTGACTTTGCCTATACGAAAAACGTGTTAGGATATCAAATTATTGACGGAGTCTTCCTACCCGTCAAATAATCTTCTGATTAATGTTCATGGTTATCAGATTTCGGGACTTTGAAGGGTAAATATTAATTAGGTCATAAGAATCAGCTCTCGTATATGGCTCTAATATATTTAAGTTAGTTGACATCTACGTTAAATATCGGACTTTGGAATGAACCTCTTATTTCTTTAGAGTATGTGAGAGCTAAGGCTCCAATCTATTCCAAATTATCCATTTGATATTTTATAGACAATAAGGGAACAGTTAAACGAGCGGCGTCTTGAAGTAAATGGAGGTCTGGTGTAAAAGAGCGGAGGCCTCAAATATATATATATAACGTACAAGTGTACTACTCCGTATATGTTACGGTGGTGTATTAAATTTCACCAATAACACTTGTAAATTTGTTGGCCTAACCGGATGACCAGTTTCACCTCCCGTGGTTGTCCACGGCCTTAGCTAGATGCTCCTGATTTTAACCACATTTTTCTTTATTTATACCACGTATATATTGTTACTAGTTTAGAACCCGTGCAAAATTGCACGAGCATATAAATGATATATAAAATTAAGTTTTAAACTATTATTTTAAATAATGTATTAATTTGAAATTTTGAATGTGCATGTATGGTAGAGTAATGATTTATTTTACGTGTGAGATATGTGTTCGATAAATAAAACTTGAGTACTTTATAGTGTTCAACTACTCAATTAGTGGAATAATATAGAATCGGTTGTATAGATCTAGTAGTATAAATTTGTAGTTGTATAAGCTTATACCAAATGATTTGAGCTTATATGTATGCACGTTTTACGAACTTTATCGGAAAAAATCTGAACGCTTTTCTAAATAAAAAAATTAACTCAAAATATTATATTTAAACTCAAAAATAATACATATTAACTCAATAAGATTTTTACTTTAACACCTAAAGAATTAAAATGTAAGTCATAATTTTTAAAAACTCAAAAAATTGCATATAAACTCAATTAGATTTGTACTCGTACGATGCTCATATACATTAAGGTGTTAGGTGTATAGTCTTATTTGTGTCAACTACTAAACCCCACAACAAATGATTCTCTTAAATTAGTCGCAATTTGTATAATAATCTATCTAATATATATACCTATTTTCAACTTTTCAACTAATTATTGTTCCTATAATAATCTAGGGGAAATGATAAATATAATCCCATGGGTTGTATTTAAGGAGTAAAAATAAATTTTTAATATCTATATTAATTGCAATGAATAATGTGCAATTTAATTTCGAATTCCTAACTTAATACCACTCTTAGAAGGTATTAAATATTTAAATACAACGAAAGTTGTATTTAACGTCACCAATAATCTATTGATTAGAAATTAGAATGACCATGTTATTTTTTCTATTCAAGTGAACATTGTCACCTGAAATATGTTTATACCCTTGTCAGATACTATTTATTTCCCGTGTGTGAGTCATGTCTCATATCTTCGACCCGAGAATCTGCCATATTAATAGTGTCATAGTATTTTAATTTAGAATGTTAATTATATTTAAATATTCTTACGAAATTCAAGCACAAAAATATGAATATCATAATAAAATGTGAATTTCAGCAGAAACAATCATATACTCAACATGGTTCACCGATAACTTTGATAATCAGTTTAGTATTCTTTTTTGACCAATTAAACCATTTTTCTTATCTAATAAAACACATGTAATTTAATGTACTTCTATAATAGAATAATTAAATATCTGTATAATCTCACGGTGTTGTCATAATTACCCATCACATACATATATTGATTGGTTATTGATCCGTTTGTGAGTAGACATCACAAATGGGTTATTTGGATCGAGTAATTTTGGATCGAGTTATTTTTTGGGTCAACAAATTATTGAGACATTTTTCGGTGGTGTCACTTCGGACCGGATCATTTTGGGTCATGATTTTGCATTAGTTCGCTCATTTTGGGTCAATAGGATCATTTCAGGTTACATTTAGATTGGGCCACTTCGGATCGTTTCTCTTTGAGTGTTCCAATCATACATTTTAGGTCATTTTCGAGTCTTGGGTAAGTCTTAAAGAATTGGGTCACCAGGTCTATTTGTGAGCAATTAAATAGAGGTATCTCTTAGTCGAGTTGTTTAAAATTATAGGATTAGAAACCTTATCTTATAAGAATTAATAAAATGAGTCAAATATTTAAATATAAACCATACTAAAACTTTTAAAATAAAAAATATGGAGGAAATTTGTTGAGTTTAACTATATGTCACATGCATCATGAAATTAAAAAAATAGGAAGATTAAAATCATGACCCAAAATGATCAATTGCAATTGCTTTAAAAGAAATAATGAAAATTGCCAGAAAATAAACAAACACAATACAAAATGTATGTATTATGCATTCTACTAAAATTTAATGAAAAAATTTCGTTGACATCCATATTATTTGCCAACTCAGTTTTTTTTTTTTTTTTTTTTTTTTTTTTTTTTTTTGTGACGAGGGGTTTTATCCCCCCGGGTCCATGCATTCCCGCACCACCACATGGACCATGTAAGCCACCTTTTCAGAGCTGCAGTGGCCAAGTGATCATCGCCCCAGCTGGTAATCGAACCTGAGACCTCTCAACTCCTGCATTTCTGCAAGCTTTAAGGTTTAACTCAGTTACCACTGGACTAACACCACTTGGTTAACTCAGAAAACTTGCTCTAGTATAATGATTTTAGAACGAAGATCAAAATATAAAATGACTCGAAAATTTAAAAAAGATGAGTACTTTTGTAGATGTAAATACGGAAAATTAGATTTAATACACGGAAAAACAATTTACACTGGATTTTCCCGAAAATAAGGGTTGGATTATGCTCCGTAAATCTGAATGAAACCTCTTAACATGACGATGCAGAAAGTATAATATATGAAGATATACGGGAATTGGAAAGTTTAGGTAGATATATATTATACGGCTATAATAATCTTGAAGACAGATATTTTTTGGAGGTAAAGATATGTAATCTTTTCTAAGGTAGATAATTTAGGAATAAGACTATGATAGTGAAAATTGGTAAGAATAATTATTAGGGTTTTGAGTTAGGCGGGAAAATAATTCACCATTGCTTGACACGTGTACAATAAATATTTAGTGGTTTCTCTTTTATACTTATATATAGATATATAGATGTGTCCAAACTATAGTTTTTGGACAACTCCTTTTTTATAACAAAAGTAATATGTTATATATAAATTTTTGAAATTTGACTTAAACTCAATATTTAATGCACAAATATATCAAAACATTTTTTGTCTTTAAATTTGCATCTCTAACCCATGTGCTCCATTTTTTTCATATATACGAATTATAAACGATTTAATTCTCAAATTCATACCAGTAATTAAAATATCTCTCTTTATATATGAAACGTATAAAACTCACATTTTAATGGATGAACTACTATTACGGAATTTGGATACAAATTGCCTTATTTTAACCAGTGGACTTTATGTAGTGTATTCCGTACTACCGTATATGTAATCAACGTTAGCTTCACATTATAACCTCGGCCGGCTATGTTCAAGAAAACGAAAAGCTTGCATTTCTTCACTCGGGATAAAGATATGGGAAAGGTGTTCGAAAACGACACGACTAACAAGTAGCTAGGTGGGTGAGGGAATATAACCGATTCTGAATTATCGCAAAAAACACAGAAAAAAATAAATTACTAGTGGTACATATCAAAAAGAAAATGAAAAGGAAAAGGTAAACTTATAATTGAATAACAAAAGCATTATTTATTATTATCTTTTTGGATTTTTTTAAAGTTAAATCAAATCAAATTTACTTTGATTTTACGGTTTTTTTAGTATTTATTTGAATATATATTTAAGACTTTGCGAACAAGTCTTTCCATTTAACAAAGTTAACTATCAACCTATTTTTCTTTTTTTTTTGATAACGAGGAGGTTTGATCCTCCCCGAGTATGCAACAATACTATGCTAATTACCCACTACGTAACAGTAAACTCAACACACGGGGTTAACCTTTTATTGTTCTTTAATCTTAATTTTTGGCGAGCACGAATGCCACAAGCACCGATGATAATGTAATATGACTTTTAACATTGTTGATTATATGTGAGAGTTAGGACTTTAGGAGCCGTGGAGTAGTTGAGAGTAGGGATGGCAGTGGGTCGGGTATCCAACCCAGACCCTTAGGGCCGGGTTCTAACGGGTCGGGTATGGGTCTTAACTTTTGAGACCCACTCGGGTATGGGTCGGGTATGGGTCTTATATAAAAAACTTCGGGTCGGGTCCGGGTCTTGGTCTTGGGACCCTACCCGACCCTTAGACCCTTATATTTATTAAAAAAAGAAAAAGAAAAACAAAACACACTGTTAGAACACAATATGTTGATGATGGCAAGTTACCTTGATTAATCTAATGTTTGCTTGATTAGTACAAGAGATTAGCAAAGTGACATAAAGCTCATTGAAGATCATAAGATCATATGTCAAGATGCAAGCAAAGACAAGAGAATGCCAAGTCGAGGAATATGTTGTAAGCAAGGTAGTTTAACATTCATTCGTATTTGTTAGAGGTGCAAAATCCTTGCAACAGTCCAACAGACTGTTGCAACTGGGGTTTCTAGTACGGTCATGGAGATTATATTTCGAAAAATATTTCTATCAAAAGTTGTTGGTGTTTTGGTTCATTTACATATTTCAAATGTTTTACAAACTGAAAGAAATTAATTTGAAATTCAAAAGCTCACAATGCACATGAGGTCTAAGGGCTAGAAAAAGAAGAAAGTTTACTTTTTCCTTTTTTGGCCATAAGACCTACAAAAGGAAGGTTCTCTTTTACACTCCTTACCTTAAGTGGTTTGCCTTGAGCCTTGAGTAGTTTGCCTTGAGCCTTGCTAACCATGTGCATTTTTCAGATTGTAAAAGACACTCCACCATTTGAACCCTTGGGTAATAGAGTTATGCAAACAAATTACACACTTGAGAACACCTCTCACTCGCCCAAACCCTCTATAAATACCAACACTTTAGCTCATTAATTGCCAAGACTTTCTAAGCATTAAATTGTCAAACTTTGCAAAATACCTTTTAAGCATTTACTCTTCAAGTTTATTTTTGCAAAAGTTTCTGTTTTGAAAAGAAGTCTTCATTTGTTTTCGAAAAGCTATGATCTCCTTGTACTAGTTCGCATTTCTAATGAGTATAAATGTTTGTTCGATGAACCTTGTGTTTAGATCTTAAAAGTAGTCTCCATGTTCTTTAAGAGAACCCTTGAGACATTGATCGTGTAAACCAAAGGTAGAACAACAAACTCTTAGAGCGGAGTAGCTTTAAGTTTGAGTCAAGTCTTCGAGCGGAGTAGCTCTTAGCAAATGCAACCGGAGTAGGTTGGGGAGTTGTTTTGTTGTAATAGTTTTAGTTAAGCGGAGTAGCTTCTAAACTTTCAATAAAATAACGGTTGGACGTAGGCTCCGGAGTAGGAGCTGAACCAATTTTTTATATCGTTTGTTATTGCTCTTTCTCGTACTTGTTACTCGTTTCTTGTTATACTCGTAATAGATCAGCTCTGTGCAACAGTTCCTCATACTGTTGCTTAGTCCCTGATCTTGTTGCCTTAAATCGTGAAACACTTAAGCTATTTCAGAATTTTTAAAAGGTCACCTAATTCACCCCCTCCCCCTCTTAGGTGCTAAACTCGTTCTTGATTCTTCACACACGTACGAATGTCAATAACCCAAATAATACACACAAACAAATGACCCTTATTAGTTATCATTAATATACTATACACATATCCAAATATAATCATTAAGAATGACGAGGAAATTGTTGAAAATGATGAGTTTGGGTACGGTAAATGATATAATTTAGGGCCGGGTACGGGTAATGATCCAAATAACCAAGACTTTGTAATACTTTAATCAAATCTTTGTACTTTAATTCGAACTTTGGTACATTTTAATGAATGACTCGTTAAAAAAAATTAGACCCTAGGGTAGACCCTACCCAGACCCAGACCCATTAGGGTCGGGTATGGGTCAATTAATTTCAGACCCTTTAGGGTCTGGGTCGGGTATGGGTCTAAGGTTTTTTAGTCCGGGTCGGGTCGGGTCTTATCGGACCCTACCCAGACCCTACCCATTGCCATCCCTAGTTGAGAGTGTACATTGTTGATTATCAACTCCCAAATTGTTCATATTTTTTTTGATCGATTTTTAAACTGTTGCTATGAATTAATTATATTGTATCAAAATCCGTACCCAAAAAAGAAATTTAGGTCACTCTAAACGAGGTCAATTGATGGTTCATGTCGGCTTTGATGGTTCATCTCGGCCGACCCATAGTTATATAAGGAGGCGAAAATGATCCTACCACATGCTTTTACAACAAGAAATGGAAATTCTTAAGCTCATTTGTAAAGTTATTTAGCAAATTATTTCTTATTTTAGGGTCGGTTTCAAACTATTGCTTCCCAATAGATCAATGCATCAACTCTCACTTTTTTTTTACTAGATTTAAGCGAAATCGCTATGCCATCAAATTGTCAAATAATGATTTTTACTCATTTTGTATAATGTAATATATAAGTCGATTAGGTATTCAGTGATTAATATTTCATTCATAAATAATACAAACATCACAAATTCTATTTACATTATTGTCGCTCAAATCTCCGTTTCTCCTAGACTTGGTTATGAATTTCAATTCCGCTATAGGAGCATCGAGCAACGTTTAATCATACAAAAAGGGACCCGTGGTATCATACCTCAATACACAACTGGGTTTTAACACGGTCACATATATACTTCCATTACAACATTTATTCAATTGAGACCAAGCATCGTCGAGACACCTCTTGCACGTGGAAAGACTAATATCAGGGGTGCACTGGGCAAAGCTATAAATGTACTCGGACGTTGTAAATTTGGTTGTGTTTGAAGCGAAATGATGGGTTAAAGTCGCGGTTTTGAATATGATAGTTTTCATTACATCTTTTAGTATTGGAGCGAACTCAACATAATTTTGTATGGTAGTGTTACTCGATTGTATGGCCTGAGGAGACTCTTCGCCTACAGAGAATACGTTATAATCTGAATAGCGTAACATGCATTCATCATACCAGACAATTCCATCGGGTGTTAAAAGGCAATCTTTCTTTATCTTTTGAGCCGCATTCTCGACACACGCGCTACAAACGCCAAGGCCGACGTCATATCGGCATTGAAAGATGCCATATACATCGTATTTGTGGTCCTTGCCAAATGTGACATTATAGAACATAGTCGAAGATGCTTTAGACGATAGAGTTGCTAAAACGAGATTGAGGTTATCTTCATTATATTCACCCGAAAAATTACTATCATAACATGTTTGATTTATATATGTAAATTGTTGTGCATGAATTGTGTTTGAAAGTTGACAAACCAAAATAGAGACTAAAACAAGAACGATTCTATCCATGACAATGGAATTAGAATTAGAATTAGAATTAGAATTATTATGGCTTATAAAAATTGTGATTTCCGATCACATATATTTATATTACAACGGAATATTGAAACAAATTGTCTAATTTAATTCCAAGTTATCGACGTTTGCACGTCGAACTTTGCTCAAGAAAACCAAGAACATGTCTTAGTTTTAATTATTGCAAATCAACAATATTATTAGTTGAACTTTCCTATGTTTAACCAATGTACTTCGTGCCGTGTATGCAATCAACGTTAGCTTCACGTTATAACGTCGGATTAGTCCATTACGACATTTTGTAATAGTTAGAATTTATGTGACCTTGGAATAGGTGGACATAGCCAGTAATTATTTTAATTCTATCAACATTATTAAAAACTATTGAGTAACGAGACGGCTCTGTTACAACCGATTTGCACCTTGTTTCTCGTTATAAGACCAACATCCACTCGTCTACGAAAAATGTATTAGGATATCAAATCATTGACGGAGTCTGAGTTTTACTATATCATTGACGAAGAATGTGCCTTGTATATTCTCAGGCCGAAGGGTTAGTTTTCGCATAGGGTGATGTATAGTCACGATATTAAGCTATTGATTGAGACGGCTTTGTCACAGAACAAGCCTTTGTCAAATTGGGGACAAGATCGAATAGGATGCTACCTCATCGACGATTTTAAACAGTTAAAATGTTATGTTAGAATATGTCTCGAATCTGTTTGGCTCCCGTTTGAACGACCCTCCACGGGTCTCCCATATTAGTTTATTTACCATATTTTTGTAATTTCCGTATTCCTAAGATTGTAAGCCTGCGTAGCAAGGTAGTCGTTCATTGTATAAATACTCGTCTCTTGTAACAAACCTGATTATCAATGCAATATTCAATTACATCCAATTCTTTACAACGCTAACATCGCGTATGTTGAGGCGATGTTAGAATGGTTACAGAGACTGGGGAAGGAGTGGTGGTGTTTGGAGGGGGGGAGACGACAGGGGTTAGGGAAGCAGCGGTGGGCTGGGCAGGAGGTTCAGGCAGTGGAGGTTGGGGGGCAGGAGGATTGTTTTCGAGGCTGGTGGGTGTATCAGCTGGGGATAAGGCAGGGAGTGAGACATCACACCAGGCTATGGACGTAGGGAGAGGAGGAGTAGGCGAGGAGGCAGTGGCGAAGGGGTAGGAGTTTTCCACGAAGCGGACATGACGCGAGCTGTAAACGCGGTTGGTGGAGGGGTCGAGACAGAGGTAGGAGTGTTGGGAGGGAGAGTAGCCGACGAAAACACAGGCGATGGACCGGGCCTCTAATTTGTGGTGGGTATATGGACGGAGCCACGGAAAGCAGAGGCAACCAAAATTATGAAAGTTGGCGTACTTGGGGGATTGATGAAAAAGGCGAAAATAAGGAGATTCGTTGCGGAGAGTAGGTGTAGGCATACGATTGATGAGATAAGTGGCGATTTGAAAAGCATAGGTCCAAAAATATAGGGGCATGGAGGCGTGAGCGAGAAGAGCAAGGCCGGTGTCTACAATGTGCCGGTGTCGTCGTTCAGCAAAGCCATTGTGTTCCGGGGTGTGGGGAGGGGAGGTTAGATGTTGAATTCCAAAGTTGGCAAAGTCGGGTTTTAATTTCTCAAATTCTCCACCATTGTCGGAGTAAAAGGTTAATATTGGGCGGGAAAATTGTTTTTCAACGAGGGATTTAAATGACAGAAAAGTGGGGTGAGTATCAGATTTTTTACGAAGTGGGAAGAACCAAGTAAATTTAGTGAAATGATCGACGAATATGACGTAATATTTGAAATTATTAAATGAGTGTACCGGAGATGTCCATAAGTCACTGAAAATAATTTGAAGAGGGAATTCAGAGGTGAGCGAAGAAGTGGTGAACGGTAATTTATGACTTTTATATAAATGACAGGACGAGCAATCTTTATTAGCAATGATAGTTTTCGAGTCAAAACATGAGACAATACTTTTTAAAACTGAAAAATGGGGATGACCAAAACGGTGATGAAGGTCAGTTGAGGCAAGGGTAGTGGTGTGGACTTGCGGCTTTGACGACGATGGCCAGTAGTAGACTCCGTCCTGTGCTGGTCCCGTGTATAAAACAGTGCCGGTGCTAAGATCCTTCACAACAAAGGAAGTAGAGTAAAAGTTAATAAAAACATTATTGTCATGACAAAATTGAGAGACGGATATAATGTTCTTATGCATAGAAGGAACGTGCAAGACATGGAGAAGTTTAAAAGAGGAAAGTGAGGAAGAACCAGAGTGAAGGATTGGGAGACCAGAGCCATCGCCTATAACAATTTCATCGGTACCGTCATACGGTTGGTGAAGAGCTAAGTTGTCAAGGTCCGAGGTAACATGGTGCGAGGCACCACTATCGAGAAGCCAAGGGGAGGGGACAGGGTTGGTTAGAACCGTGGGGTTGGCCTGGGCAGAGGTAGGGGAGAGGACAGGGTTGGTTAGAACCGTGGGGTTGGCCTGGGCAGAGGTAGGAGAGGAGCGATTGTAGGGAGGCACTTTGATATCGGGATACAAGGATTTGAAGACGGGACAGTAGGATAAAGTATGGCCTTGGGAGTGACACCATTGGCATTTGCCTTTGAAGGGGTTGCGGGGGTTCTGATTTGTGGAACCAGTAGGTGGTGGGGTGTGGGCAGAATGGGGAGAGGGGTGAGCAGAGCGAGTATAGTGATTGTTGGTGCGGGTGTAAGTAGGGTGGGCCACGGCAGGGAAGTCAGTGGGGGCTGGGTTACGGGCAGGGGTTTGTTCAAGAGTGAGTTCTCGATTAATCAGTTTTTCGAGAAGTTCGGGGAAGGAGATGGGATCGTCACGAGCATTAATAGCGTCGATAACAGGTTGATAGGCAGCGTCGAGACCGTCAAGAACATGGTCAGTGATGTCTTCGGTGGGGATGACAGTGCCAAGGAGAGCAAGGTCATCAACGATAGTTTTGATACGGGTCATGTAGTCGGAAATGGATGAGGCACCTTTGGTGGTATTTTTTAATTTGTGACGGAGTTGTTTGATATGACCACGGGAAGGGCGTGCGTAGGAAGCGGCTAAGGCATCCCACGCAGCACGAGTAGTGGTGAGGCGGTTGAGGAGAGGAGAGACAGCAGGGGTTAGGGTGCTGGCTATGGCGGAAAAAAGTAGCTTGTCTTGCCGATACCATGTGGCGAACGCAGTGTTGGGAGTGGGTGTTTGGTCAGCCGTGGAGGGAAGTGTTTTTGGTGGAGGTGGTGTACCATCAATAAAGGATGAGAGACCGTAACCATCGAATAGAGATTCGAGTTGAACACGCCATTGTCGATAGTTCGTTCCATCAAATTTGACAACAGAGTGAACATTTAGAAGGATGAAAGGGTTTTTTGGGTCATTGGGGTTGGGGATTGTGGCACCCGACATTGTCGATCAGGGTGAGGGAAGAAAAAAAAGGAAAGAGGAGTTTAGAGAGGATGAAACCCTTCTCTTGATACCATGTAAAGTAGGATAAATTGATCTTATTTGATTGAATTACAAAGTGTAAACAGTAGGAGTATATATACAGAGAAATAAGAAAACGAAGGGGTTGCAGTTGTAGCATAAAAACAGGAGAGCATTAAGTGGCAGTAAGAGAAGCATTGAGTGGCATTAAGAGAAGCAGTGAGTGGCATTTAAGGTGGCTGTGTGGGCTTCTCAACATGTTGCTCTAATGGAGACACGATGAGCTAACATCGCGTATGTTGAGGTGATGTTAGAATGGTTATTGCTCTAATGGACACACGATGAGCTCACATTTTAATTAGGACTAATCGATAGAAATACTCCGAACTTTGAATAAACTGTTCAAAATACTATAAATTTTATTTTAAGTACCAATATAACCAACTAATGACCTCATTTGCTTTGAATAGAATTTGTTATTTTGTTAACTTATTGTAGCATGTTTTAATGGTGTGATTAGGTGAATAAATTAGCAGAGAAGTAAAAAGAAAAAGACGGGTTAAGAAAGGGTTATATTTCTTCACTTATATAGCAGGTAGCAGGTCATAGATTATAATAAAAGCAAAGGAGAGCATTAGTTGGTTATATTGGTAGTTAAAATAAAGTTTGGAGTAGTTTGAACAGGACACCCATAATTCAGAGTATTCTTATCAATTAGTAGGTCGTTACCACTTTGTTAGATTCTAACCAATTGATAGTGACCGTTTTCAATGAGAATTTGTGTTAATCGATAAGCTTCAATGTGTATAAACATAACTCAATCATGTACCTATTCATTCATTCATAATACAAACATCACACATTCTATTTACATATCGCTCACAAATTCAGCTAGCTTTGGTACAGAGGATCAGTAACCGTTCATGAATTTCAATTCCTCCATCGATGCATTCTTTCAGGGTGACACAGGAGCATCGGCCAACGACTCATCATCATTCAAAAAGGGGCCGGTTGTATCATACCTCAATTGACAACTCGGTCTAAACGTGAGCACAAGCAAGCTTGTAGCACAACAACGCGACATCCTAGAAAACGCATATTCGAGACACCTCCTACACTGTCTAGCAGTAATATCAGGGGTGCACTGCGCAAAGGTATACAAATATTCAGACGACGTATACAACGCCTTGCTAGAAGCGTACCGTTCAGGCGAAGCTGAAGCCCTCACAATGACAACATTCATTTCAACTTCTAGTACCGGGGCGAATTCATCATAATTTGTTACATTATCTGAATCATATCGATTGGCCCCGGGAGACGTCTCGGATTTAGCGAAGATGTTACGATTTGCATAGCGTAACATGCATACATCGTACCATACAATGGCTTCACCAAAAAGAGGGCATACTTCCGTTATTTTCTGAGTCGCGTCCATGACACACGCGTTACAATCTTCGAGACTAATATCATATCGACATTGAAAGAGGCCATACACTTCGGTGGAACCATCACCGGCTGTCGAAGTATCGAACCTGACAGACATCGATCCAGTCGTAAGACTGGTGAAAAGAAGTTTGAGGTTCGATTCATACACACTCCCCTCTACGAAATTTTGTTCCGTATCCTCACAAACTCGATTTACGTATTCAAATTGTGCATCGACTGTGATACAAAATTGACATACCATAAGTGATACTAAAACTAGCATAATTCTTGCCATGTTAAAAGAATTATAGTTTTAATACGCGTAGGGGTGAGTTCAGGAATTATAATACGGTGTACCGAATTATTAATGAATTTGTGATGGATGGCTTATCGAAAATGTGATTTTCGATCACATATTTACAAGGGAAATTTGATGCAAGTTGGTCTTATTAATTATTGATTGAACTTTTCTGGTTAATTGATCATACAAGAAACGCGTTTAATACCGACTGAAAAATATCGACTTATGCTTAGGCTCGGTTCTTTCTGGCTTAATTTCAGCTTCTTTCAGTTTTTCGTATTTGTATTCCGTTAAATTTTATTTACGTTCAATCAATTATTTTCAGTTAATCTCTTCACAAAATTAGCTTTTAATTCAACTAAATCCAGTTCACCTCAGTTCCACTCAATTTAGTTCAATTAAGCCATACTCCAATTAATTCACTTCAGGTCGTTTCAGGGCCTTAATCAGTCGGTAATTAGCGACTATTAGTATCGACTCAAAAATACCGGATGACACTTAAATCAGTCGGTAATCAGCCGTAATGTATTTTACCTACCGATTTTCTGTTACCGAACACTTTTATCAGTCAATCGGTATGAGGCTTGTTTCCTGTAGTGTGAAATCGAGTCACGACGTGGACATTACCATCGCTTCAAGAACAATTTGCGAATTAAAATACCGAAATTCAATATCATCTGGTGGACTCACGTCGACGTTTCTATGTTTAATAAATCGTTGATTAAATCCGATCAATCTTTTTCAGGTCGTGTAAGTTTCGCGAAAATGGCTCTTGAAGAAACTTGAACCGAAGACTTTTTGCAGTATCCTTCAATATTTAACCATTAAACTCCATCCTTACAACTATGTCCTCTTATAATTGCTTCTATTAAAGTTGAATGTGTCTTTGAATACGTACGAAAGTAAAAAAGACGTACAACCGTATAAACAATCCTTGGAAAAGGCCAAAAGGTATATAAGACCAGCTAGCTTACAACATCAACCAGCTAGATAACACCGAAACGTATCCACGTTTTTTAGGCTGATAAGATTCCGGGATAAAAATTCTCGAAATTCGTACAATAGTACCTTAATATCATATAAAAATGACTCAAGGTATTCAAATTGACATACAGTTTAAAATAAATATGAGCATCCAATATTTATTATAGCATCCAATGTTTGAAATATTTATTATAAGGATTCAGAAGAGAAAAATCGAGCTCTAAGATGGCCAAAAATAGCCGAGTATGAAGGTTATTATCCACGTTTTTTAGGCCGACAAGATCCTGGAATAAAATTCTCGAAATTCGTATCATAGTAACTTAATACCATATAAAAAATGACTCATGGATTTAAAATTGGAATACGATTTAAAATAGACACGCTTAGAAGCTTTAAAACGATTACCATAAGGCCGTGTTTGAAATAGACAAAATAAGTTGTATACTTCATTTTATGCTATTTTGAGAAAAATCCGAGTATCCAATATTTATCATAGGATATAATGAACCTATAGGCAAGGATTCAGAAAAAAGATCGAGTTCTAAGATGGCAAAAATTAGCCAATTTTGAAGGTTATTATCCACGTGTTTTAGGCCAACAAGGTCCTAAAATAAAAAATTTCGAAATTCGTACCATAGTACCTTAATATCATATAACAATGACTCAAGGCGTTAAAATTGGCATACGAATTAAAATTGACCCATTTAGAGGCCCTAACATTACTTTAAAGGTCGTGTTTGAAATACGCAAAATAAGTTTTATACTTTATTCTATATTGTTTTGTGAAAAATTCAAGCATCCAATATTTATTATAGGAATATAATGAGCCAATAGACAAGGATTCAGAAAATAATCTTTCGGGTTCAAAAATGACCAAAAATAGTCGATTTTGAAGGTTATTATGCACATTTTTTAGGTTTACAAGGTCCCGGATAAAATTCTCGAAATTCGTACCATATTACCTTAATACCATTTAAAAATGACTCGAGATGCTGAAACTGACATACGGTTTAAAATAGACACATTTAGAGTCCATAACATTACTTTAAAAGTCGTGTTTGAAATAGACAAAATAAGTTTTATATTTTATTATATGTTGTTTTGTGAAAAATTCGAGCATCCAATATTTATTATAGGAGATAAGGAGTCTATAGACAATGATTCAAGAAAAAATATTCCGGGTTTTAAAATCACCAAAAATACCAATTTTGATGGTTATTATCCGCGGTTTTTAGGCCGAAAAAGTCCCGGGACAATAATTCTCGAAATTTGCACCCTAGTACATGAATACCATATAAAAATGAGTCGATGTGTTAAAATTGACATACAATTTAAAATAGACACATTTAGCGGCTCTAATATTACATAAAATGTCGTTCTTTGAAATAGACAAAATAAGGAACCGGGTATATACCTTTTCGTCGGTGTATATATGATATATGTATAAGAGATATGGTTGAATTGAATAACTTAACTTACTGATTATACAAGGATAGTAGGAATGTAGGATACAATGTTTATATAGTACAAAGAGTTTACTAGACACTAGGAAACAAGGTAACTAAAATATATTGTTAGACTAATACTATGGAGCTAATATTAACAATAAGATTTACAAGAGAATAAAATTTAAAAGATGAGAACAATATCTTGAATTATGTATCTTTAATACGCTCCCGTAAGTTGGACAAGCTAGAGGATAGACCAATCTTGGAAATTAGCGAGACAAAACGTGGTTGAGGGAGAGGCTTGGTCAAGACATCCACAAGTTGATCATTGGTGTGGACATGTTGAACTCAAATATCATTGTTACGGACATGTTCACGAACGAAATGAAAGGAGAGCGCAACGACATGTTTCATGCAGGAGTGAAAAGCCGGATTTCCCGAGTGGTGGATAGCACCTAAATTATCACAATAGACCACTGGAACCGAGGTGCTGGTGAGGCCCAATTCTGAGAGAAGTGAACGGAGCCACATAATTTCAGCTGTAACATCCGCGATGGCTCGGAATTTAACTTTGGTTGATGAACGAGCAATTGTTTTTTGTTTACGAGACGCCCATGAAATAGGATTACGTCCAAGATATGCAATAAACCCGGTGGTGGAGACGTAATTGTCTTTGTCACCCGCCCAATCAGCATCACAAAAGGCATGGAGTGTGATGGAGTCCGAAAAACTTAACGTTCCCCAGATCTTGAAATTTTAACAGATAATTTTCCGTCTCATTGATATTTGTCAGGTTCGATTATGGTTCCTGTAAATTAACCCATATCTTCGACAAGTCCGAAAGATTTAACGTTCTTGTTCGAAAAATTTCTAACGAGTATTAGTTATGTTTTTGCTTGTAATTCTCCAATCGTAAAGTTCGTCTTACGTACTGCCTTTATGATTGCGGGAGGGTATTAAGCGATTGGGCCTACACTACACCCGTCTATCATTAGGATTATCTATATTAGGGTTTATTAAGATACTAGGTATCAATAAATACCTAGTCATATCACCGAATTATCCCTCTATAATCTTAACAAAACTTTGTAGTACCACTTTCTTTCATATGCTACCGTGCTCGCTAAAATTATACTAGATGGTGATACCGAGATTCGGACTTTCTTGAAAATTATTGAGCTGATTTATAAAGTCACTGAACCGCTTTATAAAGTTATTTAGTGGGATTTATAGCTAAACTCATTAACTTCGGAAACAAAGTCCTTGTTGGTAGCATGATTTATGAAAATCTAAGAAACAACAAACGGTCTATCTTTATTCAAAAAAACCCGAATAAAAATCCTTGGGAAGAGTTATAACTAGGGCTGTTAATGAGATGAGACAGCTCGCGCACAACTCGAGATCGGCTCGGTCAAAGCTCGGTAAAAGCTCGGCTCGTGTGAGCTCGACTCGAGATCGGGCTCGGCTCGAGAGCTTAACGAGTCAAGCCGAGCAAAGCCTAGCTTGACTCGAAAAGCTCGCAAGCGGCTCCAACATTTGAGATTACATGAGATATTAATCATATTTTATAAAAATATGCTCATATTTTATTAACTTGATAACCTCCATTGATGAACATGATGATAGCTTGATAGTGGAAATAACACCAAAGCTAAATAACAAGAGTTTGTTATATTGATGAAAAGCTGTTATGATCAAGTTAGTTACAATGAAGTGGTTACTTGTCTATTTATATGTAATTAACTAACTATAGTTAATTACTTAACTTAACTAGTGTTAGCTAACTAACTAGTTACTTATTATCAAGCTTGAGTATATTTAACACTCCCCCCTCAAGCTTGAGATGTCTTCAAGTCTTCAAACTTCTCTTCTTATGATTGATAAGATGTCAGAAACTTCATTCCAAGTGCATTAGTCATGTAACTATGCTGTTGCACTCCCAAAGGCTTGGTCATGATATCAGCCAATTGCATATTTGTGTTTACATGGCTTGGCAACAAGAATCCTTCTTCAAATTTCTCTCTGACATAGTGACAGTCAATATCGAGATGCTTTGTTCTCTCATGAAAGACTGGATTTTCTGCTATGTTTTGTGCTGATTTATTATCACATCTTAATTCCAGTGGCCTTGGAATCCTTTGTCCCAAGTCTGAAATCAACCTATCCAACCAAACAGCCTCACTGGCAGTATATGACATACTCCTGTATTCTGCTTCTGTACTGCTCTTACTAACAGTCTTTTGTTTCTTTGTTTTCCATGATATCAATGCATGTCCAAGAAATATAGCATATCCAGATAAAGATCTGCTACTGAATTCACATTGCCCCCAATCTGCATCACAGTAGACTTTGAGGTTGATGTCATTATTTGCAGGATAAAATAGACCTGCATTCACCGTATGTCTCAAGTATCTTACTACATGTCTTGCTGCTTGCAAATGTGGCTTTCTAGGTTGAGTCACAAACTGACTCAGGTGCTGGACTGCATAGGAAATGTCTGGTCTGCTGAAATTCAAGTATAGCAGCTTACCAATCAGTCTTCTGTATTGCTCAGGCTCCTCTAATAAGTCACCTTTTTCTATGCTCAGTTTCAATCCTTTTGGCAGTGGAACTTTTGCCTCCACACATTCTTCCATTCCCATATGCTTAATGATATCTAAGGTGTATTTTCTTTGATTGATTGTGATGCCTGATTCATTCCTAGCCACTTCTAACCCTAAGAAATACCTTAGAGGTCCAAGGTCTTTTATAGTGAACTTGTGATCCAGTCCTGTTTTGACTTCTTGTATTTCTGACTGATTGTCACCAGTTATCATAACATCATCCACATAAACCAAAGCCACTAGAAAAGATCCTGTCTTCTTATTTTTCTTAGTGAATAAAGAGTAGTCTTGTTTAGACTGATCAAAGCCTAGACTTATTAGATACTTAGTGAATTCCTTATTCCATTGTCTTGATGCCTGCTTCAGACCATACACTGACCTTTGCAGTTTGCATACTTGACCTTCTTTGGCATCTTTATAACCCTCAGGTGGTGTCATGTATACTTCTTCATCCAGATACCCATGCAAGAAAGCATTATTTATATCTAATTGATGCAATACCCATCCTTTTAATGATGCAAGAGCAATAAGGGTCCTCACTGTTGCAAGTTTAGCAACAGGTGAGAAAGTATGCTTATAGTCCAGATCTTTGACTTGGTTATATCCTTTTGCTACGAGTCTTGCTTTGAACCTTTCCACTGTTCCATCAGGCTTGTGTTTAATCTTGTATACCCACTTACATCCTATGGCTGTCTTCCCTGGGGGTAGCTCAGTTAATATCCAGGTTTGATTACAGTCAAGGGCAGCTAGCTCTTTTTCCATAGCCTCTACCCATCTCTGATCATGTTTGGCTTGGCCATAGTAAGTTGGCTCACTCTCAATGAAAGCATTGTTTAAGGAGACTAGGTATGAATTATCAAACATTGAGAGTTCATTAAGAACACTTGCATGAAGACTAGCATGACTCCTTTTTATTTGTCTTGGACAATGAAAGTCATTTAGTAGTGTAGATGGCATCCTTTGTCTTTTTGACTTTCGAACACTAGAATTATCAGTATATGTGTTCTGTTCCTTTTCAGAATTCTGTACTTCATCAGAATTTGTGTTACCATCAGTACTATCTGATGAATGATTGACATTATCAGTATATACATTCTGTACTTTATCAGAATGATATTTATTCTGTATGTTATCAGAATTAGTATTGGTATTCTGTATATGATCAGAATTTGTGTTACCATCAGTACTGTCTGATGAGTTACTTGCATTATTCTGCATAACACTGTCAATTTCAGTGTTTATATTTGTTTCATTGGATTCAATGTTATCATTACAATCATTTCTTTTGTTAAAATTCAGATCATGATCTTTAGATCCATCAATAAGATGAGTAAATTGTCTGTTATTTATCTCAGACAGTTGTTGTATGTCAAAAATATGTGAATGTTGATGATGTGATAAATCATCATTCAATTGAGAATGTCTATATGGAAAAATGCTTTCTCTAAATATGACATCTCTACTTGAGAAACAAACATGTTTGTCCAAGTCATATAACTTGTAGCCTTTCTTTCCATAGGGATATCCTATAAATATGCATTTTCTTGCCCTATGACCAAGCTTATCTCTCAGCCTAGCAGGTACAGTAGCATAACATAAAGTTCCAAAAACTCTCAAGTTTTCATAAGATGGAGTCTCATTAAAAAGCATCTCATGTGGAGATTTCCATTTCAACTTGGCCATGGGCATTTTGTTTATCAAATAGGTAGCAGTTAACAGACATTCACCCCAAAACTTTAAAGGCACATTTGATTGGATCATTAAGGCTCTAGCAGTCTCAAGTAAGTGTCTGTGTTTCCTTTCTACCCTAGCATTCTGTTGTGGTGTTCCTGCAATACTGGTTTGGTGTATAATGCCCCTAGCAGCAAATATTAATTTGCATGGTTCTTGTATGAATTCAGTCCCATTATCAGTTCTGACCTTTTTTATCTTCTTAAGAAATTGTGTTTCTATATGTATTAGAAAATCCTTAATGATATGTGGTACTTGCAGTTTATTCTGAATGAGATAAGTCCAGGTAGACCTAGTGTGATCATCTACAATGGTCAAGAAATACTTTGCTCCAGTCATGGTATTGACCTTATATGGTCCCCAGACATCCATATGCACAAGTTCAAAAATATGTGATGCATGAGAGTTACTTTTAGGAAAAGGTAATGCATGATGCTTGGACATAATACAGATTTGACAATCAAAATGTGCATTTTTATTACATGCTACACTGTCAGATACATGTTTCAATTTTTCCATGGAAGTATGACCTAATCTTTGATGCAGCAAGAACAAGTCTGTATTCTGATTACAGTTGTTGGATTGGATATACTCGTGACAACTGCTAATGATATTATTACTGTCTTTATTCATATTATTAACACAGACAAACTCCAAGTCCTGATTGATTCTGTATAAACCTGCTACTTTCTTCCCATTTGTCAGTAATTTCTTACTTGAAAGGTCCTGGAACCAACATTGATTAGAGAGAAAAATAACTCTCATATTAGCATATTGTAACAGTGATCCTACGGATAGCAAGTTTTGTCTAAAACCAGGTACTACAAAAACATTCTTAAGCTTAATGTGTTTTGTTAGTTGAATAGTACCTGTTTTATGGACTATTTTCATGCTACCATCGGGTAAAGAAACAGGAATAGGTTTGTTCAGAACTTTTATATTGTGAAGCAAATGAATATTTGATGTCATGTGGTCGGATGCACCAGTATCAATTATCCAACTAGATGTATTATAGAAATCTTGAATATCAAGAGTGTGAGAGTAGTCAATCATACCTGAGAAGCTCACAGATTGTGAAGCTGCATTCACTGTGCCTGAGTTAGAGGTAGATGGGAACTTCTGTGAAATATTCTTCAACACCTTATTTGTGATAGTGTCAACCAAGCCATTAACAAGATCCTCTTGTTGATTTGTGAAAGAAGGAGTGGATCCTCTGAGAAGTGTCTGAGAATTCTGACCATTGAGAGGTGTGGACTCATCAAAATCATCCAGTAGATCATCCCATTCATCATCATAGTAAGAGGCATTGTTTGCATTAGCATTATTTGCTCCTCTACCTCGTCCACCTCTTCCTCTCTTGTTATAACCTCCCCTGGTTGCTTTTCCTTTTGCAGCCAGAAGCTTCTTAAGTTTGTAACAGTGGTCACGAATATGTCCTTGAATGTTGCAGAAGGTACAGGTTTGTAGTTTATAGCAATTTTCCATAACATGGCCAGATTTATTACAATGAGAACATGTCTTTGTTCCCAACTCTAAATCTGAAGTATCAGTCTGATTAACCTTTGGTTTCTTGGCAGAAAAACTTGCTATGGATGCTTTCTGACTGTGGTAGGCATTCCCTTCAAGTAATGTGTCAGCTGTCTCTGTGACATTCTTCTGTTTCTCAACTTTCTGAAGCAAACCTAGGACTCTATTTATTGTAGGTAGAATTTCCATGGTCAAGACATGTTCCTTTACACTCTCATAACTGCTGTTTAACCCCATCAGTAGTTGAATAAGTTTAGAATGGGCTTCTCTATCCATGATCCTTTTCAGTAGCTCACAAGTACAAGCATTCATGGCACCACAAGTGCAAATAGGAATGAGATCAATGTCATTAATCTCTTCCCAGGTTCTTTTCAAGTTGCTGTAATAATCAACAACTGAAAGATTTTCCTGTGAAATGGTACTAAGATCCTTCTTAAGCTGGTATAGTTCTATGCCATTAACCTGTCCATATCTCTCCACTAATTCTGACCATAACTCTTTTGAAGAAGAGACATATATGAAATTATCCCTAAGACTTGGCGTTAATGAATGTTTCAGCCACTGAAGAACCGTCATATCACACCTCGTCCAAAGATTAAAGGTCTTATCAGTTTTAGAAGGTTTTGCACATGTTCCAGTGATAAATCCTTCTTTGTTCTTTGAGGCTAAGGCCATAAGAACATCACGTTTCCAGACGAGAAAGCCAGTTCCATCAAAAGGAGTATCAGTGATTTTCATGTTTGGTTGATCATGATTAGTGAGAGTCAAAGGATCTTCATAAACATCGATTGATGTAGATGAAGAAGATGTAGGTGTTGCAGGCATATTGATGCAGAAGAGGTTTGACAAACAAGTAAACACGAAAACCTAATTTTTGGGAATTTTTAGGAAAGAGGATCAAAGAATGAAGAACAGAACAATTAAACGCTTGAAGCTGAAGGAGATGATGCGCAAATAGCAGATTGAAGGAAAATTCGATGATTAAGAAAGAAAATCAATCAAAAAGTAAGAAAAATGAAGAATCAAAGATTATGTGCGAAATAGAGGATTAACGGAAATCGCACATTTGATGAAGAAAGAAATTGAAATCGAAAAGAAGATTGCTCACAACGAGTCGATAATGGCGGAAGCAAAGATAATAGTTGAATGAGCTGAGGCCGAAGATCAGAAATTGAAAAATCTCGGTGATGACAGCTTGTCAGAAATTGAAGAAACAATTGAAATAGCAATTGTCAGAAACGAGAATTCATGGAGGAGGATCGTTAAACCTATGCGACTGATACCATATTAACTTGATAACCTCCATTGATGAACATGATGATAGCTTGATAGTGGAAATAACACCAAAGCTAAATAACAAGAGTTTGTTATATTGATGAAAAGCTGTTATGATCAAGTTAGTTACAATGAAGTGGTTACTTGTCTATTTATATGTAATTAACTAACTATAGTTAATTACTTAACTTAACTAGTGTTAGCTAACTAACTAGTTACTTATTATCAAGCTTGAGTATATTTAACATATTTTATAAAAATATGCTCATATTTTATAAAGATATTTTATCATTATTATATCTTTGTATCATATATATCAAATATCTTGTTTTGCTAAATATATTTACATAAAATCTTCGAACCTTGTTATTGAATATATTGGAAAAAAAATAAAATAAACAATTTTATATAGGCTCGATTTGGCTCGAGTTTGGCTCGAGCTCGTGTTAAAGCTCGCAAGCTTTGTAACGAGCACATTTTTCAAGCTCGGGTAAGATCGGCTCGAGCTCGAGATCGAGATTTGATAATCGAGCACAAGCCGAGCAAGGTCAAGCTCGGGCTCGGCTCGGCTCGTTAACACCCCCTATCTTTTTTTGCGGGAACACCCCTATCTAGTTATAACTGAATTGGCTTGACCAACTTGGTTACTCGCTGATCATAAACATCTGACAAAAAAAACTAGGTTACTCGCTAATTTTGATGTGCCTGACCTCGCATTACTCCTTATGGATGACAAGTGAATAATGATATATTAAATACATTTCTGACGTAGAAAAATAAATAATTAAATGAAAAATTCGTAAAAAAAGAATAGTTAAACAAATGACGGTACGGGAGTATAATATATTATTACTCCATCCTGTATACATTCATTAACAATTCAGTCGTTAATGGAAAATACAAATATCACACATTGTATGTACATAGTCTCACGCACGCAAATTCTTTCAAATCATCCCTCTTTCTTCTAGCATTCTTTCAGGCGGCCTATGTACGAAGCATCGAGAAACGATCAATCATACAAAAAGGGACCGGTTGTATCATACCTTAATACACAACCGGGTTTAAACACGGTCACATATGTACTTCCATTATAAGACGTACCCAATCGAGACCAACATTTGTCGAGACAATGCTTGCACGTCGAAACATTAATATCTTGGTTGCACTGAGCAAAGCTATAAATGTAATCGAACGTTGTAAATTTGGTTGTGTTTGAAGCAAAATGAGGGGTTTTAGCAGCAGCTTTTAATATGATTGTTTTGATTACATCTTCTAGTACCGGAGCAAATTCAGCATAATTTGTTACATTAGTATTACTCGATCGTATGGCATCGGGATAATCCTGAGGGGAAGAGGATATGCTTATAGTTGCGTAGCGTAGCATGCATTCATCGTACCATATGACTGATCCGGGTATTGAAGGGCAACCTTCCTTTATCTTTTGAGCCGCATCCTTGACACATGCACTACAAACGTCAAGGCTAACATCATATCGACATTGAAAGATGCCATACATATTGTTTGTATACTCGGCCCCTGTGGAATTGTAGAATTTTGTAGACGATGCTTTAGATGTGAGAACTTCCAAGACGAGATTGAGGTTATCTTCATCATATGAGGCCCAATGATAATCACAACTTTGATCTACATATGTAAAGTTTTGTGCATGAATTGTGATTGAAAGTTGACAAACCAAAAGAGAGACGAAAATAAGCACAATTCTACCCATCACAATGGTAAGGGATCGGAATTGGAATTGGAATTATAATAGTAAAAATGTATATATAATATGTCTATCTCTTTTTATAAATTTTTAACACTAATAGAAGTGATTATGGTTTATCAAAAATGTGATTTGTGATCACATATATTTATATTACTATGGAATTGTGTGAGTTAGTTACTTTGACACGTCAGCAAAGTAGTTGGTTAGTTTGTTAGAGAGTTTGTTACAGGCTGTCAAAAGTAGTTACAATAGTTTGTTACACATTTGTATATATATACTTGATCATACTGTAAATACTCCTTAAGTTTTATCAATACAAAATATCTTCTATTTACCTCTTGATGCTCAATACAAATCATAATCATTCATCAATGGCGATTACATCAGTTTCATATGGTATCATTCGCTTCAAGTAACGATCCCGTTCTTCATTTCTGGTGATATATTGACGATTTTTTGATTCGTCTTCTTTCGTTATATCTTCGTCTGTGATTTCTCTTTTGGAGGTTTCATATCTGATTTCTTTGGAGGTTTTCTTTTATTCTGGATATTGATTCAATTCACTTCTTATTACTTCAATTTCTCGTGATCAATTTCATCCTACGAAGGTATTATCTTCATTCTGGTGATCAATTTCTGGTTTATTCGCTTCCGCAATCTTTTTCTGGTGTTTTCGCCTTTCTCTGATCTTTATTCTCTGCATTCAATCATGCCTGATTCTGTTTCTACACCGACTCCTGATGCTTCTGCACATTATATTTGTTTTGATGATCCTCTATTTCTTTCACATTCTGATCAACCTTCACATCGTATTGTTCCAACTCAATTCAATGGAACTAAATTTCTCTCTTGGAAACGTGATGCTTATATTGCCTTAATTGCTAAGAATAAGGACAGTTTTATTGATGGAACTTTTAAGTGTCCTCTTAAAACTGATGCTAAGTATCAGCGTTGGGTACGTTGTGACTATATGGTGATGCAATGGATTCTTAATTCATTAGTTGATGAAATCAAAGAAACAGTTCAGTATGCCAATAGTGCTAAAGAGCTATGGACTGAATTGTTGGAAAGATATGGACAGATTAACAACATTGAGATTTATCAGTTAAGAAAGGAATTATCTGATACTGCTCAAGCTGGTATTTCTTTAGTTGAGTATTACAGCAAGTTAAAGAGGACTTGGGAGACTTTGGATAGTCTTGATCCTGTACCTATGTGCAATTGTGGTGCTCTGGATGACTGCACTTGTCATATTCTCAAGAAGATGCTTGATAGAGAATCTCAGTCCAAGGTCATTCAGTTTCTCATGGGATTGAATAGCAGTTATGAATCTGTTAAAACAAATGTTCTATCCATGGAACCTCTTCCCCCTCTCAATAAAACCTTCTCAATTCTTCAACAAATTGAAAGGCAGAAGCAAATTGCAGAAGCTGTCGATGTTCTGGCAGAGGCAAATGCTTATGCAGCAAGTAGAGAACCTGATTCTAAGACTTTTAATGGAAAAAGAGTCAAGTTTGACAATGATTCTTCAACACAGGAAGGTGTTAAGATCTGTTCTCATTGTCAAATGAAAGGTCATGAGATTGCTAATTGTAATAAGCTCAAAACCTGTTCTCATTGTGGCAAGAAGGGACACATCCGAGATTACTGTTATGAGTTAAGAAACATGAATAATAAGTTTTCAAGGGGTAGAAGAGGTGGTTATGCAGGAAGGCCAGCTGATGTTCATTATGGCAGAGGCAAAAATGTTTATAGACGAGAAGGATATAGAGGAGGACAATCTGCAAATAATGTGGATACCTTTTATTCACAAGAAGATGAAGAGTATTCACCTCTGGAATATTATGAAGATGAGGGGTATAATTCATTCTCTGCTGCTAACAATGTTGCAAACACTGCTTCTGATGCAGCAGCCATACCAGAAAATGTTAATGGATTGCTTGATTCCAAGACTGTTACTGGCATTGCTAATTCCATTTATCAACAAGTGATGAAGAATTTTTCTGACAAATCTGCAAGTACCTCTCTCAACTTTGCAGGTATCATTTCACAAGCTTCTGTCAATACTGTTAATCACTCCATTTTGATCAATGATTGGATTGTAGACACTGGGGCCACTGATCATATGACCCCATATGAGCATTTGTTGACGGATGTTTATTTTTTGACAAGGTCTGTCCATGTTGGGTTACCAGATGGTACAGTCAAAATAGTTCATAAAGCTGGCAGCATGCATATACACCCACACATTATTCTTCATAATGTTCTCATCATTCCTGATTTTCAACAAAATCTACTTTCTGTAGGGAAGTTGTTAGAACAATCTCATTTAGATATTAGTTTCACTAAAAATATTTGCATTTTTCAGGACCTTTCAACTAAGGTCATTCATGCTCAAGCAAAGAAGGTTGGAGGCTTATATAGGCTAATTCCAAGTCATGATTTAGTTCCCAATTTCACAACAAATAAATTTTCTGAAGTTTGTAATACAGTGTCTTCTACTGTTCTAAATAAATCTAAGCATGATAGGCTTCATTTGTTACATGCTAGAATGGGACATTCGTCTATTGACAAACTATCTCATGTACTTGATCTTTCTGTCAATGGAATGAAAGATTTTTTTTGTGAGACTTGTGCACTATCTAAACATCATATGCTTCCTTTCAAAAGGAGCATTTCACATGCATCTCACTGTTTTGATCTTATTCATTTGGATCTGTGGGGAGGATATAGAGTTCCTAATGTTAATGGAGCCAAGTACTTCCTTACTATAGTTGATGATTGTTCTCGATGTACTTGGACTTACTTATTACATCATAAACATCAAGTCCCAAGTCTGGTTAAAGGCTTTCTGCAACTAGTTCAGACACAATTTCAATGTTCTGTCAAAATGATTAGAACAGGCCATGGGACATAATTTCTTCAGAAATTTTGTGCTGACTTGTTCCTTGAGAAAGGAATTATACATCAGAAAAGCATAGTTGGGAGGCCACAACAGAATGGCAGGGTTGAGAGAAAACACCGGCACTTGATTGAAACAGCCAGATCCTTAAGAATTCATGCCAACCTACCATTCAAGTTCTGGGGTGAGTGTGTTTTGACAGCAACTTATCTAATCAACAAGATGCCTAGTCCAGTTATTGGTTGGAAGACACCCTTTGAGATTTTATTCAAGAAGAAACCCAACTATGAGGAACTAAGAATATATGGTTCATTATGTTTTGCCTCTCAACCAATTACTCATAAAGATAAATTTGCACCAAAGGCAAGGAAATGTATTATGATTGGTTATCCATATGGTGAAAAAGGATATAAACTCTATGATTTGGATAATCATAAGATTTTTGCTAGTAGAGATGTTGTCTTTCAGGAAGGAAATTTTCCATTTAGACAATCAACACAACAGCTGCAGCAACATCAGTGTACCACTACTGGAACTGTCAATCCTGCTGACTCTCCTATTTTCTCACATAATAATACTTTTCAAATTCATACTACAACAAATAATAATGTTCTACCACACAATAATAATAATACCTCTTCACATAGTAATAACAATTCTCCAAATTTTTCACAAGAATCACCTCCTATTAATAATGACAAAAATCCTCAAATTTCATCTAATGCTACCAAAGATAGTTCACACTATTCAGAACCTTCTGTAACATCCTCTGAGACTGTTATTTTTCCTCAGGGATCTTCTGCTCAACCTATGATAAGACAGTCCACAAGGCCTCGCCAATTGAGTAGTAGGTTAAAGGATTTTCACTGCAACATCAAGCTTCCTGTTCAGCATTCTATCCCAGAGGATTCCAGTTCATCTTCTGCATTTCATTCCATGATTCTGAAGGATATGAATGAATTTGACAGTTCTTATGTGGCAAGTCTGGCCAATGTTCTTCGAGCAGTTGAACCATCTACTTATGCTCAAGCATGTCAAGATCCTCACTGGATTGAGGCAATGCAGAAAGAACTAGAGGCTTTGGAAATAAACCAGACATGGGACTTAGTTGAACTTCCTCATGGACATAAAGCAATAGGTTCCAAGTGGGTGTATAAAATCAAACACAAACCTGATGGTTCAATAGAAAGATACAAAGCAAGGTTAGTGGCAAAGGGGTTCAACCAAATAAAAGATAAAGATTACAAGCACACGTTCTCACCAGTGGCTAAGTTCACCACTGTCAGAACCCTCATTGCTATTGCTGCTGCAAAAGGATGGCCCTTATATCAACTTGATATAAATAATGCCTTCCTTCATGGTTATTTAGAAGAGGAAGTTTACATGGCACCTCCTGCTGGGTATACACAAGCGGATTCCAGATTAGTCTGCAAGTTAAAAAAATCCATATATGGGCTCAAACAAGCATCCCGACAGTGGAATATAGAGTTAACGAAGTATTTGAAGCAGTTGGGATTTACTCAGTCTAGGGAAGATTATTCCTTATTCTATAAAGAACAGAATGGAAGGTTTCTCATAGCACTGGTGTATGTTGATGATATTCTCTTAACAGGGAATGATGATCAAGGGATAATCAATACTAAGAAGGGTTTACATGATAAATTTACCATCAAAGATTTGGGGATGATGAGGTATTTTCTAGGTCTTGAAGTGGCCAAAAATGATACAGGCATTATTTTGAACCAGCGCAAATATATACTTGATATTGTTCAAGATATGAAGATGGAGGAATGTGGGACAACAGATTTTCCTTTGCCAAGAGGGTTAAAGTTGTCCATTGATTCAGGAGAAGTTTTGGACAGACCTGATCAATACAGAAGGCTTGTAGGGAGATTGTTGTATCTGAACCTTTCAAGACCAGATATTTCATATGCAGTACAGCATCTAAGTCAGTTCTTAAGTGAACCAAGATTGCCACATCTACAAGCTGCCACACATGTAGTCAAGTACTTAAAGAGTACAATAAATTTGGGTCTGTTTTATCCTGCTGAGAATGACCTTAGTCTGATTGCATACTCAGATGCAGATTGGGGTTCATGCTCTTTTTCCTGCAGGTCCTTAAGTGGTTACTGTGTATTCCTACTTTCCTAGGACCATCACTCATATCCTGGAAAACTAAAAAGCAAAAAACTGTGAGCAAAAGCACAGCAGAGGCAGAGTATAGGTCAATGTCTTATACTACTGCTGAATTGGTATGGTTGATAGCTTTGCTACAGGATTTTCAGATCACACCAACACTGCCTATACCATTGATGTGTGATAACAAAGCTGCTGTTCATATCTCTGAGAACCCAGTATTTCACGAGAGAACAAAACACTTAAATGTGGATTGTCACTTTGTTAGAGATAAATTGCAGGAAGGATTATTGGTTCCTAAACATGTCAGGACTGGTCTTCAATTAGCTGATATAATGACCAAACCTTTGGGGTCACAGCAACACCAGTTTCTTAGTAGCAAGCTTGGACTGAAGCTACTCACTTCTAGTCCAGCTTGAAGGGGGGGGGTGTGAGTTAGTTACTTTGACACGTCAGCAAAGTAGTTGGTTAGTTTGTTAGAGAGTTTGTTACAGGCTGTCAAAAGTAGTTACAATAGTTTGTTACACATTTGTATATATATACTTGATCATACTGTAAATACTCCTTAAGTTTTATCAATACAAAATATCTTCTATTTACCTCTTGATGCTCAATACAAATCATAATCATTCATCAATGGCGATTACATCAGTTTCATAAATTGCAATGTCAATGCAAATCGTCTTATTTAATTCCAAGTTGTCAACGTTAGCACGTCGAGCAATGCTCAAGAAGTCGAAGAACAAGCTTTAGATCGACATAGAATGATCCTACCCGTCTAACAATATCTTTTTGTTGAGTTTCACGTGAGGTTTAAAACCAGGTCACGAGTATCACGAAACAAGCCTTTGTCAAGTGAATGGAACCACATTATAGATTTATGAACTATCCTTACAAGCAATTTAATTCTCATTTAAGACGGTATATCAATGCGGGATAACTCAACTTGCTAAGAAGCTCTTAGACTCATGAGAGACATAAAGGGTAGCTATGACCAAGTAGACACAAATACTAGTGCTCTTTAAATGATATTGTCAAGCTTTTATTGAATATACGTGAATACGAAGTATTATTTTATTCAAATGGTATGAATACCGTGAATGAATAACGAGCATATGTTTTTCGTTGTTGCATTTATGATATATGTGCAATAGTGCAAAATATGCCATACCTAAACACTAGAAAATGAGACGATGTTATCGGATAATATCGAATTTTTGTAGGACCACTTTCTTCCATAGGCTATATTGCTCACAAAAATAATAACCTTGTAATAAAAATTATATTAATAACTAAATTGCTAAGAGAGTTATCGAATCCACGTGGAGTGGTATTAATCTATGTGCTAAATTAATAATTCGTCTTAAGGTAACAATTTTCTTGAGGATTAGTTTGTTTTGAGTTTACAAGGTCAGTTATTCAGGGTTGTGATTTAACTAATTAAGAGAGCAATTATGTTGTTTAAGGTCATATGATCGGTTGACTTAAATATGCCCTTTAGATCTAAACTTAATATACGGTCACTACAATTAAGTCAATCTATTAAGTAGTCGCAACCCTTATTAGTCTTAATCTGGTCAACAATAACGTAATTCACAAGACTAGTTAAGTAGTTATGTCCAAAACTAATAAACTAGATTCAGGACAACAATTGAACAACATTTAAACGCGGCAATTTAACAATCAAGTCATTAAGTAAACTCCCTTCTAACAACCAAAATCCCATCCACTTTCTTCCATAGGCTACTCATGCTTATAATAAAAACAACAATAAGATGAAAGGTAAACATGATTAAAAACATAAATAGGATTAAGAATGAGCAATAATGAAACTAAACTTGAATTAACGATTAATAGAAAAAAGATTGACAGAATACGTAATTAGCGATGTAGTCTTGAAACAAATAAATCTGAACTTTGTCTAAGTAAACTCCGCGGAAATAAGAGTGACCTAATTAGTGTTTACGAACTTTATATTTATATTACAAATAAACCGACTAAGAAAGTTTCGCGGAAATAAAAATCGATGAACACTCGATCGAGTACAACAATACTTGATCGAGTGTCCACATCATCATGACTCGATCGAGGAAAGCACACTCGGTCAAGTGACTTCAGTATATCACTTCTCATCGTATCTTTTTGTCTTGTTTTCTTTGGCATTTCACCTCGATTCTCGTGTCATCTTTCCCGTACTCCGTCTTGTCGACTCTACGTTGCACATTACATCTAATTGCTCCACAAATGCATTCAATCTGCATAAAAATACCATAAGGCGGTTGTATTGACATTTCTAATATAAGTGACATATAAATGACATATTTAAGCACAAAATTGTCTATTGTCTTAAAACAACTAAGGGGGGGAAGCTTTTGGAATGGATTGAGATGGATTCAATCCATTCTATTGTTTGGTTGGAGGGTTTCGGAATGGAGTTAGATATCCAGTGGATCGGATTCTAACTCCATTTCAACCCTTTGAAATCTAATACTCATGTATATACACCAGTTTCTAAACCTATTTCACTCTATTACTATACTCAATCAATTCCAAGATCGAAGCAAACACTTGTTAGCTAGGAGAGGTTCTAACTTTACACGTCTATGGCTCTATGGTATCACAATCCATTACAATCAATTTTGATACTTTAAATCAAACAAACCCTAAAGCAAAGCATATAAATGTATATAAATATGACTCATCATCAACAAACCCATCGTTATATATCATGAGTTCACTGAAGAAAGCAACGCCCTTGCGACGGAACAATATCCCGTCGCAAAACAGAGCTAGCGACGGATTATTTTTTGCGACGAATTTTGCGACGGATCCTTAATTTCCCAACCCACGCATAGATAGTCAAATGGCGTGAAGTTTTGCAACGAAAAATTCGTCACAAACACTGACTTTTGCGACGGAGTTTCCGTCGCAAGTCTTGACCACTCTGGTCAAGCGTTAAAGTAAGTCAAATTTTGCGACAAAATTTATGTCGCAAAACTTGACTAAAGTAAAAGTCAGTCAACTTTTGCAACGGAAATTCCGTCGCAAAAATTGACTGACTTTTACTTTAGTCAAGTTTTAGGACGAAAATTCTGTTGCAAACTCCATCGCAAGCCTTTTTTATACAAACACATGGTCCATTTTTCCTAAATCAATTTACCCAAACTTTATACTGCTTCGGCAATTTGTTCTCCCTCCGTCGTCGCCACCAAACCACCCCACCACGCCACCTCACCACCACCGCACCTTCTCTCCTCCCTCCTTCTTTTCCCTACCTCTCTTTCTCCTCCCTCCTACGGAGTCCTACCTTCCCCTTCCTCTCTTTTTCTTCCTCCTTCTCTGTGCGACTGATCCGTCGTCGGCTCGTCGCCATCGCCGCCGTTGTTCCCGCCACCGCTGCTCTCTTGCTTCTTCCTCCTTCCTCTCATTTCTCCTCATGTATGTATGCTAAATTGCTAACTATGCTTAATTCCGTCACAAATTATTAGCTATGTTTAATTCCGTCGCAAATTCATTATTTCCTCCGCAAATCTAGCTTAATTATTGTTCTTTACTATTCTTAGTAATTGTTAGTTTAGTTTAATTAGTTAATTTTGATTTGTTTAATTTAGTTAGTATTGTTAGTTTAGGTAATTAGTTTAATTAGTCTTGTTAGTTTAGTTTAATTAGTTTAATTATACTTATTTTTTTAATTTGATAGATTGAATGCATAGAATTAGATTGATATAATAACTTTGACAAGATTAATTAAGTGTGTAATTTTATTATGTTTTAAGTATAATTATTGTGATGAACATGTTAATTCATGAGGTTTATAATGTAATTTTTGAATCTTTCATGTCATTTAGGGTAAATCTTGTATTTTTTCTTGATTTTTGAGGCAAAAAATTGGTTCACATTTCGTTTAATGTTCTCTGGATACTTATATAGAATGACAATTTATTCTATATAATGTATTTAGAGTACAATAGGAAAATGCTGCCCAATTTTTGTCTCATTGCGATCATCCTCCAACTTAAGGGGTAATATTATTAGAGTATAAAACCGATCTTAAGACTCTAACTATAAGTTTAAACTTTTGGCTGAAATGATTTTTTGACATGGTATCCGGGCTAACGTGACCAGAAAGATCACAGGTTCAAATCTCACCCCCTCAATTTTAAAGTGGAAATATTAACATCAAGTATGGACCGGGGAGACATGCGGTTGCATCCACACTTCAAGGCCAAAATATTAGATTATAAAAGTGATCTTGTAGGCTTACACTTTTGATTAAGAAGGTTTCTTGACAGTATATGTTAGAATTTGAGGCTTCGCCAATGGATACATAGCTAATTGATAGGTTGATATATGTACTTCTTTCGTCTCGATTATTTATTTACCTTTTATTTTGGTAGAATGACAGATCACGAAAAAGGGAGTGGATCATTTGTAATTATTCTTTATGGATGACATATGAATAGAATAATGATACATATTGATAATAAAAGTAACACAAATTCTCATTGTAGACGGAGGGTATCCGTCACAAGGAGAATACGGATACCATTTTGTCTCACAAAATGACCATTTAGAGGAGAGATGAAAGCACATGGGGATGTCCCACCTTGTCCCCCTATTCGTTTTGTGAGTGTCATTATCCGTCTCTCCACCCGACCCGTCACAAGCAACACTAACTGTAAAAGTAATCAGTTAAATTTAATTCTGACATAAAAGATAAACAAATAAATGAAAAATTCAAAAAAAAATTAGTTAAACAAAAAACGGAACGTAGGGAGTCCATCATGCATAGATTCATTAATAATTCAGTCCTTAATCGAAAATACAAACATCACACATCCAATTTACATTCACTCTTTCTTCTAGCTTGGTAATAAATTTCAATTCCTCCAAGCATTTTTCCAGGCAGCTAGCCTCCGGAGCATCGGCCAATGATTATTCATACAAAAAGGGACCGGTTGTATCATATCTCAATACACAAGCGGGTTTTAACACGGTAATAGATATACTTCCATTATCATATCTGCCCAATTGATACCAACAATCGTCGAGACAACTCAAGCACTTCGAAACACTAATATCAGGGGTGCACTGGGCAAAGCTATAAATGTATTCGGGATTTGTAAATTTGGTTGTGTTTGAAGCAAAATGAGGGGTTTTAGCAGCAGCTTTTAATATGATGGTTTTCAGTACCTCGTCTATTACCGGAGCAAATTCAGCATAATTTGTTACATTAGTATTACTCGCATGTATGGCATGGGGAAATTGCCGATCGGAAGACGATATGCTCTGACTTGCGTAGCGTAACATACATTCATCGTACCATATGATTGATGTGGCCGATAAAGGGCAATCTCCCTTTATCTTTTGAGCTGCATCCTTGACACATGCACTACAAACGTCAAGGCTAACGTCATATCGACATTGAAAGAGGCCATACACATTGTATGTATGTCGGTCCCCTGTAAAATTATAAAATTTTGTAGACGATGCTTTAGATGTGAGAGCTTCCAAGACGAGATCGAGGTTAACTTCATCATAATCACCAAATGGGACACAACTTTGATCTAGATATGTAAAATTTTGTGCATGAATTGTGATTGAAAGTTGAAAAACCAAAAGAGAGACGAAAATAAGCACAATTCGACCCATGACAATGGCAACGGATCAGAATTGGAATTGGAATTATAATACTAAAAATGTATATATAATATGTCTCTTTTTTATAAATAATTAACACTAATAAAAGTGATTATGGTTTATCAAAAATCAGATTTATGATCACATATATTTATATTACTATGGAATTGGAATGTCAATGCAAATCGTCTTATTTAATTCCAAGTAATCAACGTTAGCACGTCCGGCTATCCTCAAGAAAACGAAGAACAAGCCTTTTGTTGCCTTGGAACTGTTAAGAATCCATCTCAATCAAAAACTTACTTAAGCGTTCCAAGATCGATTTTATATTCTAACACGAACTTATTTGATAAAATTATTTGAATAAATCTACTATGATAGTATAAATGCATAATACGTGCTTTGACAGTTACCACATTTCGATATGGACCCTTTCTCCTTATTAGATCAACATCCACTTTGGGTATGAATAATGTGTTAGGAGATCAAATCATTGACGAAGTCTTCCTACCCGTCTAATAATATCTTTAAACCAGGTTATGAATATCACTTCTCATAACTTTACCAGTAACTTCTAGTGCATTGTTTATTCACGGGTTTTCGCGTGTTGATGTATTATTAAGATATTAAGCAATTGATTGTGACGACATTGTCCCGAAACAAGCCTTTGACAAATTAATTGCAACATACGGAATATAGATTTATGAAGTACCGTTACATGCAATTTAATTCTTATTTAAGACGGCATATTAATGCGGGATAACTCAACTTGCTAACAAGCTCTTAACTCTTGAGAGGCAGAAAGGATACCTATGACCAGGTTTAGGGCCATAGTACCATACATTGACACATACTCCATATAGTACGTAGTGCTCTGTAAATAGTATAATCGAGCTTTTGTTGAATCACAAATTCTCATTGAAAACAAATACTATTTATCTTTAGCTTGTGTTGAGATACTTGCTTACTTGGATTGCTGACTCATCATGAGTAACAAACTCGTGTAACAAACTGTAACAACCGTAACAAACTTTGGATGCTTCTAGAATTAGTTTGTTAGGTTGTTAGCTTACCAAATCATGTGTATATAAGCAAGTTAGTTACAATGTATAAGTTAACATAATATGCAATAAAATTCTCCCCTTTTATTTAGCTTGTTGTTCAAAACTTTACTTCTAAAACCTCAGTTTCTCCATTAATGGAGATTGTTTGAGCTTGAAGATTTCTTCATGGTATCAGCTTACAAACGATTCTGTGATAATTCTTGCGATTAATTTCATCTTATCGCTAGATTCCGCTGCAAATCAATCTTTGATTTCGTTTTTTTTCCAATTAAAATGCCTCCAACATCTGCTACTTCCTATACCTCAGTTTATAAGGATCCTCTACACCTTACATCTGCTGATCAATCACTGATACAGTTGATTCCTCAAGTATTTGATGGAAAATCTTTCTTGCATTGGTCTCGCAACATTCGCATTGCCTTGATCACTAAGAACAAGCTAGGTTTTATCAATGGCAGCTATTCCTGTCCTGCTGAAGATCATGACAATTATAACGATTGGATTCGTACAGATTACACGGTCATGCGTTGGATTTTGCACTCGCTTGACTCCAAAATCTCTGCTGGTTTGTCTTATGTTACCTCCAGCAAACAACTTTGGGATGAGCTTCATGAACGATATAATCAGTCCAATGCACCGTTCCTGTATCAACTTCGCAAGGATGTTAATCAAATTTCTCAAGGAAATTCTTCAGTTGCGGATTATTATGCTCGCCTACGATCAGTTTGGGAGGATATGAGATCCCTAGATCCTTTGCCTGAGTGTAATTGTGGTGCTCTTGCTAAATGTCCTTGTCAAATTCTCAAGAAAATTGTAGAACGCGAAAATGTTCATCATGTCCTTGATTTTCTCATGGGACTAGACAAGAAATATGAACATACTCGTTCTCAAATTCTTGCCATGGAACCTCTACCTAAAGTGAATCAAGTATTTGCTACTGTTCATCAAATTGAAGCTCAGAAGAATATCACAGCAACTGAAGAACAGACTTTAACTGATGGCATTGCTCTTGCTGTTTCACAGCACTATTCTGCTTCTTCTGTTCCTTCTAATGTTTGGGTCAGAGATGCAAAGAAACCAAAGGTTGACCGGTCTAAATTCTTCTGTGATCATTGCCAGAAGTCTGGTCATACCATTGGCTACTGTTGGACCTACAAGCAATGGCTTAAGGCTAATCCAGATGCTGCCAAAGACACTGGAAAGGTACCTGCTGGTTCCTCTGGTGGAAAATCAAAGAAACTCGCTGCTAATGTTGAATTGCAGGATTATGAGTCTGAATCTCCTTTAGAGATCATCAAGCCTTCTTCCTCCACTTCACAACCAGCAGCACCTGATGCTTCCTTTATACAAGCAGTTGCCAGAGAAATACTGAGGATGCAGTCTTCTGCCTCTCCTTCTGATGTGTCTGGTCCTTCCTTTGGAGGTAAAATACTTGCTTCTACTGCTCATGCTTACTCTGCAATTCATTCCTCTGATTGCTGGATACTTGATTCTGGGGCATCAGATCATATGACCTCTGCCTATTCCTATCTTAGCAACACTAAGAAGCTATCTAAACCTCTGACCATTACTTTACCAGATGGCCAAGTTAAAACAGTTACAATCATTGGTGATGTTGTCTTAAACAAGGACATAACTCTGCATGATGTGCTTTACTTACCTGATTTCAAACATCATTTGCTGTCTCTTGGCAAGCTTTTGTCTACTCATAGACTAATAGCTCATTTTACTTCCACTGGCTTTCGTATTCAGGATCCTTCCACTGAGAAAATCCTATGTTCAGGCTGGAAGAGTGATGGCATATATCAGTTTCATGCACCAACTAAGATGTCTGATCATAAGACCACTTGTCATACTGGTTTTTCTTTTTCTGCTACTACTGATCTTGAAGATGTAGCTTTATTACATGCTAGATTAGGTCACTCTTCTGTTAGTACCCTCAAGCATGTAATTCCAGGATCTATTCTAAATAAAACCAGCAACAATTTGCATTGTGATACTTGTCTATTGGCCAAACATCATAAACTGCCTTTCCCTGTTAGTCATACTGTTACCACAGAAATTTTTGCATTGATTCATCTAGACCTATGGGGTCCTTACAGAGTGAAAACTTTAAATGGTGCATCCTATTTTTTAACCATTGTAGATGATTTTAGTAGGGTGACATGGACCATGCTACTTAAATCCAAAACAGATGTCTCTCAAACCTTGCTCAATTTCTTTGCTTATGTTCAAACTCAGTTTCATAAAAGGATTAAGACCATTAGAAGTGATAATGGCACTGAGGTAGTGCAAGAGGAATGTGGTCAGATGTTTTTGGATAAAGGAGTTGTGCATCAAAGGACTATTCCAGGGAATCCTCAACAGAATGGTACTGTTGAAAGGAAGCATAGGCACCTCCTAGAAACTGCTAGAGCCCTTAAGTTTCAGAGTTTCCTACCTAAAAGGTTTTGGGGTGATTTAATCCTAGCTGCAACTCACCTAATCAACCTTATGCCCACTGTGGTGCTTGGCTGGCAAACTCCATATGAAGTTTTGTTCAAAATAGCTCATGATTATAGCCATCTCAGGGTAATTGGGTGCCTGTGTTATGCAGTAAAGAAGGATGGAGATAAGTTTGAACCTAGAGCAACAAGATGTGTGTTGCTTGGTTATCCTTTTGCTCAAAAAGGGTATAGGTTGTTTGATTTAGACAACAAAAAGGTCATCTTGAGCAGGGATGTTGTTTTTCAAGAAAAACTTTTTCCCTTTGCTCCTGATTTCAAATTTGATGCTACATTAAGAACTGATACAAATTCCAGGTTCCCTAATTTTCAAGCAACTGCTGATGAAGATCAGTCCTCAATTTTTATACCAAATACATCTACAAATAATAGTTCAAATAATACATCACCACCTCATCATAATAATACTCTTGATAATACAAATAATACTCTTGATAACACCCAAGATACTAATGATACAACCTTCACTGCCAATGAAGACAGTGCAGACATTTTATTGCCAGAACAACCCAGAAAGTCTGATAGAGCCAGACAGTTATCAACCAGGTTGCAGGGTTTTGACTGTAAAGGACTCCCTTCATCTCTTGCTAATCCTTCTGTGAGTTATGCTATTGTCACTCCAAATTTGGCTGGATACTCAGATGATTACCAGAGGTCGTCTTGTCATAATGTTCTCAAGGTTTTTGAGCCAGCTTGTTACAATCAAGCTAAGACTGATCCTTTGTGGATTGAAGCTATGAACAAGGAGTTAACAGCACTGGAAGAGAACAACACTTGGATTCTGACTTCTCTCCCTAAAGGGAAGAAAGCTATTGGGGCAAAATGGGTGTATAAAATTAAATTTAACCCAAATGGCAGTGTTGAAAGGTATAAGGCAAGGTTGGTTGCCAAAGGTTATAGTCAAGTAGAGGGCAAGGACTACAAACATACTTTCAGTCCAGTTGCAAAACTCACCACTGTTAGGGTTCTCATTGCTTTAGCAGCAGCCAAACAGTGGCCCATGCATCAATTAGACATTAATAATGCTTTTCTTCATGGGTTTTTGGATGAGGAGGTTTATATGAAAAAGCCTGAGGGATATACATCAGGACATGTTGATGATGTTTGCTTGTTGAAAAGGTCTCTATATGGACTAAAACAGGCCTCACGACAATGGAACTTGGAGTTGTCAAAATTCCTCATAGGGCAAGGGTTTATAAAGTCAAAATCTGATTACTCTTTGTTCACTAAGTCAGATTCTGAGGGCTCATTTACTGCTTTGGTGGTTTATGTTGATGATTTGTTAGTCACTGGTAACAATGCAGATCATATAGCAGCCATCAAACAATCTCTTGATCAAGCATTCACTATAAAAGATCTGGGTCCTTTAAGGTACTTTCTAGGCATTGAGGTAGCCAGATCAGAAACAGGAATTCTGTTAAATCAGAGAAAATACATTGTTGACATTATTAAGGATGCAAGAATGGAAAGCTGCAAGCCAGCCCATTCACCCTTCCCTACTGGTTTACGCTTGTCTACTGACACAGGTGCAGTCCTTGAAGCACCTGAAGTATACAGAAGGCTCGTTGGGAGATTGTTATATCTGAACATTACCAGACCTGACATCTCCTATAGTGTTCAGCAACTCAGTCAATTCCTGAGTGAACCACGAGCTCCACACTATCAAGCAGCCTTACATCTTGTACGATACCTCAAAGGGAGTCTTGACTTAGGTCTGTTTTATTCTGCCACTGCTTCATTACAGTTACTGAGCTATTGTGATGCAGATTGGGGCACTTGTGCTTATTCAGGGAGGTCTATTACTGGCTACTGTGTATACCTAGGCACTTCATTAGTGTCATGGAAGACCAAGAAACAGACCACAGTGAGCAAATCCTCCGCTGAGTCAGAATATAGAAGTATGAGTCAGACATCAAGTGAGATTACTTGGTTGACTGAATTGCTAAAAGACCTACAGATCATTATACCTACTCCCATTACTCTCTTCTGTGATAACAAGGCTGCTCAACACATAGCAGCAAATCCAGTTTTCCACGAAAGAACGAAGCACTTGAAACTGGACTGTCACTATATCAGAGAAAAGATTTCGGAGGGACTGCTTAAAACTGCGCATGTATCTAGTGCAGAGCAGCTAGCTGATGGTTTTACTAAGGCACTTGGTCATCATCAACATTCTTACTTTGTATCCAAGTTAGGCCTTGTCTCTTCTTCCCCAAGTCCAACTTGAAGGGGGGGTGTTGAGATACTTGCTTACTTGGATTGCTGACTCATCATGAGTAACAAACTCGTGTAACAAACTGTAACAACCGTAACAAACTTTGGATGCTTCTAGAATTAGTTTGTTAGGTTGTTAGCTTACCAAATCATGTGTATATAAGCAAGTTAGTTACAATGTATAAGTTAACATAATATGCAATAAGCAGTTTCTCCATTAATGGAGATTGTTTGAGCTTGAAGATTTCTTCAACTTGCGACGGATAATGTCTGTGACAAACAAGACGTGTTGTTGTTGTTTATATGTTGAATCACAATTTATTATATTTTAAATCGCTTATCATTGTATTATAACGTGAGTTTTATGTCATTTTTTATTGTCAATAGTTGTGGTGAAAGTAATGAATTTAATTTATTTTATTAATTTTTCCATCATCAAAATTTTGTTGTAACTCATTTTTCTTTTAATAGAACTGTTATATCACCTTCAAATGCTCTTCTAAAAAAATTTACTTTGAATACTTTCATTTGAAAAAGTTCTCTTAACATCATCTTATTGTTCTTTTTCCGCCCAGCTTAATTCATGCCAATCAACCAATAGTTATATATTGTTTACTTATATAAGGAGTGGGAAATGATCGTACTAATACCCATTGTTTTTGTTAGATACTAATACGCACAGGACAGGGGCTTACAATTGTTAAACCACACCTAACCGTCTTCACTTTTCTAATAGAATATTTCGACCCTTAATCAGTGCCTGGTTACTCCGAAATTTCTACTGAGATAAGACGGTGACACTCTGGTCTTTGGCACAAAAACAGAGAAGTAAAATCAGAAATATTTTACGAAGACTGTTAATGATTTTAGATGTAAAATATGATGAAGTTTTTCTGTAAAAACTCCTCATTAGATTGTGAGGCATATATATAGAAACAGGGTAAGATTAGGGGAACAAATTTTGTCAAACAATGCAACTCTTGGAATTCCGTTTAATTGCATTCTTTGAATATTCCGTAATAAATTCTTATCACTGCGTGAATTTAATTTCCGCTGCTGTTATTCGTCCGATAACTATTCCGTGATTCCGTAAATAATTTAATAAACGTACACTCCGTACTTCCCGAACTTACTTTATATTATTTAGGAAATCACTTATCTAAAACAATCTTAATTACGCAAAAACGAACCGGTAATTACACTTAAATCACCTAACAATTTTTACAACAAGAATTGAAAATTATTGAGCTCATTTATAAAGTCATTGAACCACTTTATAAAGTTATTTAGCGAGATTTATAGCTAAACTCGTTAACTTTGGAAACAAATTCGTTGGTAGTAATCTCATTTAAGGAAATCTAAGAAACAACAAACGATCTATCTTTATTCAAAAAACCCGATTAAAGAGCCTTGAGAAGAGTTACAACTGATTTTGCTTGGCCAACTTGGTTACTCGCTAATTTTGATGTGACGATCATGCTGCAATACACCTGATTCGGTCAAATGTGACAGTCATACTGCAATACATTTCGCTAATAATTCAATAATGTTTAATGAAAGGGTATAACATATAGATATTGAATGTCATTTTGTATTGTACGCGAACAATTGCAAATTGGCCGGTTTGATAAGCCTATCATATATACATATACTCCTGATCGTCAACCGGTCGATCTTATAACTAGGCCTCTCAATAGTTACAACATCATGGGATAGGGTGATGTATTTTGATGTATTATGTATTTACTGTTGGTCATTTATTTACCTTTTATTTCAGTAAAAGAACTACGGAAAAGGGAGTGATAACTCCGTTATCTACGCGCTTTCCATACCTAAAAACTCTTTCTCGTAGCCCGTTTTCTTACTTTTATGTGCTTTTCCGTGTTTAATTTGCATATAACGCTTAACTTGCCTTGTTGGGAGGTTATTTCGGGTTTTGGTTGTGTTTGTCGACTTTTGTAGGGATACGATTAGGGCCAACATGCACCCACCTGAACAAGAAGCAACCCACGGACCCATTTGACAACCTAAGGCCCAACACAAACCTATGGATAGCCCAGAACAGAGAAATAAGGAAGTTAACTGAAGGCACCTTGAGTACCGTGCTGTTCCTCTCCAGGGAAGAAGGCACCGTGCCCTCAGAGCCGTGCCTTGCGGTTCTTTGCCGTGCGGTTCCTCTCCAGGGAAGAAGGTGTCGTGCCCTCCTTGCCGTGCCTTGCGGTTCTTGCCGTGCCCAGCTCAAATTTTGCGCGGATCTTTGTTTACTTGAACGACAATGTATTGGGTCGTTTTGCTATTTCGTAACCTAGTATATAAGCCCATTTCCTTCTGTTTTCACTGCACACCCTACCTCTACTTCAAGTTTTAGTGAGATAAACACATTTCCTTTGTAATTGGCAACAAAGACTTGATCAATTTCAATAGTTATCAAACTTTCTTTGTTCTTTTGCTTCATTGTTCTTCCTTGTTCTTCCTAGTTGGTATATTTCTTATCTCTTTCTTTATTTTGTCAATTGTTTACATTTTAGTTGATTTAGGAGTTTGAATTTTTCATTTAGCTTGTTCACAAAGTTTCTTCCTTTGTGCTTGATTATTTTTAGTTTTGATTTATTTTGCCTTAGATCATTGTTGTAGTTGGTTTTTGCATGTTTGATAGTAAGAATTTATCCTTCATCATGTTTAATCACAAAGTGTCATCTTTTGTTATGAATTTGAATTCCTTAGTTATGACTAGTGAGTAGTCTCATACTATGACTCGATTAGCTCCATCATGGGTGTTTCATTTTATTGATTTCTCACTAGATTAGTCCTTGGGTTTGGCTTGTGAGGGTGGACTAGGGGATTGGCTTGTTTATGGATTTTTGCGGGTTTCATTGACTCTAGACCCTTGTCCATCGGCGAGAGTCGGTTAGGTTGGGAGTCGGGTTGGCTTGCTTGACCTTATTGTCTACCTAGGTTGAGACCGAAAGGGAGAACCCCCTAGTCTTGTGTTTGAAATCAACCTTCGAGAGGAGGGGAGGGATGACCCGGAAATCAACGTGGGTATTTAACTTAGGACATTGACTTTCGAACCCGAGAGGGGGGTTAGTCGGGATTGCTAGTGTCTTATAGTGAGCCCGAGAGGGAGTCTATGAGCGAATTAGAGGCGTTTTCCCCCTTATAATGCATACCCGTTGACTAGTTAAGAGAGATCATAATCATGAACGCTTATGGTGGAGTGAAATCGGGTCCTAGGCCTTTCTTTATTGCTTTCATCTTTATTTCATTGTTTGCTTGTTTGATTCCTTAATTTAGTAGTCTTAGTTTAATTTATTTTTAGTTTAGTTAATTAGTTTAATGTTAAATCTATCTTATTCGATTTGCGTAGCTAACTATAATCTAAGACAAGACTAGTACTCAAACTTGACCTCCCTGTGGATCGACCTCGACTACCCTACTACATTAGTTTAGTAGTTGAGTTTTATAAATAATTGTTTGATGTGGGGGAGGGCGACAAACCCCGCTATCAAAATGGCCCCGTTGCCGGGGAGGTTAATGGATTGATATTAGTTTAGTTTTGGATTTGTTAGACTATGCTTTTGTAACTTGTTACTTGATTCTTGTTACTTGTTACTTGTGTGTTTCATTACTTGTTTTCTTGTGACTTGTCTCTTATTTGTCACTTGGTTGAGCTTACTTGGCAATGTCTTGCATACGTGATTTTTGTAGACCAAATCTTACTCATATTAACCGGCCTATTAATATTGGGGTTGTGGAGGTTGATTATGAGTTTGATATAGGTCTTATTGACTTGATTAGGCAAGATGTCTTTTGTGGTTTGGAGAGAGAGGAAGCGATTGACCATTTAGAGTCTTTTGAGGCAAATTGTGACCTTGTCAAGAAGGAGGGGCTATCGGACCAAACCATTAGACTTTTGCTTTTTCCCTTTAGTCTGAAGGGTGAAGCTAAGAGATGGTTACGCTCTCACCCTTCTAGCACCTTTTGCACTTGGGATGACTTAGCTCAAGCCTTTCTAAACAAGTTTTACCCTTCTTCTAAAACCACCTTTAAGAAGCGTCAAATCTACAATTTTCAACAAGGCGAGTTTGAGACTTTGAGTGAGACTTGGGATAGGTTTAGGGGTTTGTTGAGAGCTTGTCCCCATCATGGTTTATCCCCTTGTCAAGTCCTGATTACTTTCTTTGATGGTTTGCTTCCTTCACTTAAAAACTTTGTGACCGTTTCATCCGGGGTGGGGGCATTTGATAAGTTGAGCGTTGATGATGCTAGAGCTTTGATTGAGAATATGGCTCGTGCCGATGAGAATCGTAATTCTATTTGGGCTACATCTAAGAGAGGGCCACAAAGTAAATTTAAACGTTATGACTATTCTATGTTTGATGCTTTGAGTGGAAATGTGGATTATTCTTCTTCTATGGATGTGTCTTATGTTCAATCTCATGCTTATGATCATCATGTTCCCCTTATCCATGAATTTGTGAATGATATGCACGAGTTTCCATCTTCTTATGAATTTTCTTGTGATATGAAACATGATATTGATACATGTTCTTCTTATACATCCCCGTCCTTTGAGAAGATGATTGTGATGGAGGATGATGATGATATTTAGTTGAATGAGCCTTTGAGTGATGATGTTGAGGAAGAGAGTGAATTTGAGGTTTTACCTACTATTGCTAGTGATGAGTTAGTTGGTTTTTCCTTGAGGAAAACTTATGAAAACCCCACTTTTGAGGAATTGAGTGGTGTGACAATGAGGGAAAACTTGCTTTTTGATTACATGGTAGATGGTGTTGATAGTGAAAGAGAACATGGTTTGAGTGGTAAAGAAAAAGTGGTGGAGAATGATATCTTTAATGGGTCTTGGGATAAGGAGATCGTTGTCACTTTTGATGATAGCCTTGATGTAAAATGGGATGATGATGTTGTGGATGTTGACCTTTTAGGAGAATTCATTTTTGAGAGTTTCCTTGAGGATGTTTCCGTAACTACCCATATACTTGAGGATGACTTCCTTACTCCCATTGTTATGTCTCCCCTTGACTTCCTTACCCCATGTTATGAGTCCATGATTGAATATGGTTGGGAACTCACTCTTGGAGAAAGTAGGAATAAGAATATTGGTGTTGTGCATGGTTTAAAGAGTCTTGATTTCCCTCTTGTGCAATTGCAACAAAGTGATAAGACATGGGGTGATTTCATTTTTGGTGTGCACACATTTTTTCACAAATTGCCGATTATTCTTCTTGTCTCCCGTGCATGTTATCGGTCATGCTTGTTGCTTATGATTGCCTATGACCATTTCATTGATGATTGGTCAAGTTTATTTGACAAGCTAATGCGATCTTTGACCGGATTTTTAAATGACTACCTCCTTGTTGTGTTTTAGTGTAAGAATCGTTGTGTGCCCCTTTTTGTGTATGTTTTGTTTCATGTGTATAGGTACTTTTGTGAGTTTCAAACCAACAAGAAAGGCGTGGGTTAAAGTGGAAGAGTCAAAGATCACTTCACCTAGTGAATGATCGAAGATTGTGCTTGAAACGGTAATATTCTTTAGCCACCCTCTCTTTTTACTTCCCTTGGTCTTAGACATTAGGGACAATGTCAAGTTTAAGTGTGGGGAGGTTTGTTGTTGTTGGTTAGATGTAGTAGTTGTTTGGATTGTGTTTATATTGGTGGTGTTGGTCCCTTGTGGATAGTTGGAGTTAATTTGGAGTGTTGGTGGTGTTGTGTTGTTGTCTAGACATGTTTATTGTGTTTATGTACATATTTCTTATGTTTGTGACATATCTTACTTTGTATTTTCCTTTGTCATTATTTTTAAAAAAACCAAAAAAATTGAAAAATTTGAAAAATCCAAAAACATTGCATTGTATATATTTTATGTATTGTACTCGTCCTAACCATGCTCATAGGTAACGCACACGATGCATCGGAGAAGAAGTTTGGTAAAATTCCTCCTACTCTTCCTCCTTATTCCTTCATTTTTCATTTTGCATATATTTTTATGAAGGAGGATGGGATTATGTGATGATGGTTGTTCCTTTGGGGAACCGTTTTGGATTTGGTTGTGTGCATCTATGTGTTGGTAGGATACCTTGCATTTAGTTTAGAGTAGGCATTTAGTTTTATTATGGCATATGCATTATAACATGTAAATATGTAGTTTGCATTCATGACATGTAGTTTCTTTTAGTTAGTTTTGTTTTTGAAAACCCCTAAGGGAGAATTATGTCAAAAATACCTAGGCCTTTACAAATTTTCTTTCGGCTTGTAACTTTGTTTATCTAGAATAGTTTTGAATCACCCTATTTAATGCCCCTCTAGTATCTTTCATGTCATTTTCCGTTACTAAGTCAAAGGTTTGCATGTGAGTCACCTCGTACAACCCCGTTGTGTTAAGGAGTGTGGATTAGATAGTATTGGTGACTTTGTTATGCTAGGTTGGATGGCAATTCTTAAGAAGTTTTTGATTTTTTTTATGCTCAATTCACTTGCTTTGGTTGGAACCCTTGATTTTGAAAAAAAAAACAGAGAAACCTCTAGAAAATTATTGAATAAAATCTTGTGGTTTGGGTAAAGGCTATCACTTCGATGTGCTTTGGGGGGAAGGCCAAAACCTTGGCTTCCCACTTGGTCGTGTATTCGACCTCCCCGAAGACTGAGTGAATGTCACCCGACAAGCTAACATCTAGAGTTTAACCGGTTGCCTAATAAGCGATTGGCGAAAACAAAGGGTTTTAGCACGCGTGTGACGAGCCCCATCCGAATCATTTGAGAGCAAAAAGAAAAAGAAAAAAAATATATATATATATAATAATAGAGGTCAAATTTTGGGTTTTACCGACCTTTGCGAATTGATTTGAGCATTTTATTTCAAAGGCCTTCTTACTTATGTCACTCTTTCTAGAAGAACTTGGGACGAACCATGACTCTTGCATGAGAAGAGTCTAGACCGTCTAATCCTTTACTTCTAAGCATAGTGGGGATTCCCTTCCATTTCATTTGATCGCCTTTGACAAAGTAGTTGGAAAATGCATTCGAGAGTAGTCTAGACTTGCACTATTTTAGGGGGGTGATTCGTAGCTATACTTGTAGACTTAGTCACTCGTCGAATTATTATTTGCAAGGAATATGTGTTTTTGTGTGGTTTTCTCTTGGGTGGTCATGTCACCTAGATGAGGAAGGTGACATTTCCTTTTGACCGGTGCATCCTATTTCTACCTTGTGTTTGAGCTTAGGATGCATCGCAATTTTGCGCAAGACCCTACTTGCCTTGCGAGTTGTGTTTTACCTCATGAGCACAATTACGTGAGTTGAAAGGGCGTTGAGTGCGCTAATACTCAATCGGTTGTTATAGTAGAATAGTTAGGTGATGTTTATGTTGGTCTTTCGCCTTAGGTTGGTAGACTTGTTTTGCGTTGCATGTAATATTGCTTGAGCTTACTCGGGACGAGTAAGGGTTTAGTGTGGGGAGATTTGATAACTCCGTTATCTACGCGCTTTCCATACCTAAAAACTCTTTCTCGTAGCCCGTTTTCTTACTTTTATGTGCTTTTCCGTGTTTAATTTGCATATAACGCTTAACTTGCCTTGTTGGGAGGTTATTTCGAGTTTTGGTTGTGTTTGTCGACTTTTGTAGGGATACGATTAGGGCCAACATGCACCCACCTGAACAAGAAGCAACCCACAGACCCATTTGACAACCTAAGGCCCAACACAAACCTATGGATAGCCCAAAACAGAGAAATAAGGAAGTTAACTGAAGGCACCTTGAGTACCGTGCTGTTCCTCTCCAGGGAAGAAGGCACCGTGCCCTCAGAGCCGTGCCTTGCGGTTCTTTGCCGTGCGATTCCTCTCCAGGGAAGAAGGTGTCGTGCCCGCCTTGTCGTGCCTTGCGGTTCTTGCCGTGCCCAGCTCAAATTTTGCGTGGATCTTTGTTTACTTGAACGACAATGTATTGGGTCATTTTGCTATTTCGTAACCTAGTATATAAGCCCATTTCCTTCTGTTTTCACTGCACACCCTACCTCTACTTCAAGTTTTAGTGAGATAAACACATTTCCTTTGTAATTGGCAACAAAGACTTGATCAATTTCAATAGTTATCAAACTTTCTTTGTTGTTTTGCTTCATTGTTCTTCCTTGTTCTTCCTAGTTGGTATATTTCTTATCTCTTTCTTTATTTTGTCAATTGTTTACATTTTAGTTGATTTAGGAGTTTGAATTTTTCACTTAGCTTGTTCACAAAGTTTCTTCCTTTGTGCTTGATTATTTTTAGTTTTGATTTATTTTGCCTTAGATCATTGTTGTAGTTGGTTTTTGCATGTTTGATAGTAAGAATTTATCCTTCATCATGTTTAATCACAAAGTGTCATCTTTTGTTATGAATTTGAATTCCTTAGTTATGACTAGTGAGTAGTCTCATACTAGGACTCGATTAGCTCCATCATGGGTGTTTCATTTTATTGATTTCTCACTAGATTAGTCCTTGGGTTTGGCTTGTGAGGGTGGACTAGGGGATTGGCTTGTTTATGGATTTTTGCGGGTTTCATTGACTCTAGACCCTTGTCCATCGGCGAGAGTCGGTTAGGTTGGGAGTCGGGTTGGCTTGCTTGACCTTATTGTCTACCTAGGTTGAGACCGAAAGGGAGAACCGAGGGAGAACCCCCTAGTCTTGTGTTTGAAATCAACCTTCGAGAGGAGGGGAGGGATGACCCGGAAATCAACGTGGGTATTTAACTTAGGACATCGACTTTCGAACCCGAGAGGGGGGTTAGTCGGGATTGCTAGTGTCTTATAGTGAGCCCGAGAGGGAGTCTATGAGCGAATTAGAGGCGTTTTCCCCCTTATAACCCATACCCGTTGACTAGTTAAGAGAGATCATAATCATGAACGCTTATGGTGGAGTGAAATCGGGTCCTAGGCCTTTCTTTATTGCTTTCATCTTTATTTCATTGGTTGCTTGTTTGATTCCTTAATTTAGTAGTCTTAGTTTAATTTATTTTTAATTTAGTTAATTAGTTTAATGTTAAATCTATCTTATTGATTTGCGTAGCTAACTATAATCTAAGACAAGACTAGTACTCAAACTTGACCTCCCTGTGGATCGACCTCGACTACCCTACTACATTAGTTTAGTAATTGAGTTTTATAAATAATTGTTTGATGTGGGGGAGGGCGACAAACCCTGCTATCAGGGAGCTAGTGAATCATTTGTGAATATTCTTCATCAAATCCGTTTCTAACATAAAAAGAAAAAAAAATTGAAAAATTCATAAAAAAAATAGTTAAACAAATGACAGGTCGTATCGAGTATAATATATTATATTACTCGTATACATTCATTAATAATTCACTCCTTAATGGAAAAAATACAAATATCACACATTCTATTTACATTATTGTCACACTCACGCAAATTCTCGCAAATCATTCTTTCTTCTAGCTTGGTTGAATTACGATTCCTCCACGCGTTCTTTCATAGAGCCTCTGGAGCATCGAGAAACGATTAATCGTACAAAAAGGGACCGGTTGTATCATACCTCAATACACAACCCGGTTTTAACACGGTCGCATATATGCTTCCACTATGAGATGGACGTGGAGTCAATTGAGACCATGTAGTTCCATTATAAGATGGATCCGAATGAGCCCAACAACCGTCGAGACAATTCTTGCACGTCGAAACATCAATATCTTGGTTGCACTGAGCAAAACTATAAATGTAATCGGACGTTGTAAATTTGGTTGTGTTTGAAGCAAAATGAGGGGTATTAGCAGCAGCTTTTAATATGATTGTTTTCATTACCTCTTCTAGTACCGGAACATATTCAGCATAATTTGTTACATTTGTATTACTCGCTTGTACGACCTCTGGAAATTCCGGATTGGAAGGGGCTATGCTATCATCTAAGTAGCGTAACATGCATTCATCGTACCATATGATTGCTCTGTCCAATAAAGGGCAATCTTCTTTTACCTTTTTAGCCGCATCCGTGACACATGCCCTACAAATGTCAAAGCTAACGTCATATCGACATTGAAAGAAGCCATACACATCGTATGTATATTGGTCCCCTCTAAAATCGTAGAATTTTGTAGACGATGCTTTAGATGTTAGAACTTCCAGCACGAGATTGAGGTTATCTTCATCGTATTCACCAAATGACTCACAACTTCGATCTAGATATGTAACATTTTGTGCATGAATTGCGATTGAAAGTTGACACACCAAAAGAGAGACGAAAATAAGCACAATTCTATCCATGACAATGGCAAGGGATCGGAATTGGAATTATAATACTAAAAATGTATATATATGTCTCTCTTTTCTGATAAATTAATTAACACTAATAAAAGTGATTATGGTTTATCAAAAATGTGATGTATGATCACATATATTTATATTACTATGGAATTGGAATGTCAATGCAAATCGTTTTATTTAATTCCAAGTTATATCAATGTTAGCACGTCGAGCAATGCTCAAGAAAACGAAGAACAAGCCTTTTGTTGTATACGTGAGCAGTGTCAAGAATCCATCTCAATCAAAAACTTCCTATTTGATATATAATATAATATTATTTGAATAAATCTACTATGATAGTATAATATGTGCTTTGACCGTTACCACAGCCCGATTTGGACCCTTTCTCTTTCGATCAATATCCACTTTGGGTACGAAGAACGTGTTAGGATATCAAATCATCGACAAAGTCTTGCTACTCGTCTAACAATATCTTTTGGTTGAGTTATTTGCACGTTAGGTTTAACCCAGGTCATGAATATCACTTCTCGTAACTTTATCAGGCTAAGGTAAATGACATCTGCATCAAATATTTGATTTTATCATCGCGTTAGCTGAACGTTTCTTAGCAATCCAAACGGAATTTAAAAAAGACGTTCAATACATGGAGTATAATAACTCGACTTGATAACCAGCTCTTGAGAGGCAGAAAGGGTACTATACGCCTAGACATAGACGTACATACTCCATATGGTAGTGCTCTTTAAATAGTATTGAATTGCCAAGCTTTTGTTGAATATATCTCAATACGGAGTAATATTTTATTCAAATGATATGAATCCGGTGAATGGAGACGAGTATTATGATATATATGTGCACTAGTTTAGGACCCGTGCAAAATTGTACGGAAATACTAAAAAATATATATAAATAGACATTTAAAATTTTATAGTTGTAGTATTATTTCAGTTAAATATAAATGTACAATATTTTACAAATACAAATAAAAGTATATTAAATTTAAATTCAACGTTTATTATACTTTTAAAATTAAATTAAAGGGTACATGTCTCACTGACATCGACACATCCCTATTTTAATTTAATAAACAAAATACACATGATCAAAATAATTAAAATTAAAAGGTACACATAAAAAATGAATATAGTATGTTTTCCATATGTTCTTAAACTAATACAAAAACGTTCGTATAATTATTAATGACATAGAATTGAATAAGCTATGTATAGTTAAATTCAGCTTCATTTAGTTCAGTTCAGTTTTGTTCAACTCATCTCATTTAATGACAAATTAACTCTTTTTCGGGGTAATTTAGCTTCACTACGACCAGTTCAGTTCAACTCTTTTCAACAAAACACAACAGAGTGTAAAACCCGTTACTAACCATTTTTGGTGAATTTCAAATACACTTTAACTACATAGTTTTACACTAAATTAATATAAATATTTTTATCCAACACCCTTGGTAGAACATAGTTATGTTGAAAACGACTCATTAGTAATTAGCTAATTGTGTCATTTCAGAATAGCCAATATATACCCTCGTAAGAAACTGTCCCAAAACTATAAGTTTGATACTTATATAATTTTATGTATGTAAATAATACAAAATAATAGAATCTATAATATTTTATAGCTATTTTATCGCAAGATCAATGAGCTAATATAATATTAGTAGTTAATATTAATTCAAATTAAAAGCTAAAAAACGGGTAGGTTGTTCATTTTGAATTATTATTATGCTAAGACAGTCTCATATAGGTTCGTAATTTAACAACGAATTCAGTGCGAATCAACATTATCGTAAAGTGTTTTTAAGACGATCTCTATAATAATTGTTTTATTTTTGTAACGTTTTATATTATACGGTATATCATTATTGATTTATTTGGTTCGGCGATTTGTATTATATGTAATTTACGGTTTATTGTTATTAAAATATTAAGACGGTCTGAAAAGTAATTAATTTCCAAAACATTCACTCATAATTTGTTCTTATCTCACAAACACAAAAAGAAGAGAAAAAAGAGAAAAAAAAAACACACAAAATAGTGATGCCGCGTCAATTACACGGCAGTATCATGGTGGTGCCCTGTCATTTATACGACACCACCATTTGGTGTGTTTTTTCTCTTTTTCTTTTTTGTTATTTGTGGGATAAGAACAAAATATGAGTTAATGTTTGGGAAATTAATTAAATTTTAGGTCGTCTTAAAATTTTAATAACAATAAACCGTAAATTACATATAATACAAATCGTCGAACCAAATGCATCAATAACGATATACCGTATAATTTAAATCGTCACAAAAATAAAATAATTATTATAAACATTGTCTCAAAAACACTTTATGATAAAACAAAATATTTTTTTTACTAAAGCTAATATAAGCGCAAATTTGGAATAAAGAAAATAGGAGGCGTAATAAGTAAAACATGGGGCGTGATATAGCAAGTCCCTATATCCGTTACAAATTAGAATTTGTGAAACTTTTGACTTTAAGCATATGTATCGTCATATCTATATATTTATAACTATCTTAATTCAATTATCTGTCCATGATTATCCGTCATCTGTCACCGTATTTTATTTTTTACATATTTTAAAGTTATTAATTATTTTTCTGTAAATATACGTGGTGTTTAAATTGATAGTTTAGCTCACCCTCTATATAAGCCATATATTGCCAAATATTGGTCAAATATGACTATATTTGAAACATCCGCTATTTTATGTAACAATAGCTTATTGGTAAATTGGTAAACAATTTATATTCTAGGAAGATAGTTAGATAAGTAAAAGTAGGAATTTTAGGTGTCTTATACTATTAATGTTATTATGTATAATATGAATTTTAGTTGGTTATAACTATATTCTAGGAAGATAGTTAGTATAATACTAGTTTTACGCCCGTGCCAAAAATGCACGGGTTTGATTCTATTAAACTGCAAAAATAAAAATAAAAAGGTGAATATATTTAATAAAAAATATAATTTTTGTATCGTAAGTATATCGATGTAAAAATAAAAAGAATTTATACGCTTAACTTAGACGTAAGTAAAAACAACGCATGTGATTGACATTATAAAATTATACAAATTCTTATGTAGAATGACTTTAAGTTTAAAACGGGTCAAATATACATATGTAGGATGAATAAGACAGAAAAAGGCATTATGCACAGCGAAAATAAAATATTTGTCCTATAACTCATACGGAGTGATACTGACCCGTTTTAAATTTAAGACGGATAATAGCCGATAAAAATATATATAGATTTTAAAATTATACTTACGTTTTAAATTCTGAGTTCATAACCATCGTAATAATATATTATTATATTTGTTATTCACTTTTTGTTTTTATTTTATACTCATTGTCATTCAATTTAATCATGTTAGTTGTTCTATGTTAAATTAATATTAACAACTTCTTTAATCCTGGGCGTCTCAATCAAATTATTATTATATTTAATTTATAACTTTTAATTTATCTAAAATTAGTTAACTCATTATCAGTGATCATCAAAGATTTGATTTTCACGGCTGAAATTGAAGTTAGGACTTCGGAAGATTTCATATTTCATTATCGATTGTAACTTATTTAATTAATAAAAGAGTGAAAGTAGTAAAAATATTAAATTGATGAAAGTTTGAGGGGAGATAATTAATTAGGTAGAATGAAAATGGTGGACCCTATTTTAATTAAAAAAATTTATATTCCTGATTTTGATCGACCAAATAAGAACTCTTAAAAGCTACTCCCTCCATTCATATCCACTTTGCACCTATTCCATTTCGGTCCATTCGAATCCACTTTGCACCTTTCCTTATTTGGTTGTACTTTTAATACTATAATACTATAAAAACACTATTAAGGCTCACTTTTTCAACACAATACTACACTTTACACCTATTTGTTGTACTTTTATTAATATTTTAACAATGCGTAAAAACCCGTGCATAAAGCAAATGTACCAAGTGGAAATGAATGGAGGGAGTATTCCTTTTATAGTAAAGAGATTTGAACATATCGTATTTTATTATGACAATGTTGAAATGTACTACTGCAATCGATTAAGTAAATAGAAATGAAGAAAGATCAGAATACGGAATTACGGATCAGAATTAATTACGCATCAGAATTAATTACGGAATAAAATTATGGAACATAATTAATTGAGGAGAGAAATTAAATCAAGTGAAAGATGGTGGGGCATATTTTCCTAAATTTAAGGGACCAATGAAGGGCTCTGAAAATCTACTCCTTTTATAGAGATAGATTTTGTAATTAATTATGATAATATCTTTAGTGGGATAAGGTTGAAAGGTAGATAAATAGGCGGGAAAAGTAGTATGATAGTGGTTTGTGTTTTATTAGTATAGATTAGTACAGAATATGTCAATGCGTGAGCTAAGCAATCGAAAATGACATGATGTCATTAGACATTCTTTTGAAGCAATAATTCCAACATATTAGAGGGTGATACTGAGATTCGTTACTGTTTCAGTCATTAAAATTCAAGGAATTGTTTTTCCGAGCAATAGCTGTTATTGAAATACTGTAAAGGAATTGAAAACAATGAAAGTAACATCGAATCGCTACGCTGTACTTATAGAACAATTCGTCCCGTATATCAGTGTCCGGAATATACCGAATTTTCTACAGAGAAAAGACGGTGTTTTTCAGTTTTTGGCACGAAAAACAGAGATGTAATTTCGAAGTTTTTATGTGTAATTTGTTTTTTATGTTCAAGAAGATTGATATCAGTGATTTTCTCTTAAGAAAACTGATCCATTTATCTTGTATATATATAGATAAATGGAGGGAAATGGGAAGGGATTGAGTCAGAATTCTGAAGAGTTATAACCCTTCAAAATAGACTAGTGTACACTCCGTACTTCCCGAACTTGCTTTATTTTTTATAAGTTCGCCCGTCTTTGAACCAAACTCAAAATACGAAAAAATGAACCGGTAATTACACTTAAATTACCAACAATAGCTAGTGGCTAAAACTCGAAAACTTTACAAGCTAAGAGAGGTCGGACTTTGCTGATGATCCCGGAGCAAAGAACTATTACGCCATGAATATAAAATCGATCATGGTACTCCGACCAAAACGTACTCTTGGTTGAAGTCCCATGCTTTTTGTATATTCTAACAATAAAAAAGGAGAAAAATGAACATATGTTGGAATGTTGGAATGTTGGATGTATTACCTCAGAGTTTACATATTTTTGAACATATGTATATTTTTCTGAGTTTATTACCTCAAACTTTATTGTTTTTAAGTATGTGTCTATTTTTTTCTAACTTATTAAAGTTTCTAAGTTAGATTTTGATTTTTTCCGCCAAAACTCAAATTTAACTCAATTTATATCTAATGTTTTTAAGTTTTATTGTAATCTGTCGAGCTTAATGTTTAGTGAATTATCGGAAATTTAATAATAAAACTCATAATTTTTAAAGTAATCCCAAAAACATTATTATAATAATCAATTAATATAAAACTGATGGTAATATATTGGATGTATAATTCGTTTATCGATAAAAAAACGACAAATTAAAATCATCCGAGTAGTCAACAAAATTTGCAAAAATATACAAGAAAAAACATCTACTACACACGACCAAGCATGATTACGTCCAACAAGTTCACGTTTTTGCATGTTTTTGTTCAACTCATTTTCCATTATTTAAAGGTGTCATTTCCATTTTTAGTATAATTCATAAACCACGAATATTCTTTTACAAGTCATAAAAATAATAATAATAATTACCATAACCTAGCATGTTCTCAAGGAAGGTATATAACTAACTATATAAGTTTAATACCGAAAATGAGATAGTGTCACCTAGTGTTACCGAGTTTCTGAGTTTTTTAAAAGTTTATTTTGTTTTTATTGTTAATTGTCGCTCAGATTATTTAAACAAAACTCGAAAACTTTAGTACAGAGCTCGGATTCTAAACCATACAACTGGTGGTATAGTCTATTAATTGAGTATATACAAAGACGTAGTATTGAAATTCAGTACCACTCGATGAGTCATAATCATACAAATAATTATAATTATTCCATGTGCATGTAATAATGTAGTTATCATTTTTCATAAACGATTTAATAAGTCTGGTCAATTTTTGGCTATAATAACACTGCTTATACAATTAATGTATGAATGTTTCAAAAATATTAGTAGTTCATAATTTCAGCTTAAATGTCTTAACAAAGGTACGCCTCTCGAATTCTCGATCATTTTTATGAATCGTATAAATTCGTCGTTAGTTTTGTAACATTGTTGTACGATGTTTTATATTTTATAATAACTTATGCACTTCATTTAAAGATATCCCGTAATATCTTTTAGCTAGTTGATATATACGGAGTAGTACTTCTGTATGTACTTGTTTGTTGAAAGATTACCATGTTAAAAGCGTGATTACACCGAATATGTCTTAGCCTAGTAGTTAAGGTCGAAGTATTGTCGACAATAAGGCTCTGTTTGGTAAAACGACCTAAAATCTAAAATGCTACCTTATATAGCATTTCGTTTCAGTAGCTTATTTGACCAAATAAGCTATTTGCCAAACACTACTAAAAAAAATAAGCTACCTGATTCTTTTAGCAAAAAAGCTACATCAGACAAATGAGGTACCGGAAGTGCACTGCCAAATGGAGCCTAAGGTTCATGTTCGAATCCCCCTCCCCTTAGATCCCGACAATTTTTTGGCAATATCTGAACTCCGTTGTCGATGGTAGGAAATAGGGTAAGGTTGCGTACATCTGGGTTATTGCTTAGACAAAAACATTGCATAATATTTTTGTTTTTAGTTCAAATGAGCGTACTATGTCGCATGTGATACTATGATACTATGCTTACGATGCTTTTTTCCGTCTCATACTCTCAATTTCGTCTTTCTTAATCAAGATTCATACTTTTACTTTGCTTCAGTCTGTGGTTCTTGTTCTAACAATAACAACTCTGTCAATAAATCGACAGGTCGAGGCCCTGCAGTTCGGTGTAGTACTGTAGTGGGACAGAAGAAAGTTAGTGACGGTTTTCAGTGTTCTTGTTTCAATTCGGTTGAAACTATCAGCAAGTCCGCTCTGTGACGCTTGGAAATATTACAGTCGGACGCATCATGTTAGGTACCCAGGGTTGTTTGGTTGCTTTCAAAATCACGGGAATTGGAAAATTATGGGAGGTGGGAAAATTGAGTCTGTTTGGTTGCCCAATTCATGGGAATTAGAACTCCCTGTAGAACTCTAATTCCTACCTAATGTAGAAAGTCACTAGTGAAAGTTCCCGCATGAATTAAAGTTCCTACCTCCAACCAAACAACATTTACATAATTCACGTGATTTTCAAGTTCATATGAATTTAATTTTCGCGGGATTTTATCTTCCCATGCCGAACCAAACGAACCCTCAGATCTTTATCCTGTTAGACTGTTGAGGCATTGAAATAACGTTGTTGTTTTGTAATCGAGTAATAATGAGAACGCGTGGAGGAGTTATAACGGTTTCTTCATGTTTTTGCATTGCAGCATCTGAAGTTCTTACTCTTGGAGCTGCTCTATTTGGACTACTGACATCGATTGCAGGCTCGTCAGCCTGTTTCTACAACTCCTACAGAACAAACAGAATAAATTTATCGATTCTTAAAGTACGACTGAACAATTTGGAGAATTTGATCGAGGTAGTTCAGCAGAAGCTGAACGGGATTGATGTGCTTAAGCCTGATCCTACCCCATGGCTGGATCAGGCCAAAGAGTTTTTAACGAAGCTGAATGTTGCAGATCTTGAGCATCGTTTGAACGAGAACTGTGTTAATAGTCCGATAACCAACCTCTGGCACCGATGTGGAGCTGGAAGGACGATTGACATAAAGATTCAGGAATTAGACGAGCTTCTAATGAATGGCAGACACGTTTCCCGGGAGACGAAGATCAAAGGGTCTAAGCAGCACGAGGTGGCTTTTCTCGGCACTGCAAGAGACAGAATAAGGCAGAAGATGTGGGAGCAGGTTTCGCAAGGAGGTGGAGCTGCAATAGTGTGTGTTCATGGAGTAGCTGGCGTTGGAAAGACGGTTGTCGCTTCAGTTATTCATAATCAAGTATTGGCAGAGCTGAACGATTTTGAGACCGTCTTATGGGTGAACGTGGAGTATGGATCGGGGCTAAGGCATATCCAAGAAGAACTAGCGAGCAAGTTACATGTAGATGTTTCAGGCGATATGGATAACGTGCAGAGATCAAAGACGCTGCGCAGCGTGCTGATGCAAAAGGGTAAATTCCTGCTGGTTTTGGATTCAATGTGGCAAGCTTTTTCTCTCCATGATATCGGGATTCCAGAGCCCGTTGTTGGCAGTTCTAAGCTGATAGTAACCTCAAGAAGTTACGGCCTTTGTAGAAAAATTACTACGAAATTCAAAAGCAAAGAGATTCTCGAGATTAAACCACTGTCCGAGAATGAGTCTTGGGAGCTGTTTAAGGGCGAAGTAGGGCCGAACATATCACATTTGGGAGACGAAACTCTGCATATCGCGAAACTTGCAGTAATAGGCCTTGATGGTCTTCCTCTGGCAATTAAGATATTAGCCGAAATTTTGAGTGATATACATGATGATTTTCCGAGCAGTATCGATGCTGCTTGGAAGGAAGAGTTACTGGCATTGAGTGCATCATCAACGTGTTTTCTCGGTACCAAGACGCAGGAATTACTTGATTGTTTCAAGCATAGTTACGAGAATTTAGGAGAGGTTTCGATGTCTGCCTTTATGTATTGTGCGTTATTCCCTAAGGATTATTTGATGAATGTAAGAAAGTTGATTGAGTATTGGATGTGGGACGGGATTTTAGGACCAATCGCATCCATAGACGAGACTGCGAGGTATGGAAGAAGAATATTGAATGAGATTAAAGATGCTCATCTGCTAGAGAATGTGCATGAGCCTGGCAGGGAAGATTCAGTGAAGATGCTGAATGTCGTACGACATGTAGCAGTCGATGCTATTGTTAAGTCAGGCCATCGGTTTTTCACTCAAGGCGGAAATAACTGGCCGATAGACACTGAGAGAGCTTCTTTTGTGCAGAGTCAGTTGCAGGATTTGCATAGCATTCCGACTTGCAGGAAATTGTCGTCTCTTTTCCTGCAAGACAACCCTTCGCTAAACCTGATCCAACCCGAGAACTTTTTTTCTCGGATGCTTGGTCTTAAAGTCCTTGACCTGTCCCGAACCAACATTGCATCCCTTCCGAAATCTCTGTCTGGTTTGAAAAATCTGCACGCCCTTCTGTTGCGTGATTGTCCGAAGCTGAAGTGTATACCGTCTTTGTCAAACCTTCAGAAGTTACTCGTCTTGGATCTTGCAGGGACCCCTTTAGAACAAGTCCCGGACGGGGTTGGATATTTGACGAGCTTGAGGCGTCTTGACCTTTCTCAAACCATGGTCGACATTTTCCCGGCTAATGTAATAAACAAGCTAACCCAAGTTGAAGAACTGTTACTGATAACCGCTGATGGCGGAGGTTATGTATGGGGATCAAGACAGATAGTTCCACAATGGCCGGGTGTTTGTGTCGAAGAGCTAGCTGAGTTAAAACGGTTATCTGTTCTTCAAATTACGTTCCTGAATGCGAAAGTGTTCAGTACTTATGTGACCGAGATTGAGGAGAAGCGTACTCTTGCTCCACGGAAGTTCAGGTTTTGTGTCGGTGGCCTGTACACTGGTGCAGGCATCGACGATGCTGCTGATAAGTCTGATAACAGTGTAGCAGTGATTGGTGATTTTAGTATACGGCTTCCTGATAAAACATCGGTGTTGCATCTGTTGTTTTACAGTGAGATAGTTAGTTCTCTGAAGATTGAAGGTTGCATTCGAGATTTAACAGTCGTGGATGTGTCAGATTTCGATGGATTAAGATACATGTTCACGGCTGAGATGCTAGGCAACTTACGAAGCCTGAAAGAGATACGCGTTAAACGATGTAAGAAAATGACGGGTATTATCCAGCCAGATGAAGAAGGCAATGCTTGTTCGATTACCCTCCCCGAGTTGATGACACTAGTACTATACGACTTACCGGAACTGCAGAGCATATACCAAGGGGAAGTACTCAATTGCCCGTCTTTGCGTGGTGTCGAGGTGTGGGATTGTGATCAACTGAAGCTTCCTGAAATGTTGTTGGGCCGTAACAGCGGAATTATTGAAATCAAAGGAAGTAAAGAATGGTTGGAGACGGTCAGAGTGCAAACACCGAGTTCTAAGTCTACCTTCAGGTTCAGTGTTGCGCCCGTGCCTGATAAACTGTCTTCTACTCCCTGGTATGCTCGTAACTTCGCCTACAATACGGTTTTTTATGCGTCAGGTTGGGTTTCCACTTCGTGTTTTTGAGGGGTTTTTGAGGTTGTCAGGATTCGAACCCGTGACCTTCGGTCACACTGGCTCTGATACCATATTAGATGAACCGTCTCAACCAAAACCTTAAGGTGATGGTTAAGGCTCAACTATTATTAATATTCCTAATAGTTCTGACTGCATATAACATTTTACAGTATTCGGATAAGGAGGCAGGAGTCCTTCGTCGCTGAGAAGAATGAAAACCCGACTCAAAGCAGAGGCGGCATATTCGGTAAATCAAGATACCCTGATGAGTGATGACCCTAGATTGAAGACCTTGAACTTTAAAAGTACTAAAATGTCGTCTTGTTTTGCAGGTATTCGGTCTGTCATCATATTCACGAACCTCGTTAGTCGTGAAGGTAGTCTAGCAAGTATGTCCTAGCTCCTAACTCTTTAACTGTTACTATCGCGTTCTACATTCTAACACAGTAGTCATTCATCGCGTTCTTAGATAGCATTCGATCATATTAACAGAGTTTACGCAGGTGAAAAAGGCACACCAGTGAATACTAGCGGTGGCAGCAGTAGCCTCAGAAGATTTTTCGGGGCAAAGGGTGGTGTCGCCACTTCATACTCGGCTGAGAACCTGCATCTTACCCACACTGCAAGTGATGCTGAGGATTCTGCCTCAGGACATGCTTTGAGGTACGTTAATGCTTGATTTAGAATTTTGCAGACTGTTTTTCTCTTTATACTCGGACAAAATATTGGAACTGTCGCTAATCGGACAATGACCGTGACCACAGGCCTGATGGGATTCAAGAACACCGGCAGAAATCGCTCTGATTCACACTTCACAGTCGGTCTGTAAGCAAGGGCTATACCGGATTGCGCTGTTCTTTCTGTTCTGTTTTACTGCAATTCTGATGTTTCTGTTTGCTATGAACAATGTTTTGCTTCACGGATTTCGTATATATAACCCAACTAAAGACTGAAAATAAGATGAAATCTCGGAAATTTATTCAAAAAAACAAATGAAGCGGAATCACTTATTCTGGAGCATTGTATCGCCTTTTCCATATATGAACTGATCTGTAGGAAGCAGTCGGACTGTGATGCGGCTCATTTTTACATGTCTGAGTTGCAGTTTTTTTGTGCCTTCATATGTGATATTGTTTCACTTATCAGTGATTTAATTGAGAAGCGGCTCTTTCTTAGCGTCCCACATATTTAGTCGTTGTACCGCCTTCTCAGCCTGCAAAAACCGAGTTCAATGTCGTAAGAAAACATTATCATTTGATGCTGTTACGGTGTTGCTTCGTTGCTGCACCGCGACTTATTAGACGAAACTGAAATTGTTAACCATACAAACGGCCCACAGCCCACCAAAGCAAATCACACAAATACAGCAACATAAAATCAGTATATCAAGGATAGCAATCAAGTATAATAAACTTACCTCATTTTCCCAATCGGTCCGATAGGTAACCCACAGTAAGATGATAGTTTGCATTGTTGTACCTCCAAGCATTCCTCCCCATAATCCCTTTCGAGATATAAAATCACAAAAATGTTTAGTCGAATTGAGAAGAACTAGTACTACCATGTGATATCGAGTCTAAATACCAGCCTCTCACATGCAATAATGGACTCAATGTTACATGTGGGAGGGTAGTATCGAGTCTCAGTACCACCTGCCTATAATCCCTTTCGAAATATAAAATCACAAAAAAAAAATCAAAGTCGATTGGAGAAGAACTAGTACTACATGTGATATCGAGTCTCAATACCAACCTCTCACATGCAATAATGGACTCAATGTTACATGTGGGAGGATAGTATCGAGTCTCAGTACCACCTGCCTATAATCCCTTTCGAAATATAAAATCACAAAAAAATCAAAGTCCATTGGAGAAGAACTAGTAGTACATGTGATATCGATTCTAAATACCAGCCTCTCACATGCAATAATGGACTCAATGTTACATGTAGGAGGGTAGTATTGAGTCACAAACCTCTCAGTACCACCTGCCTATAATCCCTTTCGAAATATAAAATCACAGAAAAATCAAAGTCCATTGGAGAATAACTAGTACTACATGTGATATTGAGTCTCAATACCAGCCTCTCACATGCAATAATAAACTCTATATATGTTGCATGTGAGAGGGTATTATTGAGTCTCGGTACCACCTGGATCGTCCAATAATCGAGTTTCGATGGCATACCTTAACCCCTAAATTGAAGTAAAAACCAAGGACCACACCAAGAGGTATTCCAACCACATAAAAGCATCCCACATTTACATAGGCAACAAATGTTTGCCATCCACATCCGACCGCCACCCCTTCAAAAAATCGAAAAATTAATCTCAGTACGGTCCTCGTTTGATGCATTTCTCGACATTATTTTCATTACGGGTCATGTAGGAATATTGTATAGACGGTTCCTCATACCTGATAAAACAGGTTGAACGCCGTTGAGTAAAATGGACAGGGCTAGATACGGAGAGAGATCGGCAACAGCATTGGAAACTTCGGTTCCACCACTGAAGATATAGCTGAGCTGATACCGGAAAATGAGTACTATGACAGCGCATATTAACGCGACGAGTAAGGACATTGTTGTCACAGCAACTACTGAAAATGATGCTGATTTCGGGTGCCTTGCTCCTAGCTCATTGCTCACCCTTACACTGTCAATATTGCATCAGCCGAAACATGGGATTACAAAATCACAAATTCTTGTCTAAGACGAGATGAATTAGTACAGGATAGTACTAACCTTGCAGCTGCATTGAATCCAAGTGAGATACAGAACACCCATAATGATATTGACATGCTGCCATCATAATTTAAACACATTTTAAACCGTATTGCCTTCGTTTGAACGACTTTTACTCCCTATTGGAGACACAGATAAATTGTTCGCAAATTTCCCATGAAGACAATTGTTAATATTACACGGTAAGGTATAACCGTATATGAAGCAATAACAACGTTACCCCGGTCCCCAAGGCCTCTATGGCTCCTGCAAATTGCAGGGTACGCGTTGTTTCTGAATGACCCAAGATGAATTACGTGTATATGAAGCAATAACAACGTTACCCCAGTCCCCAAGGCCCCAATGGCTCCTGTAAATTGCAGGGTACGAGCTGTTTCTGAATGACCCAAGATGAATTACGTTATATGAAGCAATAACAATCTTACCCCAATACCAAGGCCCCAATGGCTCCTGCAAATTGCAGGGTACGAGCTGTTTTTGAATGACCCAAGATAAATTACGTGTACTTACCTTACAGAGAGGGAGTCCAAGGCAAGTTGAGCATTCTCGAACAATCCAGCAATCAACACCAAAATTTGGAAATACCAAGTCTCCAAGCAGAGCATCACGGCCGACGAAGTGGATAACTTGAGAAACGGCCAAAGGCCGCTAAACGCGGATGAACTAAACCCCGTCCAAGTATACTTAAACCGACTATTACACACTATGTATACAAATTGAGCCACTACAATGATCCACCAAGAGAAGCTAAGTACCAATGAAGCCCCAAGCAAACCCCAACCCAACTTGAACATAACAAACCAAGACGCGGAAATGTGAAACACTAGGGCCGCGACAGAGATGTACGCGCTCGGGAAGACGATGGATTGGGCTTGGAGGAATTTTTGGATTGGAAAATTGCAAGCATAGGCAAATATTTGTGGGATTAGTCCAAGTATGAAAATGTGGGCCATTGAGGCTATGTCCTCTGGCTCCCCTAGTAATAAAAGGATGTCCTTTGAGAAAATGTAAACGATTGTTAATGGTATTGCGGTCACGGTTAGGAGGATCGTTGATCGTTGCATATAGATTCCGAGCATCTCGTATTTGTTTGCTCCGTATGCTTGTCCACATAATGTCTCTACCGCGCTTCCCATCCCGAGCTACATTGATATCTTATAGTTAGTGAAATTAGACTCAAATAAAATTAGAAAATTTATGTATGAGATTGTTTTATACATACAATCAACCTTCAGTTATCTAAATTGTAAATGGAGATTGGAGAATATGTTTATCGATGTTTCTAACGTGTGTTAACTGAACACTTAATAAAGATCCAAAAATGGACATGTTAAATATTTTACCATGAAACCACGAACACTTAAATCAATTAGTAAGAAGTTGTTCTAAGTTAACCAGTCAGGTTCGAGACCTAGAGATACAGCCGTGTTAAAACTCACGAACGAGACCCTTAATACCACTCTAATTAACTTAACATTAATATAGCCATGTTCCAAATTAACATTAATATTGTTCTACATTAACCAGTCAAGTTCGCGCCCTAAAAATAGGGCCGTGTTAGAACTCACAAATGAGACCCTTACCCCTCTAACTTAACATTAATATAGCTTAGTCATGTTGCAACTTAACATTAATATTGTTCTACCTTAACCAGTCAGATTCGAGCCCTAGATATACCGTTGTGTTAGAACTCACTAAATAAAGAGACCCTTATTATAACTTAACATTAATATAGCCATGTTTTAACTTAACATTAATATTCCAAATGGATACCCTTAAAACTCACAAGGGAGACAGTACAGCCGTGTTAAAACTCACGAAGTAGAACCTTAACGAAATAATAGATGGTTCTATAGCCAAAAATAATACTCTCCCATTAGAATAACAAAATCTATATTAATGTTGGTTGATTTTAAACTCAGCTCATGAATATCAAATATCACCATCGAGCTGCTTTTTATAACATAAAATGTTCATTATTTACCGTAAAGCTAAGTGATCAGTGATCATTGTTTGTCGTACCATGCAACAGTCGCATAAGTCAAAGTATCTTATAGTTAGGGGTGGAATATTAGTTATAAAGTTAGTTAATAAGTTAGTTATATTAGTTATAACTAACTTATTTACTTTTCTATATAAGATAGTTTCTTCATCATCAATTGTAACAATTCAGAATATTCATTCATTCATTCATTCAATTAATACAAGCAATTCCTTATTCTCTTAGTTCTCTTTCGTCTCTCTTCATCTTGCTTATTCAAACATCAAATCATGATCTCACATAAACTCTTTCAGTTAGCAAGGACAAAATCCGAAAAAAAAACTTACTTATATGAGGTAGAAGTACGAGAATTAATATAAGCCATAAAAAATGAAATAAATAAAAGAGTATAAAACCAAAAAACATGAATTGCACAAATCGTTGATAAGCAAATGTAAACAAATGAGAATAATACCACATTACCATGACACCATAAGCTAAGACTTGAATGCCAGTGTTACCAAGAGATGCAGCAGCAAGCTCAAGATTACCAAGATGTCCACAAAATATTTGTGTCGAAACCGATACGAGATTGTTAAGCAAGTATACTACTATGGCTGGTCCTGCTAATGGGATTAAGTATTTCATTTCTAGCATTGTTGCTAGCCACCATCGTTGGACCGTGGCTATGTCACGGTTCGATAGGGTTTCCTCGAGGGTTGAGCTTGCGTCCTCCTCGCCGCTTAGCGGTGGTGGTTGTGACGATGGTGAAGTGACAAGGTTTTCATCATAGTCTTTCCCTCTAGGACTCATGTTTTGGTCCTAATTTTGTGTGTGTATGGTTTATGTATGTTCCAATGTTATTGGGGCATATATATATATGAGAATGTTTTGGTTAATTAGCGTTAAATATTAAAATAATTAGGTAATTAGTGTTCATTTGAAACTATTTGGATTTATGGTGTCCATGCCACTTCATCATTTTTTATTTTTGTCTAATTTTTATATGAAACCTCCTAAGAAATTTAGCGTCTTTATCAAAATGTAACTGTCCAAATATTTGTATCTGTTTTAAATAATAAAAAAAAAAAAAAAAGAGAAGGAAGCCACTGAAGTTCTCGGTGACTTCTCCAACAATTTCCAAAATTTCCAACAATTTGCATGGTACACTACATTATGACACTACTGATATGATAAGCCGCTGAGATTCTTAGCAGTTTTCTCTTTTATATATAAAAAAACCTAAGTGAAGTCGCTAGATTTTTTAGCGATTTCATGTAAAGAGCGGACAAAAATAAAAAATGATGACGTGGACACCATAAACCCAAATAGTTTCAAATGAACGCTAATTATCTAATTATTTTGTTAATTAACGCTAATTAACCAAAAAAAATTCTACTATATATGACTAAGAAGGACCCGAAATTTGATCCGACTCAAATCTTACTCGAATCTTAATTGACTCGACTTAAAATAAATTGATCCAATTGACTTGGCTCATATCCGACTCAGTCGACCCACTTGCCTACAAAGATTTGGAAACAACCCACAACTTGGTACTACTAGTATATTGGTATTATTAAACCATAAAAATAGAAATCAAGGAGTTACGTATTCGACTGGTCTTTTTTTAAGAAGAGTATATATACGTTTTAAATTTGAAATGTACACATCTTAAGTTAGGATACGGCTTTTCTGTAATATTGAGTCATTTTGTTGTTGTCTCTTCTATTTATTTTAACTTGTTTTAAATTTAAGTCAAATATGTCCATTTCACACGATAATTTGCTTTGATTTTGCCAAAAAAACAAACTTATGAGGACATTAATTAATTAAAAAGCAGGTGATGTTGCTATCGACAATGATTTTTAGCTAATGATGGTAAGTATGGGTCGTCATATATATTGTCCAAATAATTAGGCTAATGGAAGGTGGCAAATAATGACACGATACGAACCCGATATAAAATTAACGTGTTTGGATTGAGGCTTAATGCCCATTTATGTAAGTGGGTCAACACGAACACGACACGATATTTAATTGGGTCGGGTTTGGGTTGAGCTCTTTAAACACGAACCCGATACGAATGACCTGTTCACCAAATTAATAATCCTATTTTTTTATCCTCCATCACATAAATATACTTAAACTTTCCAAATATGGACATAACACGAAAACACGACACGAACCCGACACGAAATTAATGGGTTAGGGTTGAGGCTTGACGACCCATTTATCTAAGTGGGTCGACACGAACACGACAAGAAATTTAATTGGGTCGGGTTTGTGACCCGTTTACATGTGACACGAACACGAACTCGACACGACCCGATCTGTTTGCCAGGTCTAGACGTGACTCACATGAGCTCACGTCTCTTGGTCGAACCTTTGTTGTTGCAATACCGCAAAATGGCTCACACCTGCAATCGTGTACGTGTGTTCTAGCAAAACTACTCTTATTCACAGCTCAAGTAATCACATGTCATCGACCCTTTAAACTCATATGAGACAGTTTTTACACGTAAAAATAATCAATTAGACATATACTTACGTATATAAAATAATGAAATCAAATGTACAACAAGCATTTAGGATTTCAGTTTAATTAAACCTATATGAGACAGTTTTTACACGTAAGAATAATCAATTACTCATATACTTACGTATGTAAAATAATGAAATCAAATGTACAATAAGCATTTAAGATTACAGGTTGATTAATTAGTACATGTAAAACCGTTTCATATATCCACGAGTATTAAACTGAAAGAAGTCGTTCGAAATAACTACAAACCTACCGAATTCCAGTGATAAATGTTGTATGGGACTATGGGTACTTTGGAATTAAAGTGTAACAAGACTCCATAAATGCAAACCAAATTTTGAGTGAATTAAAAGGCAATAAAGTGGTAAGTTAGAGTTGAACCCACCAAAAAAAAAAATCTATCAAGATAAAAATTGACTTTAAACTATGATAAGAAAAGTTACCGTATCAATTTTCAACTATAATCAAGTATTCATCTATTTTTAAGCAGTATCTCATTTTTGAGTGAAACTCCTTTTATTTTGCTTACTGGCACCCTCAAATGTCCTATGTTGATTCTCAAAATATGTGTAGCGGCTTTATCTAACCTGAGCAAACCATACATTTTTGTTTCAGAACCTTGAAATCCCGAACATCATGTATTATACACTTAAATTTTAGCTGTTTTGGAGGTTGTATGTAAGGGTAACGTTTCTTTTCCTCCCAGCTTTTCCACCACCTTTCTGGGGCCACTTCATGAGTTGGCTTATACGATTTCAGCCCCAAATAACGTTGATGGAATCTGAAAATATGGCCACCGGCCACCGGGGCATGAATCGACCCATGGGACAAATAAGTAAATAACGGTTTAATGGGAACCCCCTTCACTCCATACATTGAAGTTAAATGTTGATGGTTGTTCAAAGGGAAATACCGGATTAGCTGGCCCGGTGGATTATGCCGCAACAACATTGGAAAGTGGGTTTTTGGCTTTGTTGTAAACCTTAGCTATGCTACCCTGAGTCCGTGACTCTAGCTAAGCGTCAAATTGGCTAGAAGATTCGGACCAGGACAACTGATCGTGGAGTCAAATTCAAAGATTGTGGTTAACTTTGTTAATGATAATAATACTAAAGACAACCTTACTTATGGGTCGCTTGTCAAAGATTGCAAGCGATTACTAGATGAGGTGAGGAATATGTACTCCGACATGTGTATAGGGAGGCAATTTTTATGCTGATAAGTTGTCAAATTTGGCATTGGGTTTCCTCTCGGCGAACATGAGCTTCATAGTTCTCCTCTGTTTTCCTAATATAACTAGTTGTCATTTATTCACATATTAACAGAGTTTTCATGGGACAATGACCACTTGGCCACTGCACCTCCCGAAGGGGTGGCTTACATGGTCCATGTGTTGGTGCGAGAATGCATAGGCCCAGGGGATTAAACCCCTCGCCATCAAAAAAAACAGAGTTTTCACAGGTGACAAAAATACACCAGTGAATACAGAACACTACCAGCAGCCATACCTTAACCAGATTTTCCGAGTAAAGGGCAGTGTCGCCTCTCCACACCCGGTTGATAACCTGCATATCACCCACGCCACAGTCGATGCTTAGCCTTGCGAGTTGAGACACTCCGCGGGTACATTATGTTTTGATTTACGACTCTGCAACGAGGTGACGGGATTCAAGACATCAGCAGAAACCGCTCTGATTCACAGACAGTCTATAAGCAAAGGGTTAACCGCGCTAAGACACCGTTTCTGTTCTCAAACTAAAGACTGAATTGATTCAGAAACATCAAATGAACTGCAATGATTTAACTTGCTATGAAACTAATAATGAAATGAAAATTCCGGGTCTTATTTCTTCTGCATTGTATCGCCTTTTCGATACATGAATTGATCTCTAATGAATCTGATACTGCATATCTACATCCCTTGTTTACTCGAGAAGTGGCACTTTCTTCGCGTCCCATGTATTTACCCGTTCTACGGCCTTCTCTACCTACAAATAACAAATTTAACCCGTTACCAGTTACCACCCAATACTTGATCACAGTCGTGTTCATACGCGTCTGCGCCTTAACCAAAATACGATAAAACATACCTCCTTCTCCCAGTCTGTCCTGTAGGTGACCCATAATAAGATCACAGTTTGCATTATTGTACCTCCAAGCATTCCTCCCCATAATCCCTAATAATGTAATATGAAAACAAAAAAACGAAAATAAATTTAACTAAACTCGATTAAGGATAATGAGCACTCTATGATCAATTTAAGAAGCCAGCTGCTCGGTTTTTCTAACATGTGACCTAAGAACATGTGTTAAATCTCTTCTTGGGCACGTGTTAGAAAAATTGTTACTGATTGACATATACAAGAGGAATGATATATACCCTAACTCCGAGATTAAAGTAAAAACCGAGGAGTACACCGAGAGGAATCCCAACCACATAATAGCATCCCACATTTACATAGGCAACAAATGTTTGCCATCCACAACCAACTGCCACCCCTGCAAGTACGAGAAAAACTAGCTTAGTTGGTGAAGTCAGGAGCGATGGTACTCATGACATGGGTTTAAATTTAAATCCCGTCAGAATCAAAATCGTCCTTGTGGCTCCCTTGTCAGCGTGAGATTGATTAAGGCTAAGACTAATATAATTACGTGTTAGTATATAAAACGAATCAAGGAACTCCAACCACGGCTTAAACTTTTGGTTTAGTTGGTTTCTTGACATGGTATTAGAGCCATGTGACCAAAGGTCACGGGTTCGAATCCCACCCCCCTCCATTCTAATCTGGATAATCAGAACAGGCAAGGGAATCCCGCCTGCACCCACACTTCAAGCCCAAAAAGAAAAAAACCATCTGCTTAAGCTTTTGGTTGAGTTGGTTTCTTGACATTACGAGTACTTGTAATACCTGATAAAACGGGTTGAACACCATTGAGTAGAATGGAGAGGGCTAGATAAGGAGACAGTTCCGCAACTGCATTGGAAACTTCAGTTCCACCAGTGAAGATATAGCTGAGTTGATACCGGAAAATGATTACAAGGATAGCGCATATGAACGCGATGATGGACGACATTGCTGTCACTGCCACTACGGAAAATGATGCTGCCTTTGGATGCCTTGCTCCAAGCTCATTACTCACCCTCACACTATCAACATTGTACAAGCCGAAACACAGCATTATAACATCCGAAAATTCTTGTATAAGAGTATAAAACCGTCTCATATAAAAGACCGTCATAAACTAACCTTGCAGCTGCATTGAATCCAAGTGAGATCATGAACACCCATCCTGATATTGACATGCTGCCATCACAAAATTTGCACAAATTAATCCGGTACCTTAAAAACCCGAGTCCATATAACATGGTATGGGCTCAAAATCGACTTTTCCAAATAACCCGAGTCATTTTTTTGGTGTAAAGGGGTTACGAGGGTAATTTTGATGCTAACAGGTCATGAGTATCACCGTTCATGACTTTACCAACTAAGCAGGCTGACATCTGTTGATCTGCTTAACGAGTCATTCTATGTGAATAGTCGTCATACCTTACAGAGAGCGAGTCCAAGGCAAGCTGAGCATTCTCGAACAATCCAGCAATCAAGACCAAAATTTGGAAGTACCAAGTCTCCAAGCAGAGCATCACGGCCGACGAAGTGGATAACTTGAGAAACGGCCAAAGGCCGCTAAACGCGGATGAACTAAACCCGGTCCAAGTATACTTAAACCGACTATTACACACTATGTATACAAATTGAGCCACCACAATGATCCACCAAGAGAAGCTAAGTACCAATGAAGCTCCAAGCAAACCCCAACCCAACTTGAACATGACAAACCAAGACGCGGAAATGTGAAACACTAGGGCCGCGACTGAGATGTACGCGCTCGGGAAGACGATGGATTGGGCTTGGAGGAATTTTTGGATTGGAAAATTGCAAGCATAGGCAAATATTTGTGGGATTAGTCCAAGTATGAAAATGTGGGCCATTGAGGCTATGTCCTCTGGCTCCCCTAGTAATAAAAGGATGTCCTTTGAGAAAATGTAAACTATTGTTAATGGTATTGCGGTCACGGTTAGGAGGATCGTTGATCGTTGCATATAGATTCCGAGCATCTCGTATTTGTTTGCTCCGTATGCTTGTCCACATAATGTCTCTACCGCGCTTCCCATCCCAAGCTACATGGATATGTACATTCATGAAATTAGACTACTATTGTATAGGTGTGATGGGATTTGAACCTTTGACCTAATGTTCATTATACTGCAATCTTGACAACTAGGCTAAGACATCATCGGTAAAACTTATATGACATTTCCGTATGTATATAATCAACTATTTGAAAGTTGCAAGTGCGGGGATTATAGGCTACGTTCTTATTCTGTTCAGACCAGCTCTATTCTGTTCAATTCAGTTTATTTCTTCATAAGTTAACTCTCTATTAAGTTCAGTTCGGTTAAGTTTTTTCAGCCAAAAAGAACACGGCCTTAATTACAAGTCACGAGTATCACCATCTAGCGACTTTACCTCCACTCAAGGTATTTCATCTGTTTATTTCATTTGGATACTATGTTTTTTTAAATATTTCTGATTAGGACCTCATATATATCGAACAAACGCATAGAAATGAAATGAACCGAGGATAAGAAACGTTAATGATTTAGAGTAGTTGGAATTGAAAGGGCACAAATTCTTCTAATAAAATTCAAAGTGTAGGGTCTTTTCAAATGTCACCCACCCACCATATATGCTTTTGAGTATTTGAATTGATCTGGAAGAACAACGAGTCTTCCTCGTGACGGGCATATTCGTCACAAGCTTGTCACGGATCGAGTTCTCTCTCTTTGAATAAATAAGACAAAAGCAAAGTGTTTTGGTATAACAATCTCTTTTTCTCTTATCTACCCACATGAGTGTACACTTGAACCGTCGCAAGTTTACAAAAAATATACCCGTCACACATAAGAATTTGTAGTCGGAAGAAACGTCTTGCATTTGATAAATTATGCAAATTTGAGACTTTAAGATTATCACACATTAATAAAATTTGGTCTTTTATCTTTTCTTTTATAACTTTAAAATAATTACGGAGTAAATGTTTAAACAGAAAAAAAATCGAAAAGTTATTGAATCAAAATCATTATATAATCACTAAATACGCCATCATAAATCGTGTACTTACGGGTTTGCCTGAAATCCATGGAATAATCCGTGGGCTTTATTAAGATATAATAAGGCAACTTTACGATAAATAAATCATCTTAAATAAGAAATTTTAATTTTAGTTGAACCGGAATAATTAAAAGTTGTACTTCGTATCTAATTATATGACCATAGTACGGTAGACGTTATTATTGTCATTATTGTTATTATTATTGTTGTTATTATGGATATTCGGACAATATTAATCTAATTAAAGTTCAAGTACGATAATTGGTTTAAGACAAATAACAAATGAAACAAATAAATATAAACAAACGTAATAAAAAAGGGTTTTTTTAACGTGTACCATGAGGCCGTAAGCTAAGACTTGAATGCCAGTGTTACCAAGAGATGCAGCAGCAAGCTCAAGATTACCAAGATGTCCACAAAATATTTGTGTCGAAACCGATACGACATTGTTAAGCAAGTACACTACTATAGCTGGTCCTGCTAATGGGATTAAGTATTTCATTTCTAGCATTGTTGCTAGCCACCATCGTTGGACCGTGGCTATGTCACGGTTCGATAAGGTTTCCTCGAGGGCCGAGCTCACATCTTTCTCGCCGCTTAGCGGTGGTGGTTGTTGCGACGGTGAAGGTAGAAGGTTTTCATTATAGTCTTGCTCTTTAGAGACCATATTGTGATCCTTGCTATTTTGTGTGGATGGGTTGCGTAATTGCTTACATTCCAAGCATATTGATATTTGAGACATATATATATATATATAGACCAGGGCCTAGTTTTGCAGGGCGGCCCGCTCTGAGCCCGACACGAAATTTAACTAAAGCGGTCTAGCCCGTTTGGCCCGGCCCGAGTTATTCATGTGTCGGTTTAGGACGGGATTGAGTCGGCCCGCCTCCCCCATATATTTATTTAGGGTCGGGTGAGGTAGGCCCGACTCAATATTAGGTTGACCCGAACTCGACAATTGTCGAGAATAATCCGTATATATATATTAGGATTTTAGGAGTAATAAGAAAATATATTTAGATGACAATTAGGCGAAAAATGTATAATACAATCGGATGATAATGAATTTCAAGTGCTACCGTGCTCACATAATTTGTTTTAATATCATCAAATATATTCATTAAATAGTTAATTGAAATTCAATAGAATTAGGTAACACTATTACCTTTTTATTATCTCGAACGGTGTAATACTCTACTACTTATCGACAATAGTAGAAGCTCTCGTCCCATGTTGACGATCTGAAATTTCAAAGTTTTTAGTTAAAATTTTCGAAGTTTTTTCGAATTTTCTTTAAGCAACTATCCACTCACCCCATTAGGGTCAATTCATGGCTCTGCCGCTTGTCGAGTTCATATGGGGCCCAATTTAATTGTAGCCTATGCATTAATGACATTTTCAACCAACTTACTATAAGTCTGCTCTAAAACAGGCATATTCGTCATAAGTTTACGACAGGTCAAATATATATACTCCCTCCGTCCCAGTGATATGTTTACACTTTCTTTATTTTCCCCTCACAAAATAAAAGAAGGTAAAGATCCCACTGGGACAAAGGTAGTATATATTACTCATATAAGTAATAGATAAGACAAAATTAAATTGTCTAGCAAGTAGCAATCTGCTTTTATCTTAACTATTCACATGAATATTACTAAATCCGTTGGATTTGTCTCAAACTTATGACAATATATCCGTCTATTTGAGTAATATATAGAGACCAATCGTTCAGAACTACAGTTATCAGCAGTTAAGGTAGACTGGCCAAATCTAGGGGTTGTAAATACCAAAAGCACCCCACACAACTTGGTACCTACTACATACAATACGTTGCTATTTATTCAACCACCAAAATATTTGGATATTATATGCAGTGACGGAGCTAAGATTTTAAGTTAATAGACGGGAGTAAATAACATAAGCAAAGCTTGAAAATGGTTCAAAATTTTAACTTTAAATTTTGAAATTTTCATTTTTTAACGGGATGAGCGTCCTTTCTAGCAGGGGTGGATTTAGGGAGGATCGTAATCAAGCATTAAGAATATACAAACTATCAACTAAAATGTTACTAGATACCGGGATATGTCGAGATATCGGGTATTCATAATTAAGAAATACGGTTTCGTGATATATCGTAAAAAAATAATATTGATATAATATCGATTACGATATATTATACCGTAATCTTCTCTAACAGCCCCTTCAAACCCGTGGTAATCCGGTTCTTATATTCGATCTTCAACGATTTGACAGGCACTCTTTTCAATACACGCCCCCTGTTTCACTTGTTACGCCCCCTACTTTTTAAATAATTCCCATTTTGCCCCTAAAAGTTTTTTGGTTTTTGTTTTTTTTTTTTGACGTATTATTGACGGCCGGGTTTTAAGTTGGTTTTTTCTGAGACGGTAATTGAGATAGTTTGTGTGACGATTTTGAGACGGTTTTTGAGATGGTTCTTGAGACGGTTTTTGATAATAATTTTGTAGCCGGAATTTCAGACTTTTTGTTGAGAATGATTTTGAAACGTATTTTGACACGGTTTTTGAGACGGTAATAATAAACAATTTTTGAGACGGTTTAATTGCGAATTAGGAAAAAAATTTGGAACGATTTTGCGTATGTCTCGTAAAAATTTGTTGTTCCATCCAACAAAAGAAAAATGTGCTAATAGTTAATATAACGACGTCGTAAATATATCATTATATCATTTTAAATTTTAATCATACAGCCGGAAAAATTATGCAGTTTCAATTTTACATAATTTACTCGAGTAATTGTACCTTTGCTCAAAAAGTTTCAAGTATTTAAAATATTCTAATCGAATATCAATTCATTCTGTCTAACATATATCAATTAGCTGGTTTGCCTGAGTGGTTTAGGGGGAAGATTTAAGATCTTTTACACATAAGTGCGCGTGGGTTCGAACCCCACAGCCAGCATTTTTCCATTTTTTTTTCATTTTTAACGACATGACCTTGGCCATGTCGTGTAGACCACACGACACAGCCATGGCCATGTCGTGTAGACTACACGACACAGCCATGGCCATGTCGTGTGGACTACACGACATGACCTAGGCTGTGTCGTGTAGTCCACACGACATGGCCTAGGCGGTGTCGTGTAGTCCACACGACATGGCCATGGCTGTGTCGTGTTTTTTACACGACCAATTTTTTTTTTTTTCTTTACCGTATCTAGCAATGTCAACACTCGTATTTTTTTTTACTTGTTACACGACAATTTATTATTAATTTTTTTTACACGACAATGTATTTTTCATTTTCCGTCAATTTATTATTATTATTTTTGATTTGTTGCAGTATTAAATGAAGTATCAACCGTCTAAAAAACTGTCTCATAAACCGTCTAAAAAAAAGTTTCATAAACCGTCTCCAAAAAAAACCCAAAATCCATCTCAAAAACCGTCTTAAAGTCTCAAAAACCGTCTCAAAAAAAATACAGAAATCATCATCATCAACGAACGTCAAAACTCAACGTAAGACGCAGGGGCAAAATAGGAATAAATTAAAAAATAGGGGGCGTAACAAGTAAAACAGGGGGCGTGATATAGCAATCCCCTTATTCATAGTGTTGCCTTGCGCAGTACAAAAGCATGACATATTGTTTCGAACTAGGTTATTCGGACTCGTTTATAAGTATCCGATACGGGGTATGCGTCCAAGTATTAAATTAATTAATTTTTATAAAAATATAAGTGGAGTATATGTTTTGACCTAAATGAGGTGTGCAAGTATCGTATCGCGTCCGAGTATCGGGTGTTATATATACATGGGTATGCAAGTGAGGGCCGTGCGGCCGTGCGCACCCAATCGCGCGGTTTTGTAGTGCATGCAAATATGCAATATTGAGCATTGATATGACTCCACGGTTGGAGGGTGCGAAAGACGGGGTTCATCCCCTTTTCGGACAACCCATGTGTGATAATTGCGCTCAGCACGGAACAATGATTTTATCAGCAAAACTAGTTGTCAAGATTATTCGGGTAATAAACCAGGGAGGACCGACATTCCCGAACATTTATCCTTTCGAGCCGTGGAGAAATATACATAGGGTACAACCGTCCGAATAAATTATACATTAGTATGATTGTTTATAAAGAGAATGTTCTTATGAATTTCACAGCTATCTATACAAAATCTAACCACACATCTCTTCAGAAGAATAAGCTACAACTACTATGAAGGAATTAAAATCACATTAGCCGAATTTCGGTTGTCGTCACCAACCGGAATATCCTTTCGGGTTTCGTCGTCCCTCTATTAACTTCATTGTACAAACAAGTCGAGTCTGCGCGATACTTTTTGTTTTTGTACCGAGATCTACTTATACAAGAGCTGGAACTGCTAACAGAAAGATGAGGAAATAGTAGACATGGTGTTTCATGCGCCGACCTGAGAACAATTCGGCGAACATGCATAAGACGTTTCAGAAATGAATGTATGTGTATAAGACGGTCACTAACACGATTACTGAAGTCGACAATAGGCTAGGTAGCACGGACACGGACACGGACACGGACACGGACACGGACACGGACACGGACACGGACACGTGACATGGCACCTCATGAAATTTAGGACACGGGACACGACATTTAAATATAATACAATATATATTTTATGGTTATAAATAACGTATAATTTTATTTTTATCATGTATTTCAAACTAAATCTAAACAAGTAAAGATACAATTCGACCTTTACTATAACTAATTCTCATTTTTCCACCCAAACTCATCTTCTAATCGATCTTTTTAAAATTTTATTTCTCGTCTAAATTATAATATGTTTAGTCATGTGTCCAACGAGTGTCGAGTGTCCGAGGGTTCGACACGGTATCGCACACGGGACGACTAATTAGGAGAAGTGTCCGTGCTACCTAGACAATAGGTATGAATTATGTTTCTAAATTGTATGGGAGCATCGGCAAATACAACACTTTATTATGGCATTCATGCAAAAGATAATTTAAAAACGAAAAGGCGAAAGGGATCAAGCTCACCATTTTGTCCAGAAGCGGCAGCGGGAAGTGCAGGAATGTTCACTGCTGCGATGAAAACAATTCGGTTAACGTTAGGCAAAGATTGATGGTTGAGTTAATTAAAACAAAAAATTGGGAAGAAGCGGAAGAGTGGTAACAAGTGAATACCTTTACTGCAAGATGATGATGTCGATTGATTTGCAGAAGGCCAGGTAGCGGGAATGTTGTCATTCAGGTCGCACAGGAAGGTAATTCCTGTAGTCTGGTCGAAAGTCACGTCTGATGGCATGCTCTGTAGAAGACATCCCGATTCTGAACCAAAACCACGCCAACAAAAGGAAAAGTGTCAAAAACATTAACTAAAAAGCGATGTAGTAACTAAATGGGCAACGAATGTCGTATGTATTACGAAACTAGTCGAAATCTGGATTGAGGTGCACAAAGGTAAACAAAAGCTTATACGGGTCTGCAAGGATGCTTTAGGACAGACATCGGAAAAGGGGAAGGGATCAAACATTACATAGTAACCCCGTGTTTATACATCTACCCCATCACCATCACCATCACCATCACCATCTAATCATCAGAGAAAGTACCTTGGATTCCAGCTGTTGAAATTGTCATCCATCAGATAGCGTGGAACGAACAAGGAAAAACACATTAGTCTTACAAGAATAATTTCCAAACGAAAAGATCGAATTGCACAGAGAAATGAAGAAGCGAGAATGAAATACCTTGGAGGGAAAATTTCTTAAGGCTCACAGAACAAAGGTTGTAGACATTTGAGGTGACGTTCTCCAATTGTAACTTCATCCCAAGCGCAGCGGCACAATTGACGGCTTGCAAGTTAGTGATGAAGCTCTGGTTCTGCAAGTGACTCAAGTAGCTTTCAAGCTCACTACAGCATGCTACTTTATCACTTATCACATTGGCACATTTCTTCACCACATGCTTAGTATCGGGAAGAGCTAACGGGCACACTGTGAATTCAAAAAATAACAAAACAGCGTCATATAAATAGACGAAGGATGCCTGGTAATATGGTCTTGATAAAGGCACAAAATCACTAAATTTTGTGAAATCGGATTTGAGTTTCTCAATTGGGCTAGATATCTATGTCACTTCTTTTTTTTTTTTTTTTTGATGACGAGGGGGTTGAATCCCCCCGGGCCCATGCATTCCCGCACCACCACATGGACCATGTAAGTCACTCCTTTCGGGGGCTGCAGTGGCCAAGCGGTCATCGCCCCAACTGGTAGTCGAACCTGGGACCTCTCAACTCCTGCATTTCTGCAAGCTTCAAGGTTTAACCCAGCTACCACTGGACTAACACCACTTGGTTATATCTATGTCACTTCGACTCGACTACAATTGAGTGTCGAACACAACTATCTGTGAAAAAGTTTCATGTATCTGACCCAAGTGAAGGGTCGGAATTTCATGCAATATGGGAAGTCAGGGTGTCGGACACCCTGCCAGAGTTCAGAGTTCAGATTCGAAGTATGTAGGAAATTGAGTTTTTAAATAAGCCTCTGAAAGTACCATTATATTGCCCTCAGTATACGAAAAGAAAGATTCCCAGACCTCCATGTTTAGAATGGGGAAATTTTAAATTTCTCCGCTCATGTATGAGTTCTGTAGGATATGTATTCGGAAAGTACTTGGACAGAACATTTCTACACATCCTAGGCAGCAGACCATTCAGAGGAAAAGTTAAAAACTTGGTTGCGTACTCACCTTTGTTGATATTGCAATTTGTCAGCCCCCTTAGTACTTCTTTTGCACGTGAAGGGTGAAGCTTACTTGCCAACCACCTTTGAACAATGGTTGTACAATCTTCAGCAATAACTGAAAGCTGAGGGACTTTACCCAGATCACCATCTTTGGAGGTAATATTCTGAGCAGCTTCAGATATAGCGTTTTGACAAGTTTGGGTACAACATTCATCCACGAGATTAATCTTGCCGCATGCAGCAAGAAGCTTAGAAGTATTCACGGTTGCCTCAAACTCACTAACATCTTTGACGGGACACGAGCCTTCAGTTAGGTTGGATGAATGAATATTGCATATTTGTTGAAGATTGTCATTCGCACCTTGACTCACTAGTACTTGGTCAACATCCGATAGGCATTGACTTGCGAGGGTCTTATTAAGAGCAAGAAGTTTCGTATCTTTACTAGACTGACCTACTAAAACAGCTAAGGTGGCCTGTAACTGAGGACAGCATATTACATTAGCCAAGAATGGTGCAAAAGCCGTGAAACAGTCGGTTGATGTAATACCCATAAGATTTTCAGCAGCTGAGAAGTCAAAAGGACACATCCCTGCAGAAAACAAAAGGCGGCCTAAGTGAAAAATTCTAGCACTCAAATACAACCTCGGTCCCAAATTTACCCGTTAAACTTTTATTGTCCACCTACGACTTTAACCATTAATTTCTTCAGGTATCAGTAGAGATGTCAGTTAACTTTGGTAAACGGGATAACACATTTATTGTCAATTTTATATAAATCAAATGAGTCACAAGGAGAGATAAACGGGATAGGAGATCCTCCGATTACCATGTTTGATTCATAAAAAAAAGGGTTATTTCATGGGAATAATCCAACGTATTCCCCATCTTCTCATATTAATCCATACTAATGATTAACTAAGAAAAATCCAATCTATAACCTCATTTATCTTTCATTGAACTTTGACTATTTTTAAACTCTTATTATCGGTAGGTTAGCATGTCACCTTCACTTACTTTTTGTATAGGAAGAAGGAAAAACAAAAAGTAAGTCAAGGTGACGTGCTTGCTTACCGAAAATAAGAGTTCAAAAATAGACAAAGTTCAATGAAAGATAATTGAGGTTATAGGTTGGATTTTTCCCAGTTAATCGTTAGTAAGGATTAATATGACAAGATGAGGTATAGGTTGGATTATTCCTATGAAATAACCCTAAAAAAAACTATTTTTTCATCATATTAATCTTAAATTAGCTATTGAATATAGTGAGAAAATATCGTTCAAAATCGAGACTTTGACTTGACCATAAAGGTCAAACGCGGACCATATAAATAGAATGAAGAGAGTACTCGTAATTAAGCAAAAAGATGGTTACCATATGTACTATCGTACCTGATAATTTAGGAATTGTGCTATTTGTAAATGGAGACAAAGGTGAAGGTGCCAAGAAGGGGAAAAGGGGTTGAGGACCTCCTTCTGGTGATGGTGACATGGGCAAGAAGCCATCTGGGGCGGAACCGCTGAGATCATTTAATTGGGAACAATATGATACATTGAAATCTGCACCGGAGTTTTTGTTAGCCATGATAAGCTTCATAAATTTATTAGTAAAATACTCCGAAACAAGGATGAAAAAATCTAAATTTTAATAACAGAATATGGCCCTAACGTCTAAAAGCAACATTTTATTGGTTGTAAGCCGATGTCTTCTATATGTTTATCTAAGACCAAAGAAAACATTGTAGCTTTTGAGTAATGATTTAATTTGATGATATGGCACCCTATAATAACTTGCTTAACATGACAATGGGACAAAATCAATTGCCATATGTTCAACCGTTTTCAAAAACATAGATATCTATGCTCACGTGCTCGGTGGATTAACAGTTAAACAACACTTATGTTCTTACAAAGAAAGCCGTGACGTTCTATACATCTATATCTGTCAAGCTGGCAGCGGAAAGCCGGAAACCACTTGATACACAGAATTTCTACAAGACTAAAACAAGGAAGAACAAAAAGTCTTATCTTTAACTTCCTACGTTGATAAATTTTGAGAGCTAGTACACGAACTTAAACATCAAGGATACAATCTAGTGAACTTTGCTAAAACAATGCCGAAATACTATAATTCCTTCTTGAATTGAAGAGCCTGAGGCCGGAGGCCTTGATGTATGCCTAAGCATTCAATAGAGCCACAAAAGTTCATACTTGAAATGACAATACTAGAAGAACCTATAACAATACGATAAACAAATACCAATAAACTCAATTCCGAGGTTGAAGATAGCAGGCAAGGGTCATTTAGGCCTCGACTGATAGATGAACCATCCCAATCAAAACCTTAAGGCAATGGTTGAGGCCCAACTATTATTAATATTCCTATTACGTTCCCTCACTCAAATGCCCGTTGGGCTTGAAGAGTGGTTAGTTTGCACAGGCCATCCCAACCAAAATATTAAGGCGATGGTTGAGGCACAACTATTATTAATATTCCTATTATCGACTAGATGGAGAGATGTGGAGGGTAAAGGAAGGGTAACTTCCATTGTGGACTATTAATCCATATTTTCTGCCTAAAAGCTACTCTTACCGTCTCAGTCATTTTTTACCTTTCATATTCATTACGAGGGGTATTCTAATCAAAAGTAAACAAATGATCGGGACAGAATGTGTAAATTCAAATCCCTCCATTGCAGAATTTCGACGGAAATGACCTCATTCCCTTCCATCCCCTTCCATTCCTCTACCACCCTAGAACAAACAACACATGAACCAAAACTATAGAGGTCTTCAACCACAATGTAGTATCCCAATTAAATCAATTATTTCCCCATTTCTCCAAAATAGCACTACTTTCTCCAAAATCAACACTAAAGATTTCACCTTTCAACCCACACACTACAATGCTAGTCCATGAAATAGCAGATGTCAGCTAGCTTAGCCGGTAAAGTCACAAGGGACGAGGGGTAGTACTCATGACCTGGGTTCGAATCCTGTAAGCAACATATATACACCAGAAAACAAACAATGCTATGCAGTATGCATTACCCATTTCTCAAAAGATCAAACATCACAAAAATCACAAATTTCAGCAAAATAAACCCAGAAAATTAGCTAAATTCATTAATTCAATTACACCCAATTAATTAAAATGACAAATTAAACATATAATCATAACATAAAATGATTAAAATCAATCAAGATTAAAACTTTAGTGTGTGTGAGCTACAAGAACTTACAGAATAATACAAGAAAACAGCTGAAAGATTGGAACTTTGTGAGATTAATCAACAATCCGCCTCTCATTCCTGTAAAACAGTAACAAAAAAATGGAAAAATTGTGCCAAAATAGCTAATTTAAGAAGAAATTGATTACTTTAAAGGCATCAAAGTTGCTCAAATTTCAAAAAATTTAGGTGAGAACACTGAATTACAAAGAGGGTATTTTGCAAATTGAGGAAGAAAGGGAGTTATTGAGAGAGAAAGAGAAAGTAGCCATGAATGAGAGAGTGAGAGTAGTGTGATAGTTAATGAGGGAAGAAGGTAAAAAAAACACAAAATTAAATGGAGGGGTTTTATTAGAGGTGAGAAATCGGGTTCGGATTCTCTACATTTCGTTCTATTTATTTTTCAACGGTTTAAATTTTATTTTGGAGGGATTTAAAAGGATAATAATTTCTAAAATTTCTAGCAAAATTGAGTAAAAATTACAAGTGACATGAATTTATGATGTGAATTAGGTATAAAAAAAATTATGTTTACGAAAAATACGGTTAAACAGTTAAATTGTATTAGAGACGGTTTAAAAGTAATATCGAAAATCATTATGAAACGAAATTAAAACTATATTAAATTATTTTATTAGAGAAAAGTGTTTTTTCGGTTTTTGTAGGAAATGAAGATGAAACTAAACTTCTAACTTAAAAAATCAATAAGAATTTTTGCGATTTATGATCTTGAAGTAATAATTAAACTAATTGTCATAATAAATAAGACAATCAAATTTAAAGTATTTGTTTGTTAACTTGCTTTTCATATCTGAATGAGATTATTTCATTAGCCGATTGGTGATCTATAATCTCATATTTTAACCACATGGCTAAAATTTCGATTACGAACTTTTATGTATGAAAACCTCAAATCTAAGAAGCTTACTCATTAACTTATCTATATATCCGAATAAAATTGCCTAATTAATCTCTATTATACAATAACAATAACATTAGATCCTTAATTTCTAGTGGTGGAGCTAAGCGTCGCTCATCCGCCCTGGCAGACATGTTTTCAAAATTCAACTTTTTTTCGAGTTTCCCTTACACCATTACCCTGTCAACCCGTTTGGGGTGAATTTATGGCTCCGCCATTGTTAGTTTCAAAATAATTTCCTATCAAATAACATGATTCAACATCTGAAATTGTTTCGAATATTCAATAACGTTCCACAATATATTACAATATTAAGTAAAAAAAAAGAGTTGACAAAGTGAGAAAATTAAAATTAAAAAATAATAATAAGTGGGTGAAGTGAAAAAAGAGGAATATAGGTGTAGAAAGCATTAATGGAGGAGTTGGAATAAATGTGGACGGACCTAAAATCTCATTTTTCTTGGTTGTAGAGTTAATGTGTGAAGACAGTGAATTAAAGATGAAAATGCCAATTATGTTTTTGCACTCACTTATACAACTACTATACAAGTACAACGCCATTCTTTCATTTATTTTTACCTATTTATTACACCATTGTCCTGTCCCTTTTCTACTCTTTTTATTATTATTATTATTATTATTATTATTTTTATTATTATTTCAAAACGGGAACCTTTATTAAAGACGAGAAGAAAGATTACAAGGAATTGGTGGAAAAATTTGGACGATTTCACAATTTACACGTGTCAATGTGTCATCCTTATGCAGAACCTTGCTACAAATTAAATCATCTCTACTTGGCTCCTGCGTGAGGATGACACGCATAAATCATGAAATGCTATTATTATTATTATTATTATTATTATTATATATTTATTATTATTATTGTTATTGTTATTTATTCATTTTTGTGACATTTTTTTGAAATAAAACAACAATTTATTCGAAATCCCTTATTGCACTTACACATGATATGCATAATCAAAACAAGCATAGTCAAAATCAGTCTAATGAAAACCTGAAAAAATAATTCTCTTATAAATTAGGAATCTTAAAACTTGATCTGACATTTTGGTTTGGTCTTGTATTGTTATCTTAATGCCGTTTATGTGAGGATTTTTCGTTTGATTCATTAAACATTCCCGTGCTTATTTATAGTGGAAAATATGAAAATAGTTTTTTATAATAAATTTTCATTTTCATTATAAGCTTATGGCGACACTAATACAATAGGTAGATAGTAATGTACTAATGCCAATGATACTCTAATACCTTTTGTATTGAACAGTTTTATATGTAAAATCGTTACGTATAAATTTTGTCTAATATTGGTTACAATATACATTTATGTGTACGTGAATTGGATTAATAATATAACAAATTTATTGTATATTATTATTTGTTACGTAGATGCAAGAAAGTAATAAAAAACATAAATAAATCACATAAATTTAAGGTAATTTACTGACGATACTATAGCTAATTAGCTACCTCGAGAGTTAAATCATATTCTAAATCCGACCCGTTTATCCTTTTTTTTAAAAGGAATGTGAATAGAATTCGAATCCGTTTTTGAAATAATGCTCAAAAATAAAATAATTGTCGTTTTGGGTTGGAATTGAAAATATTTGTCAAAATGGTGTCCACGTAGGCTCGGTTTTTCGGAACCTACTCGGCTTAAACACGCCGTTAAGCATGGCGTGTATATAGCTTGAAACACGCCATTAGGTGTGGCCTGTTTAGTTAGTGCAAATTTTTTGAAAAACAGGAATTTTGGCAGAAACTATTGAGAACCAAACACGCCATATGGAATGACGTGTGTCTTTGGGAAGACACGCCATGGGCTATGGCGTGTTTAAGCAACATCTTTTTTTTTTAACAATTTGCCCAACTACACAGCCTATTGTAACATTTTTTTTTTCCAAAATTTTTAAATTGCTAAGACACGCCACTAGTAATGGCGTGTCTTTGGCAAGTAACCCGCCACTACCAACAGCGTGTTTAAGCTTCGTTTTTCCGAACCTACGTGGACACCATTTTGACAAATACTTTCAAAAACAACCTAAAACGACAATTACTTTCATTTTGAGCATTATTTCAAAAAATCGTTTATAGAATTCGATGTTTTTTTTTTTTTTGACAACTGTAAGACGAAAACCTAGCGCTTGTTGTATTGCATTCAACATGAATAATTATTTAACAGAATTATTGTCTGAAAAATTGTCTAAAAAACAAACCGCCGAAATCTTCAATTATTTTGTTTAGTTAGACCTTCCAACTACTAACTACTAGGACTACCTTAAGGCTTAAACTACACGAGCTTGGCATTTGCTGGTCTTGGGGTCACGAGAGATAAAACTCGTCGGATTACGAGTATCGCGTCATAACTTTATTATCAATCAAGTAGTAAGTCGATATTTATAATACTTTCATTTTGATCATTAGGGTAAAACTAGTGTAACACCCGTGAAAAATCACGGGGTTGTGTACACTAATTTTTAAAGACACCGTCGGTATATTTATTTTAATATATAGCAATTCTGTTTATTCGGACGAATTATTTTTTAACGGGATGTTTGAATTTCAGATATATTAAGTGAAAAGATGAATTTTCTGGTGCACTAATCTTCGAATAGCTATTAGTAATGATGATAATATTCGGAATACATATGATAAAATTAATAAATAAAGTATATAAGAAAAAAACAATAGACGACTACAAAAATATTAAATAACAAATATAAATTAAATGGTTGTATTAAAATTATAACCCAACACGACAATTACAGTTTCTCGAACACCTCCTTGTAAACAACATTTGTTGTTGTGTTAGTCATCCGTCCTTCTTCATCAAGAAGTAGCACTTTTAGACCTTTCTTACTGGTGACTCTAGATATGGCAACGTACAGTTGGCCATGGGTAAAGACCGGTCTTGGAAGATAAAGTCCAACACGGGATAGAGACTGACCTTGGCTTTTGTTGATAGTCATAGCGAAACAAACCGCTAAAGGAAACTGTCTTCTTTCAAACTTAATTGGGAACCTGGTTTGATCGGAAGGAGTCAAGGTGATGCGGGGAATATAGACATTGCTTCCGATATGACTGCCAGAAATAACTGTTGCACTAATAACGCGATTTCCTAGTTGCCTTACCTCCATTCGGGTGCCATTGCACAAACCATTTGCTTGGTCAATGTTTCTTAAAAGCATCACTATAGCTCCAACTTTCAGTCTTAGGCTGTGGTTAGGCAAACCGGAACATCTGATAGAGTTAAGAAACTCTGTAGAGTAAAGTTCTCTGACCCCGCAATTAGTCTCTTCCTTGCTTATTTCATCAGAGCTTAAGTAAATTTTTTCTTCCTTTTGAATTTGATCCAAGACATAGTCGTTTACCTCCTCGACCACATCGTGGGTAGGTGCTAGTACAGCTCTTTCAGTGAAATACAGGGAGTCACCTAAGTGATCTTTGAAGGATGGATAAGTGCTATCTACAATAGTAGATATTGGATCTACACCAGGATGAATAAGTATATCTTCTGGTAACTCGATGGTTGCTACTCCATCATTTGACCCACCTGCTAAGCCATCCCCAACTTCGAGAATCCACTTTGAAAATTCTCGTATTTCATCAACATTTGACTGTGCACTTCCTACCTGAAGTCTCATATTTTTCGTGAGCTTCAAAACCTGAAATTTAAAGTATATGTGAAACGGTCAGAAATGTACAACTATTTAAAAGTAAGTATTACATGTTAAATTTAGATAATTCTCGGGAGATTTTTTAAAAATAGGCTCTAACCTTGCAATATCTCCATAAAGGTGAGGAACAAATAGCAGCACCTACAATATCTTGTCTGCTTCCTTTAGGTATAACAGGCAAGACTTGTCGGAAATCACCTCCAAACACCACAACCTTCCCACCGAATGGTTTTTCTGGGTCTCCTTCCGTTGAAGTTCTCATAATATCTCTCATGCTTCTATCAAGAGCTTCAAAACAATAACGATTGACCATAGGTGCCTCGTCCCATATTATCAGTTTTGCTCTTGTTAACAGTCCAGCCAAATCGGTTCCTGGTCGTATTCCATGACATATGGAATTTTCATCGACATTGATAGGTATACTTAGTCGTGCATGGGCTGTCCGCCCTCCTGGAAGAAGGATAGCTGCAATGCCACTTGAAGCAACCGCTATAACGATCTCACCTTTGGACCTTAGTCCAGCACATAAGGTTTTCCATAGGAAGGTCTTACCGGTTCCACCATACCCATAAACGAAGTAAACACCTCCTTGACCACAATTCACAGAGCTCATGATTTTTCTGTAAATTGATTTCTGTTCGTCGGTCATTGAAGAAGTGAATACTTCATGTTGCCTATTCAAATCATCCCTATCATAAGATAACTCATCTGCCAAGAGCCTATTCGAGCTCGTAGCAAGGATGTCAACGTCTGGATATGGCATGTTGTCGAACTTACGCAATGAACTGCCATTTCTTTGCAACCATGATTCAATCTCGGAAAGTGCGTACTGTTGCAGTTGCTCTTCTGTGAGTTGGAGATCTGTGTACACGAAAAGTGAACAAATATCAATATATGAATGATAATGTCGTTAAGATGAGTTTAATAAAAGTCTTTATAAAAAAAAAAAAGATTGATGAATAACCTGGGTTACGGAGTTCATTTCGTCTTCTGTATAAGATATCGTCTGACAATAACTTCCACGTCTCTTCCCACACCAACTCAGGCTTCACCAAGCTATTTGTGAGCAAAAGAGTTGCGAAAAGGTTCCTAAGATAGAACCCAGTCCCCCAGAAACTTGCTTCTTTAATGGCATCAATATACTCTTTATCATCACCAAGTAAGCCTAGAGCGTAGCAGGCCTCTTTGAAAGTGGAGTTAGTGACACCATTTACAGTACGAATGTCCTCATATGATTTAGGGCCTTTAACAAAGTTCAGTAGGGTTCTCAAATAGTACCTCTCACCACCATTTGGAGACATGTGATACATTCGGCCAAGAGTAAATCCTTTGTGCCTTGGAGTCCATACCCTTTCTCTTTGTTTCCACACATATTTTTGAGGAAACTCCGAATAGGTTAGATCTCTACCATCAGATTTTAAATTATTATACTCCAACCAAGCGGTGAACTTTGTTCTACCACCGGAAGACCTCTCAACCACTTCGTCGATTGGATCTTCATCATGGAAAATAACATTTTGCTCATTAGGTAGGTGATAATCTAACCTTAAAACAGGGGGGGTCCTATAGTGAATAGGAAATGCGAAGATTCTCCAAACAGCTTCACACGGTGAAATGTAACGGCAGTCGTAGTATTGCTGGATTTGATCAACCTGATTTGGGTCTTGACTACCTATTAAAAAAGATAAAGATAAAAATAAGAAAATATGTGATATAATTTCTAAAAATACTAAGTGAAACAAAATGAAACAGAAGTCAATTGTATATAATTTAGTACCATGGTTGGTGCGAGTTGCACTAACAGTGACACGGTCATATCCTTTATTAATATACTTGAATAAGTACTTGATGGACCTCGCTTGATTGCACCATTCGACATTTATGTGAGCACGATATTTCAACAACAGATCTGCATTGTATGGAACAACATATCCGTTGTGAATTCGTTTACCATTTTTATCAATTGTTCTTCCATTGTCCCTTCTCATATAAACTGGATAACCGTCACCATCTACAGCAGTTCTCTCGTTAAACTTCTTTGGAAATTTTCTAGAGCAAATACCATCAATCATGCACGGTGAATCTGGGTTAAGTTCTCCACATGGACCATGAATCATACAGTCTTTCACTGCCGCATAAAGTGCCGGGTTTTCAAGTGGGTCTGGGATTTCTGCACTTATAATACGGTCAACATCGACGGCTTCAGGGAACTTGTCATCCCTTTGTAAAAATAACAAAATATGAGCATGAGGAAGGCCACGTTTTTGGAATTCAATAGTATAAACAACTGAAAAGAAAAACGTAAGAAAACATAAGTCAGTATTATATAGAGTTAATTAATCGCATTAGAAAAATGATTATAGATTATAGATGATGGTTTCGAACGTAATATAACTGGGATGATAAGTTGACCTGCTCTTGTCCGTCCAAAAATATGTAGTTCTCTGAAGTCTCTCATGAGCTCATATAGTTTCAACTTAAATACTCGAGAAACTATATCAGGTCTGTCCTCCGGCCGTATTCCTCTTTTTTGAACAAACCTAGATATTTCAGGCCATTTTGGGTTGCATGTGAAGGTAATAAACAGGTCAGGATACCCACACCACCTGCAAATGGTCATTGTATCTTGATATGTTTCTCGCATGTAACTCTTACCACCAACGAAAGACGAAGGGACAATGAAACGAACACCAGCGGTTGACGGGTCGGTTTGTCCTAATGCGGCAGCATTTGCTAGATTCTTGAAATTTTCGGAGCGCAACTTTGGTTGGTTGAAACGGATATACTTCAGACGATCAGACTCTATCATGGTGCAACCATCAGCAATGAATTGTTGAAATGCTTTACCTGAAAATTAGATAAATTTAGGACATTGTTTTTTTTTTTAAAGAAGTAATATACTCAAATTAGGGAATTGAAAAAATGTTCTTACAATAAATAGTTTTCCTACCATTAAATGAAAATTTTGTATTTGTATTAACAATTAAATTAGGGATCAAGTAATTAACCTGCCATCAAAATAGTTGGATATTCCTTGTCTAGTGATCTGTCTTGAATTCGAAAAGCAAACCACTCCCTCAAGGTTAACTTATCCCGAGCGTTTTGATTGTTACTTGTGGATGTTTGTGTAGGCTTACTATGAGGAATCCCGAGTCTATGACCGTCCTCTCCGTGTGGAAAGAGAATAGGGTACTGCAAGGCCAAATAAGAAGCATGTAGCTCTGATATACGTTGTAGTCTTCCAGATCGTTCCTCTACCACAATGTCCCTACTATCAACTGTGTTCTCCATATCTCCGACAATTAGGGCAGCCACCTCTGAGACGGTGGGTAAATTATATGTTCTGCCATCTGTATGACGTGCACTAATGAGCCGCAACCTCACCTCACCTTCAGGTCGTTGGTGTATCCGATCTCTAGCCATTCTAAACGATTTTACCAAAACATTGTGACGATCAAGCATTTGTTTCAAATCCGTCATTAGACCATCATCAAATTGAATACTGCTAACAGAACTGCGTAAAAAATTGTTATGGGTTAATATTTTTAACTGAAAAATAATTAGCTGAAATTTATAAAACTTCGTTGAAAAAAATAAGGTCAAACCTTAACGCATTCTTTCTATGCCTCAACTCCTCCTCTGTGTCGTAAATATAAAGTTGACAAAATTTTGGTGGTGCATCATTATTAGGTAATAAGCTTCCAATTAGATGTGTATTTTCCCCACCAATTCTGAATGTGTAGGGACCCCTTCCTCGGTTCACCGAGTGATCAATTTTGCCACCCATAGATGTAAACGTGAACATGTTATTGTATTGACGAATGTTTTCAATAAAATGTTTACTCTTGGGATGCTTACGCATCAGAAGATCACAAAGCAGTTTAGGAGGTTTTTTGATGAAGGGGAGCTCTACAATTCCATCTTTGCAACACATACTAAAAGAGGGCACAACGGGCTTGCTATCCATGCGATTCCTTTCACCGTACCACATCTGAGCACCACACTTTGTGCAATTGTAAATAGGGTCTCCGATATCATCGTAACCTTCAAAGTCTGATAAGAAATAGTAAAGTTTATAATAATATAAAAATAGCATGGAATGACAGTTTTAATTGATGAACATCACTAATATTACCTTGAATGTTATCATCAACAATTGTTATACGATTATTTGATTCGTATGTTTCATATGCTGATGAAAGATCCCTTGCTATTTCTCGGATCATATTTTGTCTTTGAATATTCCGTTGTATTGAATTGGTCTCGGTTGTTTCTCTTTCACTTTCCATGACCTGTTGCCCATTAACATCTAGGAAACAAAGGAACAAAAATTTACATTTTTAGTAGTATACATGATAGATGGTTTTTAGTCATCTAAAAAAATGTAACCATATTAATTATGTACTGAGTTTTTTATTTAATGTGAATAAAAAAAAATAAAATTGTTTTGACCAAATTACCAAGAGTGATCGTGCTGAATGAAGTGGTGGGTGTTGAGCTGGATTGCTTTTTCTCAATCCTACTATGAGATACCATAAGCTTCCTCTTACGCCTTGCTAACTTAGATGCCTCCTGCATTTGGGTTAAGGCACTATTCTGTCCCGTGACAACTTGGACACTTTCATTAGATCTTTTCAGGGACAATTTATCTTTCCGCTGTTTCCTAGATGTTTGTGCAGTGAGGTACTCGTTTACACCTTTTTCCAACTGAAAATCTATAATATATTTCCATCATAAATAGTTTGATTATAAATAATTAGTACAACAGTTGTATGTCAAGTTTTTGTTAAAAAGGGGAGAGGAAAATAACCATTCCAATAATTGCTTATAGAGGCTGCCATCAGTTTGCTTTTCGCATGATCTGGAATAGATTCAAGAGATTGTGTACAGTAAATTACTTTGACATCTTTGACTATTAAATAAATATTGAATCACACACATATAACATAAAAACATTAATGTGAAAATTTGTTTTGCAAGATTAAAAGAGATCCTTGAATTGACAGACGTACCAGAATGATGTTGATACAGTGCTGATTTACCCTTGTTCGGTTGAACTGGTGATTTAATTTGTATATTTGGAGGTGGTTGTAAAGCTTGAGTAAAAATAGTTGGAGATAAATATTTAATTAGTTAATGTGTAACATAACATCAATATTTGGGCGTGGTTTGAAAGCAAGAATAATATAAATCAGATATAAATAATGTTGGTTTACCAGTGGTAGGTCGGGATGATGATGGCAGTTGAATGTGTGGATTTGGTTGAAAAGCTTGAGAAAAATCAATCACTGATTCAGAAAATCGTGTAGACTATAACAGTATGTATAGGAGGAAATAATGAAGCAGGCTAAATAAATAGACGCAACGTATCAGATTGATGTTGATAAATAAGTAAAAATGTCAGATAATGAAGTCTTTTGCAAGCTGTTTTTTCGCATGTATACATAATAATATTTTATTACACCAAATATTTTGTGTGAGGAACATACCACTCTGAGATGGATATAACGTTGTTTTACCAGTTGTAGGTCGGAGTGATGATGACACTTGAGTATATGGAGTTGGTTGAAAAGGTTGCGAAAAATCAATCACTGCAACATAAAATCGCGTGGAATAAAAAAGTAGTTTATGAAGAAAATAATTAAGCTAATTAAATAAACCAAAGCCACATACCAGATTGATGTTGATACAAAGGTGCTTTACCCTTATTTTGTGGAGTTGATGTTTGTCTTCGAATCACATTAGGTGTTTGAAGTACTTGCGTAAAATAGAGCAATAAGACATCAATTAAGGTGCAGACTAATATAATTAATAATGTGACATGATTAGGTCTTTTACAATCTGTTCTTCTCACGTGTATACATCATTTTTTTTTCAAAACCAAAAACATTAATTTGAGAGAGATATCATTTTGAGATGGATACAATGTTGTTTTACCATTAGTAGGTGGAGATGATGTTGGCAGTTGAATGTCTGTACATGGTTGAAAAGGTTGCGAAAAATCAATCACTGCAACATAAAATCGTGTGGAATAAAAAAGTAATTTATGAAGAAAATAATTAAGCTAATTAAATAAACCAAAGCCACCTACCAGATTGATGTTGATACAAATGTGCTTTACCCTTATTTTGTGGAGTTGATGTTTGTCTTCGAATCACATTAGGTGTTTGACATACTTGCGCAAAATAGAACAATGAGACATCAATTAAGGTGTAGACAAATATAAGTAAGAATGTGAAATGATTAAGTCTTTCACAATCTGTTCTTTTCACGTGTATACATCATTTCTTTTATCAAACCAATAGAAATTAATTTGAGAGACATATCATTTTGAGATGAATGCAATATTGTTTTACCATTAGTAGGTGGAGATGATGCTTGCAGTTGAATGTCTTGACGTGGTTGTAAAGGTTGCGAAAAATCAATCACTGCGACAAAAACCCGTGAGGAGTAAAACGATATGAATATGAGGAAAATAATTAGGTTATTTAAGTAAACCGAATCCACATTCATGTCGATGTTGATATTGAATTAAGTTTTATATATTATAAAACTAAAAAATGTATTTAATTTAAGATATTTAAATTAAGTCATTTATAACATATAAACTTTTTAGTTAAAACTTAAAATTTAACTAAAAAGTAAATAGGTAATTTAAGATATTTAACATAAAAAAAATATAAAAACAATTATAGTTTTATATATTACAAAACTGGGAATAATATAAAAATCGAATGTAATAAATCATTTAAAAATTAATGTGTAATTAAATCGAAAAAATCATTTGTTTATGACTTTTTACTTATGATTAAATTATAGACTAATTAAATATACAACATTCAATTAAGTTAACGGCCCAATGGCCGAATCAATAATATTACTGGGCTAAAATTCTCGAATAAAATGGCCCAAATCAAATGTTTAGACGAAGCCCATATAAACGGACCGTATTTTTCATTATTAAACTGGGCTAGAATATCATGAATAAAATGGCCCAAATGACGAAACAATGGGTATAAAACTGGGCTTAAACGGTGGGTATAAAACTGGCCCAAATCAAATAGAATTTAGACAAATCCAATATGAACGGACCAGATTTGTTTAGACAAATACAATATAAACGGTCCAGATTTGTCTGAGATTAAACCCTATATTCCACCCAATATATAAACACACTAAACCCACTATCTAACCCTAACCCTAATTCATTTCCCTCAAACCGTCCCTCTCTCTAAACAACCCTCCTCCTTCTCTCTAAAATAGATCTAAAAACAACTCTATCACTATACAATAATTCGAAAAACCTTCAATGAATTTTCAACGTATTCACAAACTTATCTTCACAAACTACAATTCATAAAATATAGATCTAAATGTTTCTGTATAATTGGAATTTTTTGTTCACAAACTGAGATTCACGAATTCATATTCACAAACCGAATCGTCGAGTTATAATGTAATGTGGATTTAATTGGAATTTATTGTTTATCATCATTAGATCTACTCATTTCTGTTAATTTTTCGAGTATTTTAACATAAGTAAGTTGTAAATTTTATTAATAATTGAGTAAATCAGTAGAAATTCACTTTTGCATATCGATTTGAATAAGATTTAGTGAGTATTTTAACATAAATAATTGAGTATTTTAACATATATCAGTAAAAATTCATATGCATGTCGATTTGAAGTAGTTAAGCGTTATTTATGTCGTTTTAATTAGATTCATTATCTGCATGTCGGTTTAATTATATTTTTTTGTTTATCATCATTAGATCTAATCATTTCTGTAAATTTTTCGAGTATTTTAACATAAATAAGTTGTAAATTTTATTAATAATTGAGTATATCAGTAGAAATTCACTTGCATGTCGATTTGATTAAGATTTATTGAGTATTTTAACATAAATAATTGAGTATTTTAACATATATCAGTAAAAATTCATATGCATGTCGATTTGAAGTAGTTAAAAGTTATTTATGTCGTTTTAATTCGATTTATTTATCTGCATGTCGGTTTAATTATATTTTTTTGTTTATCATCATTAGATCTAATAATTTCTGTTAATTTTTCGAGTATTTTAACATCAATAAGTTGTAAATTTTATTAATAATTGAGTATATCAGTAGAAATTCACTTGCATGTCGACTTGAAGGAGATTTATTGAGTGTTTTAACATAAGTAATTGAATATTTTAACATATATCAGTAAAAATTCATATGCATGTCGATTTGAAGTGGTTAATAGTTATTTATGTCGTTTTAATTAGATTTATTTATCTGCATGTCGGTTTAATTATATTTTTTTGTTTATCATCATTAGATCTAATCATTTCTGTTAATTTTTCGAGTATTTTAACATAAATAAGTTGTAAATTTTGTTAATAATTGAGTATATCAGTAGAAATTCATTTGCATGTCGACTTGAAGGAGATTTATTGAGTATTTTAACATAAATAATTGAGTATTTTTACATATATCAATTGATAAAAAGAATTCCATTTTTGAGTAGATGAGATAAAATGATATTTCGATTTTTGATAAACTGATAATTAATTTGATTGTGTAATTTGATTTTGATTGTGTTGCATGCGGAAACTATGAGGTGCGCAAGTCAGTGGACATGTTGGATGTACACAATAAGCGGTCAAATTGATGGGTCAAATGCGGAGCCGCTTAACATAAGGTGGGTCTTATTACAATTTAGTGAATTTATCTGCATGTCGTTTTAATTATATTTTTTTGTTTATCATCATTAGATCTAATCATTTCTGTTAATTTTTCGAGAATTTTAACATAAATAAGTTGTAAATTTTATTAATAATTGAGTATATCAGTAGAAATTCACTTGCATGTCGATTTGAAGAAGATTTATTGAGTGTTTTAACATAAGTAATTGAATATTTTAACATATATCAGTAAAAATTCATATGCATGTGGATTTGAAGTAGTTAATCGTTATTTATGTCGTTTTAATTAGATTTATTTATCTGCATGTCGGTTTAATTATATTTTTTTGTTTATCATCATTAGATCTAATCATTTCTGTTAATTTTTCGAGTATTTTAACATAAAAAAGTTGTAAATTTTGTTAATAATTGAGTATATCAGTAGAAATTCATTTGCATGTCGACTTGAAGGAGATTTATTGAGTATTTTAACATAAATAATTGAGTATTTTTACATATATCAATTGATAAAAAGAATTCCATTTTTGAGTAGATAAGATAAAATGATATTTCGATTTTTGCTAAACTGATAATTAATTTGATTGTGTAATTTGATTTTGATTGTGTTGCATGCGGAAACTATGAGGTGCGCAAGTCAGTGGACATGTTGGATGTACACAATAAGCGGACAAATTGATGGGTCAAATGCGGAGCCGCTTAACATAAGGTGGGTCTTATTACAATTTTTGAATGTTGTGGAAGTATTTTAAATTTTTTATTAAATCATGTGGTTATTTGTAAACATATGGGTTCATAACAATTTCCACACAACCACTAATTTTTTTTTCCGGTGCAATTGGATATCAATGCAAGCTCTTTTTCACTGTGATGGGATGAATTTACTTGTAGTGGTAATGTATCATGTTTAATTTTGTCGTCGTTAGTAATTTAGTGAATTTTTACGTCAAACGTTTGTCCTTTATTTACTTGGGTTTAATTGTGAAAAAATATCTGGTGAGTTTCACATTATTCAATTGAAAAATATTAAATTGATAGTAGTGATAGTATATGTTGTATAATTTAGCCTTGGAGATACGAAAACGGATTAATATGTTATTGATGATTGAAGTTTGATTCCTGATTTTATCAATCGGTTACTTTTGTGCTCTTGTTTGACTGCGATCTGAATTACTCTTTATTGTGTAGTTTGAAATATGAAAATCTGATATTAGAATCCGAAATTCTATACTGTTCGACTCCTAAATACTGTTTATTTCACTAATTTTACTCTAAATTTGTGTAATTAACATATAGTTTATGTTTAGGATAGATAACAATAACAATCAGAGTACTTTTATAGATATAATGATAACGATTTTTTAGGCATAGAATCATTATTTCATTATAAAATATTCAAATCAATAGATAAAAAGAATTCCGTTTTTGAGTAGATGAGATAAAATGATATTTCGATTTTTACTAAACTGATAATTAATTTGATTGTCTAATTTGATTTTGATTGTGTTGCATGCGGAAACTATGAGGTGCGCAAGTCAGTGGACATGTTGGATGTACACAATAAGCGGTCAAATTGATGGGTCAAATGCGGAGCCGCTTAACATAAGGTGGGTCTTATTACAATTTTTGAATGTTGTGGAAGTATTTTAAATTTTATATTAAATCATGTGGTTATTTGTAAACATATGGGTTCCTAATAATTTCCACACAACCAATAATTTTTTTTTCCGGTACAATTGGATATCAATGCAAGCTCTTTTTCAATGTGATGGGATGAATTTACTTGTAGTGGTAATGTATCATGTTTAATTTTGTCGTCGTTAGTAATTTAGTGAATTTTTACGTCAAACGTTTGTCCTTTATTTACTTGGGTTTAATTTTGAAAAAATATCTGGTGAGTTTCACATTATTCAATTGAAAAATATTAAATTGATAGTAGTGATAGTATATGTCGTATAATTTAGCCTTGGAGATACGAAAACGGATTAATATGTCATTGATGATTGAAGTTTGATTCCTGATTTTATCAATCGGTTCCTTTTGTGCTCTTGTTTGACTGCGATCTGAATTACTCTTTATTGTGTAGTTTGAAATATGAAAATCTGATATTAGAATCCTCAGTTCTATACTGTTCGACTCGTAAATATTGTTTATTTCACTAATTTTACTCTAAATTTGTGTAATTAACATATAGTTTATGTTTAGGATAGATAACAATAACAATCAGAGTACTTTTATAGATATAATGATAACGATTTTTATGGCATAGAATCATTATTTCATTATAAAATATTCAAATCAATAGATAAAAAGAATTCCGTTTTTGAGTAGATGAGATAAAATGATATATTTCGATTTTTACTAAAAATTAGTGGTTTTTTATGGAATAGATATGCTCGATATTTTTCTGTTTTTTATTTTAATTTAGTTATTGACTCGGGTGAAATTATGTTGATATTTTATGATTGATAGTCTATGTTTAGGATATTTTTCTGTTTTTTATTTTAATTATGTTGATATTTTATGCTTAAAATTTATTGAACAAATAACATGATTTTAAAACTACTTATTTTATTAGAATAGTATGTTTTGTAATGTCTCGTAGAGTATAATATTAAACATGATGGACAATTTATTGAGAGGTCCTACAGTTTTTTTATTTTAATACAAAACAGTATTACAAATCCATCTTTAATCGAAAAATAACAAAGTACTTGACTATGTAGCAGCCACAATGACCTTTAATTGCATTTAGTAAGTAAAATAATAAAAATAGATACCTGATGTACCACGATAAAGTGGTTGTTTACTGTTTTCTGACGGAAAATTCACATTTCTCTGCTGATGAGTGTTTGTTATTTCACGTAGGGCAAAAACTGTATTTCCTGAAAGATATTAAATCTACATTAGAATAGGAATATAATGAAGAACAAATGAAATTACACAAAAACTATTTAACAAATTAACTGACCTTTATCACGTTCATTACTTTTTCTTTTAGGGTTTTTTGGTTGGCCATGATTTTCTGCCATGGTATTCCTGATAGGTTGTTAATAATATTTAGTTTTAAGAGAAGTGAATAATAGATATTATGCAGTGGTATTAATAGGGTTTAGGATTTTGTTTATGTTTAGGGTTTTCAGAGAAGTGTGGGCTTATCATTCTTCTAATGGTATTTGGTGTGTATAATGGGCTCATCTATTTTTGGTAAATTTTAAGTGTGCCAAGAGTCAATTGATGCTTATATGTTCTATTTTTGGTAAATTTTAAGTGTGCCAAGAGTCAAATGATGCTTATATGTTTATTAGTCTTAAATATTCATTTTTAATTTTGTTTATCTTAACCGTGATATTCAAATCATTTTTTTCAAATAATTATAATGATGCAAATATAATTCGAATGGATCAGTAACTAATGATTGTTTTTTTTTTTATGATTGTTCATGATATGACGTGGAGGATGGAGACGACATCAATGTTGGGATCACACTAAAAGTTTTACAATATTCAGGTATTTTACTCAATCGGACACGTTTTTTTTTCCCAGTCTTAATACAAAGTTAAGAAATAAATAAATAATACCTTTATTCGGATTTTAACCATCCGAATGGTATAGTATGAGTATACATACTATAAAACTTTTATTTATACCATTTTTATGAACAAATATTATAGACAAACATCGGGTTATTGAAGCTACACATGTAAGTTTAACGAACATACTATACCATTTTGCTGAATGGGTTGGTTAAATATCATGCTCAACAAAGTTATGGTCAACTATGGGTCAAATTAGGTCAATTGTCATTGTTGTTCATATTCGAGTTGTCCTGTTCTCGTCTGATTTGGGTGTTAGGCCAAGTCACTTGGTTTATGTCAGTTTTGCCGGTTTCAACATGTAAATGGGGTTTGTTTCGTCAATTGTGTAAATTTAGCTTCTGTAAAAACTTTGATAGTCTTAAATTTCGGTTTAAATGCTTCATTTGGTGGAAGATAGAGTAGTATAACAGTTATTTATTCTTGGTGTGGTCTTGGGAAGTTGAATTCCTTCGTTAGATTTGAAGTTAGACAGTTTGATTCAGGTGTATGGTGACTGGTGGGTATTTTACTTGGCCGATGCCGATGGCGTGTGTTATGAAGCTTTTTTTATTTGTAAATGTTTTCTTTGATTAGATTGGGAAGGAATAGGTGGCTGTATATATCTCGAGTCGGTTGTTTGCTGGTGTAAATGGGGTTTGTTTCAACATGTTGCATGATAAAATTTGCTTGATGAACTTGTATGTCGTTTTAATTAGATTTCTTTATTTGCATGTCGGTTTAATTTGAATTATTTGTTTATTAAGAATAGATATAAACATTTGTGTTAATAATAGAGTATTTTATCATAAATAAGTTGTAAATTGCCTCAAAAGTAGTCGTCATATTTTGATATCACTTGCCCTCATTCTTGTGTTAATAATTGATCATTTTCTGAAGCATATTTAAAGAGCAATCAACCGTAAGATAAAACCAAGCACAATAACTAATTCAACATTATGGTACTCTATAGCGTCGTATATGGTTCTTCGGATGGATATTTATTGCTTAGTAACAAAGATACTTTAGGGAGTATAAACTATGCCGACTTAGGAAACTTATATATACAACCTTTACAACATTTCTTTGCCGGAAAATTTTCGTAATCCAGTAGGCATTAGTTGTTTAAGAATAGACTTTCTTCTGATTAGTTTGCACAGGATAGATAGCTTACTGCTTGCCATCATTCTACTCATTCGTATGTGCTTAGAATGCGTTTTCAAAAGAATGATATGTCCTTTATTGCATATCATAGGTTTGATTTTTAAATTACTTGTATATTATTGATGGTAATTTTAATTGCTTTGTATTCTGAGTTTGGGTTGCTTCAATTTTACTAATATGTTCCCTCTTTTATTTCTCCTTGTTTTACTTCATTTTCTCCTTTTTTTTTTATTTTAATATTCTGCTGCTCGTGCTACTGCTATTGTTGCTCTGGTGGTTTATTTTGTTCCGTTGATGGCTGTTTTGGGTAGTGGTTACGGTCTCGACGTATAGGATTGTTTTTTGTACTGCTTGGTTAATATACTAATGTGGATTAACTGCTGGTAATCTGAAACACATTTAAAGATGACAAACAGCCGTAAGATAAAACAATCAAAATAACTAATTCAACTATATGAATTGGACTAATTTCGTTTAGGGTCACCACGGTCTAGGTAAATAAAATAAAACTTGAAACCTTATTGTCGAGTGCTGAAAAATGCTTAAATAAAAGTACTACCAAAACAAAACAACATTCTGAATTCTGTCAATTTAAAATGTAAGATAACATTTTGAAATTATTTTTCTGTCTTCACGATTGCGACCTTTTTTGTTGCAGAACTTGCATCAAATGATTGATCTTCGTCATCAACTGGGATTGGCCTTTTCAAAGGAGTTATCTTTGGACTACTGTCTTCGGTTTGGGAATCTATCTCCTGCTTGAAATGGTAACGTTTTAGTTTTTATCTAAATAAATTATGGCTCTTTGGTATTAAGTATTAAATTGGTGAACGTATTTACCTCTACATCAATGCTATGGACAACCAAATCCTTGGCCTGCTTAATTATAATTGAAACAAAGTTAGTCATATAATGTGTTTATAATAAACTTGATATAGTGTTTGTGTTAATCTTGATAATAATGAACAACATATGAAAGTTCTATTTTAACATATTAATTTTAACATGAGACATAAAGTTAGTCATATACCTGTGAAATTCCGCCAGCCATGGATAGGTTATACCTGGCCTTAAAACCGCTGAGATCGGCCTATAAGAACATCATAGGTAAAACGAAACATCATTGGACTGAACGATTATTAAACGTTGATTTGCATTTTGTTTATCCATGGGTTTGTTCATGAAATATAGTTCTATGTCACTTTTTATAATGGATTTTTATATTATCCCTTCTGATTTATTGCAAGATATTGTCAGTTAAACATTTGGAACCACATTTTGTTTATTTTTTAGATGATAAAATTGAAGCTGATGAATATCATGTGTAAATGAAACTGGAACCAAATCAGTAGTCATAGTACCTTAAAGATCTCTGTGTATCTTTTATGCCATTTGTCGGCAATGTCTCTATCGTCAGTCATACTGGCAACGGTGTAGCTAGTTTGACCCTGATCGACGTTATAGTAAGGATGTATATTAACTTTGAAAACAAAGGATTTTTCAAGGAACACTTCTAGGTCGCGAGGCATGTCTTCCGGATCACCACCACTCTATAAAAAAATTTAAGAATAAATTAGCAATACATATTTTCTTTATTTAAGTAATGAAAATAAGAAACTAAAACATGTATGAGACCTACCTTTTCAATCTTTGCTAGTAGGACAGACGCTGTTTGGGGCACATATTGGTTCACCTGACCATCAAATGCTGTGAGATAGACCGTATCGTTGCACGGGTCTGACACATGGAATTTTATCTGGAATCTGTATCGATGAACATCTATATAAGTATTGTAGATTTGACCGAATAATTAAATTATGTATTAAAATTGATTTAAATAGCAAAAATGTTTGACCTTGGGACTCTAGATGTAAAACCATTAATATGTCCATCGCAACCCTTGTTTTTACAAATCCATTTCCCATTGTCATTCTTGGTAGATTTCATCCAGCATAACTTGCAGCTGTCATAAAACCATCCAGCCGTGCAGTCAATGTCGACGATTGTTCCATGCACGTAGTAATATCCTGCCTGAAATTTTAATACATAATTTAAATATACGTTATTATTAGAATTAGTAGCATAATGTAAGTCATAGATTCACCCCTGTTCCACTTGGTTATTTTTTCCTATATGTTACATTTATCTGTACTGAATGTTAATTTTGATTGACCATGAAATGTTGGTTTTTATCCAGTATTTCCTCATCAATGGACATGCATTTGAATGGAGAAACACCCAATGAAACAATTGATGATGGGTTTATTAAAGCTAGACATGTAAGTTATCATTTTTTGTTATAATTAGAGTAAATTATTGAGCTGTTGGGATTTTAATTTTTGCTGCCTCGACTAAACTGATCTGAATTTTGGTCAGTGCCTATATTGATCTCTTTTATAATTTATGAAATTCGTTACAATTTTGGTCAGTGACTAAACAAATATTATATTTTCAAACCCTTAACCCTTAAATTCGTTACAATTTTGTGGCAATACTATTCTATTTTCAAACCCTAAACCCTTAACTAACTAATACAATGGGAAATAACAGATTATAGACACAATCTGCTCTAAATGTATTGTATGTATCAAAACTAAAAAGAATTTGGTTATAATATACCTTTTTATTCTCCTTCAAATCGGCAATGGATTTTATGGAATCCAATGTCATGTCGTCAGTATCAGCGTCATCGACAATTTCAATAACTTGTAAAGAGTTACTTGCATCGGTAGTCGAAAGACTGTAACAATATAAATCGTTGTCAGATAAACTTAGAAAACAGAGTATTAAATATAAGAGTTTGGCAGATTGATATATATCAGTTCTCTAAGATAATAACCAAAATTAATACCTGGGCTCAAACTCCGTAATCTCTGGTAAATCAGGATTGAGGTTAAACACCGTGGCGTTGAAGGTCGTCTGTATCCGCCAAGAACCTGATATGTACGTGTAAGAAGTGACGTATATGGTAATTTTATTTTAACTATGTTTATACCGAAGTAATATAGAAATAAAAATGAATAATTTATATTATACGTACCTTCAAACTTTTTTGTTTGCACACACTGGATGACTATTACTTTAGACTGCTCGGGATTGGGGAGTTTGTTTATAAGATCGGGTACTTGACTTGCAAATGGTTCCCATAAGGTGCATGGGAGCCTTGTTCCCCTAAAACGAAATCAGAATTTGTAAATAGATAGGCGACAATTAAAGAATATTCGAAATATAAGAAAATGATTTAAATAGTGATGTAGAGATGAATTTACTGATAGTCTTCAAGTCTTATTGTGCGACACACATGCTTACTCGGAGTTTCCGTTATAGGACCAATCTCGTAGAGTTTTCCTATAACATCTGGATTTTCAAATATGAAAACAATTAAAATCATAGTGGACCATTAATAAAATAGAGTAGTAAAATAAAGTAAATGAATAAAGTAAATGAATATAATAGAGTCGTACCTATATAATGCGTGGGTGGAATAACACCGTCCAATATGTCATTAAAAGCTGAAAAACGGTATAGACTATTTGGTATGGTAGGATCACTGATTTTCTGCACTCGTGTTGAGTATTCAAACCTCAACCTATAAGGATGAGGTGTTGCCTTGTCAAGGCCTGTGTTGTTGTCGACGGTAATATTTCGAATAGTGTAAATTTCACCGACAGACAACTGTGATCCAAAGTGTGAAATTAATTGTTTTCTTATCGTGGCTTGGATAAAATCATTCTGAAAACAACATAAATAAAATACAAATCAGTTTTTTGTATAAAATAAAAGAAAACATCGGGTATAAAATTATTGTAGAATAAATGGTAGAAAAAGACAAACCTTGGAATCCACGAATAGCAACTCTATAGCATCGAGTTTCTTTCTGTTTGAAGTATCCGGTTTTTTTTCGAAATTCTTGTTTTTAAAAGCAAATTCGGGTCTCTCCCATTTGTGTGTCACTCTTACGTTCATCTGAGTAACGCGAACCCCGTACTTGAGGTCGCTAATAGTCATAAAACTCGTCATAGCCATTGATATGAATATCTGTGATAGCAGGTACTGTGTATTAGGACTGAAAACTGTATTGTGGATGCAGGTAATTTAGAAGCCTTTATTTATAATTTGGGGATGGTTTTTATCAAGTGAAAGTCTATTGAAGGTAAAACTCTAAATATAGATAATATTAATTATGGAAAGATTTGATTCACATATGGTAAGATAGTTATTGTTTTTTAAAAGATTATTTTCTTTGTATATAGTCAACTATATTGACTGGTGTGCCTAAATTACTAATAAAACAATTGATTTTTCAAAGATTTTATGGAATATGCCTAAATTCATGAAAACGGTTTGAGTAAATCATGGGAAGATTTTATGGAATATCTTTTAAAATTAAGCCAATATTTTATATGCTTGTTTTATGGCATACGATATTTTATATGCTTGTTTTAAATTATATTTTATATGCTTGATTTTATATGCTTGTTTTATGGCATATTTTATATGCTTGATTTTATGGAATAAAATATAATATTTTATAGTATATAGTAAATTCCTAAAAGACTCGAATTATTATATTTTATTAAATATTTGCTAAAGAATATTTAGTGTTTTGGCTATCTAAAATTCCTATTCAATTATAATTATCTGCTGATTGGTACTCCGAAAGTATATTTGCTAAAGAATATTAGGGTTACCAGTGGCTGATTGGTACTCCGAAAGTAATTTAGTGTTTTGGCTATCTAAAATTCCTATTCAATTATAATTATCTGTATTTTTTCAATCTATGAATTAATTTACTTATTCAATTCATACTCAGAAAATTATATACATCAGTATGTAGAAAGTCTTCTGCTGGATTTAATTGAATTTTGAAGTTTACAACTTCTTGGTTATGATTTGAATGACAATTATTGATTTCACGAAATTCAAGATACTAAAAATGGACCACAGATTATATTGCACAAAATTAACGAAAGAACAACGAAACAATAACAGACGGACCACATTAGAGTAGTAATATGCAGCCACAATAACAGACGGACCACATTAAAGTTTATCAGCATTACAATTTTAACAATGCACACCTTTTTCGGGATAATGGAGAAGATTTTGCCTTGTCGTCTGAGGTTGCATCAGCAGTAGGAACAACTTACTCGGATCAATTCCATACACATCGTGATTCTGGGAATGATTTTGTGTAGAACAATGTAGAACAATCGTGATTTTGGGAATGATTAAATTGGTATCGGTAGCATTAGCATTGCCATTAAAAATTAATGGTTTTTCGTTAGCATTAGCATTGCCATCTGTTATTGTTAGAATTTTTGTAAATAGGTGTTGCAGAGATGGAATTGTATAATGGTTTTTGGATATTTTGTGAAACGGCACAGACTGAATGCAGGAATGATTGTCTGAGGTTGCATCAGCAGTAGGAACAACTTACTCGGATCAATTCCATACACATCGTGATTCTGGGAATGATTTTGTGTAGAACAATGTAGAACAATCGTGATTTTGTTGGATATTTTGTGAAACGGCACAGACTGAATGCTGAGGAATGATTGTGTAGAACAGAAATGAATTAGGTTTTTGGATATTTTGTGCAGAACAATATAATAATGAAGATGGTGAAAAGTGGAAAGATTTTATTCTGTATATATTTTGTATTTAATTTAATAATTTATTAATAAATAAATAAGTAAACTATTATTAAATTATTAAATTATTAAATTATCATGACGTGGCAGAATCTGATTGGTCTGTAAAAAGTGGAATTGCTGAGGTTGAATGTGAGTCCTCGAAACACCCAATTCTGCAATGTAACTGTGCCACGTAGGCGGAATAACATTTTTCTTTTATAGATATAATGATATATTCGGTCACGATAATGAATCTAAGGCATACGAATTAAGTATGTCCTTGATTCATATCGAAATTAGGCAGTTCAAAAATTTATAATTGGGTTTGTCTGATTTAGTCGTTTTTTAAAGATCACGTGTTCAATACTTTTAATAAACACTTTTTTATTTAATATTATTTTTTTTAACCATGTACGTTAAAAAATTATTATGTTTGAACCATATTTTCCATTGTTACACTATTCTCTTGTATGTGATACCAATAATGGGATTTCAAATCAAATTCATATGAAAAAAACAATAGTAAAGATTATCACATGATCAGTAGTTATTGGGTAAACCGTCTCACACAATAAAACAGTCCATTTACGTAAAAAGATAATTCATTTATTAATAATAATAAATGATTGAACATTTTACAAAACGTGGACTGTCTGTCCGTCTCACGGTATAAAACCGTATCGTAATAATTGAACAAGTGCATTATTTTCCATGTTCAAGGTTAATTATGATTTATGAAAACGATCCCTTGACTACATAGATAGATGCACAATAATTTCTATTATTTTAAATTGTCAACTATATTTATACTAAAAAATGTAAAAAATCAGTACCCCATGCACACGTAATTCTATACACATGCTCTCCAAATCTACATATATAATAAAATTAATTACAATTACAATTTAGAAGCAAAATAACGTCTTGATATCGTCATTTCATTTTTATTAACTAAGGTATATACTCATTATTACTTACTAGTTACTATAGTTAACCAGTCAAAACTCGGGAATGCTTTGAAGAGCGGGTTTCCAATGCCGTACATGATGTACAACAAAATAATCACTTTTATCAATAACCTTTTGCAATAAAGTTTTACTACCTTGAATTTTCTTCATTTCTAACACACTTCTTGATTTATTTACCTTGCTTAGTAATTCATCTAATTGTTTCTTTGATATCCTTATTTTTACCTCACTTCTTGTATTATTATTACTATTTACCACAGTCGATTGGACCTCTTTTTTCTCTTTGGGCCTTTCTAATATCACGGGCCCCCAATCGTCTCCGGCCCATATTGTCGATGACTTGGAATTACTCATACAACAACAATTTCCCATCAATTGTTTCAATTAGGATATCAAACTGAAACTGAAGCTGAAACCGAAATCAATACACTAAAATAAGAAAAATAATTTGAATTTTCTTTTGAAAAATTTGAAAGAATTTACGTAGAAGAATATATTTTGAAATCTGTTTACACATTTACAACCGTGTTCTGATTCAGGAATATATAAAAAGTAACGGTTTTTTCAGAAAATGTCGTAAAACGGTTTTGGAAAATGGAAACTATTGATTGATGAAGAGAAAAATGAGAGATGAAGAGGAATAGGAGTCCTTAGGAGGGAAGGGTATGTATGTATATATAAGGATGACAAAAATATTTAAAAGTAAGTTGCCAAATAATTAAGTTGTTTAATTTTAAAATAAAATAAATGGGTATGGTTGATGACATGGAGTGACACGTGGCAATATGCGATTGTTGTGTTTCTTAAGGTTAGGTTTGACTTAAAGGTCAACATGTGATGACGTGGGAAGAAGATTATTGCTTTATAATATTATAATCACATGTTTAAGTTAGAAGATTAGGTCGTTTGAAGAAATGGTACAAAGATAGATGTGATTACCACTGTTGATTTATCATCCATAGGTATTCTAGATGTGTTAAAATTTTAAAATATCATTCACTAACGCAAATATTTTAAGGATGATGTTCATTTATGAATACGTTTTACTTTTTTATGGATGGAAATGACCAATTTACCCCTTTTATTTCATCTTTTCAATTTTCATTTTTCTCTCTATATTCAATTCTTTTACGTTTACGGCTTGCCTCTCCCATTCCTGCCACCACCTTGCTACTGCTCTCCCCGGCCTCAGCCGCCAACAACCGCCTCATTCTACCTAACATTTAATCAGTTTTGAGTTTTATCTCCCTCAACTTTCAAATCAATCGTTAATCTACATCCTTAATTTTACGATTTACCTTTAATTTGTGATTTTTCAACGACGGTGTCGAATAAGGAATGTTGGGTTGAAACGGACAAGAAATTTCAGGCATGGTCGAGAACTGCAAGCCCACATATTGTAAGAATCCTATTAGTCGTCGAAACTTCTAAATCAATTCTAGAATACCCTGAGAGACCCAAGTCTTAGGCCCTGTTCTTTCTAGCTTATTTTCACCTCGTTTCAGTTCAGTTCAGCTCTATTCAGTTCAGTTCAGCTCAGTTCAGCTCAGTTCAGTTCAGTTCAGCTCAGCTCAACTCCATTTAATTCATTTCAGTTCAGTTTAACTCGACTTTATTAAGTACATCCCACATTATTATTATTATTATTATTATTATTATTGTAAAAATTATTATTATTATTATTATTATTTTACTATTATTATTACTATTATTATTATTATTATTCTATTTATTTATTATTCTATTTATTATTAAAAATTAATAATTATTATTATGATTATTATTGTTGTTTTTGTTGTTGTTTTTATTATTTCTTCTTCTTATTATTATTATTATTATTTTATATATATATTTATTGTTTATTATTATTATTATTATTAGTAGTAGTAGTAGTAGTAGTAGTAGTATGTAGTAAACATGAGAGAGTAGAGAAAATGTAATTGAGAAGTAAAATATGATAACATTCAAATAATAATATTTGTTAATACAATCGAAATTCATAATCTTGAAATACATGCCACATTTACCACATTTAGACGTAAAATATTTAGATAATAAAAAAAATAATTAATGTTTGGACGTAAAATATTCAAATGTTGCTTTTGTTAATTTTAAAACACAAGAAAAGAAAAAAAAAAGCAAAATTCATTAGAATTGACTAAAAATAACCTACAAATTAATATTTTTTTAATATAATTGTTTTTTAAAAAATCGCAAATTTATTATTATCAACCATTTTTTTTATATTATTATTATTAGTTAGTACACTTTAATTAAAGTTAATTTATTTCTATTAATTTCAACTTCATTCAGCTCAGTTCAGTTCAGCTCGATTAAATTCAGTTCAGTTCAGTTCAGCTCAGCTCGATTCAGTTCAGCTTAGCTTAGCTCAGTTCAGTTCAGCCCCATTCAGTTCAGCTCAGTTCAATTCAGCTCTAAAAAGCCAGAAAAAACAGGGTCTTAATAATCCCACTAAATGGTAATCAAGATAGATTTTACATTTCGAAACCAAGCCAATTTTGGAGCAGCTTTGTGATAATCAAAGCAACTAGCAAAAATCATTAATGCTACAATGACTAATGCCCCAATAGCAGTACAACAAAGTTGAAATTCATACTGAATGCTCGCAAAATCTAAACAAGCACAGAAATTCTTTGTATTCATTGCAAACCTGCCTACATCACCATTCCATACTTCTAGAAAAGAACAAAGAACAGAATAGGAGAGAATTAGCATCCATAGTTGTGTAATTTTGACGGATTTAATTAATTTTGTGAATGAGAGAATTAGAGAGAGTTTTTTTTGTTTTTAGGTAAAGGATATAGAATGAAAAATTATGAAAAATAGCCCACGAATGAGTAAAATTCGTACATGAATGAGCAATTACGTATTTTATCCGTTTGATTTAATGGTTTTCGTTTTGTTTTTTGTTCAAACAATTGATTGAAGGAAGAGATCAGATCGAGTAGTATATACGGAGTATTAAGATTGTTTTCCTACTGTATTTTCACTTGTATTTTTCGATTATTTTTTAAATTTACATCTATAAAACCGTTTCACGAATTTAAATTGTTTAATTTTCTCGTTGTGAATACTGATATCATGAAAATGTCCATTACTATAAAAAATATAAATAACTAAATAAGGAGATAATGCAAACACATCTTTACGTTAAAGTTATTAATCTCCGATGCTTTACGTTAAAAAATATATTATATCATACTCTTAAAGATAAAGTATATATAGTATTATTACGTTATTATAATTGAAATATAACATCAAAATGATGTGCCTTTCGCTTTTAGTAATCTTGTTATTAGTCATCGATCTCCAATAATATCATTATGCATGCATAGTCAATGACCCTAATAGCTACGGAGTATCACTTTTATTTTAATAATATAGTAGAAAACGAAATATAAAAAAAAATTATTTATTTGTAACGTTACAAACTTTTACTTGTAAATACTAAATAAGAGTTATAACAGTTACTCCTTTTTAACTCGCAAATTAAAATGAGCTAAATCTGACTATTTTATATTTTTATGATAAAAAAGGACTATTTTCTTTCATAACATGGTCACTCATTCATTATAGTAACTTATGAACGAAAAATCAACTAATAAATGTAAACCCTAATTAATGGCTAATTTGACATTTAACCTAAAAAAATCTATGATAAGCTATGTTAAACAGTATAGAAATTGCGTTATAGCAATATCGGGGGCGGCGTGGCGCCCCATCTTAATACTATCCTTTCACGTGCGATAAACCGGGTTTTCAATAATAGTGATACATCACATATTCACATATATGTATACGTGAAAACCTCAATAATAAATGATATATATATATATATATAAAAAAAGGTGGATCAAAAATTTAGCGTCATCAACCAAGTGGTGTTAGTTCAGTGGTAACTGAGTTAAACCTTAAAACTTGCAGAAATGCAGGAGTTGAGAGGTCTCAGGTTCGATTACCAGCTGGGGCGATGACCACTTGGCCACTGCAGCTCCCGAAGAGGTGGTTTACATGGTTCATGTGGTGGTGCGGGAATGCATGGGCCCGGGAATTACACCCCTCATCACCAAAAAAAAAATAAAATTTGTAAATCGGCGTATCATTATCCAAATAACAGTAAAGTCGCGACATAGGAAATATTTGATAATTTCACATTTTCACCAAATGAGTAATAAGTGGGAACGTAAACTAATGAAAAGAATCTTACTCACAAGATGCCCATAAGTAACATTTTATTGACCATTTGACTTTTAAGTATAAACTTTTGATTTGTTCGTGCTTCCTAATTCTTTGGAACCTAGTGATATGAAATATGAATATCGATAAGACTTCATTGTGACGGATATATTGGGATAAGTTTACGACGGGTTAAATATTACTCATGTTAATAGATAAAATAAAATAGACTGGTTTTTCCTAGACACTCTTTTTGTCTTATCTACCCGACATGAATAGTATTTGATCCGTCGTAATCGTAAGCTTGCGACGGATATGCCCGTCATAAATAAAAAATTGTGAGTGAATATATGATGGGGAGCTAGTTTGCACATTTTTATTAGGTGCCAATTTAGGCTAATTCAATTCAAATTATATGGTTTGGTATTTAGGCCCTATTCTTTTCTGCTGAAATGAACTGAACTGAATTAATCAGAATAGAACTTAATTGAACTAAATTGAATGGAAAGGAAGTCAGGTGAATTTAGTTGAATTAAGAGTTAATTTTGTGAAGAGATTAACTGAACATAAGTGATTGAACGTAAATAAAACTTAACGGAATACAATCTAGCAAAATTGGAAAGAGATGAAATTAAGTCAGAAAGATCCAGAACAAGGCCTTAATATTTGTATCATTATGAGTACAAATTATTGTTTATTAAGACGAAAATATCGGTCTTAAATCTTAATAAATGTCAATTTTTTGTCTATTTTATCATTATGGGCTAGTATTTGATTCTGTTTTTATTGATAAAGTGGATACGCAATAATTATCTATTGAATTATGAGTATGGTTGAGCTCAAATCATGCCATTATTTAGGTCGATGATGGTAGGATGATTTGAGTCGGGCATAGAGTCGATACAATAATTTATTCGTAGGAAAGCTTGGATGATTACGCCTTTCGAATTTCAAATTCAGTTATTTATAAAATCGGTAGTTGAGGTGAGTATATACTTCATCCGACAAACTTTAGTAAATTATAAACGGTTTTTCTAACGTCTATCCTTAGGACATACATTAATAACTTAAATGTAAAAATATTTACGAGATATTTTCATCAAAATTTCAAGTATGAACTCATTTTATCATAATTAGTGAGAATATTTCATAACACTATTACCACATTTAGGTTATTAATGTTGTATACCCTAAGAGCACATATTAGAATAACAAAGTTTTAAATTCGTTTTTGTCGGTTGATATGTAATTTAAAATCACATTCAAGATGTCCTTACTTGTGACTATCGAATTATTGAGTCTTCCTTTAATCAATTCAAGTAATTTAAAGCATACCACTTTCATAATAGATAATTTGCGTGTACGTTTTAGTCCTTTGCCCCGTTAAACACTTACGTTTACGTATTAGGTAATTAACACATATTAATAAAAAATTACTTAGCACAACATAATTGAAACCCATAAATATTTCTAGAACATATGTTTAACTACTACTAAAATATTTAACTCATACATAATATTAATATTACTCAGTGTCATAATGAATATAAAAGGTAAATAAATAATGAAGATGAAATGCAAAAAGTATAACTTGTTATGATAAATGATAATACATAGTATCTACTTCCTCCATTCCAATCATTTCTATACATTTCACTTTATTCACGTTTGCCAATACCCGTTTTCTTTTGTTAATATCTTTAGTTACGTATCGATAAAAATTATAAAACTTTGATATTCACAATATACTCGGTAAGACAATTTAAACAAGATCTTACATGACTATCTTTTATTTTATATATTAGAAGTTGTGTCGAAAATTCAATCGACTTATGAATAGTGTCCAAAAAGTGAAATGTATAGAATTGATTGGAATGGAGGAAGTATATAATATGATAGAGGAGTCATTTAAAGATAATTTACAAATATACATGGTATATTTATAGTATATAACGTTGCATTTATATTGTCACGATATTTACATTTAGTAATGATCATTTATATACGCATGCGTTCATTAATAATCTCTATTTACAACCCGTGCATTTTTTACCTGAGTTAAAGTTAAAATTATCGGTTTTTCTAACGTTTGACCTTAGGACACACGTTAATAACCTAAATGTGAAAATATTTATAAAATATTCTCAGAAAATATTCAAGTATAAACTCATTTTTATCATAATTAATGAAAATATATTGTGAATTTTACCACATTTAAGTTATTAGGCATCCATTAAAAAAACCGTAAAACTATTCACGGAATATTTAGATGTTAATGCCTTAGTGGTGTAGTAGGAGAAGAACTAAAGATGAGGAGTAAACGTGATTTTCTATTTATTTTTTATTGTGAAATAATTTCATAAAGTTGCATACATTATTTGAGTTGGAATCAAAAGAAGATTTGATGGATTTCTGCATGTGAACTTTTGGTGCAACATGCCACCCAAGCTCATTTGAAAAAAATCACTTTTGCGAGACGGTTTTATAAAGTAAACTAATACCTTAATTGCTTAAAGAAAAAAAGTAGTATGGTAAAAAAAATAAGTTAGGTAGAAAATTTGTCGGGAGTATAATTTTAAGCTCTCGTATTTCTACGGGCTGACCGATCATATGATGAATTAGATAAGTTTTAGCTTGCGACTATATCTTAAAGGTTGTATTATCATATTTTATATTCGGTAAATAATATGGAGATGAACTTTTAAGCCTATAAAAAAAACCTTTTAATATAGTGATTGCTTAATATGTTGAAATTATTATATTGTCTCGTAATTGATAAAAATAAATAAATGAGAAACTAGAAAAAGGAATATATTTACAAATGATTTCTAAGAGTTAAAGATGTGTCTCTTTTTATGCTATTTTTGTACTTTGTATGTTGTTTTATTTATTTTTTTTTAGAAAATAATTTTTTTTGGTTCAAAAAAAGAAAAAAAAATACTCAACAATAAGTATAATTTAAGATCGAGAGTTTAAACATCCACCAACTTATCTTGCATCGATTTATCTCTTTAAAAAAATACTCCATGTTAATCTTAAAGCGATTTATCCGTGATCAAGACATTCATCTTAAAACGATTTTCTAGAAAGAAAATATTTATCTCAAAAAGATATTTATCTTAAACGATTCATCACCAAAGAATTATGAGCATATTTATCCATCAAATTTCCTTTGTAAGCTTGTGACTCTAACGTGTCAAGTATTATCGTATGAGTAGATAAAACAAAAGTAGAACTGATTAGAAAATCACAAATAACTCGTCTTTATTTACTCAAGTGAATATTATTTGAATTATCACAATTTTTTGACGATATTGTGGTTCACGAATAACCCGTCTTTATCTATTTAAGTTATTAAATAGATATTATTCGTTTCGTTATGAACTTGTGACAAATATTTTCCGAGATTTTAATCCGCTAAAATATCCAGGAGTTACGTCTGTGATTTTGTGAATAATAAGCTGGCCAGTCAACAAGCTGTCACAAAAAACTTGCTTTTTCTTTTCAACATGTCACTAATAACTCCTTCAATTCCCATCAAAATCAAAATTTGAAATATCATTTCATCATCAATTCAATTTCCCATGTTTAGTTTCATCTATCAACATCATAATTTCATCACAATTTCATCAAGTTTCAATCTTTATACCAAATTCACTGTCTTTTCATAATTCAATTCCTGGGTTTTCTGCTTCTATACTGTTACAAACAGAGAAACAGCAAAAATTGGAGAGAAGATCGGAAAGAGAAGGTTCGTAGCAAAACTCGATAAAGATTGAATCTTCATATCAAATTTACTGTCTTTTCATAATTTAATTATTACTGGGTTTTTCTGTTTCTCAGCTGTTACAAAGTTTACAAAGTCCGATAGAAGGTTGAAAAGAGAAGGTAGATAGCGAAACCCGATAAAAGATTGAATCTTTATATCAAATTTACTGTTTTTTCATAATTTAATTACTACTGGGTTTTTTGTTTTTCAGCTGTTACAAAGTTTACAAAGTTCGAGAGAAGGTTGAAAAGAGAAGGTAGATAGCAAAACTCAAAAACCCGATCTTTTATCATATAAAAGAAGGTGCATAACAGATGGGATTATGTGCCAGTAAAACCAAAATTTCTCAGGGTAAATTTGATGGGGTAAATTCTGAAAAAAGAACCAATCTTTCCCAACATCAACAACAACAACATCTGCAGCAACAGCAACCGCAACAGCAACAGCAGCCGCAACAGCAGCATTTGCAGCAGCAGCAGCAACCACAGCAGCAGCATTTGCAGCAGCAGCAACTGCAACAGCAGCATTTGCAGCAGCAGCAACTGCAACAGCAGCATTTGCAGCAGCAGCAACTGCAACAGCAGCATTTGCAGCAGCAGCAACCACAGCAGCAGCATTTGCAGCAGCAGCATTTGCAGCAACAGCAGAGACAGCAAGTAGTAGTTGTTCAACAACAACAACCACCACCAACACAAAAACCTAGAATTGCGATAAATGCCCCTGCAATGGATACAATATTAGGGAAGAAATTTGAGGATATAAGGTCAAATTACACCTTAGGTAAAGAATTGGGTAGGGGTCAATTTGGGATAACATATTTCTGCACTGAGAATGCAACAGGAAAGAATTATGCATGTAAATCGATATTAAAGCGAAAATTAGTGAGTAAAAGTGATAGAGAAGATATAAAAAGGGAAATTCAGATACTGCAGCATTTATCAGGACAGCCAAATATTGTGGAATTTAAGGATGTTTATGAAGATAGACAAAGTGTTCATGTTGTTATGGAGTTATGTGCAGGTGGTGAGTTGTTTGATAGGATTATTGCTCAAGGTCATTATTCTGAGCGTGCTGCTGCTGAGATTTGTAGACAGATTGTTAAGGTTGTTCAGATATGTCATTTTATGGGTGTTATGCATCGCGATCTTAAACCCGAAAATTTCTTGTTGTCTAGTAAGGATGATGGTGCTATGCTTAAAGCTACTGATTTTGGGTTGTCTGTGTTTATTCAAGAAGGTTGATTTCCCTAATCCTTGTCGATTTTCGTTGTTTTCCTAGTTATGTACTTATGTGTGCATTTTCTTGTGAATGCTGTTGTGTATGACTGTAAGAAAGTTTGATTGCTGACACAATTTTCATCACGGGTCTTCGGAAACAGACCTCGTAACCCTGCCATAGGCGGGAGTCATTGAGGCACTAGGTAATGTGTAGGTGAACTTGATTGCTTTGCTGTTGTTACTCTATGTTGTATTATGATGTAGCAGTGTGGGTTTTAAAAGCAGTTTCATTATATGTTTTCTGAAAAAAGTCGTGATGGATCGACACAATTTGATGTGCAGTTTGTTGCATCTTTTGTGTAGGAGAGTTTGATGGGTATCCTGTTAACAGAGTTCGAATGCATCTATCCACTGTGTGTTACTAACAATATTGTGCAGTTTGTTGTATCTTTTGTGTAGGAGAGATTACTTGCTTTACTATTTTTACTCTCTGTTGTCTATTGTGAAGTACTCCGTAACAGTGTGTAACACAATGTTCATTACGAGCTTTTTTGGAAGTAGTGTCTTGTTAACTCATGCTGTTAATTTGATGGACGGATAAGGTTGCATATATCTCACTGCCCTCGTCATAACACACACGGGACAGTCCGTCCTGCTTCAGACCGCAAGTTCCGTCTGAAACAATAAAACCTCTCACAAGTGGAAATCACATGGGTGGTGGGACATCCCCGTGTGCTTCCCTGCTCCCTAAATGAGTATTTTGTGAGAGGAAATGGTATTCCTCTTATTATTCCAGACGGATCTTGCGGTTTGAAATAAGAATTAGTGCACAGGGGAGCCATTGGGGCAAATGGGTATTGTCGTTGTTATTGTTTACTTGTTTATCATTTAGCCTTTTTGCTCATTGTTCTTGCGTAGTAAGAAAGAGTGTATGACTTGTATACTGCAATGTTGATTATGGAGAAGCTAAAAGAGGCTGAACTCTGAATCATTATAAAACATGATAACTGTATTCATTCCTGCTATACATGCAAACTGATACAGCGCGCCCAAGTGACGTGTTAATAATTTTGTGGTGATATTCATGCTTTCAGTATGATAGGGCATGAATCGTCTTTTAGACGAGAGTGATTCAACTGATGCCTGTTTACGGAAATAGTGGAGTTAGGTTATGTATCTTGTATATATGAATCTTCTTATTCTGATATTAGTCGCCTTATGTGAAACTTGTAGGAAAGGTGTACCGAGACATAGTGGGAAGTGCTTACTATGTGGCTCCTCAAGTTCTGAAAAGAAGTTATGGAAAAGAGATAGATATATGGAGTGCAGGAATTATGCTTTACATTCTACTCAGCGGTGTCCCGCCTTTCTGGGCAGGTAATATGATGATCGTATTTTGACATTGATTTGTAAAGTAACCTAGCTCACTAATCTTTCCGCTTTAGAAACCGAGAGAGGCATATTTGATGCCATACTGAAAGGAGGAATTGACTTCGAGAGTGATCCATGGCCATCTATATCAAGCAGTGCGAAGGACCTAGTCAAGAAAATGTTGAACCCGGATCCTAAGAAGCGGATAACCCCTGAAGAAGTCCTTGGTAAATATTTTCATCTTATTTACAAAACCATAAAAAATGTTGAATATTTACTGTCACCAATGTCCTACATTACGTCTTTTATGGGATCGTCTTGCATCTACATTTCAGGAGAGCTGTTGGATTGAGTTGGATATGTCCTGCGATTTTTCTGTTTGACTTACGACTATGTTCATATACATTATTATGGACTGTCACTGGTAGATACGGGAGGTTTTCATTATGGACTGTCACCGGTAAAAATGGCTAAATGCACAAAAAGTTCCGTCTTTCAGTGTCTCAGGCTCGCAGATGCTACATCATGCATCAATCCCTGTGGATTTCACATTTGTATGAATATGAATGTGTAACATGAATTTACTCTATTGCTCAGAACACCCTTGGATCATAGAAGGCGGAGATGCTTCCGACAAGCCTATCGACAGCGCTGTGCTTTCTAGGATGAAACAATTCAGGGCAATGAATAAGCTAAAGAAACTAGCTTTGAAGGTGAGTCGGTGTTTATGGATCCCTTCTTTTTCACTAAATGAGATGAACCGTTTTCTATGAATTTTGATCGGTTTTGGATAATCTCGGACGTTTAATACTACTATAGGTCATTGCACAAAATATGGCTGAAGAGGAAATTATCGGTTTCAAAGCTATGTTCACTAACATGGACACAGACAATAGCGGCACCATAACTTACGAGGAGCTGAAAACCGGGTTAGCTCAACTTGGGTCAAAGCTCACAGAAGCTGAAGTCAAGCAACTGATGGAAGCTGTAAGTTCGAAAACACCCTTCATCTCCTTCGTGTTTTGGAAAATTGATTGATGCTTATGACATGATTTGGATCATCTATCGCAGGCTGATGTTGATGGGAATGGAACGATCGACTACACTGAATTTATCACAGCAACAATGAACCGACACAGATTGGAATCAGAAGAGAATCTACTCAAAGCATTTCGATATTTTGATAAGGATAACAGCGGGTAAGTTGAGAGAAACCCGTTTTCTTTAGCCCTATACTGTTTCACGAGTTCTCTCTATGCCGCTATTCCACTTGTTGTGGCATGTATTACGGTTGGTTTCAGAATTTCAGCAGAATTGTTCTTTGTCGTAGAAGATACAGAATCGAGAATTGACGTTCTCTAGTTTTTTGCAAGTTTTTCCTGTAATACTACACTTCAACTATTAAAGGAATGTTGTGACTGTCTTGTCAGATTCATTACAACAGATGAACTGGAAGCTGCTATGATGGAGTACGGAATCGCTGATGAAAGTTCCATCAAGGAAATCCTGTCTGAAGTTGATACTGACAATGTAAGACTCGACTACTTTCACCTTTTTCCGATGTTTTTAGTGTTAAGGTAGGCATACCATCTAGGTAGCACCAAAACTGACACGGATACGTGACACAGCATCCCATGAAATTTAGGACACGGGACACGTCATTTAAATATATTAAAATATATATTTTATGGTAATAAATAACGTATGATTTCATTTTTAATATGTATTTGAAGCTAAATCTAAACAAATAAAGGTTCAATTCGACCTTTACTACAACTAATTCTCATTTTTCCACCCAAACTCATCTTCTAATCGATATGTTTTAAAATTTTATTCCTCGTCTAAACTATAATATGTTTAGCCATGTGTCCAACGAGTGTCGGTGTCTGAGTGTCGAACACGGGACGGCTAATTAGGAGAAGTGTCCGTGCTACCTAGTACCATACCATCACTTTCAGTGTTGACGGATTTGAATCCAAGTCACGAGTTCACCACCAAATAACTTTACTAGTTAAGCTAGGTGATATATGCAGAAAACTCGACTTTGACCGTAAGTGGCAATGCGCGATCTCATGACACAGTCTCTCTTATTTGAGAATTTCTGTCGCACTTGACTGATTTCTCCGACAAAATTTACAAAATTTACAGGATGGACGGATCAATTACCAAGAATTTTGTACTATGATGAAGAGTGGTACAACCCAACAAGCCAAACTCTTCTAGTTCTAGATTCAGTCCCAGCATCTATTCATCTAGGCATGTTCTGTATAGTCGCCTAGTCGGGCCGGTGAGTTTGCTTACGAATCTACGAGTTCTTTTTAGGCGAAAGCTTATATTCAAAGCTTAAAGAACCTAGTCTATCTTCTTCTCCTTATTTTTCATGCAACATGAAACCTGAAGCATATAAACTACTATCCAGGAAGCTTCATGTGCATCTGTACTTTTCTATCTAGATTTCTGCTGGATACAGTAGCATTCTCTGCTTTATATCTGCAATGAAATACTCCGTATCACCTGCCTGTCATTGCAGTCACTGTCCTCGATTCGCCACCTTTCTACCTTCGGTCCATTCTCCGGAAAGACATACAAAAAAAACTAACCATTGTACCCGTAACACGTAGGTTAGCTTTCAAATTTCACCTGACCCGAAAAGATTTCAATAGCGACACCCCCAAAAGGGCTACGCTAAAACCAATGACTTGGATTTACGTGGTTCACTAACGGTGTGTTAGCTACGTCCAGAGGCAGAAGGTTTCAGATTACAGATTCAGAACATATAGAATATATTAACTGCTAGGGTAGAGGTTAAGAGTTTATATAGTACTCTTAACCTAATACAATACAGATTTGACCTAATCTAATAAGGCCCAGACAGAAACCCTAGCCCAATACAGACCCCCGCATAATCGTTCGAAACGGCGACTAACAGATTCAAGGCATAGACCAAACACAACCTGAAGCTGATACTATAATGCAATGACATTATCCGACTCGACTCGATTAACTCATTTTTAACGATTACTAACTAAAGTAAAGAAGATATTTATGCAGTAAATTTTGCATGGAGATCTGTGTCTTGTGACATGAATAATTGAATGTGTACGGACCCAGTGACCTATGAATGTGAGTCAGTAAAATATGAATGACTTCCATTATTAGGGTCCCCCATTTTTGGTTGCTGCTTCTGTCAGTTTCCTCTTTAAGTCCCTTTATTTTTGGAACTGTTGCAACTTGCTTGGGAACTGTGCATGCATTTTTTCCAGTAGAAAAACAATTCAAATAAGTGTAGGAAATTACAGATTCACCGACACTTAAGCCGATCGATATGGCTAGATGTACGCAACTTTACCTCTAGACACGGTTATCGGGATTAGTTTGACATGTCGATGCTAAACGTAAAGGAAGACGCGATTACGCGTAGTAAAAAATGCAGGTTGACGGACATTGTGAAATCATAAATAAAGCGTTTTGCTTGTGACGGATATATTGACACTAGAGCACCCCATAGATAGCGTCACTTGCATATTGTGAGTGGGGCATTATTCGGTTTTAGCTTGTGACGAGTAATTCCCGTCTTCAATGAGATTTTGTAAATCATAATTTGCAAGGAGAGAAATAATACAAAATTTAAAAAGTTGAAACTTAAAAGCAAGAGTACATTATTGAAAAGGAAACCTACATTTTTCATAATGGCATACACAATCATTTAGGTCACTACCCCATGCCCATACCACTATGAACTTACAAACTAAAGTCTTATTCTAACCATTAACAAAGAGTTTCTCACACCTTACATAAGGTATAGTCGGCTAGTCGCTACCTTTTTACCAGCTGCATACTGGTAAACCCCGACCATACATGCACACATTACATTACGTTACATAACATATAGTCGCTACCGTTTTACCTGGTGCATACTGGTAAACCCCGACTATACCTAAACACATTAGGTAAGATATAGTCGCTATCTTTTCACCATGTGTATACCGGTAAGATATAGTCGCTACCGTTTTACCAAGTGCATACCGGTAAACCCCGACCATCTAATGAAGCTTGTTAACAAGGTTGCATTGCTTCCTAATCTCACCCTTATCACCAATTAAGGGATTATTCTCAGACAAAATGGTAATTGCCCTTGAAAATTCCTTGAAAAAGTATTCTTGATTCTTTGCCATTTTGACCACAAAAGGTCTTGTTCTCTTGTCATTTGCTAGTTGATGGTCCACTAGTAATAACCCTTTGTTGTCCAATATGTTTCTGTAATAGTTATTGTCCAATATCATAGGGGTACCTCGGTCATTTCTCACATATTGAACTGACTTCGGGTCGGGTATCGGGTCGTGGCATTTCTTTAGCATGTGTGGCACGTGGTCCGGGTTTATTTCCGGGTCGACTTCCGGGTACAGCCTGTGGACTATTTTTGTACAATGGGTTCGGCCTACACTGTGAGCTCCTGCAAAGATTAAATTCAACATTAATCATTTCAAACCCTAGTCGGGATTAAAACGTCAGCTAAAAATACGTAAGGGATTGAGAGATCATCTCGTAGAAGAATTTTGTGATCTCGACCGAGCCTAGCAAGTACTCATAATTCAATTAGTATGTGAATTATGACTAGGAAAGTTAAATACTTTAGTTAAAATTAGATAATTAGTGGATCTTTATGCAAATATAAATGATGCAATATTGCAATATGCCAATATGGTAGGGTCTCATTTGCAAATATAATTGGAAATTTGATAGTGACACAACAAAGAAAATTTGTCTAGTAGTGGTACAAAAGAACAAATAAATAAATACTTGAAAGACAAAAAGTAAAGTAAAATTTGAAAGGTAAAAAAAGTAAAACTTGAGATGATTAAAGAAGAATTTAAGTACAATTTTAGATTCCTTCAAGTTTTGTCAAGGTATCCCCATTGTAAATCCCACAAATTCTTTCGGGTTACCGTCACGAACTTGTGACAACCCAAATTCAGTTTAATAATGTTAAAAAGAAAAGGGTTCGTTATAAGGTTTTGACGGTCACAAGCATGTAAAGCTGTCTAGATTCTATACCTTTTTTGCAGTGATATATTTACACTTACTTTATTTTGTGAGCGGGAAATAAAACAGGTGGAAAACATATCCCTGGAACGGACGGTGTATTAAATTGCACAAGGAGATTCATGTGACAAGTGACAACCACAGACCCAACCCATATTACCTTTAGTGGATAGAATTGGAGTAAGCTTTTATGTGTAAAAGCCATATTAATTAAAAGTGGGAAGAAAATTTAAAAACATTTGAGATATTTTGAACTCTAATCATAAATGTATTTAACTTCTTCATAATCAAAAGGCAAAAAAATGTAATTAATCCATATTTTTAATCATATGTATATGTAGTCGAATTCGTTTTCCATTGCGACTTCACTAAATATAGACGAGAGTCTTTGAGACACGCGTTGAATAGATGATATTCAGCAATGGCCGAATGCCCGAATGGGACAACTTTAATTAGTGCATGTACAATTATTGTTGCAAGTTTTTATTAACTCGTTTTCATGTTATATATTATGAGAAACGGAAAGAGTTAGTCTTCTGTAAAACCGTTTTACGCAGTAACGTAAATTACCTAGCAAAGCAACAACACCCTTGGTGTCAACACCAATGGCCTTAAACCTGTCAAGCACCATACTCATGCTCTCATTGTGGTCAGGCAAGTATTGTTCCAATATTTCTGCTCTTGCTTTCCTTCCATCCCTTCTTCCTGTCTTTAGAGGAATGTATGGTCCTCCAAGCTGGGATAACACTCAAAAATATTAATAAATACTCGTACAGTAGTATACTCGTATGTAATCCCCCTTCACAGTCATTTGTTTATGCTTGATTAAAAGGTTCAAGTCATATCTACTTATTCCCGGTGGAGCCAAAGATATCTTTTTCCGAATTTCTGATATATATACTGGCTTAGATCGAAATGGCCTGTAAGCTTTTAAGAGTTTTCCGGATAATATATGAGAGAGGGGGATTCGAATATGATAACTGATAGATGAACCATCTCAACCAAAACTTTAAGGTGATGGTTGAGTCTCAACTATTATTAAGATTCATATTACGCTCCCTCACTCAAATGCTCATTGGGTTTGAAGAGTGGTTAGTTTGCACAGGTTTTCCCATACCATGTGCTAGGTTTCCACTCTGATACCATGATAGATGAACCATCTCAACCAAAACTTTAAGGTGATGGTCGAGCCTCAACTATTCAACTATTATGAATATTCATATTAATAACGAACTCCCTCTGTAGATGTTCTACAGTGATATATTTACACTTGCTTTATTCTGTGATGGGAAATGAAGCAATTGTAAACATATCACTAGGACGGAGGGAATAGATCTGAATATAAAGTTTCGTTTGGTTTACACGACGACAGACAACAACACGATTAATAACAAGATTACCCAATGCCTAAGGGTTATCATGGTTATCGCGAATTTGAGGGTAAGGAGGTCTGATGTTAGCAACACAGCGAGTCTGTTTCCGAGTTTTGGAGTGTATATATATTAATTACCTGTTGGATACCATCTCTAGCAGATAAAACAAGGATATCAGCACAGGAAACAACACCAGCACACTCCCTCTCCAAAGCTTCCTTAATGGTCTCAATGTACCTGAAGTTTCTTAGTCCAAAACTCCTGTCCATCTCCTTCTCCGACATCATTCGCCTTGTCGAATCCAAGAGCAATGATGCATCACATGACTGCCCAAATTTAATCAAACAAATACATCAATTACATTATGATAAAAACTTCATAATGTACTTAATCAATCCACATCTAAATCACATTCATATATAGATATATCTCAAATTCTCATTTGTGACGGCGGCTGCCCCACCTTGTCCCTTCCCCTTTTTTTGAGTGGTTACAAGCTTGTGACGGGATTAGCCCGTCACAAACAAGACCTGCTGTAGATATATTGGGAAAAATTAACATACAGATGTATTAACTTAGATTTTACTTGTTAATTTTTTGAGCTCATTACACTTTATAGGTTAGACTTTATAGGTTAGAGTTTAATTTTTTTTCCGTCAAAATTAAAATTTAACTAAGTTTTTATGTAATATTTTTAAACTTATTGTTTTAAAAAATAAACTACTCAAAAACGTTATTATAATGCTCTGGAGTTATAAAACTAAGTTTTTATCTAATATTTTTGAGCTTAATGTTTTTAAAAATGAACTACTCAAAAACATTATTATAATGTTCTAGAGTTATAAAACTGGTGATAGTACATCAGATTTATAATCCACTAAGTGTATATAGGGTTTGCACAAAGAAACTATTAGTAGCAGATTCAAGGGAGTACTGCAGTTGCATCCACACTTCAAGCTCGGAAAAATTTTGTGTGAGGGGAAGTGTTAGCGTATACACAAGCTGCTTTTGGTTGAGATGGTTTATCGACAGTAAAACCACTACATATTAAACAATACAACAACAATATTACCACAAACTGCGAGGTAAGGGGGTCAAGAAGTCTATCATCTATGCAGCCTTATCCTTGTATTAGCAACACAATGAAACAAACGGGTACAAACAATACATTTTCAAAAATATACAAAGGTGATATTGACGGGTTTTAAACCAGGATATGAGTACCATCTTTCGTGATTTTACCCTTATGTTAGGTGATCATACATACATGTAAAACAAGTGACGGGTTTTAAACCAGGATATGAGTATCACGTCTCGTAACTTTACCGATATTTAGCTACATTGTTATTTTACCTCAACAGCACAGTCATGGAAGATGTTCCTAAGCCAAGAGAAAGCAGTATTCTTATGGCGTTTGTAAAGAAGTTTGACTTGCTCTCTAATGATGTCTTCAGCTTGAGGACAAGAGTCCTTGTAATAGTTCATAACAAGACCAACTGTTTTTTCCTCATCATTTTCAGCATTTACTACTGTTGATTTTGAGTAAGATAATAAAGCAATGAAGAAAAATATTAAAACTTTGGATACCATTTTTGTTACACTATGAGTTTTTGGTACTCAACTCTCTACCCCTTCCTTAAATAATGCCAATTGGTAAAGAGTGAAGATTAAAGAGTGAAATTATTGATAAGGTTGCATGGGGAGAATGGGCCACTTGGCATCAATATTTTATTATATGTTAGTCTAAGACTGTTTTGCTTTTGACGGTCATTGAGCTTGCGAGTTTCCAGTCTCTCACAAGTCACATTTTCCTTCTGCTAACATTTTTACTTGCTCTTTCACTTGTTTTTTGTGACAAGTTACAAGCTTATGATAGAATAGTGTTGCGACACAGTGGTGGAGCAGAGCGAGGCTAGCAGGGGCGAGAGTGGTCACCTCTACTGACGTTCGAAAATTTCGAAATTTTCAATTAAATTTCCGAAATTTTTATGAGGACCTTTTATAATATTGCTCTTTCGCTCCTCTTGAAATTTTTCACCCTGTTAACTTAATATCATGGCTCTGTCACTGTTGTCACAAATGAAAACTTGTGTGTTATTATTACTTCTAGTTGGGGATCTTGAGTTAAACAATTAGGTGATCAAGCTTTAAACTATTACTACTTGTAGGTGAATATTTGATAATAAGTGGATCGAGTTTTAAACTACTAACATGGAAAATATGTATAATAATAAGTAGATCGAGTTTTAAACTATTAATAGAGAAGGAAAATAAACTGAGAATTAATTAGGGACCTCCCCTTCTCAATATAACTAAGGTCTTTCACGGATTAGCTCGATTTATTTTTTAAATCTTTCCAATACAATCATGTCGTTACTCTTTTCTTATTTAAGTGTTCAAACTAAGTCATTCTTATAAGTTTGGGTTATATATGTACAAGGCTGATATTCGCGATACTTGTGATCTTTTTTTTTTTTATTCAACGAAGCGCGCACTTAGTCGCATTACGAATACTTATATCTTTGTGTCAAAATTAATACAAAGTATAAAGAATTGATCGGATGAAGTATATATTTTCCTATTACCGGTAAGTAGTTTAAGTTAAGGTTGTGAAATGTATATTTTATTATCATTTTTGAAAAAGATTCATGACTAAAACCGTCAGATTGAGCTCAGTCGAACCTCTTTTAAAACAATTAAATGTTGAATTGATTGACACTAAATTTGACAATTTAACAATGATATTATACAAATAAATCTAAGAAGAATTAATTTTAATTTTGTTTGGCACGTAATTAATGGAAGGTGACACATACTCACATGCATTGCATAGCTCCAAATTGATTTTTACGTTTCTTCATTTGAATATATTTTTCAGTGTTACTTATTCTTATATCTGATCTAGTCGAGTATTAGTCCGTTTCAATACATAATTTATATGTATTTTATTTTTTCTTCGTGAAATAAAACAAGTGTAAACTATCCCTCGTAATAGAGGGACAGTCTTGTACAATAATTAAGAAGGATAATTAAAAAACGAATAAATTGATGGAATATATAAACCTACGTGTGTATCAATTGATTTTAGAATAAAACCTGCTTTATATTGTGGGTTTTTTGTCTAACACCACCTTTAAAAAACTTTTTCTTCCAAACACCACCTTTAAAAAAATAATTTGTCAAACACCACATTTAATAATTTTTTTTTTGTCAAACACCACATTTTAGGAAAAATTTCAGCGTTTGTGATGGGGTGACTTTCAGTCGATGTTTGAGATGGCAAATGAGTTCGGTTTAGAGTGTTCTTGAGCTCGTTGGAAACGTGGGAGTACAGGCTTTCCAACGGTTGTCAACACGGTGGTTAAAGGTGTCCTTATGTGAGGTAGCTTGATGTGTAAAGTAAGGTTGGTTAGAGAAATAACTAGAAATTTGGGGTTTACAACGAGTTGTTAGAGGGGTTTTCAAGGGTCTTTAAATGGGGTTATGATGTTTGGTTTGGTTTGAAATTTGGTATGTAGGTTAAGGGGAGGGCAAGGTATGTCACAATTGTGTTCATTGTGGTGGTCGTTGGTGCAAGTGGTGGTTCAACGGGAGTGAATTGACCCACGAAAAATTCTACTTCAACTTACATTAACCCTATGTGACTAGCCTTACTTTACACATCAATCTACCCCACATAAGGACACCTTTGACCACCGTGCTGACAACCGTTGGAAAATTTGTACTCCCACCTTTCCAACGAGTTCAAGAATACTCTAAACTGACCTCGTATGCTATCTCAAACATCGACTGGAAGTGAACCCATCACAAACGCTGAAACTTTGGCCAAAATGTGGTGTTTGACAAAAAAAAATTTATTAAAGGTGGTGTTTGATAAATTATTTTTTTAAAGGTGGTGTTTGGAAGAAAAAGTTTTTTAAAGGTGGTGTTAGACAAAAAACCCTTATATTATCGAGTGATTCATCTATTTTTCATTCAGGTGTGACCCGACCCGTTTGTTGCTTGCATGTTTTAATATAAACTTTTTTGTACTACCTTTATCCCGATGAATCTTTACAATTTCTTATTTTATTCGAAAAGAAAAATATAACAAATATCTTGGATAGAGTGTTACGTAGAGTAAAATGTAAAATATATATTTTACTATTGTTTTTATTTTTTAAACCCTGAATTTCAACAAGTAAGGTATTTACTAATTATATTATGGCGCCCACTAATAGGCCACTATGATACATATTTTAGTCTTTGCTTGTTTTGGGAGTTGAGACATTTTTGTTTATGGATTGTTGAACAGATGGTTGGATGAAGTTAATGTTCATTAATTTTGTAAACAATTCATTAATGCTAGTAGTCTTATTCTACTATTAGAAAGTACCTCTAGGAACTTGGTAATGCACAAGTCTTGCCACTTGTCTCCTTATACAATTACTCCCTCACTCCGTTAATTATTACTCCGTATCCTTTAATTTTGACAAAAAGAATGGAGGGAGTTAAGCAACGATAATTTGAAATTTTCAAAATCAGCTGGGCGACTGCCCCTGTTAGCCCCCTCGCTCCCTCATTGTCTAGATGACTAGTGAATCACTTAAGTGTGAATGATCAAATTGTTTATCAAATGCATTCTTAAAATAGAGGACAACAATTAACAGATAACCCAAAATTAAAATATCTAAAAGAATAATCGAGACGGAAAAATATTACTTCGTAATTACTAAAATTTGTTGATATAGACAAGTTACTCCTTCAAAATACTTTAGTATTTTATCAATGCAAGTATGTCGATTGATATGGCCGTATAACAAAATATCGGATCATTGATTATAATTTATTATATCAGACAAGATTTTTTTCTTTTATATTTATATCAGAATCAGAATTATAGATCTCCTCGCAGGTAGCTATATGAAAAAACAACGATATGAAGATTAACTTAAGGTAAAGAATTACTTACTTAAGACACTTTTATAGAAAATGACTGTAAAAAAAAAGATACGAGTAATATCTCAAGATGCTACTACCGAGACGTGAGCTATCCTCACTCAGTCGTTATAATTATTTATTTATTTTTAATTTTTAACATGAATTAAAAAAGTGATCAAATTACAGAATTAACAATGCTTGTCTGCAATGACCAGCCCCAAACCCCGCAATCGCGAAAATGTTTAAAGTGATCGATAACTAGTCTATAAGTCGAATGATAACAATAAGTAAACAGTCCCGTTTACGAGCTAGCATCTTTGATCAAGTTTATGTAACCTTATATACGGCCTTGTTACGGTGGATTATTGGTATAACACGACGGTAACTCATGTTTACGTACTTTTGAGTATGACACTTGTTAGTATTTGGTCCCTTTTTTTGGTAATTGAGAAAAGTTAAATTGAATTGAAATGAGTTGAATAGTGTTAAATTGAAATGAATGGCGCTAAACTAAACTCTTTGTCGAAATAAAATGAGTGGAATTAAATTGAACGGAATAAACGGCTTTAATTGGCGTGGAAAAGTCTGGCTTGTGAGAAACCCAAGCCCAGGAGTGTAGTATTGGACTGGGCCAATACATATCCAACCATTATAGGTGTAAACTTTAAACCGTTATCACTGAGCCAATACATATCCAACCCAAATTCTTATTCAATATTCGGGTTCAACTTAAAACGGGTACTGTCATATATAAATGGATTGAGTCGGGTCGAGTTCATGTCATATATAAAACGAATTGAGAATCATCAACCCTAAACTGACCCAAATAAATTTCATGGCGATCCATCCATTTACACAAATGGTATTACGGCTCATTCTAAACTTAATAATTTCGTGTCGAATTGTGTTGGTTTTGTTTAGAAAATTCGTGTTTAACTGTTTATAGAGCTCAACCTTAAACAAAAACGCAAATAAATTTATTGCGATCCACTTATATAAATAAGTCATCAAAGCTCAACTCAAAGACAAACTCATTGATTTTGTGTCACTTTCGGGTTATGTTGTTTGCCTAGTAAGTTCATCGATTTTAAATCCAGATCGTACCTATTTTGCTAAGAAATTAGGTGAACAAAACATAACTGAATATAGTCGAGCCAAAAAAACAAATTTTTAGTAATAGGTTTTTAACATATCCTACGAAACTAAAAACAGATGGCATATTCCGTGTCCTGCCCTGTCCGTGTCCATATCCATGCCGTGTACATTTTTGTGTTACCTAGCTCATAGTCATACTCATAGGGACATAGGCTACCTCGGCTTCCAAGAATGGTGACAATATTAAAAATGGCAAATAAATTCAATGGAAATGACTGTTACTTCCACTGAGCAAGAGTACTACAACAATGGGGAACTACGTACTACCCTTTTTTGGTATAATCTCTCGTCTTCTTATCTTCTCAAACTCTTTTTCCTCTTTATTTGTTATTTTATGATTTTTATCTTTATTATTTGTACAAAATATTGAATTTTGTTTGGTAATTTCTGATTAAGTTTTTTGCAAGTTTATTGAATTAATAAGTAAGGAAGCCATGGAAATTTCTTGGAAAACTCGAAGTAATGTTTTTTGCATGCAAGGTGTTCGACAAAATGCCCAAATGAATTTTAACCAATTTTCTGGGTTTTTCATGTATAATTCTCCTACAAGATTATCTAAAGTAATTGTCTTTCCTTTGATTTTTGTACATTTTACAGCATTGTAATGTACTGCTTGTTCTTGCTATAAATTCTACTTCTTCCGTTGCAATCGTTTGTTTACCTTTGATTAATATACCACTTACAAAGAATAGAAAAGGTAAACAAATGATTGAGACGGAAAGAGTATATGATTGATGTATTGTTGATATATGGGTGTGAATATTTGCCAAGTTGAGATCTTTCTTGCACTGCTGCTTTATGTTCATCTCAATTGTCTTTATGCTATGAAATTTGAACTTTTGCTCAATTTATATTTTGATGACAGTCCTTTAGCTGTTTAATTTAGGCACGCCAAATGTTGTTAATTTACCCAATTTGAGATGTTCCTTGATTTCTGATACCGCCGTAAATCAGTTGTGAAGCCATTGCCTTTCAAACCAACTTGAGGGGGTTGGACAGGAATCCAATTTGGTAATCTACTTTTTTTTTCGAGTGTGCAAACCATCTTGTGTAGGCGTGGATTTGAGCTGGACAGGAACCCAAGGGAGATATAGCTTTCTTCAAGTTTTAACATTGCACATTCCTAGGGTACGGAAACCTATGGTCAAGCTAAATCCAACTGCTCGCCGGATCTAAGTGTTGAGGGGTTTTATTAGTCTTATGTAAACTAGCTCATAAGTTACATTCACATGGATGGAATCTACCTCAAATTGAGTTTTTTATATCTGAAATGACCCACATTTGGTGTATTTTCTGATTTTCATTTCAAACGGAATGTTTGAGGTGAGGACGTGTGGTTGAGTTGCCTCATTTAATGATGTCAGACTCCGATGGAGGTTTGACTCGTTTCCCACGTGTGGTCAATGAAGTTATCTTGCTTTAACAATGAAGTTAAACTTGTGCAATTTCATGTGCTGCTGATGTATATGCTTTATATTCTCCCTAATTGCCGTCAGTGCTTGTGGATTTCTTGATATATTTTGTGCCCATCTCATTGGCGGCATGTTCATCTATTTACTGATTTTTATCCGGCTATGATTATTGTTTATTTAATCTTTTTGCTGTATGATGATGATGGTGATGATTGATGATGCTATAAGATTTTCAATTTCAATTAGGGATAATGTATTTGTTATTATGGTGTTTCTCGTTTCTATCATTGTCGAAAGGACAAGTGAGTTTTGCATTGATTAAATGAGCTTAGACTATAACTTAGTTTTGGGATTTTGGCTACACAAAAGTAGGACACTTTGGCGCCACTCGGACGAGGTTTTTTGAGTTGTTATCATCAGCATTGAGCTCATTCAATCTTTTTTTTTGTTTTTGTTTTCAGTCGTACCCTTGTCATCTAAAATATCCAATTAATGGGACTTTTCGCCCGTGTTTGGCCGCTGGAGGTTAGTGTCTGTTCATTGTCCCATAATAAATTTTGCCGCTTCTTTTCTTATCCTCTTATCAATTCCATATTTCTATTTTAAATCACCAGGATTTTCGAGGAAAAAATCGCAAAGATGGTCAACCTCCAGGTCGAAAGACCCGGCTCCCAGAGGATTTGTTCCAAAGGCACCAATTGGAACAGGCTCTCAGAAGAAAGACCGAAGAAATGATGAAGACACCGTTACTTCAGTTAATCATCCTCCCAGTACCTCTGTTGATAGAGAAGTATCAGAGGCCTCTCAAGTAAATAGAATTGAAGAACAAAGGGAAGATCTCGATGAAAAGAAAAAAAAAGTTGGAGAATCATCCGTGACGAAGAAATCAGTCTCGCTTTCCTGCACAAAGTTGTTGAAGGAACTTGAAAGTGTTAGAGGGTTTATCGATGAAGGGAAAAGCAGTAATGATACTGTATATGATAAGTCAGAGTTTATAGAAGAAGGGAAAAGCGGTATTGATACTATATTTGATAACTTTGGAGTAGAAGCTGCAGATTCTGCGCGTGATGAAGCATATTCTACTGTCTCTAAATTTGAAGCTTTAGGTTTAGAAACAACAGATCTTAACGATTATAAAATCAATTGTGGAAAAAAAGACGACTCCCAAACAAATGAAGAAGCTGCAGATTTAGCGTGTGATGAAGCATATTCTACTGTCTCTAAAGTTGAAGCTTTAGGGTCAGAAACAACAGATCTTGAAGATTATAAAATCAATTGTGAAAAAAAAGACGACCCGCAAACAAATGAAGAAGCTGCAGATTTAGCGCGCGATGAAGCATATTCTACTGCCTCTAAAGTTGAAGGTTTAGGGTCAGAAACAACAGATCTTGAAGATTATAAAATCAATTGTGAAAAAAAAGACGACTCCCGAACAAATGAAGAAGCTGAAGATTTAGCACGCGATGAAGCATATTTTACTGCCTCTAAAGTTGAAGGTTTAGGGTCAGAAACAACAGATCTTGAAGATTATAAAACCAATTGTGAAAAAAAAGAAGACTCTCAAACAAATGAAGAAGCTGCATATTTAGCGCCTGATGAAGCATATTCTACTGTCTCTAAAGGTGAAGCTTTAGGGTCAGAAACAACAGATCTTGAAGATCATAAAATCAACTGTGAGAAAGAAGAAGACTCCCGAAAAAATGAAGAAACTTCAGATTTGGTAACCCAACAAAAAGCCGAAACTGGGCCTCCTTATACTATAACTGGTGATGGGATGGAATTGGAAGGTGTAGCTACTCTCCAAGAAAGTCCGGTCATCGTCCACTATCAAAGCACTGAAGCTGACAATTCTGGAACAAAAACTACTGCGCTGACCTTGGATAAAAGGATTTTTGCTATAATACCATACGACAGAAAAGTAAAGGACATTATTAGCATCCGCAAAAGATTTTCTTCGGTAAAGTGTCAAAGCATGGAATCTGACACAAATGTCACTGCAACTGGAGTGATGGGATCAGTGACGCGTTCGGATACTATTTCAAGCCATGAGAAGGAAGTGCCAGATTTAACCCAAGAGAAGTTTGCATCGTTGAAAGAAGGCCCCGAAGCTGGTGACAGTCTTTTGAAGATGGACGTGGGTGAAACTTTGGGGAAACTGGAGATGGAGAAAGAAAGGGAAGAGTCTTTAAGGAAACTGGAGATGGAGAAAGAAAGAGAAGCTGTGGATTTAGCGCGTGATGAAAAAAAAGATAACTCCCAATCAAATGAAGAAGCTGCAGATTTAGCGCGTGATGAAGCATATTCTACTGTGCCTAAAGTTGAAGCTGTAGATATAGCGCGTGATGTAAAAAAAGACGACTCCCAAACAAATGAAGAAGCTGCAGATTTAGCGCGCGATGAAGCATATTCTACTGCCTCTAAAGTTGAAGGTTTAGGGTCAGAAACAACAGATCTTGAAGATTATAAAATCAATTGTGAAGAAAAAGATGACTCCCAAACAAATGAAGAAGCTGCAGATTTTGCGCACGATGAAGCATATTCTACCGTCTCTAAAGGTGAAGCTTTAGGGTCAGAAACAACAGATCTTGAAGATCATAACACCGAGTGTGAGAATGAAGAAGACTCCCAAACAAATGAAGAAGCTGCAGATTTAGCGCGCGATGAAGCATATTCTACCGTCTCTAAAGGTGAAGCTTTAGGGTCAGAAACAACAGATCTTGAAGATCATAACACCGAGTGTGAGAATGAAGAAGACTCCCGAAAAAATGAAGAAACTTCAGATTTGGTAAACCAACAAAAAGCCGAAACTGGGCCTTCTTGTACTATAACTCGTGATGAGATGGAATTGGAAGGTGTAGCTACTCTCCAAGAAAGTCCGGTCATCGTCAACTATCAAAGCACTGAAGCTGACAATTTTGGAACAAAAACTACTGCGCTGACCTTGGATAAAAGGATTTTTGCTATAACACCATATGACAGAAAAGTAAAGGACATTATTAGCATCCGCAAGAGATTTTCTTTGGTAAAGTGTCAAAGCATGGAATCTGACACAAATGTCACTGCAACTGGAGTGATGGGAACAGTGACGAGTTCGGATACTATTTCAAGCCATGAGAAGGAAGTGCCAGATTTAACCCAAGAGAATTTTGCATCGTTGAAAGAAGACCCTGAAGCTGATGACAGTGTTTTGAAGATGGACGTGGGTGAAACTTTGGGGAAAGTGGAGATGGAGAAAGAAAGGGAAGAATCTATAAGGAAACTGGAGATGGAGAAAGAAAGGGAAGAATCTTTAAGGAAACTGGAGATGGAGAAAGAAAGAGAAGAATCTTTGCGGAAACTGGAGATGGAGAAAGAAAGGGAAGAGTCTTTGCGGAAATTAGAGTTGGAAAGGGAAGCACTTATGGGAAAAATAGCAATTGAGCAATTGGCTGAGGTGAAGTTATTGAAAGGCGATAAGATGTTCATCTATCCTGAGACCTTGAAGCCTGATGAAGACATAGAAGTGTTCCTTAATCGAAGCTTATCATTGTTGAATAATGAACCAGATGTGATGATTATGGGGGCTTTTAATGATTGGCGGTGGAAATCCTTCACCATAAGATTGGAAAAGTCCCATTTAAATGGCGACTGGTGGTCATGTCGGATCCATGTTCCAAGGGAAGCATACATAATAAATTTTGTATTCTTTAATGGGAAAGATGTCTATGACAATAATAACAAGAAAGATTTTAACATACCTGTCGAAGAGTGCATGGATATGTTTGCTTTTGAAGATCTCTTACTTGAGGAGAAACGTAGAGAACTCGACAAACAAGCCAAGGTACAAGCTGAGAGGGTTAGACAAGCAGAGGAGCAGAAGCAAAGGGAGAAAGAGAAGGCTGCAAGTGAAGCTGATCGAGCTCGTGCAAAAGTAGAAGTGGAGCAAAGAAGAGAACAGCTAAGAGCTTTAGTAAAAAATGCCATCTCATCCCAGGAAAATGTCTGGTATTTTGAACCTCGTGATTTTCAAGGTGGTGACTTGGTTCATCTATTTTACAACAAGGGCTCTGGTCCTCTTACTCAGGCCCATGAGTTATGGGTTCATGGGGGTCATGATGGTTGGGCACAAGGGCTATCAGTTGTTTCAAGGCTTGTAAAATATGAAGACAACGCTGATTGGTGGTATGCTGAAGGTACAGTTGTTTATTTATTAACTGTTCCCTGACTGAAGTACTTCAGTCTTAACTGTGACTTCCTTGATTCTCTTTCATATGCTTTCTGCGATTTTTAGGCATATTCTTGATGTTTTGTAGTTTTCATGTATTAATTGTGGCAATGTGTCTAGGGATAACCTCATAATCCTGTAGTTGTCAGAAACGGTGGACATAATGTGAATGCTAGAGTATTATCACATCACTTGAATCTCATGTACATCTTTAGCTTGTTCTCTTGCACCATCCTTAGTTTCATTACCCTATGTTGCAGTTCTTACCTAGCTTTAACTTCTGTAAAAAAATTAGGATAATTTGTGAGAAACTACCTTACATTTATGCCCATTTGTGAACAACTACCTTACATTTTTTTTTTTGGTTAAAAACTACCTTTTATTTTAATTTTTTGTTAAAAACTACCTAAAAAAAAGTTTTGAGGCCAATTTCTATTTATTATTGGTTTCACACGTGTGAGTTCTCTAAATTTGCATTCTTATTTTGTCGTTAAACTTGATATCCAAGCTTATCCTTCTTATCTAAAGTTCTAAACGAAAGGGAATTCTTGCCATTAGCTTCAATTTGTTTCTTTAAGCATGTGGAATAATTGCTCCGGATGATGAACATGGGCTAAATTGTATGAACTCTATGCTATTAGTGAACAGGTGTTAGTCATGCATTTAGTTGATAAAATGCACTAGTAATGATTGGTTTATGCATTTCTGATACATATTGTTCTACTCATTGTCGTATGATGCCGCAATACTTCATACTTCATTTGCAGCAGCCATAGTAACTCCCTCTCTTGTCAAAAACTACCTAGGGGGTAGAAGTAGGATGTCCAAGTGCGACTTGCTAGTGAAAGGATTTAGCAGGTCCTTTGGACTGCTACTGTGAATAAGTTTTTGAATGTGGTAATGGGCATTGCAACGTAAATAACAAAGTCCTATTGTGAATGTGCTATAGTAGCAGTCCAAAGGACCTGCTAAATCCTTTCACTAGCAAGTAATTCTCGTTCGTTTAAAACTTTAGATAAGAAGGATAAGCTTGGATATCAAGTTTAACGACAAAATAAGAATGAAAATTTAGAGAACTCACACGTGTGAAACCAATAATAAATAGAAATTGGCCTCAAAACTTTTTTTAGGTAGTTTTTAACAAAAAATTAAAATGAAAGGTAGTTTTTAACCAAAAAAAAAAAAGTAAGGTAGTTGTTCACAAATGGGCATAAATGTAAGGTAGTTTCTCACAAATTATCCAAAAAATTACTCCAAATGCTCAAGCTCTGGATTGGGGTCGCCTGTGAGTTACCATAGATAAGCCAAGAAACTTTTTATTAAAAAACGGTTGTGTTGGGCGTGTTTCTTATGTTTGTAGGTCATAATGCGCCTTGTTCCCAATCAAGCAATGTTTTTGAAATATTTTATCTTTGTGTAGTTATTGTTCCCGATCAAGCAATTGTGTTGGACTGGGTCTTTGCTAATGGGCCACCACAGCAAGCTTCCCTCTTTGATAATAATAACCGTCGGGATTTTCATGCTACTGTTCCCGAATCTATACCTGACGAACATTACTGGGTTGAGGAAGAAGAGCGAATATACAAGAGACTTCAGCAGGAGAGGAGATCGAGAGAGGAGGCTATACGTGTCAAGGTGACTCCTCAAGCTTTTCTTTGTTATCCAACTGTTGTTGTAATGCCTGATATAACCACTCGATTTGCTGATGTTCTATAGTTTTGAATTTTGGCATTGTCTGATTTTTTATTTTTTTCTGAAGTTGGGTGACAATCAGGAAAGAAATCTGGCCTTTTTTTTGTTTTTTGTTTTTCTATTTTTTGTTCCTTCTAAAGTTAAGTGACATTAAGAAAGAAACTAGAAAGCTCTTGTGGTTGCTACTGGTGCTGCCTTCTTCATAAGGCAAATTAGCCAGAACTCTCAGCTTTTGCATTGCACTATTCACGGCTCATTTTTTTAATATGTTTGCTGGCTATGAATGTCATATGTGGACTCTAATATGGCTTACTTGTCACAGGCAGAAAAAACTGCTAGAATGAAGGCTGAAACTAAAGAGCGAACGTTGAAGATGTTTTTGCTTTCTCAAAGACACATTGTTTACACAGATCCTGTGGATGTTAAAGCAGGACAATATGTTACAGTGTATTACAATCCCTCTAACACGGTTCTGAATGGAAAACCAGAAGTTTGGTTTAGAGGATCCTTTAACCGCTGGACCCACCGTGGAGGTCCATTGTCCCCTCAGAAAATGTTGCCTGTCCAGAACTGTTCTCATGTCAAGACAACTGGTTAGCTTGAATCAACCGCTAATGATAGAATGATATGGCTGATAGGTGATATCTGCTTAATTGAGTGTGGAATAAGTTTTCCAAGTTAGCTTGCATAACAGACCTTTTACTCGGGATTCTGTCAAGCAGTCAATTAATTAGATGCCCATCATCATGCTCAGTTGGATTTTCCAAAATGACCATTATAGATCATTCAGCTCTCATGTTTTCTAATCCAAAGTTGTTGGTGCAGTCAAGGTGCCATTAGATGCATACATGATGGATTTTGTTTTCTCTGAGAGGGAAGACGGTGGAATTTTTGACAATAAAAATAGGATGGATTATCATGTGCCTGTGTTTGGAGGAATAGCCAAAGAGCCACCGATGCATATTGTACATATTGCTGTAGAAATGGCTCCTATTGCAAAGGTAAAATGCTCTCTGACCTATTTCCAATTCTGAAGTGTAATAGTAATATAGGCTAGAGAGCAGACAGATCAATTATTTTAAAACCGTAGAACCTCTTCAGAATCTATCAATGTATTTCTGCTCTTGTTGCAATAGACTAAATAGTGATGCTGAATGATATATTAGGGTAGCAAATGCTCCAAAACAGTTGGTTCTAGACCAAAATGAGAAGCTAGATAACTCATTAAAGAGTAATTTATATAGAATTGCATTATTTGCCTATGGTTCCCTTTTTCTGTAGATACAGTTGCTTTTCGTAGAAAATATCAGTGGAGCTTAGTTACTGCCCCGATCTTTCTTCATTCAAATTGACAATCGGAAAAAACCATGCACTTTCTTTGTATATTCTTGAATCAACTAAGATCTGCTATGGTGCTGTGGCTTGGTAGTTGGAAACAGAAGTGATTCAAGTGAAAGTGAATTTCGATTTTTATTTTGTTCTGTCATCTAGATGCATAAACCAAGAAAAGATGATTCTTGTGTAATTATTTATCTGTTGTTTCAAGCTCCTGTTGTTTTTGCCCATAAGTATTCTAATTTAACTCTGCTAGGTTGGTGGACTTGGAGATGTAGTCACTAGCTTATCTCGTGCTATTCAAGAACTGAACCATAACGTTGACATAATTCTTCCAAAATACGGCTGCCTGAACCATGACCATGTAAGCCCACGTTTCTGAGTTAGATTGACTCATATCATCAATGTGCATTTGTTAAGCTTCTATTTGTTACTAAATTTAATAAAAGCAGTAAGTGGAACAATTCGAATTGTGAGTTTCTTGTGTGTCATCGGAACAGGTGAAGGACCTCCATTACAAAAGGAGCTATCCATGGGGTGGTATAGAGATAAAAGTGTGGTCTGGGAAGGTGGAAGGCCTTTCTGTCTACTTTTTGGAACCTCAAAATGGGTAATAAGCATTGAAAATCCTGACTTTGTGCTTAGTTTTTCACGTCGTTATTTTTGTCTTAGAGCTTAGGATTCTAAACATGTAGTAAACAAAGACCTCTCTCAAAGCTGTCAGAGGTGAAATTTAAACATTTGTCCACATTGCACTGATTCTTTTTTGTTCTTGCGATTCGGTTACAGCCTAGATGTTGCAATCTTAAAGTCTAGATATAATCTACTGGCATTACTTGATTTAACAATAGGTTCTGTATCTGGTATTCCGACCCTTCTATCCAAATTCATAACAATTCATTGATTTTTTGTCAACTCATCAAAATATGCTTGCTTACTTTTATTTGTTTGCATCTTTGTTTCGATCCTTTTCTGCTGAAATGCTGTAGTACTTGAATATGCTTTGATAAATATCCATGGTTCTGTTATTCTTTTTCAGACTATTCCAGACTAATTCTGTCTACATCGGTAGAAGCGATGGTGAGAGATTTGGTTTCTTCTGCCATGCTGCACTTGAATTTCTTCTTCAGAGTGGATTTCATCCTGTAAGTTTACAATGTTATCTCTTGGATCTGTAGATTGCCTTTTACGGCTTACAAGGTTTTCCTATCCTTCAACCAGCCTTTTACATTATTTTACCACCATATGTTACTCTAGAATAGAACAAATTAATTGACATGGTGGACTGTCGTAAAATCATAGACAATAGCTTCTCTAATACCTGCAATTCTGCATACGCATTCCATTATATTGTATGTGTCTTTTATTCGGCCAGGACATAATCCATTGCCATGATTGGACAAGTGCTCCAGTGGCATGGTTGTACAAGGAGCATTATGGACAATATGGTCTAACAAATGCTCGTGTTGTCTTCACTATCCATAATCTTGAATTTGGAGCATATTTCATCGGAAGAGCAATGGCCTATGCGGACAAGGCTACTACAGTAAGTATTTATGTTAATTGCTTGACATCAAGTACCGGTAAAAATGCTATGTAGTCAATACCCATGGGTGGATTTGTTGGATTCACTTGAAAATTTTGATTCCTGCATGGAAGAAGTGGCATTTTTTAATGTAGCATGTTCTATTTTGAACTCACCTCTACCGTAGACAGTATATGGCTAGCCTTAAAAACAAGAGGAGAGAATTAGGCAATGAAAGTGGACCGAACTGAACTTTTTGACAATTGAATGGTATAATATGGTTCGTGTGGTTATTGCTGACAATCCATTTGTTTAATTTAATTATATATTACCAGGTTTCTAATACATATTCAAAAGAGATTGCTGGAAACCCTGCAATTGCTCCACACCTTGGCAAATTTCACGGTATATTGAATGGGATTGATCCTGATATATGGGATCCGTACAATGATAAGTTCATACCGGTGAGTAGTTCATTCTGTGATTTTCATTTGAAAAAGGGTGAAAACTGAGTGCACTTCATTTTCATGTCATAACTTCTCCTTTTCGTGATATGTGATGGCATCGTCTCTCGTGATATTAACTGGATGTGATGGTGTGTGTGATATCAGGTACCCTACACATCTGAAGATCTTGTTGATGGCAAAAGAGCAGCCAAAGAAGCCTTACAACAAAGATTTAGCATAAGAAAGGGTGATTTCCCAATAATTGGGATAATCACACGCTTAACCCATCAGAAAGGAATCCATCTTATTAAGCATGCCATTTGGCGCACCATAGAACGTGGTGGACAGGTAACTTATCTCCTTTTTTGTTCTCAGTTTGTCTTGTGTGCGACGGTTTCACATTTGAGACCATCTCAAATACATGTTTTCCTGATGTAGTTATGTAAAAGTCTCTAAAGAGAATGTTCCACGTTAAGATAATTTGACCCAGAGCATATACATAGAATGTAACGCTTACAAAAGGGAAACAGAAAAAGATGGATATAATGAGTCTATTGACAAGGATTCAGAAAAAAAAATCAGTTTCTAAAATGACCAAAAAAGACGATTTTGAAGGTTATTATACATGTGTTTTTAAGCCGACAAGGTCTCGGGATAAAAATTCTCGAAATTTGCACCATATTACCTTAACACCATATAAAAATGACTAAGGGAGTTAAAAGTGACATGCGATTTAAAATAGACACATCTAGGGGCGTTAAGAGTACTTTAAATGTCGTGTTTGAAATAAACAAAATAAGTTGTATACCCTATTCTAGGTTGTTTTGAGAAAAATCGGGGCATCTAATATTTATTATAGGATATAATGAGCCTATAGAAAAGGATTCAGGAAAAGGAAAAAAAACGAGTTTTAAGATAGCAAAAGATAGCCAATTTTGAAGGTTATTATCCACAATCAACAGGATCCCGGGAATAGAAGTCTCGAAATTCGCGCCATAGTACTTTAATACATATAAAAATGACTCAGTGTTAAAATTGGCATACGGTTTAAAATAGACACATTTAGAGGGCTTAAGATTATTTTAAAGGTCGTGTTTGAAATAGACAAAATAAATTTTATACTTTATCTATGTTGTTTTTGAAAAATACAAGAATCCAATATTTATTATATGATATAATGAGTCTATAGATAAGGATTCAGGAAATAAGATCTTTCAGGTTCAAAAACGACCAAAAATAGCCGATTTTAAAGGTTATTATCCACGTTTTTTAGGCCGACAACGTCCTGGGATCAAAATTCCCGAAATTCCCCCTAGTACCTTAATACCATATAAAAATGCCCCAAGGTGTTAAAATTGGCATACGGTTTAAAATACGCATTTAGAGGCCCTAAGATTACGTTAAAGTTCGGGTTTGAAATAGACAACATAAGTTTAATACTTTATTTTATGTTGTTTTGTAAAAAATCCAAACATCCAATATTTATTATACGGTAATGAGCCTTTAGACAAAGATTTCCGGTAAAAAATCCAAACATCCAATAGGATATAATGAGCCTTTAGACAAAGATTCAGAAAAAAAATATTTCCGGTAAAAAAATGACCAAAAATAGTCGATTTTGAAAATTGTTATTCACGTTTGTTAGGCCGACAAGGTTTCGGAATAAAAATTCTCGAAATTCGCACAATAGTACTTAATACCATATAAAAATGACTCAAAGTGTTGAAAGTGGCATACCGTTTTGAGACCTTAAGATTATTTTAAAGGTCGTGTTTGAAATCGACAAAATAAGTGTTATAGTTTATTCTATGTTGTTTTTGAAAAATCCAAACATCCAATATTTATTATAGGATATAAGGAGTCTATAGACAAGGACTCAGAAAAAAATCTTTCGGGTTTAAAAACGACCAAAAATAGCCAATTTTGAAGGCTATTATCCATGTTTTTTAGGCCGACAAGGTCCCTGGAAAAAAATTCCCGAAATTCCTCACGTAGTACCTTAATACCATATCAAAATAACCCAAGGTGTTATTATTGGAATACGGTTTAAAATACACATTTAGAGGCCCTAAGATTACGTTAAAGGTCGTGTTTGAAATCGACAACATAAGTTTAATAGTACTTTATTTTATATTATTTTGTGAAAAATCCAAATATACAATATTTATTATAGGATATAATGAGGCTATAGACAAGGTTTTAGAAAAAAAATTGTTTCAAAAGCCAAAAATAGTCGATTTTGAAGATTATTATCGAATTCTCGAAATTCACACCATAGTACCTTAATACCTATAAAAATGGCTCAAAGTATTAAAATTGGCATACGGTTTAAAATACACATTTAGAGGCCTTAAGATTATTTTAAAGGTCGTGTTTGAAATCGACAAATAAGTTTTAAACTTTATTCTAGGTTGTTTTTGAAAAATCCAAGCATCTAATATTTATTATAGGATATAATGAGTCTGTAGAGAAGGACTCAGAAAACAAATCTTCTTCCGGGTTAAAAAATGACCAAAAATAGCCGATTTTGAAGGTTATCTTATTATCCTCGTTTTTTAGGTGACAATGTGTCGGGATAAAAACTCTCCAAATTTGCAACATAATACCTTAATTGCATATAAAAATGATTCGAGGTGTTAAAATTGGAATATGGTTTAAAATATACATATTTAGAGACCCTAAGATTACTTTAAAGGTCGTGTTTCAAATAGACAAAATAAATTTTATATTTTATTCTATGTTTTGTGAAAAATCCAAGCCAATATTTATTATAAGCTCAAATTAGCCTATAGACAACGATTCTGAAAAAAAAAATTTGGGTTTAAAAATGACCAAAAATAACCGATTTGGAAGGTTTTTAATCACGTTTTTTATGCCGACAAGGTCCCGGGATATAAAATTTCGAAATTCGCATCATAGTACCTTAATACCGTATAAAAATTACCCAAGGTGGTAAAATTAGCATACGGTTTAAAATAGACAAATTTAGAGGCTCTAAGATTAGCTTAGAGGTTTGAAATAGACGAAATAAATGGTATATTTTATTTTATGTTGTTTTGTGAAAAATTTAAGCTTCCAAGATTTATATAGGTTCAAATGAGCCTATAGACAACGATTTTGAAAAAAAAAATCCGGGTTCAAAAATGACTTAAAATAGCCGATTTTAAAGGTTATTATCCACGTTTTTTTAGGCCGGCAAGCGGGATAAAATTTTTATACGTTTTAAAATTGACACATTTAGAGACTCTAACATTACTTTAGATCGTGTTTATACGTTATTCTATGTTGTTTGTGTAAAATCCAAGCATCCAGTATTTATTATAGTATATAATGAGCCTATAAAGAAGGATTCAGAAAAAAAATTCTTTTAGGTTCAAAAACGACCAAAATAGCCAATTTTGATGGTTTTTTGGCCGACATTATCGCAGGATAAAAATTCACGAAATTTGTACCTTAGTACCTTAATAGTTAATACCATATAAAAAGACTCAAAGAATTAAAATTGGCTTACAGTTTAAAATACACATTTAGAAGCCTTAAGATTAGTTTAAAGTTGGTGTTTGAAATGGACAAAATAAGTTGAGTCTATTTTATGTTGTTTTGAGAAAAATCCAATATTTATTATAAGAATCCAATATTTATTATAAGATGTAATGAGCCTATAAACAAGGATATTAGAGGTTCATCATGAGTCAAACAAAGGTGAGTGAATTTTGTGAAAGATCTCATGATTACCGTTTCATATATGATTACTGTTTAGTTTTGACTTATGGTTAATTGTTGGTTTCACATACGAATTCATTGTGTTTGTTCAGCTTCAGTGGGCTACCATTGTGCTTGGTTCATACTGCAGCTCCTCATCCCTTTTTAACAGTTGGTGCATATATGCAGATCGTATTACTGGGTACTGCTCCGGATCCACGCATACAACGAGAATTTATCGACCTTAGCAACCAGTTGCATAATTTACATCATGACCGTGCTCGGCTTTGTTTGACTTATGATGAACCTCTTTCACATCTGGTAATCACAAACCAACTCCAAATAATTGGCACTTTATTTATAGTTAAAGTCTATATGTTGTCCGTTTAAGCTTTAAACTAAATGTGTTGTTATAATGTTTTGCAGATATATGCAGGCGCTGATTTTATTCTTGTTCCCTCGGTATTTGAGCCATGTGGCCTTACACAACTTGTCGCTATGAAATATGGTTCGATACCAATTGTTCGTAAAACTGGAGGTATGTTTGTTTTTCATTAATAATAATCAAGAAAATGATAAAAGATATCTAGTCTTAAGTAGATCAACCCTTTTAATTGATTTAGGAACGGGATTTGGTGTTAACAAGTTTAGAACATTCTTTGATGTTGCAAAGTAGCTTAGCTATTTTTGTTTGTGCTTAAGGAGCCACAATGGTATTTTGATGCGAATAGGTTTTGAACGACCCAACTCAATGACTTGACCAACTAAGCGTCCTTCGTTGTAGATGAACTAATGTGCCCATCACTACGGGTTAGATGTGGATTTTTCTGGGAGCTATTGGGCTGAAAATATGGCCGTCGCCAGCCGGTATATTGTGGTTTTCATAAGAGTGGAAATTGTAAATGAAAGTGCTTATACCCTTGTGCAGGGGCGAACCCACCTTAGAGCAAGGGGTAGCAGCCACTACCCCAAACTTTAAAAAATTGGTTGACGGTTTTTTGCTATCCCAAATATTGATGAATAATAGATAATTAAATGTTATCCCATTAACTACCATGTAAATATCTTGTGACTCAATGGTAAAATTATTAAATTGTCATCTGGTGGTCAAGGGTTCAAATCTTACTATGTGTAATGATTTTTTTAATTTTTTTTTTGCTACCCCAAACATTCAATCCTGGGTTCGCTCCTGCCCTTGTGTGATCACAGGTTTGTATGATACGGTATTTGACGTGGAGCATGACAGAGAGAGAGCAAAGGCGCACGGTTTAGAACCAAACGGCTTCAACTTTGAAGGGGCCGATCAAGCTGGTGTGGATTATGCGATCAATAGGTAATTAATTGATTTACGACTAATTGATAAGTAACTCCCTACCTTTCCTATACGCATTTTTTTAGCTTCGACCTTTTTCGACCAACTTTGCCATGTGAATTCAGGGCTATAACATGTTGGTATGATGCCAAGGAATGGCTCAATTCATTACGAAAGCGCGTGATGGAACAAGATTGGTCTTGGAATCGACCAGCTCTCGAGTATATGGAACTCTATCACGCAGCGCGCAAATACTGACAGACCTCTTCAGGCTCCCTGTACAGTTTCGGGCTTTCGGCTATATTTCGCAAGTAAGCTTTCGTTAGAAAGTTTTAGCTTACATATACAGTTGGAAGTATTTGAAGTTTAGTTGGCTATAGAGTTACTCATGATATCAATAAAATAATTCATTATCTATCATTCTTTAATTGTAGAAAAGTGTCAAGGATGAGACAGTTTGATGATAATAGTCGCAGAAATTAAAATTTTCTTTAAAGGTCGTGTTTAAAATAGATAAAATTTGTATTATACTTTATTCTTTGTTGTTTTGTGAAAAACCAAGCATCTTATATTTTTGAGTTTTTTGTGAGAAACTTACCTTATATTTATGTCCATTTGTGAACAACTACCTTACTTTTTATTTTTTGTTATTCACTACCTTACATTTTACTTTTTTTTTGTTAAAACCTACCAAAAATATGACTCGGGCCAAAAATATGTCTCGGGCCAGTTTTTAACAAAAAATAAAAAATAAGGTAGTTGTTCACAAATTGACATAAATATAAAGTAGTTTCTCACAAAAAACCCTATATTTTTTTATAGTATCAATGATCTTATAGATAAGGATTTAGAAAAAATCTTTCAGGGTTCAAATATGAGCAAAATAGCCGATTTTAAAGGTTATTATCCACGTTTTTCAGGCCGAAAAGATCCCGGGATAAAAAGTCTCGAAATTCGCATCACAGTACTTTAATATCATATAAAAATGACTCGGGGAGTTAAAATTGACATACATTTTAAAATTGACATATTTAGAGGTTGTAAGATTACTTTAAAGGTCGTGTTTAAAATAGACAAAATAAGTTTAATACTTTATTCTATGTTGTTTTATTAAAAATATAGGCTTCCAATATTTATTATAGGATCAAATGAGCCTACAGATAAGGATTCGGAAAATACTTTTTCGGGTTCAAAAATGACAAAAGATAGCCGATTTTGAAGGTTATTATTCATGTTTTTCAAGCCGACAAGGTCTCGGGAAAAAGTTTCTTGAAATTCGCACCAAAAGTACTTAATACACTATAAAAATGACTCAGGGAGTTAAAATTCGCACACATTTTAAAATAGACACATTTAGACGCCTTAAGATTACACATTTTTATGGACATTTTTGTCTCGGAACCTATTTTACTTTCACAAATTCTCATTGGATACGGGCACTATCCGTCACAAGCTGTAGACAGATAGTGCCTCTTTTACATAATGCAAGTTGCACTATCCATATGATGCTCCATTTTCTACCACTTACATGTCCACTTGCATTTTCGTGAGAGTAAAGTATTCGTCTTCAGCTTGTGAGTTGCGACGGATATTACCATCACAAGTAGGACTTTTTGTTTTACTTTTGAGTGTCCCATTATTTATTTACCTTTCTATACCCTATATATACCTATCAGAAAACAACAATCCTTAAAGTTACCCTCCATTTTCCTTAATTTTTAAGCCAAAATAAAATGTAAACAAATAAACAAAATATATATAACAATATTTTTAATATAACCTCATTACTTTATCAAATTATAAATTCCAAAAACAAATTTCATTTGTTTTATCAAGGGTCATGTTTATGATGGATGACCCACCTTAATTAGATGCTCAAACCTCATTATGGAAAGGACTATATACAATAAAGTCACTATTATTAATGGATGTTATAAGAATATTCAGCAAGTTTTACCGGTGACGGGTATATCTGTCACAAGTTTACGACGGGTCAAATTATAACCACGCAGGTAGATAAGATAGAGCAATTTGTTACTCCCAGTGCACTCTGTTTTTGTCTTATTTGCCCGACATAGGTAATACTTTGCCCGTCACAAACTTGTAACGGAGATGCTCGTCACAAATGAGAATTTATGAAGGATATTATATATGGATTTAACATGAAGATTAAACCATTAAGGTTATTGATTGTATAGTTTTAACTTTTAAGCTATCTATTTAATAAGTGGGAGGTTCTTGTATGTGTAGGCCACAATCTTAAGTCTCCTTAAGAACCACAGAATATGCTATGATCTTTAAATAGATGGGAAATTGATGAGATGACTAGCATCTTGAATTATGGTAATTTTATGATCAATTCAGGTTAGCCTTTTGACTAGGATGAAAGGGAGATCTTACAAGATGCAATTTTTAGTAGTGGAGAATATTTTTCCAAATTAAATTGGCCTTTAGGAGGATGGAATAGAGGGGTAATATCGGTCAATATTAAAATCGTAACAAGAAAATAACAAGTTAGTTTATCGAGTCCTATAATTTATAACATATGTAAGGAAAATAATAGGAAATGTAAGAACAAACAAGCATAACACATATAACAAATCTAAATGTTCACCATCAATGATATAATTTGTTTTTATCTGTTGCTGTGAATTTTATCTGATCCGTCACAAATTTTTATAAAGTATTTTTTGTGTTATAAATGAGAAGTTTTGGGCATGAAAATCCAAGAAAGTTAGTATATGTAATCAAATAACGCAATTTTTTAATAAATACGGGTCAAATGTCAACTTTTGAAGGTTAAATGTCACCATGTGGAAAACATGTTAAGCTTAAAAAATTATATTGGTTACATTTAGTGTTAAAATGGTGATATATAACCCGTTTTTTAAGAGAGGAATTGTGACCGTCTTCAGAAAATCACCGATCAAAGAAAGGCAAACTAAAAGGGAAGTTGACCTGTGAGACTCAACACAAGAACAAAGCGTGCATTATTCGTCGCAAGGTGAAAATGAATAATGTCTCTCTCAAAACAAGAAAAATGGGTGTGTAAGTGAGAATGAAATGGAGCACCCTATAAATAGTGGCACTTAGAGCAATAGCAATAGTAGAACTTCATATAAAATTCTTCCTATTTCCAAGTTATTTTCACAAATTACTAAGTTTAAGAACTTCATATCACAATAGAAGAACTTTATTTAGTTCTAAATTAGGACCCACTATTAATTATTTTATCTTTATAAAAAAATTTCTCTTCTTGAAACCAACAAAGAACTTAGTTCTTAAATAAGAACCAAGTTCTTATTTCAACAAACCCAATGTGACCCACAATAGAAGAACTTTAACTTTGAAGTTTTTATTTACAAACCCAAGAATAAAAACCTCTATTGCTATTGCTCTTACATATTATGAGTATGATACTATCCGTTTTTAACTTATAACGAACGCTATTAGTATTCATAGTAAGTTTTACTTGCGACGGGTCACCATTTGTGACGAATATTTTGTGAGATAAAATGGATACAAAATGAGTAGTGGAGAAAGGGACCACAGGAATAGTGTTGGAGAGAGAGAAAAAATGGATATTTTGTGAGAGAAAATAGTATCCGTCATAAGCTTGCGACGGATAGTGCCGTTGCAAATAAGAATATGTGTAGTATTCAATGAGATTTTGAGACACGAGAATGCTGACACAGTGAGACATCACACATTCATTAAAGTCTTCCTCTTATTATCTCTTACTTTGCCTCTTTGCAATTATTTCCCAATCCCAGGGAAGTAGAATTGCATTTAAGTTAAGCTTATGACCACATTTTCACTTTCTACTCCCTTCTTTTTTCGTTTTTGGACCCTTTTCAATAAATATTCTCAATTTCAAACCCATTTAGATTACTTTCTAGTCGGTTAATTTTGGGTGAGACTGTTATAAAATAATATAAATATCGCAAATTTGCAAGTAAGTAACCTTATTATGAAATGAGTTATATAACATTGATATACTTCCTCCGTTCGAATCTAAAGCGCACATATGCTTTCTGCACAAATATTAAAAAAGATATTAAAAAACTATTAAAAGTACATTTAGAAGTGTGTAAGATGTTTTTTTATTAATTTAAATGTGTGATGGTGGATTATAGGTGGGTCATGTAGTGGCATTTTATGTAGATAAATGGTTTCCATAAGGGTAGTTTAGTCATTTTGTTTTCTTTTTTAGGAAAGTGATAGAGTAGATATGAATGGATGAAAAGGGAATATATGTAGGTTGGATATGAATGGAGGAAGTATATAACAGTGTTATTTAAGATTTTTGTCATTTTTTTATTAGTAGTCATCTTAAACATACATCGAGTATACTCCTTGAATAAAGAGTCTATCTAAAAAATAAGATGTCTTACAGAGTTGCAGTCCATCCTTTGGGTGAGATTTGGGTTAAACTGAGCTTACATAGCACCTGGTAGTTAGCAAGGTATTATTGCGTGGTCGGGGAGGATCAGACCTCCTCGTCATAAAAAAAAAAAAAGCCATAAGCTATATTTTAGCTATGTGAAATTGTTGTTTGAAAGATTATTAGGCCATGATTTTAAAACTTCACTTTATTTCAGTTTAATTGTTTATTTTACTCAAAAGTTATTTATTTCAACTGAGTATGTTTCAATTTAATTTTGTATTTTCCTTTATTTTACTCAAAAGTTATTTATTCAAGCTGAGTATATAATTCAGCTCGTTTCATAGAGCTCAGTCCACAAGAACGAGGTTTTCCTCTATTTATGATCATTGTACAAACATGTTAAATACTCACTCCGTCTGGACCATTTGTTTATCTATTTCATTTTAGAATATCTCGTTCATTTATTTATTTTTCTATATTAAAATTGGTTTTAGGAATGGTTTGATCATTCAAAGTCATTAGTCTACTAGCTATTCTTAATCTCTGTACTAAAATAAAAAACACATTCTCATTTAAGATGAAAGTATCCATCTTAAGTTTAAGACGGGCCAAATAATAACTCATTTGCATAGATAAGACAAATTTCTTGCTCTTCTCTAAACCTTTTCATTTTGTCTAATTAATTATTCATATAAGTTGATATTACTTTACTCTTCTTAACTTATAAAAATAAAAATAGACAAATAATCAAATTATCAAATAAGGAAGACGTTTATCCGTTTTATTGAAATGGGTACCCATAACAGAAGTCACGGAAACTCAACTATCTAGCTAATGAATGTAGACAGTATAATACTGAAGTACTTCAACTTTGGATGTATAATGTAGACTAGTCCGGCTTTATTCGTCCAACTTCAACAACATTCATGTAGACCATCTATTCACTACATCGTTTTTTTTAACGCGTGTCCTAAAATCACACATTTAGTTAATTAAAGATTGTATTTATATTACGTGTCCTAATTCTTTCATTAGGTAAACTTTTAATGTACATCCGTTCGATACACGTTAAAAAAATCGTATTTATTTACAGAAAAAAAATAATTTAATTTAACCTAAAGCACTCGGAGTAACACGCAAATATGCTCTCACTTGTATACATAGATCAATGAGATGGAACTTTTTTTTTGTTTTAACTCGTTTTAAGTTGAAAGCCAATATTATCGTCTTAATTAAGAATTTATTGTGGTGTGAAGAAACCCGATAATCCCACATGTGAGGATTGTCCCACATTGATAGAAGAGGAGAAGAATTATCACAATATAAGGCAAGGGGTTACTCCCTCTATTGCCAATTGGTTTTAGAGTGGAACCCTCTTGGGTTTATATTGTGGACTCTTTCTCCTCCGTTTGGGTGTGGCCCAGGCCCGTTGTTGAATTTAACATGGTATCAGCTAGGGTCTCTGGCTGTTCATGAGTCACAACGGCGACGACGACGCACGATCCAACACCAGTCAACACGCGCACTCTGATTCTGAGTCCGACGCGATGCCAAAAGACACCAAGCTCAGTCTGTATTTCCTTTCAACTTCCGACAAGTCCGGCGATAAGTTGATTGTGGTCGAATTGAAGGGTGATAATTATGATGAATGGTCCGTGAAGATGCGGGGAGCACTCCGTTCCAAGAAGAAGACGGGTTTTATTGATGGCACCATTAAGAGGCCAGCCGATGACTCCGACGATCTCGAAGATTGGTACATGGTCAATGCCATGATCGTGAATTGGATTTTCAATTCAATTGAACCGGGTCTCGGTTCCTCGATTACTTACGTTGAAGAAGCTAAGGCGCTTTGGGATGACATTGAACAGCGTTTTAGTATTGGAAATGGTCCGAAGTTACATCGTTTAAAAGCCTCTGTTACGAGTTGCAAACAGGAAGATAATGAATCCATTGTTGCGTATTTCGGTAGACTTAAAAGATTCTGGGACGAACTCGACAAACTCGATAAAATTCCAACTTGTACTTGTGGCGGTTGCAAGTGTGGAATTAATCGACAACTCGACGAAAAGCGTGACCAAAGCAAACTCCATGATTTTTTTGTTAGGACTTGCTTCAGATTATTCTACTGTCACTTCGAATTTACTCTTGCAGGAACCCTTACCTTCCCTCAATAAAGCCTATTCGACATTGATTCAAGAGGAAGGTGTCAAAGGCAAATTGAAGGCTAGAGTTGCTGGAACGCGGGATGGCGAGAGGGCAGACCCCGTCGGTTTCGCTGCTCGTTTCAATACCAACAACTCCCGGGCAGAGGATGCGAAAGACAACCAGGGTGATGCAGTGCGACCACACTGTGATAAATGTAACAAATTTGGTCACACCCGCGCTCGATGTTTCGATATTATCGGGTATCCTCCTGGATGGAGGGATCGGACGCGCGGCAGAGGACGCGGTGGTCGCGGCAATCAGACCGGTGGTGGCAGAGGAGCAGGAAATAATGCTCGTGTCAGTGAAAACCTTGAGAATCGGGAAGAATTTATCAGTGTACCCAAGGAGAAATGGGACGCATACGTTAATCACACCAAAGGGACGACTTCCACTCCCCGTATGAATGGTAAGACGGACAATGAAATTACTTGGTTACTCGATTCCGGTGCCACGCACCATATGACCGGTTGCTTTGATGTTTTAAGCGACATAACGGCCATTGAGCCGTGTATGATTACGTTACCTAATGGGGAACTTGTTAAAGCCACCAAGAAAGGAAGTGCCATATTGAACGAAAAATTAAAATTGCTGAATGTGTTATTTGTTCCTGATTTTGAATGCAACCTCATTTCTGTTTATCAGCTTAATTCTGAACATGATTGCACGGTACTTTTCACTAACAATAAGTGTGTTATACAGGACCGCATGTCGATGACGACGATTGGAACGTGTGATCAACAAGGAAGGCTATATTTGCTTCGAGGGACGACCGGGACACGCGTGATGGCAGCGAGGTCAGTCGAGAATAATTCGTGTCTGTGGCATTCGAGATTGGGTCATCCTTCGAAGCGAGTAGTCAATCTCTTACCTTTTGTTAGTAATAATAAACGTAATGGTGATATTTGTGATGTTTGTTTACGTGCTAAACAAACAAGGGAACAATTTCATATTAGTGAAAATAAAGCCACTTTTATTTTTGAATTAATCCATGTTGATTTATGGGGGGATTATCGCACTCCTTCTTCATGTGGCAGTCGGTATTTTCTTACTATCGTGGATGATTATTCCCGTGCTGTTTGGGTCTATTTGGTTAAAGTCAAGAGTGAGGTTTCTCAATTAATGCAAAATTTCTTTGCGATGGTCGAGAGACAATTTAAAATGAAAGTTCAAATAGTACGTTCTGATAATGGGAATGAATTCGTTTGTTTAAAAGATTATTTTGCTAGACACGGGATTATTTATCAGACTACTTGTGTGGGAACTTCGCAGCAGAATGGGCGTGTTGAGCGAAAACACCGTCACATCCTTAATGTGGCGAGAGCTTTACGATTTCAGGCAAGTCTTCCTATTGATTTTTGGGGAGAATGTATTTTGAGTGCCGCTTATTTGATAAATCGTACCCCTTCCATGCTTCTTAAGGGTCGTACTCCGTATGAGTTGTTATTTGGAAAAACCCCCACCTATGATAATTTACGTATTTTTGGATGTTTGTGCTATGTTAAACATCCTCGGAAGGATGGTGATAAATTTGAATCTCGTAGTAGACGATGTATTTTGGTTGGGTTTCCTTTTGGTAAGCGAGGTTGGGAAGTTTATGATTTGGACACAAAGGAATTTTTTGTGTCAAGAGATGTGGTTTTTGATGAGTCGACTTTCCCATATTCAAGTAATCTTAAGACTAGGAGTGAGCATGAGAGTGTCCGTGAGGTTGACGAAGCAGCCCATTTGAGAGATGATGATGGAGTATTTATTTTACATGATGTTGGGCATGAAGATCATAACAGCCCTCCACATTCTGATGCACCTTTTGGAGATGCTTCCCCGACCAATAACACGCAGGAATCTACCCTAGACCAAATGTCGCAACCCGCTGCATCAGCAGAGGTCGTGCAACAGTCCCAAACCAATAGTGAAGAGGAGTTAGGGCGAGGAAGGAGAGCACATGTTCCTTGGTTCAAATATAGTGAGGATGAGTATGTTACCGGAGGTGCCCGTGTAGTCTCGAATAACAAAGCAAATAGCCTTCCTTCGAGTGAGCTCGTTCCACCGTTTGCATCAGGTACACCGTACTGTTTATCACATTTTATTTCTAGTGATAAGTTTTCTGTGCGTTATCGTTCATTTGTAGCTGCAGTTGATAATTGTGTGGAGCCGCGCTCTTTTCGTGAAGCAATGAAGGATAAAAGGTGGTGCGATGCTATGCAACTCGAGATAGATGCTCTTATTCGGAATGGGACATGGGAGGTAGTTGATTTGCCTTCTGGTAAAACAGCCATTGGTAACAAATGGGTGTATAAGGTGAAATTGCGGGCTGACGGTTCCGTAGAGCGATTCAAAGCCCGGTTGGTTGTCCTTGGAAATAGACAAGAAGAGGGTGTCGATTTTTTTGAAACCTTTGCTCCGACTGCAAAAATTGTCACACTTCGTACTTTCTTTGCCGTAGCCGCTTCACGCAATTGGGAGTTGCATCAAATGGATGTCCATAATGCCTTCCTTCATGGTGACTTGGAAGAGGAAGTTTATATGCGGTTGCCACAAGGATATTCGGTTGACAGTCCCGGAAAGGTATGTCGTCTTAAGAAGTCCTTATATGGGCTACGTCAAGCTTCCCGTTGTTGGTTTGAAAAGCTATCCGATTCATTGTTAGCCTACGGTTTTACACGTTGTTTATCTGATTACTCATTATTTCGGTTTAGCTCTGATGGCATTGATGTGTATATTTTGGTCTACGTTGATGACCTTGTCATTGGGGGGAATAATACGGAGGCCATTCGTCGAGTTAAGACGTATCTTAGTTCTTGTTTCCATATGAAGGACCTTGGTATGCTCAAATATTTCCTAGGGATTGAGGTAGCGCGGAGTAGATCCGGCATTTTTGTTTGTCAACGTAAGTATGCCCTTGATATTTTAACTGAGACGGGTTTAATTGGTAGCAAACCCGAGGCACTTCCCATGGAGCAAAACCACAAACTTGCTGAAAGTACTGATGCTCTATATACTCGGCCTGAACAATACCGAAGATTGGTAGGTCGTTTGATCTATTTGACCAATACTCGTCCCGACTTGTCATATAGCGTACATGTTCTCTCGTCTTTTATGCACCAGCCACGGATCTCTCATTGGGAGGCCGCAAAACGTGTCGTGCGCTACGTCAAGAACCGTCCTGGGCAAGGTTTATTGTTTAAGTCTGATTCCTCCCTCCATATGACCGTATTTTGTGACGCTGATTATGCGAGTTGCCCTTTAACTCGTCGCTCTTTGTCGGCATATTGTGTTTTCCTTGGGGACAGCCTTGTTTCTTGGAAAACCAAGAAGCAACCTACCGTTTCTCGTTCTTCCGCTGAGTCAGAATATCGTGTCATGGGCGTCGCTACTTGTGAAGTAAAATGGTTACGAGGTGTATTAAAATTTCTCTCCGTCGATGATGCTGAACCTGCTTCTCTTTATTGTGACAATCAATCAGCTCTCTATATTGCTCGTAACCCCGTTTTTCATGAACGCACTAAGCACATTGAGGTTGACTGTCATTTTATACGGGATGCAATCCAAGGAGGTCTCGTTAATCCACGATATGTGCACACAAATGATCAACTCGCAGATTTGTTGACGAAGGCATTAGGCGCACGCCAATTCAGTCATTTGTTATCCAAGTTAGGCGTTGTCGATCCCCACGCTCCAACTTGAGGGGGGATGTTAAATGTTAGCATTATTGCTAACCTTAATTAGATAATTAGTATGCACCTTCTTAGTTTCCTTTGTATTTATGGTTTGGGTTGTTTGCCTTTCCTACACCCAGTAAGATTTGAGTATATATACTGTATGTAATTTAGCTATACAAACACAACGGAATATACAAAAATCATTCCCCAAACACTTTCTCTGTTTTAACATGGTATCAGAGCCCATGGCTAAAGACCTGGGATTCATGAGCCAGAGTTTGCAGTCGGACGAGCAAAGAAAATTGCTCAGTTGAATATGTCCGGTCTGAGTTGATACTGGGCCAAGTTTACAGCTGGACGAGCAAGGTTGCTCAGTTGAATTTGTCCAGTCTGTGTGTAAGTGGGCCTCACATGTGAGGGGGAGTGTGAAGAAACCCGATAATCCCACATGTGAGGATTGTCCCACATTGATAGAAGAGGAGAAGAATTATCACAATATAAGGCAAGGGATTACTCCCTCTATTGCCAATTGGTTTTAGAGTGGAACTCTCTTGGGTTTATATTGTGGACTCTTTCTCCTCCGTTTGGGTATGGCCCAGGCCCGTTGTTGAATTTAACATGTGGTGTTTGATAAAAGGGAATTAATGGAGTAAAAAGAGTTGCTTGCACTTACGTTGCTTTCTCATATTTATTGTCAAAGTGATGTGATAATGTAAAATATCGTATGAATTGTTTTACTTTAATTTCTAGGTGGAAGGTGAATAGATGAATGTTATTAATTATATACTTCTTTCATTTCAATCAATTTTATTCATAGGTCAAGTGAATTTTCATTTTTAATATATTATATAAAAAATAGTCATGTGAGATCTTATTTAAATTGTGTTACCGAATACATTGTGAATATCGAAGTTTTATATTTTTTATCAATACGTAACTAAAGATATTAACAAAAAAACGGGTATTGACAAACGTGAATAAAACAAATGTATAGAATTGATTGGAATGGAGGAAGTACTCCGTAAGACTTTATTAAAAACAAATGTGGAACTCACGAACCATCACTTTTATGAGGAATGTTCATCATTTTATTTTATTTGTGATGTATTTGTTAATTGCATTTCAATTATTAAATAAAACGAGTTATTCGTCTTCAATTTGAAAACATGTTAAATATTATCATATGGAAAATAATAAAGATAAAAAATTTGCAATGTTTTATGCAAGTTGATACTGTATATAATTTGTTATGGCCTTGGAATTCCGAAACTATTTAACAGGTTTATCTCGCATACCGGCAATCTCAAATATTTTATGTAACTTCTCAAAAATTGAGGCCACTTTATCTGACTCGAAAAACCTTCTATGTCATTCGGGTGCGACAATTTGGGTCAAATTCAAATCTAGATTGGGTTGATTTGCAAGATCTAATATAGGGGTGCACAAATTCTCATTAAATACGGGCATATTTATCACAAGCTGAAAACGGGTAAAATATTATCCAGTGGTTGGATAAGACAAAAGTATACAGCTACTCCCTAGGCACTTTGTTTTTGTCTTACCTACCAATTTGGGTTTTACTTAACCCGTGTTCAACTTGTGACGGATATGTCCGTCTTCAACGAGACTTACCGATAAGGGTGAAAGGTAAGGTGGTGGCAATCATTAAGGAAGAGTACAATATTAGATAGGGAGGTGTGACCATAATAATTCAAAATTTGTCGTCAATGTATTAAACCTGACAGTACAAATTAGATTGAACTGGGATGAATTAAAGATTTTGTATGGTTTTTACATAAATTAAATTAATTAAAATAAAATTAAAAACAGTGTAATAACTGTTGACGCCGCATCAGCCGAGAAGTAATAAGAAGCAAGCTGCTGACAGTGAGAGTGACAGACTACATTGCTGCTTCCATTTGGATAAGCTTCCTTTTTACTCTTTTTATATTTAAATTTAATTTAATTTAAAAATAAAATTCAACATCTCACCAATCTTTCTTCTCCACGTGTGCCAATCATCTTGTTATTACTTTTTCCTGCAATTCTTGGAATAATAAACCTACACGATTTTCTGTTAAGGACGGTAGTATCGGTCTTAAATATAATAAAAACGAAGTAAATACGATAGATGAGATAAAAAGAAGGATATAATAGGGATTTACGAAATACTCCCTCAGTTCCGGTCAATAGTTATCTATTTCCATTTTGGGTGTATCAGTGAATTGTTATCTATTACCATTTTTGACAACCTTTTGTGGATCACATTTCATTGCATGTGGGGTCATGTGATTTGTGTGGTCCAAATTCATTCATACTTTTTTTTCTTAATCTTTGTGTCGAAAGTAATAGATAACAATTAATCGAGACGGAGGGAGTAATACAAGTATGAGCCTCACCCGTGTTATCTTAAGAGGATCGATATTGTTGTTCCAAGAGAAACTTATGAATAGTCACATCGTAAATGGAAATTATGATGAAAGAAAAGCCGTTTTTAAAAAAAATATTAAAAGGAAAGGAAAAGGTTCAAATACATCATACATGAGGATTGGGATTGAGCGGCGTACGATAGTTCAAAGGTCTCTCATGTGATAGGTATATCCGTCACAAGTTTGCAACCGGCTAAATACTGCCCATATTAGACCATCCCCAAGCAGAAGGTCGCGCTAATCGGGTCACCAATATTTTTACTCTTAATCTCACCTTAATTATTGTGACCCACTTTTAACCCACATTCACCCTCCCAAGCAGAAGGTCACGACTTAGGGCATCAACCCAATTACATTTTCCACTCATTTTCCATTTCCCAACATTTTCAATCATTAATTACATTCTCTACCCCACCAAATAATATAATAAGCCAATAATATTGTGACACGTCAAAGGTCACCAAAGGTCACCAAGAAGGTCACCAACCCATTTCGAGGTCACAAATTGACCCTGAAAATTTCAAGGTCACCAAAATTAATACAAAGTCACCAAAATTAGTGTCTTAATTACGTAATTACGGTGACCCAACAAGGTCGCGACCTCCTTGGCGACCTTGCTTGGGGATGGTCTTAGTAAATAAGACAAAGTAAAAATGTTATTTCCGAGGCATTTAGCTTTTGTTTTGTGTAATATTATTTGACTCGACGCAAACTTACGATGAATATGTCCGTCAACAAATGAAGGAGCATTGTCCCAAATAAACTAACCCTTATAAAGGCTAATGTCTTTGATAGCGAATTTAGCAATTATATCAGCTATTTTGTTGGCCGTTTTATTGATCATTTTAAATCAATACGAGTATATATGTAGTCTCTCAACCACTCCGGCATTAGAGCAACTTTAATAGTTACCTTTAAGGAACCGCTTGTAAAACTATAAATTATCAAGCAGAATGTTTATCATTGAATTCCAAAAAATACGTGTTGTTTATAAGTGGGTGTAGCTTGACAAATAAAATTAATAAAATAAATAAATAAAAAACTAAAAAATAATTTATCTTATATGAAGTAATATTTACGAAGTATTTGTTAGTGGATCTTTTTAAGCTACATTTATTATAGTTTACCATTGAAGAGTATTGTAACTTGAACGCTTTGCTACTTGGAAAAAATATGAAGCAAAACAAGATATATGAAGCAAAACAAGATACTCGGTATAAGGTTTTGCAACTTGCCATTGAAGTTGCCCTTAGACTATTTGAATTTCCTTTACAAATTTCATCATTACGTGTTATGATAAAATTACGTGTTATGATAAAATTAGTTGGTTTATATTGTATACAAATTCTTTGAATATTGTTATGTGTGAATACTATATACAAATTCTTTCACTAATTTATACCTACATTTTTGTCGTAAATAAAAATTCTTATTTTCCAAAATACCAGTTTTCTTACGATTTAACAATAAAATTTATCTTATCTTTTCTTGAAATACCGTTTTATATAAATCCAAAGTTTAAAAGTTTAAGTCGAAAATAAAATCACTAAATTCATGACATTTGCTTACACATCTCGAAAAATATAATTAAAAGACGTGAGTCTTTCAAGCAAGTAGATGAAATTATGTATCTTAAAAAAACATAGAAAGATAGATCATCACATTTCACAAAATAAAGTTCATGACATTTGCTTACTTGTATATCTCACAAAATATATAATTACATACAAATTTTAGAATCAGACCGGCTTACATTGTAATTAGAGATGACAATGGGTAGGATCCGGACAGGATCCTATAGAATCCAGATCCAGATCCATTTTAAAATGGTATATCCAGATCCTACCCTTATCCTCAGAGTCCGAAATTTGTAGATCCATATCCGCATCCTAAGGATCTGGGTAGGATCTGGATAAAATCCAGATCCGTCAATCTTCAACGATACATTCAAATGAAACCGCACCAAGTCACTATTGTACACTATTTCACTTTTACTTGTCAATTAGAGACAATGTTTTTGTCGAATTACCCTCTATTAACTTCACTGGTTTAAAAATCATAGTCTAAAAGAAATAAAAAGAGTGTACAAAGTATTAAAAAGTCTTATAGCAACTTACAAATAAGGTTTACAAACCACAAAATAATTATAATTCCAACAATTCATAATGAAACAAATTGTCCAAACAAAATAAACACTAATACTTCATTGCTTGTTTCCATGATCTACCTCTTAAGGGTCGAATCTATCCAAAAATTACCTCTATAAAATTAAAAGAGGGTCCAAGGGTAGGATCTGGATCTTAGTGGTGGGATCCAGATCCGACCCTCGTACTCGTATAAGGATATGGGTCTGATCCAGATCCTAAGGATCTAAAATAATGGGATTCATATCCTACCCTTGGGTATAGGGTCTGGTGGATCTGGGTAGGATCCGGGATCCATTGTCATCTCTAATTGTAATACAGTCCGTGTTTACAAAAGACTTATGCATTTAGTGCTAATAAATGAGTTGTCTCTTTATATAATGGGATCGTCTTATAGTGTCAAACCGTCTCACGCGAAAATTAACGAGTCTTTCAAGTAGATGAAATTATATATATTAAAAAACATAGAGTGATAGATCATCAGATTACACAAAATATTATCCCTAGGCATAGATATGTTGAATAACTTGAATTGTTATAAGTTTCATGCAAATCGCTTTCGTCACCAACATCTCTATTGGAGTAATTGGTTTTCAAATAATTAAGCATATCCATTATCCATGGTTTTAGACGTTTTTTTATTGGGATATGCTATTCGCATATTACTACCATTTGGTAATGTGTCGACATATTCCATTTATTATGTCCTAAATAACCTTTTGTACAGTCTCCAAGCAGTGGTCGCGTTAATTAGGTTACCATCCAATTTTACTGTTAATTACATTTTAATTATCTTGACCTATCTACACCTTTCCAAGTAAAAGGTCACGACCCAAGTCATCAAGCCAATTATTTTCTACTTACAACATTCCCAATATGTAATTTTTTAATTGTATTTATTTGTTCAACCATTAACAAGTTGACACCTGTTAGGTAAATTACAAGGTCAATTTGACACACACAAGCTCACAAAATGACCTTTTGTTGATTTTGGTCACAAATTAACCATCAAATATCACAAAATTAGCAAACTAATTGCATCATTAACCATGACCAAGCAAGGTCATGACCTATCTATAGACCTTGCTTGAGGATGGTCATGTCGGTTACTCAGTTTTGAAGTCGGGATTTAAATTCATGGAACGAAAAATTTCAGCAAAAATAAAGGAATAATTGTATAAAGACTCGTAACAAGTTGTAAATTTCCAACAGTTTTTTTGAAATTTTATATTTGCCAGCGAAATCGAGCGCCCCTAACTACACCACTGCTTAGAGTTGCTTAAATATTTTTGAAGTTATTTTAACAAATAGTTAGGCTCTATTCTTTTTTACTTAATTTTAGCTCGTTTTATTTTTACTTAGCGCTACTTGTAATTTTGTATAGTTCAATTTAATTTCATTCGGTTCAATTCAAATAATCTCTTTAAAAATTAATTTTTTACTTTAACTCTATTCATTTTAGCTAAATTTTATTCAGTGAAGTTCATTTCAGCTCAATTTCATTAAGTTCAATTCTGCTCATTTTCAACTAAAGTAAACAGGGTCTTACACTGTTTAAAACAGAGTAACATTCAAAATGCATGATTAAATCTGATGAAAGACGTATTTTATAAGACATTCTCTATTACGTGTCTATAATATAAACTTGTCTACCTTTATTATTTTTTCCTTAAATTAAAGTAAAAGTTGTTAAAATATTTTAATTCAATCGATCAATTTGCAAGCAAATTACTAACCTTAGCTGATTTTATAAACAAAGTTTTTCAAAAATACCTAAATTAATATGACAATGTATTCTATTAGGTTCAAAAAATGTGACATAATATATCGAAAATATTAATCAATACTACCAATTATATATGGAGTAATTTATATGACCACTCATGTGAATAATCCATATAGTGTCCGTTTTTTGTAAGACGGACATACCCGTCGCAAGCTTGCGACGGGCCAAATATCGGTTAAATGGGTCGAATACATACCACTTGTGGCTGATAGATGGAATGTACAGTACATAACAGTTAAAGAACAAAACATAGACAACATGTTAACAAACTTAAGCATAATGTTAACACAATCGAAGGGAAACATAATTACAAATGACAACTACAAATCAGTCTAACAACATGTGTAATATATATGTACATAATACATAAGTATATCAACATCTAATTACACAGCATAAATTTTCGTATGTTAACTAACTAAACCATAATGTCAACACTACTGAGGGTAAACATAATGACAAAAGGTAACAACAAAGCAGCATAACCATGTGTACGTAATATATAACATTATGTAACGTATACAACATAACAGTTAAAGAATAGAACATATCTACTTAACAAAAAAAAAATATATGTCGGCAAAATAAAGAACATTGTAGTCATCATACATAATGCCTAAATATATCAACATTAAAACACAAACATCACACAATTGCGAGATCTTATTTGTTAGTAAATCTGACCCAGACCCATTTTGCTATAATATGGTGCGTATTTGGCCCGTCGTAAGCTTGTGACGGGTTGGTCCGTCGCAAATAAGAATTTGTGATAATTCAATGGTACGAATGTATTGTTTGTGTGAGACCACAATAGTACAATGATTATAAAAAAAATAGTACAATGATATGATACGGAGAATATTGATTATGCCATCACTTGGATTATTCCACAATCTTAATAACCTGAAAATAATTTATATTTGACCCATTAAAAAACATTATTGTCAACAAAATCGGTTTCAGAACGTTTATAAATAGAAAAAAAATAGAATTATCGTTTACATATACACAATATTTTCTCTAATTCAACTTATAAATATGTAAATAATCAAACGAATAGAAATCCAGAAGGTCTTAACTTTTAACTCGAACTTGGACATGGGATATGCAATAAAGCACAAAAATCTACTTTAGGTGAATGAGTAAAAACAACCCCATTTCATACCATTCAGAGCCAGAATTTCAAATTAGAGAGGTTGGAAAAAGTTAACGAGGACAAATAAGTAATTTTATAAGGATAATTCGAAAAAATATCGAAATTCTAACTAATTTATTTTTTTGTAGTTTTAGTTTTTTAGTGAGGGCGAGCGCTCCTGCTACCCTCCCCACTGTCTATATATATGTACTTCATATCTCTATACTATAAAAAAAATAGAATTTAAAGAGATTTGATTGGTACTTAATTTATTAAAATGATTTTTTTTTTCTTTTGTGGTAGGAACCACCACTTTCCTCCTCATTTATTTAATTACCCTCTTTTCCATTAATTAGACATGTCTAAATTTAATAAAACTACAGTATACAACAAAATTTATTTAATTCATTATTATTACATTTAAGTTTAGTTCAAAGTTGGTGCAATTATCTAATTTAATTTCAACTCTTATATATTTTTAATTTAATTGCCGATAAAATGAAAATTATGTTATAAGCTCAGTATATCATATTTGTAAAACCAACCCGTGTATTTTTTTTGCACGGGAGTAAAACTAGTTATTTGTTACAGACAATTTAACTCCGTTCAACTCAATTCATCTTTATTTTTTACTTCATCTTTACTCAATTTAAATCTTATAACTTCAACGCAGTTTAAACCGTTTCCGTCCGGAAAGCCGGGACCTTTACCCAAAATAAATTTTCATAGCTAGCTATACTAGGAAGTCCTTAATCTACACATTGCTATATTATCCATAACATCCAAAAATTCTCAGTAAAATGTGAGTATAGAGTGGCCACACTCATTTTCTGATTTCTGCCCTAATTAATTTACCCAAAACAAAAAAAAGTTAAAAAAATTTATCTTCTATTCTCTGCTCACATTCTAGCTGGCAAAAAGAAGGCCACAGAGAAATATTTCCAGGTAAAGAAATGTAGCAGTAAAAACTCAGATTCTCTATCACATCCCATCACTTTCTTTACTTTTTTTGGGTTTATTGGTATCAGTACAATTATTTATTTTCTTTACAATAAATTTTGTAATATTTTTTTTACTGCATTTATATTTATTTTTTTTACTGATTTTTGCTCTGAAAAACTCTGTAAATTTGTTCATCTTAATCTCTGATCTGATGGGTTGTTGCAGGAATCAGGATTTACCATCAGTCACCTTGAAATCCGTGATATTTTTTGGAGCTATTCATTTATTAAATATAAAGGCCACATAAAATCAGATATATCAAGTACTATCACCTTAGATAAAAAAGGAAGGTAAGTAAAAAAAGTAAATATTTAATTTAATGCACTTTTTATTTTATTTGTTTGTTTATTTTTGTTTTTTATATCAGTCTCTCTTACTTGTGATGAATATAAATTTATGATCTATCAGAATCCTTTGTTACTTGTTCTTTAATCTCGAGTCATATGCTTGTAAATGATTTTATCTCTTATAAACGAGAATTTGTGCTTTTATTATAGGGTACATTGCATTTACTTTATTTGAGCCTTGTTTTGGTGGCATTGATAGGTATAGTAGGCCAAAGGTAGTTGCTTTGTTTTGTTTTATTCTCCTTCAAGTAATCAATTCAAGTTTCTTAAGAGAAAAATGAGCAAATGTTGAGTTTTAGTTTAGTTTGTATTAATTGGAGTTATTATATAGAATTAAACCGATCGAAAATAACTGAATTAAAGTGACATAATGTATGTATTGGTATTTGTTAACGAACTTCTCTAACCAATTAATCTTGTTAACATGATTGTCACTTGTTCGTCGGTATATTATGGTCATATATGTAAAATTATTCGAATATTGTTTTATGAATAGTGTTGATTATTGTTGCGATAATTGTGAGTAAAATGTACATACAAATAAAAAAGTCGCCTAAACTTGATTTAATTAAAGTATATAAACAATAAAGTCACTTCATGTTACCACATTGTTTTGATTCACTTTTCGATATAATTTTCATCTGGAATCAGTGAAACACAACCTTTGTATATTGCTAGCGGTACTAGAGCTGGACATAAGTGTGAGCTAACCTACATGGCCAAGTCCAACCTACGCTATTGGTTGAACTTTGGCTAGCCTGATAGCCTCATTATTCGCCTCACCCCTGATGTTGAGCCCACGCTTCCATTTGAGGGCTCATACCACTTGGCCCGTGAACACATTTTTTTAACTTAGCCTACGTTATCATGGGCTGATCCCGGGCCAACACATGAGGTAGAGCGGGTTGGCCGACTCATCTTGTACCCACAATTCTCAAAAATCTTGCAATGTTTTTGTGGCTCGTTACACTAAACATGACCTGATGTCAGCCTAACTTATTGTCCGTCCTTATTAACACAAAGGTAAAACTGCGCATACTCAACCTCGCTTTATCCCTACTAAAAACTAGGAGTACCAACTAGACTTTTACCCATCATTTTTAACATTTTGTCTCTTTATAGGAGTACACATTACACATACATAGATCATCTCATCAATTTAATGAATTATTTATTTAAACATTATTTATGTGATTGGTTGAAATTAATAAATGATGTGAAAAATGGTAACACTCCTAGTAATTGATCCTCTCCTTTCACTAAAACAAAGTATTTTCATTTCATAATAAAGCATTCTCTTCTCTTCCTATTTAAAGAGTGTTGGTACACTCTTTTGTTCATTTGACTTGCTTTCTCTTTGCTTCTTTTTCACTCACTATTTTACATTATTTATTTATATTATTAACAAATAAATTAAGATGCCCTTTTAATTTCATTATTATTTGTACCCTTCTCATAATTTTTTTACCCTTCTTAATTTTAATTTCAGCTTGAAATAATGGGTTCAAGATATGAAGATTTTGAAGAAGGAGATGTATGGGGAGTTCTTGGAGATAATAACATTAATAATAATAATAATAATAATAATAATAATAATAATTATAATAGTAATAATGGTAAGGAAATTAGAAAAGGTAAGAAAGATTCAACCTTTTTTACTACTAATAATAATAATTCTTCTTCTAAGAATTTTACTGTGGTAAATGCTCCAAGAATGATCCCAAGATCATCATCAACTGAAGCAGTAAATAATAAACAATCATCTGCTCCTTTGGACATCCCTGATTGGTCCAAAATTTATGGTCATACATCAAAGAAGAAGAATGGTACATCATCATCATATAATAATAATAATAATAATGTTAATGGTCATCATCATCATCAAAATGATCATGATGGGTATTATAGTAACCATACCAATGGCAATGGATATAATGGTAATGGGTATGATAATGGTAATTGTTATGGATATGGTCATGGGCATGATGATGATGATGGTGATGATAATGATGATGATGACATGGTACCACCACATGAATACCTTGCTAGGAAATTAGCAAGGAATCAAATATCATCATTTTCTGTTTATGAAGGAATTGGAAGGACTCTTAAAGGTAGAGACCTTAGTAAGGTGAGGAACACTATTTTGTCAAAAACCGGCTTTTTAGAGTAATACATTACGAGAGAACTGCTATCGACCTTCTCCTGCCACGTAACAAATTACATAACATATCATGTATGGCCATTGGCCATGATGGTATGTGGTATGGAGTATTTTAGTTTAATTATTATAATTAGTAATAAAAATAATATTTTTTTTCCTTAATTATTATTATTAGTAGTATTAGTTTTGATTAATGTTGGTGGTGATGATTAAATTTTGTTTTGTTGAGGAGCATGAAATGAGTGTCATGATAGGTAATCATGGTTGTCGTTTCATTGTTAAATTAAGGCCCCATGGATGTCGTTTTCATAATATTAGTTATTAGTTAATTAGGCTTAATTAAGGATTTGTAATGTAATCTTATGCTGCCTATTTTGTTCAATCATTTTTGGCAGTATTCGAAATTTTGTTCCGAGGAAGTTTTTGTTGTTTAATTAATTATTTGCTTATTTATTATCGACTTATATTAATTAATTAATGCAATTTAGCCACTGCAATTTACTTATAAATTGGGAAACGATCTCACAATAACAATTTCAGAACATTCGTAACTGAAATACGAAATAGCAAATAAGAACCATTAGGTCACTCGATGGTGCCAGACTGCCAATATGATCATACATTATTCCCATCGTGTTTTTGTTTTTATTTACAAATGTCATAAATAACGAAAGTTTAAGCTGACGGGTTTACGGGTTTAAACCCAACCATTTTAATTAAAAGCATACAAATAATAAATTAATTTAAAATTATTTGTTAGTGAAATTTGTATTTGATTGGAGGTTGGGAGACATGGTCCCTATAATAAGAACACGCAATAGAATAATGCAATCTAACTTTAAAGTAATTGAGTTAGATAAGTCTTTGCCAAATAGGGAGAAACATGAGTACTTATTAATTCTTTCCGTTGCCCTACTTTTACACCATTTAATTTCTAGCCTCACATACTCACATGTACCTTTTTCTTTTTTAAAAAAAATCTCCCATAAAATAATTTTTTCATTTTAATTTGAAAAATACACAAAATTACAAAAAATATAAGCAAATTAACTCAAGCTGTGATATGACGGCTCAAAAACCGGCATTCTTTTAGTTCTGTTATTTGGTTACATACTAGTCGGGTTAGCAATTGAGTGGTGCATGCTTTTAGCTCATATTGCACCACTCAATTGAGTTGGTAAATTTTTGTGGTTGGATGTTTTACCTTGGATGGCTAAGAGTGTTGTCTAATTTTTTATTTATCGTTAACTTCATTAAAGTCTTCGGGATTTACCTTAAAAAAAACCAACATATTTACCTAGTCACCTTATTCGATCATTAAACTATATTAAGCCAAATTTTGTCTACATATATAAACTATTTAAGTTGCATAAACAAGTTATGCATTAGATCTTGGACATCTTGTTCACAAAACAAGCGGATATGACTAATGTACTTTCACAATATACATCGGCCCACCATATTTAAACCTAATTTGTTCTACATTTAATTTCTTGCTTCACATACTCACATGCACATTTTTCTTTTGGAAAAATGCCCTTTAAATTAAACTATATTTTTATTAAAAACTACATAAAGTTATGATGTACTTGTACTTGTAAACACTTAACCTGCTTTGATCGTTACAAAAATTATAAGCAAAATAACTCAAGATGCAATAAGAGAACTCAAAAACCAGCATATTTATCTAGTCACCAACGTACTTTCACAATATACATCGGCCCAACATATTTAAGCCAAATTTTGTCTACATTTAATTTTTAGCCTCACATACTCACATGCACCCTTCTTCTTTTGAAAAAAATTCCCCTTAAATTAATTTTACATTTTAATTGAAAAATACACAATATTACGAAGTATTTGTATTTATCAACACTTAACCCGCTTTGATTGCTACAAATATTAAGAGCAAAATAACTCGAGGTGCAATATAACAACTAAAAAACCAACGCATCTGCCTAGTCAATGATCACCTTGTTCGATCATTAAACTATTTACGCCAAATTTCATCTACATATAAACTCCATATAATTATTTAAGTTGCATAAATTGATAGATGAATCATCTCAACCAAAACTATAAGGTTATGGTTGAGACCCAACTATTATTAATATTCCTATTACGCTCCCTCACTTAAATGTTCATTGGGCTTGAAGAGCAGGGGAGGATCCATAGGGGGTGATGGGGTGACCCCTCATCCCCGTTAATCAGTTCAAAAAGTTATACATATGTATCTTTATACTAATGTTGCATTAAAGTTGAGTGGCTCAGTGGTAGAAGCATTGTCACACCATCAAAGCAACCCGGGATCAAGCCTTCACAACTACATTTTTTTAGCTTTTCATTTTGCATATTATTTACTATTTAAATTAATTTAACCACCATGACAATGTGAATATGATGATATTTTACAAAATCATAATCATACTTAAAAATAAATACTTTATATTTTGATGAGCCTTACTAGAATTATCGATTATCAAATTATTTTAGTATTTATCAAGAATTTGTATATTAGAATAAGTTTTTGTTAAGAGTGGATTATCATTTACATATCGTACAGGACCCCAAAATTGTTAGGGACGAGATTAATTAAGTGAATATTTTGACGGGAAGTCCGTTGCTAACATTGATTGACCTTGACCAGGGTTTGGGTCAAAGACAGTCAATATTTGCGACGGATTTCTCGCCGCAAACGTTGACGGAACTTGACCTTGACCAGGGTCAATTTTTGCGACGGAAAATCCGTCGCAAAGATTGACTGACTTTTGTCCTGGTGGTCCGAAAAAAAATCCGCCAATTTCATATGCAACGGATATTCCGTCGCAAATTTGCGACGGAAATCCCGCCATTTGACTTTTTGTTCGCGATATTGGGAAATTACCCTTTGTCCCAAATTTCATTGCAAAAAACAGTTTCGTCGCAAACAATAATTTGCAACACGACCAACGCCATTTGTGTATCTCGCAACAATACTATTTTTCGTAGTGTAATCACCCCCATTCCATAGATCCTAGATTCGCCACTGTTGAAGAGTAGTTAGTTTGCACATGCTCCCGCATACCGTGTGCTGGGTTTTCACTTCGTGTGTTTTTGAGGGGTTTTGAGGTTGCCAGGATCCGAACCCGTGACCTTCAGTCGCACTGGCTCTAATACACATGATAGAAGAATCATCTCAACCAAAACCTTAAAATTATGATTGAGGCCCAACTATTATTAATATAAATATGTTGATGATAATATCGTAGACATCCCTATTCACAAAACAAGCGGATACAAACAACGTATTTTCACAATATCAACGGATCGACTCGGTAACAAATTCCAAACCAATTAAAACCACTTTTTCTATAAAATTATATCCACATTTTGCTCAATTCTTGATGAATCTTAATCACATTTTTTCACCACTAACAGTAAGCTAGCATAGAGGGTCCTAATTCCTAACTCCATATTCATGACTAATACAATTCAATAGGTACACTACTTTGCATCAACCAATCTAAAGTTTGGCAAAGTTAATGTCAATTGTACCATGCATTTGATGCATAGTACCAAAGTCCGGATTCCTTCCGTTACTTGAAAATAAATGGGCCTCCGTTACTTTTAAATGGTCCGGATTAAATCTTGAGACGATCTAGTAATTGTAATTATTTCACAAAAGTAATGTTTTATTGAATAACGAGAGAAAATATATTAAAATAAGGATGTATTAGAGAGATAATAGAGAGAAAGTAATGTAGATGATCCAAACTCGTACATCAACTACAACAAAAGCATATATTTTAGGATTTTTAGCCTATTGTCAATTGTACAATACATAGTAATTGGTTGTCCCACTTCTCTAAATGAGTGGAAATCCTTGTTAAATTCGACAATATTCAACTTAAACTCAAAGCAGATAAAATATGACAAACGAATCAAAACATATACAAGCAGTTGTGGATTTAACTTTTAAGGGTGCTAGCGTAGGCTTTGGCCTGCGCTATTAGTCAGAAATTTCAAAGTATTTAGTCAAAATTTTCAACTTTTTTTTATTACCTTAAATCATTACTCGCTTACTTCCACTGGGTTTACTTCCTAACCCCGCCACTGTATACAAGTGTAAGCATATTTGACCGACTTATCAATTAATCATTATAAGAAAGAAATATCTAAAAAACTTAAAACAAATTAGAATCACAAATGAGAAGATAGCAAAGGTCCTACACACACAGAAGTTTGTGAAGCAGTGCGATTTCTAAATCAATGTCAATCTTCTATCAAGTGATAGATGAAACGTGATGCAAACATATTATGAGACATTTTAGCCTTCTTTTCAGCAAACTTGCTTGGCACCATATGAATTACGAGAACGAGATCATCTCCGTTTCTTTCTCTCTTCACCGTTATCTATAACTCCATCGTACAATTTTAGATCATTTTTCCTCCACTGCGGCATAATGGTTAACGCAGATGTATTGTAGACAATAGATTCCAGATTCGAATACCTCCTCTCATTTATTATAACGCGACTAAGTGCGCTTTTCGTTAGACCAAAAAAAATTGAAAAAACACATTACATTCACGTTTCTATCGAGACTTACTATCGTTATACTCGCTCCATTTTTTCCATTCAATACATTCACTTTTTCACGTTTGTCAACGCACGTTTTACTGCTTAATATCTTTACATACGGATTTGTAAAAATTATGAAAGTTATATATTTTCAATGTAATCGTGAAGACGAATTAAAAAGACCCCACATTAATATATATTTTTTCTTACATATTGAGAGCAAATTGAAATTGAATGTTCGCTTGTAAATAGAATATAAAAAGTAAATGTATTGAATGGAAAAATATGGAGGGAGTATTATTAAAGGCATCTCAAAACTTATCTCACGTCTCAAGTAGTCTCACCACACCAAAGAGTCTTGCGGCCACCCTATTTGGGAACCTCAATTCTTGTTGAAGATGTCTTAACTTAAAAGGACTCTCATAGCGGATTAAAATAATGGTAGAAATAAAAATAAGTAATAAAAGGTTTTAAGTTAGAACGATTTTAACCAAAATCGGCTATTTTAGGTGTAATTTGGCAGTTGACTTGAAGAGTTTTAGAAGTACTTTTCAAGTCGTGTCAAACATAGATAAAATAAGTTGAATACACTCTTTCGAGTCATTTCAGGTCTTATAAACATCTGATGGACATTTTTCAGGATTATTGGGTACTCGACATGGCAAAATCTACTCGACCTGAATGACTCGATCTGAAAAGGCTAACCCGACACACGGAATAAACCTGAACTACTGCACCCAAATGATACAGAAAGCCAAAATTTTTTGAAATTTTTGCTTATAGCTTATCGGCAACCTTAAAAGACCTCCATTATATTTGATTTTTTATGCCCGTTTTATCTGACGCGAGCGATAATCCGTTCGATTTTCGGACATTTTTGTTCCGGGACCTCAGATGCCTAAAAACAGTGTATTATACATACACTTCAATTTGACCCGTTCGGGAGGTCGTAGCGGGCCACTATTATTTTTTTGTCGGTTTTCATACCATGTGTCCGAAATCGCATCTTGATATACCATATTCGATTTCATACCCAAGAAACAACTATACATCAGTTTTCGACGATTATCCAATTATCGGCAGAAACTGGTTTATAGCATATCGGGAACCTCAATTGACCTCTATTATTTTTGAAATTTTTTTGTGCACGCTTTATCTGACTCGAGTAACACTCCGTGCGATTTCCGGACATTTTTCTTCTGGGACCCCAAATGCCAAAAAACCGTGTATTATACACTTCAATTTGACACGTTCGGAAGGTCGTAGCGGGCAAATTTTATTTTTCTGTCGGTTTTAATACCACGTGTCCGAAATCGCAACTTGATTTACCATATTCGATTTCATACCTAAAAAACAACTATACACCAGTTTTCGACGATTATCCGATTATCGGCTGAAACTGGTTTATAGCTAATCGGCAACCTCAAATGACCTCTGTTATTTTTGAAATTTTTTGTGAACGCTTTACCTGACTCGAGTAACAGTCCGTGCGATTTTCGAACATTTTTGTTCCGGGACCCCAGATGCCTAAAAACCGTGTATTATACACTTCAATTTGACCCATTCGGGAGGTCGTAGCGGACCACTTTTTTTTTCTGTCGGTGCTCATACCACGTGTCCGAAAACGCATCTTGATGTACCATATTCGATTTCATAGCCAAAAAACAACTTTACATCAGTTTTCGACGATTATCCGAATATCGGCCGAAACTGGTTTATAGCATATCAGCAACCTCAAATGACCACTGTTTTTATTGAAATTTTTTGCGTAACCTTTATCTGACTCGATTAACAGTCCGTGCGATTTTCGAACATTTTTATTCCGGGACCCCAGATGCCTAAAAACCGTGTATTATACACTTCAATTTGACCCGTTCGGGAGGTCGTAGCGGGCAACTTTTATTTTTCTGTCGGTGTTCATACCACGTGTCCTAAATCGCATCTTGACGTACCTTATTCGATTTCATGCCCAAAAAGCAACTATACATCAGTTTCAGACGATTATCCGATTATCGGCCGAAACTGGTTTATAGCTTATCGGCAACTTCAAATGACCTCTGTTATTTTTGAAATTTTTTGTGAACGCTTTATCTGACTCGAGTAACAGTCTGTGCGATTTTTGAACATTTTTGTTCCGGGACCCCTGGTGCCTAAAATCCGTGTATTATACACTTCAATTTGACCCATTCGGGAGGTTGTAGCGGACCACTTTTTTTTTTTTCTGTCGGTGCTCATACCACGTGTCGAAAACGCATCTTGATGTACCATATTCGATTTCATAGCCAAAAAACAACTTTACATCAGTTTCGACGATTATCCGAATAGGCGAAACTGGTTTATAGCATATCAGCAACCTCAAATGACCTCTGTTCTTATTAATTTTTTTCCGGACGCTTTATCTGACTCGAGTAACAGTCCGTGCGATTTTCGGACTTTTTTTCCGGGACCCCATATGCCTAAAAACCGTGTTTTATACACTTCAATTTGAAACGTTCCGGACGTCGTAGAGGGCAACTTTTATTTTTCTTACGGTTTTTATACCACGTGTCCGAAATCGCATCTTGATGTACCATATTCGATTTCCTACCCAAAAAACAATTAAACATCAGTTTTCGACGATTATTCGATTATCGGCCGAAACGGATTAACAGCATATCGGCAACCTCAAATGAGCTCTGTTTTTTTTTTAATTATTTGTGGTCCCTTTATCTGACTCGAGTAACTGTCCGTGCGATTTTCGGACATTTTTATTCCGTGGCCCAGATGCCTAAAAACCGTGTATTATACACTTCAATTTGACACGTTCGGGAGGTCGTAGCGGGCCACTTTTATTTTTCTGTCGTTTTCATACCACGTGTCCAAAGTCGCATTTTAATGTACCTTATTCGATTTCATACCCAAAAAACAACTATACATCAGTTTTCGACGATTATCTGATTATCGGCCTAAACTGATTTATAGCATATCGGCAACCTCAAATGACCTCTGTTATTTTTGAAATTTTATGTGGGCGCTTTATCTGACTCGAGTAACAGTCTGTGCGATGTTTGGACATTTTTATTCCGGGTCACGAGATGCCTAAAAACCGTGTATTATACATTTCAATTTGACCCGTTCGGGAGGTCGTAACGGGCCACTTTTACTTTTCTGTCAGTTTTAATACCAGTTCGAAATCGCATCTTGATATACCTTATTCGATTTCACACCCAAAAAACAATTATACATCAATTTTCGACGATTAGCCGACTATCAGTCGAAACAGGTTTATTGAATATCGGCAACCTCAAATGACCTCTGTTTTTTTTGAATTTTTTTGTGGTCCCTTTATCTGACTCGAGTAACAGTCCGTGCGATTTTCGGACGTTTTTATTCCGTGGCCCTAGATGCCTAAAAACCGCGTATTATACACTTCAATTTGACACGTTCGGGAGGTCGTAGCGGGCCACTTTTATTTTTACGTCGTTTTCATACCACGTGTCCGAAATCGCATTTTAATGTACTTTATTTGATTTCATACCCAAAGAACAACTATATATCAGTTTTCGATGATTATCCGATTATCAGCCGAAACAGATTTGTAGCATATCAGCATCCTCAAATGACCTCTGTTCTTTTTGAATTTTTTGGCGGACGCTTTATCTGAGTCGAGTAACAGTCTGTGCGATTTTCGGACATTTTTATTCCGGGACCCCATATGCCTAAAAATCGTGTATTATACACTTCCATTTGACCCGTTCGGGAGGTCGTAGCGGGCACTTTTATTTTTCTGTCAGTTTTAATACTACGTGTCCGAAATCGCATCTTGATGTATCTTATTCGATTTCATACCCAAAAATCCATTATACATCAGTTTTCGACGATTATACGATTATCGGTCGAAATAGGTTTATTGAACATCGGCATCCTCAAATGACCTCTGTTTTTTTTTTGAATTTTTTGTGGTTCCTTTATCTGACTCGAGTAACAGTCCGTGTGATTTTCGGACATTTTAATTCCGTGGCTCCAGATGCCTAAAAACCGTGTATTATACACTTCAATTTGACACGTTCGGGAGGTCGTAGCCGGACAGTTTTCTTTTTCTGTCGGTCACCATACCACGTGCCCGAAATCGAATATGGTGAAATCGCATCTTGATGTACCATATTCGATTTCATACCCAAAAAACAACTATACATCAGTTTTCGACGATTATCCTATTATCTGCCGAAACTGGTTTATAGAATATCGACAACCTTAAATAACCTCTCTTATTTTTGGAATTTTTTTTTTGGAGGCTTTATCTGCCTCGAGTATCATTCCGTGCGAATTTTGGAGATTTTTGTTCTGGGACCGCAAATGCCTAAAACCCGTGTATTATACACTTCAATTTGACCAGTTCGGGAGGCCGTAGCGGGCCACTTTTATTTTTCTGTCGGTTTTCATACCACGTGTCCGAAATCGTATCTTGATGTACCATATTCGATTTCATACCCAAGAAACAACTATACATCAGTTTTCGACGATTATCCGATTATCGGACGAAACTGGTTTATTGAATATCAGAAACCTCAAATGACCTCTGCTATTTTTGAAATTTTTTGTGAACGCTTTATCTGACTCGAGTAACAGTCCGTGCGATTTTCGAACATTTTTGTTCCGGAACCCCAAATGCCTAAAAACCGTATATTATATACTTCAATTTGACCCATTCGGGAGGTCGTAGCGGACCACTTTTCTTTTTCGGTCGATGCTCATACCGCCTGTCTGAAAACGCATCTTGATGTAGCATATTTGATTTCATAACCAAAGAACAAATTTACATCAGTTTTCGACGATTATCCGAATATCGGCTGAAACAAGTTTAGAGCATATCAGCAACCTCAAATGACCTCTGTTCTTTCTGAAATTTTTTGCGGACGCTTTATCTGACTCGAGTAATAGTCCGTGCGATTTTCGGATATTTTTATTGCGGGACCCCATATGCCTACAAATCGTGTATTATACACTTCAATTTGACTCGTTCGGGAGGTCGTAGCGGGCCACTTTTATTTTTCTGTCGGTTTTAATACCACGTGTCCGAAATCGCATCCTGAGCTACCTTATTCGATTTCATACCCAAAAAACAGCTATACATCAGTTTTCGACGATTATCCGTTTATCGGTCGAAACAGGTTTATTGAATATCGGCAACCTCAAATGACGTCTGTTCTTATTGAAATTTTTTGCGGACGCTTTATCTGACTTGAGTAACAGTCCGTGTGATTTTCGGACATTTTTATTCCGGGAACCCAGATGCCTAAAAACCGTGTATTCACTTCAATTTGACCCGTCGGGAGGTCGTAGCGGGCCACTTTTATTTTTCTGTCATTTTCATACCATGTGTCCGAAGTCGCATTTTAATGTACCTTATTCGATTTCATACCCAAAAAACTACTACACATCAGTTTTCGACGATTATCCGATTATCGGCCGAAACTGGTTGATAGCATATCGGCAACCTCAAATGACCTCTATTATTTTTGAAATTATTTGGGGGCGCTTTATCTGACTCGTGTAACAGTCTGTGCGATTTTTGGACATTTTTATTCCGGGACCCGAGATGCCTAAAAACCGTAAATCATACATTTCAATTTGACCCGTTCGTGAGGTCGTAGCGGGCCACTTTTATTTTTCTGTCGGTGTTCATACCACGTGTCCTAAATCGTATCTTGATGTAGCTTATTCGATTTCATTCCCAAAAAACAACTATACATCAGTTTTCGACGATTATCCAATTATCGGCCGAAACTGGTTTATAGCATATCGGCAACCTCAAATGACCTCTGTTATTTTTGAATTTTTTTGCGGGCGCATTATCTGACTCGAGTAACAGTCTTTGCGATTTTTGGACATTTTTATTCCGGGACCCGAGATGTCTAAAAACCATGTATTATACACTTCAGTTTGACCCGTTCGTGAGTTCGTAGCGGGTCACTTTTATTTTCTGCCGGTTTTCATACCACGTGTCCGAAATCGCAACTTGATGAACCATATTCGATTTCATATCCAAAAAACAACTATACATAAGTTTTTGACGATTATCTGATTATCAGCCGACACTCGTTTATAGCATATCGACAACCTCAAATGACCTCTGTTATTTTTGAAATTTTTTGTGGACGCTTTAACTGATTCGAGTAGCTGTCCGTGCGATTTTCAGACATTTTTATTCCTGGACCCCAGATGCCTAAAAACCGTGTATTATACACTTCAGTTTGACCCGTTCGGGAGGTCGTAGCGGGCCACTTTTATTTTTCTGTCGGTATTCATACCACGTATCCTAAATCGTATCGTGATGTACCCATATTCGATTTCATACCGAAAAATAACTATACATCAGTTGTCGACGATTATCAGATTATTGACCGAAACTGATTTATATCATATCGGCAACTTCAAATGACCTCTGTTATTTTCGAAATTTTTTGTGGCCACTTGATCTGACTCGAGTAACAATCCGTCCGATTTTTGGACATTTTTGTTTCGGGACCCCAATTGCCTAAAAATTGTGTATTATATATTTAAATTTGACCCGTTCAGGAGGTCGTAGCGGGCCACGTTTATTTTTCTACCGGTTTCCATACCACGTGTCCGAAATCTGATCTTGATGTATTGTATTCGATTTCATACCCAAAAAACAACTATACATCAGTTTTCGACGATTATCCGATTATCGGTCGAAACTGGTTTGTAGCATATCGACAACCTCAAATGACCTCTGTTATTTTTGAAAATTTTTGTGGACGTTTTAAATGACTCAAATAACAGTCCATGCGATTTTCGAAAATTTTTATTCCGGGACCCCAGATGTCTAAAATCGTGTATTATACATTTCAATTTGACCCGTTCGGGAGGTAGAAGCGGGCCACTTTTATTTTTTTTGTCGTGTCCTATATCTCATCTTAATGTGCCTTATTCGATTTTATACTCAATAAACAAGTATACATCAGTTTTCGACGATTATCCGATTATCGGTCGAAGTTGGTTTATTGCATATCGGCAAACTCAAATGACCTATGTTATTTTTGAAATTTTTTGTGGCTGCTTTATCTGACTCGAGTAGCAATCTGTGCGATTTTTGGACATTTTTGTTTCGGGACTGAGATGCTTAAAATTTTTGTATTATATATACACTTTAATTTGTGTCGTTCGGGAGGTCGTAGCGGGTCACGTTTATTTTCTACCGCAGTTCATATCACGTGTCCGAAATTGCATCATGAAGTTTTATATTCGATTTCATACCCTGAAAAGAAATATACATCACTTTTAGATGATTATCCGATTATCGGCCGAAATTGGTTTATATCATATCGACAACCTCAAACGACTCTGTTATTTTTAAATTTTATTTGCCTGCTTTATCTTACTCGAGTAAGAATCGTGCGATTTTCGGAAATTTTTATTCCGGATCTCCAGATGTCTAAAAACCGTGTATTATACACTTCAATTTGAGCCGTTCAGAAGGTCCTAGCGGGCCACGTTTATTTTTTTGCCGGTTTTCATACCACATGTCCGAAATTTCATCTTGATGTACCTTATTCGATTCATACCCAAAAAACAACTATACATCAGTTTTCGACGATTATTCGATTATCGGCTAAAACTGGGTTATAACATATCGCCAACCTCTAAAGACCTCTGTTATTTTTGAAAAAAATTCTGCTGTTTTATCTGACTCGTGTGACAATCCGTGCGATTTTCGGAAACTTTTGTTCTTGGACCATGATGCCTAAAAAACGTGTATTTATCTAAATTTCAATTTGACCCATTCGGGAGGTTATTGCGGGCCACGTTTATTTTTGTGACGGTTTTCATACCACGTATTCGAAATTTCATGTTGATGTATCTTATTCGATTTCATACCCAAAAAACTACACATCAGTTTTCGACGATTAGTCAATTATGCGCTGAAATTGGTTTATAGCATTCGACAACCTCAAAAGTCCTCTTTTATTTTATGAAAAATTTTCTGGCCGCTTTAACTGGCTTGAGTAACAATTCGTGCAATTTTCGAAAATTTTTGTTTCGGGTCCCCAGATGCCTAAAAGCCGTGTATTATATACTCTTCAATTGGAGCGGCTAGGTCGTAGCGGGCTACGTTTATTTTTCTGCCGGTTTTCATACCACGTGTCCGAAATCGCATATTGATGTACCTTATTCGATTTCAATTTGTGTGTCTGCTTTCTCTGAATCTTACTCGAGTAAACATTCGTGCGATTTTCGGACATTTTTGTTCCGTGACCGTAGTAGCCTAAAAAACGTGTATAGACGGCTATTTGAGCCGTTCGGAATGTCGTAGCTGGCCACGTTTATTTTTCTATCGGTTTCCTAACCACTTACCCGAAATTGCATATGAGGTCTCTGATTCGATTTCATACCCAAAAAACTATTATACATCACTTTAAACAACTATTCGATTATCGACCAAAAATAGTTTATAGCATATCATCAACTTCAAATGACCTTTTATTTTTTGGAAAATTGTATGCCCGCTTTATCTGGTTCGAGCAACCATCTATGCGATTTCCGGAAAAAAAATCGTGTATTATACATTTCAAGTTGACCCGTTCGGGAGGTAGAAGTGGGCCACTTTTATTTTTCTGTCGGTGTCCTAAATCTCGTCTTAATGTGCCTTATTCGATTTTATACTCAATAAACAAGTATACATCAGTTTTCGACGATGATCCGATTATTGGTCGAAGTTGGTTTATTGCATATCGGCAAACTCAAATGACCTATGTTATTTTTGAAATTTTTTGTGGCTGCTTTATCTAACTCGAGTAGCAATCTGTGCGATTTTTGGACATTTTTGTTTCGGGACCGAGATGCTTAAAATTTTTGTATTATATATACACTTTAATTTGTGTCGTTCGGGAGGTTGTAGCGGGTCACGTTTATTTTTCTACCGGATTTCATACCACGTGTCCGAAATTGCATCATGAAGTTTTATATTCGATTTCATACCCTAAAAAGAAATATACATCACTTTTAGATGATTATCCGATTATCGGCCGAAATTGGTTTATATCATATCGACAACCTCAAACGACTCTGTTATTTTTGAATTTTATTTGCCTGCTTTATCTTACTCGAGTAAGAATCGTGCGATTTTCGGACATTTTTATTCCGGATCTCCAAATGTCAAAAAACCGTGTATTATACATTTTGGTTGAACCGTTTGGGAGGTTTTACAGAGTCATGTTTAGTTTCCTCCCGGTTTTTCTAGCCCGTTTTAAGAGTCTTTTCATGAGTTGCCGTATTCAGTTTTAGGCTCTAAATAGGAAGTGTCCATTTATATTTAAGGAGTACCTCATCTTCATCCGAGAAACTTTTTTTTCGTGTAACAGCATTGACTATAGAAAACAACATTTCTGCAAACCGAGGAAGTATTTTTTAAAATGAATATCAGGTGTTCCTAAAAGAATGAAGCAAGTTGTATATGGTGGATAATATTATATAACCTTCATAATTGGCAGTTTTCGACATTCATCGGAAAACTGGTGAAATTTACTGCTGAAATTTTGTTACTAAAGCCTTAGAATGACTTTCATCAATTATAAAACGCAAATTTTCATTGAATACGGACACTGTCTATGAGCTGAAGATAGATAGTGCTTCTCTCACAATATGCAAGTGACACTTTTCACGGGTACTCCAGTTCCTCCCCACTTGCTTTCTCACTTGTCTTATTGTAAGAGGGATCCAATTCGTGTTGTCACAATATGCAAGTGACACTTTCCACGAGTACTCCACTTCCTGCCCACTTGCCCTCTCACTTGTCTTATTGTAAGAGAGGGATACAATCCGCCTTCTCACAATATGCAAGTGACACTATGCACAGGTACTCCATTTCCTCTCCATTGCCCTCTCACTTGTCTTATTGTAAGAGGGACCCAATCCGTCTTCTCACAATATGCAACTGACACTTTCCACGGGTAATCCACTTCCTCCGCAGTTGCCCTCCCACTTGTCTTATTGTAAGAGAGATCCAATCCGTCTTCTCACAATATGCAACTGACTATGCCCAGTACCACAGGTACTCCATTTCCTCTCCACTTGCCCTCTCACTTGTCTTATTGTAAGAAGGACCCAATCCGTCTTCTCACAATACGCAAGTGGCACTATCCACGGGTACTCCATTTCCTCCCACTTGCCCTCACACTTGACTTACTGTAAGAGTGATCAAATCCGTCTTCTACTTGTGACGAATAATACTTTTAATGCCATCACAATTTCAAATCATATGCCACTTCAACTACCCTCGCAGCTAGGACACTTCTATATTGGCATGGAGTGAATCTTGAGACTTTATTTTCAGGCCCAAAACCGATGAAACTGCGTTACACCGGAAAAGAAAATTGAATGGTCATAAGACCACCAGTTTCAGGAAACATTGATTTGTTTTTGGAAAATTTAAGAATCATTAGAAATGATATGATACGGTCTAAAACCCGATGATGCCAAAACCGAGTTGGCTGCATTATCGCTCTCTTTACATCGAGAAAGACAACCAAGAACAGCTGCAAGCTTTAAGCAAAGCACAAGAGATAACTAGCAGTTGCCACTTCATCATGATTCATTTCTAGCAGGATACGGAACGACTACACCCGTGCTATTCTAATACTATTCAGAAAGTCATTTTTCGCCTAAGGTATCAGTCTGAGATTATCAGACAGTGAACTGTAAGTATCATGGTATCACGGTATCAGAGAGTATGAAAATGGACAAGATCATATTACTTACACGGTTTACATCCTTGTCATGGTTATCAAGCACAAACATAAGCGAAGCAGCATTCTCATTGTCAGCCTTGAACTCTACCAGCTTGCTGATCGCCCTCCTGCGTGAGGACTGGGGACATCCCCAAGTAATCTCGAACTCATACTGTCATCCACATCAACAAAATTTAATATCAGGCCATATTTTCATACGGACCATCAAACAAGAAAATATAGATATGTGTAGGCCTTTCTATTCTGCAATTGACAAGAAGAAAAGGTCCGTGGGTAAGCATCATATCTTAGCTCCGAAGCTGGCTACTGTACCTGATCCAGCCGGACCTTTTATGGGGAAAGAAATCACAATAAATGTCTACATTACCCACGGAGTAAGCGGAAATAATAAACCATTTCTTTTTCCTAGTGCAACATCTGCTCGCAAGTTTAGAGTAATAAGAACAAAACGACAAACCATTCACAACCATTAACAGCACAATCGAGACATGTTACATAAATAAATATTGTGCACTAAGATGATAAACCATTTCTTTTGCGTTGGGCAACATACGCTCAGAAGTTTTGAGTATTATAAACAAGCGACAAGCTCATTCACATCCATTAACTGCGCAATCGGGACATGTTGCAAATAGTTGATATTGTGTGGTAATACCTCATTATATGAACTCAAATACGGTTTATAACTTCATCACGTCCCCTTGGACCCTCTAACGATTTCCAATCAAATTGCAACGGAGACTTAGAAAGTTAGCCCTGGCGTGATAATAGCCTTCAAATTTGACTTTCCGGCACCACATAAAAAGATGTCAGAATGAGGTAGGATTGGTAGAACCAACTCATTGTCACACTATGACTCCTTTAGCATTACATGGCTGAACTGTTTGAACTCATGCGGTGTTTCGAAACATTGTCCAGTACACCTCTATGACTCCTTTAGCAGTGTCAGAATGATAGGTATTTTTTTTACACTTCTCAGTTCTCATAGACACCGAAAGACCCCTATAGTGTAACATGCATCCCTGGTTTAGTGGTTTAGCCGTCTCACAGTGTCTCAACCCACCTTACCTCTAGTATAGATTTATAGGGATATGAGAAATGCACTCATGCACCCATTTCATGTTTATTTAGTTTATTATCCGAAGACTCACCCGCCACCATTTCCAAGAAATACCCCCACGATATTACTGGCTAATTTTCATTCAATTTATACACTGTGTCATGTGAAGTTGTCCCGGACATGGATTATAGCCTTTCAAAGCCGGCCTTTGGGGTTCCCTTGCAGGTTGCCGTTGTCTCATAATGAACTGAGATTGTCAACATTAACTCTAAGACCCCTTATAACCACAATAGACCCACATCTACGCTGATTTGACCCAAAACTTCATTAATATCGAGATTTCCATAGACTAACACTGTTTCAGTCGGGTCCTGTGGGTAAGATGCAAATAAGTATATAACCACAGACTAATCAATTCAAAATACAGCCTGTTAGTTCTCCACAGTAGGCCACATAACTAATAAACACCATTCGTCCAAGAATTGATCACCAACCATCATGTCTTGTTATGGCAATATGGCTATCATAAGTGCCTAATGAATCCTAATAACTTCCTAGTTTCAAAATTGTCGGAGAAAATTTCAGTTCGTCAAACATCTTAAAGAACACGAGCATCCGGACTACACAACCCTGCACCTAAAGCACGAGAAAACCTAATGAACATGAGCCAAAAGCAGTATAGCTATAGCACGTAGTCGACAATTCACATTAGCAGCATATAACTTTTGGAAGACAACTCACATTAGCCAAAAAGCAGTATAGCTATAGCATGTAGTCGACAATTCACATTACCAACATACAGTCAGGTCAGAATCAATACATTCCATACCATACGAACAAACTTCAGATCATAACAGGATACCCTCATACCCTATGATATCAATCCATTACGTAATGAGATTTACATCATTAATGACAATTCAACCAATAAGAACAAACTTCAGTTCAATACCAGGATACCCTATGATATAAAATCCATAACACCAATGTTTTTGAAAGAAAACATCAGTAACGACTAACGAGATTTAACAACATTAACGACAACTTCAACACGATTCATATCCTCCATTCCTCCAACAACAATAAATAAACTATAGTTCACTAGACGAAAAAAATCAATACCTGCACATTATATCCTCCTCGTATTTCAAGCTATCAATCAAGTCAGTTGAACTCCTATATACAATCCATAACACCAATGTTTTTGTAAGAAAACAACGATAACGAGATTTAACAACATTAACGACAATTCATTCCTCCAACAACAATGTATAAACTATAATCCACGAGACGAAAAACATCAATACCTGCACATTATATCCTCCTCGAATTTCAAGCTATCAACCAAGTCAGTTGAACTCCTATCTTCTTTAGGCAACAAGCTCCTAAGTGACACCAAACTCTCGACATAAACCACGACATGATCGACATCACAAACACTAACCATCTTCACATGCCCATTAACAGAATCATACAGAACATGCTCATCATCATCCTCCCCAAGCAAAACCACTTCCCTGCTATCCAACGACACAACCGGCCGCCTCGGCCCACATTCCAAATCAATATTAAACACAGTACTCCAACATTGTGTACTCCCACTTTGCGTAAACACCCAAATGTAAATCCGACTCGAACCCGTCTCAAACCCACCAAAATGCAACACAGACAACGCCAAATCGCCTCGATACTCCCACAACGAATGAAACTTTTTCTCCCCACCATCAACACAAACCTCAGGAACCGTAATATTCTTGAAACCCTCTTTACCAAAATCAAACCCCAACACGGAAAATTTATCTTTCCGCTCCCTCTTATAAACACCCCAATACCCAACACCATCAACAAACGTACACATCTCACTTGCCCACAAGGTGTTCGACGAAATGGCTAAACCAAAACGCAATTTTTTCCAACAATTCCCTCTTAAAGAATACACCTCACACATCGCATTAGCCGAACCCGTATACACAACCCTAACCACCTTATAATCCAAACCCACATTCTCGATCCCAGACCCGACACCAAACCCGGAATAAAACTTCACCATTGGAGGCCCATTAAACAACCCAGAAACTTCCGAATGCGGTAATTTCACACTCTCACATGTCGAAGGATTCCATATATACGAATCACATCGTACATCACATGGCCCATTAAAAAACCCTAAATACACAACAATTCCAACAACCCCATTTACCGAATTCGAATTAATCAATTCAACTTTCGTGGGTACAAGAAACTCAGACGAAACGGCATCGTACGGTAGTGGTAATGTTCTCGTTTCGACGATTGAATCGGATTGAATTGACGCAAGCGAGAAATGAATTAGGGTTTTAAGAGAATTTGGAGGGTGTTTGAGGAAGAGTAATTGGGGTTTTTGATCAGAACGTCGGTAAAATGAAGTGGAGAACAAAGCGTCGGAAGTGATTAGAAACCGCCATGATTTACAGACGGATTTGAAGCGTTGGAGCGATTTGGCGGGTAATCGGAGGAGAATCTCCGCCTCGATTTCCGGTGGAAAGATTGGAGTCATAGGAGCAGTAGTCATGGTCGATAATGTAACTACGTAATGAAATGAAATTAAAATGTTGTTATTGAGTCACTATACGAGTTACGAGTTACGAGTTACAACCGTACTTTGAAAAATGATCGGTTTGATTGTAGACTCGTACTTATATTTATGAAATCTTAAAATCTTGAAAATGATTGGTTTTATTATGGACTCGTACTTATATTTATAAAATCATATCGTAAATCTGTTTTATAGAATCGTATCTCCATAATATCGAAATGTATCGAAAATGTACAAAGATACGGAGAAGAATGTTGGTTGAGTTGATTTGGGGTGTGTAGATGTGTAGTGTGTAATATATAGATAGACATACGTAGTTGCTGGGTATTTAGGGTTGCTTGGTGAGCAAGGAGGATTTAAGTGGGGAGGGAAAAGTGGAGAAAATGTTGTAAAAAGGGGAAATCGATGACGATGAATAATAAATTGTCTTTTTCGTAAATAAGTGGTTAGGGGTTTGATTCTGATTCTTAGACCATTCCCAAGCAAGAAATCAATTTAATCGGGTCAATTGCATATTATACCTTAATCTCCCCTTATCGACCTTGACCCACTTAAACCCTCCCAAGCAAAAAGTCACGACCTAGGTCAATAACCCAATCAATTTAATTAAGAAATCAAACAAATTCACTCATTTTTTTTTTCTTTTTCTTAAATGGTTGGAAGTGACTTGGAACCAATTAAAATGTGCCACGTATGAGGTCGATTGGTGAGTCAATTTACCTCAAATTGGGTCGATTTGTGACTCAAATTGACTTGAGTCAATTCTAATCGATTTCTTAATTACAATTAACTTGACTCGACCCCATATCGACCTCCCAATTGACCTTGCTTGGGGATGGTCTTACGAATGAAAGGATGAACTTGAAAGTCGTTAATCTAGTAAATTGTCTTCAATACCTTGGACAGATTGTCCTAACTATCGGTAGGGATACTCTTAGTCAACAGTTTCACAATAGGAGACAAAAATAATTGTCTTGTCAAGATCAACTTTGGTTGCTAATCAATTTTTTTTATTAGGTTGAGTTCATACACGCATATGCTTACTTCTTTAGAAATATATCGACGGCTATACAAAATAGGGCGACTTACTTTTTCAAAATGTTGGTTAGTATATCTTTTAATTGTGTATAAAAAAGTTATAATCAATAATCATAGATATGAATGTTACTTCGACTTGATTTTGTTTTCTATTTGGTAAAAAACGAAGCGAAATTAACCCAAAATGAAATTACAGACTATGAAAACAAAAGTACAATAGTTAGAACGTAACGAGGCCAAGAGATGCAAAAGCGAGTATCCAAGTACTACTTAATCAATAGTTCTGCTGTACAACGGTCTTACTCGTGCTTTTTTGCAAAATGTGACCATTTTATGGTAAAAAGTGACCACTTTTTGATAAATAATGACCACTTTTGGAAAATAGGTCATATTTTAAATAAAAAAGGTGGTCACTATTTAATCAAAAGTGGTCACTACTTATGAAAAATGTGGTCACTACTTATCAAAATGTGATCACTTTTTTACTGGTCGCATGTACGACCGTCGTAAAGTAGAATTTGTGCTATTTAATTGTTGTGTTTGCGTAACTCCTTGATTAGCCAACCAATCGATAGGCGCATTTGCCTCAAGATAAATGTAGTGTACCTCAGTCATTCATGGTGTATCCCAAGTTAGATTTTACAAATCTGTATTAGATGTTTTTTTTTTCTTTTTTTTTTTAGGCAGTCAGAAGCTTCTTCCGTTTCTTATAAACTAGTAACCACTCAATAATCGGTTTGGACAATAATATACGCGTAAACTTACGCTCAATGGCGAGAATTAAACCCCTACGGAGAGCCATACGATCTCAACCCTTGTCAACGTAGCCACTCCCAACCTTTCCGAAAACGTCAACACCATGTTACCCGAAAAATCATGAAAATACCACCCGCTCCCGACATTCTTGGGTTACCTTTCGACACTCGATCAATATTAGGAGCGATCCAATTATCCTGTGGCGCAATCCAACGCACGTAGATTACTACGAGTATATATTAGAGGCCATATAAATCCTATATAATTAATTGTCTTTCATTAATTGAGATTTATTTTTTGTAATTTACACTGTTTTTTTATAAGTTTCTGTCCCAAAAATCTAAATAGGATTAGTCATTCGATAGCCAAAAAAGTTATTGGCGGAAGATCTTATTCTTTTGTTGAACCTTGCCAAAAGAAAAACATTTAGATTGGCACGTGAAAGAATGCAATTTCGATCATCTTCATTACTTCCCTCTTCTTCATTATTGCAAACGATCTAGATATTATGGCTGAAACGGTTGATTATTAAGCTAAAAATTCAACCAGGGCCAATGTAAATTAGAAGCAACTGAAATTTGAAAGCCCGGCCCACGTGATATTTTGGGCCTGCTGTTTCAGTACGGACTATTACACAAGCCCACTGTTAATATCGCTAACTTGCTTGACCGGAGGTCTTGGGTTCAAGTGTTCAACCTTTGAAAATGCAATAATGTCAAGATTCATGAGGAATAGGTTTAGTTCTTAAGGTTCTGTAATCTTTTATTCAATTTCGGCTCAAATTTTAACTAAATCGGATAGTATAAGTTTACCTCATTTGTGAAGCAAAGCAACGAATGCTTTCTTCAACTGTGGGATTTGATAAAACTATGATATATAAGTTTCGGGTTAAGTTATTTGGAAATAATCTCTTTGTTTTTCAATATAGAAATAAAAGAAGAATAGTACGTGATCTAACAGTTCTTGTTGCTACACTTAAAAACGATCTTGAAATATACAAAAAATATGTTAGTCTGTTACTCTGTGTTAGGTTATGTTCTTTTCGACCGAAACGAGCTGAAATGAACTTAATGGAATCGAGTTAAAGTGAACGCAATGGAATGAAACTTATCTAAATTAGATATAGAGTTGAAAAAATTAGTTGAATTGAACTAAATGAAACTAAATTGAATAACGCTAAGCAAAAATTAAACAAAAGAACGAATCCTTATTCCTCCTTTGGTGTAAATCAAGCAGTTCTAACCAAAAACTCGTTGTTAATTTACATCCATCTTAATCATCAAACTAAAAATCCCGATAGAATTTGTTATTTTCCAAGGACAATGATTACGACAAATCCCTCGACGACCACGAGTAATGTTGTTACTTAATCCATTAAGAATTGTTAGAAATGTATCACAACATATATGCCAAAATCCTACTATATTTGTTAATAAATCCATACATGAAATGTATAATATGCTTGTAATATGTCTACCACAGTTTTTGCTTGAAGACACTAAATGTACATACTTTTAGGTAACAGTCTAACCGAGTGGTTGTTCTATTTACAATATAGAAATATCTTTGGTGATCCTAGTTAAATAAAAGTTGGCCAAATGAAGTAGAATACCCTTATGGCATGGGCACCTTCACATAAAGTCTTCTCTTTTACTATTACATGAAAGTATGGAACCTTAGGGTTGGTGTAAAGTTAAGTTTACTCGGAATATAGTTGGTCAATTGTAAAACCGTTGTATGTTATACTAACGGTTCGTTCGTGAATTTGCTAGTTGAAAATGGTATGAATATTGACTTTTTGGCTGACAAGAGCTAAACTAAGCTGAATGAAGTTGACTTGGGCTGAACTGAACTGGAAAAAGCTAAAGTAATAGTTTATTTTATGAAGAGATGAGTAGAACTGAATAGAGCCGGTTTGAATTTAAATTAAACCAAAAAGAATTTTTTATTTTGTCATTGATAAATCGAAATAAAATTACTTCAATTTACTAATAATATGATACGGGGTATTCATATTATTTGTTTTGTTGGAATATTTTCATGATGTTGTGACAAATTAAGCAATTATTCCTAGCTATGTCATTATGTGCTTGAATGATTTTTCACTATAAAGTGATGGTATCAGAAGATCCATGTATAATTCTTGCTTCACTCTAATTGAACTTGGAGTTTTAACTTATATGTTAACACGATTATAGCTTTGTTATATGTTGAGGAAATAATGTATCAAAGTTTACCAATAAGGGGTTTAATCGACGAGTTTAGATCCTTTGTCCCATCATCGTATCCCATCTTGTGTATTATTACATTTATCTTCCAACTTATTATAATTTTATAACTTTTACATATAAATATATAATTATTTTCAATGATTAATGTTTATCTTTGTCAAAAGAAAAATAGTTAGATACAAGAGACAGAACACGGAAATAGGATAGATAATCTAGAGTCTAGACCTCAATTTGACCATGCATAGTTTGAGTACTATAAATTATCAATAAGTTAACTTAGGCTCTGTTCTTTCTTACTTAATTTCAGCTCTTTTTAATTTTGTTTGCTTGTATTCCGTTAAATTTTATTTACGTTCAATCAATTATGTTCAATTAATCTTTTCACAAAATTAATTTTTAATTCAACTAAATTCACTTCACCTCAGTTTCAGTCAATTTAGTTCAATTAAACTCTACTCTAATTAATTCAATTCAGCTCGTTTCAGCCGAAAAGAACAAGGCCCTACTCCGATTCTTTCATCAATTGTATTATTCCGTTTATATTTTAAACACACGAAGTTTAAAAAACATTACTTTAAGCGATAATTATCATGTACATAAACTAAACTTAAAGATTAATATTTATACTTATTTTACCGCTAAGTTATATCAGAATAATATATTCTCTCAGACTCTATCATTTGTTTGTTTCTAATTAAAATATTTTACACAAAAAATATATAGAAAAAACAAATAAATAACTAAGACACATAAAATATTAGCATAGAGCTAGTATTAATATTGATTACTATCCGATACGGCGATATCCTCTCATTATTGACTCGATTTCATTTCAAAGGTAAAACCTTGATAACAAATTAACAACATTACTAATAAGAATCAATAATCACACACCAAAATCAAAATGGATTATTATCATTTATTATCCCAAAACATTTCATGATTTGCTAGAATCAACCCAAAGAATAGGTAGACAATTGACAAACAAATAATAGTGTGGTGGTTAGTTTAAAAGGTTTATTAATATACAAGATTACAAGTCAAATCTCAACAGATTTATCACTAATTATAAAGATCAAATCATATAAATCAAAACAAATTTTGTGACACCATAAAAACCTATCTACCCCCATTTAAATCATAGTAAATTAGTTCACCTACCTTCAAATAAAAATTGCATAATCTACATGACATTCATTTATTTCTTCTTTATTATTTTAAATTTTAAATTTCAAAATAAATAAATGTAACAATAGTTATCCTGTGCGACAGCTGTATACCGTATTTTTTTTTCAAAAATGTAAATTTTTGTAAATAGTGATCACTTTACAAAATAGGTCATTTTTAAACCAAAAAAAACTGGTTATTATTTAATCAAAAGTGATAAATATTTATCAAAATGTGGTTATTTTTCTATTAGTCGCACGTCACGACCGTGGTAGAGAAGAATTTGTGTAAATGTAAATATACCATGCACTATACTCTACATACTTTTAGTCCCATCCTCCCAACTCATCCTCATAAATACAACACATTCAAAGCTTTATTATTTGCATTTCATTTTTTCCCAACCTATTATTATTCCTCTTCTTCAATATTTGGTTGTTGAGAGTATATTCAATGTCTTCTTCTCAAAATTTACATCTCCTTCTTCTTCTCATAACATTATATTTCCCTAGAAAAAATAAATCTCGATGAATGATCGATGTATTCAATCAGATGTACGAAGTCTTACCCTTATATACCCTACACAATCAAATATATACACGAAGTTTGTTTGAAGTTATGCACCGTATACCCTTTTTATAATACTTCCTCCGTCCCAATCATTTATCTATTATTGTTTATGGTAATTATTGTTATGGTTTGTGTTGTACATTATGAGTTTATGTGTTAGATAATGAGAACGTGCATGGGATGTTGTTCCGGTTCAATCAGAAAACCGGGTTCTTGGCTAATAGATCTCTGTTTATTTGATTGAGCCGTGCCAATATCCCGTGTTTTAATCTACTTATATTTATGTAAAACCGTCTTAGAAAAGTACTCCTTTACATAATCTTGGCTTGTGTTATGTGCAAAATCTATGAACTAACCAATGTGTGCAGTGATTTCAGGTACATCTTCAATTACGAGATTGGCAAATTTCTGATGTAAATTTCATTATTTTCAGTGATTATTTTATGTAGAATTCTAGCATTTCTCAATTTTTTAATTTTTTTTTTATATTTGTGTATTAATTTTTACAGTTTCTACCCTAGATACAACTTTTAGTATATTCAAACAGTTGGGATATTTTGAGGGGAATATTATTTGTTTAATAAAAGTCTAATTTTTATTTAGAATGTCAAATTTTATGAGATATATATTAATCTATATTAATATTAATTGAATAGAAATAATAACTCTCAATAAGAATAAAGTCGGCTCTAAATTCAAGCAGTTGATTTTTCTTAAGATCGACATATTTATCTTTATAATTAACACGGCTTAATAGCACCCAATTTGGCTAGATTAACAAAGTTTCGATAGTCCTTAGCCATTCTGCTTTTGTCTACTTATTCTACTCGATTCGTTTTAATTTTGACCATCCTAAACAAAAGTTTGTTAAAGTTAAGATGCGTGCATACACTTTACTATTTTGTATTACCTTTAATTAAAATGTCTCTCACAAAAACTAAAATGATAATTAAATAATTGAGACAAACAAAATATGTAACTATGTACGAGTACCAAACGGCGAAAAGAGATTTTCCAATGGTCTTCTCACACTGTCGGGTTTAATTACATCCAACGTTTTAACTTTACGTAAGCCGAACCCAAGTTCAGTCTTGCTCGACTTGTGCTCAAGAACCAGAACTCAAGTTTGAGGCTGATCTCGAGCTTATCCAAGCTGAGAGAAAATGTGCTCGCTATTAAGCTTGCGAGTTTTGAGGCGAGCTCAAGCCAAATTCAAACTCATATCAAACCTATATACTATAATGGTTGAATTTTTGATTTTTTTGTGAACCCATATTTTCAATAACAAAGAATAATTCGCAATTCAGTGAGACATTTAATAAGTGTGGTAAAAATTAAGATATAATCTATGATAAAATATATGTATAAAATTAGCAATAACTTATTTAATCACACAAGTTCGAGCTACTCGCGAGTTTTTTGAGTCAAATCTGTGTTTGCTTGGCTTGGCTCATTTAGCCCTTGAGATGAGCATGAGTCGGAGCTGGAGCCGATCTCGCACAATCCTGAGCGATCCCAAATTACTCACAAACTATCTCATCTTATTGTCACCCCTAAAATTCTCGCAATTCAAAGTATACTCCTTTTGTCCCTTTTTTTATATAAAATGTAAATAATATTATAACCAAATATCGAACTGTTACATCATACTTATTGTTACACATCATCTTAAGGAGAGAAAAGCATGACATTTAAATAAGGTCTACATTCTAAATGTTTAAATAAAACAAAATAAAATTGCACTTTGCATATTATTATCCAAGTGATCGAGTATGCAATAGAAACTACAATCCATTCAATAAAACAGAATTAAGAAAAACCAGCTTAATTAATAAGGTCTACATTCTAAATGTTTGTATTTTATCACAAGTTTTCGTTTATAATGATACTATTCCGTCACAATTTTTTGTGACATGACCTGGTCTCACAATAAATATATGGGATAGCAAGTGAAAAGAGGTTGTAAAAGCTTGCAAGTTTGTGACTGTTACAGGCAAAATTATCTAATATTTTATATATACACACTTTACATTTATTATTAAACTTAAGGAGTGTCTGACAATGATTCGGCCTATTTCTAGCTCCATCAACTACAATAAAGTTCTCCAATCGATTAGTTGTTTCTCTTTAGTTTTAGAACATAAACCAAGAAAAGAGGGATCAGTTATTGGATAATAAGTGGATCAAATATTTCGAGTATTTAATTATCCATAAAAAACATTCATAAACTATTAAAATAGAAAGGACCAATGACTAGAAATTTAGAATACTCTAAAATGAAATAGGTGAACAAATGATTGGGATGAAGTGAGTCTCAAACCCTCCCGATTATCTATTTACCTATTTCCCTTCTGGGTATCTCGTTCATTACTCTAAGACTTTAGGGGTGATAATGAGTCGAGTTGAGCCCTCGCCTGACCTTGCTTGCCTCGTACTTGTGAAACAAAACTCGAGCTTAAACTGATCTAATCTTGAGCTCAACCGAGTTTGAAAAAATTGAGCTCATTATTATTCTCGTGACTCGTGAGTTTTAATTTACTCCAAGCGAACCAATTTCAAACTCAACTCAAACTTATATATAATTGTTAATTATCATGTTTTTTTTTCTAATATATTTTCAATTTTAAGGATTTAAAACTTACTATATTATATATAAAAATATTGCGCAAGTCGATAAAACATTTAATATGGTTATACAGAGATAAAATCATGATGCATATTTTATAAAATAACATGAATATATTACGTTAATACACAAGTTTTAGTCGCTCACGAGTTGTTCTAGTCAAACCAACTTTTACTCAGTTTGACTCATTAAGCTATCACGTAGAGCTTTGACCAAAAGATCCAAGCTATTCACAAACTATATCGTCTCGTTGTCGTCCCTAATGGTAAACCAAGAATTGAAAAGAGGGGCCGATTAGGAGATATCAAGTAGATCAAATTAAATAATGTCGAGTATAACATTCATAGACTATATTAAAATAGAAAGAGAAACAAATTATTAGAATACCCAAAATGAAATAGGTAAAGAAATGATCGGGACGAAGTGAGACTCAAACCATCCTCATTAATGATTATCTATTTACCTATTTCATTTATGGATATATATCTCGTTCATTACTCTAAGACTTTAAGGGTGATAATGAGACAAGTTGAGGCCTCGCGTGATTTGTGCTTGAGAAACAAAACTCGAGCTGAAGCTGATCTGATCTCGAGCTCACCCGAGCTTGAAAAAATTGAGCTCATTAGTATGCTCGCGAACTTTACCCCAAGCTCGAACAGATTTCAAACTCAACTTAGACATATATATATAATTTTTTAATTACCATGATTTTTTCTTCTAATATGTTTTCAATTTCAAGGATTTAAAAGTTATTATGTATAAAAATATTGCGCAATTTAATGAAACATTTAATATGATTATTAAATCATGGCAAATATTTTATAAAATAACACGAATTTTTTACTTTAATGTACAAGTTTTACTCGTTTACGAGTTGTTCGAGTCGAACCAACCTTTACTCAGTTTGACTCATTAAATTATCAAGCTGAGCTTTGACCAAATCAGATCAAGCTATTCACAAACTATATGGTCTCATTAGGTTTGCTAAGGAGTATAATATTGAATATTCCATACTTTCACAATTTATTACCGAGTAATTGAGTATCTACTCCGTATATACTATAAGACGGTCTTATAAAAGATTTTGAACAAAACAACACCAATTCGATACCTTAATTACTTGAGAATTGAGATTAACCAGCATTGGACGACACTCCATATAACAATCTTTCTTAATCAAACTTATCCCACCCGCGATTCTCTCAACATTACATTAATTTACGTGCAATTCTTCATCAAAACTCACAATTCCTCATAAACTCTACATTCTTCGAATTTCCCAGGTACTATAATCTGTTTTTCTAAATTATACTTTCTGGGTACTGTTTATTTTGATGATTGAAGTTATATTATGGAAGAAAGGTGGAATCTTTTGAATTGTTCTGATGATTTTTCCTCTTTTTTGATTGATTTTTGCAGATAGTTTGCTGAGATGGCGAAAAGTTCATTCAAACTTGATTACCCTCTTGGTTTGTTCTTAATTTCTTTGATCTCTATGTAATTTAGGTGCTCAATTTAAGAATTGTTGTTGTTGGGTATTGTACTTGATCATGTTATGGAATTTTATTAATATGAAACCCTAGAATGGTACTTGATCATGGTTTTAATTTCCGACTCTTGCGAATGAAAAAACCAAACTCAGCTACCTTCACTAGCTGAAGGAGATTGCCCCAGTTGTCGGAAAGAAAAGAATGTTGGTTGATTAGGTCATAATCTTGTATGAATTGATAAGATTCCATGGGTTTAATTGATATGGATGATTAGGTACCTATGTTACTAACAACCTGCAATATTCTAATGTCGAAAAATTGAAATCATTAGTTCAAATTCAAGTATATTGTTGATACACACAAATTATCATTTATGACGGGCTAAATCAGTCTCAAGCTAGTGATGTGAGACAAATTTACAAGTGGAAGTATAAGTGGGGAGGGCAAGTGGGAGGAGCTGTGAGAAGTCACAAGCTTGTGATCGTCAGAATCAAGAAACAAGACGGGCTGTTTGATAGAATTCAAGATTTGCTTACCTGTTAGCATATTTATGGAATAGAAGTTGCTTGATTATGTCGAAAATTCGGAATCTTGTATTCTTTTTGTTGATGAATTTGCTAAAGATTTGCAATATGCTAATGTTGAAATCATTAGTTCAAGTCCAAGTATTTTGTTGATTGAATACATGATTTGCTTACACCTTGTTAGTATATTGATGGAATATAAGTTGCTTGATAATGTTGAAAGCTCGAAATCTTGTAAATTGTCGATGGATGTGCTAACAACTTGCAATATGCTAATGTCCCGATTAATTGCTAAGTGAGTATGAATGACTAGTCTAAGACTCTTGATTCTTTATAGAGTATGAAATAATTGAGCTAACGGTTTTACTTGATATGAATGATCAATCCAAGGCTCTTAATCATTTCTAAATGAAGGGACTTTAATTCGTTGATTTGTGTTTTGATGGATATGTTAACAAGTAGCAAAAGGTAATGCATGTCTCAGTTCTATGAATTCGAGTAGATGTGGACTTTACTTATGACAGAAGCCTTGTGTAAGGGGACATAGATATTGAATAGAAAGAGCCAAAAATTGAAAAGCATGTCCCTTTCTCTAGTTTGAGAGAGTTATCCTCGATTGCGAGAATTAGTATGACTTCTGAAGCCTGAAAGTTTAGTTTTATGAATTTCGAGCACGTGACACTGTGACAGTCGTTGATGTGCTACGAGGTACATACAACATTACCCCATTGCCTCGAGGGTTCCTTCATAAGGCGGGGTAAGGGGGTTGATTTACACGACCTTTCCAGTTTCCACTATATTAGAAAACACAGAAAGTACTGCTTTTGAATGACGCATACTATGTTATGTGCTACGGAACACATATTAAGGCAAAATGACCCTTCTTGGAGATACTTTCAGCAATGATTTTGGTATAGTATAGCACTATAGCTTGAAGCTTGTTGAACGTTTTTCATGTCTCGGTGATGCGGGAAATTTATTTTTTGTACCATTTTGTCTGTTTATTAAATGATAATGTTGTTGATGCATTGATGGTGTCTTAACTGCTGATGCATGTCCTGTCCATTCTGTCTGGTTCTGTTTCTTTGGTTGTTCATATTTATGAACTGCAGTTTTGTACTTGGGCGGTAACTAATTTTTCATGCTTGCAGAGAAAAGGCAAGCAGAAGCCGCTCGTATCAGGGAGAAGTATCCTGAGAGAATACCAGTAAGGCTACTCTTATGAATTATGATTTGTTAATTTACCCGTGTCTTTGCGTCATTGCGTGTGTTGCCTGAGAAATCCTCACCCAGTTGGCAAATGTATGCAGGTGATTGTAGAGAAGGCTGAAAGGAGCGACATACCCGACATCGATAAGAAAAAGTCCGTTTTTTTTCATGCTTCCTCTCTGATTTGATATTTCAACTTTTGTTAATTACTTTTAATGCAAAAATCTCGAGCTGGTCACCCCACCTTAAGTATACAAATATTCGTTATATTTTCCGTTTTTTGGTGTAACCACAAGAGCCACGGATTTCGAACTATTTTGAAACCAGTTCCTAAGCACAGGCACTCGTCTCCTTTTACTCGAAGTGGCTCTAAGCACTGGGGGTAATGTTGCTGTAACGTACTAACGTGTTCGTACTTCTGAGTTTCTAGACATACGCTTCTGTTTTCAATAAATGCGGTTTCAATGAGCCTGATAACGTCTGTGTGTTTTTGTTTTCAATAAATGCGGTTTCCATGAGCCTGAATCGACTGTGTGTTTGTCAAAATATTAAATAATTCAGGTACCTTGTACCAGCTGAATTGACAGTAGGACAATTTGTCTATGTGGTGAGAAAGCGAGTGAATATTAGTCCAGAGAAGGCGATCTTTATGTTCGTAAAAAACATTTTACCTCCAACTGGTAAGTCGAAATCTCCTTTTACAGCCATCATTGATTTACATGCTCGGTTTGCAGTAAAAATGTTTGTGTTGACCCCATTGTTGATATTGCTAACAGCTGCCTTGATGTCGGCAATTTATGAAGAAAATAAGGATGAAGACGGTTTCCTCTACATGACTTACAGCGGCGAGAATGTGTTTGGATTGAGTTGCAGGTATAGCTGAGCGCCTGAGCTGCTGAGCACTGTCTAGATTAGTGCTGAAGGAGTTGGTTAACGTAGAACTGTAAATTCTCGGTTGATTCTCACAGTTACTGTCTCGTTTTGTAAATATCTTTACTCGGGTTTACTACTTTGTACTTGTTTACAAACGGGTTAAATAGATTTTGTTCAATGGTGCCAAATTCACTCGGCCACCCTAATGGAGTGGCGAATCTACTCAATCTGGTTGAACGTATTCAGTCATCATGGTTCCTTGAAATCTACTCCGTGTTCACTAATACTCGCTTTGTCCCAAACATTTATTTGCCTTTTATCAAAGGTAAACATATTATTAGAACGGAAGGAGTAGATACTTTATGTCTCGCTTCATGAATGTGATGTGTTATATTCATAACGAATTAGATTGGGCCAGAAAGTCCAACATCCAAACCCATTTTGCTCCGACTAATGCTAGTTATGTTTTTTTTTTAATCTTTGATTAAATTATTTATTTTATTAAATAAAAAAAATAAACAAGTACAATTATTAAATATTGCTTTACCTATTAAAGTACTAAACTAGTGGGTAGGATTGACAAAAGGGAAATTATAATGTGAAGACTCAAGAGTGTATCACTTATTTTCAGAGGTTAATTCAGTTTACGAATTTATGACCATCTAAATAAAAATAAGTTAGGTTATATTCTTTCTGGTTTAAATTCAGTTTATTTCAAATTTGCGTAGTTTTATTCGTTAAGTTTTATTTGAGTTCAATCATTATTATCAGTTAATCTTTTCACAAAATTAACTTTTAATTCAACTAAATTCACTTCAGCTCAGTTCCATTCAATTTAGTTTAATTAAACTCTACTACATTTTATTCAATTCAGCTCGTTTCAGCCGAAAAAAACAGGGCTTAGTCTCTCATAGAACAAAAAGAGACATACTCGTATGTCTTATGGTTAAAATGGATAAACTATTATTCCATTCGAGCATATAAAAAATCTTTTACTTTTTTTTTTTCTATGTATTCTACTTTTGCCCTATTATTACTACTCGACCCAACTTAAACGTAAAACGAATACACCCGAATGGCCGGATATAGAAGATCTTTATTCTTTAAGTTAGATATGACTATCGAAGGCTGGTGATCCAAAATACTGACATCATAGGACTGGACTAAACAGCCCATCAAACGTAGCTTACTTCTTTAGGTTATTAATAACGGCGCCGAGGCTACCGAAAAAACCTAATCACTTGTTTCCTACCTTCTTATATACACACATTCTCCTTTACCCTTCGCACCACACAATTTCAATTTCTTCTTCTTATTGTTATTCTTATTCGGAGTAGAATTCTCGTTTATAACGGTTTAAATCCGTCACATGCAAGACAAATTTTCAAGATTTTCAAGTTATGCAGTTTGTCAGAAAGTATAAGGCCATTGATTAAGTACGAGTTTCTTATCTATTAGATTTGGTCTCGTGTTTTAATCGAATGGCTTATACTTTCTGACGTACTGCTTTTACTTGAATTAAGAGTAGATGATAAAGTTACCCTCGATATAGGATGTAAATTATTATGGGATTTTGTGATTTTGTATAATTAATTGTTGTTTTTGCATCCTTTTGTTTTTAATTATTGTTGATTGATGGATTGTACAAAATTAAACATTTTAATATGTAATTTTATAGGTTAAGTATTTGTTCTTATTTGAACTAAAAATTATGTAGTTACTTTTGAGAGTTATCAAACGTTTTACCTAAAAGCATATTATATGATCATTCTTTTTCTAGTTTAAAGATTTTCCATAACATTAATTTATACTAATGTTTTCAAATTATTGTTATTAATTTTTTATTTAAATCTAAATTATAAGTTTTTATTAAAATAATTTTGATTTTCATACTAGTAAGTTTAATTTGATGTTTGTATGATGTTTTACTTTCTTTTGCTTTGAATTATGCGATCTCCCTAAGATAAGGCGACATCTAGTTCACGGGATACGTCATTTAAATAAAATAAAATATATATTTTATGATTATAAATAAATAATGTCTAATTTTATTTTTATCATATATTCATATATTTGAAATTAAATCTAAATAAGCCACCCTAAACAATAATATCATGTCCATGTGTCGGACCAGGGGCGGATCCAGGATTTACATGTAGGGTGGGCTAAATTCATATTTGCGATAATTAGTCAAATGAAACTATCAAAACGTATAATTGAGGTCGCACACTCGCTCGCACATATGTGAAAGATGTTATTAGTCATTTAGGGGTTGCTCCGTTGTTACAGACTTACCGTCATTTGGGCAAAAGTTTTATTATTTATAAATACAGAGGGATATCTTATAAAAATATAAACTATGATTGAATATTACAAAATGCAAACTTGTATAAATCTATTTTACGATATTATTTAAGGATACAAGTTTCGCTATATACTACGGAGTAGTAAATTCAACAATCATCATTAAAAAAAACGTTAACGTTTTATAATCTCCTTCTTTTTAAAATACAATATTTTTGTATTCTTGGATAGAGTCATAGACATGTATCAACTTTGTTAAAACTAATTATGCTTATTCTAACAATTGACATTAACAAATTCTTATTCTAACAATTAACATTAACATTATTAGGATTTATAACGCTAAACAACTTTGGGTATAAAATACTTTAGTTTTAGGGAAAATAATAATAAAAATTTACGATTAATATTATTAAGATTTATGATAAAATGCTAAACAAATAATTAGAATAGCAAATAAAAAAATGCAACTAGCAAAAACAACTAATTAGAATAGCAAATAAAAAAATGACACTAGCAAGGATCAAACCCTTGGCCACCGGTACAAATCAACTCTTATAGATTTACTCTTACCAACTAAGCTACATTACAATACTGAATAATTTTAGATGTATAATGTTTTTATTCTTGAAAACAGGTTGGGCTTAAGCCCAATTAGCCTTGTGGGTAGATCCGCCCATGTGTCGGACACTGTATGAGGTAACCGGCACCAAATATTTAGATTTTTGATCATATTCTTTTGGACATAATTAACACTATAGTACTCCATATAAAATAATTTATAATTCGGATAAATTAACTCCAAAACTATGTTTTAAACGAAATATTTATTAAACTAATTTTTAACTCGATTATAGTTTATACCTCTATAATTCTATTACTCGATATTTTCAAAATATATTTGTAAGATAATATCGGTTTTAAATTTTAACCATATACGTTGTTATCAATATTTCCTTTTCACACAAGACAAAAACGCGTTACTGTTTTTTTCATAATAGTATTAAGAGATTTTTGTAAATAATCCCCTTATAAGTACGTTTTTTTACAAATAACCGCCTTATATGTCCATATTTAGCAATAACCCCCTTAAATTCCACTCAATCCTAAAATTTACCACCAAAACTAAATTAGGATAACAAAACTCGACTTACGATTCAAACCTATGTAAGATACCAAAACTACCCTTTTCTTTTAGTAAAACATTCATCCCCAATTACAAACCCTAATTTTAATTCTAGTTAATTTTTCCCTTAATTGTTATCGTTTTTGCAAAGGGTCTTAGCAAATGTTTAATTGATTCTTAATTGTGCGACTTATACAGGTCAGTTAATCTGATTCCTCCCTTAATGTCTACTAGAGTATCATAACATGAGCTCCCTTAATTACCACATTTAGCAAAATTATATCGTGTCCTGCGAGTATCATATCCATGACCACAACCGATATTAATACTGATGCTGTCAAATTGGACTGATGTCGTCTTATAGTGCAGTTAAGGTAACGTTGAAATTTGTTCAGAGTGATTGCAGCACACAGCCAAAGTTTATGACAACAATTTCCTTAAACATTGTTACTATGGAATCCCAATTTTGTCATACTGATATTTCAAAAAGTGAGAAAAAAAGTTTGACTTGAACTCTTTTCTAAGAAGATATTCCATCTGATCTAGTGTTGTTCGATACTTTGATATTTATACAATACATGGTTACAGTTTCAGGAAATGAGTAAATTAGTGATATTGTGTGAATAGTTTGAGATAGTGTAATTATAATAGAGGGGTAATTTAGGTATATATTATATAAGATTGAATCGTAATGTTTTTTTAAAGTTTTGCTACCGTAATTTTAGTTTTGGTGGTGATTTTTAGGATTATGTGAGATTTAAGGGGGTTATTGTTAAGGATGGAGATATAAGGCGGTTATTTGTAAAAAAACGTACTTATAAGGGGGTTATTTACAAAAAACCCTAGTATTAAAGACCATACTTAATAAACACGAGTATGAGTCATGCAAGTATGACGCTTTACAAAACGAACACTAAAGAAACTTCAAAGGTTTGAATAGTCTTTATTAATTTGGTCAACAAGCAACCATTATATCTTTTGTCTCGGATTTTTCGGCATAAATAAGACTATACATTCAGATGTATATATCTGGTTGTATAATCCTCCAATTGAATTTTCGGTCATTCGTTTATATTTGATTTTGGCACAACTTATTCAAATGATAAGTAAACTAAATTCAGCGTGAAAATCAAAATAAAAAGGTGAACAATAGACAAAAAATACCAAAAAAATAAAATACGTAAACAAATGATCGGACCGGGGAGTATAATTATTTCCTTGGTGACCACGTTTAAGACTACTATTCTTGTTCAACGTATAGTCACATTATTGAGTAAACTCCTTGCTATATAAATCAAATTAATCAACCAAAACAGTCAAACACCACAGCATCTAAACATCCACAATTAAAACTTCACTCACAATTGTTCTAATTCGACAAATTTCCCGTCTGACCCGTTTGACAGGTAAATTTTTTTTAAAATAACCGCAAATTTGGATCAAATCGAAAAATGGTATTCTTTCTTAGCTTATTACTTAGATGGTTTACAAAGAATGACAGTTTAATAGTTTGTGAGACTCAAGCAAGCTGTAAATCTGTTGTTCAAGCTGTTGAGAGTAACAGTAAGAAAACCAGTCGGGTTGTCGATTCACCAACGCCGATTCTAGTGCCATATTTTTCGTCTGGAGCTAGGTTTTCTTGCTTGTAATTTCCCCATTGCAATTGGAATTAATTGCAATGGTCTTTCTGTTAAGGTTTACACTGGATCTTAAGGGAACTTCTTAATCTAGCCTAATCTCGTCAGATATGGCGAGATTAGGCTAGATTGAGAATCCTATGCCACGAGTGAAAGTGGTTGTTCCGCGGTGAGAAGTGTCAATCCCAAGCATTGTAATAAAATGATCATGACCCGTAAAGGTCATTACAAAAGAACCGTTTTACAGTATATACCTTACACATGTATTCGAGTTAAAACTTGTAGTCTTTTGAATTACTCGGTATTCTAAGCCCCCTACCCTTGTTATGTGGCCATCTATCATCGTATGCTCTCTTCGTCCTGATTCCATGTTTAATTTTTACTCTGTATATTTCTTTGTGAGAAATATTTTAATAAAAAGGTAGACAAATGCAAATGAGTCTTTAACACGTAATCGTCGGCTTGTGCCTTGCTCTTCTCGGACCTCACCTCCTTGAACCTATGACTTCAATTGGTAATTTACAAATTCTCATAATAATATTTTGTAATAAAAAGTGATCTGTTAATAATAAAAAAGTATAATTAAAACACTTTTCAATAATACACTAGTTATGACTTTTTATAAGAGAATATTCACATTTTATGCGTTTTTAACCTAAGATGAATACCACCTGTATAAAACGGCAATTGCTGATTTATGTCAACCAACCTATACACATATTCATGAGGATAGAGATTCAAAGTTTCAAACTTACACATAGAGCTATTTATAGGTTGTTTCATCCATGAATAATTCAGCCTTGCCCATCCCTCCCATCAAATAAGCGGGAACGGATCAGGTATTTTGAGAAAATTACAAAAACCCACTAATCCTTCCCAAAATCGCTAACCCGCTTGTCCGTGAGTCAAAAATTAAATGAATTCGATCTATATTCGGCCCAAGACTGCATTTAGTACCGTTTGCTGGCCCAATAGACAGTAGGATACAAAGAGAGTTTCCCCAATCTTTATCCAACAAGACCAACAACAACATTACCCGGCCCAATATCTCAATAGCTCCGTATATTCATGGGGCATGGATTATATGTACACGACCTTACTCTTATGGTAGTAATACAAAGATATCGTCTCCGAATTACTTGCCCAACATAAAAATTATTTAAATTGAGAATGAAATTGAACTCGAAGGATTGCTACTTCATAACAAAAGTAATTGCATACAATTTTAGTGATTATTTTTGCGTTATTCCATTATAATTCAGAATAAAAGAGTACTGAGTTTTAAATCAATTCAAAATGAAAATTTTCAACAAAGGAACCTACTAAAAATAAGGCTCGAGTATAATATATTTTTTGGGGTACATTATCTTGCGTAGTTTGAATTTGAGTCTAATAAAATAATTTAACTTGTGTAAGTTTGTAGTATTTTATGACGAAACCAGAATTTTAAGTCTATAGTGACGAAAATTTTCAGCGGGATTAATATGGTCAAGTAGCTTCCACATGTCACTTGATTCACTTAGGTAGGAGATCTAAAAATATGAATTCAATTCACTTTTTTCAGGTAAAATGGTAAAACTTTGCTTCTTAAAAAAAGAAATATTCCAATGGTAAATTTTTCGTTCATGATCCGTAATTAGGGTAACTTTTAACAAATTATTGTCACATCCTTATTATATTTAAACCCTAACGAAGAACAAAATTAAACCAAGAACATCACAAAAATAAAAATTAAATCTTAAAAAAAACATAAAATTTCATTATAATTTCTAAAAGCTTCAAATTAAGCTTTTGAAATGGGTTTCATTTCTAGCTTTTTTAGTTGCTTCTCAAACCCTAATCAGGTTGTATGTGAACCGCGCACCGGCGGGTTAAGAGATGTTGTTCATGACCAACGTAGAGGAAGGGGAACCACTAGGGTTAACAACAATAATAGCTCTTCAACGACGTCGACGACACCGATTCCGGTGTCGTATTTCCCTCTTGGATCAAGGTTTTCTACTAGCTTGTCATGATCGATATTGTTACGTTGGTGCATGGGATTTGCATGGAATTTTGTTATGCCCTAGACTTATATAAATGTCACGCTAATTAATATTACAAATACTTATTAGCGATCGATAATTAAAGATTAAATAAGATTAGGATCGGAGACAATGCTGTCGAGAGCATGGTATTTCCAATAAATTGGAATTAGTAAGCAAGGGATCGAGTTTTAATCGATCGAGGTGGAATGGAGCTAACGGAATCAGTTGGTCTCTTACGATATGTAATTGACACGGGTTAAAGGAAATAAGTTAATTAGGGGGTAATATATCGCAATTAAAGTAGTCTCGGGAAATTAAAATAGTGTTCTGAGATCGTTTTATTTGAGAATTTTTGATAATTAATAAGGGATGTTGAAAAGTTTGTTATTTTTTCATTATTGAAAATCAAGTATTATCATGAATGAAATGGATATTTCTTGCAATCTTAGCTATTTTAGGAAGGATACACGAGAACACGACATTTTCATGACTCATTTAAGTCAAAATACATTAAAATAACTTTAAATGTTTTATCGATTGACATTTTATATGGAATACTTGATAAAAATTTCGACGTTTGTTTCTACAATAAAATGTTGTAATTCATGTCATCGTGCAATATACTTTAAAAGGGTAATTAAATACCTCATTATAAGAAATCATCATCAATAATATCCTGCTTGCAAATTGCAAGACTAACAACTTTCAAACGGAACAAGATCTGATATGATCGTTCCAGCATGACTTATTCGAACCACAAGTCCCTATTTTGGAACAAAAGGGTGCCTTTATTTGAGTGGATCAAATCTTCTGAATTATTCCTTCGACTCGATCAATTGTTACTCTTTCGTTTTGACACAAAAATCAAAAAAACGTTATATTATTTATTAAATGATACGAGAATCAAATTAAATTAAATGACAATGATTAAATTGTTCATCAAATATATTCTTAAATAGAAAAGACATTAATTAGTTAAGACAATCTGAAATAAAATAGAACAACAAATGACGAGGCTAAAGGAAGTATTCATTTAGCATCACGATAAGAGGATTCTTCCTAAAAAGAACATTATTTATTCAACTACATCCTTTCTAAAGAAAAATCGGTCCACGACTGAATATGAAAATACTTTTTAAGTTAAAGTTTAAATTTGCTATCGAATATCATCAGACCTAACGTAACCTAGCTACCATGATATAATTCATATTTTAAATGACCCGATAACTATATACACACACAAGAATAGAGATGGATTGTCGGCCAATCATATCTGGAGAAAATGACACGACCCAAACACGAGAAGGTGGATTTTGTGTCTTGATGTGCGAGCTTAGGCACCATGTCCAATATTAATCCCATATCAACTTTATTTTGTTTGTATTGTGCGCGTACTCAGATGTATCGTGTCATATTCAGGTGAGCTGTGTAATCTCTTAGCTAGGCGTTGTCTGTTTTCTCCCAATCTCAGGTCGTGATAGAATGAGTCACGGGCAATGGTAGGACGTGTTAGGCCAACGATACGCATACTCACTTCCATCTTTAGACAAAAATAACCTATCTCAAAGCAATTTGACCAAATCCGTTTCATATTATCTATTTAACAAGAAAACTTTATTCAAAATAATATCTATACCGTTTTAAATTTAAATATATAATGCCGTTTTATATACCTTTGAATTATTTGTGATAGGTCCTACATAATGAAAGTTCAAGAAAAAAAGTGACTAGTGTACTACAAAGGAAAAAAAGTGGGTTGAAAAAGTATGTGGCTCACACAGTCATCCTTACACTCAACTCAGCCCACCACCCAACTTTGGAATCTATACAACCACATTAAATTGTTTTATTTTTCTAATAACTTCCACGAATTTATTCTGTCACTCCGAATAATTGTTATTTTTTAATTTTAGTACAAGAACTTGTAAAAAACGAGAAAATCAATTACTAATTACTGTATATATAATAAGTTAAATAAATTAAGTGTAAATAATTATAGGATTAATTCACAACAATAGTCCTTACAATGAACGATCTTCTCATATTAATTCATACTCCCTCCTATTCCTAATAACTGTCACATTTCGGGTTTGGTACGGGAATTAAGGAATTCATTTGTTTAATGTAAAGTAATGTGTGGGGTGGGAAGATTGGAGAGAGGGAATGTATTATTGATTATTATTGTGAGTAGAGGTGATTAAAATAAGTAGTGTTGTGGGGTAAGGTGGGGTATTATTGGGGGTTAGAGTGAATAAAATAAGTATAAACAATGTCCCAAAATGGAATATGTGACAATTAGGTGAATAGACGAAAATGGCAAATGTGACATTTATTCGGAATAGGAGGGAGTACTACATTTTAACTCAGAATAATCTTAACTATTGGCCTCGTCTTCTCAAAATAGAAAACTGTAGATTTTAACTTGTTATTTTGTAACGAAAAATGTATATAAACTCGATTTACTCTCTTTAGAATGATCATTCCCTCATAGTTTTTTGCCCGTCATTTAATACAAATGAGATTTTTTAACTGGTATTAGACTATTTTGCAGAAAATTTGATAGTTGTATTTATTCTAAGTTAAAATAATTTATGAATTAATATGAGAAGGTGGTAATTATATCGTTGATCAAATTTACTTTTAAAATAAAAATAACAATTGACCGAAATACCGGAAATTATAAAAAGACAACAAATCAAGTGTTAGAGGATGCACAGCACGCGCCATATAATTCCATCGAGCCGCCACGTGACGACATTGCTTAGCTACACCACAAGTCCACCAAACCTCATTTTCATACGACTAGCAGAATTGAATGGGAAATTGAATAACTCGACTCGTATCTCAATTTACAACCCGAATATAATTTATTGTCTTAATTTGAATTTTTATTATGGCATGAATATTTTTGATTATTCCTAAATAAGTAACTTAATAACTACACATCTGAAAATTGATTAAAACCGTAACCAATCTAACATGAATTGTTACCAACTTTGAAATAATTCGCCTAAAATGACTCAATTTGGTTGACTCGTATATCATATCGATTTCCACCAATTTCATCAAGCCACAATATATCTATGAATATTAATACCCAGGTAAAATTCCCTAACATAAAAATTTCGTAAAATGTAAAATCACACAAATATACCGATTAGGAGACCCGTAGGCCGTAACCATCCTTTACTGCTCACAGACCTCCCGAATCTCGTAATCTCGTATATACATAATAGCCTGAAAATCACGTATATAGATAAGTATTCCAATTATAACCTTTCATCACCTCCAAACAAACAACGTCTAGATTCAATGAACCTAAACAAACCCCTTTATTTTCCTCCTATTTATCTCTCTCTGTTCTCCTATTCCAAATATTCAAACAATTTTCTCAGGTGAAAATCATTTTACTTTAATTTTTAATCTTTTTTTTTTTAATAATTCAACAAAGAAATGGCAATGGCAGTAACAGCTTCATCATCATCTTCTGCAATTCTCTCTTCTCTTCCTTCTGACCTCAAAGGTAAGTCCACTGTAAAACCGTTTTACGCTAAAACATTGTAATCTCGAACATTCGTTTACCTTTTATATATTTTCGCGAGAAGTATTTTAGTCGAAGTTAAACAAATGATTGAGACCGTGAAAGTATTTGTTGCAACAATTTTCTTATGCGACCATTTTTTCCGTATTCTTTTTATAAAATAACGACCATTTCGAAAAAAAATGTTCATTTTTTAGTCAAGATGGTCCGTATTTACCTAAAAATAGTCATATGATTATTTTTTTAATTGAATTTACGATTTTGTTGAGTTTAATAATGTGATGTAATGATTATTTATTTACGTTGGGTCCGACAGTAAACTCGTACGATGTTGTTCGCCACAAAATGTATCTCAATTTGACGACAAGACGCACGTGTGCAATCAAGCCGTTACGCGCCACCGAGTCACGGCGGAGTGACTCGGTTGTTCCACTCGCTGTTTCCTCTACGCTTGCTACAACTAAAACTGGTACTCCCTCCGTCTTATTTATATTGTTTATTTTCAACCCGAACATTTAGGTAAAACAGTTTGGGTCGGGTAAGACGGTTTTATAGAAATCTATTGTAAAACGGACTCAAATAGAGTACCATATTACTAGTAAAAGTAGTTATTAAAGGCTTCAGCTTTACGATAAATTTGTGTAAAATCGCCTAAATTATAAATTCCCAATGTTCATGAAAAACCCCTAGTTCAGCCATTGATTCCAAATTAATTGGATCTGGATTTATAGTTATAAGCTTATTGGCGAACTGTTACATAGCTTACACTTCCGATTAAGTTATAACTAGTCACTCGTCTTAGTCAATAGTTTACACTTCCTAGTCTATTGGAACAGAGGGAGAATAGATTATAACTAGTGGGTCGTCTCTGTTGTAACGGAGGCGTCCCGTTACCCAAATAGTTAATTGATAAGGTGATAAGAATAATAAATAACAAATGTAAATAAAGTTGACACAAGGAATTACGTGGTTCACCAGTAAAATAACTGGCTACGTCCACCCTGCAAGGAGATCAAACTTCACTATAATGGAGAAAATAGTACAATAGTAGACCGGTACACACGCGCTCAATATGAGCCAAAAGTATACCCTATTCTACCAACAAATATGGTAGTCCCAAAGAGACAAAAAAAGACTACCCAAATAAGACGAAGGACAAATTATCTTGGGGCCAACCCAAGATCTAAACAAACTCCTCCAATCTTCAAAGACAAACGAGACAGACGAACACCAATAATAGAGCCCTGAGACAAAATGAGTTTTCTTCTCCAGAAGGAACCTCACAAATTGACCCTCTTTATTGTGTTCTCAAATCTCTCACATCTTTGTCTCTTCTAATTAACCTAGAATAATACTTGGGTCTTTATATACTTATTCCACCCAAGATAAAATATCTAACCTAATTAGAAACCAAAGACTATTAGGAAACTAATATAATAGTTTCCTAATCTAATTCAAGATTCTCCTACCATAAATAAACTAAGAAACCAAGTCTTAATAAGACACTTAGCTTATATCCGTCTTCGACACAAATTCAAGGCATAAATTCTCAACAATCTCCACCTTGACTTGAATTACCCAAAAACGAACCCAACTTAGAAGAACCAAATCCAGATCAGCTTCAGCGGAATCGATCCTCAAGTCACTATCTGTCCCGAAAGTCTCCATTCTGACTTGAACACAACTCCCAAAAAAGGACAAACGAATCAGGTGTGCAACAAACGTGACCAATATACGAAGTACCCAATGTAGTAAGCTGGAACTACCAAATGTACTAAGTAACCAATATATCTTCATACCAAAAGGAAGGCCAAACGTAGCAAACTCCAAAGAGACCAAAAGCTAACAAACGCCAACACAAATATATGAGATACCCAAAGTCACTATGATGGAACGGTGTACCAAAACAACACACACAAGACTCCAAAAACAAAATCTCCTTCAAATAACGTGGCTAGATGTACCGTCGTACCAAACTGTCCCAAAGGAACACAAACGCCACGAACAAAACAAATGTCTCACTTGAGTATACTAGGTGTCATGACCACCACAAATATGCCTACACCAAGGCAACAAAACTCAAGTCGAAACCAAACATTCTAAGTGAGCACAAATTACCTCCATCAAAGGTACAAATTGTTAGACTATCAAGTCCAACCCAAAAGCTCCAAAGAATAAACTCCCGTCGAAGTTTCAAATGACTCCTTACGAGATCCCAACGACTCTCTTTCAAGAGTCACAACAGCTCCACCTGGAGCCCCAAACCGCCCCACCTTATGGGGCACAGATCGCCTCATTGAGGCGACGAGACAAAAGTTGATAGCTTGTCTTGAGAACCTTGTAGTTTGACCTGTACCGGAATAGACTCCACCTTACCGTCAACACCACCATTCTCACTACAGCTATCCAAACCCAAAAAACTATTTCTCCCAGTGAACTCTTCAACATTCAAAACATTCGTTCCCGACATCTTTTCACCCGAAAATCAAGAAACCCAAATAACGCCTAAAAGACAACTAACGCGGAAGCAGATCCCAAATCAGAACCTTAGCTCTGGTGCCAATTGTTGTAACGGAGGCGTCCCGTTACCCAAATAGTTAATTGATAAGGTGATAAGAATAATAAATAACAAATGTAAATAAAGTTGACACAAGGAATTACGTGGTTCACCAGTAAAATAACTGGCTACGTCCACCCTGCAAGGAGATCAAACTTCACTATAATGGAGAAAATAGTACAATAGTAGACCGGTACACACGCGCTCAATATGAGCCAAAAGTATACCCTATTCTACCAACAAATATGGTAGTCCCAAAGAGACAAAAAAAGACTACCCAAATAAGACGAAGGACAAATTATCTTGGGGCCAACCCAAGATCTAAACAAACTCCTCCAATCTTCAAAGACAAACGAGACAGACGAACACCAATAATAGAGCCCTGAGACAAAATGAGTTTTCTTCTCCAGAAGGAACCTCACAAATTGACCCTCTTTATTGTGTTCTCAAATCTCTCACATCTTTGTCTCTTCTAATTAACCTAGAATAATACTTGGGTCTTTATATACTTATTCCACCCAAGATAAAATATCTAACCTAATTAGAAACCAAAGACTATTAGGAAACTAATATAATAGTTTCCTAATCTAATTCAAGATTCTCCTACCATAAATAAACTAAGAAACCAAGTCTTAATAAGACACTTAGCTTATATCCGTCTTCGACACAAATTCAAGGCATAAATTCTCAACAATCTCCACCTTGACTTGAATTACCCAAAAACGAACCCAACTTAGAAGAACCAAATCCAGATCAGCTTCAGCGGAATCGATCCTCAAGTCACTATCTGTCCCGAAAGTCTCCATTCTGACTTGAACACAACTCCCAAAAAAGGACAAACGAATCAGGTGTGCAACAAACGTGACCAATATACGAAGTACCCAATGTAGTAAGCTGGAACTACCAAATGTACTAAGTAACCAATATATCTTCATACCAAAAGGAAGGCCAAACGTAGCAAACTCCAAAGAGACCAAAAGCTAACAAACGCCAACACAAATATATGAGATACCCAAAGTCACTATGATGGAACGGTGTACCAAAACAACACACACAAGACTCCAAAAACAAAATCTCCTTCAAATAACGTGGCTAGATGTACCGTCGTACCAAACTGTCCCAAAGGAACACAAACGCCACGAACAAAACAAATGTCTCACTTGAGTATACTAGGTGTCATGACCACCACAAATATGCCTACACCAAGGCAACAAAACTCAAGTCGAAACCAAACATTCTAAGTGAGCACAAATTACCTCCATCAAAGGTACAAATTGTTAGACTATCAAGTCCAACCCAAAAGCTCCAAAGAATAAACTCCCGTCGAAGTTTCAAATGACTCCTTACGAGATCCCAACGACTCTCTTTCAAGAGTCACAACAGCTCCACCTGGAGCCCCAAACCGCCCCACCTTATGGGGCACAGATCGCCTCATTGAGGCGACGAGACAAAAGTTGATAGCTTGTCTTGAGAACCTTGTAGTTTGACCTGTACCGGAATAGACTCCACCTTACCGTCAACACCACCATTCTCACTACAGCTATCCAAACCCAAAAAACTATTTCTCCCAGTGAACTCTTCAACATTCAAAACATTCGTTCCCGACATCTTTTCACCCGAAAATCAAGAAACCCAAATAACGCCTAAAAGACAACTAACGCGGAAGCAGATCCCAAATCAGAACCTTAGCTCTGGTGCCAATTGTTGTAACGGAGGCGTCCCGTTACCCAAATAGTTAATTGATAAGGTGATAAGAATAATAAATAACAAATGTAAATAAAGTTGACACAAGGAATTACGTGGTTCACCAGTAAAATAACTGGCTACGTCCACCCTGCAAGGAGATCAAACTTCACTATAATGGAGAAAATAGTACAATAGTAGACCGGTACACACGCGCTCAATATGAGCCAAAAGTATACCCTATTCTACCAACAAATATGGTAGTCCCAAAGAGACAAAAAAAGACTACCCAAATAAGACGAAGGACAAATTATCTTGGGGCCAACCCAAGATCTAAACAAACTCCTCCAATCTTCAAAGACAAACGAGACAGACGAACACCAATAATAGAGCCCTGAGACAAAATGAGTTTTCTTCTCCAGAAGGAACCTCACAAATTGACCCTCTTTATTGTGTTCTCAAATCTCTCACATCTTTGTCTCTTCTAATTAACCTAGAATAATACTTGGGTCTTTATATACTTATTCCACCCAAGATAAAATATCTAACCTAATTAGAAACCAAAGACTATTAGGAAACTAATATAATAGTTTCCTAATCTAATTCAAGATTCTCCTACCATAAATAAACTAAGAAACCAAGTCTTAATAAGACACTTAGCTTATATCCGTCTTCGACACAAATTCAAGGCATAAATTCTCAACAGTCTCGGTCAATAGTTTACCCTTCCAAGTGTATTGGGCTAGAGGAAGTAAAAAAAATCGAGAATTTTTCAGTGTTCAGAGGCGACTGATCGCTCCATCTAGCCCCTAGTTCCGTCACCAACACCGATTCCAAATTAATTGTCACCGATTTTTTTTAAAGGACTTAAAGTGAAGATCCGATATAAATATATAATGTCAGCATTAATTAAATTGTTCGCATTTTTTTTTAAAGTAAGCGGTAGGGTGAGACGAGGACAATATAAATGGGGTGGAGCGACAATTTTAGTTACGGAGTATATTGCATATTTGCATGTGAAATGATGGGAATGACCTGGTAATGGTTGTAAATTACAGAGGAGGAGGAAGTGATAATCGGAAAAGACGAAGAAGTTGAAGTGTTGGATTATGAGAAGTTGGCTAAGGAGCTCGAGAAAGCGTCTCCGCTTGAAATTATGGATAAGGCACTTGCTACTTTCGGAAATGACATAGCTATCGCTTTCAGGTACTTGTATTTCGCTTTATTTGATTGATCTCCTTCGGTTGTTTTAAATATGTAAAACTGGTAAGCAATTGACTGAGACGGAGGAAGGTAGATATTGGTGTAGTAGCTAGGGTGATCGGATTTAGGAATCAAGCTGGACGAGGAAAGTATTGCGTTTAGGGTTTAGGGTTAGGGTTTAGGGTTTAGGGTTTAGGGCTTCACCAATTGCGTATTTTTGTTCATCAATTCATGTTTGCTGATGATGTTCTTGCCTGCATGTTTTGCAGTGGCGCGGAAGATGTTGCTTTGATTGAGTACGCCAAATTAACTGGCAGACCTTTTAGAGTCTTCAGCTTAGATACTGGGAGGCTAAACCCCGAGACATACAGCTTTTTCGACCAGGTTGAAAAGCACTATGACATCCACATTGAGTACATGTTCCCTGACGCGGTGGAAGTCCAAGCCTTAGTTAGGACCAAGGGTCTCTTCTCCTTCTACGAGGATGGTCACCAGGAGTGCTGCCGTGTTAGAAAGGTTAGGCCACTTAGGAGGGCCTTGAAAGGGTTGCGGGCGTGGATTACAGGTCAAAGGAAGGATCAGTCTCCCGGGACACGGTCTGAGGTTCCCGTTGTTCAAGTGGACCCCGTCTTTGAGGGGTTGGAAGGTGGAGTGGGCAGTCTTGTCAAGTGGAACCCTGTTGCAAACGTTGACGGGAAAGATGTTTGGAACTTTTTAAGAGCCATGAATGTGCCAGTTAACACGTTGCACGCTCAAGGGTACGTGTCTATTGGGTGTGAGCCATGCACGAGACCAGTTCTTCCGGGGCAGCATGAGAGGGAAGGAAGATGGTGGTGGGAAGACGCCAAGGCCAAGGAATGTGGCCTTCATAAGGGTAATCTTAAAAATGACGGGTCTGAAGAGGTGAACGGAAGTGTCCAAGGAAATGGTGAAGTTGCCGACATTTTTGAGTCCCAGAATTTGGTGAACTTGAGTAGATCAGGCATTGAGAATTTGTTGCAGTTGGAGGACAGGAGAGACCCGTGGATTGTTGTCCTTTACGCTCCATGGTGCCAATTTTGCCAGGTCTGTTGCGTTATTTCACTCGAGCTCTTCTGGTTTGGGTCTGTTTTCGTGTATATTAGGTCATTTCAATTCGGGTTGGTAAATTAATGTCGAGTCTAGCAAAGTTCAGGCCAACGAAGGGTCGACTTATATAATTTTGTTTTTTCGAACAGGGTATGGAAGCTTCATACATAGAATTGGCTGATAAGTTGGCCGGAAGTGGCGTAAAGGTAGGAAAATTCAGGGCAGACGGCGATGAGAAGGCCTTCGCTAAGAGTGAATTGCAGCTGGGAAGCTTCCCAACTATATTGTTCTTCCCAAAACACACATCTCAGCACATCAAATACCCTTCAGAAAAGAGGGACGTTGATTCACTCTCGGCTTTTGTCAACGCTCTCAGATGAGATGATCGAAGTCATCGAAAAGGCTGTAATACAAGACGAGTCCTTGGTAGTTATAGGCTTATAGCTCTTTTCTTTCGACTTTTTTTTCCTTTTTTCGTGTTTGGCGGGGTTTATGTAGAGTCTGTGTTTTCGTAGTGGCGGAAATGGAGTAGCTAGAGGGTGTATATCTCAAAGGCATGTCACATTTTTGGTGTATTAGAATAATTCATCAATAAAAATATGTTTTCTTTATGGATTACCAATTTGCAGTCAACCGGCATATGCCCCGCTTTTTACTGCTTACGTATTAGTTTTTTACCTAGAAATTTAAATAAGATTGCCCATGGCCTAGCACGAGAGGCCCTGGGAACGTAAAACCCTTTATTTCAAGCTGCCAAAAACTCCCTGATGAATATTAGTTTTTTATTTGTTGTACAGTTTGGTGATGTTTTTTTCCTTTGCAATATTGCCGACTGCATCGGAAGGGACTTCTAAAAGAGTTACAGACAAGCGGTATATAATCGATGTAAGCGTTGGATTGTGTTCGACTGGTTTAAATTATTTTACCATATTTAGGCTTTGGATTAAAAACTTATGATGGGAAAATACGTTGCAAAATGATAGGGAATGGCATTAAAAAAGAAAAGAAAAAGAATTGAAAAATGACCACAGTGGGAGTCGAACCCACGACCTTCTGATCCGAAGTCAGACGCGCTAATCCACTGCGCTATGCGGTCTTGATGTTCTTTATGGATTATTTGATGGTTCTATAGTATGTTTATTTCAGATTCAGAATAAAAAATTTAATGCGGTGAACGTGGATCGAACACGTGACCTTCAGATCTTCAGTCTGACGCTCTCCCAACTGAGCTATCCCCGCTTGTTGTTTATGTTTGACTATATTCATTGTTAATGTGCAAATCTGTAAGTCAGTGGTGTTTCATGAGATTCTCGTAGCATTTGCTAGTCTGTAGGTAAGACGGTTTTATGAAAAAAATGGTTTAAAACGGATTACTTGACAAATATCATGACCCGATCAAGCGATAGCTGCCAAATAAAACCATTTCGTAGACTTTTTCGCATTAGGCCGCCTTGTTTGAAAATTTGTACCGAATAATATGGCTGTCTATTAAGAAGCAATTTATCGGATTCTAGTGCTCCTAAAAAGTACGGAGTATGAGGGATACAAAAAAGATATTACGAGATTGTACAAACATTTACTTATATCAAATCGTAATGTACATATCATACAAGCCGAGCACTAGAGCTAGAAAATTACGATGAAAAACATGGATTCTTGTATAGAACGGAGATACATTGTTATAGACACTCAATTTCGAGACTTAATAGCATTTCATAACATGTAAATGATGTAATGAAAATATAGGAACTGTTTGAAGTGTATTCTGGCAGAAATCGGCACCAGAGTACAAGACCTTGTCAACTCGAAACCATTTTCTCAAGCTCGCGGCCACTGTGGACTAACCACCTGCCAGAGAAAGAATACTGAGCCTGATTACTTGCAGTTCAATTAATTAAACTCCAAAAACAGTAAATCTCTCAGTACATGATCAATTGATCATACACAAGTTACAGAACAGAATGATGCATTACAGTCGTTAGCATTTGAGATGCAGTTTTCATTATCGGCCATCCAAGACATCCTCTTTCTGTTTCTAATGTGTTGGGTCTATGCCTCAAATCTGTTAGTCGCCGCTTCGAACGACTATGTGGGGCAACGCCCCCCAAACCTAAACGGTATCTGAATTCTGTATTGGGCTAGGGTTTCTGTCTGGGCCTTATTAGATTAGGTCTAATCTGTATTGCATTAGTTAAGAGTATTATATAAACTCTTAACCTCTACCCTAGCAATCATATTCTATATCATTCTGAATCTGTAATCTGAAAAACCCCTCACATTAATAAAACTCTCTCCCTTCTGCCCTGTGGACGTAGCTAACACACAGTTAGTGAACCACGTAAATCTGTGCGTATTGTTCTTTATTCTCTGTGCTTCCGTTATAACATAATGCATGGGTAAAGTTAAGTGCATCCACAAGCGAGAGGGGGACTAACCTCAAGGGTACTGAAAACCAAGCGCATTCGACTGGCAACTACAGAAGGTTCCTCAGCATGCCCGGCGACTGCCATCTGCTCTAGTTGAAGAGGCTTCACAGGAAGCCTGTGGGACGTGGGTTATTAAGAAAAATGAGTCGGTAAACATTCACATATATACACTGGCAAGACGGTTTTCTTGAAATACACAAATGAGGGATCGGTTAGTCCGTTACCATGCCATTCCTCTTATGTAATATGCTTTTGCAATGATGGCACAAAAGCCCTTCCACTGGAGTAATATATCTTCCGAAACTGGAGGTGAAGTCGACCATCTTACGATCGTTGGTTGTGGTGTACACAAGATGGTAATAAATATAATGCTGAGCCAAAGAATACACTCGTCAACCTGCATTTGAAATAGACGGCCGACAAAACACAGAAGCCAGACAGACACCGTTCATGAGTACTGAAAATAAATCAATAGTACGGAACTTCAAGTAATCGACACAGTATGGTACAACTTACTTCTTCGGATAATATTCTAGATTTCAGGCTTGTGCTTCCACCATAATTTTCCATGGCTTCAATTTCAGCTCCAGATTCCTTTATATTGATTAGCTCTTTCCTCAAACTCTCGTCAGTGCAACCTAATGCATAAGCATTAACCCCGGCTTTAATGAACTCCTATGGCATTGAAGAAACACAGTAATTCAACCCCGGAATAAGTCTTATGTGCTGAACATAAATGAGATAATAGTAAAAGACATTTCTAACTTTTAGATTATCAATCCCACCACGGTCAATCACATTGCGGTATCGTTTCAATAAGCTGATTGCAATGTTCGTTGAAGAGCGATATTCATCATCCGATGAAACCCGGTCTTGAGATTGGCACTGTAACAAAAAAAAAAGATATACTCACACATCATTAACCTACAGGAAGACTTGACAAATCAGTATAAGAACAATTTCCGATGATTTAATTTATCAGTGAGTCTTGTATGAGACGTGTGAGACCAACCAACTCATAAAAGTTCTGCGAATTCATACGACCTAAATACTCACCAGCCACCTCTTCGTAAGAGTGTCAGGGGACAGAACATGGCTCTTAAGTCGCCCAAGTCCATGTACGGCAAGAAAGCACTTGTGTTGGAGACCTTCACTACAGGAAATGCTTGGTGGACCAGTATAACCTATAGCATTGAATAACGGAGAGACATTTACGATCTTGAGAGTTGTCGACTTGTGAAATTTACAGCTGTCCAAGTAACTCAGGCACTTGCTACTAATGCATCCCCTTGTATGTATCATCAGCATGGCTGAACCATGATACAATTGCCTGCAAGTTGCAAATTATACCTCTGTAAACTAACAGAAACACAATTTATTGCCTCAACATTCAGCAGATTTTGCAGTTTAGTACTTATTCCGGGACAATGCAGATGGTTCCATTAGGAATATTAAGGTTTTGGTTGAGATGGTTCATCTATCATGGTATCAGAGTCAGTGTGACCGAAGGTCACGGGTTCGAATCCCAGCAACCTCAAAACCCCTCAAAAACCACGAAGTGGAAACCAGCACACGGTATGGGTGGGCCTGTGCAAACTAACCACTCTTCAAGCCCGATGAACATTTGAGTGAGGGATGGAGCGTATTAGGAATATTAATAATAGTTGAGCCTCAACCATCACCTTAAGGTTTTGGTTGAGACGGTTCATCTATCAGGTTCAACATCAAAGATAATCCGTAGAACTTCTAACAAAAGCTACAGTTGAACCTTCCTCTCATTCTGAATAGACACACACATTTGCGATCTCTCAATTGTTGCGTACTCCTACACCGGTACTCCCCCAGTAAGAAACATAAACAAACCTTACGCAACATGAATGACAAAATAAGTTGCCTTGGCAAACGATGTCTGACATTACCAACTCAATCAAGCAACATCTGCCAGTCTTTCCACTGGCTCTGATCCCATGATAGATGAACCATCTCAACCAAAACCTTAAGGCGATGGTTGAGGCCCAACTATTATTAATATTCCTAATACCATATACTGTTATTTACCATTCATGAACATTATCCACCATCCCTCCATACACCATTTTACCATTTTTAAGTTAAACTCACATAATTCCCCATTAAACACGCTCATGCAGATGTCAACTAGCATAACTCGTAAAATCATAAGGTCTGGTACTCCTGAATTCCAATCCCGTCAGCAACATATTTGTCCCTCTGACCCCTCTTTACACCAAACAACAACATTGAAGTATTGAACACAATAACATTTCCTGACAGATTCATCAAAATGCTGAAGAACAACTACACCAGCAGTTTATTTTGCAAATTCCACAATATTATCCTCAAAAGATCACAACTTTATAGAGTTCATGTAATTATTACCTTGACCACATGCAAACCCACAACAAAATTGCAGAAATTATGCACTTAATCAGTAAAACAAAAGGCTTCAGTAAAAACCAACATAAACTTACTGTTTACTATACTACAACATTATAGCAGTGCCTCAATGACTCCCGTAAATTTCAGGGTTACTGCTTATATAAATAAATAGAAGGGCAATCAAAATAAGCAAGAAATTAAGAAAAAGAATTCACCTTTATAAGTTAATTTTTGACACCATGGAAATATCAGAAGAAATATTAACAGCAGAAGCTCAATTCAGCAGAAATGCTATTTATTAGAGACAAAAAAGATGTAAAGAGATGGGAAAATTAAGTGTTAAAGAATCTGTTGGTCTCATTGAAGCCACTAAATTTGTGTAAAAATGTATGGTTACGAAAGATTTTAAGTGGGATTTTCATACATTTGTGAAATTGATCCTGCAGAAAGTGAAAGGGGAGATCTTGTTTTGTTAATAATGTTATGTGTCATTGCTTTGAAAGTTTGAATGATGAATCTGGGGTTCGAACTCGGATCCTGTCTCAGTTCTTTTCGGAAAAAGATCGATGATTTATTATCTAATTAGCGGTTTAAAATAGGTTTTGGCTTGAAAAACTTTGAAAGTTTGAATTGATTTAAGATGATTTTGGTCCTCAATTAGAAGGCAAATATAGAAAATGGTCGGAAAGAAATGTAGAGAATCGCAACTTATTTATTAGTCCTGCATATCTTCGAATGTTGTTTGACACTGATCGCGATGTAAATTTTACTTTTTTTTGTTTTAGCTTACATTTTTTTTGGTACGATCAAAGTGTAGGCATGCTAGATGTTCTAAATTATAGGGACATGAACGAATAACGATTAGTTAAAGTTATTGTATATACCTCGCTATTTACCTTAATGAAGGTTATATCTATCAATTTTAAGAAAACAAATGGCTTTATGTTACGTAGTATAAGACTTGGAATAAGTTTGCAATAAAGTTTTGATAAAAAGAAATATTCATAAAATAAAGTATAAATAACATTTTTTATTAGCCTTCATAACCAAAAACGATTTACATGAACACTTATAATTTGAGAACGGATGGGTCCTTTATTTTTCTATGATTGACTTGATTAAGACATGTTCAATTAAGTAATTCAAACAAGCCACGTTGTTTAAGATAACACAACATATCGATATATGGTACAAACACTACGAATTGCTATAAATAAACATCATGTCTTTAACATAGTTATGTTAGAAATGAAGAAAAAAAGAAATTGACCTTACCTAATCGACTCCATCAAGTTAAAGATTAAGCCCCTATTTCTAACTTATTTTCGATTCCATTTAGTTCAACCTAGTTCAATCAATTTAACCAGTTAAACTTTACTCAGATTAGCTCAACATCAAATTTAGTTCGGTTAAACTCAACTTCTTTGACTTTCATTTAGCTCAATTAATATTTCTTCGTTGAAGAAAACAAAGGCTTAATTTTGTAAAATTTAACATTTTATTTCTTGACTTAAAAATGTTCCTTCTAAGTTTCTAACCATTGATAGAAACCTCTCATCTCTCACATTTTATGACTTACTTTTGAGCAAGGATTGGCTAGTTGGTGGTGATAAGATCCAATTATCTATACTTTTTTTTCATTCTTATTATCCGCTATATTCTAAATTCAGGTCGAACAAAATCAAATTTGATATTCGACATTCATATCCTTTAACACTTTGAACTTAAAATTACGTTCAAACTTTTACCTGTTAATCTAAATAACACGGGTAAAATAAAACCAGGTTGAGAATTGAGATCATCAAATCTTCATCTCATCAAAAATTCAAGATAGAAAAGAAACAAATTAAAGGGCTAGAATTCAAGAGAGTGGCAGCCATTCACTGATGATTGGGTATATCTGACTCAAATTAGATCTTACCCACTAACTTACTTTACTCTCCACCAAACTCCCATCACTTTCTTTATTTTAATCTTCTCATTTTCTCGCTTTAGTATAGATATATCCGTTCTAAACTTACGACATAAATAGAAAAATGTTTAGTAATTTAAAATGTTTTAAGTTTAAAATGGACATATCGGTACAAACCCCTCTTTATATTAAATCACTTGCATTTGCAGTGCAATATAGCCGGTGTGTTTTTATAACATGCATATATAAAAGAGATTATTTTTTCCTTGATTAGATTAATTTGGGTGATACCCATTTTATCTTTCAGATTCTATATAACTAAAACAGAATCACAAAACTTCCACATTTTCATTTTTTCCGAGGTAAAGTTTGGATCTTTATGAATTTTATCAAATACCATGTTATTATTTCTGTATGTTTGTATGTATACATTATTAATAATGCTAAAGATTTAATCTTTGATTAGTTTCTAATTAATTTCTATTGTTATTGCTGTTGATTAAGTTTGTTACTGGATTGGTTTTGTATGGATTTTACTGTTTCTGAATGTTCTGATGTGCATTACTGCATTTCTGATGTAGAAAAAAGTGAAAAGTCTGAAACTGTGTATGTCATTCTGTTGTGCATTGAAGAAATTATGAATTTTATGATGTACAGGCATTTTGTTTTGTGAAATTGGATGTTTTTGGAGGTTTTTTTTGTTCATTTCCGACCCCCTTACCCTGCAATTTACGGAAGCTATTAAGTATTAAGGCACTGTGGTAATGTTGTTGTTGTCGGATCTTAATATTATAGTTTGAAGAAGTATTGATGAATGATGAATATCATGATGTCTTGGCCTAGTGTAGAGGTGGAATATAAGATTATAAGACACGTGTTCGAATCTCCCTCCCCTTGTATTGTACTCATTTGAGAACAAAAAAGGAAAAATGATCTGTAGAGGAGTATTACATTTGGTGTACAGACTGTACACTGTATGCATTGTTCCTGGTTTGGTTGAATTGGGAAACGTATGGACGACGAGTAGGACTGGGGGAGCATGATGGTTAGATTGCACGCTGCACGCCTACTCGGCCACGTAGTGACAGGCCCTGAAAAATATGTTTACGGATCCTGCTGGTCGTTTTTATGATTCTGTAATGTAACTGATGTAAATGAGCAGTATTACTATTATTCTAGGATGTCGTAATTTGAAGTTTGCAGAATAGTATTTGCGTTGAATACTGTATACTGAATGTAGTAACTCTTCATGTTTACTGTGAGAAACAGCTTAATTATTCCGTTAATGTTTTGTTTAATGTGTGTGTTCAGAGATATTGATATAAAGAGATGAGAGGAGGAGGATTATGGCAGCTTGGGCAATCAATAACCAGGCGTCTTGCGAAGCAGGCAGAAAAGAAGGTTGCTTCTCGCCGACATATTGCTAGTGAGGCTGATCTCAAGAAAACAGCTCTGTATGACTTTCATGTTGCAAATGGCGGGAAAATGGTACCTTTTGCTGGTTACAGCATGCCAATTCAGTACAAGGACTCGATCATGGATTCTACTGTGAATTGTAGAGAGAATGGCAGTCTTTTTGATGTTGCTCACATGTGTGGTCTCAGTCTCAAGGGATCGGATTGCATTCCTTTCCTTGAAAAGCTTGTTATTGGTGATATTGCCGGACTTGCTCCTGGTACTGGAACTTTATCTGTGTTCACAAATGAAAAGGGTGGATCCATTGACGACACTGTGATCACCAAGGTGAAAGACGATCACATATATTTGGTCGTGAATGCTGGTTGTAGAGATAAGGATCTTGCTCACATCGAGGAGCATATGAAGTCATTCAAGGCTAAAGGTGGTAATGTGTCATGGCACATTCATGATGAGAGATCTCTTCTTGCCTTGCAGGTACACGATGCGTCACTAACAAATTAATAATTCATACTTCCTCATTTTCCTATACTTAGTTACTCACTACTGTACTTCAGCTACGTAAAACAACGGAATATAGCAAAATGGCTCATTAAACTTTCTATGCTTGTCGTGTCATGAACAGCGGAGTGTGTTAAATCCCTCTTGACAAAAACATATAGAATGGTTCGATTACCAACTGGGGTGATGACCACTTGGCCACTGCAGCTCACGAAGGGGTGGCTTACATTGTCCATGTGGTGGTGCGGGAATGCATGGGCCGGGGGATTAAACCCCTCGTCACCAAAAAAAATAAAAAAATAAAATAAAAGTATAGAATCTATCCTATTGAACCAAAATATTAAAGGGTTATAATCAAATGAGAAATACATAAGGATTCGGGTTAGTCTCACGTTTGTAAGACTGTCTCATACAAGACTCACAGGCTCGACTGATTTAATCGATATACTTTGCTGTAATTTCTCAGGGTCCCCTTGCTGCTCCTGTTCTTCAACTATTGACCAAGGAGGACTTGAGCAAGATGTACTTCGGGATGTTCTCTATGGTCGACATCAGTGGCTTCCCTTGCTATCTCACTAGGACTGGGTATGCTGTTACGGAATTTTTAGTCTTAGACTTTGCATCCATATAATTATCCTTGAATGATTGTTTGGTTAAGATTCTGTACTGTAAATATCCGGGTAATCTGTTTCCTATATCAAGGTCAGAGACTGACTGTTCGGTGATACAATGTTTCAATTTGTTATTTCAGCTATACTGGTGAAGATGGGTTTGAAATTTCAGTACCTGATGAGTACGCTGTAGATCTCGCAAAGCAAATCTTAGAGAAATCAGAAGGAAAGGTGAGACTGACAGGGCTAGGGGCTCGTGACAGTCTCAGGCTGGAGGCGGGATTGTGTCTATATGGCAACGATATGGAACAGCATATTTCACCAGTTGAGGCCGGGCTTACTTGGGCAGTAGGCAAGAGGAGGCGTGCAGAAGGTGGTTTTCTCGGTGCAGAAGTGATACTCAAGCAAATCGCTGAAGGCCCAAAAATCAGACGCGCAGGGTTCATTTCTTCAGGACCTCCTGCTAGGAGTCACAGCGAGATCCAGAATGAAAACGGAGAAAACATCGGTGAAGTTACCAGTGGAGGATTTAGCCCGTGCCTCAAGAAGAACATAGCAATGGGGTATGTGAAATCTGGTAACCACAAGGCTGGCACTAAGGTGAAGATTGTCGTTAGAGGAAAGTCGTATGAAGGCGTTGTTTCTAAAATGCCTTTCGTACCTACCAAATACTACAAGCCAACGTAATCGACAGCAGCCAAGAGCGCGCCCTCACAATTTCCTAATCTGTTCTTACTTTCAGTATGCTCAACAAAACTCGGCACAGAATTATTATTTCTTGTTCCTGACATTTCTGGTGAAAGTTATTACATTTCTATCTTACATAAGTCTGTATTTAGCATTTTCCTCGGACGAGAGTGAATATAGCAGGGAAACAATGCAAGATGGTAAGCAAGCTTAGTTTGTACTCCCCGTTTCAGTCAATAGTAAACTATTCACGGGACAAAGAGAGTAATGAAGTGTGAAAATGCCCTTGCTTGTGACTCCATGAAAGAAAATGAAGCTAATCACAAGCTGCAAAGCTGCAATTCCATGGCACCAAACCGATTTCATTGTCTGTTCCATCGGGAAAAACTGAAACCTTCATAACTTCTCGGGTTTGAAGATGACAACTGAAAAAGGCCATAGGACGGTTCTGTAAACCAACAAGGATCTCCTGACCGTCTTTTGAGTAAGCGTATACCTGTGGCCGTATCTCCCTAGGATATCGAATCTGTGGAGTACAACGCCCACTCACTCAGCAAACAAGACTGTAACCTCCTCGAATGAGTAATGTACCAATTTAGTCCCTGATTCTTCAACACGATACTCGTCCATAATCCATATTTCCATGCTAGGAACGCGGTAATCAAGGTCGACAGTCGATAAATGCATACGACCCCTTAGGTTCGCTCAGTCGCAACGGTGACTTGAACCCGAGACCCTTTTAGGCAAAGGTACCTCGTAAAACTTTTCGTAGAACATACGTTAAAATTTTCAGATGACGATAATAATATCCATTTGATTAATTATAGCTATCTAACGAAATATAATTACTTACCTAAACTAATGATTAGCTAATAACTCTAGTTTTATTCGGATTCGAGTTGGGTAAAACTGTAAGAGTGTAACACTACAAGTTCGACAGAACTCGTAAGGTTTAAACTTGAGGTTTTTGGTTAAGCTAGAGCAGAACAACTATTTATCAATTGAGTCGAGTGTTTAAAAATAGCTCTTATTATCAAACTTATAAGGTTCAAATTTCAAAACATATAAAAAAAACATATAAATCCGTATAACAAGAGACCACGTAATCCTCTATATTTGTACAATTTTATGTCATACGTGCGTACTCATTTTATGAGTTTTAATACCATATATACTCCTATTTACTTTAAATTATAATTGATTTTTTGAGAAATTTATTGAAAGAAACTCTCTTCAAAAACGTACTCATCTAAAAACAAACAAACTAACAATTATTCAAGTGATAAAAATTCGCTTACTCTAACTAAAAAAGTTCGAGACTCAATTCTTATCCGTAATATAATACACTTTTTTGAAACAAAAATTACAAGGCCACGTAACAATCTTCATGTTAGAAAGATCAAAGTACACATAATTTTACTCTCACCACCATATGTTATTGAACGTTGAAGAGACCAAATTAAACCCTTTGAATCACATATTTTCATTAAGTTTTAATTTCAACTCCTTTTAATTTTAGTTGACTGTATTCTATTAAATTTTATTTACGTTTAATCAATTATGTTCAATTAATCTTTTCACAAAATTAACTTTTAATTCAATTAAATTTAGTTCACCTCATTTCCACCCAATTTAGTTCAATTAAACTCTACTCCAATTAATGCAATTCAGCTCGTTTCAGCCGAAAAGAACCGGGCCTAAATCCCTAGAAAATGACAATCCATTTTATCTAATCTACTTATATAAATAGTACTTATTAACCGATCGAAAATTTATAACAAATATTTCCGTCACAACAGTTAGTCGCTCGGAATCACAAATATAGTAAGGGTGGACCTATTCATAATTGAATATACTTCGTACGTAAGTACGCATGAAATGAACAAGTCTAACCTCCAAAACCAAGGGCTAAAGTGACTAAGTCATAGTCATAACCCCCAAAATAAACCATACATTTTTGGTCAACATTTTCAAACTTGACCATTTTTTTTATTCTCTTCTTCCTAATTATGGATTCCTATATAAACAACATTCCTTCATCCTTTCTTAAATCATAATCCATACCATTCCAAAAAAAACCAAAAACACTATCGATTTTAATTGAGTACGTATCTGTTCTACAGGATCGTACTTCTGAAACCCTAATCCTCGAAAAAACATTATTTCCACTCTTTCTTAAAAACACTAGCGACTTTGATTCAACGAATCTGTTCTATAAGACTGTACTTCTGAACCTCAAAAAAATACGTTTCCTTAGCAATGCTTTCGTTACAATCTTATACTGGGAAACCTTTACTTTCGACACAAAAACTCCGTATCACGAGCGTGAATCGACCTACTACTTACGTAAAACAACCCACGATTGTAGTCCCAAAGCTACCAAATTTTGACCGTAATAAAAATATACTCTTAGAAGAGTTCAACAATGGAGTAAAGTTATCTCCATTGAGAAGTTCTAGCCCAAAAACCCTAGTAAAAGATCAACAAAATGAGGTTACGTTAAAGCTTTACGCGATTTTAGAGGCGATTTCCGATAGAATTGAGATGCATAACAACGTGAAGGAGCAACGTGAGAATTGGAACTCATTGTTGTTAAACTCTATTAACATGATTACATTAACAGCAACAACAATGGTGGGTATTTCCGCCATGAATGAAGGTAACTTGACGTTGAAGGTATCTTCCATGGTGTTGTTCATGGCGGCGACAGGTTTAGTTTCGTTAATGAACAAGATTCAACCATCTCAGCTTGCTCAAGAACAGAGGAACTCTGTTAGATTGTTTAAGCAGTTGAAAACTAAAGTTGAAACAATAATGTATTTAAAAAACCCGTCTCGTTTCGAAGTTGACGGGTTTATGGAGGAAATATTGCCCTTGGATCGGGCGTACCCGCTTCCGCTTTTGGGTGCAATGCTTGAGAAGTTCCCTAAGACGTACAAGTCGGCGGTTTGGTGGCCTAAGTTGAAAAACGTAGTAAAAACGACGTCGTTTGGGGATAAGAATAATGGGTGGAGTAAAGAATTGGAGGAGGAAATGAGGGAGATTGTAGAAGTAATAGAGAAAAAAGATATTGAAGATTATGTTAGGTTAGGGAATAAGGCATTGAAATTAAATAAAATGTTGGCGGTTTCGGGCCCGGTGTTGACCGGGATAGCGGCCATTGGGTCGGGTTTTTTGGTCGGGGGAGCGGGATGGGGTGGAGTAGTGGCGGGTGTGGCCGGGGCGATGGCGGGTGTGGTGAATACAATGGAGCATGGAGGACAAGTAGGGATGGTGTTTGAGATGTATAGGAATTGTGGAGGGTTATTTAGCCTTTTAAATGAGTCAATCGAGTCGAGTTTAGTAGAGGAGGATTTCGAGAGGAGGGAAAATGGCGAGTTATTTGAGATGAAATTGGCATTAAAATTAGGGAGGAGTTTATCTGAATTAAGGGATTTGGCTAGTAAATCAAAAGATAATGGAGGGTTTGTTGAAGAATTTGCAAGCAAGCTCTATTGATGATCATCATAGATTTTACCTACTTCATCGATTCAAAGTAAAATACCGATTATAACAACATTGCCTAGATATAACTATAATGACGATTCTTTCATTCTTTCAAGTGTTATTCTTTCATATGTTCGTGATCATAGGCTTAGATGTAATTAAACACAAATAGTTATGAATTTTAGATCCAACGAAAGTTGATTGTATAGAGTTATAGACTTTAGTTAAGGAGATTTATTTTTAAAAGTTATACTTTGTAATCGAATAAACAGCTTTGATTAATAATAAAGCATATACTTGGAGAAACTTTTATGCCTTGATCGATTAATTGCACAATAATTTACATCAACCCAATGTTCGAGACTTCGAGCTCATAACCTTAATTAAACAGTCGATGAACCATTTTTTTTGACCAGTTTTATCACCCGTTTGATAAATTCAACACGTTTAACCCGTAAAGCCATATCCTTAAAAACACTTCTAAGTTCCTTAATTTGACATGTTTAATCTCAACTTACTCGGTCTTATTACTTTAGTTCAATCAGGCCAACTAGTTTGACATCTCTAATTCCAACAACACCTCACAAACTCTTCGAATCTGAACGACCCGACCCATATCATTCTACACATAAGTGAATGATTGACTCATAACCTATATAGATTCGACCCTTTGATCAAATCGAAAAAAATATAAGGATAAATTACAAATAACCACCACGTATTTGCGTATTTTTACAAATTACCACCATGTATTTGTTTTTTTACAAATAACCCCTAAACTTTTACGTATACTCCCCGATCACCACCGTATTTTAATCCCGAATTTTTTGTTTCTTATTTTCCGTCTTGTTAAGTTACAATTTATATAAAATACCCATACTACCCTTTCTAATTACGCAAACTAACTCTACCCATACACACCCATATTCATCTTTCCCCAATTTACCAAATTAAATTACATTTCATAACCTAAACTCCAAAATTCCCCCAAATCATTCCATCCAAAATATGGGTGTTTATGTATGCGACACATATATGTTTCTTGGGCAATTCAACTCATCTTTTTTCTATTGACTCATGACATTCGTATCTGAAGAATCACTGGACTGAAAATGAGATTTCACAAAATCGGAAGTACTGTGAGCTTGAATTCCCGACAACTGTTGTGTGCTCCATGAATTTGGTTTTCAATGGCATATTATTCTTCATCATTCCATCCACTACAACATTCAGAGAGGTTTACATTTGATAGATGGAGGCTCTCACACCAGATATATTCATGTCCTCAATACACAATTGTTGTATAGATTACTAGTACACTGACTGACTGCAACCTGATTCTGGGAACCCATTGGTGGATCATGGTAACCATGGCTGTTAGAAGAGATAAAGGAAGACTTATGATCATCCATCGGTTGGTCAATGTGTGTTACTTGTCTGTATACCTATGTTTGGATGGAATTTGGAAAATGATTTTGGGGAATTTTAAAATTTAGGGTTATGAAATGTAATTTAATTTGGTAAATTGGGGAAAGATGAATATGGGTGTGTATGGGTAGAGTTAGTTTGTGTAATTAGGGAGGGTAGTATGGGTATTTTATATAAATTGTAACTAAACAAGACGGAAAATAAGAAACAAAAAGTTCGGGATTAAAATACGGTGGTGATCGGGGAGTATACGTAAAAGTTTGGGGGTTATTTGTAAAAAAACAAATACATGGTGATAATTTGTAAAAATACGCAAATACGTGGTGGTTATTTGTAATTTATCCAAAATATAATTGTACCAACCATTACCCCAAATTGTATGAACTAAACTAAATATAGCTGAATTAAACTGAACTAAACTTATGGAATTGAACTGAACTGAAATAAATGTTAATTTGTCAAGAGAAAAACTAAACGGGTTGAACTGAATGAAGCTTAAACTGCACCCAGAATGACCCGATCTAACTTAATCCCGCATAAACCATAAATCCTAAATAATCAGAAATCAAACTAACCTGCACCCGACTCAATTAACCCGTTTTACAACGTGATCCAATTTAATCCGACATAAACCGTAAATCCTAAATATTCCGAAATCAAACTAACCTGAATCAGACTCAATTAACCCGTTTACGTCTTCTAATTAGTAATTCCAAATTTCCAACACAACAAAATGAACACCCCACAATATTGCCACCCAAAATTAGACAATTTCCCCATTCATTTCTCTTCTCCTTCCCTTCTCCAATCTCCATTCTTCTTCTCCCAACAATCAACATTCAATTCCTTCAACACCAACAAAAAAAACAATCAAATAATCATGATACATCTTTTATTCTCAATAATATTTGCGCAAGCAACAACAATATTGTTACTATTATTCAAAACTCCATTAAGAAATCTTGTTGTTTCTGCGCTTGATATAATTAAACGTGGTAGAGGTCCCATTGTTGTTAAAACTGTATCTTCCACCATTTTTGTTGTTTTTTCTTCATCTGTTTACAGTGTTTTTAAGCTTACCCGTCGTGGTGATGTTGATGATGGCGCCCCTTCTGATCTTAACCCCACTGAACAAGTTCTCTTTGCTAAACACCTCCTTGAAGCTTCTCTTATGGGTATTCTTTCTTTAAAGTTTTGATCTTTTCGCTTTTTTTCGGGTTTTTGTCGATTTTCTGATTCGGGTTTTTGTGAATTGTGAATGATGGTTTTTTATTATGATGGTGATTATTATTAGACCATCCCCAAACAAGGTTGAGGGAGGTCATAGACCATTTTTGGTCATGGTTAATGAGGTATTAAGGTGATTAATTGGTGATCAAATTTGCTAATTTGTGACCATATGACCAACCAGGTTAAATTTGTACAATATTGAGGGGGACAATTGTAATTGATTGAGAAATAATAAAATAATAAAATAATTGGTAAGAGAGGGCCGTTGGCGTGGTAGAAAACGCCATAAATGATTGGAAAGTGAAAAAATGATTAGGTTGATAACTCGTGTTTTGACCTGCCTGGGAAGATGAGAGTAGGTCGAGATAAATAATGTGAGATTAAGAGTAAACCGGGTCGCGACCACTGCTTAGGATGGTCTTAGCCATATAATAAACCATCTTTAAGTTGGTTTTTTTTCTTTTTTATACTGATCATGCTTTTTTAAGATTGCGGCGAGTATTAGGATATTAGGCCCATTAGACCCGGCTATCGTCTAGGGTTTATGGTAGTATGGTTTATTATATATAGACTCGTATATCCTTTTGTAAGAATAACAACCCAATCAATAATACAATTCCTACGTTATTCTCATGGATCTTAACATTTCCATTTCTTCGGAGTTTATGAGAGGAAAAGGGCAAAAAACAAAGATACTCGATGATGATCATTACTATCCTTGTTTTTCGCCCTTTTCCTCTCATAAACTTCCGCAATTTCTACGTTTTTCGCAATTTCCGTTTTACTGACGAGGAGGAGCAGAAGAGGGAGACGAGGCAAGATGCAAAATTACTAGAACCAATGATGGAAGAAAATTCAATGGAAATGTTTGTTGATGATGATCTCAAACATATGATGTATATTGTGATAAAGGTGTATTATTCTTTCAATAGTATAACGTTCAATAAAATCGGGATTACAATGACCAAAAAATAGCGCAATATCTATATTATATGCCTAATAATTATAGTTTTAATGTATGCATTATTGTATTGTGATTCGGATGAGGCATGTTATTGTATGTGTTGAGTCTATGCCTTGAATCTGTTAGTCGCCGCTTCGAACGACTATGCAGGAGTCTGAATTCTGTATTGGGCTAGGGTTGTAAATCAGTATGGTTTTTTAATTTGATGCCGACGGAATTTGAACCCGCGTACCGCTTTTCATGGCTTCACCAATTGAGCTAGCTGACATCCGATACTGTATGCATGTTAATTTTGGAAATGTGGGAATTGATCATGTTCATTTCGTCGTTTGATTGATTGCAAATTTGCAATTGCCAACAGATGAGCTGAAAAAATGTGGGAATGAATGAAGTATTTATTTCTCTCTAGTGCAATTAGAGGCATTTTCCCGATAGATTGTTAGCGCGGTTGAAATTTGGGTGAAATTTGTGTAGTAGTTTGTTGGGATGATCAATTCAGGATGCTCGAAAAAGAAAATAATCCGTCTTTCCCTAGTGAATTTGGAGCAATGAATTTTGTGTAGTAGATTGTTTGGATCATCAATGCAGGATGTGAAAGCTGCTTGAAAATGCAAATGATTTCTCGTTCTGTACTGAAGTTTGAAATGATATCAATTTACAACGGTTTTCATATGATGTTATGATAATGAAGTAGTATACATCTATAATGAACGAGGTAGAAATAACGGGTGGAAGGAGGGGGAACACATCAACAGAAAGAAGAAATCTCTCGTCTATTGGGAGCAGTCATTCCTCCTCTAAGGGATGTAGATTTGACATTCTAATGTGAGCATATAGAACGATGAAGCCGTGTTACTTCGACACCTTCACTTTGACATATTTTACGTGTCCAAAACTTTGTCTTGACGTGAAATGAAACTTGGACAGTTAAAATTATGCCAAAAAATGGAACTTTTTTCGCAAAATAGCCATGATGGACTCTCGGAACCTTAGTCTCATACCTGTGGCCTTATCGAAGTAATATAGCGTGCAGCTCTGTATGAATAAAACCAGTCAGATGATAGTTTCCGTTTTGGCGAAGTTGTTATTTGCAATTTGATGTAAGAACTTCATTTACAAAAGGTAGTCTTGGAGCCACGGCGCTGATTGTTTCATGGTTGGCAGTGTTTGGAGCGGGTGTGGCTTCTGTATTAATGGATTTTTTTTTTATTGTGGTGAATGTATGGTCGTTCCTTTCGAATCAGTTTGTTTCTTCGAGATATTAGTATATTCAACGCCATCTCCATGATTTTCAGGATTCATTCTGTTTCTTGGACTCATGATAGACCGTCTTCACAACTACATCAGAGAGCTTGAACAAAGACGAAAAACCATGGAAGAATTGAAGAAGACGGAGGGGAAATTGGATGTGCATGAGGAGGTAAAAGCTAGAGAGATGCAGGTAAACACATTCAAGGATATGATTAGGCAGATGGACTCTGAACTCGAGACTGCGGTCAAGGAAGCAACCACCTCAGAAGCTACTGTTGAGGCTCTTAGGAAGCAATCCGAAGGCATGCTCCTTGAATATGACCGTTTGTTAGCTGAAAATCAAGAACTTCGGAACCAATTGCAAATTGCGGATCAAAGAGTTTCTCATTCAGCTGTTAAAAAAGACTCATAAGGAGATTCAGTAGGTTTCTTAGGTTCCGCTGATTTCATGCTAAGGGGATGATATAATACTGATTGCTAACCGACACCAATGTCAAACTTGAGGAATCAAGATCAGATAATCAGGATACGGGAAGTAGACGCGTAGGTTAGGTGAACTGTGGTCCTATATTATGTGCTTGCCTCATTTAGATCTTCGCTCTGAAGCAGTGCGGCGCATAGGATTTCTTTTTCCTAATTTTTTAAATCTTTTATTCCATAATTTTTTTGTTCATCATATAAATAGGTTGGATTACCCTTTCCTTGATTTTGCCATGAGTTATTCATGTTTGTTCTAGATTTATGTCATAACAATTGCTGTTTATTGAGTTTATTCCATCCTAAAGTTTGAAAGAAATAATTTACGAGTAGCTGGCTGAAGGGCTTCTCTGCATCTTTTTTCAATGTGTTGTGGGATCTGAACGTTTTCTTTTCAGCGGTTTCTTATGTTGTGATCTACACCATATATAGGTAAGCGAATTCGTGTGCTTTTTACGACAATCCTAAGCAAGACACCAGTCCTCCAGGTTCAGTGAAACGAGGTCTGGTTTTCTGCAGTAGCTTCAGCTACGGCAATTTGCAACTTTTGTGATTATAATTTTAAAAATGTAAGCCTTGAGGATAAAATCTGCTTCATGCCTGTGATTTCGATGCAGTCACTAGAATTAACGCTTTCGCAGATAGCTAGAGCTGTCAAAGCCGACCTGGCCTGAACTGGCTGAAATTAACAAAGTTCTGTTTGCAGTATAATATGTTGTTTCAGGTGATCTCGAAGATTAGATTCATTGGAGCTATAGGATTCTTGGCAAAGCTTAAGACGGGTGCAAAGCTTAAGACGGGTCTGTTCTCATAAAGCTGCTGTAGCAACACTGAGTATGGCAACACTGAGTATCATCAGTCAACGGAAACTGCCAAAGAGAGCCCTGGGAGAGATATGAGCATTAATGTCAGCACAGTGGAACTTATTGTCGATTTCTTACAGAGTATTCGCCTGCAAGCCTAATTACAAGCAAATGCACAGGTCAGTCCGTATTCTTCAGCTTGATTTTTATCCGTTTTCATCAGTGCTAGTGACCATGGTTTGATACTTTGATATTCCTGATTTTGAACCACAACATGCTTACCCCCCGCCCCATCTTCGGAATGTAAGGTCGGTTAAGACCTTGTGTGAAAGTGCAACGGTATAAAAATATCGCTTAGATTGTGTAGTGAAGAACATAAGTCGAATGGCTCATCGCAAATTCTGTAAAACTGGCTCTTTTACTAAAATTTTGGATAAATATACCGACAAAAATAATGTATTACAAACTTCTTCTGCCAAAAAAAGCGATAATTTTATCGCCATTGGCAAATGTTTCAATAAAAAATGTAACCCACTAAAATATACCGATAAATAAACCTGCATACATGTACTACTGAAACGATCTTGTATCGTCTCATCAGTACTAAAACCCTTGCTACATTGCCTGCACTTTTGATTCTTGTAACTAGACAATAGTTCCATACAACGAGATGAATTTATCTCAGTCGATGAGCTGGGCTCGCTTGTAATTATGACAGATTTTGTATCTGTCAAGTCGGGATCAGATATTTGGGCCGAAGTATTACCTGGCCCGTCTGAAAGTTTCTCGGTTTTGTCATTGCTCTTGCTTCTCACTGTGATCCAATCATCATCCTCAGCTGAATTCCAAGTAAATTCCGATGATGAATATTTTGTTAATTCCCGTATTCTCTCTGATGCGGTTGGACATTTTATGTTTCCACCGTGGGGTACATTTTCCTGTAATGAGCCTTCCGCGTTCTCCCAAAGACTTGGGTCCAAGACGCTTGTCGGGGTATCCGATTTAAGCTCATGGACCAACTCGTCATCATTAAAAAAGGGATGCTTGAGGAGCTGAGTCACTGACCACCTCTCTTCCGGGTCTCTCTTCAAGCATTTACCCAAGAAATCCGTAACCTGCTCCGATAAGAAACCCGGAATATCAGGCAATGCACCGGTAAACCCAATCCAATACAGAGCCGAAATTGGGTCTTGAGAGATGTTCACCCATGGAGGCAACCCGGTAGCCATCTCAAGAACCGTGCAGCCCAAGGCCCATACATCTGCAGGGTAGCCTTGTTGCTCGCCACGTGCGGCCTCAGGGGCCATGTACATCGGCGTGCCAACTATCTCCCCGACAGACGATTCCCACTTCGAACATCCAAAGTCCCCGATTTTCACCCCTCCACCGGTGACCAATATGTTAGCACCTTTAACATCACAATGCACCACACCTTTAGAATGCACATACTCCAGACCTTGAAGCATTTCTCTCGTATATCTCCGAATTTTGTCCTCGCTTAAGCCACCGCCCCCATTACCCCGAATCACATCAACAAGCGTCCCACCCGAGGCGTACTCCAGGAAAATATTGTAGAAAAACTGACCATTTTCGAGAGTTACATCGTGCCCCCTGTATTCAATTATCTGATTACATTTCAAGGTTGAATGTATCTCCACCTCCTTTTCAAGAGCACTTGAACTTGACAACGGAGCGTATTTGACAGCAACGGCATCTCCCGAAACGTCGGCCCATCCTAGGGATACGTCTGCAAACGAGCCACGACCGATGAGCTTGCCCTTCTTCCACCCCATATACGAAATTTGTCGAAACGGTTTTCTTAGAGAAAATGACTTGGATAATTATTGATGGTGATTATTGTTTATGTTGTTTGTTTAAGGTTTGTTAGAATTATTTGAAGTGAATGTATATATAGTGTGTTTATTTGCATGAGAAAAAAAAAATTAAAAAGTGAAATGATAATATTTAATATTTATTGTATATATAATCACAACTTTTCATTGAAAACGGATACTATCTGTTGCAAGCTGAAGACGTATAATACCCTTGCCTTATCTATAGGTTGCTCTGTTTTCCTGTTTTCCTCCACCTGCCCTCCCACTTGCCTTATTGTGAGAGAAGTATAATCCGACTTCAATTTATAACGGGTAGTGTCCGTCACAAGCAAGACGTTTTGATATATAATAATAATAATATAATTAGAGGCCAATGGACGGCGTTGTTGTTTACTTTACTCCAAAAAATGACGGCTTCTCTTAACTTTGGAGGTATCTTCACATGCCAAAAGCAAAGAATCAAACATCCAAAGAATACCAAATGATCTAAAGTCTTTATTCATATTGTGTCGGAGTTTTCCTTATTCTCTCCTCATTTCAATTCCAAACATGTTATTCTCAATTAAACATTTCATAAATTACGTTGCTCGGACTCAGTTAGAAGTTAAGTTAGAATTATCTGACGCGAAACTCGGCTGTTTTTATGAAAAGTATGCATGCTTTAGTTTAAAATGAGGTATTCAGTTGGCATGTGTCATACCCTTGTTCGAGTGTCGACTATCGGGTGTAGAAATAGGTAGTCGGAGTAATACGGTGGTGTAATCATTACTTCTCGGTTTTCTAATTGTATGCCCACTAGGTACATGCTAGGAAAACCGCTACTCTTAAACTGAAACAAATGTTTCGGTTTGTTAGCTTTTGTATTGGGTTTAGGTTATTTTAAACACGACCTAAACCAATCTATTGTCATCCTCGGAAAGTCCAATTCAGGTCCTAATAAGATTAATTTAGTTCAACTTTTTGACAATTTCTCAAGTTTTCCGAAATTTTTCGCCCCTTAACCGTAAATCCCGGCTCCGCCAATTTTAACTGCAGCTCATGCCTCATATACTGTTACAATAAGTTTGTCTTAACTCTTAAAATTTTAGATTCGAACAAGTTTTGAATTTAGATTATTTTCAAAACAATTTCAAACACGACCCAAACCGATTCATTGTCATCCTCGGAATATCCGATTCCGGGTGCTAATAAGGTAGTAGGACTAGGGCTTGGGGGCACCCTGGCGGTAGCTTAGTACTGAATGATACGTATCAGTTGGGCTGGTACTCACATGGAGGCACGTGAGAACGTGATTAAGAGAGCTAAGCCCAGGTGAGCTGCATCAGTAATCTATAGTCTTATGTTTAATCATTATATTTATTTTGGGATTACCATAATAATATTCTATGTTTATTGTTTAATTGGATATTCTTCAAAAAGTCTAAGACCTTAGATTTAGGATGACACCCTTTTTTTGTTAATTTAATTTGTTTAATTAAGACTTTATATTATAAAATTAGTTGATTTTGGCCAATTATTATGGAGGATTATTTGAATTATTATTGAAGGTTTCCAATGATTATGAGATGTTTTTCCCCTTGAGTTGAAGCATGCTTCGAATTTGGACATCATCGTTAGTGTTGTATTATTTTGGTGTGAAGGGAGTTATGAGGAAAAATTTGGTGTTGACGGGTTTAAATTCAGATCATCATACAATATTTGATGGCTTCACCTGTTGAGTTAACAAACATATGCCGTTAGTATTGTACTATGTAGTATATGTACTACCGCTATAAGTTGGCTACTCGCCTACAAATGATTAGGAGATGTTTTTTCCCTCGAGTTGAAACATGCTTTGAATTTGGACATCCTTGCTAGTGGTGTACTATTTTGGTGTAAAGGGAGCTATAAGGACAAATTTGATGTAGATGAATTTGAATATTGACAACCTTTTTTTTTGTTAATTTAATTTGTTTAATTAGGACTAGATTATAAAAATAGTTGATTTTGGCCAATTATTAGGGAGGATTATTTGAATTTTTATTGAAGGTTTCCAATGATTATGAGATGTTTTTCCCCTCGAGTTGAAGCATGCTTCGAATTTGGACATCATCGTTAGTATCGTACTATTTTGGTGTAAAGGGAGTTATAAGGACAAATTTAATGTTGACGGGTTTGAATTCAGGTCATGAGTACATAACTGATGGTTTTACCAGTTGAGCTAGCAAACATCTGCCATTAGTATTGTACTATGTACCGCTATAAGTTGGCTATTTGCCTACAAATGATTAGAAGATGTTTTTCCCCTCAAGTTGAAACATGCTTCGAATTGGGACATCCTCGTTAGTGTTGTACTGTTTTGGTGTAAAGGGAATCAAATTTAATGTTGGCGGATTTGAATTCAGGTCATGAGTACCATAACTGATGACTTTACCAGTTGAGCTAGCAGACATTTGTCTTGAGTATTGTACTATTGTACTACCGTAAACCATTATAAGTTGGCCACTCGCCTACAAATGTTTATGCTTGTACAGTTTGTCGAAAATTTAGAACTGCTAAAAAAAATCAGAAAACTATCAAAAACGTGAACTATCTTGATTTTCATAAGGGGTATCACGACCTGAAGTATTGTTTGGTGTTGATAATTATTACGGTTCAAATTCCTGATATTAGTCTTAGTTGTGGTCGTGATGGCGGTATAATTGGTCCTTAATCGACCTGAATCTCTCTAATTTGAAGGGCAAATATCTCATATCGGCTGGGTGAAAATTCGATAGAACTCGGTCGAGATTTTGAACTATAATTACTATTGGCACAATTTGAAACCGGATCTACCTTTGTTGTACTTTTATGGGCATCTCATTACTTCTTTGGAGTCTTTCAAAAGAGATTTCTTAAGGATAATGCTATCTATCTATAGGTCTAATTCTCTCAACATTTCTAAGATAACTTAAAAAAACATATTAATTAGTATTTCTTTAGGATTAAGGGATGCTTATTATTAAACAAAGAGTTGAATCAAAGTTTAACCAACAATGAATGTGAACATCTAAAAGTAGAAAACAAAAATACAGAAAAAAAAAAGTGAAAGAGAAATCCACAAACACTGCATTTGACTGTAAAAGCCTGAATGCTATTCAGGTTTTGAGGTGTAAAGTGTTGTAACCCAGTTCAACTTCACTCTACCGTTAACTCGTAAAGCGGAATTATAGGTACATATCGTTTTAATTCAACTTTATAAATCCGCTTTGCAGTTTACAAGATTTCAGCTTCAGTAGCATAGGGCTCGCTTGGATTGTGGTAATCACAAGAGTGAAAAGACGGAATTGATGATCGTGAACTCATGAAAAGGATTTCGTAAATAGTGAAAATCTTATACGAAGTAAACAATAAATCGACCTTCAAATCTTCGATGCACACCTCAAATTATGATTTATAATATCGCGAAATCTTCATAGTAATCATACAACCATTTGTTCATTCATAAGAAAATATTTACAACCATATGATAATGACAATCATATTAAGCAGCTTCGGCAAATCCAACCCTTGCATTGCCATAGTCGAACACGGTATGGTACTTTCCCATGAATACGTCGCCCAAAATCCTGAAATTATTTACCAAGACGCGAGAAAATTAATGGAATATTCCCGCTTAATAATACTCTTTTTTGAGACGGTTGTTCAGCTAAAGGCCGAATAGGCGAATATTGTGCCATGGCTGGCTGCACGGTTTATTGCAGTTAGAGATTTGGGAAGTGTTTAAAAGGATGTACAAATTACCAGAGAGGTCCGTGAGGCGGGGGGATATCCATAGCTGTGAATCCGCTAATGCATTGGGCGGCCTTTCCGTTTCCAATCTTTAGTATGTACTGAGATAGAGTACAAGCGTACAAATCAGTCGGAGCGTGTTTCAGACGTTGTGAAGTAATGAAGTTGGCCGATAAAAATGAAACGGGAAAGTATTGGGTAACCACAAGTTATTGTACATACCTCCTGGGGGCTAAGAGCAAATTGTTTGCCAGCAATGGTAAACGAGATCGTAGGCATCTCGGAAAGTTTGTTACAGTCAATGGCTGATTGTCCCATTGGATTCGGAATCCGTTCACACAACTGTACGGTTTTTATAGAGCACGGTGAGTAAAGACGAGCACCAAAAACACCATCTATGGACTCTGTAACCTAGGGTAATATCCAATTATTATGACTACCCACCTCATCGACATAGCTTATTACGCGCTCGTGGGTTGCATTTTGCTGGAGTTGATTCTGCATCCACACAACAGACATTTCGCAAGCAGCACACATCGCGTCCTGTGATCTACCTTTCGAGTTTTCAGAACTTTCCTTGTCAACCACGCTCTCAATCCCCGAACTGCAAGAGAAACATTTGTTTATTTCATGAATGGTCTAGAATCGGACACAAAAATATACAGAACTGGAAGCAAAGGAACGTCGATCTCCTCAGTATAAGCCTACATACCTAACACTTTGCGCTCCGTCAAATGTGCAGACCCCGATTTGAGAGCACACCTTCTTGGGAGTTGCCTGTTAAGAATATGAAGATAAAACTGAGAAAATTTAGCACAAACGTCAACAAAAACGTGAACTTTTTCATGCACTATGACAGTTGCTGCAACTGTGTCATATAGATAGACGACTATTTTCATCTGTTAGATTAAATACGTAAGTCGTCTTTGCTCCCATCGTTTTTCCAGCTCCTTACAAGATAACGACACAGAATAAGGAAGACAGGCCATATGATAAGTTTATATACTCGCCTGAGAAACGAGAAGGTCGATCATAGTCTGCCCATACTGCTTTACAACAGCCTTGCACTCCTTATTAAGAACCCCTGAACCTCCAATTGCCTCGTTTATTTGAGTAATGATTGTCTGTATATGATTCGTTTGGAAATCAGGATCATGTAAGCAAACTATACTCCTATATCAGTACTGAGGAAGGTAAGAAGTAGATTCAAAGAGAAAGATTAGCGCTGACCGTGGGACCGGCCAGTAATGAAGTGCCGGAATCTGCAATAGCTGCACAGCCACCAGCACAGTACCCTGAAAGAACGGCAGTGATACCCGTCAACAAAGATACATATAAAGACGACTCTAGTTTGTAGCAAGAACAGCAATGATACCTGTTGTTTTGCCGTCAATAAGGACATCACCCATGTCAAACTGCCAACAGAAATATTCAGTTTAATGAGAAACCTGATACGATTAGAGCCCCATGCCTATTACATTCGTTACTCCATCCATCCCGTTTATACAGTCACCATTTATTTATAACTTTTTAAACCGCTACAAAGGTACAACATTAGTACCTGCCAGTAACCCTTTTTCGTCACAGGAGTGTATGTGTGTTTGCCTTTGTAGTGCTTTGGGTCAGCCCCGCCAAACACAAGTTCACCGCCTTCCTCCTCTTCTGCATTACGATTGAGCCAAAATGAAAATACCGGCTCTTTGATAAGCCCTTGCTTTATCATGTTGTACCTGCAAGACGAGCATATAAATTTTAATGGGTTGATCTCACGTGTAAGAGCATCTTACAAAAGTGACAAAAACCGTCTGACTGAAAATTAATAGGCAACACATACCAGGCAGGAACAGAATTCCCAACCGATATCTCTTGAAAGCCGAGGCCTAGTATACCATCAAAATGAGCAAGCACGAATGTGGTACCGGGTTCACTGGTTGCCTCGATAAATTCCTGATAAATTGAAATGAAGTAAGTTGCTTGAACATATAAACAGATCACTAATACAAAGTTTGGAAGACGAAGTTGATTCCGCTTGCCTGGTTTTTTACAACAAGGTCACCTATCTCAACGTTATCTTCGCTAAAGAAACCAGATACAGATCCAGAACCATAATGAATAGCAGCGGGTTTCCCTGAATAACAGTAAATGGACAGTCAAGACTGTCAGCATAAATTCATCCAAAAAATTTACTGACTGCCAAATGTGCCGAGAAGAGTACACATACCATTCTTCTTGTATGTACTGGATTTGCTAGACTTGTAGTTCGGATGGAAGAAACACGCAATCTGGAGACAAAGATAAGCGAGTTGTGAGAAGACGTCTTAGGTCAGGTCGTAGAATGAAAAAATCCACAGTAAATCGAGATTAAACTCAATGCAGAGTAAAACTCACAGAGAAGTAGCACTTAGATGATGGCACCCACAAGTTTGAGCTACCAGTGTCGAAAACAACAGTGAATTTCTGTGGAGGAGTACCGACAGCAATCTCCCCATAGTACTGAGCATCCATGAAGTTCTTGAGGCCAACAATGTCACCGCCCTCAACATCCCCGAAGTTCCTAAGAACATTGTTTTCAAGAGACGATTTCAATCCCTCCCTGCCTTTGGACCCGAGCTGCGCTGCAGCTAGGCTATTTTGATCAATTTTTCTCTTTTTTAATCCAATTCTCGATAGGCCATCATTGGATGCAGAAAGGACCAGAGGAAACAAAAGCATTGAAAGAAACAACGGAACCACCAGCGCCTTTAAATTAACCATGTTTACCTGGATTTACAGAAGGCAGAGAATTACAATGACAAAATCGAAATTCATAAACATGAGTACAGGGCCATGAACACGGTTTTTTCACGAAATAGCTGAACCCAACTCGACCCTCCCAACACCCTAACTGTACTCAAATGCAACCGATCAAACCAGATCCATTCCGACTACAAACATATCTGAAATCACTCAGACGGACACAAAATGACCCGATCCAACCCGATTCATATACGACAGTAAAACACACTTGAAGTTACATCACCCATATCAGTTTACAGACGATATGGGTGATGTACATCAAACATGTAACGTACTTAAAAGTACTACATCAAACATGTCATGCACATTTCATGATGGAGTCAGTTACAGGACTATTCATAATTCCTATAGAATTTTATCAAGGAATCAAAATCCTAAAATAAATCCCAATTTACTACTTAATCTACCCAACACACACGCAATGGATCAAAAACTCGATAAATTGTGTAAAACCGTCATACAAGAGACTAATTGCAAATCACCATGAGTCATCCTTACCAATGTTCAGCAAAACAAAAATTGAACCGATTACTCGTAATTTAAATTAACCTATGGTTAAAAGATTGAATCTTTTCTAAATCAGACCAAAAGAAGTTGACTTTATTAATCAACAACTAGTATGTACAACCTATGATTCTATGAAGATCAATCTGATCAAATGAAGTCAATGCATATGATTCTTCAACGCATGCATGAACTTAATGCAATCTAATTAAAGGGTTTCAAAAATCATCTCATTTATGATTCATGCCACAAAAACTACTTACCATTTACCAATCCAACCAAGTACCTTTTTACGTTTACGGGAATATTAATATAAAACCGTCTTACATAAAACTAATCTCAAAACAAAACAATGTGCCATGTATTACTGAACTGATACAAATTACAGAATAAAACCGTCTTGCGGTGTAAACATACAAAATGAAAGTAATCATGAAACCCATGAATTAAAACATATAATAAACTTAATTAAGAACAAATGCTCACCAATTTGTTATAGAAAGATTAATAATATGAAGATTGATAATGTTGCTAAGTCTTAAAGGGTGTTATATTTTAGCTCTATATATATAGATTGGTAGGTGAATGAATCAATGTATGTTATTAAGGAGTAATTAATAATTAGTGTGTTAATCAGTATAAAAAGTTAATTAGTGCACTAGGTTCAGGAGTTTTTTGCCTATTTAACCCAGGAAAGATGGGAAAGAAAACTGCAAATATGGTTAACAATTAATCATGATCGTTGGATGTGCAATGAAGTTAAGTTTGTACTGTTGGATTGAAGTTTTGTTCACGTTGCTTGTGCTTCAGGGAAAAGTTTCTTTTGTAAAGTTGGGTACTTTTTTTTGGTTGATTAGGACTTTTAGAAGTAAATCGGACCGATCCGAACCAGCCAGTCCGTTTGATACATTTTGGTCCAACCTGCGGACCCAAAAATATCTAGTGTTTTAATCCGGTCTAATTCAAAAGAAAATAAATCTCATTTATTGGCAAGGCGAGCCTATCCAAGCCCGAAAATAACCGGATCATAATGATAATGTTCTAAGTAGACCTTACAAATGGATCAACTAGATGATGTTCGGCCATTTCGATCTCTAGATTTCTGGTTGAATTGGTTCGGGTCATTTCGGATTTAGGTCATTTTCGGATCAACTATTATCAAGTCATCCGTGGATAATAATCAGTTTGCAATAATAAACAATCGGGTTGTGTTATACTGGGTCTGTCAAGTTTGGGTCTTGAATTCGAGTGTCAGGTCGAATTCAGATCGAGTCGATTTTACAAGGTCTAGTTCCAGCCTCCAGGTCTCAATCTAATCGGTTTAGTTATCACTCTAGGTTAAAAAGTTGTCTGGTTTATGTATCACCTATTAAAAACATTTCTAAAATATAAATGTAAATAATTTAGTGAAATAGATAAACAAGTAACTGAAACCGGTTTAATGTATAAATAGTTGTAGCATATAAGTTGAGTATTTTTTATGTTGGATTACGTGGCGTTGAAGGGGTGCTAGTTCTCGAGTAGTAGTTGCTTTCATCGATCAACTTTCTAATAGGTTTTACAAGGAAACTTCTTTTCCTTGTCATTTCCACCAATGCTAATTCTTCACCATTCTATCAAGCAATTGCTATGATTCAATCTCATTTAAGCCACTTAATTGGATGAATTTGGGAGGTTCGGTTCCAAAAGCACTTTAAAATCGGTTTAAATAATCCCGCACCCTAAATAATAATACTCAACTTAGGTTGTACAAAACCTAGGTTGTTTGAAGTAATACGGAAATAGCTGAATCTTAATGACACAAGCTTAGCAATTCAATTTAGCTCGTACAAAACCTAGGTTGTTTGAAGTAATACGGAAAATACGTAGAAGAATATAAGAAGTTTGAAAAAAATTAATTAGAGAAACAAACTAGAGCTAATTGATTATTGAAAAAGTATGTGCAAAAATATTTAACTATGCCATTTTAAGATGTAATGATTTTTTTTTTTCATTTTTGAAAGTGATACAAATCGATTAATCAATTGAGTATCTGTCTATCACTAAAATAATAAACCGATATCAACGAAAATATTGCAACGAAAATATGGTATCGATTCTGAATACGTCACTGCAATATGTAGCTCGCTCGTGAAGAGATCACAACTGCAGAAGTGATGTAAGACAAGCACAAAGCTAGTTGAAAATAGAATACGGTTGGCATGTCATAAAAGGGAACATTACGTTATTGTACGCTACGTAACCAAGTAAGTGCATGGTGGAGTTGATATGAAGTGCAAGGAACACGATTTTTAGTTGTTGTTTGTACGCTTTGTTTTTGCTATTGCTTCATTGCATTTGTAACTGCTAAAATACTGCAATGTTGTGGCCCGTGGCGGAGCTAGAAATTAATTTTAAAGAGCGAAAAATTTCACCGGAGACAAATAATGAATAATGGTTAAGAGGGAATCCGAAAAAGACCGTAAAATTATTACTAAAAACTTCGAAATTTTTAGCCATAAGTAAAACGAACGCTCGTGACACGACATACTTATCATCACACTAATACTAGCTATTTTGCGTTTTCAAGTAACAAATTATACGCAATTTCATGCAAGTACATAAAGGTGTGCTACACTTGTTATACATAAATGGATGTAAATGCATAAATAGTAGTAGTAGGGATGACTTATTGAGTCTATCTCATGGACGTTTTTGTTTACGGTTTCGCTCTATATTAGTTTTAATTCCATGCAAAATATATACGGGTTGATCTTTAAATTATAATACCAAATATGTTAATTAGTACGATAGTAATATATGCTATATTCTGAAATAATAATTAAATAAAATGATATATTAAATAAATCTCAAGTATGTTGTGGATCACGTCTATAAGAAAGACTAGTTTTAATCTCGTGCAAATAATGCACGGGTAACTTTTAAATCTATGCAAAAAAAATATTGGTGACTACGGTTATCTTTCTATAAAAATATTATCGATTACGAATTTTCAGTAATTATTGTTGCTTTTGAGTAATTTCTTTATTTGAGAATAAATTGTTTAAAACCATTTCGGCATTTGAGATTTTTTAAAAGAGGATTTGAATGACATCAAATAACTTGATAATAATTGACTCAAAAATAACTCAAACCCGAAGTAACCCAGCCATTTTTTCATATAATCAAACTCACTCAACCATTTATTTTCATATTATCAATAACTCATCTATGTATAAGAATTATTTTTGTACTTTAAAGATTGAAAGCAATCAATTTTTTTTTATAATAAATAATGTACTCTAGTAATATTTTGTAATATCTAGGTTGTAATTTTTTTTATATTATATTGTTAATATCATAGAAAACGTTTTAACTTTTCCAGTGAAGTTTTTTTTTATTATAGTCAATTGGTATTTGTAATTATTTAATTTGTAATTTTTGAATGTTTATATTATATTGTATTAGTAATAACAAATGTATAATGTATGATGTTGCATAGTTTGTGTTATTAAATTTGGAATCATAATCTAAGTAGTTACAAAACATAAAAAATAAATAAATTGAGTGTAAAACATGGGGGGCCCTACAAAAAAAAAGTTATCTTTTTTTACTTTAAAATGAAGAACAAATAGGAAGCCTTTATTTTCTACTCCTTTTATAGTAAAGGGATGTATGATAAATTTCACAAGTTCAATAAAACGAATAAGATTAAATGAGGACGAAACCAAGTCCGAGTTCTTTTGTTTTACAAATGATTGCGTGGGACGGTTTTACACAAGTTTTTATTGTAATATGAATATATAATTGCATATATATTTAGATTCTATTAACATAATTTCTACATAAAATGTCATACACAAAATTAACTCTAGTTGTTTGTATTTTACTTCTTTCTTTTATTTTGAGTCCACGTATAAATATTTTAATTTAAATCTTTAAATTTGAGGGCAACAAATGGAAACGCCAATCCTTCACAAAAAGAGCATGATTTCAAAAAAACGGCCTCGTGAATTCTTGATGATACGTTGATGACCTTTGATGACAACTAAAACGCAATACCCGGCAACTACTATTTGGATTAGACTGTGGCGTCATCGGATGATACTAAATTAAACACTGATATCATCTCTTATATGAAATATGTGGAGGATAACTAAAATAATAAAACTATATAAGAACATGTAAGAGGATAGTATCGATATTAAACACCAAATAAGAACAATTTGGAAAGAGAGTATTAATTTTACTTAAAAAACATTTTCCAAAAAAAAATTACTACCAAATACATACAACAGTAGGTCTCGTGAGAAGTTGTCTCGCGTTAATTTAGTGAGACATGGTAGGGAAACAAAAAATTTGGCGGGTCCCTCATCCAATTATGTGAGAGTTTTCTCAATAACGCTATTAAGAGACCGTCTCTATGTAGTTTTTGTGAACATACAAGACCGAATGCTTGAATCCGAATATGAACGCAAGAAATTGGGCCATAACATACTACAAAAATATATGGGCTAAAATAGATGTAACCATTATGACCAGCCCATATCAAATTATCAGTGCAAATATGTGGGCATGCATATGGCATTATGGCCCATATTTTTAACCCGAGTATTACCCAACGGGTTGAAAAAAATCAATGTAAAGAGAGTTATAAGTTTTATAACTTACAAGGTCAACTTTTAATAATAAAAGTGATAAGGTGTTATCTTTTTAGTTCAACTATTTTTAACCGAAAAATATACTCTGAATTTTTGAAAAGACGAATTGAACGGAACATAACTCAGGAAATAATGATTACATTTGATAGAATTACAACAAAACAATAACTTAAGAATAACTCGCATTTTTATTATTAAGAACTCAATATTTCAAATTTCAATAATACATCGAATGCATATACTACTTAAATTAACTCATTACATACTCCACTTTATTCTTTTTTTTTTTTTTTTTTTTTAAAGATACTCCACTTTATTCTCTGTAATACTTCGATCCTTATAAATAACATAAATATATATGCGGAATATAATCGATTATATATCTACGCATAATTACACAACCCGAAAGAGCACGTACCCTTTTTCTTACACTTGTTGTGACAACTTCCACAATTATGTGAATCAACAAAAGTGTTCACACATTTCCCGTGACAACACGTCTCGGGAAATTTGCACCTTAACCCGCACTTACCACAGTTGAAGTTATCCGTCTTAACATTTACACACCTGTTGTTACAACAATCAATTCCGGGGCTCCCATCGACAAGACATACCCAAATCAACTTGTTGCACATTGATACCAAAGGCTTATAACCTCGTGGTTGCGGACCGTTAATCGGATAATAATTAGATGATTGTTTCTTAGGACTTAAGAAAATGCTAAGTTTTTTGTGTGAATTGTTGGTAGCTTGTAGCTTATGTAGTTTTTCATCGCGGTTTGTGGCTTCGGCCAAGGGAAGAACAAAAGCAATGAGGACGGCTATGGCGGTCATGACGACTATGAACTTCATGTTTAGATGATAGAAGAATTTCTATAGCTAGAATTGAATGTAGAATGAGTTTAGCTATAGAACTTGGTTTGTTATTAGGGCATAATGTGTGATTATATATAGTTTAGACAAATTAAATGTTGCATAAATATGATTAATAATTTAATTAGAGTAAATCATAATGGGATCGAAATACGTGATTTTAGGCGGGTAAATAGTTATAATCAAAGTGTAGTCTTGTATTATAATTAACATGTGATTAAATGTGACAAAATAATAAAACAATAGAAAAAAAAAGTGAGTATATTAGTAAAATAAAACGTGACAAAATCAATAAATAATACTAGGAAAAATAATAGAGTGTATATTGTACTAGAATGAAGCAGAGCTAGCTAATTTGTGAAGGTAATTAATATGAACCGAGTACCTTACACTTTACATTAAGTCTTTTATTAGTACATCATTATTATCCTACTTATTGTATCATTTAAGCTTTACTTATTGTATCATTTAAGCGTGTGACCTTCCGTCATCTCGCTGTCTTGTAACCGTCCTCTTATCCTACTATTTTTTTTTGGTTCAACGAAGCGCGCACTTTGTCGCATTACAATAGGGGGAGGGGGGATTCGATCCTGGGACCTATTGTCCACAATACCTCCGTCTTAACCACTAGACTAAGACATCCTCGGTTCCTCTTATCCTACTATAAATAATGATAATGATAGACTCACCCTCTTCAGGGGATTACAAACTACCATGGTGTGTCAAATAAGTAAACATAAACGTTTACCGTTCCTTGATTCTCAGTCTACTACTATCGCTCCCTTCGACATTATTCATGCCGATTTATGGACTAGCCCTATTTTAAGTAAAAGTAGTCATAAATACTATCTTATTTTGATTGATGATTTTTCTCATTTTGTTTGGGTGTATCCCTTAACTGCCAAATCCGAAGTATATGCTAAATTTACCCAATTTTCCGCTTACGTTCACACTCAATTCCAACGTAAAATCAAATGTTTCCAATGTGACCTAGGTCGGGAATTTGACAATACACTTTTCAAAAATCATGCCCATAAAAACGGTCTGTTATTTCGCTTCTCTTGTCCCCAAACATCCTCCCAGAATGGTAAAGCTGAGCGCATGATCCGTCGCATCAATGAAATCGTCTTAGCCCTCCTTTATCATGCTTCAGTCCCCCCCCCCCCCCCCACCTATTGGGTTGATGCCCTTCATACCGCCACTCACCTTCACAACATCCTCCCAACTAAACTTCTCCAAAATCGCTCACCAACTTCCGCACTTTTCCTCAAAAATCCGTCCTATGATCACTTACGAGTCTTTGGTTGTGCCTGTTACCCCAACCTCTCTGCCATTCGCCCACATAAACTTGCCTCCCGTTCCACTAGGTGTGTCTTTTTAGGATACCCACCCCAACAGCGTGGCTACAGGTGTCTTGACTTGCACACGGGTAAAGTCTACATTTCTCGTCATGTCACTTTTGATGAATCCATTTTCCCATTCTCGGAATCCTCCACTACCGAACCTGGGTCCTATTCTTTCCTTGAAGACTCCCTTAACCCTCTCATTTTTCATCAAACCCAAATCCCCCCCAGCCCACTTACCGAGGCCCAATCACACTCCCCACAGCCTGTCCCTAATCCCCCCCCACAGCCTGTCCCTAATTCCCCAAGCCCAACACCATCTCCCAGCCCAACCCACAACCAGCCCCCAGCCCAGACCCCTCCAGCCTCTCCTACACCAGCCCATACCCCACATCCCTCTCCAGCCCATACCCCCCCCGCCTCCCCAGTCCACCCTAGCCCCCCTGCCCACACCCATACTACCCCTTCGGCCTCCCCCATACCGACCCCACCACCTCCACCACCTCTTCCTCACCTTTCTCGCCCGCATCAAATGTCCACCCGCGCTATGAACGGCATCTTTAAACCAAAATCCTTCTTAGCCACTGATAAGGGTAGAGTCGTCACCCTAAATCAAAGTAATCCTTAGAATACTACTAACTAATAGCTAGCGGTAAGAAAGGTATCGAATCCACAGGGAGGCGGTAATAAATTGTTTGCTAAAGTAAATAAGTCTTATGGTAACAATTGGGTTGTTTAGTTGTTTTTGTTTTCTAATGAACTAATTGCGAAATAAGTAAATAAAGATGTAAACAAGTATTAGGAAAGATCTAGGGATCAAGTTCACATAGGCAATTATCCGGGGGAATGGGATTTAATTAATTTAATTGGGCAAAATTATTATTTAAGATCATATGTCCGGTCGGTATTCATATAATCTTTAGATCTAAACCTAACATGCGGTCGCTATAATTAGGTCAGTCTATTCAATTGTTGTGGCCTATCTTAGTCTTAGTCTACGGTCGGATCTAAGACTAATTTGCGAGACTAATTAACTAATCCTAGCCAGTAATTAATTAATCAAGTTTAAAACAACAATAGAACAATAATAATAAGCAGTTTAACAATTAAACATCATTAAAGTTTGATTCCCCCTTCTAATTACCTAGATCCCTTTTCACCCTAGACAAATAAATTAGCTACGCATGGCTTGGGATCTAACTACAACAATATTGATTGAAAACATAATTAATAAAGCAATAAACTAAGAACAAGAATAATTGAAGAACAATAAAGTAGAGATTATGATTAAATACCGTAAATAGGAGAACAAGATCCGAAGACAATTGCTAAATAATAATCTAGAGAGCTACTAGTAATAATTAGGGTTTTTAGAGTAATAAAAAGCGTATCTAACAATAGGTTATGAAGTCTCTACTTATAACAAACTACTAAACAAAATATGGAAAAACTTGCTAAAAACTATTTAAACGATTTATGGAAACACTTGCTAAAACTCATGAAAATCCGGACAGAAGAAGCACTCGACCGAGTGTCCAGTGCACTCGATCGAGTGTTGGTGGCACTCGATCGAGTGCTCCACTTTGTCAGCACAATTCTTCGTTTCTCTACTTCTTTTTGGCAATCTCCCTTGATTCTTGCTTATCTTCCTATATATCTTTGCCTTGCCGACTCCGTGATACTCGTATGATCCTCCATAAATCACCGGAATGCATCCATCTACATTAGAAACAACAAAACGCGGGAGTATCAGCATTTATGACAAAAAACGGCATATACGACATGGATTAGTGCACAAAACCGTAACAAAAGTATATAAGGGAAGGCATAAAGATGTATATAATTATGACTCATCAAACTCCCCCAAACTAACTCTTTGGTTGTCCTCAAACAAAGCAAAGAACTTGAAGCGAAAGCAAACATACAAACGGTGATTTTAGACAACTCAGAGCTAATGTAAATGCACATACAAATCCCAAGTTATCCATATCCGTAACAAAGTAACGACCAAATGTACCAATAAAACAAATTCAAAGGTACGGGTAATAGAAAACGCAGCTCAAGTTGCAAGGTTGATATGACGGTGTAATATAGACAAAGACCAAACATCTTTTGACCTTGCAAGACAAATTTTAGTCGGATTCTCGCGGATTCACTCAAGCTCATAAATATATGTAAAGGTGAGTTATATGTGAAGATAGAAAGAAGTAAGAACACTCACTCAACTCAATGGAACATGCATGCAATCTAATGTGATAGAGATCTCCCCAACAATTATGCATGTATAGATGGACAAAGTACATGTATCAAGACGGCAAGGAGGCTAGTGGGTAAGGGTAAAGAAATGGTTTGTGTCAAAGCACGTTCTGGATATGTGGAGCTAAGACGGTAGTCGCAGCGCGAAACAAAACCAAAACCACTTCTTTAATGAAAGATAAACCAACCCAAGACTAGAGAAATTATCTTAACTTGAAAGAACATGAGAGTTTAAAACATTACTCTCCAAATATGCATTAGACTCTAGATAGTCTCCTTCAATCTCTTAACAAAATCCAATGAAGCATTCTCTCTTTCTTTTTCTTTTTTTTCTTTTTCATATCACAATTTTTTTGAAGTTTTTCTTTTCTTTTTTTCTTTTTCTCTTTTTTTTTTTCTTTTTTTTTTTTTTTGTGTTTCATATTTTTTTTTTTTTTTTTTTTTTTTTTTTTTTTTTCAACATAAGAGATTGACACAATTGCTCAAAAGATTTCACTACACCCACTTGGACATAATTAGTCCCTTCCCAACCATAGTAATGAAATATCATGATAAACCAAGCAACTGCGACTGTCCCGAAAAGGTAGGCAAATTCTAGGATTGTGGCTTATAAATATTTAAACACAAAATATGCCACAAGGCTTCAAACGGGTTTTTCATAGGGAATTTGGTTTCAAAGGTAGAAAGGCAAATTTTGGCTATGTGAAACTTATTTGAAAGGTAAGGACCGCCTATCCTCATGTACTTGTCATACATTCACATAAAAGTATCAAGCAATCAATTTCACACTTGTGCAGTTTGATATTACATATTCCACGAGGAGAAACCACACTCAAGCCTAATTGACAATGAGACCAGTTTATTAATGTTCCTGGCCTAGGAAGCTCTAAAGACCTCAAAATTTAAGTAGCTTACCAACCTAATTTGTCAAGTCTAATCAATATAAGGCATGTCAATTACGGTCAAGACTTGATCATTGAGCTTTGTTTTCATAGGCTAACGGGTCAAAACAATGTACATGGATAAATATTTGGGATTCAAATGCAAAAACACTGCAAATTATCATCATTGTTATCTTAAATCACCAAGCTTGAAAGAAGAAAATAAGAAAATAAGACATATTTTTTTTTTTTTTTTTTTTTTTTTTTTTTTTTTTTTGGCATACGAAAGTAGATAAAAGACTCCTCCCCCAAACTAATTATCACAGTGTCCTCAGTGTGATCCTAACAGCATAGAAGTCACAGCAAAAATCAACAACAACAGCCACAGCAACCTAAGAGGACATACCTAAAAAAAAGGGAAAGGAGCATGCTAACTAAAAGATAAAATAAGTAAAGGGAAAACAAAGAAAGATAATACCAGCTATATGTATAGGACTCCCCCAAACCAGCTGGAAAGTGGGGGAGGGAGTGACCAACCATCACTAAGGATCATCTTCGTTATCACCCTCGGCATCACTATATTGAAATTCATCTATTTGGCGGAAAAGGGCCTCAAGCTCGGGATCCGGCTCTCCACCGCGGCCTCTAGTGTGATCACGCTGACGCCTACGGCCTCTACCACGTCCGGGGGCGACACCAGAAGAGGGAGCAACGAACTGACCACCATGGCTGGAGGGACCAGCCCCAAATGGGTCGGAAAAACCTCCAACAGGCATGTCGGGGCGAATGGGTGCGTAGATGGGCCTCCCAAGACATCCGGGCTCGTGGCTGAACTCGGTGGTGAACTGCTCTCTGGTGATCCCATAGTTGCTGAAAACAGCGCTGTCATCTCCAACCTCGGTGTAATAGCTAGGAGTAGTACCCGTGTAGGCCAAACCAGCAGAAAGGTCCATCCTAGACATCTGCTCCCACATCCTCCTATGAACAAGGTCATTGTTCACACCATGATGAATCCGCATCTCCCTCTCAACTGCATAATCAATAGTATAGGAGGGGTAAAAAGGAGGTTGCGGGGTGAAAGGAGGCATACTGCCTACGGGTGGGTGGTAAGGTGGCTGGCGACGAGCATCAGGACGGGTGGCATTTGTAGTGGTTTCCCTAGGAAGGGGCATCAAAAGCTCATCCGGGATAAGGTAGGTTGGAGGGTCGGGTCGCTCCTCAGAATAATCTGGCTCAAGGGCCTCAAGGGGAGGCAAGTTCTCCTCATCTGGAATTCTCATGTAAAGGGCTGGTTTCACCAGCCAATAGAGGTCTTTGCCGTTCAGAATTTGGAGCCATTTGACACTGTACCAGAAATATTGTTCATCAAGTAGGTCAGGGTCGAACTCAGTCATGGGTACATAGTTCTTGTGTCCATCAAAACCGCAAGTCCGCCTGGCTAGGCGAGTAACAATGGCACCACAACCAAGGGTACCGGAAGCGAGGGCCATCTTTGCCAAAGCGTGGCAAATAACCCCAGGCGGGCTGAACTTGAATACTGTCTCTCGGAATGGGTTAAGGTAGGAGGCAATTAACAGAACCTCCATCTTGTGAACTTTGCTCATGTCTGCGCGGCTATAGATTAAGTGGGACATGATTCTCATGAATAGCTTGATGACTATATGTTGGACATCACTGAGAGCGAGAGCACTTGGGATAGGATTGGGAAAGCCTGTAAACAATGGAAAGTACCTTGTAGCAGTTAGCTCTTTAGGCGGCATGGCAAGTAGATTGTAGTCGGAGTGCTTTTGCAGTCCTAGATGCCGGGAGACGTCATCCATTGTTAGAGTCTTTTCTTGGTTCAACAATCGGAAGCTGATGGAGTGGAGGCCCGTATCATAGGAGAAAGAACTGAAGAACTCCAGAGTGAGAGCTCGATAGGAAAGCTCACTAAGAGTTAGGAGGCCGAATAATCCAAGCTCTTGGAAGATCTCTTTCATTGGTTCTAAGATTTTGAAGGTATCCAGGGTCTTCTTGCAAACGACCCGAGTGGGGATCATTTTCCGTTTAGCGAGCGCCACAAACCGCTCCCTTTGATGTTTATCCCGAAATGTAATCCAAGGGAATTCCGGGAAGGGTTCACAACCTGGAATCACCGGGGTTGGGATGTGGCGCGTAGTCCTATCTCTTTTGTTACTCCTTGAAGAACTCGCCATAGCCTGGAAGTAAAGTGGAAGACAAAAGAAATCAAAAAAAAAAACTCTATTCCATACTTAGTGAACTCGAATTTCTATGGCTTAGGGGTCAAAAATCCGTTTGTCTACACTAAACACAGTAAGTAATGGCATAAAAAGCATGGGAATCATGTGAGTAGACAACATAGGGAAGAATTCAAGCAATTAACACAAGATTTAAGCATAATATGAGCAAAAACGAATGAAACCCTAGAAATTCGAAAATTACCTCAAAGATGAGCAAATTGGATGAATTAATGCAAAAGAGGAACAATGGAATGATGTAAGATGAAGCAATTGATGATAGCAACAAAAACTAAGTGATTTGAGTGAGTAATAATGGAGATTGAAGGAAAGGGGGGTCGAAAATTTGGGGTGAAAAGGAAAGGGGCTGTCGAAAATTTGGGGAAAAATAGAACTTATTTGCCTTATGCTTGTTGAAAAGCAAGACACGGGTTGAGGAGGAAGGGCACTCGATCGAGTGTTGGTGGCACTCGATCGAGTGCTCCAGATTTTCGAAACTTTTGGCTTTGCTTGCTACGGCTTTTGTAAAAAAATAATTACTCCAGAGCACTCGATCGAGTGTGGATGGTACTCGATCGAGTGTTCTAGGTCAAGCAATAAATTTACGAATTAAGAATTAAAACAGCTTAGCTATATTTCAACGAAAAGACCCTTGATCGGGAACTCGAGATGAGACGGCGTCCATCATCAAAGCCGCTTTAGTACCATACTCCTTTCTCCTGAAAGTACTTCACACTATTCATTAAATTTGCTCACGCACTTAGAAAAAACACATACTAGAGAAAAGTAGTTCTATGCTAAAAAAAAAATAATGACAAGAATCTGGGCTGCCTCCCAGTAGCGCTGGTTTATGCGGTCCCGCACGACCGTATTACCTCAAGACTAAGAAGAATCTGAGGGGAAGAGGTTTAGGGCCTCTATCTTCCCAACATGGGCACCTTCATGATATAACTTTACGCGTTGCCCATTTACCTTAAATGTCTCACCGTCGTCGGATTTTAGAGTGACTGACCCAAGATTTTAGAGTGACTGACCCAAATTTATTTACCTCGATAATGGTGAATGGTCCACTCCATCTTGACTTGAGCTTACCTGGAAAGAGGTGCAAACGTGAGTTAAATAACAATACCTTGTCACCAACTCGAAGTTCCCTTTGCACAATATGTTTGTCATGCCACTTCTTGGTTCGCTCCTTGTACACTCGAGCACTATCGTAGGCATGCAGTCGAAATTCATCTAGCTCGTTCAATTGCATCAATCTTTTCTCGCCCGCCAGCGAGGGATCCATATTTAGGTCTTTGATGGCCCACATACATAGCCTTATATTCGAGTTCGACTGGGAGATGACAAGATTTGCCATAAACTAATCTGTAGGGCGATGAGCCAATTGGGGTTTTAAACGCAGTACGGTAGGCCCAAAGGGTGTCATCAAGCTTAAGGCTCCAATCCTTCCTATTTTTGCTAACGACCTTTTCCAAGATAGACTTCAATTCTCGGTTAGAAATCTCTACTTGCCCACTTGTCTGAGGATGATATCCCAATCCTCTACGGTGTGTAACGCCATATTTTGATAACAAGGAGTTGAGATGACGTTCATTGAAATGCTTTCCTCCGTCACTTATGACGGCGCGAGGGACTCCAAATCGTGGAAAGATGGTCTTTTGGAATAGTTTGACAACGGACTTGGCATCACATGTAGGGGTAGCAACGGCTTCTACCCACTTGGAAACATAGTCAACGGCCACCAAGATGTAGAGGTTCCCATGAGAAGAAGGGAAAGGTCCTTGGTAGTCAACACCCCAAACATCAAAGATTTCCACTTCCAAGATCCCGGTTTGAGGCATCTCATGTCTCTGCGAAATATTACCTGTTCTCTGACAAGCATCACATGAACGCACAAAAGCAGTAGCATCTTTCAAAATAGTAGGCCAGAAGAATCCAGATTGCATTACTTTGGCAAAAGTCCGTGAGGGACCGTGATGACCACCATAAGAAGAAGAGTGACAATGGGACAAGATAGCATGTACCTCATTATCTGGTATACATCGTCTGTAAATACCGTCAGGGCATTCGCGGAAGAGGTAGGGATCATCCCAGAAATATCTCCTTGCGTCATGTAGAAATCTCTTCTTTTGCTGATAAGACATGTCCGGAGGAAGTAGGCCTCCTACTATGAAATTAGCATAGTCAGCAAACCAAGGAACACCTGTAGTAATAGCAAGAAGATGATCATCTGGGAATGAATCATCAATGGGGACTAAATCCCCTCCATGGAATCTCAGTCTGGATAGGTGATCGGCAACTACATTCTCAGCTCCGGATTTGTCCCTGATTTCTAGATCAAATTCTTGTAGCAGCAAGATCCAGCGAATGAGTCGTGGTTTGGCTTCCTGTTTAGCCAACAAATATTTTAAAGCAGCATGGTCAGTATAGACAATAACCTTAGATCCTACCAAATAAGAGCGAAATTTGTCTAAAGCATAGACAACTGCAAGTAATTCCTTTTCGGTAGTAGCGTAATTAATCTGAGCATCATCTAAGGTCTTGCTAGCATAATAGATCCCATGTAGTGCTTTCTCTTTTCTCTGCCCAAGTACGGCTCCAACTGCGTAGTCGCTGGCATCGCACATGATCTCGAAAGGTAAGCTCCAATCTGGGGACCTAATAATTGGAGATGAGATAAGAGCTTGTTTAATCCTGTCAAAAGATTTAACACACTCGTCAGTGAAAATAAAAGGCGCATCTTTATGTAAGAGCTTAGTAAGTGGTTGAGCAATTTTGGAGAAATCCTTGATGAATCTGCGATAGAATCCTGCATGACCCAAAAAACTTCTCACACTTTTAACATTAACCGGGTACGGGAGTTTCTCAATGACTTCCACTTTAGCTTTGTCAACCTGAATGCCTTTTCCAGATACTAGATGACCAAGTACCACCCCTTCAGTTACCATGAAGTGACATTTTTCCCAATTCAGGACAAGATTAGTTTCTTCACAACGCTGCAAGACTTTGGATAAATTTCTCAGGCAAATATCAAAGTTAGTACCATAAACACTGAAGTCATCCATGAAAACTTCCATAATAGACTCAATATAATCAGAAAAGATGGCCATCATACAACGTTGAAAAGTAGCAGGGGCATTGCAAAGCCCAAAGGGCATCCTCCTATAAGCAAAGACACCATAAGGACATGTAAAGGTTGTCTTTTCTTGGTCATCGGGATGTATGGGTATCTGAAAGAATCCTGAATAACCATCGAGGTAGCAAAAATACTCGTGACAAGCTAATCGCTCTAACATTTGGTCAATATAGGGGAGGGGAAAGTGATCTTTCTTGGTAGCAACATTTAGCTTCCTGTAGTCAATACACATCCTCCACCCTGTTACAAGCCTGGTAGCGATTAATTCATTCTTAGCATTCGTCACAACCGTAGTCCCTCCCTTCTTAGGGACTACCTGAACTGGACTCACCCATCGAGAGTCGGAGATGGGGTAGATAATACCTGCATCTAAGAGTTTTTGAATTTCCTTTCGAACAACGTCCTGCATAGGAGGGTTGAGACGACGTTGACCCTGTGCGCTGGGTTTATGACCTTCCTCTAAGTGAATACGGTGCATGCAAAAGTCAGGACTAATACCTCGTAAATCATCAATGCTATATCCAATGGCTTTTTCATGTTTCCGTAAAATAACCAACAAAGCAGAAAGTTGGCTCGCATTAAGATTAGCATTGATAATTACAGGTTTTAACTCTTTATCATCAAGAAACACGTACTTAAGATGAGAGGGAAGGGGTTTAAGTTCAGGTTTCTTTACCTCGGTAACCTTAGGGGGGTTACCTAAGCTATAGACCGTTTGCTCTTTACGTTTCTCTCCCGTCAAAAGTTTTTCCATAGCAACTACTTCGGGGTATTCGGAAAGTGTTTCTGCATCATTCTCATCGGACATCAAGACGATCTCCAAGGGGTCCCTGTTCAAAGAAAGAGCAAGGGTTTCATCAATAGTTACGTCCACAATATCAATACGATGACAACTTTCATCTACCATGGGATGTTTTAAGGTAGTTTTGAGATTGAAAGTGATAGTATCATCTCCGACAGCCAAAGTAAGGCTCCCATTTTTAACATCAATGACCGCCCCTGCGGTGTGTAAGAATGGTCTGCCTAGGATAATAGGGGTGTGAGTGTCTTCGGCCATGTCTAGTACCACAAAATCAACAGGGATGAAGAATTTTCCCACTTTGACAGGTACGTCTTCCAAGACACCAAGGGGGTGTTTTACGGATCTGTCGGCCATTTGTAGAGTCATATTAGTGATGCTTAGATGACCCATATTTAATTTCTTGCATATAGAGTAGGGCATGACACTAACGCTAGCTCCTAAATCACAAAGAGCTCTATTAATAAACAAAGGACCAATAGTGCAAGGGATAGAGAAACTCCCTGGATCCTTAAGCTTAGGTGGTGAACAGGATTGTAAAACAGCGCTGCATTCCTCAGTGAATGCTACCGTCTCCACCTCATTGAAGGATCTCTTCCTTGTCAATATGTCCTTCATAAACTTTGCATAAGCTGGCACCTGAGTAATCAATTCGGTGAAAGGAACGCTTACTTGAAGATTTTTCACAACTTCCATGAACCTCCCGAACTGTTGATCAAGTTTTGATTTCTGTTGTCGGGTTGGGAATGGTAGAATGATCTTTATTGGTTCAGCTTCCTTTGCATCTTTAGAGACCTTTGGGGGGCTCGGGCTTGGAATAGTAGTATCCGGTACCTGTGTATTAAGCAAAGTAGAAGAATTAGAAGTATGCGGACAAGGCACTCGATCGAGTGGGGAAGGCACTCGATCGAGTGGGACCGGCACTCGATCGAGTGCTTCAGGGGCTCGATCGAGTGCTTTAGCTCGTAATGCTTCTTTTCGTTTTTCTTTTTCGTTATTCTCATGTATACAATCTTTCTCTAACTCCTTTGCTTCTTCTTCATCATCGCTGAAAGAGAGATGCCCTAAACCCTTACGAGAAACATAAGGCACTTCGCTATCATCTTTGGGCATCTCCGGCTCTTTATAAGAAGTACCACTCCTCAAGTGGATGGCATGTGCTTGTTCATGAGCTTGTTGTCCTTGGGGAGGGAGATTTCCAGGTTGCCTATTAGTATTTTGGCCTGCTAGTTGGGCAACTTGAGTATCTAATATTTTATTGTGGGCTAGTATCTGAGTAATCTGCGCCTTTTGCTCCATTTGAGCTTTAAGGCTTTGCTGCAACATAGCTTTAATCTCTGACATATCATTATTGGCAGTGGGTGGTGGAGGAGGTGGTACCAAAGGTTGAAACTGCTGTTGGCGCTGATTGTTAAAATGAGGACCTCCTTGATTTTGTCTATAGTTTCCTTGTTGGCCGCGGTTCTGAGGAATCACATAATTTGAATTTGGTTGTTGCTGAGGTGGGGTAGGATTTTGAACATTCTGGCTTGACCATTGAAGAAAGGGATGTTCCCTTGTCCTCTCATTATAAGTGTTGGAAAAGGGATTAGCTTGCTTGTAGGATTGGAAAGCGAGTACTTGTTCCATAGGACTTATGCATTCTTCAGCAATATGACCGTCTACACCACATCTCCCGCAGAAAAGTACTTCCCCTTGTTGAACCATATTAACCGCTTGGTGTTGGCCACCCAAAGCTTGTGTTGTTTGCATTTGTGCAATCTTAGCATTCAGGGCTTCTAACTGGGCTGCGACGGCACTATCTGTACCACTTCCCCTTGCAGAGCCTCTTGGATTTCCATATTCGGCAGTATGAGTAGCCATATCACCAATCAATTTGTAAGCTGTATCATCAGTGGTGTTATTCTGAAATCTTCCGTTAGCAGAAGAATCCAAAAGAGCTCTATGATCATCGAATAACCCGTTGTAAAACTGGTTACAAAGAAACCACTTCTCAAACCCATGATGAGGGACTGCACGAACAAATCTTTTGAAACGTACCCATGCCTCATTGAAATCTTCAGTACCTCCTTGTTTAAAGTTAGTAATCTGATTCCGGAGATTGTTTGTCTTTTGTGGAGGAAAATATTTCTTGTAGAATGCAAGAGCAAGGGAATTCCAATCAGTAATGGCGTGAGCAGTTAAATCCAACTCGCGCAGCCATTCTCTAGCATCATCCTGGAGAGAAAAAGGAAAAAGTCGGTATTTAACTTGATCATAAGTTACTCCTGTCTGCAGAGGGATGGAACTGCAATAAGTGACAAACTTATCCATATGCTTAGCAGGATCTTCCCCAGCTCGACCTCCAAACATATTCCGTTCTACCAACGCGAGATAAGATGGCTTGATATCAAAAGGCTTTTCTGCAGCATCGGTAGGAGGAGGAATAAATCCTTTTGGAATAGAAGCCAAAGTAGGCTCGTTGTGGCTTGGCAAGGTGGGTGTAGCCATCTTTGGTGTAGCTACAAAGGGTTCAGAAACGGTATCGTCCTCGTCAGAGGATGAGTTTTCTGAAGTAATGAAAGGCTCAACCTCGTCAAGTATACTCAAGCCTTCTACTTGACCTACTTCTCTATTAAAATTCCTTCTGTAGCGAAAAGTCTTCTTTGGTTCAGGATCAAAAGCAGTAATCTCGGACCGAGTTGACCTGGGCATACAAGGAACTAAAAAAGAAAAGGGTGAGAGCCGTCACAAGGAACTTTCGTTCCTTGAGACAAAAGACAAATTAAACAAATAACAAACAAATAAATTGTTGCCTCCCCGGCAACGGCGCCAAATTTGATAAGGGTAGAGTCGTCACCCTAAATCAAAGTAATCCTTAGAATACTACTAACTAATAGCTAGCGGTAAGAAAGGTATCGAATCCACAGGGAGGCGGTAATAAATTGTTTGCTAAAGTAAATAAGTCTTATGGTAACAATTGGGTTGTTTAGTTGTTTTTGTTTTCTAATGAACTAATTGCGAAATAAGTAAATAAAGATGTAAACAAGTATTAGGAAAGATCTAGGGATCAAGTTCACATAGGCAATTATCCGGGGGAATGGGATTTAATTAATTTAATTGGGCAAAATTATTATTTAAGATCATATGTCCGGTCGGTATTCATATAATCTTTAGATCTAAACCTAACATGCGGTCGCTATAATTAGGTCAGTCTATTCAATTGTTGTGGCCTATCTTAGTCTTAGTCTACGGTCGGATCTAAGACTAATTTGCGAGACTAATTAACTAATCCTGGCCAGTAATTAATTAATCAGGTTTAAAACAACAATAGAACAATAATAATAAGCAGTTTAACAATTAAACATCATTAAAGTTTGATTCCCCCTTCTAATTACCTAGATCCCTTTTCACCCTAGACAAATAAATTAGCTACGCATGGCTTGGGATCTAACTACAACAATATTGATTGAAAACATAATTAATAAAGCAATAAACTAAGAACAAGAATAATTGAAGAACAATAAAGTAGAGATTATGATTAAATACCGTAAATAGGAGAACAAGATCCGAAGACAATTGCTAAATAATAATCTAGAGAGCTACTAGTAATAATTAGGGTTTTTAGAGTAATAAAAAGCGTATCTAACAATAGGTTATGAAGTCTCTACTTATAACAAACTACTAAACAAAATATGGAAAAACTTGCTAAAAACTATTTAAACGATTTATGGAAACACTTGCTAAAACTCATGAAAATCCGGACAGAAGAAGCACTCGACCGAGTGTCCAGTGCACTCGATCGAGTGTTGGTGGCACTCGATCGAGTGCTCCACTTTGTCAGCACAATTCTTCGTTTCTCTACTTCTTTTTGGCAATCTCCCTTGATTCTTGCTTATCTTCCTATATATCTTTGCCTTGCCGACTCCGTGATACTCGTATGATCCTCCATAAATCACCGGAATGCATCCATCTACATTAGAAACAACAAAACGCGGGAGTATCGGCATTTATGACAAAAAACGGCATATACGACATGGATTAGTGCACAAAACCGTAACAAAAGTATATAAGGGAAGGCATAAAGATGTATATAATTATGACTCATCAGCCACCCCTCCCCCACTCCTCTCACCCTTACCCAAATCACCCACCGAGGCTCTCCGTGATCCGAATTGGACTATTGCTATGCAGGACGAATTTCGTGCTTTACAGGACAATCACACATGGGAATTGGTGCCCCGCCCTAGTGATGCTAATGTGATTCGTTGCCACTGGTTATATCGTCACAAATTTCATAGTGATGGTTCGTTACAACGTTACAAAGCTCGTCTTGTGGTCAATGGAAAATCTCAACAGGTTGGTGTGGATTGTGATGAGACTTTCAGTCCTGTTGTGAAACCGACGACCATTCGTACTGTTCTTAGTCTGGCTGTCTCTCGTTCTTGGCCCATTCACCAACTTGACGTCAAGAATGCCTTCTTACACGGTGATTTAGCTGAGACGGTTTACATGCATCAACCGCCGGGGTTTGTTGACAAATCTGCCCCCTCTCATGTATGCCGGTTGCGTAAATCATTATATGGGCTCAAACAAGCCCCGCGTGCCTGGTTTCAGCGCTTTGCTACTTTTGTCACGTCCCAGGGCTTTCACAGCAGCGTGTGTGATACGTCTTTGTTCATTTTTCAGTCTGGCTCCGACATGGCCTATATTTTGCTGTATGTGGATGATATCATCTTAACCGCCTCTACTTCGACACTCTTGCAGCATTTCATTGCCTCCTTAACTCAGGAGTTTTCTATGACAGACTTGGGCACTCTTCATCATTTTTTGGGCATCACTGTTTCCCGCCATGCATCGGGCTTGTTTCTCTCGCAAGACCGATATGCCGAGAGTATTTTGAGCCGCACCTCTATGTCCTCTTGCAATCCCTCCTCTACTCCGGTCGATGTTGGTTCTAAGCTCAGTGCCACTGCCGGCCCCCTAATCGTCGATCCCACTCTATATCGCAGCTTGGCTGCGGCCCTACAGTATTTGACTATCACTCGTCCGGATATTGCCTATGCCGTTCAGCAGGTTTGCCTTTTTATGCATGCTCCGCGTGAACTAGGGATGGCAATGGGTAGGGTCTGGGTAGGGTCCGGCAAGACCCGACCCGACCCGGCCTACAAAACCTTAGACCCATACCCGACCCATACCCGGCAGGTTCTGAAATCAATGGACCCATACCCGACCCTAACGGGTCTGGGTCTGGGTAGGGTCTACCCTAGGGTCCAACGTTTTTTAACGAATCCTTCGATAAAATGTACCAAGGTTCAAATTAAATTACAAAGTCTTGGAAAAATTCTTAAATCTCTAACAAATTACAAATACCAAACACAAAGAAATTGTTTGACAATTAACAAACATAATCAAAACAACTGTAAGCTTATATTTTTAATCTCACATGTCCCTATTAAAGTATTATGAGAAACATGAGATAACAATGTACCAGCAAACCACCAATTGTAAGCAACTAAGCATATATTTTTAATCTTACAATTGTAAAGAGGTGCTCTCCATGTTGATTAAGGAACAATTTCATGATAGACGCGACATCACAGCTATTATTTTAGCTCACATGTAGTTCTAATGACATTCACTGTTAGTCCCAAACATCATAAAAGAAGAGAGTATTTTAAAAAATGACCCTGGGAACGTAAGTTGACTAGTTGATTTATGATTTTATTTATTTTTTTTTTTTTTAAAAAAAAAAATACACGGGTCCACGGGGCGGGGCGGGTCTCAATAGTTAGACCCAGACCCGACCCTACATTTTTTATATTGGACCCATACCCGACCCATACCCGAGCGGGTCCCAAATATTAAAACCCATACCCGACCCATTAGGGTCCGACCCTAAGGGTCTGGGTTGGGTACCCGACCCGCTGCCATCCCTAGCGTGAACCCCATCTTCATTTCTTAAAACGTCTGCTGCGTTATGTCAAGGGGACTCTTTCTTATGGCCTTACACTATCCAAATCCTCTACATTCAACCTCACGGCCTATTCTGATGCTGACTGGGGTGGGTGCCCTGATTCCCGACGCTCTACCTCCGGCTATTGTGTGTTTCTTGGCACCAATCTGGTGTCCTGGTCCTCTAAGCGTCAGGCCACTATATCTCGCTCTAGTGCCGAGGCTGAATACCGCGGTGTTGCCAATGCTGTGGCAGAAACGAGTTGGCTACGCAATTTACTCTTTGAACTTAAGGTTCCCGTTTCTCGCGCCACCCTCGTTTATTGTGACAATGTCTCTGCTGTTTATCTCGCTGGCAACCCTGTCCAACATCAGCGTACCAAGCATATTGAGCTTGACATCCACTTTGTCCGCGAAAAGGTTCAAGTTGGTCTTGTCCGGGTCCTTCATATTCCTGCTGATTATCAATATGCTGATATCTTTACCAAAGGACTCCCGCGTTTTCTCTTCACGCGTTTTCGTTCCAGCTTGAGCGTTCGGCCTCCTCCCGCTCCAACTGCGGGGGTGTATTAGTACATCATTATTATCCTACTTATTGTATCATTTAAGCTTTACTTATTGTATCATTTAAGCGTGTGACCTTCCGTCATCTCGCTCTCTTGTAACCGTCCTCTTATCCTACTATAAATAATGATAATGATAGACTCACCCTCTTCAGGGGATTACAAACTAACATCTTTAACAATCTATCATTTTTTTTATTGAGTGTATATAATTCGGTTTAATCTGGATTCGAGTCGGGTAAGGTTATTAGCGCCATAAAATCGTAAAGACTCCATTCATCATGAGTTTTAACATTATTATATTACCATATGTTTGAACCCAAAATCTTTAATAAAATTAAAACAATCTTTTACCGGTTGATCAACGTTTCACGATTGTTAAAACGATCTATCTAATGAAGCAATTAGCTCGTGTTGAAATTCGGATGTAATGTAATATTAAGCACCTTTTTCTTAACTAGACGCTAACACCATTATTGTTTTTCGAGGGCCTCGCATATGTTGAGTAAACAAATGAGAGAAATAAGCTTAGTTGCATGATAGAGTACAAGTAAACAACATTATGATTTGTGAAAAGATGAAGTTGTGATTGAATGACTCCATTAATGGTGGAGGTTTTGAGCTAGAGGTAGAAGATGATTAAGAGAATATTAGGAAAGTTAGTTAGCAACAAACGGAGTAAATAAGGTTTGTTGTATTGATCTGAATTAATTAACACATATGTACAAGGGAGGTATTTATATCTACAAGAGACAAAATATCTACATACACAAAATATCTAATAGATGACATCATCAATGTAACTAACTCAACAACCTCTAACAAACTCAACCAATTCCAACCATTACATAATTCCCAAACTTGTGATCTTCATGCTCTTTCTCACATCCCCCCCTCAAGTTAGTATTGCCTTGCAAGAATAGCAAGCCTAACTTGGAAGCCAAGAACATATGTTGTGAATGTCCCAGAGGCTTAGTTAACAAGTCTGCCAACTGAAGGTTTGATCTAAGATAGGCAGTGGTCAGAAAACCTTCTTGGACCTTCTCCCTCACATAATGACAGTCGATGTTTAAGTGTTTAGTGCGCTCGTGAAACACAGGGTTGGCAGCAATGTGTTGAGCTGCCATGTTATCGCAAAACAATGTGATTGGCAAAGGGATTTGGATCTTGAAGTCAGCCAGTAAGCCATATAGCCAAGTCAGTTCTCCAGCTGTGTAAGACATGGCACGGTATTCTGACTCTGCTGAGGACTTGGAGACAGTTTTCTGCTTCTTCGTTTTCCAGGAGATAAGAGCATCTCCAAGAAAAACACATTGACCAGTGAGTGATCTACAAGTGGTTTGGCACGCACCCCAATCTGCATCACAAAAGCCTCGCAGACTGATAGTACCACTGGATGGGTAGAACAAGGCTGCATCAGGAGTCCCTTGCAAATACCTTAAGACATGAACAGCAGCCTGTAAGTGAGGCTCCCTGGGAGTACTAAGAAACTGAGATAAGTGTTGGGTAGCATAGGACAAATCTGGCCTAGTTAAGTTGAGATATAACAACTTTCCAACTATCCTTCTGTACGCTTCTGGATCAGGAAGAAGTGAACCCTGTTCAAGAGTCAGTTTCAGTCCTTTTGGAAGAGGAAACATGGCTGGTTTGCAATTAATCATGCCTGCATCGTTCAAAAGATCTAGAACATATTTCTTCTGATTAAGTAAAATGCCCTCAGTGTTCCTTGTGACCTCTAATCCAAGGAAGTATCTTATGGACCCTAAGTCCTTAATCGTGAAAGCAGCATCTAGTTTGCCCTTTACTATCTGCAAGTACTGCAAATCAGTGCCAGATAACAGTAGGTCATCCACATATACCAGAATTACTGCAATAAGGCCTTGATGTTCTCTGATGAATAGGGAATAATCATGCTTGGACTGCACAAAACCCAAAACAAGCAATAACTTGGTGAGTTCCAAGTTCCATTGGCGAGAAGCTTGCTTGAGGCCATAAAGTGATCTCTTAAGATAACACACTTGTCCCTTTGATGCCTTAGAATATCCTTCAGGTGGTGTCATATAAACATCTTCATCTAGAAACCCGTGAAGGAAGGCATTATTTATATCCAGTTGGAAAACAGGCCAATGCTTAAGAGATGCAACAGCTAGCAGCATCCTTACAGTAGAAAACTTAGCCACAGGAGAGAAGGTACTTTTGTAGTCTTTCCCTTCAACCTGATTGAACCCCTTGGCCACTAACCTGGCTTTATACCTTTCAACAGTGCCATTAGGGTGAAATTTGACCTTATAAACCCATTTACAACCAATTGGTTTATGACCTATTGGAAGGGTAGTTAATTCCCATGTGCCATTTGTTTCCAAAGCACTGAGTTCCTTATCCATAGCTTGCACCCATTGAGGGTCAAGACAAGCCTGCTTGTAAGTGCTAGGCTCAATAATTGCCATGACATTGTTTAATGATTTCAGTAATGGCTCAGGATAGGTACTTTTGTCAAGTAAAGAGAAAGGAATTTGCTGTACAGAATGAGACTGAGATGTCAAGGTAGGACAATCAAAGTCCTTAAACCTGTTAGGAACCTGTCTTGCTCTAACAGATTGTCTAACAGGAACAGCTTCAGTAGTATTATTGACACCAGTGAGAGTGGGAGTGTTGTTACTAGTTGTAGTAATGATATCATTTTGTGAAATAGTAGTGGGATTGATATTATTTGGTGTAATAACCTCTTGTACTGTATTATTTGGCATAGTATTGGGCTGTGGTGTAGTTTGAACATCCTCAAAAACAATATCATCAGTGTCAACAGGAAACTCAGGAAACAAAGGTGAGGATGACACTGGTTCAGAGTTAACTGATAACATCTCAGATCTATATGGGAAAATATGTTCATGAAACACCACATCTCGACTAATAATGAGTTTCTGTGTCTCTAAATCAAATAGCTTGTAAGCTTTCTGCCCATGAGGATAGCCAAGGAAGATGCATCTTCTTCCTTTGGCTTGAAATTTGTCTCTATATCTAGTGGGAATGAGAGCAAAGCAAAGGCAGCCTATGGTTCTCAAATTAGCATAGGAAGGAACATGGCCTAGTAACACTTCGTAAGGAGTTTTCCAAGACAGTAAAGGAGCAGGAAGTCTGTTAATTATATATGTTGCAGCCAGAACAGATTCACCCCAAAAACGTCTAGGAAGGTTAGCATGGATCATGATAGCTCTAGCAGTTTCTACTAAATGACGGTGTTTCCTCTCAACTCTCCCATTCTGTTGAGGGACACCAGGGGCACTTTTCTGATGTATAACACCTCTTTTATTAAACAGAGAGACACAAGCATCTTGAACAATCTCTGTCCCATTATCACTCCTTACCATCTTAATATTCTTTCCATATTGAGTACTCACTTGGTTAAAAAAAATTTCAACTGTGACAGCAACTTGAGTTTTATCCTTCAAAAGAAAGGTCCAAGTAACTCTAGATTTATCCTCAACAATGGTTAAGAAGTAATGAGCATTAGTAATAGATGTTATCCTATATGATCCCCAAAGGTCTATATGCACTAAGTCAAACAGATTACTTGCTCTAGAAAGATCTCTGTCAAAAGACAATCTGTGCATTTTGGCCATAACACATACTTCACAAGTGTAAGAATGTAAATCAGACTTTCTTATTCCTGGAACATGTTGCATTTTTACAACTGAAGTATGCCCCAAACGAGTGTGCATCAAATCAACAACACTATGAGCCTTACATCTATTTGTAGCTGAACAAAGACAACAAAAATTCTCAGACTGTTTAGACTCTTTATTAACTACACAACATTGATCTATCTTATTAGAAGGAGATGTTAAATGTCTGAACTTGTAGAGACCTCCATCTTTCTGTCCAACAGCTAAGATATTATGCTCAAGGTCCTGTATGACACATTTGACATTGTCAAAATACATCAACAGTTTATTCTTAGAAGCTAACTGTCCTACTGACATCAGGTTGTGTCTGAAATCAGGTATGAATAGAACATCATGAAGTATAATCTCAGATGTAATAGCAATGTCACCAATTTGCTTAACAGATTTAGTTGATCCATCAGGGAGACCAACTAGAACAGGTTTAGTCAGATTCCTAAGATTAATGAATAAACTCAGTAATGAGGACATATGGTCAGAAGCACCTGAATCTAAAATCCATTCAACATGTTTTGCAGTGGATTTAGATTGAATAAAAGCATTTGAGGCCATGATTATACCTGCATAATTGGCAGAGGCAGATGAATAGTCTATGGTTCCATTCATTCGTGCTTGCATTGCAGTCAAAACTCTGTCACACACAGCATTTATAAGATCAGTGTCAACCTGCTGGTGTCCTTTGGACGTAGGCCCTTGCTCAAAATGCTTCTGACTGTGCTGATTACTCACAGTATGTCCCAATCCTTCATGGTCACCATCAAACGGAGTATCCTCTTCCTGCTGAGCACTATTTGCTGCATACTGGTTATTGTATTGTCGCTGTTTCTTGAACCTCTGACCTCCATTTCCATTACGCCTGTTAAAGTAACTGATTCTTTGATCCTCATTCAGATGCCAACAATTCTCAACGAGGTGTCCACTCTTCTTGCAATGGCTACACCAACGAGTATCCTTTGGCTTTTTACCCTCTGCATTTGTATTGTCAGTAGGATTTCTGTTCCAAACATTCCAGGCTGTCTTGCCAGTGCCATTCTTATGTACTGCAAGTGCACTGACATCTTGTGCAGAAACATTAGAGGTCGAAATGGATTTTTGTGACTCAATTTGTTGAACAAATGAGTAAACCTTGTTAATAGTGGGTAAAGGATCCATTGCTAGGACATTTTGCCTAAGATTATCATATGAATCTCCCAATCCCATCAAAAACATCATAACTTTTTCTTTTGATGTTGAATCCACAATTTTCTTCAAAATTTGACAAGAACACTTATCAAGTATTCCACATGTACAGTTAGGGAAACCTTCCATTTCTTCTATTTCATCCCAACGCCTCTTAAGTTTGTTGTAGTATTCGGCAACTGAGCTTTGATCTTGTACAATATTCCTCAATTCCTTTTTCAATTGATACAAGAGTGGTGCATTAGATTGACCATAGCTCTCTACAATGTCTCCCCATAACTGTTTTGCTGACTTGCAGGAAATAAAAGCTTCCTTTAATTCTGTGCTTAGAGAACTCAGAATCCAGCAACGAATCATGTAATCACAACGCATCCACATTCGGTGTCTTGGAGAGGTTAATTCAGGCATCACCGTAGATCCGTCAAGAAATCCGTCTTTATTCTTCGCACCGAGTGCTAACATCACACATCTGCTCCAATTATTGAAGTTCTTTCCATTGAATTCCGTGTTTGAAAGTTTCATTGTAGGACATTCGTTGTTTGATAAGAAAAGAGGATCGTCATACGGATTTTTGTAGACTGCGTTGTTGACGCTGTTATCGGAGATGTTTTCCGGCATTGTAATTGATTAATGAAGAGAAATTAGAAAGAAGAATCAAGAAATTGATTTTTAGGGTTTTTGATTGATATTAGGAAAAGAGGAATGATTAAGCGAATTTTGCGGAAACGAGAACAATTAATCAAGAGACAGGTTTAACCTGCTCTGATACCATGTGAAAAGATGAAGTTGTGATTGAATGACTCCATTAATGGTGGAGGTTTTGAGCTAGAGGTAGAAGATGATTAAGAGAATATTAGGAAAGTTAGTTAGCAACAAACGGAGTAAATAAGGTTTGTTGTATTGATCTGAATTAATTAACACATATGTACAAGGGAGGTATTTATATCTACAAGAGACAAAATATCTACATACACAAAATATCTAATAGATGACATCATCAATGTAACTAACTCAACAACCTCTAACAAACTCAACCAATTCCAACCATTACATAATTCCCAAACTTGTGATCTTCATGCTCTTTCTCACATGATTGTTTTCATATTTGGGATTGTAATTAATTAAAGTGTTTGAAGAAGTATCATATACTCGGTAAAATTAAGCATATGAAAAGCATTATTGTATCTAAAGATGGAAATGAGTCGTGTTGAGTTGTGTCTCGTGCCAGCTTATCACGTTAGGAGAAGAAAATGGCACAATTACTCATACAAGATTAGGTGAGTTTTTAGTTATGTTGTGCCTGTGAAATGGAAATGTCACCCCAGGCAGTCAGGCAGGCACGACTCATATTGTGTCATGTGCATGTCGTGCATGTCGTGCCATGTAAACGCACGATTTTAACTTTATTTTTTCGCATTTTAAGCGTGATGTCTTTGCCCTTTGGGAATGTCAGCCCAATGTTCCGCGCATTCACTTCTATTTTTAACCGTGTCAGTTATTTTATTCTTACACGTTTGTTTTAAAGGCTAAGGCTACGGAGTATTTTTTATCTCTCTCATGAAAATTACGTAGTAAATAAGATTATGCATTAAAATATCAAAGTTATTAGCAATCAACTTAAGATATATTATTTTTTTAATTTTGCAACATTTGACCAAATTTATAAAATTTGATAATTCCACATCAGCTATCAAACCAAAAATCAATAATACTAGGAGATTTGAAGACTCATGGTTATAAGTTGGTCATGAATCTCATGATAGTAGAAAAATACTCAACATCATACTAGCTAGTTCAGCCTTCAAACTCGAAACCTTGTAACTTGTGAGTGCTTTTATATATAACAAACTGTAAATGAAGAACGGCAATCAAAGACGACTAAATTTCATACTGATTATCTTATAATTAACATCCTCCTCTATTCTTAGTAGTTAGTATTTATGTTAAATAAATCATGCAAATGATAATTATTAACCGAGACGGAATTGAGTAAGTCGTAATAGTTGAGCCTTCAAACTTGAAACTAGCAAGTGAGTGCTTCTATAACTACAATATGAAGGACGATCAAAGATTAAATATCTTGGTTAGGTCATTGTGCATTTGGACTATATATCTCTGAAGAAGGTACCTAGCTTCACGTATGTTTGACCTTGTACAGTTGTACATGCATTTGAGTACGGGAAAATATTATCTTAATACGTTGACATTATTAAACTCTTGCTTTTCCATTATTTTAATTCGATTTCTTTTTAGTCACTTCATATTTTCAACATACTGTGTAACAGTCTATTTCACATTATCCAACTTACTTCGAGTATCACTTTAGTTGGATCGTGACATATATTTCGATATTATCCTTTCACATATGCTAGTGAAATGAAAAAATCTTGTGTATTTTGAAAAAGCGTTTTATGTACATAAAGACAAGCTATCAAGTGCAATATTATAAATACATAGGTGTAATGAGTACCGTGTTTCCAAATAACATAATTTTTTTTTTTCGAAAAATTTAGAGATGAGATGAGATTTAGGTTAAATATGCATGGTAATGTAAATTTCGGTATTATCCTTTACATGTATATATATATATATATATATATATATATATATATATATATATATATATATATATATATATATATATATATATATATATATATAGAAATCGGTCGTGCACATTTAAAAAAAATTCATGTTAGAGCAATGATGATAGGAAGAGTCGATGTCTTGTTTTCTTTGGCTTAATTTCAGTCTCAATCTATTTTAGTTAAGTTCTATTCAGTTCAGTTTTATTCAGTTCAACTCCACTCCCTTCATTTCAGTACAACTAGTTTCAACCGGAGATAATATATGCCTTAATAAGCCTTATAATGAAACATCTTATACACACATACATTTTCCCATTATTATTGTATCTCTACCTAAATTATTGAACAATGGTATTCCATATAAATTACTTGTATTTCAAATCAAGTTTTCTTGCAAACCAAACATAGCCTAATTTAAGTTTGGTTAATTAGGTATTTAATTTCAAATTGGTTTACTAAGGCAACTTGAATTGTCGTAGACCATCCCACTAAACTCAACCCGCCTAAAACCCTTTGAAATATATCCTCTAAACTCAATATTTCTTACCTATATATATACATCTAAAATACTTCATTCTACAATCAACCACATTTCAAACTAAAACATACAAATCATTAAACATATTACAATTTACAATATGAATACTCTTACATTTACATTTGTTTTCGCGGTTGCCGCCATCGCTTTCTTAATGGCACATACCTCAACCCAAGCCAAACAAGACAATGTCCCTAACCCTAACCCTAACCCTAATGAAACTCGAGAAACTCGAGCTAGTCTCGGGTATACAGGATCGAGTCGTTTCTTAGATCCAAAGAAACACTTCCCATATGGTCGAAACCCGTTCAAGGCCGGGCCGACACGAGGTCAATTGACATGTGACAAGGTTCCTAGGGTATGTCATGTTAAAGGTAGCCCGGGTCAAGATTGTTGCAAGAAGAAATGTGTGAATGTGAAGAATGACAATCTTAATTGTGGAATGTGTGGATTGAAATGTAGGTATCCTGAAATTTGCTGCAATGGGAAATGTGTTAATGTTTTGTATGATAAGAAGAATTGTGGAAGTTGTCATAACAAATGCAAAAAAGGGAGTCTTTGCTACTATGGCATGTGTAGCTATGCTTAGACAGCAATCAGTGGTGCCCTATCATCATCCAATATTCGCAGATATAATCATATTCGTATATGACGGTCTAAAGACCGTAATTTGATTAAATTATTGTTATTTTTATTGCATATAACAAAGTATACTTCTTGTATTCTTTTAATTTGAGAACATAATTGTTGTAATCTTATGATATGGAATGCAAATTTAAATTCATACTTCTGTATTTGTTATAGTTGCATGATGTATGAATAAACTTGATCGTTCATCGTTCCATTTTATACAAGTCATTGTTCCGTACCAGCCAATAATTTACATTTTATTTCCTACTTACAAAATAAAGTAAATGTAAATTATTCACTCGTATAGAGGAAAATATATCTATCACTATTAATTACGGTAAATATTGAGCTTAAAACTTACTAATTCATCAATGATTGATCGAGTAAGCATGTTGTACAACATAAAAAGTTTTATCATGCTCTCTCAAAGATAGAATTACTTTTTTAAAGCATTTTATCATTATTTTTCCATTCATTGGCTTATACAAATACAAAATTATCTCTATCTTTTTTCCTCACAAAAGATAGAGCATGATATGCTTCCATGGTTATTCACACGACTCTATCACAATCTTCACGATTCTATCACAATCACCTTTCACAGATTCCCGTTCCCGATGCTATTTCTTGAATATAAGACGGGTCAAATCCTCTATAACACATCTTCAAATTTTTCCGTTTAAGATTTCCGCGTAAGTGATATTTTACAAGACAACTTTTGTTTCCTAATTAATTAATTAATGTTCACTATCTATATTTACTAATATTAAACCATATTTATCTCCTAATTAAGTTTAAGATATCAATCATTATTTAACTTTAATTTTATATAAATAAAGCTAATAATATATCTCTTTGAAATTATATTTAACATTTTTTCGATCTTTTATGGTTAAAAATAAACGGACACGTCACGGGACACATCATTTAAATATAATAAAATATATATTTTATGGTTATAAATAACGTATAAATTTATTTTTACCATATATTTGTAGCTAAATCTAAACGAGTAAAGGTATATTTCGATCTTTACTCTAATTAATTCTCATTTTTCCACCCAAACTCATCTCCTAATCGATTTTTTTAAAATTTTATTTCTCGTCTAAACTATAATATGTTTAGCTATTTGTCCAACGAGTGTCGGACACGATATCAAATACGGAACGACTAATTAAGATGAGTGTCTATACTACCTAGATTAAAAGTAGGATTCGTTGCCTTTTATAAACGATATATATTCCCCTAGATTATTCCTTGCGTTACCAACTTTTACATCATGAGAAAAAGACGAAAAAGTACAACTAGGTTGCACGCGTCTATTAAGCCACGTCATAACTTATAAGGGTGTTTTGGTCTTTTACTTAAAATAATAATAACCCTAATCTTTTCTTAGGAGTATATAAGGTGATGAGACATTGAAGGGAAAAAAGAATGTTAGTTAGCCTCTCTTTTTCCCAAATAATTGGTTACAAACATGAAACACATAGATCTATTCAATTTCAGTTGGTCTTGCTTAAGACGGGTCGGTTTGAGAGACGGGTAATGACACTAACAAAACGAATAGGGGGACAAGGTGGGGCACCCCATGTTCTTCCCTCTCTCCTCTAAGTGGGTATTTTGTGAGGTAAAATGATATCCGTCTTAAGTTTAAGACGGATAGTGTCGGTCTGAAATAAGAATTTGTGATTCAATTTATGCTGGTAATTTTTGTCTCCAAAGCTTAGGTTAAATTATATTTTTAATTTTAATTTTGTTTTTTATCAAACGAGTTTAGATGATGATTTATGTTAATCAGTTGTGCTTTATGTTGAGATTATGACTCAGTTGTTAATTTTGTTTCAAACTCCTCGCATTCAGCAGTTTCTTTACGTTTCATGAAATTATTCCATCTCATAAAATAGTAAAAGCGTAAAGAACTTCTTGAATAAAAGGGGTATATGATATGATGGATTGATGGGTATTAGTTTGAGTTTTTCATTCTCAGGTGCGTGGTTCTATTGAAAGTATTTCTTAAATCGCCTCATAAACTTTTTTCTAGTTCCGTTCTTAATAGACTTTCCTTTTGTCTATAATACCTTTTTTATTCCTATTTGTGAATAATTGTATTAGCTTAGTCTAAGATTAGGAAAATTAGGGTTTTGTATTAGTATAAATAGCTCAAGTCAATAAATACACAATGTTCTCAACTACTCTTTTTATTGTGTATGTAGTGATGCAACGAGAGGTTAGTAGGGATCGTCGCTTTCTTGAATTTTGACCCTCCTGAATAATGAAGATTTAGTAGGGATCGTCGCCCTTCTGAATCTGAATAATGAAGATTTATTAGGGATCGTCGCCCTGGATCTGAATAATGAAGATTTAGTAGGGATCGTCGCCCCTGGATCCTGAATGATGAAGATTAGTAGGGATCGTAACCCTGAATCTCGAATAATGAGATTAGTAGGGATCGTCGCTTTCCTGAATTTTGACCCTCCTGAATAATGAAGATTTAGTAGGGATCGTCACCCTTCTGAATCTGAATAATGAAGATTTATTAGGGATCGTCACCCTTCTGAATCTGAATAATGAAGATTTATTAGGGATCGTCGCCCTGGATCTGAATAATGAAGATTTAGTAGGGATCGTCACCCCTGGATCTTGAATGATGAAGATTAGTATGGATCGTAGCCCTGAATCTCGAATAATGAGATTAGTAGGGATCGTCGCTTTCCTGAATTTTGACCCTCCTGAATAATGAAGATTTAGTAGGGATCGCCACCCTTCTGAATCTGAATAATGAAGATTTATTAGGGATCATCGCCCTGGATCTGAATAATGAAGATTTAGTAGGGATCGTCGCCCCTGGATCTGAATAATGAAGATTTAGTAGGGATCGTCGCCCCTGGATCCTGAATGATGAAGATTAGTAGGGATCGTAGCCCTGAATCTCGAATAATGAGATTAGTAGGGCTCGTCGCTTTCCTGAATCCTACCCTCCTGAATAATGAAGATTTAGTAGGGATCGTCGTCCTTCTGAATTTGAATAATGAAGATTTAGTAGGGATGGTCGCCCCTCTGAATTTGAATAATGAAGATTTAGTAGGGATGGTCGCCCCTCTGAATTTGAATAATGAAGATTTAGTAGGGATTGTCGCCCTTCTGAATTTGAATAATGAAGATTTAGTAGGGATCGTCGCCGCCTTCTGAATTTGAATAATGAATATTGGTAGGGATCGTTGCCTGAATATTGGTAGGGATCGTCGCCCGATAAAAAATTGTAGACGCCTTCCTGAATCCTGAATAATGATCGTTGCCCTTCGAAATCCTGAATAATGAATATTACAAGTAAGTGTTTAATTTAAACTTTTTCAAGTGGCTTTGTTATATTATTATTGACTTATTAACTGTTAATTTATTTGATTTGATCATATTAAAATCTGAATTTGTTACTGATTATCTAACTACTGATCCTAACTACTGATTGGCAACTACTGATTGGCTTTAGATGTTGAGTGAATGAGTTCACTCTTATGGTTTTCCATAGAAACTCTTCTTGTAAACCTTGTGTGATGACCTCGTAAACACGTGATATAGTCGATCAAATTTATTTTATTAAAAACGTTTGACGCTACGAACTTGTAAGCACAAAATATAGCGGTCAAATTTTATTTTATTAAAAGAGGACCGGCTATAACTCTTACTACAAGTTCATAAAATAATAATTTTTTTTCAAATCGAAATTTCGAAAAATGTTTAATTTGAAAAAAATCAACGTGTTCCAAACTCATTACCATGAACTAGATGCGGTCAAACTTTTTTACTGGAAAATTAGGGATACAAAAAATAAACATAGGTGTAACAATATTCGTCTTCAGCTCGGTGGGTAGTGATGGTTGTAGAGCACGGTGGTATGGGAAGTGAGGGAGGAATCGTTCAGTCATTCTCTCCATTTAGAGCAAGTTAACTAAATCATGTTTTCTTTATGAGCCGTCTATACACGAAATTGACACAAATAGGAATCCGTTTTTAAAATAATGCTCAAAAATAAATAATTGTCGTTTTGGGTTGGAATTGAAAGTATTTGTCAAAATGATGTCCACGTAGGCTCGGTTTTTCGGAACGTGCTCGGCTTAAACACGCCATTAGGCATGACGTGTATATAGCATAAAACACGTCATTAGGTATAGCGTGTTCAGTCAGTGCAAATTTTCTACAAAACAGGAACTTGGGCAGAAATTATAGAGAACAAAACACGCCATATGGAATGGCGTGTGTCTTTGGGAAGACACGCCCTGGGGTATGGCGTGTTTAGTTAGTTTTTTTTTTTAATAAGTTGCACGACACACACTAATCTGCTAATTCTAGTCTGCTAATTCTAATCTGTTAAGACACGATGTAACCCGCCATTGGTAATGGCGTGTTTAGGCTTCGTTTTTCCCGAACCTACATGGACACCAATTTGACAAATACTTTCCAAACCAACCCAAAACGACAATTACTTTAATTTTGAACATTATTTCAAAAAATCGTTCCACAAATAGCCTGTTATTAAATTCACCTTAAATTATTTTAATCTCTATCACAAATATTTTTACACTTACCAAACATTGAAACTTGAAATAATAATAATTTTAAAAATATTGTTACGATTTGCTATTTTATATTTTATGTCGTATAATGTATTAGAATTTGTGTGTTTTTTTTTAAACAATAATACTGAACGATTTATCTCGGATAGGTAAATGATTTCATATTTATCGCTCTATAATCTATATACACTAAATATTAACCCATCTCCAAATCTTTCCGCTTAAATTTTCTGTCTAAGTAATATCCTAATAGACAATTTTTGTTCCCTTTCTTTCTAAAAATAAACGTAAATTTTATTAGTTTGATTAATCATCAAATTTCGTAATATTTATATTTGAAATAGGATGTATCCAAGTAATTAAGGGTCATAGTTTCCTACGAAGTTAGGAAAGTTGACCTACCAAATCTAGGAAATTGGAAAATTACTATTCGGTCTGTATACAACTACTTGGCGGCAAAGTTCCTCTTACTCCAGGCTAGAACCTTATAAATACTATAATATCCTTACAAAATAAAAAGATCTAGATTTCTTCAAATTAATATATATTCGGTATTCAATTAGGTTATTATACGCTAATTTCATATCCAGATTTTCAATCAAACTCCTCACTCTCTCTCTAATTCAATACGGTAAGTTTCTTGTATTTATTTACCTTCGTTTTATTCATGATCGTATGTTATTTTCATTCAAATTGAATTCCGCGTTGATTTGCATAATTCAGGTTTTTATTCCTACTTTTATTTGCATGAATCCTTTGTTTCTTTGTTAATCACTTTTAATTAGGTTTTATTGTGTTTTTTATTTTGATTATCCGATAATTTGCGCGAGCAACGATTATGTATTATCGTCGTTGTTAGTGATAGAGTCAAGATTTAAGTTTAGGTGTGCGAGGTGGTAATGATATGAGTTACCCTCGAAAAAATTTCGAAAAATTTAACGAAAAGTTCCGTAAGTTTAATCCGCCGAAAATATTTCGGAAAATTTAACTAAAAGTTCCGAAAATTTGATCCCCTAGCTCAACTATTGGTTGTTATTGATGATCAATTCGTAGAGACTGTTTATAGTGAAAAAAAAGTATGTGTATACTGTATAGTATTTAAAGAATAAATAATGGGTAAAATAAGCAGAATTTAGCAGAATTTGGTTTCCAGTAATGACCTTGGTTATGTGTTTTGATATTTCAGTGATAATGTCGATGCATGTATCGAGGAGAAGTCAATTAAGCAGTTACAGGCGAAAAATAGGGATTTTGGATTGTGATATTGAGCACAACAGGGGAAATAACCTTGAAGTTTCGGCTAAGAAACGACAACGTATCTACAAAAAGAATGGCGATGTTTGTTACCGCGCAGTAGAAGTAGAGGATGATGACAGTGCTGAAGAAGGTTTGGAATTAGATGATGATAAGGAAGATGAAGATTACCAGGTTTCAAGGCGTGTGAGGAAAACAACCGGGAGAGGCAGAGCGATAGCGAAAGTTAAACCTGCTGTGATAAAAGAGAGAAGCAAGGGAAGATCTAGGCATTCTGTATGTATGAACTCGAGAATTTCAAAGCCCGTGTCTTCACCAGTTTCTGATACCCGGGATTCTTCCTCTTCTTCTTGTTTGACATCTTGCTCTCCTGCCTCAATTCATTCAAATTCACCTACTAGCTGTGATGGCAACAGTTCTGCAATGTCGACAAAAACTGCAACTGTAAGGACTTCTTCTCATAGATAATTATTCATTGATTTGCAAGTTTTATTGTAATCTGTGTTTTGATGCTATATTGCTATCTACCTAGCAGCATGCTACCCAAATAAGTAGAAGTTTTATTTAGTGAATTGGGTATATGTTTGGGAAATAAGGCTTAAGATCATGAAGACCTCCCCTTATCAGGCCTGGAACAAACGAATAGTATACCCATATCCTTGAGTTTCGTGAGGGACACAGTAGGTCTCATAAGCAAAGAGTTGAAGCAGTATAGCCTAAACGTTCATTTACTCCCTTACTGATATTTGTTTGTCTTGTTACTAAGACATTTTTTTTTCTTAAACAGGAGAAAGGGAAGAAGCATTTCACATGCCATCAGTGTAAGAAAAGTGATAGACCAGCTGTTGTCAAATGTCTGAAGTGCAATGACAAACTGTACTGTCTGAGATGTATCCGACAATGGTATGCTACTATCCCTCGACCTAAATACCCTTTTGTTTTCTCCGTTTAATTATACTGCTATTGTTGAGTTGGTTTCACATGTAAGATCGTCCTCTATTAGTTTTTGTGCGACTCTCCTCATACTTGACTGGCGCTTTTTTGTTTCGTTTAGGTATCCTGAATGTTCTGAAGTGGATATTGCTAAAGCATGTCCTTTTTGCCAAAGAATATGCAATTGTAGTGTGTGCTTGCACACAAGCGGCATTATAAAGGTAAGCTGGCTGGTAAATTAATTCATTACTTAACTTCATATGCCAGAATTTCGTATTTTCTATCATTTGGTATTGAGTATTTGTTTTACTGATCAGACATCAAAGAGAGACATCCCTCAACAAGAAAAGATTGCAGACCTCAAGTATCTAGTGGCCTCATTGATTCCTTATGTATGGCAAATTCGCCACGAACAAGCTCACGAAATTAAGATTGAGTCGAACATTCAAGGTATTTCACTGGAAGAAAGTGACATTCCTGAGACCTCTTGCTTTGATGATGAGCGAATTTTCTGGTATGTCTTTCATTTAAGAAAAACAAGAGAAAATAGAAATTGGTTTTTCATGCATTTTGTTTTCTGTACTAAATCGTCTTTCTTTTGTCTTTGTCAGCAATCAGTGTGCAACATCTATTTTCGACATTCACAGAAGTTGTCAAAGCTGTGGCTATGAACTTTGCTTGGGTTGTTCTCAAGAAATCCGGGAAGGGAATCTCTTAGGAGGCCCTGAAGGCAGTTTACACGCATCCTCGTTCAAGGGATATGATTACCTCCATGGTGGCGATCCTTTACCTAGTTGCTCTTCCGTTGGAAAATCACATAATGTCCATTCATACACTGAATGGGTAAGTAATAGTGATGGAGTTATTCCATGCCCCTCAAAGGACAGAGGAGGCTGTGGTAATGGGACATTGGAGCTTCGGAGAATCCTTCCCAAAGGCTGGTGGAGTAGTTTAGAAACAAAAGCTGCGTCACTGTCAAAAGATACAGATATCAGACAAACGGTCACCTCACAAGGAAACTTGACCCACAGTAACCTGTATAGCCCTTCTTCGAGCGATTTACTTGGACATGAGGCAATGATCCATTTCCGACAGCATTGGGCCAATGGTGAACCTATTATTGTGCGAGATTGTCTAGAACAGGCACCTGGGTTGAGTTGGGAACCAATGGTCATGTGGCGAGCACTATGTGAAAATGCAGACTCCCAAATTAAAGCCATTGATTGCCTAGCCAGTTGCGAGGTAACAATTTGCCTTTCATATTGCAAAACTGTTCTTTTGTTCTTTTGTTCCATATTTCGGATCCAAAGCATCTATACCATCTATTCATTTTATTTCCATAGGTTTAATAAAATACTATATCTACTAAGAAACTAATTCGAAATTCCCATGAAACTTGCTTCTGAAAAAAAACACGTGAGCCATATAAAGTTCACTTTGATTGCTTGTATCTAATGTACATAAATTTATACAGTGTTGCTTATAAACAATGTTCACTTAATGCAGGTTGAAGTAAGTACTCGGGAATTCTTCAAAGGATACAAAGACGGTCGAAGTTACCCAAATTTATGGCCGGAGATGCTCAAGTTGAAAGATTGGCCTCCATCCGATTCCTTCGAAAATCTTCTGCCAAGACATTGTGATGAGTATATCAGTGCACTGCCGTTTCAGGAGTACACGGACCCAAGGCACGGAATTTTAAACCTCGGTACTATGTTGCCTTCTACCTTCCTCAAACCGGACTTGGGTCCGAAGACATACATTGCCTATGGAGTTAGGCAGGAGCTTGGTCGAGGAGATTCCGTCACTAAGCTTCACTGTGACATGTCTGATGCTGTATGTCGTCTTCTTATCTTTCACTACTGTGTTATTTTTTGGACACAAAAACCCAACCTAAAAAAATCCAAGACTTGCTGGAAACAAATTTTTAGCAAGCATGACTAGGAAATAATGACCCAAAGTGAGAATAACAGCTCAAAGTGACTTACCGAAACAAATTCTTAGTAAGCATGACTCGGAAATAGTGCAAATAACTTAATCCGTAACACCCTTTACCAAAAAATGATTCGAATCAACCCAAATTTATCAGTTGTTAATTTATCGGTCTTTTTTATTGATTCAGGTAAATATCTTGATGCATACTGGTGATGTTTCCTTGAGCAATGATCAGAAGTCAGCAATTGCCATGCTTAAAAGGAAACACAAAGCTCAAGATGGAAGGGAACTGCACTGTCAACATATCAGCAATGATGTGGAGTGTAATGATCTCGATCAAGATTCTGCTGCTTTGACAGAGGGTGCTGCGCTCTGGGACATTTTCCGGCGAGAAGATATACCAAAGTTAGAGGCTTATCTTCAAAAACACTCGAAGGAGTTCAGAAGCACTTATTGTTGTCCGGTTGAGCAGGTAACTTTTCCTTCAATCCAGGAGATGCAATTCTCTTTAATCTTCAACTTTGTGTTTTCTTTTTGGTACAACAACATAATTTGATCACTTGCTAACGACACCATCAACATTTCTGCTTGATGTTATTTCGACATTCACACCTATCGAATAGTAACAAGTCTGAGTAACATACCTCGCAAATATTTACTTGACGTTAACATTATTCCTGCTTTGTTCAATTGGCCAGGTCGTTCATCCCATCCATGATCAATCCTTTTACCTGACTCGAGAGCACAAGCAAAAGCTTAAGAAAGAATTTGGTGTTGAAGCATGGAGCTTTGAGCAGAAGCTTGGGGAGGCAGTTTTTATACCAGCTGGCTGTCCACATCAAGTCCGCAATCTTAAGGTAAACTATCCTATGAGATCTCGTTTATATCGCTGACCAATGCTAGCACATTACATTCATCAATGACTGTTCTAATGATTGCACATTCTGCATGCAGTCTTGTACGAAGGTGGCCGTGGATTTTGTTTCTCCCGAAAACATCAAAGAATGCCTTCGATTGACAGAGGAGTTCCGAAGACTTCCAAAGTTCCACAGGGCACGAGAAGACAAACTCGAGGTATGAATCGAAACTAATCCCTCTTTTGCACTTCTAACCTCATTAATACTACTGTTTAGGCGTTTAGTAGCAAAGCATAACGACCTGACCTTTATATATTCCAACAGATTAAGAAGATGATTATACATGGAATCAGCCAGGCGATCAAACAACTGGACGACCTAATGTCGAGTGAAGACATTCGATGATTCTTTCAACCTATTCAAGGTTGAATAATGTTTGTAACTCGTATAACAAATAAACATCAATTGTACATATAGAAGCCTTCTTGGAAATTCAAATTCAATTGAATATCAAATCAATGAAGCAATTTTTTGTGTCACAATTCCCCTCTATCTCTTGCTAAGTCCCTTATTAGATGACTTGATAATAAAATCCACGGCCTTAACAAAATTATTATTCAAGGGGCCGGGTAATGTGGTTTTATGCAATTTATTTTGCATAAATTCTCATTTGTACGGATAGAATGACACACGTAAGACAAGAACAAAATGTATTAGCAAATGGTTTCTCGTAACGGAATCGTACATACGAGGTACTACCACCAATATTATAGTTTCGGAGCTTTATAATAATATTTTTGAATTTTGTTTTAAAAAAATGAGTATTGTTATAAAGTTTCTGAGTTTATTTTTTTAAAACAATAGGCTCAAAAAATTAAAATAAAACTAAAAAACAACACATATAAACTTAGTTATATTTTAGTTTTGACGGAAAAAATTAAAATCTAACTTATAAATTTTAATAAGTTCAGAAAAAATATGAATATGTTCAAAAATAAATAAAGTTTGAGGTAATAAACTCAAAAAAATACCCATATGCTCAAAAAATGAGAAAATACATCTAATGTATGTTCCTTTTTCTCAAAGGTTTCTCCCATAGTCACTCCTAGGGATGACAATGGGTAGGGTTTGGGTACGGTCCGGCAAGACCCGACCCGACCCGAAGTAAAAAAACTTTAGACCCATACCCGACCTAGACCCTAAAGGGTCTGAAATTAATGGACCCATACCCGATCCTAATGGGTCTGGGTCCGGGTAGGGTCTACCCTAGGGTCCAATTTTTCTTAACGAATCATTCAATAAAATGTACCAAAGTTTTAATTAAAGTATTACAAAGTCTTGGTTATTTGGATCATTACCCGTACCCGACCCTAAATTATGTCATTTACCGTACCCAAACTCATCAATTTCCTTGTTATTCCTAATGATTATTTGGATATGCGTATAGTATATTAATGATAACTAATAAGGGTCATCCGTTTCCTCTCACAAAATACCCACTTTTTCTCTCTCCGACACTATTCATGTGGTCCTCTTTCTCCACTAACTCATTTTGTATCCATTTTATCTCACAAAATATCCGGCACAAATGGTGACCCGTCGCAAGCAAGACTTTGTGATACCTAAATACTTCCTAAAATCATGGCCAAGTTAATATATAAGTAACCAAAAATTTGTATTCTCCATATAAATTACTCCTACCAAACATACAGAAAATCATTCTTAGCATTTGCAGTAAATATTAGCACACTCTTACATATCTTGCTAATTCTGGATATCTGGGGGTTAAAGGTTAATATATGTGACGGTCCAAAAATGCATGGTAATGAAAAGATATACTTCGTACCACGTAGACGATAATATGGAACTTCATATAATTATTTTGTAATACATTTTCACACTACGAGAAAGTTTCACATTATAAGGCCGTTCCTTTGTATGAAACTCACTAATTTATTCAAAAGTATCGTCTTATGGTACAAGAAAATAAACAAAATAAACAATGTACCAACTCAGGTTCATCGTGGTTAAACTAAGTTAAACAATTAAACCCTAATTACTGCTTCTTAGGGAATAAACGCTAGTTATTTCATTGCAATGTATTATTTATAAAATCTTATATTTGTTACGATTAAAATTCTCAAAAGACGAGTATTATCATAATGTACTATTAAACATTCATTACTTACCCGTAAATTTTCACGGTTTTAAACCTAGGCTCTGTTTGGTAAACAGTGGAGTAATATTGGCAGAAGAAGATTTCAAAAGCAGATTTGACTAGCAGAATGATTTAGCGGATTTGACTAGCAGATTTATTTAGCGGAATTATTTTAGATAGGTTTGGTAATTGACAGTTTAGATTAGCAGATTGTCTTAAATATTTATAAAATGACATATAAGAACATGAAAAATTATTTATTAAATATATAAAAAGGAATGTTAGTATTTTATTAAGAGGGTAAATAAGATAATTTTTTTCTTTCTAATATGCTAATCCAATATGCTGGTAGGAGCAGCATATTGGAAAACAACATATTGGACCTAATATATTATTTCAATATGTCATTAACCAAACAGTCTAAATAGCATATTGGTAAGTCAAATATGTTAAATCTCTCAAATATGCTGAAATTTGGTCAATATGTTATTTACCAAACAGAGCCCTAGTTATTTTTAAGGCTATTTAGCATATTACTACCTAATAAGTTTAAAATTTTACATCTTACTACCTAATATGTTCAATTTTTCAAATAACAACCTAATAAGTGTAAAAACTGACACGATTACTACCAAAATGACGGAAATTGCTAAAAAATGACGGAAATCAGTTTATTTCGTCCCGTTTAAATTTAAAACCTAATTTAATATATAAATTGCCCTTCCCCCTCCTTCCTCCATTAAAATACCTTTAACACAAAAAAAAAACGTAATACCGATTCTTAATTATCAAATTTTATAAAAAATAATCAAATTAGGGAAGGGTTTCTTTCGTTCAATTTTATTTACAATCCACGTACACTACAAAAAAATACTGCATTTGCGACGGAAAATTTGCGACGGATTTATCCGTCACAAAAATGGATTTGCGACGGATTTTGCGACGGAATATTTGTTTGCGACGGACCTAAAATTCCCAGACCCGCGAAATGAAACTCAAATGGCGGGAAAGTTTGCGACGTATTATCCGTCGCAGATGTTGACTTTTGCGTCGCAAACAGATTGACCAGACTTGACCAAAATCTGGTCCAGGTCAAACGTTGACCAGATTTGCGACGGAAAGTCCGTCAAAATTTGCGACGGAATTTCCGTCGCCAATCTGGTCAACGTTTGACCTGGACCAGATTTGCGACGGAAATTCCGTCGCAAATTTCATTTATACAGACCCCGCGGGTCTTCTTTTTTCCCCCAAATCGATTTCAATTTAGAATCCTAAAACCTAATTGGCGATTTTCAGACGACAACAACCCACCCAACCCACCACCCCCGACCCCACCACCCCGTGACACCGCCGGCCAACCCGCCGGCCACCTCACCGGAGTATCCCTCCTTCTCCTTCCTTCCTTCCTCCTCCTTCCTCTCCTTCTCCTTTCTTCTCCCTGCCACCTCACCGCCGCCACCACACCGCTGCCACCTTGCCGCCGCCACTTACTTCTTCATTCTCCATTTCTCTTAATGTATGTATACTAACTTTCATTATTTATGTACCGTCTTAATTAGTTATTTTTAGTCCGTCGCAAAATTCCGTCGCAAATTCCGTATTATTGTTTTTTATTGTTATTAAGAATAGTTAGTTTAGTTTAATTGTTATTTGATTAGTTTAGTTAGTATTGTTAGGTGGTTAGTGATATTAGGTTAGTAGCTAATTTCGTCCCAAATCCGTCGCATATTGTTGTTAAGATGTTTAGGACGATTGATTTTTGATATAAAATTTGCATTGTTGTTGATTGTTAGAGTTGTTGATTTGTTTAGAATATTATTGAATAGTACCCGTTTAATAATTACACATTAGGTGTAATTGTTGAATAGTCCCCGTTTTGGGACTGTCTTTGAATCTTTCATGTCATTTAGGTAGTAAACACTCTTATATTTTCTTGATTGTAATGAAACAAAAATCGGGCAACATTTCCTTATTGTTCTGCAAATACATTCTATATAATGTATTTGGAGAACAATAGGGAAGTGCTGCCCAATTTTTGTCTCATTACAATCAAGAAAATATAAGAGTGTTTACTAATGGTATGAAAGATTCAAAGATGGGTTTAGGCTAGAGAGATAAGGACCCCAGACCAATATATGTATATTGTTTTTTTTTGCAGGTTAGTGTTGGTGTTGGTGTTGGTGTTGGTGTTGGTGTACATGTTGGTGTTGGTGTTGGTAGTTGTTGTTGTTGTTGTTGTTGTTGTTGTCGTCGTTGTTAATTTGTTGTTTACTAGTTGTTATATATATATGTAGTTGTTGTTATTTAATTGTTGTTGTTAAGTAGTTGTTGTTGTAGGAAAAAGTTTTTTCAAGAAAGTCAAAAATGATAAGTGAAGGGGTCCCGGAGCAAGATATCGACGACAACGAGATCTACTTCGAAGAACACGGCGGTTTCAACAAGAAAGGGTTGATACTCGGTATGGGAAATGCAGCCCCAGTTATTTACGAGCGTCGTCGTCACTCAAGTGCTGGGAACCCATCATCATACACCCCAGGTTTGTATTTTATAGTTTATTAAAAATTAAGACTAACCAATTATTTAACCGTTTACTAAATGAATATAATATCATGTTTGACTATTCATTGCAGGTATCATCGGCAGAGTTCTTCGAGAGAATGCTCAGCTAAAAAAACGTGATCTCGAGACATCCCAAAGGCTGAAGGCAATTGAAGAGTTCTTAAGTCAACGGGGGGAGTTCACTACTCAAAGCTGCAACCCGGGAGGCTTTTCTCAGCCGAGACGCGACTTCGATGATGATGGCGGCGACAATGCTAGGGAGGCCAGCCATTTCGCCACCCCACAGCCCACCGACACGACCGTTAGATAGGTTTTATTAGGTTGTTTAGTTGGTGTACCGCGGATTATGTTTAGTTTTTAGTTGGATGATCATTTGTAAAACCTTCACTTTAGTTATGAAAAGACGTTTTAAAAACCTTGTCTCCGACAAGTTCTTTGTTGCTGGGTTATTTTTGCTGAAATTGCAGGTTTGGAGAGCTTGCAAAAGGGAAAAATGAGTCATTTCATTGGAAATGGGGAGCTGAAAAAAGAGCTGAAACCGGAAAATCATACAGGATTTCGCGACGGAAATGTCTCAATTTGCGATGAAATTCCGTCGCAAACCTTGACCAGAAGTCAAAGTATCAGATGTCCCCGAAGGGACAGAAGTCAAAGTAAGTCAAGATTTGCGACGGAAATTCCGTCGCAAGTGTTCCCTTTTGCGACGGAAAATCCGTCGCAAATCTTGACTGACTTTGACTTCTGGTCAAGGTCAGTCAAGGTTTGCGACGGATTTTCCGTCGCAAAAGGGAACACTTGCGACGGAATTTCCGTCGCAAATCTTGACTTACTTTGACCAGGTGGTCAAAGTCAATCCGTCACAAAATAACTTTCTGCGACAAAAATAAGGGACAGACATAGTCCGTCGCAAATCCGTCACAAATGATGATTTTGCGACGGATTTCACCCTTTTTGCGACGGACCGTTCCGTCGCAAATAGCGCATTGTTTTGTAGTGGTAACACCAATTTATGTCAGCTTTCTAATTTGATTTTTATTTGCAATCCAATTTACGTAATACCGGCGTCCTTCATTGTACTTCAGGTAAATAGTAGTAGCAACGGGCGTCCTTCATTGATTTTTATTTGCAATACAATTTCATTGTACTTCAGGTAAATAGTAATAAAACGGAAAGATGAACGATATGGCCAGTACTTGACCGCGAGCGGTGACAAAGTATCCGTCACCCTCACCATACTGGGAAGTAAAGAGTGAAAATAAAATGAAAAAAATCAAATTAGGGAAGGGTTTTATACTGAAAATAAAATGAAAAAAATGCTTACTTGATTCAATTTGAGAAGACAACGGAAGATTACCTCCCTCTAGTGCTGCAAATTAGGCATGTTCATGGAATTTTTGATGTATAAAAATGGCGGCGGGAATAATTACTTTACCGTGAGCTTTTACAGGGGAGGGAGAGGGATGGGTAAAATTTTAACAGGGAATAGGTTTATTGAGGGAAGGGTTAGATGGTCATTTAAGTTAACCCGAACATTTAAAACTAACTTAAGTTCGGTTTCCGTCAAAAAGGTAGCAAACTGATCAACATTGTGTGAATTTAGGTAGTTAGTTGCAAAATTAATTATATTAGGTAGTAAGATGTAAAATTTTAGATTTATTAGGTAGTTATTTGTCATATTTCCTATTTTTAATGACAAATTCTTATTTGCAACGACACTATCCGTCGCAAGCTTGTGACGGATACCGTTTTCTCTCACAAAATAACCACTTTTTCTCTCTCCCCAACACTATTCTTGTGGTCCCCTTTGTCCATTACTCATTTTATATCCATTTTATCTCACAAAATATCCGTCACAAATGGTGACCCGTCGCAAGCAAGAATTACAAATTTTTAATTGCATACCAAGCAAATACAGAATATTTAATTATTTATGTATCAAAAGATTACTATAATTAATCACATCATGAGAAAAAGACGAAAAAGTACAACTAGGTTACACAAGTCTATTAAACCACGTCATAACTTATAAGGGTGTTTTGGTCTTTTACTTAAAAGAATAATAACCCTAATCTTTTCTATAATAGAAGTATATAAGGTGATGAGACATTGAAGGGAAAAAAGAATGTTTGTTAGCCTCACTTTCTCACAAATAATTGGTTACAAACATGAAACAACTAGATCTATTCAATTTATGCTGGTAATTTTTGTCTCCAAAGTTTAGGTTTAGTTATGTTTTTAATTTTAGTTTTGTTTCTATCAAACGAGTTCAGACGATGATTCATGTTAATCAGTCTCCTTGCATTCAGCAGTTTTTTTTTTACGTTTCATGAAAAATCTCAAAAAGTAGTAAAAACGTAAAGAATTTGTTGAATAGGAGGAGGGAGTATGTGATATGATGGGTATTAATTAGTTTCAATTTTTTATTCTTAGGTGCGTGGTTCTATTGAAAGTATTTCTTAAATGGCCTCGTAGACTTTTTTTCTAGTTTCGTTCTTAATAGACTTTCCTTATGTCTATAATACTTTTTTATTCCTATTTGTGAATAATTTTTTATTCCTATTTGTCTAGGATTAGGAAAATTAGGGTTTTGTATTAGTATAAATAGCTCAAGTCAATGGAGATGATCGTCTAGGGATCGTCGCTCTCCTTAATCCAGAAGGGATCGTCGCCCTCCTGAATCATGGAGATTTAGTAGGGATCGTCGCCTTTCTGAATAACACAAATTCTCAATTGTGACGGTTATATCCTCGAGATTTAGTAGGGATCGTCGCCTTTCTTGCGACTCAAATATTAACCATTTGAGTAGTAGAAGACAAGCTTTTTGAGATTCTCTATGCTTTGTCTTATCTAAGCAAGTTGAAAATTGCGACGGATATATCCGTTGCAAGTGTCTTATCTAAGCAAGTTGAAATTGCGACGGATATATCCGTGGCAAGAGAGACTTATTGCCTGAATAATGAAGATTATTAGGTATCATCGGTCGCCCTCCTGAATTCTGAATTCTGAATAATGAAGATTAGTAGGGATCGTCGAGGGATTAGTAGGAATCGTCGAGGGATTAGTAGGCATCGCCCCCTAATAAAATTGCTAATAAAATTACTAGGCGCTCTCCTGCATCCTAAATAATGATGATTTATAGGGATCGTTGCTCTCTTGAATCTTGAATCTTGAATTGAAGATTAGACGCCCCCTGAGCACTTGTGAATATCCTGAATAATGGACCGTCGCCCTTCTGAATCGAATGAAGATTACATGTAAGTTAAAGTTTAAACTTTTTCAAGTAGCTTTGTTATATTATTATAGATTGAGTTGTTAACTCTTAATTTATTTGATTTGATCATATTAAAAACTGAATTTGTTACTGATTATCTAACTACTTCCTCCATTCATCTAACTACTGATTGGCTTTAGATATTGTTTGAATGAGTTCACTCTATGATATCATCCTACCTAGATTAGAAGTATTGGCTCAAATTTTACATGTTTTTGAGGATATACGTATTTTTTTTAGGATTATTATTTTAAACTTTATTTGTTTTTTAGCATATGTATATTTTTGTGAACTTATTAAAGTTTATAAGTTAGATTTAAACTTTTTTTTCTATCAAAATTCAAAATTTAACTAAGTTTGTATGAAATAATTTTGAGTTTATTGTAATCTATTGAGCTTAATATTTTAGTGAATAAACTCATAATTTTTAAAACAAAACTCAATTTTTTTATTAAAATGCTCAAAAACTATAAAACTAGCACAAATTCTTATTTACAACGGCACTATCCGTCGCAAGTTTGTGACGGATACCGTTTTCTCTCACAAAATACCCACTTTTCTCTCTCTCCAACACTATTTATGTGGTCCCCTTTCTCCATTAACACATTTTCTATCCATTTTATCTCACAAAATATCCGTCACAAATGACGACCCGTCGCAAGCAACACTTACTATAAAACTAGGTGGTAACTCTGGTAAGACATCGAATCTATAATGTAATATAGAGTATGTGTCAAAGTAGAATCGCACCTCCAACCCCACCCTGAGAGTTAAGAGAGATTTTACCACTAAAACTAACTTTGGTTCTCTCAAAAGATAAATCTAAACTATTGATTTTTCTGTAAATTAAATCATCGGAAAATTCGCATGTTACTCTTAAACTTTGCCATTTTGCACGTAATATCCGACTTTCATACTCCCTCTAACCCAGGCCAAAGGTAACATATGGAAAAATTGAGTATTTAAGAAAAGGTCCAACTGTTGGCACTAGGGATGGCAATGGGTAGGGTCTGGGTAGGGTCCGGCAAGACCCGACCCGACCCGAAGTAAAAAACCTTAGACCCAGACCCGACCCAGACCCTAAAGGGTATGAAATTAATGGACCCATACCCGACCCTAATGGGTCTGGGTCTGGGTAGGGTCTACCCTAGGGTCCAATTTTTCTTAACGAGTCATTCAATAAAATGTACCAAAGTTCGAATTAAATTACAAAGTTTTGATTAAAGTATTAGAAAGTCTTAGTTATTTGGATCCGTACCCGACCCTAAATTATATCATTTACCGTACCCAAACTCATCCTTTTTATCAATTTCCTCGTTATTCTTAATGATTATTTGGATATGCGTATAGTATATTAATGATTACTAATAAGAGTCATCTGTTTGCGTGTATTATTTGCGTTATTGACATTCGTACATGTGTTTTTTCTTTTTCTTTTTCTTTTTTTTAATAAATATAAGGGTCTAAGGGTCGGGTAGGGTCCCAAGACCAAGACCCGGACCCGACCCGAAGTTTTTTATATAAGACCCATACCCGACCCATACCCGACCCATACCCGAGTGGGTCTCAAAAATGGATACAAAATGAGTTAGTGGAGAAAGAGGACCACATGAATAGTGTCGGAGAGAGAAAAAGTGGGTATTTTGTGAGAGGAAACGGATGACCCTTATTAGTTATCATTAATATACTATACGCATATCCAAATAATCATTAGGAATAACAAGGAAATTGATGAGTTTGGGTACGGTAAATGACATAATTTAGGGTCGGGTACGGGTAATGATCCAAATAACCAAGACTTTGTAATACTTTAATTAAAACTTTGGTACATTTTATTGAATGATTCGTTAAGAAAAATTGGACCCTAGGGTAGACCCTACCCGGACCCAGACCCATTAGGATCGGGTATGGGTCCATTAATTTCAGACCCTTTAGGGTCTAGGTCGGGTATGGGTCTAAAGTTTTTTTACTTCGGGTCGGGTCGGGTCTTGCCGGACCGTACCCAAACCCTACCCATTGTCATCCCTAGGAGTGACTATGGGAGAAACCTTTGAGAAAAAGGAACATACATTAGATGTATTTTCTCATTTTTTGAGCATATGGGTATTTTTTTGAGTTTATTACCTCAAACTTTATTTATTTTTGAACATATTCATATTTTTTCTGAACTTATTAAAATTTATAAGTTAGATTTTAATTTTTTCCGTCAAAACTAAAATATAACTAAGTTTATATGTGTTGTTTTTTAGTTTTATTTTAATTTTTTGAGCCTATTGTTTTAAAAAAATAAACTCAGAAACTTTATAACAATACTCATTTTTTTAAAACAAAATTCAAAAATATTATTATAAAGCTCCGAAACTATAATATTGGTGGTAGTACCTCGTATGTACGATTCCGTTACGAGAAACCATTTGCTAATACATTTTGTTCTTGTCTTACGTGTGTCATTCTATCCGTACAAATGAGAATTTATGCAAAATAAATTGCATAAAACCACATTACCCGGCCCCTTGAATAATAATTTTGTTAAGGCCGTGGATTTTATTATCAAGTCATCTAATAAGGGACTTAGCAAGAGATAGAGGGGAATTGTGACACAAAAAATTGCTTCATTGATTTGATATTCAATTGAATTTGAATTTCCAAGAAGGCTTCTATATGTACAATTGATGTTTATTTGTTATACGAGTTACAAACATTATTCAACCTTGAATAGGTTGAAAGAATCATCGAATGTCTTCACTCGACATTAGGTCGTCCAGTTGTTTGATCGCCTGGCTGATTCCATGTATAATCATCTTCTTAATCTGTTGGAATATATAAAGGTCAGGTCGTTATGCTTTGCTACTAAACGCCTAAACAGTAGTATTAATGAGGTTAGAAGTGCAAAAGAGGGATTAGTTTCGATTCATACCTCGAGTTTGTCTTCTCGTGCCCTGTGGAACTTTGGAAGTCTTCGGAACTCCTCTGTCAATCGAAGGCATTCTTTGATGTTTTCGGGAGAAACAAAATCCACGGCCACCTTCGTACAAGACTGCATGCAGAATGTGCAATCATTAGAACAGTCATTGATGAATGTAATGTGCTAGCATTGGTCAGCGATATAAACGAGATCTCATAGGATAGTTTACCTTAAGATTGCGGACTTGATGTGGACAGCCAGCTGGTATAAAAACTGCCTCCCCAAGCTTCTGCTCAAAGCTCCATGCTTCAACACCAAATTCTTTCTTAAGCTTTTGCTTGTGCTCTCGAGTCAGGTAAAAGGATTGATCATGGATGGGATGAACGACCTGGCCAATTGAACAAAGCAGGAATAATGTTAACGTCAAGTAAATATTTGCGAGGTATGTTACTCAGACTTGTTACTATTCGATAGGTGTGAATGTCGAAATAACATCAAGCAGAAATGTTGATGGTGTCGTTAGCAAGTGATCAAATTATGTTGTTGTACCAAAAAGAAAACACAAAGTTGAAGATTAAAGAGAATTGCATCTCCTGGATTGAAGGAAAAGTTACCTGCTCAACCGGACAACAATAAGTGCTTCTGAACTCCTTCGAGTGTTTTTGAAGATAAGCCTCTAACTTTGGTATATCTTCTCGCCGGAAAATGTCCCAGAGCGCAGCACCCTCTGTCAAAGCAGCAGAATCTTGATCGAGATCATTACACTCCACATCATTGCTGATATGTTGACAGTGCAGTTCCCTTCCATCTTGAGCTTTGTGTTTCCTTTTAAGCATGGCAATTGCTGACTTCTGATCATTGCTCAAGGAAACATCACCAGTATGCATCAAGATATTTACCTGAATCAATAAAAAAGACCGATAAATTAACAACTGATAAATTTGGGTTGATTCGAATCATTTTTTGGTAAAGGGTGTTACGGATTAAGTTATTTGCACTATTTCCGAGTCATGCTTACTAAGAATTTGTTTCGGTAAGTCACTTTGAGCTGTTATTCTCACTTTGGGTCATTATTTCCTAGTCATGCTTGCTAACAATTTGTTTCCAGTAAGTCGGATTTTTGTTTTTGTGTCCGAAAAATAAGAGAGTAGTAAAAGACAAGAGGACGACATACAGCATCAGACATGTCACAGTGAAGCTTAGTGACGGAATCTCCTCGACCAAGCTCCTGCCTAACTCCATAGGCAATGTATGTCTTCGGACCCAAGTCAGGTTTGAGGAAGGTAGAAGGCAACATAGTACCGAGATTTAAAATTCCGTGCCTCGGGTCCGTGTACTCCTGAAACGGCAGTGCACTGATATACTCATCACAATGTCTTGGCAGAAGATTTTCGAAGGAATCAGATGGAGGCCAATCTTTCAACTTGAGCATCTCCGGCCATAAATTAGGGTAACTTCGACCGTCTTTGTATCCTTTGAAGAATTCCCGAGTACTTACTTCAACCTGCATTAAGTGAACATTGTTTATAAGCAACACTGTATAAATTTATGTACATTAGATACAAGCAATCAAAGTGAACTTTATATGGCTCACGTGTTTTTTTTCAGAAGCAAGTTTCATGGGAATTTCGAATTAGTTTCTTAGTAGATATAGTATTTTATTAAACCTATGGAAATAAAATGAATAGATGGTATAGATGTTTTGGATCCGAAATATGGAACAAAAGAACAAAAGAACAGTTTTGCAAGATGAAAGGCAAATTGTTACCTCGCAACTGGCTAGGCAATCAACGGCTTTAATTTGGGAGTCTGCATTTTCACATAGTGCTCGCCACATGACCATTGGTTCCCAACTCAACCCAGGTGCCTGTTCTAGACAATCTCGCACAATAATAGGTTCACCATTGGCCCAATGCTGTCGGAAATGGATCATTGCCTCATGTCCAAGTAAATCGCTCGAAGAAGGGCTATACAGGTTACTGTGGGTCAAGTTTCCATGTGAGGTGACCGTTTGTCTGATATCTGTATCTTTTGACAGTGACGCAGCTTTTGTTTCTAAACTACTCCACCAGCCTTTGGGAAGGATTCTCCGAAGCTCCAATGTCCCATTACCACAGCCTCCTCTGTCCTTTGAGGGGCATGGAATAACTCCATCACTATTACTTACCCATTCAGTGTATGAATGGACATTATGTGATTTTCCAACGGAAGAGCAACTAGGTAAAGGATCGCCACCATGGAGGTAATCATATCCCTTGAACGAGGATGCGTGTAAACTGCCTTCAGGGCCTCCTAAGAGATTCCCTTCCCGGATTTCTTGAGAACAACCCAAGCAAAGTTCATAGCCACAGCTTTGACAACTTCTGTGAATGTCGAAAATAGATGTTGCACACTGATTGCTGACAGAGACAAAAGAAAGACGATTTAGTACAGAAAACAAAATGCATGAAAAACCAATTTCTATTTTCTCTTGTTTTTCTTAAATGAAAGACATACCAGAAAATTCGCTCATCATCAAAGCAAGAGGTCTCAGGAATGTCACTTTCTTCCAGTGAAATACCTTGAATGTTCGACTCAATCTTAATTTCGTGAGCTTGTTCGTGGCGAATTTGCCTTACATAAGGAATCAATGAGGCCACTAGATACTTGAGGTCTGCAATCTTTTCTTGTTGAGGGATGTCTCTCTTTGATGTCTGATCAGTAAAACAAATACTCAATACCAAATGATAGAAAATACGAAATTCTGGCATATGAAGTTAAGTAATGAATTAATTTACCAGTCAGCTTACCTTAATAATGCCGCTTGTGTGCAAGCACACATTACAATTGCATATTCTTTGGCAAAAAGGACATGCTTTAGCAATATCCACTTCAGAACATTCAGGATACCTAAACGAAACAAAAAAGCGCCAGTCAAGTATGAGGAGAGTCACACAAAAACTTATAGGGGACGGTCTTACATGTGAAACCAACTCAACAATAGCAGTATAATTAAACGGAGAAAAGAAAAGTATTTAGGTCGAGGGATAGTAGCGTACCATTGACGGATACATCTCAGACAGTACAGTTTGTCATTGCACTTCAGACATTTGACAACAGCTGGTCTATCATTTTTCCTACACTGATGGCATGTGAAATGCTTCTTCCCTTTCTCCTGTTCGAGAAAAAAAAAATGTCTTAGTAACAAGACACAAATATCAGTAAGGGAATAAATGAACGTTTAGGCTATACTGCTTCAACTCTTTGCTTATCAGACCTACTGTGTCCCTCACGAAACTCAAGGAAATGGGTATTATACTATTCGTTTGTTCCAGGCCTGATAAGGGGAGGTCTTCATGATTTTAAGCCTTATTTCCCAAACATATACCCAATTCACTAAATAAAACTTCTAATTATTTGGGTAGCATGCTGCTAGGTAGATAGCAATATAGCATCAAAACACAGATTACAATCAAACTTGCAAAATCAATGAATAATTATCTATGAGAAGAAGTCCTTACAGTTGCAGTTTTTGTCGACATTGCAGAACTGTTGCCATCACAGCTAGCAGGTGAATTTGAATGAATTGAGGCAGGAGAGCAAGATGTCAAACAAGAAGAAGAAGAAACTGGTGAAGACACGGGCTTTGTAATTCTCGAGTTCATACATACAGAATGCCTAGATCTTCCCTTGCTTCTCTCTTTTATCACAGCAGGTTTAGCTTTCGCTATCGCTCTGCCTCTCCCGGTTGTTTTCCTCACATGCCTTGAAACCTGGTAATCTTCATCTTCCCTATCATTATCTAATTCCAAACCTTCTTCAGCACTGTCATCACCCTCTACTTCTACTGCGCGGTAACAAACATCGACATTCTTTCTATAGATACGTTGTCGTTTCTTAGCCGAAACTTCAAGGTTATTTCCCCTGCTGTGCTCAATATCACAATCCAAAATCACTATTTTTCGCCTGTAACTGCTTAACTGACTTCTACTCGATACATGCATCGACATTATCACTGAAATATCAAAACACAACCAAAGTCATTACCGGAAACCAAATTCTGCTAAATTCTGCTTATTTTACCCATTATTTATTCTTTAAATACTATACACATATATTTTTTTTTACTATAAACAGTCTCTACGAACTGATCATCAATAACAACCAATAGTTGAGCTAGGGGATCAAATTTTCGAAACTTTTAGTTAAATTTTCCGAAATATTTTCGGCGGATTAAATTTACGGAACTCTTCGTTAAATTTTTCGAAATTTTTTCAAGTGTAAGTTATATCATTAACACCTCGCCCACCTAAACTTAAATCTTGACTCCGTCAGTAACAACGACGATAATACATAATCGTTGCTCGCGCAAATTATCGGATAATCAAAATCAAAAACCTAATTAAAAGTGATTAACAAAGAAAGAAAGGATTCATGCAAATAAAAGTAGGAATAAAAACCTGAATTATGCAAATCAACGCGGAATTCAATTTGAATGAAAATAACATACGATCATGAATAAAACGAAGGTAAATAAATACAAGAAACTTACCGTATTGAATTAGAGAGAGAGTGAGGAGTTTGATTGAAAATCTGGATATGAAATTAGCGTATAATAACGTAATTGAATACCGAATATATAATAATTTGAAGAAATCTAGATCTTTTTATTTTGTAAGGATATTATAGTATTTATAAGGTTCTAGCCTGGTGTAGACTGTAGAGGAACTTTGCCGCCAAGTAGTTGTATACAGACCGAATACTAATCTTCCAATTTCCTAGATTTTGTAGGTCAACTTTCCTAAATTCGTATGAAACTATGTTTGGCCCTTAATTAATGGGATACCTCTGCACGGTATTTTAAATATAAATATTATAAAATTTAATATTTAACTAATTGAACTAATAAAAGCTACTTTTATTTGAAATAAAAGGGAATAAAAATTATTTAGTAGGATATTACTTACTTACTTAGACGGAAAATTTAAGGGGAAAGATTTGGAGATGAGTTAATTTTAGTGTATATAAATAGAGTGACTAATATTAGTATTTTGTCATAAGTAGTCATATATATACGGCATAAATATAAATTCGTGTACATATCCGAGATAAATCATTTACTATTATTGTTTAAAAAAAAGACAAATTATAATATAGTTATAGTACAACTTATAAAAAATAAAATAGCAAATTGTAACAATATTTTTAAATTATTTCGAGTTTCAATGTTTAGTAAGTGTAAATATATTTGTGATAGAGATTAAAATAATTTAAGGTGAATTTAATAACAGGCTATTCGTGTCAATTTCGTGTATAGACAGCTCAGAAAAAATATGATCCAATTAATCTCTTAAAAATGGATGATAACTAGTTATTTAACCCTGAATCGATACGATATTAATAAAACGACCTCATACATGTGATAGGAAACCAAACATAGAATATTTGAGGCCTTGCATGTAAATAATTTTGTTTTAAAAGTTTTGACTATTTGTAAATGTGTCAATCATACTAATAAGCTTGCACAATTATTTTGTGATGGATCTAATCATATGTGGTGGGCTTGTATTTATGTAGCCCATAAACTACAAAACTGATATTGAAAGAACAAGAACTAAAGATTCTTGTCTTTGGGCCTTGCATGTATGTTTGGGCTTTTATTTCTCTTACTCATTGTTAGTGAGTGACCTATATGGCCCAATTTCAGCGAAGATTGCCTACTTTTATAAGTGGGCCGGGTTAAAATCGAAAGACACGAAATATGTTTTATGTCTCAATTACTTCTTACACGTACCTTTTTTTTCCCTATGTAAAGAGTATTTTTTTTAAAATTAAATGAATATTTTTGTGATAAAAAATGCGCATGTTATCGTAAAAGGAAATATTAAACACACGGAATAGTTAATTACTCGATTAGTTCAAAGTTCAAACATTAGTACTCGTCCACTATTTTCCATTGCGCGGTTCATAGTGGCCGTGAATCGTGATGGTATTGTAGGCGATATGACTAATGTACGAACAATTAATAGAATAAGACTTACAGAACTTTAGGAAAGATGTCGTGGCATGATAAAAATCACTGCCCTAAAGTTAAATTTGCCCCGCTCAATTACACACGGCCTCTTAGCAACCAACTTCCCAGGGTTAACACGACTTCCGAGTCTAAGGTGTACGACAAAGACTCAGATTGAGAACTACTAACAGAACGTTGCCAAAATCAGCTAAGAAACAAATTTAGAGAGATTTTAGAAGAAGGGAGAATGAGAGTGAATTGTTGTGTCTCAAATGACAAAAATATGTGGTATATATAGTGGATGTTGGAAGGATCTAGATACAAACATTAAGGCGTCTCGTAAATGTCATATAGTAATTTGCACAATCGTACTTGTAAATAACAAAAGTCAGTATGGAAGACTGAACTTTTACCTTAGAAAATCACAACAATCAGAGTAGAGAAGACTGAGCCATTTAATTTTGGAATTTGTGCAAAAGACTAATCTCTTTTGAAGCATTTACACATCCAACAATCCCCCACATGATTCAAAAGAAGAATAAGAGTTTAGTTGATATAAGGCAACGGAACGTAAGTCTTAAGATAACAATGTTCCAGAGGAATTGAATTGTCACCCAGTGCATACATTACCTGCTACAGCCGTGTCGAGTTGCACAAAGGCTTTGGACTCTCCACGGTGGGTTGTATACAGATAGATGCGCACAAACCTGCATTCGAATCTGTGTTCGTTCTCGCGAAATGTCATAAGATGGTGTCCCTCACATGCCTGGGTTCTCGTGAACGCTCTAGAGGTCTTAAAGCCTAAAGACCTCATAGGGGGTAGGGCATCTCCCCCACATTCACATAGGTAAGTCCATCAAGTTTGACTGTCACAAACCACCCTTAGACAAGGACTATGGACTTATTAAGAGCTTAGCTCAGCCTTCCTCACATGACAGATAAACCACAATGCAACAAAATGCATAAAAGAATACTACATCACTTTATTATAATAGGAATGGTAGTAGTATTACAACATGAGATCCTCGTGACTTCGTTTGACCCATTGAACTTGGTAAACAAGTGGGGGAGCCCCGTCACGATTCACTCCCAATAGACTTTAAACCCATTCCTCGTGGTGCCACCAACACCAACTTCTACCATGGCCATTGGTAGGAGGATCTCAATATCCTCTTCACATTTTACATACGTACTATCATGATATCACATTGTGTAAGGGATCTCAATATCCACTTACAATTCACAACCTTTGTGAACCCATTAATATTGATCGTATTTTCCGTAAAGGATCTCAATATCCACTTACAATTCACAACCTTTGTGAACCCATTATCCGATCAGATTATCCATCACTCTTGTTAATCTGCCAAGTATTTTTATGCTCTGGATTGTGGTGCAGACAATTAATAAGTTAAAATATTCCCACAGCGGAATAATACCATATAGCAACTTAGCTATTCAGCTTTTTATCCTGCAAATAATTCTTCACAATGTATGCATACTCCATTGCATATCAAACAACGCAATTATACATCTATAACTTGTATGAGAATAGTCTTATGAAAGACACCATTTTCCAAACCCAAACAAATATAATTTATGCGTCTTTTTTACCTCTTCTTGGTTCAAAACAAAAACTTAAACCAGAAAACAGAATAATTACTCCAACGTGTATTACCAAACAATCGTTGATAAGTTTATTAAACAGAAAAACAATATAAGCAATCCCAATATTAGAGTATTCACAACTATCAATCAATCCCATGTAATTGACATTATCACCACTATTCCAACATTCAAACTCCAATAAAATACGACAAAAAATAAAGGGAGTCTTACCTTCGCTAGACACCCCCACAATCCTTGACTTATCTTAAAGTCTTGGCTAAGCAAACATCCTCTAATGAGACCAACCACTCTCATAAGAATTAATAGTGTAATATTATGTAAAGTTTATAAAATGTCCGACTCGACAACGAACTTCAAAGCAGTGAAAATAGACAGAATTTATGCCTCAACGCTAATATACATGATGACATAAAACAATGATCAAGGATACCTTTATGTCGGAGATCAACATTATCATATGAGTATCTATTAAACTCATAAACCAAGGTGTCAGATTATTCATTGTCATAACAACATATACATAACAAATTATATAAGATCCAAATGTGTATCGCACAAAACCATACAAAAATTTCTTTTAATGCGCTCCATATATTTCCAAATATATCACATAAGATATACACTCTTCAAGACTTAGATAGTATGGACAAAGGTTGTTAAACATTTACTCAAAAATACTATTTCCCCCACATGTTGTCACTTATGTACAATGTGACAACATTTTAAAGGTGTTTAATGTTTAACATTCTATCAATCATGCCATTAGTAAACACACCAGTTAAGAAATGTCCATCATTATAGATCATAGGTTAAGCACATGATTTAAAAAAAAACACTTTTATGTATTAAGACAGATGTATGAATCAGTAAATGTCCATTAACAAAAATTCGCATACACATCTATTAATGTCAAGACATAATTAATTTTCCTCACATACCATTAGCAAGTATCTAACTTTGATATACATTATATTCATAATAATGTAGCTAAATCATATATAATGTCTAATATGCAAGATGTGTATCACCATGTAAGCAAAAATGAGAATTCTCACTTCCACGTTTCCAAAAGACACTGTATTAGTTGAACAAATTCTTAGATCTTTGTCTAACCGTAAGTCAGAGGATTATTATCCCATATAAGATATACTACATCCACTATTTTGCACATTCTTTGAATTTATGTCACCCAATATAACTCACAAAACCATAAAACGATAACTTGTGTCAATATAATATCAAAGAAAGACTATAAAAATAATGTATTAAAAGGTTAGATACATTGTTACATAACATAGTAAATATCAAACTTTAAAATTGACAACTCCAATACAAATCTTAATTAATCCAGATTTTTGTTATGAAAAATTACCCATCTCAACGACATTAATATCCAAGTCTTATATTAAATCCAACATAAATGTCACCAACTTAGAAAATGGGGCAATAGTGCCGCAAAAAACTACATAGACGAAACTCAGGGAAAAAATGAAAAAGGTACTTCAATATATTAATGAAGTTGGAAATCATAAAATAGTGACATACTTCAATTACAACACTAACTAATCTTTTGCAAACATACGATTAAAATTGCTTTCAATATATAAGACCAACTTGTCACTATTAAAATTGTAAGTAACAATTATTAGTATATCGCTATTAATTACGGTAACGAAAAGTAAAAAAAAAAAAAAAATGATTTTGGTGACGAATCAACAAAAGCGGACATAGCCATATTGCCTTAAAAAAAAAAAATTAACGAGGCAAAGAAAAAATTCAACTTTAGACTGTAGGCGATATGACTAATGTACGAACAATTAATAGAATAAGACTTACAGAACTTTAGGAAAGATGTCGTGGCATGATAAAAATCACTGCCCTAAAGTTAAATTTGCCCCGCTCAATTACACACGGCCTCTTAGCAACCAACTTCCCAGGGTTAACACGACTTCCGAGTCTAAGGTGTACGACAAAGACTCAGATTGAGAACTACTAACAGAACGTTGCCAAAATCAGCTAAGAAACAAATTTAGAGAGATTTTAGAAGAAGGGAGAATGAGAGTGAATTGTTGTGTCTCAAATGACAAAAATATGTGGTATATATAGTGGATGTTGGAAGGATCTAGATACAAACATTAAGGCGTCTCGTAAATGTCATATAGTAATTTGCACAATCGTACTTGTAAATAACAAAAGTCAGTATGGAAGACTGAACTTTTACCTTAGAAAATCACAACAATCAGAGTAGAGAAGACTGAGCCATTTAATTTTGGAATTTGTGCAAAAGACTAATCTCTTTTGAAGCATTTACACATCCAACAGGTATGAGCATGAAAAAACCGCTGTCACTTTTATATATTTATCAAAGATAAATAAATTAATAATAAAAATAGAGAAAGTATCATATAAAGATATTAAATATTAATAAATAATTGAAATAGAATACTAATGACTCCGTATCACATTTATTATTTATCTATGGACGGAATTGAACAAAGGTAGATATGTTACCCATTTAATACATTAATCTAAAATGTTAAGTTTGAATACAGTCAAACATGATAAGTTACTATTAAATCAGCAAAATGACACAATATAATTAGTGAAGCCAGAGCATGATTACCTACCATTTATGAAAATGACAATGGATAATTAATACTAAGGTTTTGTTATTTCCTACTTAATTTCAACTCCTTTTAACTTTGCTTGTTTGTATTTCGTTAAATTTTATTTATGTTTAATCAATTACATTAAATTAATTTCTTTACAAAATTATATTTTAATTCAACTCAATTCACTTCACCTCATTTCCACTCAATTTAATTCATTTAAATTCTACTTCAATTAATTCAATTCAACTCGTTTCAGCCGAAAAAACATGGCCTAAGGTTGGTAAACAACGGATTAATTCAGCATAAATAGATAGTAACAACAGATTATAAATGACGACATATTGTAGCAAAAAATTGAGTAGCATTTATAATTAGCAGAATTAATTTGAGTGTTTAATAATCGACAAATGACGATTATTAGATTATTAGTTTTCTATATAAAATAGGGTAATCAATCTTAGTTTAAAATATATTAACCGATATACCGGCATAAACAACACATTAATCTCGAATACGTCGTTTCAATATGTTATTACGAAAAACATAATATTCAGTATTTAGTATTTTAAGAGACGGTTTTTCACTAATTCGGAAGTCTACATCAATAACAAGCCAAATGCAAACAAATCTCTCATAATAGTCATTTTCCTTAAAACCCTCTTGAAATCCCTTCCACTCCAACACTCCATACATCTCCGAATTCTTCTGCTCTCAACAAAGACTAAGAAAACGGGAGAGATTAAATTCAATGGCGACGATATCGATCCCGGAAAGCGGAGAAAAGGAGGACGCGTTACTTCTAAAACACCACAAAGAAAAACATTTCACTGCCGGAGAAGTTGTCCGTGATATTATCATTGGTGTTTCCGACGGCCTCACCGTTCCTTTCGCTCTCGCTGCCGGATTGTCCGGTGCTAATGCTTCTTCTTCTATTATTCTCACTGCCGGTATCGCTGAAGTCGCTGCCGGCGCCATTTCCATGGGCCTTGGCGGGTACGTCTTATTCCGATTATAAATTCTTATGTGAGATGGTTTCACGTAATTCTGATCTCTATTTATTCATATCATGTTTTAATTAATTTCCTCCATTTCATTCAATTCTATACATTTAAATTGTCGTTTCATGTTGGCAAAATTTCACTTTACTTTTGATTCGTTATACATAAATAACAAATTATACGCTTGCATGATTTTTTTTTTCCGAGTTTATCTTATGGTATTACTTATATTCATCGGTAGGATGAATTAGTATATGTTAATTTGTTTATAATTTGGGATTTATGTAATAAAGGTATTTAGCAGCAAAGAGTGAAGCAGATCATTATGCAAGAGAATTAAAGAGGGAACAAGATGAGATTGTTGCAGTTCCTGAAACAGGTTTTATTTTCTCCCTTTCCGTCTCAATCATCCGTTTACATTTGATTAAAATACGAAATGGAAAAAAAGGGTGTTGATTTGAAAAAAGGTGTCAGCTTTTTATCTTTGTTGTTATCTTTTCTTGGTTTAGAAATGCGAGTAATGTGGGTATCACTTTCTGTGCATTATTGAATAAAATTCCACAACAAAGGGTATCAATCCAATCTTGGTGACATGTGAAGTTTGACAAGTTTCTTAATGAGATATACACTACAAATTTGGAGTTAATTAGAAAATAAAGTCGGACAGAAGTATCCGTTACAAGCAGAACACGGATAATACTCCTTTTATAATTACGTAAATGTAGGTGAAAGGAAAATAGAGCACCTCATGGACAGTGTCACCTACATATTGTGAGAGGGCACTATTCGTGTTCAGGTTATAACGGATAGTTCTGTCTTCAACGAGATTTTGTGATTAAAAAATGAATTTGGTCAATTTTGTATGCTTGTTTTCAATAGAATAATTATGTAGTACTATATATACCTCATAATATGGTAAAATGAGTTGTACATTCAATGGAGTACTTACAAAGAAATGAATGACTACATAGACTTGAGTATCTACAATAGACTCAATTAATGCGATTCGAGTGTGGAATGGATCGATTTTTGTTGGGATTTGCTTGTTTTGAGCCTATGATAAATGTGTCAGATCGTATCTAAACTCATAAGTTATAACAATGTTTCGAGTATTTGAAGCCTTTGGAATATCAAACACAAGTTTATTACAAGTATAAAGAAAAATGAAGTGTTGGAGTGTTTGGTAGTGGTGTCATTTGTTGGGATGACATGATACTCGATCTTTAACTTTCAACATTTGCGTAAGTGGTCAAATGCCTACTTAGTTACTGTTTTTTGTGTTATTAAATTTCATGCACATTGCGTAATTGAGAGATAAATGATTGAGACGGAGAAAGTAACTTTGTTATTGATCGATAAAAATGCAGAGGCAGCGGAAGTGGCGGATATACTAGCAGAGTATGGCATAGAACCACATGAGTATACTCCTGTGGTAAATGCTCTTAGGAGAAAGCCACAAGCTTGGCTTGATTTCATGATGAAGTTAGTCTCCTCTTTCTCCCTTTACTCTTTCTTCTTATGCATCCATTTCCGTCCCTCGTCTTTATCTCGGAGAAGAAATTTAAACAATAGGACTTACTGCAACCAGAGGAATTAACTTTTAAATCGGAGTATAGAGTAATTATGCAAATTTTAGAAGTCTTTCGTAGGACAATTTCACCGGTCGGTGTGACATGAATCGCTCATGTCACACAATACTCGCCTCTTAAACACCATGGTATCGAAGTTTTTGCCTATACGACGAGACAATCCTACTCAATCTTCTGCCTATTATGTATATGTAGATCTAAAAAAGTTGTTTAAAATCACATCTGAAGAAGACAAATGTGCCAATCTTCGGGTTAGCTATATCGTGTTCGTGTCTATTATTAATCAATTATAAACATAACTTTATAGATATAAAGAATCTTTATACTTTTATAGTTCATAATAAGTGGAATAAGTGACCAATTTACATGGACAATGTCGTCCAAGAAGATGGGTCCAAATCTATACCATGCTTGATTTTTTACGTACTAGACTATTGTTAAAGGCAATTATAAAGGATTCCACTCTACTAGTGACATTGCACTTTCATTGTTTTGATCATTGATATGATATCTTCCTACTTGTACTTTAACATCTTTCGAAAAGTTGTCAAAGTCGTTTACTTGTTATGTTACCCAAACTCGTTTAGAAGTTTAAACGGGTGTCCACTGTCAGGCCGTTTTTTATGAAAAATGAGAACATTTTGGATTTAGATGAGGTGTCTGAGTGTTAAAGTAACATACTTCCACGTTTTTTACTCGTATATGTGTTGTCATATTAATTAGATATCTAATGTGTCGACATTGTTTCGTATACGACTGATGCAGTATTATTCTAAGTATGCAAAAACTTATCTAATTGAACACTTATTCTTGCAATTAGTCAACCTATCACTTTCCTTACAACCTTGCAATTCTAACTATTTGATTGATAAGCTAGTTTGCATATGATGCTTTTACATACAACTTTGACCTTCGTTAACAAAAGATAAGTCTAGTTTAAAATCGTCTTAATAATGATGAAAAATGAACAGGTTTGAGCTAGGCCTAGAGAAGCCAGATCCAAGAAGAGCATTAGAGAGTGCATTCACAATCGCCATCGCCTACATAATAGGCGGTATAGTTCCTCTGTTTCCTTACATGTTCATCAAAGAAGCGGGAGAAGCAGTGCTAGCATCAGTCGTAATCACCTTAATCGCGCTGTTAATCTTTGGATATGCAAAGGGTTACTTCACAGGCAGTAAACCTTTTAGAAGTGCATTGCAGACCGCTTTAATTGGAGCCATTGCTTCCGCGGCTGCCTTTGGTATGGCCAAGCTTGTTCAAGGATGATGACCACAAAAATATGGATTTGAATTCGATGTAATCAAAAACCTACATACCGGTTCCAATGCTACGCTTTAAACCATTCGGCCATCTTCCCAGACAATCTACTTTTTCGTGTTTGTTTTTTTTTTTTTTATGTAGGGAATGTTTTTTTAATGATTTTATGTTGGCTAGTTATATGATTAAATAGTTTTTTTTTTTTTTGGATCTGCGTTCTTTAGAGTTCGTGTTAGCTAGCCAGATGATTAAATTATGAATTGTACCCTAATGCGTACCAAAATATTTTCCCTCCAAAATGTATTATTGAGAATTCGTGTTAAAAAATGTAGCCCATGTGTATTGATGATATACTCGTCACAAATTAGAATTTTTGTATGTTGATGAAGATGGTGCATGACCATGACAAAGGCAGGCCTTAAAAAAGTTTACATGTCTATTATACGGTAATTATTATATTAACATCACAAGATCCATGACAAAGGTAGGCTTTTAAAAAAGACATTGTGGTTGAAGTATCGAACCAAAGACCTGGTCGAGTATCCCACGAATTTCAGCTGGAATATGCCCTTCCCGAGCCAGCCTTCAGGATGATGTATTTGAGAACACATTTGCTCCAACTCGGGTAAGCGTACACTTTTCAAACAAAGTTGAAACCCGGTCGCACAACGAAAGCTTGCCTTTGTTTATTATATCAGGTCTGCTGGAAACGGAAAAAGATGGAAATTCTTGAATGTAAGGCTATGCACAAAGCAATGAAAAATGACAGATGCAAAGAGATCATGGTGTAATTCCGTCTCCATCTAAACATTGGTGTAAAATTACCTCAAGAATCACCGGAGATCTAATGCAGCATTTATACTTCCATCGCTAAAATATGAGTGTGCATTTTCTTCAATGTCGTCCAACCTGCAGTAGCATCAGTTTCAGAAATTTAGCCGTTAAGGATCAGAATACGAATGATTCCCCGTGTTTTAGATTTCCTGTTTACCTGTAGACGTAGTTTACCATAATACCACCACTCTGAGAGAGCCCTTTCTCCGATTTGTCTGCCATCCAGTTTAACCTTTCAACCATCTGTTTCACAATGCCACGATACAAATAATGAGAAATCCGATGTAACCAGAATTTATCGAGCACCTTGGTAAAACTTTAGCACTTCAAGCTTAAATGAAGAAAGTTACCAGTTCAAACGGGTGGTAATTGATGAAAAGGAAATTTTAGCACAATTAAAAGTATACTGAGTTTACTTGTAAACAGTTGCACATCCACAAATAGTTTTTGAGATCACTAAAAGAAACTAGCATTGAAGAAAGCTCGTGGCTCGGAACATACCGCTCCATTCTGCAAGTGAAAGTTTGCGACAGGATCTAGAGCTTTTCCTCTCTTCTTTTCTTGAAGAAGATACCTAAGTAGTCAAAAACAAAGTTTGTTATTTAATGGGAAAAATTGAGACATCAAGCATCTATTAGTTGGACATAAAAAAGAGCGGTTTCAAGGAAATTTGTAATCCGGCTTTAGCCGATTCAGAACTAAAATTAACTTAGTACCACTGAACTTGTACGAGACGGTCTCAGATGTGAGACCAACGTAAGTTGTATGTATTCCTGGTTTGATTATTGGCTTAAGCTCACATGTAAGACTGACTCGTATCTTGTGTGAATTAGCAAAGGCAACTATGCTCCTTAGATCGCAAGTTTTCTAACATTATTGCTTACTTTCCAAATACCTCTACTGAATCCAGTACCTGGCACAAAGTCTCATCAAAATACGTTTGAGCACCACCAAGACTTGATCGGATTTGCTCCACTCGTGATTTGGAGATTGTAGCACGTTCAACATGACTTCCATTCCATTTCTCCCAGGAATAGTCTCCCTGCAACTCATAACATCAGAATGCCTTGTTTTATTACGGATTATATCATAAAATACCCATGCAAAAGATCAAAATGATAAAGAGGGGACTAAAACTGAACAATACATAAATTCTCATTTGTGACAGGTTCTTTTGGTCACAATTTGTGACGGACCCAAATGTGACCATTTCTATGAGAAAATGTGACCATTATTTCATTTGGGGCCATCACAATTTGTGACCGTCGCAAGAGAGACCAACTGAAAACAATAAGAAGTGAAAACTTGTGTATTTCAATCTTAAGTTGCCTCATAGTTAAGTTGTGTAGCCTTTCATGGTGATTTCTAGGCCACATAATGTAGTTTTACGGGGATAGGGCACTTATCTTCCATGGCAGAATAATGAACAAAACTCACCTCGCTGCTTCTAAAAGTTCCCTTTCTTCGTCCGCAGTCAGAACATTTTCTCGGAATGCAGACCCAGCAGGTTCCTCCTGGGAAGAGCATGACAAGTCTGAAGTGATCACTTCGGCAAGCTTGGATTGAGATGCCAACTTTGATAAGAGCCACTTCATGAACCCTGGAATTGGGCTAAGTGTTGCAAATGTCTAGACAATATAAGACGGGAATTACATAAATAACTGTATCATTTCATATTCCCAAAATGATTTAGAAACATCTAACATAAATCCACATTTCTCGGCGTGAAATAATGAAAAGCAACAAAACGTACAAACGTAACAAAACGAACGGAAACACAATATGATTATATGAATAGTCAATATACAAATACTATTTCCTGAATGTTATAGTTATGCTACTGAATCAAACAAAGAAGAAAGTCAGATGCTTTACTTGTAACTGGGGTAGAAAAAATGCACTTGAACTTACGTTGATTTGTGGCATATCCTTCTTAACCAATTCAATCACACGTTTGATAAGAAACTTCCCGAGATTAATCCCTGCCAGTCCTGGCTGCCAAATTTCAGAAAAATATTCAAATCAAGATAAACAGGGTTAATGGGTTCAGACTTCAGACAACAACAGAGAGGATTATAATTAACAGACTTGGACGGAAAAAAAATGACAAACAGATTTCTTATACACACTCGAGTCAAAGCAGGAGAAAACAAAGCACGTGGAAGATAATGAATTTATCGCCTTTGTGAATTGTGCCCAATACCAACACATGTAACATGAGTGCATGACTCAGTATACTTTTACCTGAGTTGATGATATCGAGTAAAACAGCGCACATGTTGCATCACATTCAGACGTTGGCGGATCATCCCACAAGACTTCCTGAAAAGTTTAAGAAAAAGGAAATTATCACACACATAAATTGTGGATACAGAAAAAGTAGTTACTTTATCTTTTTTTTTCAGTGAAGGATATGACTAGGAATACCTGTATTGTCTGCGCAATGTTTTTGAGCAGTGCTACTTCAATAAAGATAAGGGGTTCGCCTGAAAATGGATCAGTCCTTCCAAGGTTAGTTTGAACCAATAATCTTATACCGTATACAATAATACAAAGCTTAAATATGCCTACAACCAACGCGTATAAATTACACTGCATCTTTGTTTAGTGTGTGTAAATTGACAATATTTGTATACTCATCCCCCGTAATTCACATAGGCTTCGTAATTTTAGTACATTATATATGATATTCCCTCTATGGTGGTTTACTACCATAGAAGACTGTTGAAATGAGATGTTCGGCTGAACTTTTAAAATCCCAACTGAGAAGAAAAAAGCCTGATGGAGTGAAACTATGCAGAAGTAAAAAGAAGCGGAGGCCTGCCGTGTGATAATTTGATTTATAAATGAGGGAAGCTAGTTCTTAGTTTAGCATGTTTTAGTCAGAATGGAAGACTTGCAAGTTGTGCACAAGTGTGGGAGAAAGGAACGAGTAGTTCACACTGGAGAAGGGTCTTACCCGGAATTGCAGGATGCAAGTACCCAAAACAGCGCCGTCCAACTCCAAGTCTCCTCTTAAGGTCAATTAGACTGCTGATAGGATGAACAGCCTTTTCACCAAATCTTCATAAGTTGGCAGACTGAACAATCCATTACCATTAAAAATACACCAAGTAATAGAATAAAACCTCGTATGCCACAATCTTTTCCAACAGAGAGGCAGGATCATCCCAAGTTATTTGGTGGAGCTCCAAAGCAGCTGGACTAAGCCATGTGATAAGCTTCTCTTTCAAGTACGAATCCAGTGCACGTAAAGATGGAATGTTATGTTCCCTGAAATATGAAAACTCTTGAATTGTTTAATTATGATGTGTGATGCTTCAAGCAAGTCTAAATGGGGCGAATTCATTGGATACAACATCTCAGAAAGATATCAACATCAGTGTTACAGATTATTCAGTCCTTCTGTCCTACGCCCTATATTTTAATAATTTCGCTTGGTGGGTTGTTGTATATCTGTTAACTAATTCAGCAGAATTTACAGAAAAAAGTTTTAACTAGTTCAATCTAGTAGTAATTGCATTGAACTAGGAGATTTTTTTAACCCGTATTTCCAATCTGTGATTTTAATGGAGGGTTAAGGCCACATAAAATCATCCAAGTGATCCAACCACCGTTGACCCCATAACTAGTGGGACCCCTTGAGGCAAACAGCTGCAGAATGATTATGTACTGCAATAAATTAATGTCCTTACTCAAGAATAGAAAGAATATCGGCACGAAGTGAACATAAGAACTTCAATCCTCCAGGATGTGTGTTCAGCCTTTCAAAAAGAACTTCATACGTTGGTTGAAGAGCGTGTCTCAAGTTTCTCTCAGTCCTATAAAATGTCGGCAGCAACCCTTCATCCTGAGCACTAATTTCACCTTTTATCATCCACCAAAGTATCAAGGTGTCAAAACCGCAAGAACAATAGAAAAAAAATCCAGAAATTTATACTCAATAAACCAACAAACCAACCAGAAGGAAGCTGCAGCCCAAGATACTGCTTTATAAGCTCACGAACATGGTTCCGGTTGAGGTCATAGTCTTTGGCAAGTACCATTAGCAATCTCCGTCTGTTTTCAATAGAAAGATCATAATAGCCCTGGTCCAAATAAAAAGGAACATTACCAAAGTAAATAAAATGACATGCAAAAATAGACGATGGCTTCCTGTGCTAGTTGCTCATCAGACTAGTACACAGATGATTAATGATTTAACGTCAACAATTCAATAACTTGCCAGCAAATATAATAAAAGGGGATATATGATGCACCTTTGAGAATTCATTCAAAACTGCATCCAAAACTTCACTTTTGTTCATTGTTATAGCTGAATGCATCGATTCTCTTACATGCTCCATTCCCCTACATTTGAAGGAAATAGCATTTAGCTACAATGTCAGCTTCCACTTCCTAAGAAGAAAAATTCTCGCTATTCTTTGGTTCTAGATAGTGAGAGTCGGTAAAATGGCTTACTAAACTAGATGAGTATCACTTAACTGATACAACTTCATACCACACACACAGCCTTACCCTGTCATTTCCTTGAGATACTACGGTAATGTTGGTTTTAATCACACTGTCATACCCTAGGAAACTTTCGTGTAAATTTTACCACCTGAGCTCAGTACCTCACCCATAAACAGGAAGCCTTTAAGACGCTGGAGACACCTCCACCCCTCCCCGGCTCTATCCAAGGATATGATAGTGTTTCTCCTCGACTACACCGTAGTTTATAAAGCGCAACTAAACTAAACTAAACCAAGTGGCCTAACGCAGTATGAACACGTCCACATCCGATACACGACACAGTCTGAATTGAGTGCCAAACAAATAGATTTATAAGAAGCGCGATAATAGAATACGCTCAAACCGATTCACAGCTCGTTTAGTTGAACCAATCAAGCAACTCAACACTAAACTAAGCTAAAGTACAAAATCAAACTCTTTTCCTAATTTAACAAAACTGCAAAGGCCAAAAACAACAACATGTCAACATATACAAAAAAAAATTCAAACTTTGTTTAAATTTGAGCAATAAAAGGTCGAACCTTTGGGGATTCTCTGAAGAGCTGAAATTATTAATATTATTATAATTTAGCTTTCTGGGTTCATCAGAATTCTTATTTTCCTCAGAATAGTCTATCTTTCTGCTAACCTCCTGCAGCATCATCAAAATCAAAATGCTATTTAACCCATCAATTAAATTTAATCGAATTAATAAAGCTATTAACTTGCAGAAAGTTAACTAACAACCCATTAACAAAACTGCCAAAACTTTTATAAGACCGTCTTACACGAGAATTTTAACCCATCATTAACAATAAAGCTCTGAAGTCTCAACTATTAGAAAAATTAACCTTATAAGACCGTCTTATACGAGAATTATAAAGAAATCTACCTAATAGGGCTAATACCAATCAAATGACAATTCAAACAAATTGTTAAAAGCTTTAAAATTTAGAATTAAGGTAGGATTAGAAATTAAAGGAGCTTACATCAGCAGGATTATGGGAGAGTTTTGTAGAATCGGGAATAATTGAAGGTTTCATTCGAGTGCGCATTAAAATTGCTAAACCTTTTTTGTTCATCGTTCATTTGGGTAATTTTATGCTAATTTTGGTGAAAAAGATGACTAATTTGTTTGTGTATCGCTTTCAATTAACAATTGAATTGCTGGGTGGAAATCTGTAGCACGAATAGCCAATCAAACGCAATGTTTTCTCTTTGTTTTGGGAAGTATTCATGTTGACTGACCATGAAATGATTTTAATCCTGATATCAAATTCTACATCGTATAAGTCTCAAAAAAAATTAAAGTTGAGTTATAGAAATTCAAATTGTAATTTAAGAGGTTGAGTGATTCTTGATCCCATTTTCAATTGAAATTATTCAACAGGTAAATTTCACGTGTCATTTTTTTGTAAAAAAAAAATGTGATAGAGTCATTTCGGATCATGTCAATCGAGTCTAATTAGGATGTTTAGGCCCTGTTCTTTTGGACTGAAACTTAGCTGAACTGAACTGAACTGAACTTATAGGATCTGAACTGAACTGAACTGAACTTATAGGAACTGAACTGAACTTATAGGAACTGAACTGAACTGAACTTATAAGAACTGAACTGAACTGAACTTATAGGAACTGAACTGAACTTATAGGAACTGAACTGAACTTATAGGAACTGAACTGAACTTATAGGAACTGAACTTAACTGAACTTATAGGATCTGAACTGAACTTAACTTATAGAATCTGAACTGAACTTATAAAATCCGAACTTCATTAACTTTATTTTAATTTAAGTTCATTATTATTATTATTATTATTATTATTATTATTATTATTGTTTTTTTTTTTTTTATATATAATAACCGGGAACTTTTATTAAAAATAAATGAAAAATTACATGAATTATTATTATTGTTATTATTGTTGTTATTATTGTTGTTGTTCTTCTTCTTCTTCTTCTTCTTCTTATTATTATTATTATTATTATTAGGCTATTTAGTATATTACTACCTAATAAATTTAAAATTTTACATCTTACTACCTAATATGTTCAATTTTTCAAATAACAACCTAATAAGTATAAAAACTAACACGATTACTACCAAAATGACGGAAACTGCTAAAAAATGACGGAAATCAGTTTATTTCGTCTCGTTTAACTTTAAAACCTAATTTAATACCTAAATTACCCTCCCTCCCATCTCCATTAAATCATAAGTTTGGCTTCTCTGCTTTCATCCATTGCCACAATTATTATCTACTTCTACAAGTCTTTGAAGTAATGTACTCAATACCAAAAGAAAATCAGTCATGTTCACTACGTATCAAAAGAAGAAGAACAAACTATGGAGGAGACCCACCTGTCTGTAACCATGTCCAAAACATCACCAAGAGTTGATACTGGACAAAGAACGAGGTTGAAAAGCAAGTAAAGCGAAGTACAATTAAATTAACGCATCTCTATAAATCCAATTCAAAATATATTTAGCCCTTCCTGGAATTAAAGTTCTGAACAACAAGATTTTCCTCTAAAAACATAGTAATATGTAAGCATACAACAGTCATACCTTGATTGAGTTTCCGAGCAAACCAACCATCAATGCCGTCACATACAAAGCTGTCGAGAAGGTTGAAACTTTAATAATCCAAAATTCACTTCAATATAATCATAAACTTAAATAGGCGCATATTCGAAACAGATGCAATAGCTACTTCCCTCTAGTGCTGCAAATTAGACATGTTCATGGAGGTTTTGATGGATAAAAATAGCGGCGAGAATAATTACTTTATCGTGTTTACAAGGGAGGGAGAAGGATGAGTAAAATTTTAACAGGGAATAGGTTTATTACAGGAAGGGTAAAATGGTCATTTAACTTTACCCGAACATTTAAAACTAACTTAAGTTCGATTTCCGTCAAAAAAGTAGCAAACTGATAAATATTGTGTGATTTTAGGTAGTTAGTTGCAAAATTAATTATATTAGGTAGTAAGATGTAAAATTTTAGATTTATTAGGTAATTATTTGTGATATTTCCTTATTATTATTATCCAATAGATGACATTGATAAAAGAATTAGTCTAAAACACAAGGTAGTTTAAAATATTTTTAACTTTGTATATAATGATTTCTTCATAGTTCATACATTATACTACAATTACATTAGATAAAAAATAATTCACTATTACAATTTTCTCTAACCATTTATTTTCTCTAACAATGGTGATGAAGAAACTGATTAATGGGAGAGTGACAATTGGTGAGAGTGAGGGTGAGGGCGTCCTTTGTTGAGTTGTTGTTTTTTGGCATTAATGAGGATGATAGTTTGACATTAATTAGAGAGTAAAAGACGGCTAAATTATTAATGAGTTATTTTTTTTATAGATGACGTGTATAGAATAATTAAAAGAAATGTTTGTATCGGTTGTTAAAAATAATACTCCGTATATAACTTTTCTTAATTGAGTTTATATGAACTGAACTTATAGGAACTGAACTGAACTGAACTTATAGGAATTGAACTGAACTGAACTGAACTAATAGGAACTGAACTGAACTGAACTAAACTTATAGAAACTGAACTGAACTTATAGGATCTGAACTGAACTGAACTTATAGGAACTGAACTGAACTTATAGGAACTGAACTGAACTGAATTGAACTTATAGGAACTGAACTGAACTTATAGGAACTGAACTGAACTGAACTGAACTTATAGGATCTGAACTGAACTGAACTTATAGGAACTGAACTGAACTGAACTGAACTTATAGGATCTGAAGTGAACTTAAGTTAAGTGACTTGAAGTCCAAAAGAACAGGGCCTTAGTGTTTTAATGAGCTGATTTTGTGGGTCAGAAATTGACCAATACTGGTGCAACCTGGGTGCTCTTTTTGGTGCAACCTGGGTACTTTGAGCGGATTTTCATCTTGAGCTTGCTAGCATTGAAGCCAAAGAATCGAGGAGCAAATAAGCAAGGAGTGGAGTGTAAGCATTGAGTGGCTAGTGAAGTTTAAAACACTCTTCTTTGATGTTTCTATTTCTCACACTCTATTCTGGGAGTGTTTGGTAAGCGGCATATTGACCAATTTTTAGCATGTTTGACAGTTAATATATTAATTTTAGTATTTGGTACACAACATATTGAAATAACATATTTAGGATCAATATGTTGTTTTACAATATGTTACTTACCTCATCATATTAGTTAGCATATTCGAAATTATCAGAGTTTACCATATTTTACAAAGAAAACTATCAATCTAGTAATCGTAATTTGCAAATTACCAAATATTCAAATTAATTCTGCTAATTATAATAGGTTAAGTCAAATATAAAATAAGTCATTTATAATCTTCCGTTGCAATCTACCTATGCTGAAATTAATCCGTTATTTATCAAACATTACCTTTGTATAATATTCTGTAATCTATATATCACCCTAAAACATGGAAATCTTTTTTATAGTATATGAAAAACTAATTTTAAACCCGTGCAAAATTGCACGGGTATAGTTTTAAGAAGATCGATATGATTAATATTTAAAATGTCAAATCAAAATATATGTATATTTTATACTCTATTTAGTTTATAATTATAATAGTTTAAAACACATGCAACAATTGTAAGGGTTTGAAATTTAAACATGTTTCAAATCCGTGAAAAAATGCACGAATTTAGTGTTAAAACATGATAACAAAATCAAGAATTTTTATCTCAGCTCGGGACATTTTCGGTCAAAAAAACGTAGATAATAACTTTCAAAATCGGCTATTTTCAGCCATTTTGGAACCGAAATATTTTTTCTGGAACCTTTGTCAATAGGCTCATTATATACGATAATTATTGGATGATTGAATTTTCATAAAACAATAAAGTATATAACTTATTTTATCAATTTCAAACACGACCTTTAATATAATGTAAGAGTCTTTATATGTGTATTTTAAACCGTATGCCAATTTTAACACCTTGAGTAACTTTTATATGGTATTAAAGTACTATGGTGCGAATTTCGAGAAATTTTATCCCGGGACCTTTCGGCCTAAGAAACTTAGATAATAACCTTCAAAATCGGCTATTTTCGGTCATTTTAGAAACCGAAATATTTTTTTCTGAATCTTTGTCTATATGCTCATTATATCCTATAATAAATATTGGATACTAGACTTTTCACAAAACAATATAAAATAAAGTATATAACTTATTTTGTTTATTTCAAACACGACTTTTAAAATAATATAAAAGTCTCTAAATGTGTCTATTTTAAACCATATGCCAATTTTAACACCTTGAGTCATTTTTGTATGGTATTAAAGTACACAAATTCTTATTTGCAACGGCACTACCCGTCGCAAGCTTGTGACGGATACCGTTTTCTCTCACAAAATATCCACTTTTTCTCTCTCTCCAACACTATCCTTGTGGTCCCCTTTCTCCACTAACTCATTTTGTATCCATTTTATCTCACAAAATATCCGTCACAAATGGTGACCCGTCGCAAGCAAGACTTACTAATTAAAGTATTATGGTGAGAATTTCGAGAGTTTTTATCCCGAGACCTTTTTGGCCTAAAAACTGTGGATAACAACCTTCAAAATCGGCTATTTTCGATCATTTTAGAACCCGAAATATTTTCTTTCTGAATCTTTGTCTATAGGCTCATTATATTCTATTATAAATATTGAATCTTGGATTTTTCACAAAACAATATGAAATAAAGTATACTTATTTTATCTATTTCAAACACGACCTTTAAAATAATGTAAGAGTCTCTAAATGTGTATATTTTAAACTGTATGCCAATTTTAACACCTTGAGTAATTATTATATGGTATTAAAGTACTATGGTGCGAATTTCGAGAATTTTTATCCCGGGACCTTTCGGCCTAAAAAACGTGGATAATAACCTTCAAAATCGGATATTTTCGGTCATTTTAGAAACCGGAATATTTTTTTCTGAATCTTTGTCTATAGGCTCATTATATCCTATAATAAATATTGGATGCAAGACATTTCACAAACAACATAAAATAAAGTATATAACTTATTTTATCAATTTCAAACACGACCTTTAAAATAATGTAAGAGTCTCTAAATGTGTATATGTTAAACCATATGCCAATTTTAACACCTTAAGTCATTTTTATATGCTATAAAGTATTATGGTGAGATTTTCGAGAGTCTTTATCCCGATACCTTTTTGGCCTAAAAACCTTCAAAATCGGTTATTTTCGGTCATTTTCGAACCCGAAATATTTTTTTTCCTGAATCCTTGTCTATAGGCTCATTATATCCTATAATATGTATTGGATGCTTGGACTTTTCACGAATCAACATAGAATAAAGTATGTAACTTATTTTGTCTATTTTAAACACGACATTTAAAATAATAATAGGGCCTTTAAATGTGTCTATTTTATAACGTATGTCAATTTCAACACATTGAGTCATTTTTATATGGTATTAAAGTACTAAGGTGCGAATTTCAAGAGGCTTTATCCCGACACCTTTTTGGCCTAAAAAACGTGGATAATATCCTTCAAAATTGGCTATTTTCGGTCCTTCTAGAACCCGAAATATTTTCTTTCTAAATCCTTGTCTATAGGCTCATTATATTCTTTAATAAATATTAGATGCTTCAATTTTCACAAAAACAACATAAAATAAAGTATATAACTTATTTTATCTATTTGAAGCACGACTTTTAAAGTAATATGTTAGAGTCTCTAAATGTGTCTATTTTAAACCGTATGCCAACCTTAACATCTTGAGCCATTTTTATATGTTATTAAAGTGCTATGGTGCGAATTTCGAGAATTTTTATCTCGGGACCTTTTCGGCGTAAAAAACGTGGATAATAACCTTCAAAATCGGCTATTTTCGGTCATTTTAAAATCCGGAATATTTTTTCTAAATCTTCGTCAATAGGCTCATTATATTCGATAATAACTATTGGGTGCTCGGATTTTTCACAAAACAAAATAGAATAAAATATATAACTTATTTTGTCTAGTTCAAACACGACATTTAAAATAATGATAGGGCCTTTAAATGTGTCTATTTTATAACGTATGCCAATTTTAACACCTTGAGTCATTTTTTATATGATATTAAAGTAATATGGTGAGAATTTCAAGAGTTTTTATCCCGAAACCTTTTTGGCCTAAAAAACGTGAATAATAACCTTCAAAATCGGCTATTTTCGGTCATTTTAAAACCCGAAATATGTTTTTTTCTGAATCTTTGTCTATAGGCTCATAATAGTTTAAAACACATGCAACAATTGTAAGGGTTTGAAATTTACAAATGTTTCAAATCCGTAAAAAATGCACGAATTCAGTGTTAAAACATGATTACAAAATTTTTAGATCTACCCATTTTAGTGGATTAGCTCAATATCTATAACGAATTTCTTTATAGTATTATTTTAACGGAACGCTCTAAAATCTATTTAAAAGAGGTTCATAGTTTATTTCTTTTGTTAACTTTTTGGATCTCATTTTTAATTTGAAATTGAAAATTAAAACAGTACTATTTATTAACATTTTTTTGTTGAAAACTATTTCTTATTAAAAAAATTACTCAAATTTAGTAATATCTCCAAAATTTGCTATTATAATGGTCAAAATGTTAGAGTTAAAAGCTTGAAAATAAATATAGTAACGTTATTTGTTTTATCATTTATATTTTCATTGTCTAATAATGTTTTTTATTTATTTTTTTATTTTACTTTTTTATTATTGATAAACTACGTGAATTATTGGGAAAATTCTTTGTTATTGTATTATTGATTTTTGGTTGTTGTCATACTTTGATATGTGACGATCTATTTATAATAGATCGTCAAACTCTAGATAGAATGAAACCCTAAGGATATATGGGCTTAACACATAGGCCCAATATCCTAATACCCTCCCGCAATCGTAAAGGCAGTACGTAGTACGAATTTTACGATTGGAGAAATACAAGAAAAAAAACATAAAAAATACAAGAAAAACATAATCAATTAAAAAAAACATCGTCATCTCCTCATCGTCATCTTGATCTTCGATTTATCATCATCAATTTTCTTCCTTTTCTCAAGTTGGTTGGTAAGGGTGCGTATAGGACTCGCCAGACAAACTTTTGATGCGTAACTCGCCAGTGTTTTTAAGTGCGTAACTCGCCAGTTTTTTCAGTGCGTAACTCGCCAGTTTTTTTCATGCGTAACTCGCCAGTAAATTTAATACCACCTTGATTAAAGAAATACGATTTCTTAAGATCCGTCATTGAATAGAAAAAAATGGAAGAACAAAACTTTTTTTTTTTCTTTTTTTCAATTAATTTGGATATGGAGAGAAATAGCAAAAAATAAAACTTCAATTAACCCATTGCCAACAAACAAACCATTCATTGTTTGACATGGACGAAGGTTGACGAAGGCTGGCATTATGATTTATGTTCACATCTTCCGCCGTGAATTTTCGGTTTGATGAATTCTAAAATCCAGCCGGAGGGCACCTTAGTTAGTCCCTCCGGCAGGGCAGCGGAATAACGTTTTTAGGCCTCAAGAGCGTGAGGCTCTGATACCATGTTAAATATCGAGATAGATAGAATAATTGTATTATTGATTTTTGGTTGTTGTCATACATTGATATGTGACGATCTATTTATAATAGATCGTCAAACCCTAGATAGAATGAAACCCTAAGGATATATGGGCTTAACACATAGGCCCAATATCCTAATATTCTTCATTCTCATCTTTATACTATAAAAGGAATAGATTTTAAAGAATTCTTATTGGTTGTTGAATTTTAAGAAAGAAGTTATTTTTTGTTAATGTAGGCCCTCCATGATATTCAAAGTTACTTAATTACTTCTTTTCTATTTTCTATTTTCTTCCATTAATTCAATAACTTCTTTTTTTAATTTAGTAAACTCAAAAACCATTAAAATTAATTAGTTTTCAAAAATAATAGATTTAATTAACTTTTATTTCAAAGAAACGAACAAATAAATAGCCTAGAGATAATACAATGAGATACTGCTACTATTATTCGTCATATAGAGAGTATTATTCATCGTATAATTTCTTCAAATATTAACTTTTACAAAAATTAGAGAAAAAAATACTCAATTAGCAAAATACTATGAGATCTGAAAAGTTACCGATTTTTTTAATTACAAATTTAAATCTACAAAAAAGATACACAACAAAAATAAAAATAAAAATTATGAAAAGAGAGTTAAAAAAACTTAGAATTTTTTTTTAAAGGTAGCATATTTTGAACATACATAATTTATATCAAATTTAACAAAAAAAAAAAAAATACATATTCCCTCCAATTTCTTGTGAGGTGAGGCAGAGGTACGATTTATAAAATGAATATAGAATCCTTCCCTTTGTTTATACTTCTTATCTAGGGATTAATAATTAACCATCGTCAATTGAGCCTACTGCAAACTAATAAGAGACATAAAATCAATTAGTATACATTGTTAGCATAGATTTGAAGTTTTATAGTAAAAAATTTGAATTTATATATAAAACTAAAAAATAATACATAAATATTTAAAAATATAGCCGTACATTTTTTGTACGGGCATAAAACTAGTATTGTATTATTTATGCAACATATATAGAATTGATCGAGCATGATGATTAATTGAAGTTTTGTATTGATTATTCGATGAAATTCTATTAACAAAGTTGGTTTTTCATAAATAATATCCATATTTTTGTGGCGGGTACTGCATTTATTTAAAATAAAAAATAAATGAAAATGGATGTGATGATGTGGAAGCACGAAATTGCACGAAATGATCTTATATTAATATAGATAAGTTTATGTATGAAAAAATAGAAGAAGAACTCGAAAAAAATGATTTAAATAACAAAAAAAGCTAATAAAGTATTGGTAGTTGACTCATTTGAGTCAATTAAGAGTTGATCGGAATATAAAGGTATGATGATTGATGAAGCTTCGTCGACAGATTAGTTGGCAATTTGGCATCTAATTAATCAACTTTATTAATTTAAGAGCTATACAATTACGCTTTTTTATTCCAATTTGGCTTCTTTTTATTATATGCTCTACTCGTATTTTTGTTTTGGAACATATTTGTCAGGTTAAGGAAAAAAGAAAACATGTGTGGATAGTTGAAAAGAGATACACTATCCTTTGTCGGCACAACATAATTTTTATTATTTTGTAAAAAAAATTTTAATAGTATTCATTTTCAATGAGAAGGTGAAGAAACAAAGATAACTCACGTTGATGGATCGGGAGGGAACAATACACATAAGTATGTTTTATTATATACAATATTCTCATTTATCTCGGCATTTATTATCGAGTATTTTGATAGGGTTAACAAATAATTGAGAGGAAAGAATAATTACTCATATGCATGCATGTTTATCATATTTGTGAATCTGTGTTTTGTTATTTGGTCCACGAAACCAAAAAAAAGTATCTATGTATGCGAAAATACTTTTCTCAAATTAGTTTCATATTATGATATTATATTGATGATGCCTTTAAAATTGTGACAGAATCTACAATTAGTATAAGATTAAAATGGTTGAGGTTTGAATCTTGGAAGCAAGTTTTACTCGTGACGATCACAATCTTATGACGTTTTACAGCTCACTTTATTTTAAAGATCATATAAATCATCTTGTTTGTGACGGTTATAAAGTCGTGAACTTTCACAAGTCACAACCTCTCCTACATATACTTACCTTTTCATTTGCTTCTCTCACTTATCTCTTTCTCTCGCGTTACAAACATGTCACGAAAATTTGAAAAACCTATCGCATCACTAACCACTCTACTTTGATGTGAACTTTTGGTTCATGGAGGGTTTTGTCAAAGGACTTAAGTTTGTTTTAAAATTCAAATCTCTTTGATTTTCTCTGCCGACAAAATACTTTTTTCCTCTTTTGCCTTGTGAATAGTAAATTAACTAAAACACAACGTGAGCCTATAGCCTTATACATACAAGTATATAGACATGTGTAAAATAATATTAGTATATAATAATGCATGTAGCATAATATTTCAATTTCAATTTCAATTCATAATTTAAAATTTTCAATTTCGATTCATAATTTTACTTCGTAAAAGTTGTCACAAAATTAACATAAAGAAGCTAATAATATAGTTTACAAGAGTCAAATATAGGTTATTGCTCCCGATTACTTGTTATGGAGTAATATCTTTTCGTATGTGACGTCTCACAAAATCATTTGTAACATTTTATAAAATTGTAAGTATACATTGACTTTATGATAACTTGTCTTCCTTCGTTACCGATAATTAACAATAATAGAGCTTAGGTTAGTAGGTAGTGCAGCCATTATAAAACGATTCAACGTCTCATTTGATAATTTCTCATTTGTATGACGTGAAGAGTCGTATATACAATGACCTGTCATAAAGTATTTAGTACACTTAATTCAACTTACTACCTTAATTATTAGGACCCATGTATGACAATAATGACATTAAAAAACATGAAAACGAACGCAAATTCCATCTCCATATAATGAAATCGTCTCACGATGTAACTAGCCGTCTAATTATAGCAAACTAATAGATTAGGTAATCTATCAATTAATTTCTAATCAATCAATTTAATTTAACATGTTGAATTACTTAAACAATTCCTATTATGGCTCATGTACTAATTTATTTTAATCTAATTTGCACTTATTGGCTTATTGTAACCTACCCTCTTTTGTCACCTTCTAATTTCAGTAAGCCCTTTCTTTTTTTGAAATTAATTACATGATTTTCGTAAATAACAAAATCCCAAAGTTTTTAAATACAGTATTATACAGTTCATTGGATGTAAATTTACGATTATACTTTCTCGTCGTGTTCTGTTGTTCCCATTTGATTTTTTAAGGTCGAAATTTATAAACTGTTCTCGTAAATAGATAGCCATAAGATTATGAAATATTAAGATAAATATATAATGCGATTATTCATGCATGGTTGCACAAATTAGCATGAATGAAGAAATATATAAAAGAAATAAAAGAATTACGAGGATGTTGACATAAAGTAATTAACATAAATAATTATTATTGTCGACAATTTACATCAAATAATAAAGATTCCACTCAATTCTTAATACTCATGATCCACAAAAAATGGCAAAAAAAGTGAGAATCTCATCGAGTGGAAGCAATTCGAGTGGAAGTAAGCTCTCGTTGATCACGACCAAATATATAAGTTAACGTTGTTAGGATAAAACCAGCATGAACATGTCATCTAAGGGTGTATAGTTTACGTTTATTTTATTTTGTAAACGGAAAATAAAATAAGTGTAAATTATTGATTAAGACAAAGACTATATAAAATTAATAAATGTTCTAACTGTATTATTTATATACAAGTTATAATCGTCATAGACTTTTTAGCAATATTTTCTAAAATGTTAAGACTTTTTTTTTTCTTTTTTATGAAAGATAAGTAATATATATCAAAAACCAAAGTCAAATATACAAGGAGATACTATATCAGATACAAAAATCTAAATACTAGTCAAATGTTGAAACTTTTACTTATCCTAAAGTAAAAACCGTTTTAACCAAACTTTTACCGTTAAATGTTGAGGTTCATCAATAATGTGATATCTTAAATCCTTATATATCTACAAATGATGATTAAGTTGAAGAGTTTCCAAGCTCTAAAATTATGATATACCAAAACTTAAATTACTCCGTAAAACATCCATATAGTTATAGTTAAACTGTTAAAACAAAAATATCCATTTTATTGATAAAACAAATTCGCCAAACATTTTTCTAGAAATATTATTAGGTAACTACCCTTATCATTTGATATTACCAACTTATATACGGAGTATATAAGAATTTACGTAAATTATCGAGATAAGCAAAAAGGTTACCGAAGTCAAATATCGTGGTAACTAAAAGCCTCACTTAGTAAAAAGTGGCAAGAGTAGCAAAGATCCAAATCAAAAGTGGGCATAGTAGTAAGTTTATGTCACTATCTAGCATGGACTTTTGCCTTTTTGAGTTTTGTCTACGAACTCAAATTTCCAATAATCTGACCGTGCGTAAATTGCAGGCTATTTGACCCTAATAATATCGACTATGTTCGATTCTATCACATATTTTGGACCATAACATGATTTCTACAAAATCTAGATATAATCTTAGACTCGCTAATCATTTAAAACATTAAAATGATGACTCGATTCTCAGAGCATGTAGCCGGCATATGAGCGAAAGTTGATCTAAAATCATTAAAAACCCGTTTTTATTAGAACAATAAAAATTGATGAATTGAAATTGATTTAATTAACCCGATCTAGAGTTAAATTGATAGTTGACAACAATCCTATTTATCCCATTCCGCCGAGATTCAAGGTGATAACAAATTAGCTTAATAATGAATAAATAGAATGAAATATATTTTTATTCATTGTTTGTATAATTTAATACTAATATGTATTCCGTATATATTTAAAATAGTTTTAAGGTGAATTATTGACCAAATTTGAAATATATAAGATAAGAATATGCTAATAATTAGACCAAATCAAAACAAATCCGTCTCAATCCATATATACAAGATGATGACCCTTAACGATTTAAGAAGATCTAATAATATAGCACACAATTTGATTCCAATATAATATTGCTCGCTTTAATCCCATAGATAACCTATACAAGGTACATTACCAACTTAATTAAGATCACACATTTTCATTTATGACGATCATATATTTCTCACAAGTTTATGATAGTCAAAGATTACTCATGTGGCTAGATATTCGTCAATCTATTTTATTTTTTCCATCCACATAAATAATACTTGATCCGTTATAAACCTGCGACGATATCCATCACACAAAAGATTTGTTGTACAACAAACCTAGAATTGAGTTGTATAGTCCAAGTGTCTATCTAACCCTACTACACACTGTTACACAGTCAAATCAAGAGTCCCTGTATAAATTGCTCCATGAAATTCTCCTGATTTTGATGCGCATTTCTTCCATTTCTTCCATTTCTCACCGACAAATTTAATCCAATATTAAATACCCAATTACCCATTAACCTATAATTAAAGCAACCTTAATCAAGCGTACTCCTGTATCTTCAATTAATTAATTAACTATTGTATTTTTCGTTCCAATAAAGACGGATATATTCATTTTAAACGAGAGGTGACTCAAATAAACTCCCACAGTGGCACAGTCCCAGTCCCAGTCCCAGTCCCACCTGCTGTGTTTTTTTTACACACACTCTAGTGTCTAGTCTCTGCTGCTTTCCTACCCATCTCCTCTTCATTTACTCACACCAAAGCTTCGAATCTCACACCCTCTTTTTCCTTCCATTATCACCACTTTTTGTTCATGTCTCTTTCTTCATAATTCTTCTTAATTGTTTATTAATTATGTGACAATTTCTCAAAATACCCATTCATTTTTTGATTTTCTGTGTTTTATCAAGCTCAACAATGGCAATGAAGAATCATATGATCTTTAACCATTCTTCATTTTTCCAATATTTCCCTTCTTTCTTCTTTTTCTTTGTAGTTGTTGTTTCTTTGATCCCATTTTTGTTTGTTCAAGCTAACACTGATGCAAATGATGGTAATTTTCTCTCTTCTTTTCTGGTTTAATTTGATGTTTTGTTTGTTAAATTTGGTGGGTTTTACTTGTTTAGGCTAAAGTTTCAATCTTGATGTTCGTTTGTTAATCATGAAATAATGTCGGCAAAATAAATGGTTGGAGGTGTAGTAGTATTAGTCTTTATTCTCGTCTCAGTCATTTGCTTACGTTCTATTTTCTTTGTGACGAGTATTTTAATCAAAGGTAAATAAATGATTTGGACTGAGTGAGTACTTATAATGTTGTTATAGATGGTTGGGTAGTTCATGTTAAAGTTCCCATCTTTCTTGCATTTCCAATTTCACTGAGGATTGGTTTGGTTTAAGAAGAAATTTGCATTGTCAGCATTTTGCTCAAGATAAAGTTTCAATCTTTCTGGCATTTCAGATCATTTAACCCTTGTTTGTTTAAAGAAGAAATAATGTGGGTAGAAGGTGTGCATGATTGATTTAATTTTTAATGGGGTGTGCTGTAAAGTAAAATTAGAGTTCTTGAATCATTATTTGGAGTTTCTTTTTTGTTAAAGTAGTCGTTTTGGGGTCGAGGTCTCAAGGATAAGGCTGTGTACATCCAACTCCCCTTACAAGTTACACCGCAATTTTGTGGGAGCCCTTCGGCATTGGGGTAATGTTGCTGGTATTTGTTGTTAAAGTAGTCTTTTGGGTGATTTTGTATGTTATGGTCCATGTTTGGTTGAGAAAGGTAGGAATGAGGGTAAAATGAAGATGTGATCAGGGGAAAAGGAATTACTTTGAAGGAGAGGAAGTATCTGACATTCTTTTTGCTAAGTGGGACCATAATTTCTGGGAGGTTAGCAATTTTGTTTGGTGTTTTAGGGTTTGAGTTTCTGTAATTATGCTGATAATGTCCAAAAGAGATGGAAGATAACTCATGGGGACCTTGTTTTAGTACATGCTTCATTTTGGAAGCACATTGCTGGGGACCCTTGTATGTTTTAAAGAAATCTGCTGTATTTTGCTCTAAATTCTTTTTGTAGTGTATTTAAAACCTTAATGTTCGTATCAGATGTTGCTCGGATTTGGCTAAATGTTCTGGTGTCCGTGCCTTGTCCATATGCCGAGTTGCTACTTGTGCTTGTTTATAGATAATGGCAGACTTGAAAACAAAAAAAAAAGCAAAACTGTGGATTATATTTATTTAGTAGGGGTGTTGACTGTTGTATATTTTGCAGCACAATCTCTTCAAGTTCTGTATGGTGCACTTAATAATCCCCCTCAGCTGACGGGTTGGAAATCTAGTGGCGGTGATCCATGTGGAGAGTCTTGGATGGGAGTTAAGTGTGATGGTTCTGCTGTCGTTTCCTTGTAAGTTTTAGCTCATGGAGCTTCTTTTTCTATACTTCGTTCTGATTAAGTGTTATATTAGGCCGTGCCAAGAATACTGTAACCAAAATTACAACAGGAACATCCCGCCACCCTTTATTACGGAGCACTTTTGTTCAGGTTGTTTTATTTTTTTCTCTGTGACAGGGAGATTTCTGGGTTAGGGCTTAATGGGTCCATGGGATATCTGCTTTCAAACCTTATGTCACTGAAGACGATGTGAGAAGCTTTACTGCCACATTGCGTTGTTTTAATGTTTTTAACTGGAGAAAGTGCTTTTATTTTATATTATAGTTTAGGTGACGAATCTTGACTTGCAATTCTGTCAACAGGGATTTGAGTAATAACAAAATTCATGATACCATACCGTTTCAAATGCCGCCCAATCTAACAACACTGTAAGGTTTAACTGTCTAAATTAATTTGATGTCTTGGAGAAAGGATTGGTTGTATTCACTTCATTGCAAAATGCATTCTATATTTCCTTGTGGTTGCAGAAATCTTGCACGGAATAATCTTAGTGGCAACCTACCTTACTCGATTTCGAACATGGTTTCACTTACTTATTTGTAAGTTGTTTATCTTCTTTTATGTACCTGTTCAACCTGTCATATTGTGATTCTTTTACAAATGCGCATCCTATTTCACTCGCAGGAATGTGAGTGGTAATTCTCTCACACAGCAAATTGCAGATGTATTTTCTAATCATACTGCCCTCGGGACCATGTAAGTCAACTTATTAACACGTTCTTGTAAATTTGTGGCAAGACTATTTAGAGGAATGCTGTATCTGTTGCCATTTCTATTACTCCTTTCCATTGACTTGAATTCAGTCAATTCACTGCATTTGCTTTTGGGTCAGAATTCGGAAAAATGAACATAATTTGATAAGAGTCCCGCACCCATGAAGTCACATGAGAGTATTTTTGTGGGTTTTTATCACCGAAAACAGAAATGCAGTGAATTGATATTAATGTCCAAAAAGGAAAATATAGGGAATTAAATGAATAGAGGAAGTGGTATTTAAAAATTTTGGGTTCCAAAAACATTACATGTGGCTGTCATGTCATGCAGAGATCTCTCATACAACAATTTTTCCGGAGATCTTCCCAGTTCTTTAAGTTCGTTGTCCAACCTTTCAACACTGTGAGTGATTACGAGTGCTGATCATTATTAGCCATTTGCATTATGAAGACATCTTTTGACCCATAATCTCATAGTTCCTTTATTTATATTTATTGCAGACAGATTCAAAACAATCAGCTAACTGGTACACTCACCCCCCTCGTTAACCTGCCTTTAGATAATCTGTAAGCGCGTCTTAATTGCTTCGCTTTGCTACTTGTGCATGAGATACTTCTGTCAGTGCGTAACTGGATGTTGACCTTGTTATACAGAAATGTTGCAAATAACCAATTTAGCGGTTGGATACCTCAGGAACTCCTGTCCCTCCCAAATTTTGTGTAAGCAATAGTTCTCGCTCTATTTTGATAATTGCCTACAGTTTCCAAATTTGAAAGACTTTGTAGTTGTGTTTGTATAGTGACTAATTAGCATGCCCCCCCCCCCCCCTGACGATTTCAATGGCGGTTCATGGTAGTCAATGGTAATTTTGGGGTTAAGGATCTTTTTTTGGTACTTGGGAGTAGTTTCTTATTTATTTTCTTGTCTTTTAACAGTTACAATGGTAACTCTTTTGATAATGGCCCGGCTCCACCACCACCGCCATTTACTCCTCCTCCTCCCGGAACACCTGCTAAGCGGAATCATAGCAGGTCAGCAGGATCTGCTCACTCACCCCAAGGTTCTGAGAAGGAAACATCACATGGAAAGAAAAATTCAAAATCTGTTGGAACTCTTCTTGGGGTAGTGCTTAGTGTTGCATTCTTGCTTGTGTTTGGCCTGCTCGCTCTTTTGTTCTGCAAACGCAAATGGAAAACTAAGCCTAGTAATGGCCGGATGTCTGCGGGAAGTGTCTCAAATGGTAGCGAAAAAGGTAGAATGATTGCGTAATGTCTAATCTCTTCATTAGTTCTCTAACCATCTACTCCCACCCCCCCTCCCATTTATTCTGGCCTAATTCGATTTCAGTGGCCAATTGATGGCAACACATTTTCTGAGCACATATGAATGATACAATAGTTACAATTTTCTTTTAATAATAATATGACAATACTTTGTTATGATAAATCGAACTTTATACTAGTAAATATTTAACCTCAGTTGGCCAGCACATGTACGTATATGATCCGATGCGACTAGCCTCAGGCTTTCGGTGCCTATGAGGAAATATCTGTGCTATACTCTATGAGGAAAAAGCCGTGCTATACTTCGGAGAGTTTATCAGCTTGTGCTTTCTATTTCTGATTTTGTAGTTAACACTGAGGTGCAAGAACAAAGGGTTGTAGGCATGCCTACAATTGTTGATGTAAAGACCCCACCTGCTGAAAATGTGCCGGTTGATAAGATTTATGGGAAAAATGGGTCTTTGAAACGACTGAAGTCCCCTATCACAGCTACTTCTTATACAGTTGCTTCGCTTCAGACTGCAACAAACAGCTTTAGTCAAGAAAACATTGTGGGTGAAGGTTCACTTGGCCGGGTTTATAGAGCAGATTTTTCCAATGGCAAGGTCAGTCACGCAGTTTCATTTTTCTATCTTGCCACTAGAATTTGGATTATAGGATCCTAAATCACAAATTAAAGTGCATCATAAAGAGTGTTTTCCCGACTGACTAGAATAAATATAATTTGATCGTAATTGATGTGGCTTAGTGGTGTGCTGTTACAGGTTTTAGCTATTAAAAAGATTGATAATTCAGCACTATCATTGCAAGAGGAGGATAATTTCCTCGAAGCTGTATCAAACATGTCACGCCTCAGACACCCAAACATTGTCTCATTGGCTGGATATTGTACTGAGCACGGTCAGCGTCTTTTGGTGTACGAGTACATCGGAAATGGCAGTCTTCATGATATACTACATTACACTGAAGATGGAAGCAAGAAATTGTCATGGAACTCTCGAGTTCGAGTAGCACTTGGAACAGCCCGAGCACTTGAGTATGAAATTACGAGTTTAGCTTTCTCAATCTTAAACTTAATTTTACTAGTGATATTAGTCTGAAGTCCTAGTATGTTTTCAGATACTTGCATGAAGTCTGCTTGCCATCAGTTGTACATCGAAATTTCAAATCGGCTAACATTTTACTTGATGAAGAATTCAACCCTCACCTCTCAGATTGTGGACTGGCTGCTTTGACGCCAAATACTGAGCGACAGGTAACATAACTGATGTTCATTTGGATTCACTACATTTTCTTTTCTGGACCATTCAATCAAAGTCACAATGTTTCCGTTGTTGGTTTAAACAAAGACATCCTCTTAAAAGTTTGAGGGTTCCAGTGTCAACCAATTCGCTTATTCTTGTAACTCTGATGAAATAATTTTTTCCAATGCTTTGAATTACCTGTCTAAATCACGCTTCAGCGAGACAGATGGCATGTCAGGGGATGGATTTATATAGCTTGTTTTTATGCTTCGACATTTGTATTAGAATATTAAATTAAACATTCAATAAGAACTTCGGGGTATCCTTCTTTCAATATTTGTTATGAATTCCCTTGTTCCATTGGGCATCTTTCTCTGAATAGGCCGAGCTACATCTGACCGTCCGACCTAAAAGAACAATCCAAAGCATACTAGAATGAAATTGATCCGATTCAGAATTACACGGCCCCGTTGAAACATTATAGGGTAGATGTCAATTTCCGGTGCTATGTGATAGGTCATGTAATTTTTCGGCTGGTATATGTTATACAGGTGTCTACTCAAATGGTAGGTTCATTTGGGTACAGTGCTCCGGAGTTTGCTTTGTCAGGGATTTACACCACGAAAAGCGACGTCTACAGCTTCGGGGTGGTGATGTTGGAGCTTTTGAGTGGGCGTAAACCTCTAGATAGGTATGACCTCCCCCGTTTTAGTTTATTGCAATATAATAACTGGACGGTATATATCCTGATAACAGATAACTGGTTTATCCGTTTTTGATAAGTGATTTATTGTTTCAGTTCAAGACCAAGGTCCGAACAATCTCTTGTTAGGTGGGCTACACCCCAACTACACGATATAGATGCTCTATCTAAAATGGTTGATCCTACTCTAAATGGCATGTATCCTGCTAAGTCATTGTCTCGATTTGCTGACGTCATTGCCCTCTGTGTTCAGGTAGTTACTTCAACATCCATATTCGACACTTAGGTTCTAACCGTTCCATATAGTATCAGAATTAGGAGATAACGCTTGTATGGTATTGTCTAAAACCCAACTCGAGGAAGTATGGTTTTCTGCTTGCACCACAGCATAATCGAAAGTGTGAAAGTAATCATTCTGTTAATGCCGGTCGATATACTGGTTAAATTAGGATGCTACTGAGTTTTTGCAGTAATGTAACATTGACCTGCTAATCCTTGTTCTTTTGTCCTGCTATTTTCGTAATATTAGCCGGAGCCAGAATTCCGACCACCAATGTCAGAAGTAGTGCAAGCACTAGTCCGGTTGGTACAAAGGGCGGGCGGTTCAAAAAGAAGATCCAGTGATGATTCCGGGTTTGGTTACAAGACTCCAGATCATGAAACAATTGACATGTCCTTTTAAAGTGTAATGAATTAACTTTAGTGAGCCCAAATTTTGTGTGAAGTCCCGAACCCACAATGAAGGTGGACGTTTGGCTTCTGTCGATACTGCTTGGAGGAAGAGGTTCATCAGCTTCAGCTGGAGAGTTGAACAGGATCAAAGTCGAAGAGTTCTGTAATTAATTTCGACAACTTGTAATGAAACTGTGCAGTATACATGTTTTCTGTTCTTCGCAGTGTAATGAAAGCGTTTCTTCTAATATACAACTTCATAGATTTAGTATTTCAGGATCGAAATTGAACGAGAATAATCCGTTGCAAAACTTCAAATGTGCTGTATAAAAGGATATTCTTGTGCAAATCTTTCAAGGTCTTTTAAAAAAGCTTCCATTTTATCCTCAACCAAGTTCCCTCCATTTGAGCTCCAAAACCGTAACAATTTCATTACCGTTCTATCAAATATTTCCGCGCTTCTTCAATCTAATTTCCCCCCAAAGAAACCGAAATAAGACTATTGTGAATCATGTACAACTGTGAGTGTGATGTGTTTTGCGCCTCGTTTTGTGATAGCAATAATCGATGAAGCGTGCTCCGTAAATCGGGTTGCAAAACAATTTCTACCATCAGTGCAAAGATTTTAGATGTTTGGTTGGAAATTATTCATCTCTATTCTTTTTGTAAAATTGTTACACTTTCCGTTTCGGTCATTTGTTTATACTTATTTGGATTCAGTTCATGTTTACTTCTATAGTTGGCATCAATGTTATTTTTCCTGCAGATTACAATGTTACAAAAATTTCTGTTGCAGGTTATTCTATATCCCTTAAGAAATTGAAGTAGGCCGAACTGACAAGGGGATCCGGACAATGTGATCCAAGCTTCCTGTTAGAACGATCTCTCCAAAGCTGAAATCTTTCATTGGTCGACTAACATTCAGCGTGATTTTCAGGTCTTGAGTCCCGTTTGGAGTGATGGTAAACCATGTTGGACAAACTTCAACTGATACGCCATTTGGTGGAAGCACAGCGCATATGTACGTCTCTTTCTTGTTTCCTATATTGATCACATTGCGGTGAACTACTTGAGATCCATTCAGAGACGTTACTGTTACTGATGGTAGGTTCAAATCTGCTGGATGCGTTAGTGAGTGGTCGCACGACCCACCTGTTGCCGCTTCAACTTTTTCTCGGTCAACATTAGGCAGAGAGCACAGGAATGCAACATATTCTCCTTCACCTAGTCAAAGGTAAACAGATTTATACTCGTAATCAGGCGAGAAAGGAAGAGAAGGCGGTCTTTCTGAAATGTAGCTTTATTCATGGTAACTCACCTGGTATAAATACTAGACCAGGATCTAATGCTCTTGCTGCATTCACCAGCCCTGCGCCTATATCAAAGGGAGTGGAAGGATCGGAACTGCCAAGATCGGATCTTTCAGCTGGTATAATATCTCCGTCACTGTTGTAATTTGTGGCAGTAGTAGAAATTGCCGATGCAATCATAGATGGCGTCCATGATGGATTGTATTGCTTGATCATTGCAGCTATTCCTGCGATATGTGGCACTGCCATACTAGTCCCAGACATCAGAGCGAAATTATTTCCTGTCATTAGTAAACCACTTACTGAGTCGAAAAGGAGAGGATTCAAAAATGCTAGCATCAGATTTTCAGGTATCATCTTTTTCGTGCAAATAATGATGGAAATAACCTGTCTAAACTTGCCTTCAAATATAGGCTCCGAGACACTGATAGGGCTCCAAGCTGCCCAGATCTGTTGTCCGGGAGCTGCAAAATCAGGCTTGAGAATGTCTGCGGGATTTCCATGGCTGTCAATGAGGTCGGGGCCTCTGGAAGAGAATCTGCTTACTGCAGGTAACTGTCTGTCAAAAGAAGCCACTCTTCCTTCGCCAATGGAGGCTTTTCCGCCATATTTTATTACACATCCTTGTTCAGTTCTCCGGGTTTGATTTTCGTAATACTCAGATATGATCTATAAAAAGAAAACATTGTTTCCCTTGACATAAGAAAGTGCCTGTCTGTTTTAATGTACAGAAGTCACAGCTAAAAATTTACTACCTTTGCTTCAGTAATTCTGGGAATGAGAATCCCCGGCACCAGAAAAGGGACTGGCTCCGCGATGAATTCACCATACACCGGATTTGCGACAAGGATGAACCCCTTAAATCCCAAGGCTTTTGCAGTATCGATTATGGAGGTAATCGAGGAAGTCTGGTTGTAAAATCCAGTTGAGAAGTTACAGATCACGACACTGCCTGTCACTACAATTGGATCAAGTGCTTCAGGGTATTGACATTCCTCTGTGTAAGGCGGAGTTCTCGGGAATGAACCATTAACCCGAACAGCATCTTTGGCTAGTACCAACTTATATTTCAGTAACCCATTCCCAAAGGTTGGCCCTGCACATTGTTTTAACTGAGATTAGATATGCCGAGATTTCAATAGGATGGTCATTTAATGTAAGATCATGTTCCGGATTATTTTGTTTGGGACTTGCCTGACATCCCGATTCCTCCAACCTTCTGACCATCTCCGAGGAAGAGAGTCGCTGGGTAACTCCTGTCAGTGCTACAAGCTGCGACACCAACAGCCCATGGGCTGAATGACACCACGCTACTTGGATCTGGTCCCTTATTTCCTGCTGCTTGAACCACAAAAATGCCTGCCCTCCTTGCCAGTAACGTGAATATCTCGAAAACATCAAGGAATGTGATTGTGTCTTCTGGTGGTTCATCTGGCTCTAGCGACAACGTCAGGATGTCGACCCCATCTTTCACTGCCTGATATCGGTGCAATGAAAGTGAAGTGTCGAAATAACATAACCTACACTATCGTATAGATGTACAGAATGCTTACTTGATCAATTGCGGCGAGCAAATCAGTGAGAGTTCCGACTGTTGGATATATAGCCTTATAAACCGCGATTCTGCTTGCAAATCATATATGAGATCATTTGATCACAAAAGTCAATTATATGGGACGAGTTTTCGGCCTTACCGGGCACGTGGAGCAATCCCACTGGCTTTGCCATAGAAGAAACCATCTACCACCACTGGTACTCCCAAATTTCCAGCAGCTGTTGATGCTACATGACTATAAATAGTTCACATTTTATTAGCTCGATCAAATTATCACATTTTATCGTAAATGAGTCCCATTTTCCCGTCTTAATTTCAGACAGAAAAGACTCGTCTTAAGAGAGACTTGCCGGTAATTCTGGCTATGATAATTACCTGCCATGACCAACAGCATCAAAGGGAGACAGAAAATCAACAGAAGCATTAAGAGTGGCAACAGCCTTAGCTCCAGCAGCAAAGAACCTAGCTGAAACTATCTTCCCATTACATGAACTCGCCGGAAAGCGAGGTCCCGTCTCACACGCTCCACAAAACCGTCTCGTACTCGAAGAAGATACATTATTATTATCAGTAGGGTTATTTGTTACAGGATCACTATTAGCAAAACTTGGATGGAAAGGGTTGATGCCGGAGTCGATAAACCCTATCACCATTCCTTCACCTGCATATGTCTCTCTTCCTTGTACTTCTTTCCATACATTTTGAGGCAATTGCAAGAAGTCTGGTGTATATGTTGTCATCAGTTTCGTTCCCCTGTCTCTTTGGACTAACTTCACTCTTGGGTGACTTCTTAACTTTTCTGCCTATTTATTTCATCGAAAAAAAAAGATTACGGTTTAGGGCACACGTTAAGTAGCTAATTACAGAAAGATTTACAAGATTATGTTACGGGAAATTGATGTATAAATTCATTGTTATCATAATTAATAAACGTAATTTATTTTCGCAGTACTAATTTTACTAATCTCAGTACATTTTAAACCTAAATTTCCATTTCATACCCTTCCATCAAAAAAAACACCTGCAAATCTCTTCTTTCCAATTCCTATCCATTCAATCTCTCAATTCAATCAATTTCTTCAATAGGAGATGAAAATTTGAACGCGAAAACGTGTTTAATTTGTCAATTGCAAGTTAGAGAACAAATCCTCTTTTTAATTAGCTTCTTATTAATGTGTGTGTTGACGACACATATAGAAAAATCATTTATCTAAATTAAGTTAAAACCGTTAAGTAGCTAATTAAAGAAAAATATAAAAGATTATTTTATGAAAATTAATGCACAAAATCATTGTTACCATAATTAAAAAAATGCAAACATATCCCAGCCTTTTTTTAATTTCCTACTTATTAACGTGTGCGCTGAATCGCTGATAGACATCAGGGAAATCATTTATCCAATTAAATAAACACCTTTTTTTTTTTTGGTGTAAGTGATTTTCTTACATATAAAGATACTCATTTATTGATAACAAGTATATAATAACTAATAAAAGACCGTTATATACACGGTAAAAACGTTTTTTTAAAGTTAATTTACAAAAGGCAAATCTTATTCAATTTTTCCAAAATTCACATCTTTATAGCTCTCAATTATTTTCCAAACATTATTATATATCTATATATATCCACCAAACTAATGCCAAAAAAGGCCATTTTCAAATACAACGAAAAAATGAAATTAAATTCGACATACTTCCACCATTTCAGTTAATTAATTCCAAATTTTCAAAATTCTCTCAAAAATATAAGAAATGAGAAAATAACTAACAATTAACAAACGTGTACTAGTAATCATTATTACTATAAAAGAAGAATGTATAACTGCATACGTGGCGCGCTAATATTCCACCGTTCACTCTTTCGCTCACTCACATTCACTCTCACAAAAATCAGTTTCGTAGACCAATAAGAACCCTCAATTTATGCCAAGTCATATATTTTTATGTATTATAATATTATAATAATATTATTATTATTATTATTATAATCATTCCAAGATTCCCTAAATATTATACCGAGATTCCCTAAATATTATAATATTATACTAATAACAACCAATCAGATTATACTAATAACAAATCCTAAATATTCCATATATATTCCCTACCAATCAGATTATACTAATAACAAATCCTAAATATAAAGTTCGAGAATCATTGAAGATAATTACGTTGTAAACTAATAAAGTTGCCTTTAATGGTTTGCAAATATAAAGTAATTTTTATCGAATCCTCTATTTTTCACCATTAACTTATTTTGCCACATAGTTTCAAATTCGTACAAAATATGACGGGTTAATTTAAGAATGTAACAATACCTTATTAAATTGGGTTAATTTAAATTTTATTAAAAATATGACGCCCTCACATTCACCCTCACAAAACATTTTTTCCGAAAAATATAATACTTTGAAATTTGACAAGTCAGATTTCCTAATTGATTTAAAAAACGTGTTTTATCTATCAAAAAAGACAACGTAAAACAAGTCAGATTTTCTAATTTGCATTTTATATTCTCTAAACAATTATTTAGAGAATATTAATTATTTAGAGAATATATATAGAAAGATTTCGTATGATACATAATCGTATTATTTAATGACGGGTACAAAATATGACAGATTTAATGACGGGTACACCAAATATGTCTATTATTTTTCTAGCTTATTAGATTTGAGTTAATATTTCAATTTTCAACTACAATTGATTTACCAACTACATAATCGTATTAGATTTACCAAATAGAACCGAAGGCATGTCTAATACCACTGTCAAACTATCGTGAACCATGCATTGTAAAGAATTTTATTTTATTTAAGCGATATCAATTACTTTCTTAGTGATCCATGATGATTGACAAATATATTAATGTGGCATTACGAGGAATATAATATAGCTCCTATGGTATTTTGGAAAATGTGGTATATAATGTGATATAATATATTCCATTGCTGAAATTATGTTAATGATTGTTAATATTTCTAAATCTGAATTAAGGTAACAAAATATCCTAATTATACAGTTCCTGGACTATACCACTAGATGTACAATGCTATTGTACATCAGGGTTATTTTAGTCTTTTTCTTAATTATTTTTGAAAAAAAAGTCTGTAATCTCATTTTTTTCCATTTTCCTTTTTTATATAACTTTTTCCCTATTTTTCTAACTCATCTTTATCCATCATCCAGTAATTGATTTTTCTCATTAATTATTATATCTTCATCTTTCATTAATTATTATGTCTAGGTAATTTTTTATTTTATTAGTCCATATTTTTTACATCAGCGAATGTTGTTTACAAGGAGGTTTTCGAGAAACTGTAATTTTTGTCCTAGATTATCGAATTTTAATACACCCATTTAATTTAGATTTCTACCTAATTAGTTATTTTATTCATCCTATTTGTCCGTCAACTTAAGTTCTGTCACCAATTCAGCAAATACAATAATTTTCCAAATTAATCATTATTAATTATTTAATCTTTTTTTTAATCGTTTATTGTTTTTTTCTTATATATCTTATTCATTTATGTTATCATAATTAATCCAAATATTTCCATCATTGGTAACAGATATTCGAAAATTAGTGTACCAGAAAATTCACCTTTTGACCGAACATATCTTATATGCAAAACAACCCCGTTAAAAATCAATTTGTTCGAATAAATAGAATTGTTATATAATGAAATGAATTTGCTTTTGTCATCTTTAAAAGTAAGTGTACACAACCCCGTGATTTTTCACGGGTGTTGCACTAGTATATCTCTATAAAAGGAGTAGATTTTAGGAGCCTCTCATTGGTTCCTTATAATGAGGAAGGTATGGGCCCACCAACTATCACACTCATTTAATTTCCCTCTTTCCTATATTCAAATTAATTCTGATCTATAATTACGTATTCCGATCTTTTCTCATTCCTAATTACGTAATCGATTCCAGAATTATATTTCATCATTGTCAATAAAATACGATATGATCAAACTATTGTTAATCGAATATTTAAATAACAATATACAACAGTCTAATAAAATACGATATTTGACGGTCTAAAAATTAAATCCAAAAAACAAAAAATTACAAACCACAGAAATAAATAGTCCAAGAATTAAACTAACATTATATTTTCCAATCAAATCAAATAAAAATTAATATACCAAATAAGATAAAATACGGTAAAATACGATATACAACGGTCCGATATATAAAAATCCTATATATTACAAAAAACAAAAATCCTATACATCAGTACAAAAAATAGTTTTTTTTGTTGAATTTAAATCTTTTAGTTGAATCTTATTTAAATTTAACTAAAAATCTTGAAATATACAGAAAAAACAAAAATCCTGCACAAAAAATAGTCCTTTTGTTGAATTTAAATCTTTTAGTTGAATTTAAATTAAAATATAATATACAACCGTCTGATATATATCAAAATGATCATATTTCGTCAATATCATCATAAAACTAAAACAAAAATTCTGTATATCATCACAAAAAATAATCTGTTTTTTTAAAAATTTTATTTTTTAAATATGACGTTAGAGTTGTTTAATTTTTATTTTTGTTCTAAATTTTTTGTTTCTCTTTTAAATTATTTTTCTTTTTGTTTTAGTTTTAGTTGGTAAAGAGAGGCAGTGAATGGAGTTGGTGAAGGAGAGGCGGTGAACGAAGTAGTTGGTTTAAGAGGATGAAGGAATAGAGACAAAATTAATTGAGTGAATGTTAAAAGAAATGACAAGGATAGTGTGGTAAAAATTGTATATGAAAGAGAAAAAATTCGTATGTGAAAAAATACGTCCCAATGTGTTTGTGTTGTCTTATTCATCCTATATATGTATATTTGATCCGTTGTAAACTTAAAACGATATTGTTGTTTTAAATAAGAATTTGTATACTTTTATAATCTCAAGCAAATGCGTTATTTTTACTTACGCCTAAGTTAAGTGTATAAATTTTCCTTACTTTTTACATCGATTTAACTGCGATACTAAAATCATATTTCTATAAAATATATTCACCTTCTTATTAATTTTTTCAATTAATAAAATTAAACCCGTGCAAAATGCACGGGCGTAAAACTAGTAGATAATTCAAAATTATTTAATATTTTCATATATAATTATATATACCACGAGAATTTTCCGAAAATTATTTTACATTTGCAATAAAAAAAATTAAATAAATTAGTAGGAGTAGGTGATTATTACTTGAGAAGAAGTAGTGTGGACGGCGAAGCCATTGGCGAGGTGACTGAAACTATGAACCTTGGTGTAAGTACCTCCTTCAAGTGTCTCCTCCAAAAGTTGGCTGTGAAACGAGTCCATCACTTTTGCATGCACATCGTACCCATTGCTACGTACGTTCCATGCAAATATATTTACGTCCATCCTCGCAAATTAGTACTCCATACATCCAAATAAAAATAAACCAAATAAATAAATAAATTAAATTAAATGAAGTCGCCCTAAAATTGTTACGGACTATTTTTTTTAAAATTATTAGAAAACTAGAATCGCTATTTACCCACCCGCTACTATGGATTGCAGGCTCTCGGTGAGGAGGCGGAGTTGAATGAGGACGAGAAACGAGGGATTGGCCGTGAATAAGAACGATGTATAGAGATCGGTCTTGGTTAGCTAGACATGGCCAAAAGAGACATGGTATGAATAGTAACAAGAGTAAAGAAACGAGAGACATTGATATGCTAAGCAATAACATTGAGTAACGCCACATTTTGTTCATCATATGATATATAAGAAAATTGAGGACGAAAGTGTGTATTTATATTAATAAATATTAATAAATACTTGTGACAAATGTAATTGTATAAATTGTAACTGGCTAAACTATATCACAATTATAATGTGAAGGGATTAGCTTTTATGGGATTAAATCGTGTAGCCGTTTCTTCCCTTTTTAATCTTGTTAATCATGCCATATTTCTGTAAACTAATTTTCTCCCATTATTTCCACTCTATAAAATATTAATTAATGAACTATAGTATGGATTATAAATGATTGAGACGAAGGAAATACTAATGTGATTGAAATTCATATAGTAGTTTAATATTTTTTATCGGTCATTTGTTTACAATTATATTATATAATTTGAGTTATATTTTAATCACGTTAACAAATGATTGTAATAATTGATATAGATAGTAACGTAAACTCATTATGCATGTTTGTTCGATAATAAATAAATAATAGATGTTCTCTTTACAGCAACGACAAAAACCCGTTTTTATAGTTGAATATTTGTCTATACAAATTTAATAACGTAAACTCATTATGCATGTTTGTTCGATAGTAATAGATCTTCTCTTTATGGTAACGACTCAAACCCGTTTTCATAGTTGACTATTTGTCTACAAACTTTATAGCGTAAACTCATCATGCTTGTTTGTTCGATAATAATAGATCTTCTCTTTATCGAGGTAATGACTCAAATCCGTTTCATAGTTGAACATTTGTCTACAAACTTAATATCGTAACTCATTATGCATGTTTATTCGGTAATAATAAATCTTCTCTTTATGGAGGTAATGACTCAAATCCGTTTTCATCGTTGACCATTTGTCTATACAACCTCATTTTTCACCATTCGGCATGTTTAGGTATTTGGTTTGGTGGTCATCAAAACACTTCCCCGACATGGTAACAGCGGTACTAGGCGAGCAGTTGGTTGATCAGGCAGCAGCGCGTAAGTAACCAATACAACATACTAAACGCTATTCTCCCATTTGTATAAGGGATGTTTTTGGTGGTTCTTGAACAATTTAGAATATCCGAATAGGCAATCAGTAACCCGATCATTGGATTTCATGTGAAAGAAGGGTGCTCTGATCACCCGCTCATTTGATCAGGATGTTCATGGACAATTTGACGACTCCTTAGAGTAAGCGTACAGTACAGCGAAGGTACAAGATTTGACATTTGCTATGTTATCGTCACTTCAAAGTTCAAAAGTTCATACCAAAGAAAACCCAGCGAGACGCCGAGACCAGAGGATAAAAATTACAGTAATTTCTAGCTAAATAGAGCATGTAACTTTACGGTCAAATGAAGCCCTAAAAGCAAGAAGACTTTGTACAAGCAGCTGCTTAAGAATGTAGGCGGTAATTGAAGAAATCGCCCCGCTAAACTTGGAAACATCTTTCTGCACAGGTTTTACACTACAAAGAAGTCATAATGCTTATGCCGCGGGGGGAAAACACACAGATATTATACTCCCATTGTTTTCAGCACAAGCATGGCCTTAGTTTACTACACGATTCCAAACTTTGCAAGGGCATTGCTTACACAATCTCCAGGTTTGGCTCTAACTCTCATCTCTTCCTTCGCTTATTCTCAGTCTGCAATAAATAATTAAGGAAATCCCGTTAAACACGCTTGAATGCTAGTACAGTGCAGAAAAATATTCATGATTCACATTCATAGTACACTAGAGCATGCCCTAAGTTTGGTATACTTTGTTCCATGACACGGGATTAGGCTTGCTAATCATCCTGTGTTAATAAAAGGAGTAACGTACACCTGACCTCCTCCGTTTGTACCCAACAACATGCGAGACAGTACAGGAATGTTGTCGGAATTATCTGTGTTAAACAGAGCAAGTCTGATTTATTTTCATGATAATTAAGAGATGTTTTACAGCAATAAAATTCTGTTTGGCAAGAGCAAAGAACAATTTTTTCATTATCTGGCATAATTAAAACACAAATACTTAAGTACGGCCATTGTAGGGCATACACGGCCCAACCTACTTCTACGGAAATGTAGATGTACGGAGACTGAACTAGTTGAGTAAGAAAGAGTGGCCAGTAAATTAGAACTAAAGCTGCTTAAGAATTGGTGCCGATCAATCAACAACACAACAGAGTTGACTGTATAACAAATTAACAACTTTGTGATCTACCTAACAGAGATGAGATTACCACGTAATCTAGTCTACAAAGCATAAGGGTTACGTAAGAAACTAACGACTGTACAAAATGAATACATAAATAAACAAAGAGTTTGTTAATTAAATGTAGGGGTGCAACATGCAAGAAAGTCAATTCAACTTGCTGAGAAACTGCATTGGTTACGGCAACTAAGTGCCGGGTTTCACACCATCTCTGAGGAGGAGCCACTGCAGAAGTTTTAGGCAGCTTTTCCCAAGATCGGGCCGTGATCCAGGAAAAAGATATGTAAATCAATAAAAATCAATAACCAATCACGGAAACACCTATCAGAATAAACAAGTAAATTAACCTTGCCATCATCCAGCTGTGATACAGAAAAGGAATTGCTCCCTCTTTTAGGTTCATCTTCAGCGACACAATCAGAGCATAGGAAGTGATCCAACTTCTTTGCTTCTTCGATACTCATTCCCATGCAAGACGGATGGAACCTACATGAGTAACAATCTTAGTAAAGAATCTGTTCGATCTATTTCACAATTTGAGTGTGAAAATGGTCAAGTTCAACGTGTCCAAGCCCTAGTTTTCATCCTTCCAAAGGCTTGTCCAGGGGTGTACTACCAAGGAAAAGTAACATTTCCAACAGCTCTCAAATCTCAATGCTAGCCTGCAGCCTGGACTACCCTCACAAACCCCGTTTCTCGGGCCTGTTTGGATGCCCAAGTAGACACCCTCTTTTCCATAGTCATTCATAGAATTCATAATACATTTTTTTCCCATTTTACAAACAATACAGACAAAAACTACTATTCCAGTGGCTGGACTAGCCTTATAGGATCAAGTCGGAGTCTACTTGCTTTGATTTGATATATCCGAATGCCACTAAACAAAAATTCAGAATTTAGGGGGGAGCAGTAGATCCCACAAAGTTGCTGTCGTATTAAATGTTGACATGCTATTGAATCTCATTAATCAACCACTTATTCACACTAGTTAGTAAAACTTACAACCACGACATCTTATTAGACAAAGACTTGGTAGATTCTCCATATATTTAGGTAAGGTAAATCTACTCGCAAGTCAAAAGGGTTATATCGAATCAACATAAAGACATTACCAGTCTTTGCAACCTTCGCACTGCACCATGAGATCGTCAGGATTATACGGCATTTCACATTTGCAATATCTACAAAATCAACTCTAATCAGAACGTAAATAAGGAAAACATAAAACACAACTCAAAAAAATCACAAGGCCCTAATTATGTTTCAAAACTCACACAGCAACTCGGTCAGGAGTAAAAGCCCCGGTGGCAGCCTTATATTCAAATCTACAGAAGTAATCATCGGTGCCAACATTCTCGAGCTTAGTATAGTTCTTGAAGGAATGAACAATACATTTCCCTTCGATTGTATGCGCACTTTGTACATCATAATGGTCAGACAAGAACAACTCTTTCGCCCCATGAAACTGTCTTCTTCCTCCCATTGATTCCTCAGGCCTATAATACCACCTCACTCTCACCTTAATATTGTTTCTGTTATCAGCCTCAATTGTCTCAACACGGGCCACATATGGCGGCTTCCCTACGTCCGACGGCCTCAGTAAAACACAATCTCCAACTAAAAACAATCCCATTTCAAATAATGAGTAAATCTTTCAATCAACTAATCCAGCATTTTCATCAAACAAGCAAACAATATAGAACACTCATTTCTAACAGTGGCAAAGCCAGGATTTGCAGAAAGAGGCATGCAAAATTTCAGCAGTGACGAACAAACAATGCCATAGGGAACCTCGAAAAAAACTCAAAATTTTCATTAAAATTTTCGATATTTTCATTTTCCAGCTGATACGAGCGCCCCTGCTAGCCCCCTCCCTAGCTCCACCATTGAATTCTATACTTAAAACAAACCCATCATTCCTTTAATCTTCTCACAGTAAAGATCAGAACTTCAATCACCAAATGTGCAACACAGTAAGTAAAAAGATCAATTCTTTTACCTGGATATCTACTGCAATTACTAATGTAAAAAAAGCACGAATTTTTTGAATCAGATCAAAAGTAAGGTAAGAACCCAGAAAGTTAAATTACCAGACAATGAGATAAAAACATGAAAACTGGAAATTACCTCGGACGACTTTGTTGGTGCCTTTAATGGTGTATGAGTCAAGGTCCCGCTTACTTCCAGGTCGAGTTTTCGCCATTGATGAAGGAATAGAGCAGAAATATGAAGGGTTTGAGGGAGAAAGATTGAATCTTTGAGCATAAATTAGGGATTAAAATGGAAGAGTAGAGTAGATTTGGGGATAGAAACACAAACCCTAGATTTTGTGGGTGCTCAAATGAGAAAAGAGATAGAACCTGGAAGGGTGTTTTTTTACAATCACCAGTTTTTTATTTTTTTAATGTAAGACCGTTGTATAAAATGCGACGATTTATAAAATTTTACATGATCATAAATAGGAGTAATAACTAATGAGTGATTGTGAATAAAAACATTTTCGATTTATAAAATTCACCCATTTATGATTTACCTTATTAAGCTTCAAATTTAATTTCGTACTTGTGCCCTTGTGTTTTTGTCATCGTGAATTTATTCATCTCCTCGTTCATTTCAGCATCGCGTTTAAAACTAATATGAAGGATTTCTTGCGTTTTACTTTATAAGAATTTATGTTTACGTGATTAAGGAAAAGAAACTGCGATCAACGGTAAAATTAAATAAAGTTCACCGATATTTTATATTGTACTTATGGATTAGCTCACTTTGATTTACAATTGAAATAAAACCTCACCATATCGAGTAAAATCAACATAGATATCGCTTTTGTCCTTCCACTTTTATATCCAATAAAGTTAATGAATAATACAAAGTGCATAATCCACGGTTTCGAACCTCGTTATTATTGTAAAGTTTCTCACAACACTCAAAATCAAGCAGGATCTACCAAGTGATGCATTGAATGTTTGTTGGCTCTCTTTGTACAGCAAACTCCCTTAATCTTACTAGGGATTGACTGATTGCTAGGGCGGGATTTAGCGAGCTCTCAAATTAGGAGTGGCTCTATCGGTTAGGAGCAAAGACGGAAAAGCCGTGATAAAAGTAGACAGCGCAAAGTAATTCTGTCGACAACTAATACGACTCCTCTAAAACGATGTTTGAGACGTACAGTCCATTTTACCTGTGCTATTAGACTCAACCGAAATTAACAAGGAACATATTAATGAATCATAACGACAATTTTAATACGGACTTGGAGTATAACAAACCAAGCCAATCCATAAATCCGTTATGATCTAACTAGCTAAACCAAGTCACAAGTGCAGTTCTGAATATACTTCAGAGACCGAAAAGAACGACAGACATTATACAGGATAATGAAGCCGTATATAGGATTCGGGTATATTGACCAAATAACACTTAGTTACAGTTTAATATAATTGCGACGTACTCATCATCCATAAGCCTGTAAACAAGGCGACATTTCTCTTCATTGACGATAGAAAAGGCCATTGTTACTTCTTACTTACATAAGTGTAGAGGAGACATCCATCGGGAAATGATTAGCTAAGGCCGGGTCCATGTAAGTATAGTGTGGATGACCATGAGAATGAGCAGCTGCGGCGTCCATCACCACAAATTGCATGTCCTCAGATGGTTTCCAATGCCTTTTTCTCTGGTTAATAAACCAGTTGTTTATTTGCTTCTGGTCCAACCCCGTCTCCTCCGCTAGTGCTACCTTCTGTGATTCCTGTCATACCACCAGCCAATAACACATGAGTAAGATCAAGTACACAAAGTCGGATCTTATAAATGTCTTACAAGCATAGGGCACCGGAAAATTCTTATACTCCGTATGCAACATATATTGCTCGAGTAGAGGAATGACATTAGGATGGTTTGTTAGTTTCCGAGCGGAAATGACAGCGACAATTGTCGGGAATGATATTATCGTACATCTAACCGTCCTACACTCCTACCTAACCAGCTTGATGAGCAACTTAGCTTGGGGTTAATTCAATTCAATTGAAAACGTTACTATATTTTCCTCGGACACTGAAGACACTAGATTGCCATAAGACCTCATGAACAAGCGAATAAACTCAATCAGAATACTTTCTAGTTATGCAATGATCGTTAATCACGACTTACATTAATCAATGACCCAACTACACTAATAATTCAAGGCCACCCATGAAATCGACTAGTTTTTGTGTGTTTTCTTGAGGTGATTGGTCACCTAAACTAAATGCAAATTACATCACGTCGAAAATAACATACAAGAAAAACAATGGGGGTTGAAGTTTGACATGGAATCAAACATCGGACCCCAAATAAAGTTCAATTACAAAAAAATCAATTACTGACCACCACTCAATGTGGAACATCAGGTGACTAATGATGGAACCGCATAATAATGACTTGATTAGTACATTATTAACAACACGGCAACTATTAATAATTACTCCAAACAATGAAATCAAGAATCCGGGATTAGCTTCAATACCAACGAAGTACACATTAGGTCACGGCTAAAATGAGTAATATCACTCGGGACTTTAAGATTTAGAGCAGCTAGCTTAGATACCATTTTCGCGGAAAAAAAGATATAAACGGAACGTAGAGGGGGAATCGACTTACCGAAGGGTATGGCCATTTATAGTGACGACTCCACCAATCAAGCAGTAGTTGCCTTGCTTCTTTCGGAAGTTTGCCCTTCTTCCGCTTCTTCAAGAATTCCTGCCTTAGACTTCCCAAGTATCCACTGTACTTACGGAGCAGCTGGCCTTTCAGTTCCCTGTCTTCTGCTGAAGGATCAATGAAATTATTGTTCACGTCAATCTCATCTTCAGATGATCCGTTCCTACCAGTACCTGCGTCATCATGGGCTGCTAGTACGAGATCTTGCATCGAATAATTTCGAAATTTAGATACATCATAATGCAAGCATTTACAAAAATGAACTTGCGACCATATTCGACAACAAGACAATTTCAAACAAATCAACTTTAAAACACTTACAAAGTAATCTACTTAACCAAGAATAGGTAACGTCAAATGGTAACATTAACGCCAAACAAATTGTTAGCCCACAAAAATAACAACAAATTAAACGAGTATTAATACAAACAATTCTTAGCATCGTAAAATTTAGCATCGTGGATAGCATGAAGTGAGATTGAGATCCAAATTCTCTATATTTCGATATGGGTGATCCAAGATTGCCTAATTCATACGGAGTAGTTTGCTAGATACAACTAGGTCATGCTACCACGAAATAACTTTACTTAATTGGGAGATCTACACGGGATGGAATTCATGATTCTCAATCGCAGACACATATACGTAATACCGATGTTCACGTAGAATTGAGTAGCGATGGAGCGAAATTCGCAACACAAGGAAGATCTAGCTAGCATGTTGTGAGATTTATAGAGTTATAGGTCTCCTTTATTGGATGACCCACAGATGAGTTGTGAAGTGACATAAAATTGAGACAATAAAACCAGCTTGAATGCATGAAGAAAGAGTTGTTGCAAGATTTTATGTATACCTAAGATTCCCAGCTCATATTTCATGTTACTAGGGACAATATAAACAAAGTTGAATGAATAATGTTACACATAGATTTGGTATACTTCAGAAACCTTTTACTACTTTAAAACAGTATTCCTAAGATTCTTATTAGTAGATCTAACTCTATATTCTATAATGCTCCCTTCCAAATCAATTTCCGCAAAATTTACTACTCGGTCGCATTTATCATACACATATATCCATCATATTTGACTTGTGAACTACCTTAGGCCTGCATCGATCGTTTTCCTAAGTGCGGAGAACATCAGCACAACAACATTTCACATGTTATTATTAGGTAAGTGTGATTATGGTGAAAAGCGGAAAAATAAACCATTTGGTCTGCATTTGAGAGAACATTAAGTATGTCTGTTCCAATTAACTATGCTAGACGCGAGTTTCTCTAATCTCATATGACTAGTGATGAATACGTTAATTACATGAATCGCAAGTATGGTAAAAAGACCGGCAAAAACTGGATAACACTGAACTAAAACTGATAAATATCAATAAGCAATACGATCATAGAGAAATCGCTAAGATTCTACTAGTATTAAATACTACTATTATGAAGCTACTAACAAGGACAACAACCATGGTAGATAACCGTTAAACTCTAATCGCCTTCTATATCAAGTACAAATTATTAATCGAAATTTAAACGGGTGCCCTAGGATACCTTATTCAAAATAAGATGAAAGATTTGACATTCAATGCGATTATTTCCTTGCTAATAATGAAGTTGAAACATATGATTATAGACAGCAATAATGATGCTAAAGTTGAAACACTAATTAGATTGACACAAAACTTTCATCTCATTCTTATACAACAAACTCGCCGCAAAGTCATCAATTAGCAAAGTTAATAACATCTCTTTTAGCCTCAATTCCTCAAAGCTATATGTATACAAACAAAAATACTAACAAAATCATCACTCGGTCCTTAACACGGACTTAACAAACCTAATTGAAAAAAGCAAACTTCAATATCTCCAATACAAAATCTCATGTGATACCGTTTAAAGGTTAAGACGATTAGACGACATCTTTATCGTGACCATCTTGTAAGTTTAAGACCCTCTTAAGCAAGACGGAAAGCTATTAAGCATCGGCAATTAGGCATTAGTATAGAAAAATGAAGAATATTAAAAGCAAACAAAATCTAAGTAGAGCATAAACATAGTTGCAAAACCCTACTTCCAAGAACAAATAAAATAAACAAGAACCAATTATGCAAAAAGAATGGACAGTCCAAAAAGAAAGACAGAGGGTTTTTGTTAAAGTTCCAAGATCTTGCTTAACCTTGGAAACATGCACATGCAAATATAATAATACTCTCCAAAACAATGTAAAGATTCATACTTTCATAATTGTAATAGTCCCGAAAAGACCGTCTTAGTTCTCACAGTATGAAACCGTCTTAATCAATACTCCATAGTCCATAATGGCGTAATTAGTAACTTGTGATAATATAATAAGATGAAGTTTAAAACACCACTAATATTAAAAACCAAACATTAAACACACATTGAATAGAATAGAATAGAATAGAATAGTACGAAGTATAAAATAAAAGAAAGAAGGAATTACCAGAAGGAGAGTCTAAATAAGAAGAGGAAGAAAGGGTTAGGGCTTTGAATTGGCAATCAATTTTAGAAAGAAAAAGCATGGCTTCTTTAAAAGGCTTGCTTAATTCTTGCTCATATTTAGTAAGCATTTCACTGTATGCCTCCATAAATTGATCTAACCCTGGATCTTCTCCTATATATCCTCCTCTTCCACCACCACCACCGCCACCGCCTTCGCCTTGATTCATTGCCATTGCTTCTGCTTCCTCTAGTCTTGCCACCACTTCCGCCGGCGCTCCCACCTTCATTTTTTAACACACACAAGGGTTTTTACACTAGTACTTCAAAAGTCAAAATTTTTATTAAATTATAGCTTGTGTACATACACACATATTCTCTTTTACCCAAAAGAGGCAAAATTACACAAGGTGTTTCTCTTTGTCACATTTCCCAAGCTTGTGACAGATTTTATCTGTCACAAACGAGAATTTGTTTTTTTTTTTTTCAAGATCTTGTCAAAGTGACATGAAATTCACAAAATATGAAAGAACATATAAAGAGTTTGTGTGCATATGTCGTTTTGTCAGTCTCAATCATTTGTTTATCGCTAATTAAAATACTCAGACCAATAATAAATATAAAATCTAAATAAATATGACTGAGATGGAACGAGTACCTACATGAATAACAGTAATTCTGGCGTGAGACGGTCTGGTCTAGTAATAATCTACTAGCTATACAATAGTCAATACACACTTATGTACTTCATAAACAATAAAAAGAGAAAAAAAATAAACCTTTTGACAATTAACAAAGGCAGATATGAGACGAGGATAGTGAGGATGAGCCATAATTTGAGCCTTGATATTATTACTACTATTATTACTATTATTATTAGTAGTAGTATTAGTATTAGTATTAATGTTGTTTTCCATTTCCATGAGATGATCATAACATCCACCTGCCGCCGCTGCAGCCGCAGCGGCGGCAGTAGAAGAACAAGAAGCTGAAGAACAACATAGCTTCTTGCTGTTATTGGGATGATGGTGGTGGTGGTGGTGTTGATGATGTGAATTATGGTTTTGATAATGTTGTTGTTGATGATGATGATGAGATGATAGTGAAGATGGAACCATCATCATCATAGGAAATAATCCATTATTATTATTATTATTATTATTATTATTATTAGGTTCTAACATCATATCTGAACTATTAACATTAATATTAATATTATTAGTATTATTATTTTCCATAATGATATAATATTTGAAAAACTGAAACTACAAATTGTCTTGCTTGGGTTGTGTAATTGTGTTGTGTCTTTTTATGCCTCACTCATTATTGTTTCCTCTTTATTTTATTTTTATTTTTTCTTTAATATAAAAAAGGAAGAGGAAATAAATGATGGGAAGAAAGGGGGAAAGAAAGGAGAAAAAGGGTCACCCGGAATTCAAGCTTACACAAAAACACAGGCTTTTAACAGCAAAAATCCTAAGTAAAAACCCAATGGTTTATTATCTCATACTTGTCGTCATCCTCTCCTATTATTATTATCTCTATATACGAGTATATCTATCTTTTGGTGCAATTTCTGCCATTGTAATAACACCGTCCTACGGATTACTCCTATATTACAAATAACTAATCCAAAATGTCTTTTTTAGTAGTTAAAATTAAGGTATTGTGCCTAGCTAACAGGTTTCTTGTTTTTGCCCTAGACGGTTTATCGTATATTGGTAAATTTAAATGTCTTAGTTTATGAAATCGTTTTATGGATCTTATCCAAAAACCTTCTTTGCGATTGACATAATTTTTTGTTTTGGAGGCATGGAATCCCAAAAATCATATATTAAATACTTAAATTTGAGCTATTCGGTAGCCGTTTCCAACCATGTTTGTTTTTTTCCCGATTTCTCAGGTCGCTTAAATAGGTGTCATGTTCAGTTTCGCTCCCAAATAACAATTGTTAACCCATTCTCAACGAGTATTCAATTTTCGTTAGGGCTGAAGGAATAACAACTGTCCTAGATGGTTTTATGAGTTTCTATATTCGATCTTTTGTTTTAAATAACAAGTATTTCCTCCGTTCAAATCCAAAGTTTATACAAGTATATGTTTTTTGCACAAATATAGATCTTTCTTGTTTATACGTTTAGAGAAGAAGAATGAATGAAGTTAAATGACCTCGGTTTTTTATTATCAAATTGAAGGTGGGATGAAAAAAGTCATAAAAACAACCCTACATTTATCTATGGAAGAGGTGGCAATCGGGTCACTCGGGTCGGCTACGGGTCAGGTCAAAGCAAGTCGGGTCATATCGGGTTCGGGTTATGTCGGGTTAGTGACGGGTTCGGGTCGGTTCGGTTCGTGACGGTCATCGGCGGGTGACAATTCGGGTCGGGTCGTTAGAGGGTCAGGTTATTGACATATATTTTATCTTATATATTTAATTTTAGATCATAATTTTATGTTTAATTAATGAATAGATGTATTAAGGCCTGTTCTTTCTGACTTATTTTCAGCTCAGTTCAGTTCAGCTCAGCTCTATTCAGTTCAGTTCAGTTCAGTTCAGCTCAGTTCAGTTAAGCTCAGCTTCATTCAGTTCAGTTCAGTTCAGTTCAGCTCAGCTCCATTCAATTCAGTTCAGTTCAGCTCGACTTTATTAAGTTCAGCCCATAATATTATTATTATTATTATTATTATTGTTGTTGTTTTTGTTATTATTATTATTATTATTTTATTTATTTATTATTATTCTATTTAATATTATTTATTAATAATGATTATTATTGTTGTTTTCGTTGTTGTTTTTATTATTTCATCATCTTATTATTATTTTATATATATTTTTATTGTTTATAATAATAATAATAATTATTATTATTATTATAATAATTATAATAATTATTATTAGTAGTAGTAGTAATAGTAAACATGAAAGAGTGGAAAAAATGTAATTGAGAAGTAAAATTTGACATTCAAATAATAATATTTGTTAACACAATCGAAAATCATAATCTTGAAAATATAAATATCATTAACAAAGACATCATCTATGCTGTTTCGCTATTGACTTCCGTATCGTCTTGATGTGCTTCATTATCGAGGTCATTATGGACACCAATATCACGTCCTATTTTTTTTGCAATTTCTTTTCAAACTTTGTCCATGAGTTTCTTCCGTTCTTTATCATCCGTGTTTGAATCTATTCTTCCTTGAATACTTTGATCATGTTGTATAACTGGAATACCAAGTTTATGCATCCGAATGAAATTATGAAGTGTAAACGCGGATACGATAATTGACATTTGATATTTCGTTGTCATCTGTGGCATGTTTTTTAACACCTTTCACCTTCTCTTCAGCTGACCAAACACCATTTCAGGCACATGATTTCTCACGTTTGGATGGCTAAGGCCCTGTTCTTTCTGGCTTATTTTCAGCTCGTTTCAGCTCAGCTCAGCTCTATTCAGTTCAGTTCAGTTCAGTTCAGTTCAGCTCAGTTCAGTTCAGCTCAGCTCTATTCAGTTCAGTTCAGTTCACTTCAGCTCAGTTCAGTTCAGCTCAGCTCAACTTCATTCAGTTCAGTTCAGTTCAGATCAGCTCAGCTTCATTTAATTCATTTCAGTTCAGTTCAGCTCGACGTTAATAAGTATATATCCCACATTATTATTATTATTAATATTATTTTTTTTTATTTCTTTTATTTTATTATTATTATTATTATTATTATTATTATTATTATTATTGTTGTTGTTGTTGTTGTTTTTGTTATTATTATTATTATTATTATTATTATTATAATATTTATTTATTATTATTAATTAATAATTCTTATTATGATTATTAATGTTAACATCTTGATGTGCTTCATCTTCGAGGTCATTATGGACAGCAATATCGCACCCCTTTTTTTCAGTTTCTTTTCGAACTTTGTCCATGAATTTCTTCCGTTCTTCCTTGAATACTTTGATGTTGTATAACTAGAATACCAGGTTTATGCATCCGAATGAAATTATGAAGTGTAAAAGCGGATACGATAATTGACATTTGATATTTCGTTGTCATTTGTGGCATGTTTTTTAACACCTTCCACCTTCTCTTCAGCTGACCAAACGCCATTTCAACCGTCATCCTCAAAGATGAATGTCGATAATTAAAATGTTCAAATATTCCGCTAGGAGATGCATGCTTATATTCAAGCACATGGTTTTGCACGTTTGGATGGCTAATAGGAGACAAATACCCAAGTGTATTCGGGTATCCCGAATCCACCAAATAATATTTACCTATAAATTTTTATATATAAAAATAATTAATGTTTAGATAATAAAAAAAATGAAATACATGCCACATTTACCACATTTAGACGTAAAATGTTTAGATAATAAAAATAATAATTAATGTTAATTAGAGGTAAAATATTCAAATGTTACTTTTGTTAATTTTAAAACACAAGAAAAGAAAAAAGCAAAGTCCATTAGAGTTTACTACAAAAAAAAATACTTAAATATTAATATTTTTTTAATATAATTGTTATTTAAAAAATCGCAAATTTGTATTAATCAAACTTTTTTTTATATTATTAGTTAGTATACTTTAATTAAACTGAAGTTATTTCTATTAATTTCATTCATTCAGCTCAGTTCAGTTCAGCTCGATTAAATTCAGTTCAGCTCAGCTCGATTAAATTCAGTTCAGCTGAGCTCGATTCAGTTCAGCTCAGCTCAGTTCAGCTCAGCTCGATTCAGTTCAGCTCAACTCAGTTCAGTTCAGTTCAGTTCAGCTTAGCTCCATTCAGTTCAGTTCAGCTCTAAAAAGCCAGAAAGAACAGGGCCTAATAGGAGACAAATAAAATGGTCATTTTGGCCTAGATATGGTTACTTTAATAATATAATTATTTTTTAAAAAACCGCCAATTTATATTAATCAAACTTTTTTTTATATTATTATTATTAATAATATTATTATTAGTTATTATACTTTAATTAAACATTTATATTCAATTTATTTCTATTAATTTCTGTTTCATTCAGCTCAGTTCAGTTCAGCTCGATTAAATTCAGTTCAGTTCAGTTCAGTTCAGCTCAGTTCAGTTCAGCTCAGCTCGATTCAATTCAACTCAGTTCAGTTCAATTCAGTTCAGTTCAGCTCAGCCCCATTCAGATCAGCTCAGTTCAGCTCTAAAAAGCCAGAAAGAACAAGGCCTAATTGAAGTTAAAGTTAAAATAATTAAGAAGAATTATCAATTTGGTATCATTTAAACCATTATTAAGCCACTTCATTATAACGTCATCTATCGGGTTGACAAATATCGGGTCACAGGCCGGGTCGGTTCGGGTTCGGTTGGATAAAATAATGCTGCTATCGATTAGCGGGTCGGTTCGGTTTCGGGTCGCCCAATTCTCGGGTTGTATCTGGACGGATTCGGGCGGGTTCACCAGGTCGGGTCAGCTTTTACCGGCTCTATATTAAATTAACATATTTTAGATAAAAATAAGTGTGATCTTTAATTTGAACAAGGAGACTATCTAGGGAGGGAGATATTGTATTGGGTTCCCAATGAAATGTGAAAATGTGAATCCCCCTCTTTTCTTGCATTTGGCAGTGACACTTAGAATTTCACTGCCACACTGTAACTCTGTAAGTAATTATTCGATGTATAAACTTTTAGGTTTAGGCAGAGTTTAGGTAACTTCAGTCTAACTCTACTCTAAGTTTTACGGAGTATTTCTTCTTAGTCACACCCTACCTACTGTAACTTAGACCAACGTGTTACAACAAATAGACTACCAATTAATAGCATGCCTTTCACATTATCATTGTTTTCTCATTAATGACCTAATACAATGTGATTATTAATTGTTTAATATTAGAAGTAATTGTCTTAATTGTAATAAAAAAGGATAAAACTTTGTCTTTTTAGGGATTATTTCTTAAGCGTTGTAAATAATCTGAACTAACTCGTCAAATCATTAAAACATGCTTAGACAAAACATTGTCCGTCCTATATATGTATCTCATATATCTATTATTTGACCTATTTTATTGAGGGTTGTACGTAAATAATCTAACTACTTCGTCACCCTTTTAATATCAACTTAGTCAAAACTCGACGTAATATACTCGGTCAAACTGAGTTTGAGCTCAAGCTCATGCCAAACTTGGCTAAAGCCGAGCCGAGTCAGAGAGCTCAACAAGACTCAACTCAAAAACTCGTTTGAGCTCAACAAGGCTCGACTCAAAACTTCTAAGAGTAGCAAATAAGACAAGAATGAGAAAGAAATATAGATACATAAACTGCCTAAAAGAGAAAAAAAGAAGGGGATGAAAGATCAAATCGAGGGGGCGGGAGAAATAGGGACCTAAAAGACCTATAAATCATAACATGTGATGCTATGAAGAAGCATAAACCTATTAGAAGCCATATTATAGGTTGAGTGGCCACGGAATCGCTTCCTTGTTTGCACAAATTGTTGTTATATACTTTGCTTTAGCCATTTCTCCACGCTTTCGCTCTCTATTTGGTCTCTACATTTTTGCAAGTTTATGGAAATATAATGCCAATTCTATCTATTATTGAGAGAGGTTGAATATAAGACCCAACATATATACGGAGTATATCATTGGTAAAAAATGGTTTGTATCAATCTGTCTTACTTGTAACGGTATTCAATTTGTCTTTAATATTGTCGTAATAATGTTCATGTCAAACATCTTAGATGTTAACATTCATGTCCTCTATATTTTTGATGTTAATGTTCTTGTCTAATTTCACAAGATGTATAGAATGCGGATTATTTCATTCTATGTTTCTATCAACCTCTCAAGGTATAGTATAGAAAGTACGGAGTATTACCTAATTTCTTCCTTTTAAAAGGAATGAGTTTGAAGCTGATACTTTTTTATCGGATGATATCTTAAAAATCGTATACATTATTAAGTTAGCTCCTTTTTTACTTGGTATAATAGGCGTTTATATCGAACACGAGTATGTTTTAACCTAGTGATCTAAATGAATATATACGGTATTTATTAAGTTAGTATTCTTTATATACATTTATTTGAATCTCATTCAAGTCTTATTGTAGTGTTTGCTCATTTAACACAGATTTGCCTCATCTATTCAAACGGAGGTTTATTTAACTCGTTTAATTTTAGTGGCGGATATATTAATAAGCGGCAAAAAGATGTGTATTGGTTGGAAACCGACACATTAATAAAACAGGGAGATTGGACATGAAAGAAGGATATGTCTTATCTTCTATGCATCTTTCTTTCTTTCTGGATTTCCAGTTTGATGTGATTCAGAACTAGCTACCAATTTGTACCTTGATTCATTTACACACACATTTTCTTTTGACTACGTTAACTCCCTTCGTACAGTTTTATTTAAATCGTTTTATTAATTAATATTTAAATTAATTACAGATTTACTCAGGTGCGTTACTAATTAATTACACATCATTCGTTTATTAAGCATGGTTAACTACATGGTTAACAAATACAAGCCCACATTGAACTCACAATCGATGTCATCTAGCTTAGTTAATTGATAAAATTATAAGATGTAATATTCATGACCTAATAAATTCGAGTTTCATCAACATTCTTTCAGCCTATAGACAAGTCAATCGTGTTTGAGTTTATATTCATAAAATGTGAAGAATGGACAAATCAACCGGTTTTGATAAATGTCCATAAATTGTGACAATAATTTGTGCCCTGATTGGAACAAACATACATACCGCAACCCTACTCGCTCATGTAGCCAAACTTAGAGTGGTGGTGAATGTCAAGAGTCAAGACACTCGCATAGTTGCATACAAAGTTTTCTTCCTTTCCTTTAATCGATATCATAGTTCAAATGTGCATCACGTAAATAACGGTTTCAAAGGATGATTTATATCCGCCAAACCCAAATAGTTTTTGGACTAAAAGTGAAATAATTAGAACGTAATACGTAGTACATTACTTTGTGGATAAAACATTACAGTAATGGGCAGGCGGCAGGCCAAACAATGCAAGGAACAGGTGAAGGCATGCAAGGCATTGAAGAATGTCTAAAAACACATCTAATCAAAGAGATATATAGATTAAACCGTACGAAATTAAATCAAAAGGCAGCATCAAAGAAGACTGATGAATTACTTGACATTTCCCCATCCCATCATGCATGCATCATTTTTTTAATACATTAATTTATACAGAGTACAACTGTAATTCAAGGCAAAGTGAATGTTTTTTTAAAGTGTTGTTTCATGGATTAGCCTCTTAACTGATTTACTTACTTTTTAGTCTTTGCACACTTCAAAACATTTTGGTCTTGGTAGGATTTTGGAAATTTCATACCTAAAACATTAACAATAATGATTATGTGAGACAGTTTTATATTTTAAGACGGTATCATAACGTAAAAGGATAAATCATTTACTAACAATATTATTGAATAATTTTCCCTAAAAAAATAGATTGTCTCCTCATAAAAAATAATTTTATTATACAATTATGCAACATTAAGTATTCATTCAATTATTCTAGGTAGGGTTTCCATCCCTCGTACACAAAGTAAGTTTTAAGATTAAAGACTATTCTTATTTTTGTTTCAAACCTTTCCATTTCAAACTCTTTTATAAGATAATAATTTTTGAAACTGGAATAGGTAAACAAATAGCCGACCGGTCTCAACTCTCAACGACGTAATCAAACTACAGTAATGCACACCTCTTTATACCACGTAGCTAGGGTTTAAGAAAGCAGAAGATGGTAGTGTACTAGTACAGTAGTACTAGAGTGGTACCTGAAATAACCGTCACAACGCCGTAAGTAAACGTATAGATCAGATAACGTTTTACAATATTTATAATTTTATACGTAGTCAGCCGTACAGTATTATACGAGTAGATTATACTCCGTAGATAGATTGAGTGATGGAGTGAGTATATATGCATATTGCATTGGAAGGTCACTGCATGCATTATTATTTCTGTAAAAAAGATCAGACGAATGCATGGGGTATTCACCAAAGTAACAGCCTTCCTTATTCCTTTTCCTACTTGCTGCCCTTTACGTCATTTCCATTCTCACCTTCCATATATTCTCTCCATTCATTCCCGTCCATTACGGTTTTATAAAACTCGTTTAGTTCAGCTTAGCTTCATTCAATACAGATGCAATAATTGAAATTTAAGTTAACGTGTTCTTAATTGTTATAGTTGATAGTCTAAAGTAAAACATGTTCTTTCATAATAGGAGTACATATATAGAATAGACTTACAAGTACATAAATAAAAAATTGTTAGAACGCTAAGTCGATCATAGACTCCCACCAACAACTTAAGAATTTGGTTGAGCAGATTTCTTGACATGCTATCAGAGTCACTGTGATAAAAAAAATTACGCTGTAAAGTAGAATATTTATATCGGGGATGAAAAGGCATGTAAATATAAAATCAATCATGAACTCTTACCAACAACTTAAGCTTCTGGTTCTTAATGTCTCATACAACATGAAAAACGGATTATTGTATCTCGTAAATTAATGGTGTTTAGTTCGCACTTACGTAACATATGTGACGAGGGCCCCTTTATGTCGACTAAAGTTAACTCAACTTGACTCGAATTTTGTGAACAAGAAAGAGTTTGAAAAATTGTTACATTTGTTAGGATGTAAATAAGTATAATTGATGAAATTTGAAGTAATTTGGCCGACAGATAAAACTTTCACAAGTCTAATCTAAGACACACCATGGGTGGAGGTAAACTCATTTATGTGTAAAACAGGTAAGATGCTTTCCTCTCCAGGCCCCCTCCTTGTCTATGTACATACAACTCGTACGTCCCCTTTTTTGTGGCTTTTTAATTATAGCTTGATACCAGTCAATCGATGCAGTTTTCAAACTCGAGTTTGTTAAGAATTGGATTTTCACATTATCGATTGATCCAATATAAGACTCTCAATCGGAGAGATTGGAAAAATGAGATAGGGTTTTGTTAGCCAATTATAGAGTAACTTTTTATTGGAGTTTTGGTATATTTGACAAGAGATCGATTGTTCATGTGGAGCACATCAATTGTATGGTGACTTTGTGTGTACAAAAACGAATATATGCACATCATAATATCACATCTTTTAAAATTACATTCTTAGTTTCTTACCAAGTTCTATTTTGGGAATGTTTGGCTTTGGGAAAGTTATGAGTTGATGCCTTGAGTGTCTAGAATAAGTTAATATCGATCTCTTTTTTTCATAACATCTCATAAAATTGAAACGGTGTAGACAAGATTAATATGAGATATAATGAAGGTAATATCATGCTTTTGTCACTAATTTTACTACCCAGTGATATCAGGTTACGACAATCGATTTTGTGAACAAGAACATGAGTCCACGACTTCTGTTTAATACCAAAGAAGAATAATTATAATAGTTGTTTTTATGAAAGATTGTCTTCTACTCAAGTTTTGTCAAAAAACAACGGGCGACATTTGAGATAGACAATATGCTATAAAATCAGATTTGGTTGAGAATCGAATAATCGTGTAAAAGTGATTTATATTTGGCTTTTGGTTATGAAATCGAATAAAATACCTCATGATGCGATGTCGGACACGTGACAAGAAAACCGACATAAAAATAAAGGTGGCCCTTTACGCACTTACGCCCACCCGAACGACTCAAATTGAAGTGTATAATACACGGTTTTTAGGCCTCCAGTATCCCGGAACAAAAATGTTTGAAAAGCGCACAAAAGTTAAATCGAGTCAGATAAAGCGGGCACAAAAAATTTCAAAAACAACGGACGGCATTTAAGCTTGCCGATAAGCTATAAACAAGCATTGGCCGAAAATCGGATTATCGTGTAGAAGTGATTTATAGTTTTTTTGGGTATGATATCGAATAAGATACCTCATGATGCAACCTCGGACACTTGGTAAGAAAATCGGCATAAAAATAAAGTTGGCCCTTTACACACTTAAACCCACTCGAACGACTCAAATTGAAGTGTATAATACACGGTTTTTAGGCCTCCGGGGTCCGGGAACAAAAATTTCCAAAAATCGCACGGATGGTTACTCAAGTCAGATAGAGCAGGCACGAAAATTCTCAAAAACAACGGACGACATTTGGGGTTGCCGATATGCTATAAACCGGCATTAACGAAAATTGGATAATCGTGTAAAAGTGATTTATATTTGTTTTTTGGGTATGAAATAGAATAAGATACCTCATGATGTGATCTCGGACACGTGGTAGGAAAACTGCCATAAAAATAAAGGTGACCCTTTATGCAGTGACATCCACCCGAATGACTCAAATTGAAGTGTATAATACACGGTTTTTAGACCTCCGCGGTCCCGAACAAAATTGTCTGAAAATCGCCCGACAGGTTACTCGAGTCAGATAAAGCGGACACAAAAGATTTCAAAAATAACGGACAACGTTTGAGCTTGCCTATATGCTATAAACCAGCATTGGCCGGAAATTGGATAATCGTGTAAAAGTGATTTATAGTTGTTTTTTGGGTATGATATCGAATAAGATACCTCATCATGTGACCTCAGACACATGGTAGGAAAATAGGCATAAAAATATAGTTGACCCTTTACACACTTTCGCCCACCCGAACGACTCAAATTGAAGTGTATAATACACAGTTTTTAGGCCTCTAGGGTCTGGGAAGACAAATGTCCGAAAATCGCACGGATGTTTACTCGAGTTAGATAAAGCGGACACAAAAAATTTCAAATACAACGGACGAGATTTAGGGTTGCCGACTTGCCGTTATGCTATAAACTAGCATCGGCCTAAAATCGGATAATCGTGTAAAAGTGATTTATATTTGTTTTTTGGATATGAAATGGAACAAGATAACTCATGATGTGACCTCGGTCACGTGGTAGGAAACCGCCATAAAAATAAAGGCGGCCCTCTACGCAGTTACGTCCACCCGAACGACTCAAATTGAAGTGTATAATACACGGTTTTTAGGCCTCCAGGGTCCCAGAACAAAAATGTCCGAAAATCGCACGGAAGGTTTCTCGAGTCAGATAAAGCGGGCACAAAATATTTCAAAATTAACGGACGACGTTTGAGCTTGCCGATATGCTATAAACCAGCATCGACCGAAAATCGGATAATCGTGTAAAAGTAATTTATATTTTGCTTTTTTGGGTATGAAATCGAATAAGATAATTCATGATGCGACCTCGGACACGTGCTAAGAAAAACGACAGAAAAATAAAAGTGGCCCATTAAGCATTTACGCCCACCCGAACGACTCAAATTGAAGTGTATAATACACAGTTTTTAGGCCTCAGGGTCCCACAACAAAAATGTCCGAAAATCGCACGGATGGTTACACTAGTCAGATAAAGCAGGCACAAAAATTTCAAAAACAACGGACGACGTTTGTGTTGCCAATATGCTATAAAACATCAGTCGAAAATCGGATAATCGTGTAAAAGTGATTTATACTTGTTTTTTGGATATGAAATCGAATAAAATACCTCATTATGCGATCTCGTACACGTGGTGTAAAACCCCTCGCGAAAGCGGAAATATAAACACACAAAAGTACTAAAAATGCAGCGGAATTTAAAACTTTTTAGCTAACTAAACTAACATGCGAGAAGCTTTAAACTGAAACTGGAAACAGAACTGATATAAACAACAATAAATAAGTAGCAGTTCTAAGTACAGAATCCAAAACATAAGTACAAGCCTGGGATGGTACATCCCTACAGGCCCCAAAACGAAGTAACAAAACTAAGAGTCCAACTAAACGATATATAAGGGTATGTCATGATGATAGGATCATCGCTCGCTAGCTCTCATGAACCCCTGCTCCAACCAGCATGTACCTACATACAAGAAAACATGTACGCCACAATCAGTGGGGAGTGACTAGAGTTCTCCTAGCCACCTTTTGTGATAACATGTAACAAGTAAAACAATACAGAATACTCCAGCATATATAAACATGTGAAGCATAAACATCCCATCAACTGTTCTCATACTATCATGCGATTACAGTGCACGGCCCTCAACCAACTTCATAAACCGTTAGGAAGGAGAGCCGGTTTCCCTACTGGTTACCCAGTCGGGGGGTCTTTCAATCCAACTATTTATGAAACCGAACCAAGAGTCATCCAATGCCTTGGATGATTAAACCAATACTCAAACAAACATCATTAACTCATCAAGTATATCTGACACTGTACCAAAATCAAGGCAAGCAGATAAAACATTCATAACACTAGCAATGGGTCCAGAGGTGAGCTTAACACATATCCCATTACTAAAACACATGTCGGGTCCAGAGGTGAACTTAACACATATCCCAACACGCAAAACAAGTAAAGGGTCCAGAGGTGAGCTTAACACATATCCCTATACTCAATTCAGTAGTGGGTCCAGAGGTGAACTTAACACATATCCCACTACCACAGATGTCGGGTCCAGAGGTGAGCTTAACACATATCCCAGCATCCAATTCATGTAAAGGGTCCAGAGGTGAACTTAACACATATCCCTATACATCTACAAGCAAAGGGTCCAGAGGTGAACTTAACACATATCCCTATGCCAAAACAAGTACTGGGTCCAGAGGTGAGCTTAACACATATCCCAATACCTAGCTACCGCACAACGGGTCCAGAGGTGAGCTTAACACATATCCCATGTACGACAACCGATCACGTGTCAGGTCCAGAGGTGAGCTTAACACATATCCTGACACGCCCAAGCAAAACACGTAACGGGTCCAGAGGTGAGCTTAACACATATCCCATTACGCGACAAGCAACACACGTATTAAGTCCAGAGGCCAGCTTAAGGCATATCTTAATACGCACCAAGACATCAGCATTCAAAGCTAGAAACTAACCTATAGTTTTAGACTCTTATCCCTAATCAACACCTAATTGGTCCCGAGAACTAAGACGAGGGAGAGCCGGTCTCCCTTCCGGTTGCCCGGCCGGGGGGTCTCTATCCTCACTCCATTCCCGAACCCAATATAGTGTTGCCCATCCTCCGGGGACCTCAAAAACACATCAAAGGTACACAAAACGAGTTTTAAACAAAACCGATCAACCGTTTAAAAGTTACGAATGATTCACAAATTTCCCAAAAATAGCCTACAGGGGTCCCCAGCCGGTCGGCAGGCAGCCGGTCGGCCGGCTGGTGACCTCTCAGCCTTCCTTTCTCTTTCAAACGAAGAACAACACAAGGGGACTCCCAGCCGGTCGGCAGGCAGCCGGTCGGCCGGCTGGGAATACTTTCCCCTAGCCTTTACAAAATTCGTAAACCACCCTACGTGTACTCCCAGCCGGCTGGCAGGCGGCCAGTCTGCCGGCTGGGCTCCCTCCTTCCCTATGGTTTCGCAAAACACAAACAATATAAGGAGACTACCAGCCGGTCGGCCGGCTGGCAGTCCCAAGCCAAACTCCTACGAAATACGAAAAATACACAAGACGCGCTCCCAGCCGGTCGACCGGCGGCCGGTCGGTCGACCGGCTCAGAGAGCCTGTTCGAAAACGCGAATTCCAGCTTGTTTGAAAACATCATGAATCGACATACAAACTTCCATAATTATTACAAGTAAGATTTGCCCAACATTTCTAATCATCCAACACTACTTTCTACCAGCAAACAAATCCCATAACAATCCTCAAACGAATTTGACATGTATCCGTCGCAAAATGAGAAAAACTGAAAATATGCTTAAGAACACATAACAATCGATTCAAGCATGAATTCATCATCATAACATCATCCTAAACATGTTACTAAGTCCTTTGATCAATCTTTAACAACAAAAACAGAAACCACACAAGAATCACAACGAATATGCTAATATACACATAAAGGCCGAGTTTCTCATTATCGTCACCTCTCAAGCTTATCCGGCTAAAGATCGTCTTCAACAACGTAGCTATCGGTCTCTGGATTCTCTAAGCCAACACCTACAAGCATAGAAACGGATTTTAAGCACTTAAAACGGATTTAAGAGAAAACAGCCCGTTTTTCAAGGTCGACGAAATGGAAAACGAAAGTGATGGATGACTAGGAAATCGAACGAGGATTCCGAAAATGTACTTACTTTTGCGATTTGAAGAACGGATGATGAAGAATTTCACAAAAGAAGGAGAGGTTTTATGGAGGTTTTGAGGATATGATGTTTACTGTAAAAATGTTGAAGATGGAGGATGAATGTCGACATATTAGGGGTTTAAGGGGTTTTAAGTACTGTCCTTTCCGAGTAATTAGAATGGGTCGGATAAATGGAACGATGGTTAAGTCGGATATTTAATTGATGCCAAGTTTGTATTCGTCTTAAGGACTTGAGGTTCTTAAGACGGATCTCACTTATTAAATTAAAATCTTACGAGTTAACTTATTAAAATATTATTTTATTACTAAAATAATTTAAAACGATTAAATTGGATTTTACGAAAATACGGGATGTTACACGTGGTGGAAAACCGGCAGAAAAATAATAGTGGTCCTTCACGCACTTACGCCCACCCGAACGATTAAGCTAGTAACGTGCATAAACAATTACCAGAAGCTACTACCAAAGTGCCAATATAGACAAGACATATTGGTTCATTACAATCCTACACAGGACTCCAGTCTCCAACAAATCATTCGGATAATCAGTGCAACCAAATATACAAAAGTGATAGTGCATAAAACCCTCGTCTCTTCACATATTGAGTATTAACATATTACGACAAAATAAAACATATTGAATAATATGAATATAATAATAACAATATTGGAAATTAAAATCCAAAGATAATGAACAAGTCTAACGTGGCAGCCTATAGTTTCTGAATGACAACTGAATTAGCGAGTCCGGCTTGCTCTATCGTCTGGTTGAGATCACTGAGTGGCTTAGGAGGAAATCCAACGGTCTGAAGCTGGTACGCTCTACTACCCCCAGGTCTTGAGGAATCAATGAAGGCTCTGATATCATTGACTGTGTGGTGGTAGTTGAAGTTAGCCACCACGCGGGTCCCATCTGCCAATCTGAGCTGGATTGAAGTTGATGGTTGGTCCTGATCGACGACCAGACGCACAGAAGGAATAGGGGTGGAGTTAAAAGGAGCAGGGTCAGTTTGTTCGGATCCCGTGGATGAACTGGTACCACCAAGAGTCCTTCCGACTCCTTGAAACGCAACAGTACGCTTCTCAGGTTCCTGCTTGTAAAGAAAACAAAAATGAATAACTTGTGTTGAACAAGAGTGTGAGTGAAATGTTGTAATGAGGAAGGGTATTTTGTCCTTCTTTCATAGATTTGGATTCACTGAATCTTAAGGCAGATTCCAGATGACTGTTAGTCCATTAGTTAATGGAATGACAAATTATTTAGAACATATTGTTTCTGTTGGAAATAGCAGGATTGCCTAATTCAATATATCGACACACACATGTTGATATGGAAGACGCTCTTAATAATGCGATTTATAGATTTTAAACAGTCACCGTGGTAGAATATACTTGACCCAATTCCCGATTCACAAGGAGTATTTCAATTTGGGTGGATGGGAGCATAGTTAGCTTAGGATCTTACGATCTGAAGACAAATATCGTCTGTAAACTCAATTATTCTAAACATAGTTAAACTGCAACCATGAACAAAAAGACAATGAAGTTGTCTTTTACAATTAACTATAAACTATAAGGTTCAGGTTAGTACTCACAGGACAACTCTCATCCCTTCTGATGAGATTGACATGCACGGGAGTCCCCCTATCTGCAGGTGTAAGTTCTTGTGGGCACTCCGACTTTCGGATGCTCTGCATTCATTTATTACAAAGGTAAATAAATTATGAAAGAACTCAAAACACCATGATGAGACATCGTTATTAAAAGAAATTCCGTCTTTATTAGATAAGAGAATCCGTGATTGTATACCTCTAAAAAAGGTGCATTCTCAGGGTCATCTAAACTCCTTATGGGACCATCATCAATGGTGAACCCATTGCGCCAGAAAATAATGTTGTGGAAGACAGGGTGGGGTGGGTGAGAAGGTGCAGGAAGTGCATCCCCAGAAAGCATTCTGGCAGCACCAGTGAAACTTCTTGAGCTGGATGGGGCAAGATTATCAAGAGGCCCTTCAACAGCACCCAACTCCCTTGCTTGATTGAATATTTCATCCACATCATTACCTTTTGGAGGTCCCTGAACCAGCATTCCGCTGCGAAACCCACATTTCACCATTAACAAACATCTTAAAAATATCTCTTCAAACAACTATTATTCCAATTTCCAAACCAGCATCCATGATGAAGCGTCCACAGTCAGCTTAGCCATATGACTATAGCATTCTTAAGAAAGAAGTGAGTTTTAGAGATCTGATTTATTCCGATAGAGTTGAACTGAACTGAACTGAACTGAACTGAACGGGTCATACATGATCATTCAGGTTTAAGGGCTCCTGCAAGACCGTCCTATGCTCAAGATCATACCGAACAGCATTCTTAAACAACGAATTATGTAGTACAAGAGATGCGACTAAATACTGCAGAAAATCTCATTTTTAAACCGTCTTAAGCTTAAAACGGCTTATTCCCGTTCCCGTGTGACGTACCTCACTTAATGATTCCTACTCATTATACATACAAACGGTATTGTAAGGTAGGATTAAGACGGTGTTAAGTAAGACTAATTCGACAAATAAAATAACAAAATGAGGCCAGAAAACAATCAGAAAAGCTGAATTAAACAGCAAAAAGAGATAATGAAGGAATGATTAAAGAGTAAAAGAAGGAACCTTTTTTCACCGCCAGCGTAGTACTCTTGAGGAGCAGTATCGGAGTCACTGTCAGAATCATGACCCGAATGACGATTCAAGTCGGCCAAGGTTCGAATCCGACCATTGTGTCTACCACCACCGCTTGTTGATCTCGCGGGTTTCTTGTCTTTTGAAGCCATTGATTTTAATATATTTTATTATTAATATTAATATTATTATAGTTTTGAGTTATGAATTTTGAGGTAAAGAGGATATTTTGATGAATAGGAAAATTAAAGGATGGATGATGATGATGAATTGATGATTATATTCCCTTTAATTGAGGAATGTCTGGCCCACCTTTTGTTTTTATTTCTCACTTCTTTGACAATGTCAACAATAGTCAAGTTAGTCCTCGTCAAACAGGGCCGACACATCTCGCTTACTATCCGTCACATAATAAAGATGAATAATATCTCCCTCATAATATTATAAGTGGGAGAGTAATAATGCTCAATTTAATTTTTACGTGATTAGTCACTTACGAAATACTATCCGTTTTGAGTTTGTGACAGATAAGATCCATCTCCAATAAAAAATTGTATTGAAGAAACACAATTGATTTTGAATTTTATGATTTCAATTGATTTGGGTTGGGTACAAAGGGTAGTTTATGTGTCTTAGTTAGGTTTAAGTCCTTATTAGTAACATTTGGTACATAAAGGATTAACACAAATTCTCATTTGTGACGGCGATATCCGTCACAAGCTTGTGACGGAAAACCGTTTTCTCTCACAAAATACCCATTTTTTCTCTCTCTTTGACACTGTTTATGTGGGTCCCGTTTCTCCACTAACTTATTTTGTATCCCTTTTATCTCACAAAATATCCGTCACAAATGGTGACCCGTCACAAACAAGACTTACTAAAGGATTAAAGGGTGTTATTTTCCAAAACACTTTTCATATGAAAAGTATGTCATGATATAAATTTTTTTTTTTTTTAAAACAAAGAACAATTCATTAATAGAACGCCATACGGCACTTACAGAGAAGAAGTATAATTGAAAACAAATCTAATGGAAACCAAAGAAAAACAATTTTCTTATAAACTAGGGATCTCAAAACAGCATCTGACAATTCGGCTCGTCCTATTATCGCTATCTTCATGTAGCTTTTGAGGGGATCTTTCGTTTGATTTATGAGATAAAACATAAATCTGACTGGTTCCAAAGATCGTTGACCAATTAGTTGTACCCTTTGAAAGAACACGCTACGAACCGTCAACGAACTACACTTGACAATATTATAGATGAAACTAAACCACGAATAAATGGACAAAACCCAGAAATAAGGGACGAAAACCCTGAAATAAGGGACGGAAACCCTGAAATAAGGAACGGAAAAACGATTCTCACCAAAAGGGAGACTTTTATTGAATAGATTAAAGATAGACATACTATTAATTGCAACGTAATATAATTTTGGGGCTTACCATCGATCGATTGATAATCGATGGAAGCCCCCGAATTGGTGGAGGCTAGGGTTTTTAGGGAGTTTTTGGGAGAGGCTTTTTAGAGAGAGTTTTTGGGATAGTTTTTTATTATTTCATGATATAAATTTTTGATTAAATTTTAATTTTCATGAATTTATAATACCAAAATTTTCTATTTAAAATATTTAATTTTATCGATTTTAAATTTTAATTCACTCATACCGCTCAAAATTGAAATAAACATATGATATGAGCAAGTTCCAATCCCATAAAACGCAGATATAATTACTGATTACAAACCATACTCATGTCTGAACTAAACACCCTCTTACATCTTCAAGGTTATGATCGTTCTTGTTTTATCGTACTTAATTTAATGTATTTATATATGTACTAAGACAGTTAAGCATAGCTAACGTAACTAGAGATGCTATACAAGGTACGAACAACACAACTGCACTCTTGCACCAAAAAAACACCACGGGGGTAAAGGGATTTTGCAAACGACGGCAATATTCATTACAAATCATCTGAAAATCAAAATCGTCTGCCTACGTTTTACCATCACGGAACTGGTGCATAAACAGGACCCCTATCCAACCATAGACAAAACCCTGTAAGTACTTGGTACGTTTACCAACAGTTGTAAGCTCTGTCTGGCCATCGAGGTTGCTTCCTCCATCAATGTATATTAACAAGGGCTAATCACCTAATGTAAATTGACACACCTCTCATCAGCTCAAATCTAACGGCTGTGTATCTCTGCGAATGGTGGCACTTCGATTGCGTTGATCTTCAATATCAAGAAGGGATTTCCTTCGATTAGAAGCGCTTTCAATATATTCTCGTAGAGGGGGGAGAGACCCTTCATTTTTCACTTCACTAGCAGCTTTGCTTCGAATGACCTGATGTGAGCTTTATAAGATTTATGGTTTAACAAGTATCTCAAATTCACAAATGGCCGGAGATTTGAAGAAACTACCTTTGATGCCCAACGACGTTCAGCCTGTTGGCATACGTCCCGAATATCTCTTCCTGACAAGCTAATTAAGAAGAGGAGCAGACAAAAAGAGTGTGTAAGAAGCACACATAAAGGAATTTCATCTTGTGGTCGTAACTTTACAAAGATTGACATTTGGATGCACGTTAATTTGGTAACGGAATTCTCCTTCTGGGCCTGACACCGGACATTTTGGCACAAATGCAATCACAATAAGCTTTACAACTTTGGCGACTCGATCACAATTTGTTGTCACGACCCAGATTTAATATGTTAGGGGGATTAGAAAATGCATACCCTTCAGTGGCCAAAGCAAACTCTATCAATTCAGAATCTGTGAGGTGTTTCGCGTACTGAGCTGCTATTTCCTGCCGATTTTGCTGATCAGGGAGGCCAAAAAAGATAATTGAATCAAAACGGCTGAAAGAAAACAAGTAAAATTTGGTCAGGAAAAAATATTGAAGTTAGTAGACAGCTCAAGGAGAAGGGTAATATCTCGGCTATGGTTACCTTATTAGAGCAGGATCTAGATCTTGCTTTCTGTTGGTTGCGGCAATCACAACCACCTTCTTATCCTGCTCAAAACCATCAATCTGCACCAGATAAAAAATTTCATCATGTGATACTCCAAATTTCCAACTCTGAAATTGACAACACATCTTTAAAGTCAACCACTTGAGACAGTTCACTCCATAAAATGGCAATGATTTGACACTCTTTCTATCAATTAAACTTAAAGAACTGCTGATATACTTCAAACCAATAATCCATGGACTATTAGCTACAAACCTGAAGGTTGCAGCTAATATGAAATAGCTTCTCCATGGCTTTGAAACGTGATGAAATAAAGAAAAATGACTCGATATTATGCCTGATATTGTCAAGTAGCAGAAGTTGTAAACTTCATATAGCGATACATATGGGTCATTGAAAAATAACCCCTCCATGGTCGATCATCGTCCATGGATAAGCGACAAGGCTGCATATATCCAAACAGCCTCTTACTTCATCATTGGCAGAAGCCTCTTAAGCATTAACGGTAATGTTGTTGGCGTTGTAGCCAAGTATGAAATAGCCAGTGAAGCAAAGCAAAGAGTAGTCCAATTTCCACTCCTCCGATAAAGTGAAAGCCTAATGGGATTATTGCTCACTTCCAAAGTTAGTGAAATGAAGGTAAGGCAAGGCATTAATTGAGGAAGATCACCATTTTAGGCTATTCTGAGGATCTATAATAATAATTCTTTAATGAAGAAACCATCTGTATTCCAAGCAAAACAAAAATCCATTCACTAACTCACATACTTATGTACAAGATACTTCGAATATGCTTTACCTGTCTCAATAACACAGACAATATTCTACGTGTTGCCTCATGCATCTCGCTATCTCGTGCAATAGCAAACGAATCGACCTGCAGAGTTTCAAAAAAATGATCGTATTACGTATGCAAAACCGGAACAAAAATTTTACAATTCTACGCCCAATAAGTTACTGGAAAATGGATACTGACAAAAACATTATAAACATATTAAAAATTAGGTAGATACCTCATCTAAGAAAATAATTGCACCAGTTGGAATCTCATTGGCAAGTGAGAAGACCTTCCCTAAGAGACGTTCACTTTCACCATAATACTTGGACAAAACAGCCTCAAGTGGAACATACATAAGCGGAACCCCCTAAACGACAGCAGTTGATCATGCATGAGCAAAGATTATTGAGTATAAATACACAAGTGATACACCCCAAATATATGAGGGAGGGGTAGTTTAGTAGTTTTGCCTTTTTGTTTCTTATTTTCCAAGGCATATAGCCTATATAAGAACATTAGCTAAGTTGTATACTCTATTCTATGTTGTTTTGAGAAAAATTCGAACATCCAATGTTTATTATATGATATAATGCGCTTACAGACAAGGATTTCAGAAAAAAAAAATCTCTTGGCCTCAAAATTGACCAAAAAATAGTCGATTTTGAAGGTTATCGTCCACGTTTTTTAGTCTGACAAACTCATGGGTAAAAAGTCTCGAAATTCGCACTATAATACCTAAATACCATATAAAAATGACTCAGAGAATTAAAATTGACATCCGGTTTCAAATATACACATTTACAGGCCTAACATTACTTAAAAGGTCCTGTTTTAATTAGACAAAAAAAGTTTTATACTCTATTCTATGTTGTTTTGACAAATAATTCGAGCACCCAATATTCATTATAGGATATAATGAGTCTACAGAAAAGGATTCGGGAAAAAAAAAAATCTTCCGGCTTCAAAAATGACCAAAAATACCCGATTTTGAAGGTTATTATCCACGTTTTTTAGGCCAACAAGATCCCGGGACAAAAATTCTCGAAATTCGCACCATAGTACCTTAATACCATATAAAAATGACTCAGGGAGTTAAAATTGGCATACAATTTGAAATAGAAACATTTAAAGCCACTAACATAACTTTAACGGTCGTGCTTGAAATAAACAAAATAAGATGTCAACTCTATTTTATGTTATTTAAAGAAAAATTCGAGCATCTAATATTCATTATAGAATATAATGATCCTACACACCAGGATTCAAAAAAAAAAAAAACTTTTATCCAAAAAAATGACCAAAATAGTCGATTTTGAAGGTTATTATCCACGTTTTTTAGGCCAACAAAGTCACGGGATGAAAATTCTTGAAATTCGCACCATGGTATCTTAATACTCTATAAAAATGACTCACGGAGTTAAAATTGACATCGGGTTTAAAATATTAATTACAGGCCTAACATTACTTTAAAGGTCCTGTTTTAAACAGACAAAATAAGTGGTATACTCTATTCTATGTTTTTTTGAGAAAAATTAGAGCTTCCAATATTAATTATAGAATATAATGTACCTACAGAAAAGGATTCGAAAAACAAATCTTCGGCTTCAAAAATGACTAAAAATAGTCGATTTTGAAGGTTTATCCACGTTTTTTAGGCCGACAAAGTCCCTGGACAAAAATTCTCGAAATTCGTACCATAGTTCCTTAATACCATATAAAATTAACTCAGGGAGTTAAAATTAGCATACGGTTTAAAATAGACACATTTATAGATCCTAACTTAAAGGTCCTACTTAAACTAGATAAAATAAGTTGTACACTCTATTTTATGTTGTTTTAAGAAACATTCGAGCATCCAATAGGATATAATGAGCCTACAAACATAGAAAAAGATTATTCGATTTTGAAGGTTATCCACGTTTTTTAAGCCGACAGAGTTCCGTGATAAAAATTCTCGAAATTCGCACAATAGTACCTTAATACCATATAAAAATGACTCAAGGAGTTAAAATTAGCATATGTTTTATAATAGACACATTTACAGGCTTTAACATTACTATAAAGGTCCTGTTTTAAATAGACAATATAAGTTGTATGCTCTAATCTATGTTGTTTTGAGAAAAATTCGAGCATCAAATATTCATTATAAGATAAAATAAGCCTACAGAAAATGATTCAGAAAAAAAAAATAATCTTTCTTCTTCAAAAATAACCAAAAATTGTCGATTTTGAAGATTATTACTTATTATCCACGTTTTTTAGGCCGACAGAGACCTGAGATAAAAATTCTCGAAATTCGTACCATAGTTCCTTAATACCACATAAAACAATCCAAGGGAGTTAAAATTAGCATACGGTTTAAAAAAGACATATTTACAGGCCTTAACATTATTATAAAGGTCCTGTTTTAAATAGAAAAAATAAGTTGTATACTCTAATCTATGTTGTCTTGAGAAAAATTCGAGCATCAAATAATCATTATAGGATATAATGAGTCTACAGAAAAGAATTAAGAAAAAAAACTCTTTCGGCTTCAAAAATGAACAAAAATAGTAGATTTTGAAGGTTATTATCCACGTTTTTTAGACCGACAAAGACCCATGATAAAAATTCTCGAAATTCGTACAATAATTCCTTAATACCACATAAAAATCACCAAGGGAGTTAAAATTAACATACGGTTTAAAAAAGACACATTTACAGGCCTTAACAGCTATTTTAAATAGATAAAATAAGTTATATACTTTAATCTATGTTGTCTTGAGAAAAATTCGAGCATCAAATATTCATTATAGGATATAATGAGCCTACGGAAAAGGATTCAGAAAAAAAAAATCATTCCTCTTCAAAAATGACCAAAATGTCGATTTTGAAGGTTATTAGTATCCAACGTTTTTTAGGCCGACCGAGACCCGAGATAAAAATTCTCGAAATACGTACCATAGTTCCTTAATACCACATAAAAATGACTTAGGGAGTTAAAATTAGCATAAGGTTTAAAAAAGACACATTTACAGGCCTTAACATTATTATAAAGGTCCTGTTTTAAATAGACAAAATAAGTTGTATACTCTAATCTATGTTGTATTGAGAAAAATTCGAGCATCAAAATATTCATTATAAGATATAATGAGCCTACAGAAAAGGATTCGGAAAAAAAACTATGTCGGCTTCAAAAATGACCAAAAATAGTCGATTTTGAAGATTATTATTATACACGTTTTTTAGGCCGACAAGTTCCCTCGATAAAAATTCTCAAAATTCGTACCATAGTTACTTAATACCATATAAGATTGACTCAGGGAGTTAAAATTAGCATACGGTTTAAAAAATACACATTTACAGTTATCATTACAATAAAGATCTTGTTTCAAATAGACAAAATAAGTTGTATATTTTAATCTATGATGTCTTGAGAAAAATTCGAGCATCCAATATTCAGTATAGGATATAATGAGCTTACAGAAAAGGATGCAGAAAAAAAATTCTTTCGGCTTCAAAAATGACCATAAATAGTCGATTTTGAAGGTTATTATCAACGTTTTTTCGGCCGACAAGGTCTCCGGATAAAAATTCTCGAAATTCGTACCATAGTTCCTTAATACAATATAAAAATGACTCAGGAAGTTAAAATTAGTATACGGTTTAAAATAAACACATTTACCCGCCTTAACATTACTACAAAAGTTCTTGTTTTAAATAGACAAAATAAGTTGTATGCTCTAATATATGTTGTTTTCAGAAAAATTCGAGCATTAAATATTCATTATAAGATATAATGAGCCTATAGAAAAGGATTCAGAAAAAAATCTTTCCGTCTTCAAAAATGACCGAAAATTGTCGATTTTGAAGGTTATTATCCACGTTTTTTAGGCCGATAGAGAACCGAAATAAAAATTCTCGAAACTCGTACCATAGTTCCTTAATACCACATAAAAATGACTAAGGGAGTTAAAATTAGCATACAGTTTAAAAAAGACACATTTACAGGCCTTAACACAACTATAAAGTTCCTGTTTTAAGTAGACAAAATAAATTGTACACTTTAATATATGTTGTCTTTAGAAAAATTCGAGTATCATCAAATATTCATTATAGGATATAATGAGCCTACAGAAAAGGATTCAGAGAAATAAACTTTTTCGGCTTCAAAAATGACAAAAAATAGTCGATTTTAAAGGTTATTATCCACGTTTTTTAGGCCGACAAAGTTTTCGGATAAAAATTCTCGAAATTCGTACCATAGTTCCTTAATACAATATAAAAATGACTCGGGAAGTTAAAATTAGTATACGGTTTAAAATACACATTTAGAAGCCTTAACATTACCTACAGAAAAGGATTAAGAAAAAAAATCTTTCGTCTTCAAAAATGACCAAAAATTGTCGATTTTGAAGGTTATTATCAACGGTTTTTAGGCCGACAGAGACCCGAGATAAAAATTATCGAAATTCGTACCATAGTTCCTTAATTCCACATAAAAATGACTCACGGAGTTAAAATTAGCATACGGTTTAAAAAAACACATTTACAGGCCTTAACATTATTATAAAGGTCCTGTTTTAAATAAACAAAATAAGTTGTATACTCTAATCTATGTTGTCTTGACAAAAATTCGAGCATCAAATATTCATTATAGGATATAATGAGCCTACAGAAAATGATTCAGGAAAAAACTCTTTCGGCTTCAAAAATGACCAAAAATAGTTGATTTTGAAGGTTATTAATGTATTATCCACGTTTTTTAGGTCGACAAGGTCCCCCGATAAAAATTCTTGAAATTCGTACCATAATTCTTTAATATCATATAAAAATGACTCAGGGAGTTAAAATTAGCATACAGTTTAAAATACACACATTTATAGGGCCTAACATTACATTAAAGGTCCTATTTAAAATGGATAAAATAAGTTGTATACTCTATTTTATGTTGTTTTAAGAAACATCCGAGAATCTAATATTCATTATAGGATATAATGAGCCTACAAACAGAAAAAAAAACTTTTTGGCTTCAAAAATGACCAAAAACAGTCGATTTTGAAGGTTATTATCCACGTTTTTTAGACCGATGAAGAACCGAGATAAAAATTCTCGAAATTCGTACCATAGTTCCGTAATACCGCATAAAAATGACTAAGGGAGTTAAAATTAGCATACGGTTTAAAAAAGACACATTTACAGGCCTTAACATTACTATAAACGTCCCGTTAGACAAAATAAGTTGTATACTTTAATCTACGTTGTATTGAGAAAAATTCGAGCATCAAATATTCATTATAGGATATAATGAGCTCACAGAAAAGAATTCAGAAAAAAAAATCTTTCGTCTTCAAAAATGACCAAAAATTGTCGATTTTGAAGGTTATTATCCACGTTTTTTAGGCCGATAGAGACCCGAGACAAAAATTCTCAAAATTCGTACCATAGCTCCTTAATACCACATAAAAATGACTCAGGGAGTTAAAATTAGCATACGGTTTAAAAAATACACATTTACAGGCCTTAACATTATTATAAAGGTCATGTTTTAAATAGACAAAATAAGTTGTATACTCTAATCTATGTTGTCTTGAGAAAAATTCGAGTATCAAATATTCATTATAGGATATAATGAGCCTACAGAAAAGGATTCAGAAAAAAAAAAACTCTTTTGGCTTCAAAAATGACCAAAAATAGTCGATTTTGAAGGTCATTAATCTATCATCCACGTTTTTTAGGCCGATAAGGCGGTCTCTCGATAAAAATTCTCGAAATTCGTACCATAGTTCCTTAATACCATATAAAAATTGGCATACGATTTAAAATAAACACATTTATAAGCCCTAACATTACTTTTAAGGTCCTATTTAAAATAGATAAAATAAGTTGTATAATCTATTTTATGTTATTTTAAGAAATATCCAAGCATCCAATATTTATTATATGATATAATGAGCTTACAGATAAGAATTTGAGAAAAAAAACTTTCGGCTTCAAAAATGACCAAAACTAGTCGATTTTGAGGTTTATTATTCACATTTTTTAGGGCGACAAGGTCCCGAAATAGAATTCTCGAAATTTGCACCATAGTACCTTAATACTATATAAAAATGAGTCATGGAGTTAAAAATTGACATAAGGTTTAAAATAGACACATTTAGAGGCATTAACAGTACTTTAAAGGTCTTGTTTAAAACAGATAAAATAAGTTGTATACTATATTCTATGTTGTTTTGAGAAAAATTTGAGCATCCAATATTAATTATAGGATATAATGAGCCTACCTTTCGACTTCAAAAATCACCAAGAATAGTCGATTTATCCATGTTTTTAGGCCTATCTTGAAATTCGCACCATAGTCTTAATACCATATTAAAATGACCCAGGGAGTTAAAATTGGCATACGGTTTGAAATAGAAACATTAAGAGGCCCTAACTTAACTTTAAAGTCGTGTTTGAAATAGACAAAATAAGTTTTCAAGTCGGTTCATGATGTAGTTTGAAATTATATATGCAAGTTTAACTAAAAAAGTAGATTAAAATTAGGGTTCACATTCATATCTATAACAAATACTTGTATATAGCTAGATGCCAATTATTCATTCTGGATTTTGCACAAAAAAAAAACTCACAATTTTCATTGCATCAGGTTGTATAAAAAAGTTAGATGAAGACAGCTATTAAAGATGGGTTGTTGATAGACAAAAGGCTTACCGCCTGATTAGCAATTACACGGGCACATGATGTTTTCCCAGTACCTGAGTGAAAGACACGAGCAAACACTTACAAATTCGTCTCTTCGGGTCAAAACCAATAGTGACAATCATTTAGAGCATGAGTAGCAAGTTTCATCAACAAGACAATAATATAACAACTTAACATGTTCAAATATGCAAGATTGCAGTTTTCCAAACCTGGAGGGCCTTCAAAAAGCACAGCTCTTGGTCTATTAGATTCAAATTTGAGCCGGGTCCCATGAGCAATTTCATCGTACACTTCAGGACTGCGCAGAGCCAACAGTACTGTGTCTTCTATTTCCCTATATGATAAGTATTTGAAGAGAGAATGGTAGAGGCGTCATATATATTGCAGATAGAGTTCATTACTCTTTATGCAGTCAGTAATGATTCTGAACAATAAATATTTCATCAACGAAAACACAGCAAAGAGAAGTCCCATGAGAACCTAGATAGTATAACCATACTGCCGATACTGGTTAAGCAGATTGTTACTCTTTTCGACTATCCATTAATCACCTTAATGATTTTCAAAGCAAAATTACAGCTCTGAAGGTGACATTGCAATGTTGGCAATTGAATCTAAGTTCAGACAAGCAACAGTGGAGAAAGACATTAGCTGCACAATATTGGTAACTTCCACTCCTCAAAATTCATTCGACCTTGTTTGACTGTAATTTCATATGGACAACTACGTAATACAAGCAAATATAGAATGCTATGAAACGTGTTACAGATCTTTCCAATTTCCTCAGAATAGTACCATTTTTTAGCTTAGAAAAAAGCCAAATCAATTGTACCTTTTTTGATCATCATAGCCAGCAATGTTGTCCCAAGATATCTCTTCAGTTTCACTACCAACACGGGGTTCATCAAGCCCAAACACACGTATTCCCATGGCTTCCAAACTAGCTACTGATTTATTCGTAGATGGCATTCCTGCAGCACTTTTTCTTTCAATACCTCTGTTCTGCCCAGACTTCTCACTGGCTATTTGTAAAATGGAGACCAGAGCATCAAGCTCAGTGGAACTGAAGCTTCCTTTCTTTAAAAATTCAACTTCCTGCGAGAGTATAACAAAACACCGAAGCGCTTAGCACAGTCAATCAGATTTTTTTTATTTACAGATTTCTAACACAGAAAAAAATCACAACAGTTACCGGTTTATCAGGGCTTATCAACGAGCGAAACATGAGAACACAGAGATCACCGTCATTTGAATTACTTTCTTCCCCACCATCTTTATTCCCTCCGCTTTGTATCTGGCCACGTGGAAGGCTAAGCGCTACCTGCCAAGCAACTGTACTGCAATCATACAGGGTATTAGTTAACAATAACTATTCACAAAGCTATAATAACAAAAGCAACAATATTCACCCCTATGGCCCTACAGGCCTACACAACTAAACGTACACCCTCATTGATTATCATAGCATTGTTATAACATCACGTTGAACTCATAACAGTGCCTGTAGGTAAGGACTTAAATATCACTGGACGCACACCCCAAAAGAAATTAGGAGAATAAAATTCATTCACTCGATATTTACCTGTCCCAGGACTGAATTTCCATGGGTGAACCGCTGTTAAGGTTTGAAGAAAGGCTTGCAATTAACCTCGGAATCTCACAATTAGGGGGAACTTGGAACTTTATCGCAATCTACATAATCCATATTGAGCAATTATTTGTGAACAGAAGTGGTGCCATAAGATGTAAACAGACACGCAAAAAAAGGAGAAGCCTACATATATGTCTGCACAAAGTAAACAGCTCTCTTTATTCAAAAACTACAATAGATAGGGCAGATTTGTTTCTTTATTTTTTAAACATCAGCCTTTCCTGCTCAATGCACAAAATACTGTGGTTATTCTTGTGCAACAGAGCAGGACATAGATTGTATGAGGCTTCAACAATTATCATCACAAATGCATAGAATCAATAATGAGACAAATAAGCAAAAAACACAGTAAGACTCCACAAAAGAACGCCAACCTTCAAGTATAGCTAATTTGAAAGTGCCAGTATTTAAAACATAAAAACTCGGAAAATCTGAATTCGCCGGCTCACCGCTACTCCATGAAAACGGTCTTAATAAGTTCCCATAAAAACCAGAAATAAATTTCTCTATATGCCCGAAGCCCCAAAGAATAAGGGATAAAAAAGTATCAAAGTAGAAACACTACATTATCGTAATCAGTAAAGTAGTACATTCTTCAAATTGATTGTTGTTCCGCTGCACAACTAAACTATGTGTTTTAAATGAAATTCATAAATTAAGAAGACAGGCTCAGAATGAAATTCCAGTTGGTTGTTATGAATCCATTCTGAAAAGTAACTTTGCCTGTGGTTTTCAATGAAGGATAAGAAATAATAAAACTCGAACCATTACAAAGCAAAGACCAATAGGAAAATTATTTTGTCTGCTAGTTGTTGCAGCATTTACACATTAAGATGCAAACCTTTTGGCCTTTCACAGCAACTGTTAATCGGGGATAAGACCCATATTGCATCCCTTTACTTCTGAGCAGTTCCTCTAACCTACGTCGCTCTTTTTTTGCTGTCTCTTCTAGATCTTCATAGCTAGAAGAGGGTGGCGGCAATGGAGACTTGGTGGGTACCTGCAGAAAGTTCAGCAATGATAAACTTCAGGCCAAAACCCACTTCGGATAAAAACAAATATGAAACACAATACATAGGCCAGTCTGTGGCACTGGCCAAATTGTGACATCTTAATTCCTAAATCATCATCATTCATCAAAGAGCAACAACACATAACAGACAAATTGAGGGGAAAGAGAGAGTAAGAGAGAAATAAACTGAAGAAAAAGATGCCAAAACGACACTGAAACTCCCAACTCAAATTCATCTTAACAGTTAACGTAATTAAAGCCATTGAGTTGTTAACCAACACAAACCTCCTCAGCATCTGCATAAGCAACATCTACAACTCCAGCACCAAGTAGACCAGCTAGCACAAGTGGAGCGTAAGATAACCACGTGGATTCAGATCTGACAGGATGGCCGTTAACTTGTTTCGAATATTGAAGTTGGGTTGCATAGCCTGCATATTAAATAATTTCAAACGATTTGTTTTTAATATGAAGCCATCAAAATCAACCCTTTATTACCAATCAAAACAACCCAGACAAAGATCAACACATAATTATCAACTCAACTAATATAGGAGCACATTTTGTTACTATCTAACTACTTCAGTAAATTAAGTATTGATATTGTCTTAGTGATCCCATAACTATCTAAATATTAACTTCGGGTGACTCAATTCTCTAGTAGCAGACATCAATCAAAGAGATATTACCATAAGTTTCTTGATGGCATACCAGTGGTGGCATTTGACAAATAAGTGTACCTCAGAAACCAAAACAGGAACTTTCAATCGCAATGTTATCAGCAGCCAGCTTTTACTTGACAAAGTTGTTCCCAATTCTTACCATTTCTACTCGGTCCCTAATTGATACCAATATCCAAACAAGATTTTTGATTTAGTGATTCCACAAGCCATAAATGTATTGTGCATCCCCCCTCACTGTTAATGACAGGAGCTTAGTAAAACAGTCTCATGGCGAGTCCAAGCGAGTGTTACCAACATAATTGTGTGAAAACTACTGAGCTAATCAAAACCCTCCGCTGTATCTTAAAAATTCACATACTTCGAACATACAGAGATCGTCTCATCCATATTTGGCTGCCCAACCAAACTAAACTTACCAATAGAAACATGAAGCCCCAATAGCTCACAACATCCCCACAAAATCAAAGATCAAACCTTTGTGCTACGGAGAGACTACCAAACCAATGAATAAGCTCAAGTACAATATCAATTTCGCCATTAACAACCCAATTGATAAAATTGAATATATTACGCCTCCGTCCCAATCATTTGTTTACTTTTTTACTGTTTGCGATGGATATTTTAATCAGTAACATCCCCACATAAAATAATCTCCAATTACTCAAAATTACACAACTTTACACGAAAACAGACGAATTTAAAGGAAACCCAGAAGATTAAAAGTGTTAATTACCATGATAGAAGCGAAATGGAGAAGGATGAGTAGGGTTTAGGGTTTTAGAAGAAAGAATTGCAGTACTCCAAGCTTTCCTTTGTAATAATCTCCTTAGTGCTGACATTGTTGATTGAATTTCCAATTGATTTAGGTGTTTAATTAATCCAAGAACAACTGATGAAGAAATGGAAATATTGTGTGTGTAGAGAATTCTATGCTTCTGCGATCATTTGTTTGCGGCAATTCAAAGCAGCATCCGATACTGTTTCAGTTTTCTTTTCTTTCACGATAGTATTGTTAATTTTAATCCGATTATAAATTTTAACGTCAGCACTCAAATTTGTTCGACTTCCGATACTGTTTCAGTTTTCTTTTCTTTCACGATAGCCTTGTTAATGTTCATCCAATTACTAAATTTTACCGCCAACGCTAAAAGTTGTGAAAACGGTATTTCAATGAGTTATAAACATCTCAAACGAGAATGTAACTATATTACATTAACAAGTTAGAGTAGAGATTAAGTTAAGGAGCGAGAAGCAAATCGTCTTGGATCTTTTTTTGGTTTTGACAAAAACCGTAGAAGTAGTAATTTATTGATAATAAATCAAGAGTTATAATATTAACAACACTTTAAGGCATTGCATTAGACAAGTACTGTCTTGAATTATTAACAAAGCGGGATATTCAAATTTGACTCCTGTCATATGTAGTATGGTAGTGATATAATAAGGGTAATTCTCATTTTTCATGACAAATAGAAAGTCTAGAAGAGATTTGTAGTATTGTACATATAAAATGTAAGAAACCAAAGTTTAAGAAAATGAGTTGGAGTATTATTATCAATATTTTGGATCAAATTTCAACACTTACATAAAAATTTATTTATGAAAGAGGGATCAGTAGTGTGTTAAGATTGTATATTTAATATTTGTACATCATTTTAGACCATCCCCAAGCAAGGTGGATTGGGGGGTCAATAGCTAATTGGGTCAAGTTAATTAAGTATTAGTAACTTAATTAACATGACCCATTACAAAATAAGGTCAATTGGTGACCTCTTTTAACCAAATTGACCTTCCTTATGACCTTCTTCATCACCTAGTGAAAATGGGTTGTCTTATTTTTATTGGGTGAGAGCAAAAGTAATAGATTTAAAAAAAATTTATTTAGGGAGAATAAATAAAAAGTGATTGGAAAAATGGAAAATTCTAAGAAAATGGAAAATAATTAACAATAAAGTATAATAATGACCTAATTAGTATGATATTTGCTTGGGGATGGTCTTAGAGTCTCGTGTTATTTTTTCATTAATAGAAGAAGGTCAACTGAATTTTTAAGAATAAACTAGTGTGTATATATAGAATATTAGAATGTACGGCTTATTGTTCAAAATTAATTCAATCACACATTTTATTTAGCCTTCTTGCATGTTATTCACTTTACTTGATCAAACTATCAAAATCAACATTATTAATTCACCTCTCTTTTGTGTTAATCGCGGTTATGGAGCTTCAAGCTTCCATTAATGACGTCCATGGAATCATAATCCATGTTTTCACAATATGTTTTAAATGCAAATAAATAATAAGAGTAATATACAGATTAAAGATCTAAAAGGACACATAAACATAGAAGTAAGAGCTTAAGTACGAAATAGAGTTGTCAATGGATATATGTTCCCCACTTTAACATTCTTCACCTAAACCCATGTGCCTTGTCTCAATTTCTCAAGTTTCAGCCTTGGAATTTCACACAAACTTTATCTTTAATCAATTTATTAGCTCATTTTAATAGATTTAATAATTTCATGTTATGGCTCGTGTTAGGTTAATACTAATGTTTCTTATTTTGTGAAAAAAGTTGATATGGGGTAGTTTTATGACGACTCTCCACATATCTAGCTAGCTAAAAGGAGAATATGATTAACATATTCTATGATTATTTACCGTCACTAAATGAAAGATCGAATAATTTAAGTTTGATTAATTTTTTATAAGAATTGTTAGCTGTTTGGGATTAAAGAGTAAGTACGTCATGAACTCGACATATGCATTGATAAAGTTAAAGTGGAAGAAATAAAATTTTGCGGATATATAATTTAATAAAAGTGGGTTATTCTCAAGAGTTAAGATTGATACATCGTCATAAGATTGAAACGGAAAATAGGATCCTACTTGAATCGATGAGACTAGCATTATTTTGTAATCATTAGTTCATATATATATATGTCTCATTTATTCTGTTTAATTCTTGTTTAATTCTTATTTAAATTTAAAATGAGAATTGTTATAATATAAACAAGAACGTTTGTTAAATTATGGCCATATATTCAAGGAATTGAAAGTGAAAAGAGCAAAGTAATAGTACTTAGATGAGAAGAGAAGGAGCCAAATAGAGGACGTAAGAAAAGATGAGACAAAATAGTTATCCTAAAGATAAATCATTGCATTGAGCTAACACTACCTAACGGTAAAGATACTAACTAAAATGTCACTTTTACATCATTTGCTATGTGAAAAATTTGAAGCAATGATGTTCCAAGGATGATCATGAGATCGGTTAGTCAAAATGCAACAACTTATAACGATAATTTAGGTTAAAAAAAAAATCATATGAAAGGTAATGATGCAATAACATGCATGAAAGTTCACATTTAGTTTGGGAAATGATGCTAAAATATTTCGTTGTTAAATTTACACATTGTTTTAGGTTGCGAATCTGCGATCATCGAGGAGGAAAGGATATCTACTTTATATTTTTACAAGTCCTAGCTAAGTAAGAAAGTTTTATGGCATAAAGTAGAATATTATTCCTCTTGTAGAACACTTATATGTATGACATATTGACATGTATGTGCATATTATTCTTTGAATTAACTATTTCTTCACGGTCGCATATCTAATTGATCTGATCTGTAATAAAATTTCTTTACTTTAACTTAAGTATATATAGAGAATTATGACCATTTAAGCAAAAAAAAAGGATAACAAAAATTAGTTTTACATTATGTATAGAATAAATCCTAGCTAAAACGATACTCTGAATTGTGATCAACACATGATTTCAATTCAAGTGTTACAAAGATGTTCCAATGTTCCTTTCCTAGATAATAAAATAGTTATATTTTACAAAAATACTTCATTGATTGATTTTACTTGTGACAAAAAATATAATAAAATGATTGATTTTACTTTCAACAAGAAATACAATAAAAAGTAATAGCAGTACACAAATTTTAGTGACTTTCATATATTTTTTAGTAAGTCTTGCTTACGACGGGTCGTTATTTGTGACGGATATTTTGTGAGATAAAATGGGTATGAAATGAGTTAGTGGAGAAAGGGGACCACATAAATAGTGTTGGAGAGGGAGAAAAAGTGGGTATTTTGTGAGAGAAAACGGTATCCGTCACAAGCTTGCGACGGATAGTGCCGTTGCAAATAAGAATTTGCTTAAATTTTTAGGCTTGCCACTAAATACAACCGTAAATATCACATCATTTGACAAGTAGTAGTCACCAGGTTTCCTAAACTATTTTAAAAATACATGATAATAATAATATACAAATTGCACTAGAAGAAAAGAGTGGTAATTAAGTTTACAATTAACCTCTACAATAAAGATTATCTATCTTGAACTAAAATCTACTTCGTATACATTAAATTCTCGAAAACATAAAGTAACCCAAATACTAATCGAGCTTTGGGGTTTTTTACCTTAAACACCAAAACAGTTAAATTCGGTTAAACGGTTAAAACAGTAGAATTACATTTCTTACTAAACAATCCCCGAAAACCAAACAAATTACCATTCCTACCACTACTCTTCACACCGCCACTCTCATTACTCCGGCAATTCAAATGCTGACGATTCACCTTCACGGTTCGATTACCTTGCCCAGTTTTCTTCACCTGCCAAACCGGACTAGCCCGGCCCAAATGAACCCCTGTTCGACTCGGACTACTAGGCCAAGACGACCTCCGTGACGAATTGCTCCGAGAACATGGCGCGCTGCTCACTTTCCTGTTTGACGAGGTCGGTTTACTAGACCGGTTTGAGTTATTCCCTGCTGACCGACTCCTCGAAAATGGCCATATATTTATATTCAGCTCGGCTGAAGCTGGACCGTTGTTGTTTTTCTTACATTTCCCTTTCCTTTTATTATCGACTTTACTATTATTACCATTACCATTACTATTACTATTATTACTACTGTCGTGGGAATAATCGTTAGTATTATTCCCCGACATTATCCTGAAAATAACTCTCCATCGCTTTGAAGCGCTGACAGGGTTGGCATTGAAGGAAGTATCGTCGGAGGTGATGAGGGCGGATGGTTCAGATGAAGACGGGACTGGATCGGGTTCGGTTCGGGAATGTGGGAGGAAGTGATCAAGAGGGAGGAGGAAACCGTGAGAGAAAAGCTCGTCAGCGTAGTGTAGAGGATCAGCGGTTAACGGTTCGGGTTTGTTGCAAGAGATGTTCCAGAACTCGAACTCAGGTGAGTTGAGTGAATTGGTATTGGTACGACGTCGTTGTGATCTTGAAGGAGTCTCCATTGATTATGGAAATGTAAAAGAGAGAAAATGAGAGAATAAATGAGAGGGAGTAATAAAAAATGGAAGGGTCATATATAATTATATATTACTACTTCGTGCGTGGTACAACTGTAGTAGGACTCTATAATTGTTTATAGGAAGAATGTTGTACAATAATTATCGCAATTTTTATGTCAATTAAACACATTAATAATAAGTTAAATATAAAAAGATTCACACCCTATGCTCTATGAAAAGTATAACCGGAACTCTTCAAAATTTTAGGGCTTTATGAAAGCAATTATAATTTTTTTACCATAGTTGGTGAAAGTCTCTTTTGAATTTTTTGATATGCGATTTATTAATATGTACACCCTTTTGACACGCTCTAGAGAAACTATTTTACTTATCAGGCTCTTGAAATTAGGGATTATGAGTTTTAATGTGTATGTAGGAGTGTAATCAATCATTTTGTGATGTGAAATGTGTCCAATTTTTATGATTGGATTATGAGATTTTACTATTTCATCCATGTAAGGTGTTCTATATGATTGCAATTATAAACTTTGGATAGAAAAAGCAAACGTTTTTACAATAGTTTAACTGTTTTAACAATATTATACGCAAGAAAGCCATTTTTAGATAGTACATATTCATTTGTTATTAATTAGTTGTATGTCATGATCAAATATCAAGGTTTAAAGCTTGAAAACTACCTATGAATAGTAGGTCGATTTCTCAAAAACATTTATTCTTTTTGCATATATATGGTGTGTACTAACTACTAATGTACTTAGTAATAATAATGTACTATAAATCGCAAAATTATTCTAATGAACAGCAATGTATGTAGGTCCATTCAATTTGTAATTTCACTGTTGTATTAACCTTAATTATTATTTCCATTGAAGTGACTAGACAATTCAATAATGCATTTATGATATCAAAACAATGATCAGGAAAATAATGGAGCTTATAATACAGTAGACAATAGACGTCTGGTACAGTAAGTATATGGATTCGACTAATTTGGTCATGCCATCATGTTATAGAATATCCATAAAAAATCGTGTTCTTCGGGAGGAACGTAATTTTTCTATAATACTTCTTATATGTATGATCATGGAATTTATGATACATTTTTAACATCATAGTATTAATTGTTTTAGAATTCTAAAACTTATGTATTAGATCGAGAATTCAGTATGATCAACTCATGTATGTTATACACTTCGTTTCTTATATGTTATACACTAAATCATTTTTATGACAATAACGTCAAGTTATCAAGAATAATAATACGAACAATAATATGAAAACTGTCTCTCATAGTCTCATTCAAATGATTACGATATTTATTTTTTGCATGAATTTGTTAATACAGATCGAGTTTAAATAGAAAATATGCATATGTAAGATTAAAAATTATTATGATTTCGTAGTGGACGACTTGAACTCGAATAATGTGAAAGGCAATGGCCTTTAGACCCTTAGAGGTATGGGTGTACGACCAAATATATGTTGTCGAAAGTCATAGACATACACATGGTTGATGAATGATACAGCTTGGAAATGCTAATAAGAAAAAATGATATATTAATAATTACAACAATAATCTTAATATTCCGTTTTATCTTATTAGTTTGACATATATGTTTATGCCAAGAATCAAACCTAATCTCCCCAACCGTGTGGCTTATAATTTACAATGTAAAAGCAAATTTTTCCACGTACGGTTGGAACTTCATAATTGATTAATCATCAAACTAATTTATAAATATAATAATATACACATATATAAAGTAGTAGGAAAATTACAAAAATTGACAGATACTATTTCCTTATACGGGGGACATACCCGATGAATAAGATCATGGACTATATAATTAAGTTTATTATTTAAAGTATTTGTGGTTGATTGATTTGCTTAAATTTGAGTCGTTTGACAGATCGTATCAGGTCGCTTTTGTTTTTCTCCGGCTTTTTCAACCAATATTTCTGTAGTAATTTCAGTAGTCACACTGTTCGATTTTAGCCTTAAATAACAATTGTTAGCCTATATTTTACGAGTATTCCATTTTTGTCCAAGTCAGGTTTTATCGCTTACCAGCTGCCGCCTTAAATATCCTTTGTTGTGCCTCAGAAATTTTGAGTCCGCTTTATCTAGCTTGAAAACCTTTTGACCTTTTGTGTAATTTACGAAATCTTTTATTACAAAGTCTTAGAAACTCGAAAACCGTATACTACTTCAATTTGAGATGTTTCAAATCCAGCTAGGTTAAATTGTACATTAACATATGTACATATCCAAAAAAAAAACAATGTTTAACCCTAGTTGCAGATGTAGGCATGTAGCGACGATTTATGAGACACCTGATTTTGACCTATCACTATAGTTAAGTAAGTCTCAAAGGTTCTTTTTATGTATGCACCACCAATCTTGAGGATTACATTATAAAATCCAAGCAGTAAAAGTTAAATTAAAGTTTGAGGAAATTAGTCCTCTAGTCGATCACTATTCTTTTTATGCTCAAGTAGATCAACTCTAATGAAGAAACAAATTAAAAAGCTTTCAAAAACACAAAAAATAATGTATATGCAAGTTACTCAAATACTACAAAAAATCTACAAAGTGATTAAATTCACTTATTTACCATGCATGCTATTTTAAGGTAAATACCAATTTTTCTAGTACATGCTCTAAATCGTCAGAACAAACATTAATAACTCAAAGTTTAGAAGTAGTCATACGATATTGAAACTATTCTTAGTTTATGTCATAATTAGTGAGAATATGCGAAGTGCTATAATAGTAGCGGATGTTAGTGGAGGAGGCGATTTATATGCGAGGTATATATATTTGGATGCATGGCAGATGAAATGTAGTATCCTGGGGTAAGGCTGCTTTGGAACGTAAAGGGGGATTGTTAGTTTCAACTTTGAAGTACCGTAGTACAAGTAAAAGCCTGTGATTTAGTTATGTGGATGTGAAATCATGTTGGCTTGGTTAAAGTAGTTGGAATTCCAAGGTGGTATCTAGATGGATCCAAGGATCTCAGGATATAATCTATGACTTGACATATCAATTCTTAACACTAATTAATTTACGAATTTAAAATGGCTAAATCTACAATGCCATTGCTACCGGACACACATATATGCCATTGCTGCAAAGTGCAAACCTGTGGGAACTTATGGTTTTCATTTCTTTGTTGCATTTGTATTTAGATCAAAACGTTTTAAATAGAAAATAATACACGCCCACCGTGGGGCTCGAACCCACGACCACAAGGTTAAGAGCCTTGCGCTCTACCAACTGAGCTAGACGGGCAACTGTTGACCACTTCCTAGATATACAATATTTAAAACAAGTTGATAACATATCTACAAAAAAAATGAGTCCTCTAATAGAATAATAGAATCTTTACGTTGATATAATTATTCTTAGTTTGTAGATTGCTTTTTTTTTTTTTGAATACCTAACATAATCTTATTTTAGTTATTTTAGTGAATAGTTTATATTTGTTTTATTTTATAACGGGAAATAAAACAAATGTAAAGTATTAACTAAAACGGAGGAATACATTGTTAAGAATGGGGTGATATTATCTTCTAATCTTGTGTTTTGTTTCGTTAGAGGATTTTGTATAGAAAAAGGTGGATCACTATTTATTTTACCTCAAAATTGCTCCAACTCAATTCATAACCATACACAATTAACACAAAAGGTAATTTCCTTCCATATCTACCCAAATCTCTTCATCTAATCAAAGGATATAGGTAGTTTAGCTATGTGACATGAAAAAGACTACTCAACAATAAAAACCTATGTTACCTAAGACCATCCCCAAGCAAGGTCGCCAACCGGGTCACGACCTTGTTGGGTCGCCTTAATTACCTAATAGCACGACCTTAGACGATAATTAGCTCGACCTTGAATAAGTCGGGGTCAATTGGTGACCCTGAACAAGGAGAGGTCACCATTTGGTGACCTTCCACATGACAACACATGATTGGTTTACAATATAACTTGTTTTTAATATTTTGTAAATAATAATAATTAAAAGAGTAAGAGAGATGTTTTGTGGGGTAGAGAGTGTAGAAAATGATTGGAAAGGTTAGAAAGTGGAAAATTGATTGGGTTGGTGACCTAGGTCGTGACCTTCTGCTTGGGAGGGTATAACTGAGTCAAGATAAATAAAGTGAGATTAAGGGTTAATATGTTGGTGACCCGATTAAGGCGACCTTCTGCTTTGGGATGGTCTAATAGTATAATAGAGTAAAAACAATCATATACAAATAAATAGAATAGTGGATCTAATGAATTAGTTTTTCATTTCATAGTATTTTATTTTCCATTTGAGCATTTTTTTTTAATTTAGATTATATCATGAGAGACAGTTTTACACGAAAATAATGAAAAACAAATCTAACATAATCATTTTAGTGAAATAGACCATGTCGATCTATCCACTTCAGTTTCACCCTTTTCAATCTCCCATTAAACATACCATGCACCCTCTAACCACCCCACCTTTACCCACCGCTATATCCCTTCCCAAAACCACCAAAAATCGTTAACTGTCGACTTTTGAATCCCTCTCCCTAATCCTCTAAAACCCTAAAGTTTATCAGATCATCACCTTCATACTAAAATTCGCCCCTCATAAAACCTTGTTCTTTTGGCTTAAAAATAGCCCGTATTTTTGCTTGGCGTTATTCAGTTCAATTCAATTAAGTTTTCATTTAGTTCAATTCAACTCATCTCTTTACGAGTTAACACTTATTTCAACTTTATTCAACTTAGCTCAATTTCATACAATTAAGTTCACTTCAGCTAACTCCATTAAATTAATTAAGTTGCATTAAGCCAAAAAGATCATAATCCAGTACTTTGCTTTTGATTATTTTGTTGGGCCATTGATGGATTGTAATAGAGATGTGATCAAAAGAGGATTCATTAAGTAGGATCATGAGTCATGAGTACTAAGTAGGTTTAATGGGCTTTGGTAGACCTGATTTTATTCTCATTTCATATGCTAAAATTAATGAAGGCCCATGATACCATTGAAACAGTCAGGCAGGTCCAGAAATATCTTCTTTGCTAGTAAAATCCCGTACTACAAATAGACAAATAGACAAATAATTAATTTTATAATAATATGACCATGATTTGCTTGTAATTTACATCCATTTTCAATTCTTATACAATTTCTGTATGTTGGCTAATCAATGTTTTACAATGATTAGTTAATATCTAAGGCGTAATTTTAAGCTATAATAACCAAATATGTCCATCGTCATCATTATTAAAATTGACATTCAATGTAGTAAATGTCAACTAATCGGTAAGTTATTAGGGATGATACTCATGAATTGGGTTAAAATCCATCAGCATTGTAATGCGGCTTCCTTTATATCAAAATAAAAATAAAAATTAAAATTAAAATTAAAAAAGTAGAGAAATAGTGGGGATATAATGATGATATAATGATTAAAGCTTAATAATGATTGAAAATAGAGGATGCATGGTAATATTGGGCAAAAGAGGAAAAAGGACAAAAGTTAAGGGTGTGGGGTGTGGGGTTGGCAAAAGATTGAGATTTATGAAGAAGATGAAGGCTGGACAAGATGGTTAAGGGATGGATGCATGCAACGGGTCATATGGCCCAACGCCCATAGCCCAAACATAAGGCATGCACTCACTAAATAATCACTTAATCAGTGTAATCTATCACTACTTGTTGCCTTCCTATTCTTTTGCTGCTCTTCATTCTCTAATCTTTTCTCTTTCTTTATTTCTTTTTCATACTTAATACTATCTTGTTGGGTATTCAATTTTAGTGCATTTTCTTTAATTAATGCTATCATCACTTCATACAACTGTTCAAATTCTCTAAATTAATAGGGTTGTTAATATATAAATTAGCAATGGATTGAGTAGGATGATCACTTCATACAACTGTTTCACTCTTTGTTTACCTGTGATACAAAATACTTTTTTTTTTTTTTTTTTTTTATGTTGTTAATGGAGGAATATATCGATTTCCTCCATTGAACAAAGATTGGAATTTGTCATAACTATTTTGATTTTCGCAGAGTTTCTACCTCTTAAAATTTATCGACTAAATTAGTCAACATCTGTATTGAAACATGTTACCAAGGGAATACAATATGAATATTACTACTCCTATCAATAGATTATCCACATGAATGAAATAAAGAAAAGAATAAGCTTTAATGAGAGGACACTTCATAAGCTGAGAAAGAAGAAGATGACAACTATTGGATAAGGACATTATATATTGAGTAAATCTTTCATTTTACATGTCTTTTTATTCTTGCATATTTGCATATTTGGTGCACGCCATAAAATCTCGATCATCTTTAGTTATTGTTCCATTGAACTCTTACTTTGGATTCGTGGGGACTGGGGCATCTCATTTTACGAACAAGACGTGAAAGTTCTCAACAAAGTGACTCTTGCTTATTATATATTTTGGTCACCTTTTATAGTTTGACGTTGATAATTTTACAAGTAATAATATTATTGTTTTTATAGCGAAATAATTATGTACGAGTAATTACAATACGTATGTATAGTTTTTAATTTCAAATTAGTTATTTGATTGAATAATAATGTGAAAAAACAATCAACTCGATCATTCTATTGAAAGGTCATCTAATACATACTATTTAAAGTATTTACAAAGTACAATATAAAATAGTTAGCGAAATAATAATAAACTTTGTAATTAGGAGTAGTAATATAGAGGATTATACATGCAATGAGAAGTGTTCGATTAGAAGAAGCATCTAAAAAAGTAGATTAAAAATAGTGAAAGGTAGTAATCAGAGTGAATAAGCCAAGTATTATTGTACATACAGATGTTCGTCAATTAGTGAAATAAGAAGAAACATGTCATGCTCACAAAATGCAGATCATACATTCATTATTCCCTCAATAAATCTATAATCTATGGCTCTATGCATGCATGCATGCATGCATGCATTAGAGCGAATGGCTTAATCAATCATGCAATCATGCATTCATGCATGGCGTGGATGGGATGAGATAGATTTGCTCATATAATAATATGGTACCTACATAAGTACATTTGCCTCTGCATTATTAAAATTATTATAAGTTGTACATACACGTACAAGACCCGAGTAGTATTCCTCTATTAGCATGAGATCAGTGGCAAAGTTAGGATTTATGTTTAAGGGACGAAAATTTTTAAGAAGACAGATAAGTAATAATATAAGGTACATTTGAAAATTATTCAAAAATTTGAGCTAAAGAATTGGAAATTTTCAACCGTTAAGGGAGGCGAGGAACCCTGGTAACCCCTCTACCTCCACCATTGTATGTATGGATTGTTAGATTTAATCATCCGATAATAGCCATAAACTTCATACTAAATTATTCGGTAAATACTAGATGCGGAAGCGTACCTGATTACATGACAAAAGTTGGGATGAACCGTCTGAAGGGACAGTCTTTGGATTGGATTAGGTCTTCTAGTAGACACACATACCGACAGGATCTCTCTACTGATGGGATGCGGGGAGATTAGGTTATTGTGTGCTACTAGGGACCATAACCCTAGGTGACTATATATAGTCTCCTTAGTATAATGCGCCCATCATGCATTATAAACTTAATGGGTATCTACACTTAGATAATAGTCAGGCCCATACCCTTAAGACGTGTATAAGCCCGTAATTAATACACCGTAGTGGATCACTTTATATTTGGGCTTAATTTAGTTGATAGCGCAGAAATACAATTACTACCGAATAAATAATTTGTCCACATATATTATTGTATTAGGCCCATAATTCTTACAATCTCCCACTTGGGCCAAATACATTCATATATGTGTAACACCTGATAATTGTACTTACAATAACCTTATGAGCTCAAAAATGCTATCATAATCTAACCGTCTTAAGCAATTCGGTCCATCAATCATATCAACATAGGATCAAAGCGGCCTTTGCTACAATTTGTCGTAACAAGACCCTCAATGGTCACATATGACAATATAACCAACGACATGAATCGAGCATGGGAGTGCAGCATGAAAATAACATCCGAATGTGATCCAAATATGCATATTTCCAACTGGTCCACCTTAGTGAGATCAACAAATAAAACAGAGTGAAACCATAAATCGAAAACTTTATTTCTGCAGAACTTAATAACCGTAAACTTTAATGTGTCTAACATGACAAACTCCCACTTAAACTGAATTTCCTTAAAACCGAAACACCCATTTGAGCAATGAGCTCAAGAAACATTGTGGGTGGTAATGACTTAATAAGCGGATCCGCAAAATGGAGTCTGTATCAACATGTATAATTGACACCTTTTCACTCTGAACTGTTTCTTTAACAATACATCACTTGCATTGTTAATTTGAAACTATAATAACTCACATTTGTCACAAAATAACTTAAGTGGTATTGTAATACCAAACCGAATTTGCAGCCTTAAGACAAATGCTCATAACCAACTAGGAGTCGAAATACCGAATGATCTCAACCTGGATCGATCTCCTATGAATAATGTTTTGTTCTAAATAAAAATGACAACAATATATTTGGCTGCCCTTAGTGGATCCAAGATCCTAATCTGTACGTATCACCTTAATATCTGTCAAATAAACTTTAGGATGTACGCAATATCTGAACGCATACAAACTAAATATATATCATAATGCTTAAACACACAAAATATTTTCTGAAACATACGAATTAAGCATTATTGTATTGTTTTGAATAAATATTTTCTTTAGGGCATTTGAGACTAATTTGTCTCCTTTACTGAAAGGATATAAAACCGGAATATTTTCATACTCCCACTGAATCCCGAGTATCTACAATCATTTACAACATTCATCTAAAATCAAATAAGATGATAGTAATGCAGATTTGTAGTCTATATGATGGAGAACCTTACTTAAAACTTTATTTGATGAATTTCCTTAATTTGCAAAACATTTACTTTGAATCTATTGAATCAAAGTTATAGCTTTTTGCACTATATAGTTTCGTCAATGTCATAATTGAGAAACAAATCTGAACATTCATCCAATATAACCGAAAAATGAATATGCCAAAATGTCCTTATAGTCAAGATCGTCAAAACGAAATTCATTGTCACATTACCTTTTGAACCTTCTTGATAACAAATAAATATTTGAAACCAATATATTTCATGAGTTTAGGTAATTGAACAATGTCCAAATATCATCGTCAATCAAATGACTTAATTCTTTAAGACATCGACCCACCTATATGAATTAGGACCTTCAATGGTTTGTTAGATGGTGACAGATCACCTTCTAACATTCCATCATTTAACTCTTATTGCAACTTGTTAGTCCATCATTACACTGTTATCCATTTTATCCATATAGTAAAACAATGTAATTAATTTAGTTGCATTTACTTTATTAAGTAGATCGTCTAATGAATTGGTTATTGAGATAGTTGAGTTTGTATCTACTGAATTGATCTTATGATCCTGTATAGGGAGACTTGAAACACTGTCAATTACCTTTTCTCCCACTCAAACTCAATCATCTCAATGAACCTTTAATTTCCGTCTTAAACAACTTGATTTTGGGATCACTACCTTAATATCCTTAATACTTTAAGTATTATCTAACAAACTACTCATTGACCATCCTTAAGTCCAACTATTAACCTTATAACTTTAAAGTCTCATACTTAATTAGTTGGACATGTCACAAGTGTAAATGAGTTACACTTACAATTAACTAGTCAATGCCATTGTCAGAAATTTATCAAAGACAGCTGCAAACTTTAAGAACTTATTACTAGAGACATCTAGAAAAGAGCAAGTATAGCAATTAATCATACCCCTTATCCAGCCTTAAAATCTTGCTTAGTATAAATATTACACCATCTATACCGAAAACAAATCATTATATGGTATAACATCAAACACAAGATCGAACACCTCTAGCAATTTTCTAAGAAAATAACCTTGACGTTATAATAAATATCCACATTTATGATAAATGACATAATTAATTCTTTATTGAGTAAAACAGCTTAGTCAAATATCACAAAGAGATGTCAAGAACTTAAACTTCTCAAATGAGATTCAGATATCCATACCAAAGTTACATCTACAAATTAACATAATGATTTAAACCATTAATACTTAGAGTGTACAATGATTCACCTACTCAAATATGTTAGTAATAAGACATCGAAAAAAATAACTTTGATATCTAATCTCCCTTATATTTGTCTTTACCCCCTTAAAAAATGAATATCTGAAGTAAAAGGACAACAATTTCATTTTGACACAAAACTTTAGTTTCCTTTTAATGTGTCATACCGAAAAGAAATTGTCATTTCTTAATTGTTCTTTATATCCACCGAACTTTAATGCAAGCTTACTTGAAAGAGATTACAATCTAAACTATAAATAGTTATAAAATTGATGGATTCACCATTATTTGAAGTAGGAAAACAAACAATTGATTATTCCTCAATGGACAAGGAACCAAATTTGTTCATATGAAAAATAATCGTTTCCACCTAAAGGGTGATACCAAAGTGTTTTCCAAATTCAAACAAAAGGACAACTCATTAATGATAACTAAAAATAGTTGACTGTCTCAAACTTAGATGATGATTTGCCCCAAATAGATGAATATTTCATCATCACTTGGCTCTTACATCTTAGTTATACTTGCTTCAATATACTTATGTGGGCGAAAAACCAAATCAACCCGTCAACATGATTGGATATAAAAAATAACCTTAGACAAATCCAATGAGAAGCCTAACTTAACCGACACGCCAAGAGTTTAACAAAATAATGCTAGATTTACCTTATGTGTCAAAAACTCTTAACAAACCAACACAAAAAAAGAGAGTCTAACCTTATGTTTGTCTTGAGTTTGACTTTTGCAGCTTCTTAATTAACTGAATTAACTGAACAATGCCCTTGAATATTTCCTTAACTTTGCATTGGATAATCATTAAACATGCATTTTGAATGTACTACTACTCAAATCACGTGAATCCACACGAGACTTTAATCCTTAAGAGTAGCAATTACACATTCTCAAAACAATGTTATGATTATCGCAACCCAAAAATACATGTTTACATTCTTTACCATTCATTTAATAAATGGATTCATCCGAATCAAGAATGTAACTGAACATGACAGATATAATAATCATAAATGTCAAACCGAATGAACAAAACGATATTCTTCTATTTTGAATAAATTCAAATAATTAAAGTATCGTTGCCAAAATTCATATTTAGTTGTTAAACATGAATATTATATAAGCACAAACACTACTCTTTGAATAATTGTAATCAAATATTGACAATAAACTCACGTCGAATACTAAGCCTTCCTTTGGGCCGACTTAGTACACACATGCAAACACCTAATAATCGTCACATATTTATTACCCAACGTGTACATGCAATTCGGCCAAATAATAGCCTTCCTTTGGGCCGACCATTATTCGCATGAATTACACACACTAAACCAAAGAATTGAATTTATTCACCTAAAAGCTTTTTTTTTTTTTTTTTTTTTTTTTTTTTTTTTTTGGGCATCCTTATGAGTGTCATAAACGTAAAGACACTCCCTTAACTTGATTTTCAGATTCAATATTGGCATCCCCATCATCACAAGACACCTAGCACAACATTAACTTTAGTCTTTGGACATAAAATTAACTTGCAAGTGGTCATCTTGGTGTAGTGATCAAATATTAACAATAAACTCCTGTCAAACATTAAGCCTTCCTTTGGGCCGACTTAATATTCACATGGAAACCTTATAATTGTTACATATTTACCACCACAAGCATGACTAAATTTCGGCCAAATAATAGCCTTCCTTTGGGCCGACCATTATCCGCATGAAACTTAGTCACACATCGTAGTCATAATATTTAAATTATTCAACTTACACAATAGAGGTTACTTTGGCAACTTATTGTGTCGATCAAACAACCTAAAATATTAGACTCGTTATTATAAATCCATATGGCCAATTATTAAATCTGAGAAAAAACAAGTCTGTAATTGACAAGTGACTTTACCTTTAGTGATATACAAAACTTTATCAACGTAATCCATTAGTCCAAATAAGTCTTTAAATTATATATCCTTAATTTTCACTTGTCATGTCCCATAAATTGACTTGTAAGACAACAAAGAAGTATAATACTATAAATAAATTTCAGAATAGATATATTATTTGTAGTTGTCAAATATGTACAAACACCATATCACCATGCGAGTATTGATCTAACATGTAGAGAAGATCGCACCAACTTAAAACTTTACTTAAAAACCAAGTTGACACATAATTTCATCCACATACAGTCGTATATGCCAAGCCAAATCCTTATCAATACTCACCATTAAAACCAAATGACAAACCATAATGCATAACATATCTGATACACTTATACAAGATAAGCAAACAATAAACGATGCTAATATATGGACCATGGATGTAAACGTATCTACATCTGACAACTTAATAAATAATGAGGATGTATATATAAACACAAAAATTGATCCAAGGTCAAGCAGCGTACGTCATGCAAAGCATAACCATTCACACCATCATGTCCTTAATTAGGAATTAATATCCAAAATTATGAATTCAGTAACTTCAATTACGCAAAAACAAAGTGCACTAATATCTGCACTGATATATCACCGAAGCGGCAAAACGTTTAAATAAATACCTACTTAAATCATGTGATGAAAACGTAAGCCATAAATCAGTGCAAAGGCAAATACTTTGCAATTAACACATATATACCAAATTATACGAAACACAAATACCATATTATCAAGGCAACAAAAAAATTTGTCCAACACTTTAATTACCACAAAACCTAATTACCAAAGATCCAAAACGTCAATCCCAAACCAAAATTTACACCTTAATACATGAGTTTAGTCATACCGCAAGTCCAGCGTATAAAATCAAGGTTGTATATAATTACCAAATCCAAATAATTTAATATGAAGGTGGCTCTGATACCACTTGTTAGATTTAATCATCCGATAATAGCCATAAACTTCATACTAAATTATTCGGTAAATACTAGATGCGGAAGCGTACCTGATTACATGACAAAAGTTGGGATGAACCGTCTGAAGGGACAGTCTTTGGATTGGATTAGGTCTTCTAGTAGACACACATACCGACAGGATCTCTCTACTGATGGGATGCGGGGAGATTAGGTTATTGTGTGCTACTAGGGACCATAACCCTAGGTGACTATATATAGTCTCCTTAGTATAATGCGCCCATCATGCATTATAAACTTAATGGGTATCTACACTTAGATAATAGTCAGGCCCATACCCTTAAGACGTGTATAAGCCCGTAATTAATACACCGTAGTGGATCACTTTATATTTGGGCTTAATTTAGTTGATAGCGCATAAATACAATTACTACCGAATAAATAATTTGTCCACATATATTATTGTATTAGGCCCATAATTCTTACATGGATTCTATGGAACACCTTTTATTTCTTATCATTATACAACCTAACATTTTTCTAAATATATATAGTGTTTTTTGATAAGAAAATGTTGTGATTGCATTATAAACTACGATTGTTTAGAAGAAATATGCTCAATTAATGACGAGTCATTTCATATGTAGTACCGAGTAACATGGAAGTCTCGTATTGACAAAATAGAAGAAATGGGTTATCTAGCTACTTTATAAATAAAAAAATAAAAAAGCTACTACATACTATACATTTGATGTTGTATAATTTATGTTAAACTGTATTTATTATTGTCAATTGGTGTTGAAACGAATGAATTAATTGTGTATAAGATTGGAAATTATTATTAATCGTACTTAGTAAAATAAGGTTGGTATGCATTATTGCACCAATTATTGTACATATAGTTTGTAATATTATCCCAATTTGTTCCTTGTAAGTTATATGTACCAAAGAGTAAAATTATAAACTCTTTATCTTATTTTTTGTGCTTAATATTGATGACTATTGACTAATCAATCCTTTGTTATAACGCTAAAATCAAATTGTATACCAATTCAATCAAATTCATGTATCTCATTGACATTACTATTGGTAGTCAAGAATCTAACTCAAAATTACTTATTATCTCTCCCTCCGTACCACGTATGATAGTTAAATTAGATGCATTTTGGGATAATAGAGCGGAGAATTTGGAAAATGATATCATTAGCAACTAATCAAACTCTAATTGTCACTATTTTCTTTGTACGCAATGGTGGTGCAAATTAACCTAATGAATATAATCAATTATTGATTGAGCCTTAACCCTTACTTATACGGAGTATTTTTGTTTAAGTTATAATTCGTACATTACATAGTGGTATTAAATTTTCACAAGAAAAGAATCTTAGTAGATCATCATGAAGAAGAAAGTGGAATACTCGAAAGTGACTCCAAACCATCAACACTCAAAGACTCAAACATCCAATATTTTTCTTCTTTCCTTTAGTCAACAACACTTCCCTCAACTCACATGCTAGTAATCCTCTTCTTGTTAGAAACAACTAAGGGTAAAAATGGAATTTTACATAGTAAAAAGTTCTACCTTGTATTTTCCCTTTTTATATATCAAACGTTTTTCACCTTGTCTCTCTTAATCAAGATGTTTATATTTAAAATGGGCTAAATTCTACTCTATTTGAATTAATCAACAAACCTGTTATTCCTTTGATATTATTACTAATATAGATCCCGTTCAATGCGCAATATATATAAATTATCTATTTTTTAGGGTGTTATTTATAATAAAAAATCAAAGTTATAAAAGATATACTAGTATAATTTTATGAAATCTATATAGAGTATATTATATTTTGTTACCATAAAATTAAAAATCATTTCATAAATTTTCTCCAATTATTTTAAAGAGTTTTTTTGTTAACTAAATATTAAATATGTTGTTAAGTTATTCTCTAAAATTATAAAAATTTACAAATTTACAAATTTATAGTTTATAGTTTAGCATTAATTTTATTTTATTTTGATGACAAAGTCACTTTTGAATTTATTTATAAGATTAAAGTTTAGGTTATAATATTATATCATAATAAAAAGATAATAGGCAAAAAAATTCTCTTAGTAGTAAGGAGGATTCCCGTGCTAGTGTACGGTATCATTAGATGATGATGTTATAGATTATAACAATTAACTTATAATTTATAATTTAATATCAAAATGTATTATTATAAGAATTAGATTAGTGTTATTTAACAATTTAGTTTCAAATTTTATATTTACGATGACTCATTAGTAAATAAAAATTTGAAGGAAACAAATTTATTTATATATATGGCATATAATAAAAAGAGGATATAGTGGAGCGGAATCAATTACTGTGATCGGGATGGAGCGCGAAACATGAAAGTTGTATTATGGTATATATGAAATTCATTCGTCTTCGGATATGAGATATGCACTCATACAGATCGGTAATACTTGACGCATTTTAAATATAAAACAAATATTCTATATATATATATATATATATATAGATTTTAAAAAGGGGATTAATTACTAGATGTCATACTCAGAGTCGAGTAGCAGTAGTGAAAGGGTGGGGGGTGGTATGAAGTTGCAAGGAAGTGAGCCACTTGGTTGATAGGGAATCATCATTTGTAAGACTGACCCGGCCCCCTCCCTGCTTCCATCACATCATTCATTTCGGTGCACTCTTATTTAATTTTCCAGGAAGATGCAATTCATAACTCTATTACAGGTCATGCTATCTGACCCGTCTTCGTCTTGGACACGGTAAGGATCCCGTTATTGCACGGGACTTAAACCGACTACTACTGCTACCTCATCCTCGACTTTTAACATGTGCCGATATTTATCTGACCCGTCATCATCTTGCACGGGGTGTTAGTCGTCCATAACAAGTGGTGATTCCAGTTTCCAAATCAAAAGATTAATCGTACCTTGACAACTTCGCAACAGACAGACGTTAGGTTTTGGATGCTGCTGCAAAATTGACAAAGAAATCACTTGTAAGCTGTTATAATACTCTACGCAGCATATACACGAAATCGGCACCATATCGTTGTCAAAAAGAAAAGAAAAAAAAATTGTAATCTTATAACAACTGAATATTATATGACCTTTCTCATTGAACAAATCAAAGGGTAAAAAAAGACATAAAACCAAACTAATTTACAATAATCTACTGTCACAAAAACACTTGGCTTTACTCTTTAATTATTCCATCGAGACATCAGCTGAATCGGAATTGTTAACTGTCGTATTTAGTAACTTAGCCCAAACCCACAAGCTAGCTTATGTACGTGCCAAAAGTATACGTGAATCCGACTCATATCTTGCCCAAGGCTCGGCCTGATATATATTTTGTAGGCTTGATTCATTGTACCATATAGTATAATACTTTCTCAAGACATGCTAATTATGTATAGATAGCGTTTCTTCAAGTATCCGCCACCAAATTCTGTTACTTCCATTATTTTCGACCTATTATTATTCACTTCTTCATTGACTCACTTGATTTTTTAAGGAATTACGTAAAGAGTTTGTGCATACAAGTTATTTCACACGCACTAGAAATAAGCTTAGCCACGACTCCACGACGGACTGTCGATAAGGTTGGTTGCATATAATGATATAGAAGATGGTTGTTTAAGACGGCCCCCATGCAATACTCCAATACAAATCACCCATTAATGTCTGTCCTTTTAACAAAGGCCCACGCCTAAGTTAATATTTGAAGCCTAGATCGGCAGTTAGCGTCAAGACGTATTCCAAGTGGGTCTTAACTCCATAAATCAACCATGTGTCTGTGTTCATATGGGACCCTACCCTCACCTTCACCATATTTTTCTACCGTTCCTTGGATTTTTCATTTTATTGCAAATAATCGTGTTGAATGGTCGATACTAGAATACGAACAGACACTTCACAGTCATACAAGTTTGTTTTCATAAAGAATAGTCTGCTATATTTGAAACTGAAGGTGTGTTTGGATGTAACAGTAGAAGCGTTTGGTGTACGAGAGAAAACTAAATTGCTTACCAAGGAAGGCCAGTTTGCCGTCGCTCTTTTACCTCAATATCTCCTCCACCTGTATAAGTACATTAACATCCATGAGCATCTGGTCAAGGAATAAACATAAAGAACATCTATAATAAGTGGAAAATCAAATCATTCACACGAGTTATAAGCCTAGACTCTAGAAGCCTAGAAGGTATATTGTTTTAGCAGTAATTTTTGACGGTAGAACTCGGACCTGAGATGTTCTTGGCTAAAACTGTCAATATGCCAAAGGAACGGGGAGAATATTTCGATGCAATATACGTTCAAGTCCGGTCATAACCAATAACAAATACGGGGTACTCCCGGAATATTTAAAAGTAAAGGTAATCTACGTAAGTAAATAATGAGAGGGGAATAGTTAAAAGTAGAGGGAAAAGAATCGGAGATACATAGATGACATTCAATAAGCCAATAATGTATGATGAATTATTCTGCAATAACAAAAGAAAATGCAAAAGAATTAGAAATGCTTCCATTATTAGATTACATTAGATCCAACATACTACCGAAAGTGCAAGTATTTGGATCGCATACACATTTGTTAGTGCACCAAAGCATATGTAAATCTTATGTTATCCAAATTCATACAAAACAAATTCTTGAATAAGACCGCGTATGCCATATTACGACATATCGTCCAGATCATGTATGCTAGGCAATACGACTTTCCTAATCAAAGATCAGATTAAAGACGATAAAGTTTTAGCGATCAAATTAAAACATCAAACGAAAAGCATAAAGGAAGGCGCATGCTCGGGTAAAAGATGAGTAAATTCGTGCATTCGCGATATGAGTGAGTGAGTGAGTGAGTGAGTGACCCACCCTGAGTTGAAACAGAGATGGTGTAAGAAGAGTAAAAGGAGAGGGCAGAGGCAGATTATAGTCAAGCATACCAAGTAAGATCAGTATTTTGTGTGAAGTGGCCCAGTGGGATATGCTTACATAAATGCTCCACGTGTCCTTGTTTCATTTAAGATTAAAATATATTTATTCTTTTCTAGGAAAAAAGAATTTAACTTAAGATCCTACACATTCTTATTTGCCTATAAATAGAGGCCAGAAGTTTCACAACAACATATACTCATCTCACAGTTGCAAAACTAAGAAAACATATATCCAAAGTAGTAAGCTGTTAAGAATCCTAACAACAAACAAGTCTGTAGTTGAAATGGCGATAATCGACACCTTCCCGATTGTTGATATGGAGAAGCTCAATGGTGATGAGAGGAGTGCCATTATGGAGAAAATCAAGGATGCTTGTGAGAACTGGGGATTTTTTGAGGTAATCTTTATTCTTTACTATTCAAACATTTTATACGTGTTTTCGAGATCATCTCATAAAATTGGAACCATTTACTTCACTTAACTAGACTTGTACGTAGAATTGACGTGTTTGTGCGCGTGTGTTGGATATAATAAGGTGGTGAACCATAGTCTATCTCATGAACTGATGGACAAAGTGGAAAGGATGACAAAAGAGCATTACAAGAAATGCATGGAGCAGAAGTTCAAGGAGATGGTAGAGAGCAAGGGTTTAGAGGCTGCTCAAACTGAGATCAGTGACATTGATTGGGAAAGCACCTTTCACCTTCGCCATCGTCCTACCTCCAACATCAACGACATTCCTGATCTCCAGGACGAGTATCGGTAAAACATCACACACTCTTCCTAGCTATATACAAATCCTTAAATACGAAGTACTTTGTTTAAGATGATAACATAACATAACTATGTTTATGGTAAAATGGCAGCACGGTGATGAAGGAATTTGCAGCAGAGATAGAGAAGTTATCAGAGCTACTCCTAGACTTGCTCTGTGAGAACCTCGGCCTCGAGAAAGGCTACCTTAAGAAGGCCTTCTATGGAGCCAATGGGCCAACTTTTGGCACCAAGGTCAGCAACTACCCACCATGCCCCAAGCCCGACCTAATCAAAGGCCTCCGGGCCCACACCGATGCAGGTGGTATCATTCTCTTGTTCCAAGATGACAAAGTCAGTGGACTGCAGCTTCTCAAAGATGGAGAATGGATTGATGTTCCTCCAATGAAACACTCCATTGTTGTTAACTTGGGTGACCAGCTTGAGGTACCATTCTCGTGACGTAAATTTTTGTATATTTATTAAAACTTTATCGATCAAGAATTGTATATACTGATACGGAAGTGTTGCATTTTGATGACCTTAGGTTATTACGAATGGGAAGTACAAGAGTGTGATGCACCGGGTGATAGCACAGACGGACGGCAACAGGATGTCCATAGCATCATTCTACAACCCAGGCAGTGATGCAGTGATTTACCCAGCACCTATATTACTGGGAAAACAAGATGACAAGTGCACAACATACCCCAAATTTGTGTTCGAGGATTACATGAATCTCTACTTAAGGGTGAAGTTCCAGGAGAAAGAGCCTAGGTTTGAGGCAATGAAGGCAATGGAAAGCACAGTGAGCATGGGTCCAATAGCTACTGTTTAAGATTACGGAGTAATGCTTCAATAAGTGATTGCTTTCCGTTTTATATAGGAGTAATTAAGATTTACGAGTCGAGGTTAACCGTATTTTAGATATATGTTGGCATGCTTAATGTGTGGGCAAAGTTTGATGTTCTCAAATTATGTGTTTGGTGATTAAGAGCTTCTAGTAAGTATGTTTCTTTATGTATAAAGTGACTAAAAGTCGGTGTTTTAATCATAATTATCGTCATTTAAATATTCACCTAATCGCTTTCTTACCTTAACAAAACAGTGTTAATGCTTGTTTATGAAAAACACATCTTAAAGTAAATTTGCTTGTACTTATGAAATTGTACTGCAGCTATCTACAGGAAATGACTTAAAAAAATATTCATTACCTTGTCTGGTGTGGATCCTTTTTAGTTCTTCAGAAATGAGCAAAAGAGAACTCATTCATTCCTTTCAGGTTGATACAGTTTTGGCTTTTCCATTTTCACCTGGATCAGTACAACTGTACAGCACAAAAATAACACGATTTCACCGAATTTTACAACAACAACAACAATAGAGACTTAATCCCAACACGATATCACCTAATGTACTAAAAAAAGAGAAGATAATAATTTGGTTATTACCTTGGTGTAAAGGGAAAAAAAGGCGCCGTAATGGAAGCAACCTTTTTTTCGTGTAAAGAAGTCTACAAAGATTTTAATCCAGGATATGACGTAAAGGGAGCTAATAAGGGTGTAATGATGCATGCGGGGTTTTGAGCCCCCGTCATGAATATGACACCCAATATCATATCTGACTGTTGTTTTGGAGCTTAATATTAGATTATTAGTACAAGTTGTTTGGTCCTCTTACAAGCAAGAAAATCATGCATTACTATATACAATATCAAGGTAAGAATGTGACTGGGGAAGAAATTTCTGGCCCAAATTAGTCTTTCGACATCAAGACGCTCAAAGAAAACCAAATCTTGTTTAAGACCCGATTAAAATAGAGGTGGAAATAAAAGGAGGTTGCGAGAGGTCTTAAGTTAAGACGGTTTTAAGCAAGAAACAACCGAAGAAAAAGGGTAGGATGGAAACAAGAAAATAAACAATAAATATTTTGTTCTAGTGTCAGAAAAAACAGCTGTAGATCTAGTTCATTTAAGAGTTCACCAACATCAAGTAAGAGAGATGGGAACATGGCATTACATTTGGTAATCAAAGCTGAAATTATATCAAGCACAATATTTACCTGAAGTAGAAACATCACAGTTCTAGAAAAATCTCAACTTCCACAGATTCACACGTGAAAAATGATCATCTTCAGTCAGATAAGATCATATCTGTACTAGACACCTGTTGTCAGATCAACCATATCTGCAATTGTCATGTAATCTTGACTGCTTTTACTCGAGAGTCAAGACTCGGGTATTTTTATTAGGACACTCGTATTTTGGCTTAAAATGAAGTGTTCAGTCATTTATCTTTATCCGCATCAACAATCCGAAGTTTAGAATAATGAATCAAGCACCAATGTCAAGCAATTTATGAATGAATAACAAAGTAAATGGAAATGGGAAGATGAGTCAACATCCCTAATTCCCTACCATGACCCCCACAGTGATCGGTCTGTACCCGACTATGGGAGACTCCCACCAGATTAGCTATGGATTTCGAGAATGAGAATCCACCATAAAGATTAGCTCTTTGCAGGGTCATCACGACTAAACCAACATTGCTCACTAAAAAAATGATGTTAAAGGAGGTCAAGTCAAAGCCACATTGCTTTACTACCATGGAAAGCAAGAATCATATGCTATACGGAGTATTAATCTTTTCAAGTTACAAAAGACGTGTTCATCTACCTCATACAGTCATACCCAGGTCATTCTCAACAAACAGCAAACATATTATCAACAGTAGCTAACAGAAAATTAAACGTCGTATTAAGCCAAGTTTTATCATTTTCATCACTTTCTTTGGATACTGCATAGTGCATAGTCAACCAAAAAGTAAAGGAAGAAAAGAACGCAAAGAGTAAAGTAGTTTGGATAAACTTACCTTAATCCCCTGTCGTAAAAGACATTTGCACCCGAGTCGAAGTAACATACTTTGCAGAGTACCAAGAATGTACCTAGCAGCCCTAAAGATTAATTAACAGATAACATTTGTTGACAAACAGTATAATTGCATTTAAAGCTCACAGTGGATTCCGGTTCATTATCAGCAAGGTTATTTTTCTTGCACATTCGTTTCTCGATTTACAATGTCTATGGAGGTTTATTAATTGTTTGAGTCTGTGGAGGCCCCATGAAAACACAACCGCTAAACCAGTACATGAACAATCCAAATTGCCTGTCAAATCCATGGTTTCCCTCTCACTCCTATTGTAGATCAAGTTTATCAGGTGATCATTAAATTTTGCAACAAAACCAACACAGAAATCCAAGGCACCATTGGCAAATTAGCCATCAAAACCAAAGGGAGTTAGATAGATGTTTTCACACAAAATTTTGCATTCAAGTATTAATTAGCTTCAGCAAACCACACTAATGAGAAATAGAAAAAAAGATAAAGATTCAAAAGGAAGAAAAAAATACATCATCTAAAGTAACATTTAAATCAAATCCGCAGCTTGACAAACCAAAAATCTTGCCCACAACACGACCAAGGATTATTGGTGCACCCAGTTTTAGCACTCTGTAGGGATTAAATTTTCCCATTGCGCTCGTTTGCTTCACAAGACACCCACACCTTAGTCTCAAACTACTTGTGATGGAACCATTAAAATGCTCAGAAAAATCCTGCAAGTTCATATACTTTATGTATTGACCCTGAAAACCATTTTCATTTTCAGTAGATGCTAATGGAGCTACTTTTTCTTTCCCTCTCCTCCTGAAACATCAGCATTTGAGCTATGGTTGCTTGTAACAGTAGAGATATCAGCTTCTGAAGCTCCTGCTAATTTAAACCGCTCAACAGCATCATCGAGGTTTTTTCTCCATACATCAACTTTCAATCTAAACTCGATTTGAGAGCGCTCAAACAGCATATTACCCCAGAAAAGATGTATCTGGGATCTCATTACAGCAGCCTGCTCAGCCAGTTCCTCTGGAGTAGGCTCAATGGGAGGCCCGTCTGAGGTTTCACCATCATTTCCTGGTTTTTTTCTTCTCTTTAGAAACTCCTCCATCTTATTTGAGGTTGGATCTTTCATCTCATTTGCTCTCTGCTCCTCCAATTTCTCCCACATTTCAGTAGCAGCCTTCATCTTCTCCTCCGCACTGTTGAAGAGATCAAATGTTTCCGAGGCATCCCAGCTCGAGAGGTCCTCCTTTTTTGCCAGGACATAGGACCAATGAAGCTTTGCCATCTCAAACTGTTGTTGACCCAATGCCAGCAAACCCTCATAGAAGTCAGGCTTAATTGAAAGAGCTTGTTCATACTTCTCCCTTGCCAAAGAATACTTCTCATTAACCCAATCATAAGCTGTTCTAAGTTGTGCATCTTTGACCTCCTGAGGAGCATTCTCATCTACTGGGATCCGTTTTCTTGCTGCACACATGTGGACATTTCCCCAGTTGAAGTAGGCTAATGCAGCCACTTCCTGAAACTTGGTTGCAGCCTTGTCAAAGAGTGGTTGTGCCTCTTCACTTGTCACCGTCTCTTCAAGAGCTTCAGAGCAGAGCTCCATTCCCATCTCATGCAAGTCAATGTGAGCCTCGGGGTCAATGCCAACATTGTTTCGAAAAAGCTGAGCAAACTCAAATAACCAATCATCAATCTCCACCTCCTTGCTCCCGGCTTCTTCTGAAGGGTCAGGATCTCGTTTAGGCATTTTCTCCACGACATTATCGTTAGTCTTTTTGGGTTCAGTCTCCACACCAGATTCACCCAAAGAAGAATGAGAACCACTATCGTGCATCTTAGCCTGCTCGTCCTCAGTAGGTATCTCCTCTTCTACAATAGGTGGTTCCTGATCAGGATCCACCTCCACAATATGCAACCTTAACATCCCAACAGAATTGACCTTAACACTTTTTGAGTCTTTTGGCAACTGGCTATCCACACAAGCTTCAGCTAACTTAAGCTCAGGGGTACAAGTTATAGTCACCAGATCACCATCATTATCCTTGTACTTGATTAGGATAGATTTGGATGATGGAAATCTTTGGCTAACTATCTCCCTCAGATTTTTAAAGCTGCAATTAATCGGCATTTGAGCTAGTCTTATGTCATGATCATAGACAAGCTTCAACTGCCTCCATTGAATTGTCGCTTCGGTAGATGGTCCACCAGCAGAAAGAAGTGACTTCTCCTTCGATGATTTATCTTGTACCTTGGAAGAACCGGACGCTGGTTTCAAAACAGCGTTTGGCAAATGAGTTTTGTCAGGAGGTCTATTTTCAGTCACAGCATTTGGTTGTTGCTTTTCACTCTTGATATTCACAGAACCATTGATCCCACCTAGAGAACCCACACCTTTTTTGGACACGGGCCTGGCAGGCAAACTCGGTCCAAGACCAGCTACTGGGGCACCTCGAACAGCAGAGGCCCCGAGCGCGGCAGGAGACGGGCGGCTCTGAGGATCCAGTTGGACCTCTTGACGAGCTGTCTGAAGCCGACGAGCAATCTCTAAAGCATCCCCATGACTGGGATCAGAACTCAAAAGATCCTGCACATCAGCCATTGCCATATCATACCGCCCTTGAGCCTCATACGCTCGAGCCCTACGAAGAAGGGCTCGAACGAATCGAGGATCAACCTGAAGAGCCATATTACACTCCAAAATGACAGTATCATAATCAATTGGTTTCATTTGCATCAAACAAGCTGCCTTATTGCTGTGAAACACAGCCCTATCAGGGTGCGTTTTCGGGACGAGCTTAATACCATCATTATATTTTTCAAGTGCACCCACAAAATCTCTATCCTGAAATCTCTTATTCCCTTCATCTTTAAATTCATTTGCTCTTTTCAGAAACACTTCTGATGCCAAATTAGCATCACCATTGTTAGGGTTAGGATTACTATTTCCACCTTGATTTCCTCCTCCCTTCTTTTTCTTTGCCCCAGATTTCCCCATATCCAATTGCACTTTACCTCACCTAATACCCCAAATATGATTGACCCACCAAAATAAATGATGAAATAAAGACAATTTCAACGTAAAGGTGCAATCTTTCTGAATTTTAGCAGTTGGGTATCTGAAAAATCTGGGCCTAGATTAAGAATTATTCCAGGGAAAGCAAATAAAGAGATTTCACTTACAAAGTTGTGAACTTTATTGCCAAAAAAGAGACATTTTCATACAAGTAGCGCTTCTCTTCTGCAAATGTTGGGAAAATCGGATAAAATGCTCAAAATCAACAATTAAAGTTAGGAGACAGATTAGAGGAAGGGTTTTATGGGAGAGAAAGAAACCCTAGAATGCTATGGTATGGTAGAATTGGGAATTTTATTTGGTGAAGTGGTGAGATTATGGAGCTCAACTTTCCCTAGTGACGATGGTTTTACCAATTGATGTCAACACTAGTATAATCCCGGTAATTAAAACGTTAACATAATTTTTGATCGGTTAATTGGATTTTTTTTGTTCAACTGAGGTCGATATCAGCTCAAAACATAACGAGTTAGTGAATAGACTTAATTGAGCTCGAGACACCTCAAAATTTGACGGGTTAGTGAATTGGCTCATTTAAGGTCGAAATCTGCTCAAAATTTAGCGGGTTAACTTGAGGTTTAACAAGCTCGAGCTTATATTCTCGTAACTTTCATAAACTCTATGTATAGGAATGAAATAAATTGTGTACTTGTATTTAATTTGTAGGCAAAAGTATTCGTTTTTATTACAAAATTGCTATATCACGTCCCCTGTTTCACTTATTACGCCCCCTACTTTTTAAATAATTCCCATTTTGCCCCTGAAATTTTTTTGGTTTTTGTTTTTTTTTAATTTTTGACGTATTGTTGACCGCCGGGTTTTAAGTTGGTTTTTTCTGAGACGGTAATTGAGATAGTTTGTGTGACGATTTTGAGACGGTTTTTAAGATGGTTCTTGAGACGGTTTTTGATAATAATTTTGTAGCCGGAATTTCAGACTTTTTGTTGAGAATGATTTTGAGACGGTATTTTGACACGGTTTTTGAGACGGTAATAATAAACAATTTTTGAGACGGTTTTCAAGACGGTTTAATTGCGAATTAGGAAAAAAATTTGGAACGATTTTGCGTATGTCTCGTAAAAATATAACGACGTCGTAAATATATCATTATATCATTTTAAAGTTTAATCATACAGCCGGAAAAATTATGCAGTTTCAATTTTACATAATTTACTCGAGTAATTGTACCTTTGCTCAAAAAGTGTCAAGTATTTAAAATATTCTAATCGAATATGAATATATTCTGTCTATCCTATATCAATTAGCTGGTTTGTTGGAGTGGTTTTGGGGGAAGACTTAAGATCTTCTACACATAAGTGTGCGTGGGTTCGAACCCCACAGCCGCCTAGGCCATGTCGTGTGGACTACACGACATGGCCTAGGCTGTGTCTTGTAGTCCACACGACATGGCCAAGGTCGTGTCGTGTTTTTTACACGACCAATTTTTTTTTTTTCCTTTTCCGTATCTAGCAATGTTAACACTCGTATTTTTTTTTTATTTGTTACACGACAATTTATTATTAATTTTTTTTACACGACAATGTATTTTTTATTTTCCGTCTATAGAATAAGAGATAAGAAGATAGATTTCTAAGATGTTGCAGTATTAAATGACATATCAACCGTCTAAAAAACTGTCTCATAAACCGTCTCATAAAAAGTTTCATAAACCGTCTCCAAAAAAAAACCCAAAATCCATCTCAAAAACCGTCTTAAAAACCGTCTCAAAAACCGTCTCAAAAAAAATACAGAAATCATCATCATCAACGAACGTCAAAACTCAACGCAAGACGCAGGGGCAAAATGGGAATAAATTTAAAAGTGGGGGCGTAACAAGTAAAACAGGGGGCGTGATATAGCAATCCCCTTTTATTAACGGAATTCTTAATCTATACCTTCATAGGCCGGGTCAAATCATTCACAAGTTGCAGTTAATTTGTTTACGGAAAAAAGGTGAAAGAGAGAGGGATAGAAACGTAAATACACAAGTTGGATTGGAGTAGATAGTTAGGGTTTGGGCGATGGCGGCTAACCCCAATCTCACTTGGCTTCCTATATATTTCCCCCTTTTCTTCTCAGATCTTACTTACTCTCTTCTGTGCTTCTAAGCTTCCTTCGTCTCCTTAATGCTCTTCTAGGGTCGTTAATCTTTCCGTCCCATTTATTTATTTACGGTTTTAGTTCGCCGCAAAGGTCTAGTTTATTTGGTTGTTATATTAATGATTCATGAAATTCGTTTTAAGTTGGGAGCCTCATTGATTATGAGAATGGAGGACATATATAATGATATAAGTCTTGCAAATAATCAGAAGGCAAAAGTGAGGGGCGAGCTATCGTTTCAGTCGTCATGATTCTTTTATGAAATTGACGATTCGATTGTTGACTCGCCTACATTATCTTCATTTTGAGTCATTTTCATACGTTTGTTTAAAATTTTTTGTTAATTTTCATGGAGCGTAAATGATGGTTTTGCAGAAATTTGAAACGAATGGGAAAGTTTGAAACTTTTCCTTGTGGAAGATTTATATATGCTGATGCGCTTTACACTGTTTTTACCCTGTTAATTTTTAAAATGAAATCCTTTGGTATTAGATTGAAGTAAGACTAAAACAAATTATATAAATGTGAGTTAATTGTCGTCTTAATTATGAAGTGTTGATATCTCGAGTTATCCCAATAACCCGTAACACAGCACTATCAGTCAGCAAAATTGTTGCTGTTTATTGTAAACATCAGTTAACAGAACACCCTGCTGTATGCAGCATTTGTATATTTGCTCAAAGTTGAACAGCATTCATCTGAATGCCATTTCACAGTTGGTTGTAAGCTTGTAGCTTTGCATGAAAACAGGGGTGAGACGACGAGTATGACAACTCGCAAAACTGAATCCACTTGAACTCGGAGCAAATTAGAGTACCAGACACCACAGATGACAGAGCTGAGAACGTTGTGCAGTGAAATCAACAAGACCCAAACCTAAATGCAACCTAATTTACCTGATATTGACTCAAATTATATTGATGATCCGACAAAACAAGTAATTGAACTCAGAGAATGGAATTTAAGTGTAAAGTAACTAACCTGAAATGGCTCAAACTTGACTCAACCCGAAAAGGTAGAGTGGCCAATAAGGCCACAACTCTATATGACCCTGACTTGACTCAGTTACCAACTTGACTTAAAATGGACAATAAGTGGTGATGAGTCCATGGCAATGGATCCGAGTGGGTCGGATCTCTAGACAAGTATTTGGGTTTGGGTCTTTCAACATGAATATGGATTTTCCTGTTATGCCAATTGCCGATATCAATTTTAAAAAAAAAAAAAAAGAGTTAACACATCATTTGATCTAGACCATAACCGGATGGCCGGACCCAATTAATTTGATCCGGTCCTCGTTCCTCATTTTTTCAAGTTTGAAATTCCGACATCTTTTCTCAATTTGCTCTTCAAGCAAAAGCTCTTGCATGTGAACTTGGAAGCTCTGAAATGGACGGTGGGGAATAGTTTGTTACATATTTGTATCCACTCCGATTGCTTGCGGGTTATTGCGCACATTATGGGGATCAAGCCGCTCAATATGCATATGAAAATTCTATGATATTATTAGTACGAAGTAGAATCCTTAATAAAATGGCTCAAAGATTAGCTTGAGGAGCAACTAGTATGTAGCTTTTACTTGTCTAACTATAAAAAAAACATTGCCAACATTTTCTATACTGTTATGAACTACGAAGTAGTTTTGTAGCCCGTGCAATGCACGGGATAATTTTATGTTTTCTTAGATTTTTGACGTATATTTTTATTCACAAAATTGAACGTCAATGTTTAAAGATAAATGTATAACAAATTTTTACATTAATTAAAATATACCTATAATACAAGACAATTACATATTTTTTAAAACAATTAATAGTTTAAATTACGAGAATAAATATTTTTTTTGTTAGTTGCAAAAACAAATATATATGAACAAAATAATTATCTTAAATTTGCACCGTAAACTTTCCGACTCATTAACTTAAAATATGCGCTATTTTATTCGAGTATATCTTTTAATACTTTTTACATCCCTAACTTATAAGTTTTTACCTTACTTTTTTAAACTTTTATTTTACCTTGGTTCCGTGTCTTTTATATTTCTTCCCTATTCAAATACACATGTGATGCTTTGTTTTATCTGCATTTACATACATTTCATGATAATTTAAAACTTATATAAAAAATATTTTGACCAAAAGTTAAAACATTACCCTGACAAAAACTTGACAAATGAATCAAACCATTGTCACATGTAAATCATTTAAAGTATACCAAATAGAAAACATGATTTCAAATATATAACAAACGATTATAAAAACCAACAACGTAACAAACTAAAATATATTTTGTTGCACCCCAATCATCGTACCGTAACAATAACAACACTCAATAATAATTCTCAATATACTCACTATCATCAAATAATTAAATTAAACCGTAGAATATAATCCACTACATAGAAAAACTCATGGACATAGATATTAAATAAATAGAGTGAATAGAAACTATTATAGGAATTATAGTTTGTATATATAGACATTACATAACCATAAATTCTCATATTTATTTTTAAATTTAATTTATTTTGTGATATTATTAAATTAGATAATTGATTGTGGAGAACCTTAAAAGGCGAATTAAATAGCAAAAAATGTTAATGAAACATTATGGATGTTAAGTAATATATATATAAAGAGTTTTAATTAATTTATTAACATATTATATTACAAAAATTAATTAAATAAGAATAACTTTCTAATTAATTTGATGGGTGTTAAGTATTATGAAAATTTTTAATTAATTTATTACCATGTTTAACTTTAAAAATGAATTAAATAGGGACGAATGTTAATAAAAATGTGGGTGCTAAAGAAATATGAAAACCTTTAATTAATTATTAACATATATATATATATATTAAATGGTTGATGTTTTAGATTTCCGACTCTTGGTTATCTTTGATTCAATTAACACATAAACATTGTAATAATATATCTCTTAATTATAATTATACTTTACCACAATTGTCTTTTTAATTATACATCAAGGAAATGGTTCTAATTATCTAGCGCTGCCACGTGTCGCGATATTATGCTCAATCTAGCCTTTTTATATTATTATATAGATGTGATCATGCTTGACATCAAGGGTTGCTTCCGGGAGAAGTAACCGATTTCTTTATACAATCTACTATGCCTTCACAATCTTGAGGTATCACACAACCTGATTCATCAACATCCTTCTCAGAGGAGTGAGGAGACCGAAGATTGCCGTGGGTTTGACACGCCCTCATTGTCTTGCAATGTTCAGCTTCATCATCTCTAATATTAAGAAACACATCGTACAAATTTTCTGCATAGACGAAAGATCACTATCATTTACACAACATGCTATGGATTATGGATAGAACGAAAATTCAGATCAATTGATTTCTTTCCAGCTAGAATGATAACAGGCAAACACGACAACAGGGGGACGCAAAAATACGCTTCAAATCACCTACTAGGCTACTAGTTTGATTTCAAGAGGAAAAGATATGAATGGCAATTACCAAATTTGGATATATGTTCAAACCTGAATATTCAAAGATTAAACTTTTCAGAACCTACCTATCTTCGGCCTCCGCGAACAAGGAACCCTGGATGTTTGGAATTCATCTGGTAACAAAAACCAATTTCAGCAGTGAACTTGTTGAATATCCTTTCAGTATAAGAGAAAATGAGAAATACAAAAAGAAACAAGACCTTATCAAAAAAGTACCACAAAATATACAAATAGAAACAGGACGTTACCGAACAAGTACAGATCACCTCCGGTATAGTATTTTACGGCAACGTCAGGTGCAGGTTGAGTTTTCAGTTCATCTACATGGAAGGACATCATCAAGTACTGACCAACATATTTCAAAAACAGGCGGGGTCTCAAACTACAACTTCAAATCCAATGCATCCCAAGATTCCCAACAGGTGGAATAACCACTATCAGGGAAGCTTAAGAGTGAAAAATACAATCATATTTTTAAGTCAAGGACAGAACCTACAACGGCTACCTTTATATATTTGTGACTCCAAATAGACTTTTAGTTAACTAAAAAAGTCGCAAAGGGAATATAGACCAAAGAAACTTCACATCAAGGATCCAAATTTTTTAATCCACACAGAACCCAGTCAGTCTCACCTCCTTGTGCCTTGAGAAATTTGTCATAAGTTTCGTACGCGTGATTCTCAACACATTCAGAAAAATGATCTGCAAATTCAATTGAAGAGCCACGTGTCAATTACATCTCTAATAAAAATCAACAATCCTGCATATCCACCTGAGTATTTTTGCTTGTACTAAATTAAGATATAAATAACAACATTCCTAAAATATCACAATTATTAATCATACTCCGTATCTCACAAGAAAGCACAAGTGAAATTAAAATTTTATGAGTGTGTTGGGGAGCCAAACACAGCTATGTGCTGAAAACAATGAAGAAAATTATGGATGCTTAGCAAGAAAAAAGTAGCAACAAGATAAGAGGTACAGGATGCTTACAAGCCATTCTTGGGCTAACTGCATACATGACAACCGTCATAAAATAATAAAAGGTCGCAATATGCTGAGCGAGAAAGCGGTCAAACCAGAGAGCATTTCCTCCCAATTCCTGTAACATTAAATTCTCATTAATAAAAAGGAGACTTCATATTAGTATTAATCTTGACAGGCAATCACCCACTAACCTCACTTTGTATGCACACCATTGCACCCCATAGTGACACTAGTTAATTGTTCTTATTACATTTTTCTGTTGAAGCACCAGATTCAGACTATGATATCATTTCAAATTTTCAATCTCCTAGCTAAGTGGCTATATAGCCATTCAACTTCACTGCCCCAGTGCCCAGTAGCTTAAAAGACTCGGGTTCTTTGTGAGATGAAGGGATAAGATGGACAAAGCCTTTCCCGGTGCTGAACGGAAGAGGTTGTTTCCAGTTTGACTAAGTGGCTCAAGAAATACAAACCTAATTTTATGATTTGCAAGACAAGGATCCAAAACACAAGTACAGTGACTGAGCAGTGAGCCGCCCTTAACGCCTAATCGGTTCAATGTGGAAAGAAACAAGATTGGGACATAGCAACTACTAAGGCTTCAACATGGTTGCACGTGCCACATAGTCGCACTTATAAACTTGTACCAAGGCCATCTGCATAATATTTCATTTTTTGCAGGCATAGGTAAATTTATGAGCTCTTGAACTCCAGGGTATTTTATTATAAATAACGAAAATATGCCAGCCAACAATATACAGCCACATATGAGTGCATCATTTATGAAATAATGAGGAGATAGTCTGGAAAATATTAGTGTTTTCGAGTGGCCCATTTACTTTCTCAGAAAGGACCTACCTCCATGATCAAAAGATGGTGCATCTCATTCCAGCTCTCCGCAAAATGAACTTTTATGTAATCGGCTTGTCTCCACCAACCAAAGGTCTCGTACAAATGCAAAACAGATATAAATGCTGCCAAAAACAGAGTCAGGGGTCATGCCAATTAGTTGCAAATTTGCAGTAGGAATGATGTTTTGCAAGCAAGAAGATTTGTTTTCACATATTTAATCAAATGGATCAAGAGCAACAGAGCTGTTTCACCTCTCAGGTTATGGCACTAAGAATATACTGCATAACCAATAGGAAAGGATTTTTACTTTGCCACAAGGTCATGTTCCACATCTTGAACAATATTTTAGAAGAAATGTGCACAAGTTTATTGGACAGTGTGAATGTATAGTGTAAGGATTAACTTCATCTTGAACAATATTTTAGAAGAAATGTGCACAAGTTTATTGGACAATGTGAATGCATAGTGTAAGGATTAACTTCTGTTTGAGTGCTTGTTAATCATTTTGTATCCGTACATAATGAGTGTTCAAGTAAAGTTCATATTTTGTTCAGTGCACACATGCATGAATGGAAGCACAATATTGGTGAGAGTGCTTTACCACAGACTCAACATATATCAGCAGGCAGATGAATAAGTGATGCTTTTATACCCGTTGTTGTTCATCTTCAACATGTTATTTCCTTTTTGAATAAACATATAACACATAGACCTCGTTACTATGGTATGGTATTAACTCTGGATAGCGACACTCCATCATAAGTCATAGTCACGTTGGATAACCGCATTTCATCACACTTGCATTGTGAAGGCCTTGAAGAAGGCTAGCGGACTCCCACGGCACATTTTGAGGTGGTATCTGATGTATTATAGACACACAAAATTTATGTCGCGACGACTGATTGCATGATCAAGGCTGAAACTGACGTTTAATACTATGCTCATGACTAAGAGATCACATAAGATAAGTTTGACAATCAAGCAAACATCTTGACTCACCAAAATATGGAACCCTCGCAATAGTTTCCAAGACGAAGAACCTTGCATAGTTTCTGTCATGATACAGAGTATCAAGTATCTTTATCACTGAATCCTGAAATAATTAGCGAACTCAAAGTTACGAACTAGTTAATGGTAACTTCATTCTGAGACTAAGCAAGACAAACAGTAGAGCAGAGAGTAATGAGAGATTGAGAGTGGCATCATGGCACATTATACAGGAATAATTGCGCAACACTATCTAGAAAGCTCAAGGTGAGTCATTACGTTGGAACAGTGGAATCAGAGAAGGGAGAGCAGATATTTACCAAGTGTTAAATTAAAGTATTAAACACACTTGAAATAAAAGTAAAGCAATTATAAAATCATAGTTTGACCTAATAGTCTTAGAATAATTCTAAAATTTATCATTATAAGCTCGCATGGTAATCTGTCTCCAACTTTATTTACACAATGATCCATTACTTGGAAGATGCAAGTTAACTTCTCAGGGCTCGCCAAATTTAAATTTGGTTAAGAATACACAGATGATATCGATAGAATTAAAAACCTTCCATCACCAGCTTCACAAAAGAAATAATCTTGCACAATTACAAGACAAAGACACATTACTCAGAATGAGACTGCAGTTCCTTCAGGGGAAACAGACACCAGGGTGGTTGTAAAAAAGATAAAAAAAACAGTTCACAAGGATATAAGAGTGAAACAACAGGAACATACAGACATACAGTAAGGAAGATATTTATGGATTGCTCAATCTTGATAATCCATTTTTCAGAGCTACTAGAGGGTGGTTCTCCCGATGGTGGCTTTTCATTACTTCCTATCTGGTTGCTATCTGAAAAGGTCTTTGGCTGAAATGATTCCTCGACGACTACTTTTTCCTCTTCATCTTGTAAAATTTTGGCTTGGACTTTGAGGCGGGAAAATTTGCTACAAGTGTCACAAATAGCGTATCAATTATATAGAGGATCTGGAGTTATACAGTAGCAAAGTGAAGTACATATAATCATATAAACAACAAAATTGAATTAAAGGCATATAAAAAGCTAGTTTGCGGAGCAGCTTAGCTGCCAAATACAGATGGCTTTAAAACGAAGCATGAACAGATAAAAACACGAAGAAGCTCGAATGAGCAAGTCAAGCAGATCAGGCAACGTAAAATAATGGCATTCTCATTTCTACAAAGAAGAGAATATTGAAGACATCTGTGTATGCACAACAAGCTGAAATACATAAATAAGGTGGAAACCGTAAATATGCATTAAATCTCAGCGGAAAAGATTCATCTTTTTTAGAAATCCTCGATCCACTATCACACATTTCTAAAAGTAAATCATAAACAATATTGACAACTATTTACCAGTATCATTAAGCACCGGTTTGTCATCATACAACTCTTCGTTAGGAGCCCAAAACGCGTACAGGAAACCATTATAGCTAATCAGAGCTAGAAATTGTGTCATTTAGGCCATCACATAGAGGTGAAATGCAATTAAGCCTCTCTTAGTTAACTGACCAAACCTATCTAATTCAAATTTATCGGCGCAGCAATGCTGATAACTGGAAATCAGTCAACCTCAAACTCAATTACGTCAGCCTAATCAATTCGGTTAGCCAAAAGTCGGACACCAATCCAAATTCAGCTCAAGTACAGTGCCAGACAGGCCAATAAATCAATATGGGGGTCAAATAAGCTAGTTGAAATCCGCATGCTAAAAATAAATCGAAATCGGAACTGATATATCTGATATCAAATATAATAACAGCTCAATTAGTCAATTGTGATCATCCGAATAATGAAATCAAAATAAGGCAATAAATGAATAAATGAAACAAGTGTAAATAATAATGAAATCATTTCTTTACCTTTGCATTATTTGTGAGCAGTACTTTAATGAAACGAGGGAGTAAGGGAGTAGTTACCTAGAAATTGTTGAACGAGAATGGTAGAAGCGCGGGAAAGTAACGGAATTGAGAGGAATTAAGAAGTGTGATTTAGGTAATCGTGAAGATGAAATCCTTGTAATATCAGGCAATGGTTGATGAAGATGACAAAGTGACGTCGCTGACATATCGCTCTTCCTTGGTGTTTCTCAGTGTAATTCTGAATTTCCGGTAGCAGACAGCTTGAGAAGAAATCGCAGAAACAAAGGGATTTTGTGATTTGTTCCCAGTTTGGACTAAACTATACGGAGTATACAGTAAGTATATAAGTGACGTGACGCCTAATTGTAGGCGGCAATTAGCTCTTGGTTAATACACTTCCGCGTATTCCTTAAGCATGGGTCTCTTTGTCTCATGTGATCCCATTTTCTTTTTATCTCAATTTCTTATTTGAGGTCGTTCAAATGAGCGTACATATATCGCGGCTGAAAATTAAACCTATAACTTTATGATTGATGTAAAAAATTCATATGAACAATTGATATGTGTCACTTTTATATGTGACGAACAGCTTTTTCTGAGTAACAATCTTCGTCTCCAGTTTCTCGATGTAAAGAACTCATCGATATGTACAGATGGTGGTTTGTGCATGTTTTCAGAGAAGTCAATCGAGCAACGCACTAGTTAGCCAATGCGGAAGTGCATTCTTCAACAAATACTACTACAAATGATGTTCCTCCCTACAGTGTTCGACCCATTTTCAAATAAGATTTATGGGAGGTCGCCTTTCCCATCTATTTTCTGGTTAACTTTTTTGTACCATATGTTTCCATCCCTCTTTAGCGCCAAAAAAATGATTGACGTAAGAGAGGTCGATATTTATAAACAATGTATTGAAAATAACCGTTTATTGTTTTAGCTTTCATGGTGGTGGGTGAAATTCCACTATTTAATGATTACATAATATAATAAGGCATTTATTTTACAGGTTTTAATAATGAAACTATGCGGTTTTATCATTTTTATACAATTTCGATAATTGTAGCTAAACTACCTAAAAATGCACAAAAAAACTCTTCTACATTTTAAACTGCTAATATCACTATGTAAAAATAAACGTTATAGTAAATCGGTTAAATTTTCGTACTTTGTATCACCGTATCATGAGTACAACTCAACATATGAAATAATAAAGGCGAAAACTCGAAAAGTAGTAAATTGGACCAAACGTTTAGAATTAGGTGCAATTTTACCCAAATATTTCAATATGAGCAAATAACCCAAGTATTTATGACTGACTAGTTTTAATCCCGTGCAAAAAATGCACGGGTTTATCTTCAAAATTACGGGATATATATACAAAATATTATACACGCTTTTATTGTAGGTTTTGAAATATTGACGGGTGTAATTATTTTAATCCCGAAATCAAAATATTATTAATTATTTTTATTGTTTATCATCAATAGTCTTTAATAACATATGTGAATTTATTTATTGATTGATTAGGAAGAGTTTAAGGGTTCTTTATCATAAAAAAATTAGTTGTTTAGAAAAAAAATCACGGTTTATCTTCAAAATTACGGGATATATATACAAAATATTATACACGCTTTTACTGTAGGTTTTGAAATATTGACGGGTGTAATTATTTTAATCCCGAAATCAAAATATTATTAATTATTTTTATTGTTTATCATCAATAGTCTTTAATTTAACATATGTGAATTAATTTATTTATTGATTAGGATGAGTTTAAGGGTTCTTTATCATAAAAAAATTAGTTGTTTAGAAAAAATTTCATTATTGTTAATTTATCTGTTTTATTTGAGAATTGGGATAATTCATCGCAAATTTGTCAGATTGAAAAATTTACAACTTTCATTGATTGACTAATTTAACAGGAAGTAGGAGAATAATTAACAACTTTCATTAGCTTATTTTTTTTATTATAAATTACTTAAATATTGTGATTATTGACTTTTATAAAAAAAAATATTATTGTTTTAGAATTTTTTGAGAGATTATTGTTCCACGTATTTTTTATTTTATTTTTATGAGTAATTTAAGGTTTTAACATATGTATAAATTTCGTTCAATTTGATGTATATACATTTTATTGACAAAGTTTGTAAAAAATAAATAAGATGAAATCTGGAACAATCTTATCTATATAATTACTGAATCATTTCAGAAGTTCTCGACGCGCCACGTCATCAATGCAATTGTGATTTTTTTTTTTAATTCTCTTAGGTGGGTCCCGCAATTTCTTTTATGAATTTCCTAGGAAATAACCGCCTGGAAATCTAAATATATACCTGATATTGTAGTTTAAGAAATATTACGTAACATTTTTTATATAAATTCGTAAACAAGGAAATTTTACGAAAAACTCGTGTAAACTTGCGTAATTCATTTGCACAACTATTTTGATTTTACAAAAATAAACCGTAAATTTTACGTAATGATTAATAGCAGAATTGAATATACCTGTGGATAATTAATAATTTGCACAACTGTTTTAACATTAAAACGGTTTATGGTATTAAAATTTTAGAATAAATCGCAATTTCATTTTTGAATTTCCTGAGAAATAACCGTCTGAAATTCTAAATAAATACTACGTAACATTGTTTATATAAATTCATAAACATGAAATTTTAATTTCTGGCAAGTGTATACCCGTTAAATATACCAGTGCATTTTTGCAATCGAAAAAAAAACGACAATACTAAATTTAAAAACAAAATTGAGTAAAGTTAAAAAATTCCAATAAATAATTACAATGTACAATATATCGATATATTATACCGATGTTCTTAAAAGTATACCGGTTAAACATAATAACATAGTTTAAGAAATATTACGTAACATTGTTTATATAAATTCATAAACATGAAATTTTAATTTCTGGCAAGTATATACCCGTTAAATATACCGGTGCATTTTTGCAATCGAAAAAAAAACGACAATACTAAATTTAAAAACAAAATTGAGTAAAGTTAAAAAATTCCAATAAATAATTACAATGCACAATATATCGATATATTATATCGATGTTCTTAAAAGTATACCGGTTAAATATACCCGTGCATTTTTGCAATCGAAAAAAAACGACAATACTAAATTAAAAAACAATAAAAATAACATAATATTAATACAATAACCAATAATAGTGGACAAATTTATATATTTTGCGAAATCAAATCATAAACATAACGGTACAAAATAAACCTTGAAATAACATCTATATCGATTTAAAAAAACAATAAAAGAATGGATATATAAATACCATTATTATTATCATGTGCATTTTAACGTAATATCAATATAATAGAAATTGAATGCATAATATTCACGTATTATTGACACTATTCGCTAATATTAATTATCCACCATATTTTTTCTAAAAATATACCCGTGCAATTTTGCACGGGTTTAAGACTAGTATTAGTTATTAAAATTTATTCTCTTTTGTATAACTTATATCATTACTTTTTTCTTTAATCAATTTTCATAACTATCCGACATATTAATTTTATGTACAATAACTTTTATTTAGCCAATCAACTTATATTTAATATTTGTAAACTTTTAATTTTATTGAAGAAAGTAAACATATAGTTACACTTATAATTTTCACTAAACTTTGCAATTAATAAAATAGAATAAGAGAAAAGAGATAGTGGGAAGAATGGTAGGAAGAAAAAGAGTAATTAATAAGAATAGTAGGAAGAAAGAGAGTAATTAATTAGTTTGATAATAGTGGGAGATTAAGTGGAACATCAACATCAACATCTTAGTTTTTTTCTTAATTAAAAAAAAGGAAAAATTTCAGCCAATCAGAAGGCTTGAAATGTCCTTCCTTTTATAGAAAGGAGATTCGCATTCACGTGAATAGTCGTCTTTCATTGAATCGAAAATGTAGTCTAATAAATTACGACGCTCACATTAGTGTATATATCGAGGAAGAGTAATTTATTTCGACCCACATTTAATAAAGATTAAACAAACAAAAAAAATAAAAAAAAAGAAATTTCTATAACAAATATTCACGGAATGAAAATTTGATTGATTCCATGATTTTTTAAACTAAAGGAATTAATTGCAATCTTCACGGTTATTTGACTTTTTTAAAGGAATTAATTGCAATTTATAATCCATCAATAATAACTGAAAGATCTCCATAACAACTCAAAGATCACAGATTTTATAAATTTGTATTTTTTTAAAATTTATTTTTGGAAATATTCTAGTAGCTCTGAATGTAAAACCCCTCGCGAAAGCGGAAATATAAACACATAAAAGTACCAAAATTGCAGCGGAATTAAAACTTTTTAGCCAACTAAACTAACATGCGAGAAGCTTTAAACTGAAACTGGAAACAGAACTGATATAAACAACTATAGATAAGTAGCAGTTCTAAGTATCAAACTGAAACATAAAAATAAATACATCAGCCGGGGATGGAACATCCCTACCGGCACCAAAACAACTGTAACAAACTACGAGTCCAGCTAAACGACATAAGGTAAGTCATGATGAACGGATCATCGCTCGCTAGCTCTCGTGAACCCCTGCTCCAACCAGCATGTACCTACATACATGAAAACATGTACGCCACAATCAGTGGGGAGTGACTAGAGTTCTCCTAGCCACCTTTTGTGACAACACGTAACATATAAAACAATACAGAATACTCCAGCATATAACAACATGGAAGTATAAACAACTCATCATCTGATCTCTTACTATCATGCGAATACCATGCACGACTCTCAACTAACTTCATAAACAAATAGGAGGGAGAGCCGGTTTCCCTACTGGTTACCCAGTCGGGGGGTCTTTCAATCCAATTATTTATGAAACCGAACTAAGAGTCATCCAATGCCTTGGATGATTTAACCACAACTCACATAACAACAATAACATACTATGCATATCTGACACTGTACCATCATCAAGGCAAGCAGATATAAAACAGCAAGTATAAAGGTTCAGAGGCGACATCTTAACGCATAACCTAGGTACTAAATAATTCAGCAAGTATAAAGGTTCAGAGGCGACATCTTAACGCATAACCTAGATACCAAGTTCACAATATCAAGCAAGGACTCAGAGGCGAAAACTCAACGCATGGACCGGCTATCACTGAACATTAGACTCAGAGGCGAAAACTCAACGCATGGACTAACATTCAATTCACTATCACAAGTAAGGAACTCAGAGGCGAAAACTCAACGCATGTTCCCCTACCACATTACAAGATACTAGACTCAGAGGCGAAAACTCAACGCATGTTCTAGCACCAAACACCTGCACTCCGGGTAAGGTATGACAACCTGACTGCCCCGTCGTGCAGTTGCTCTACTCGTCAGACTCAGAGGCCAGCTTAAGGCATGTCCTGACGCGATCACACATACATGTCTGGACTCAGAGGCGAAAACTCAACGCATGTCCCAGACACGACAAACAGACATGTATGGAACTCAGAGGCGAAAACTCAACGCATGTTCCCATACACGACAAACAGTTCACGTATTAAGTTCAGAGGCCAGCTTAAGGCATAACTTAATACGCATCAAAACAATATCATTCAAGTCTATGAACTACTCTATAGTTCTACCTTTAACTTCTAATCAACACTTAATTGACCTCGAGAACCAAGATGAGGGAGAGCCGATTTCCCTTTCGGTTGCCCGACCGGGGGGTCTCTATCCTTACCCTATTCCCGAACCCAATATAATGTTGCCCATCCTCCGGGGACCTCAAATACATGTCAAAGGTACACAAAACAAGTTTCAAGTAAAACCGATTAACCGTTTGAAAGTTACGATCAAATTACGAAAAACCTCAAAATAGCCTACAGGGGTCCCCAGCCGGTCGGCAGGCAGCCGGTCGGCCGGCTGGTGACCACCTCAGCCTTCCTTCTTTCTTTTCCAAAACGAGACAACATAAAGGGACTCCCAGCCGGTCGGCAGGCAGCCGGTCGGCCGGCTGGGAACCCATTCCCTTAGCTTTACAAACTCGCAAACCCACCTCAAATGTACTCCCAGCCGGCTGGCAAGCGGCCGGTCTGCCGGCTGGGCTCCCTTTCTTTCCTAAGTTCGCGCAAACGACACAAACACATCATAAGTGACCACCAGCCGGTCGGCAGGCAGCCGGTCGGCAGGCAGCCGGTCGGCCGGCTGGCAGTCCCAAGCCAAGTTTCTACGAAATACGAAAAACACCAAGACACGCTCCCAGCCGGTCGACCGGCGGCCGGTCGGTCGACCGGCTCAGAGAGCCTGATACGCAAAATCGGGATTTTCAGCTTAAACGGAAACATCACAAATCGACTCCAAAACTTCAATGATTGCTACAATATGATTTGCCCAACATTTCTAATCATTCAACATTACTTTCTACCAGCATCAAATCCCATAACAATCCTCAAATGATAAAATCAATGTATCCGTCTGAACTTTGAGAAAAACTGAAATCAAGCTTAAGAACACATATCAACCAACCCAAGCATAAATTCATCAACATAATCTCATCCTAAACATGTTACTAAGTCTAGAAATCATAAACTCAAACATAAATCAGAAACCATGACAAGATTAACAACAAAAGTGCTTATATTCACAAATAGGCCGAGTTTCTCATTATCGTCACCTTTCAAGCTTTCCGGCTAAAGATCTTCCTCCACAATGTAGCTATCGATGTCCGGGTTGTCCAATCCTTCACCTACAAACATGAAAAACGGGTTTAAGAACACAAAAACGGAATTTGTGTAAAACAGGCCAATTTTCGAAATGGAGGATTTGAGAAACGGAAGTGATAGATGGATTGGAAATTGAACAAGGATTCCGGAAATGTTATCGTTACCTCGATTTGATCGACGGATGATGAAGAATTCCTCAAAAAGAGATGAATAAAATGGAGGTTTTGTGATGAACTTGTTTTACAGTGAAATTGATTTCTTGGAAAATAAGATGTCGACATAAGGTTTATAGAGAGGACAAGTGAGTTGTCCTTTCCGAGTAAGTAAAATGGAGCGGATATTTACACGGATACTTGAGTCGGATATGAAATGAATATTTAAGTCGGGAAAATAACTTTGCCAAGTTGTATTCGTCTTAAGGACTTAAGGTTCTTAAGACGGATCCTATTAACTATTAAAATATTTTACGATACTTAAATAAATTATCTCCGTTGAGTTATTAAAATATTATTTTATTACTTAAAATATTTAAAAATGTTTAAATTAGATTTTACGAAAATACGGGATGTTACACTGAAATCGTGACACGTCAGACGAAAGTTGTTTTTAGTAATGTCATGTCAGCGGATTGACTTTTGCATTAGTAGAGTATGTGATATATGAATCTAGGTTACACGGACACGTCAAAAATTTGCCCTTCGCGTGTCCGACACGTGTCGGACACGGACACGCCGCCGACACGGCTCCAAAAGTGTCGGACACTCCAAAAACCGTGTCTTCGATTTTTTATTTTAAAGAGACGTGTCGGACACGTTTTTTTTTGTATGGACACGGCCCATTTTTCACGGACACGCCAAATAACATCAAAACCCCAAATTCCCAATTCTAATTTCAGAATCCCAAATTCCAACTATCGTAAACCTATATCTAAGAAACCATTCACAAGGCACCAAACGCCTCCCCTCGCCGGCCGCCGCCACTTACCCTCTCTGGCGTCGCCTCCTTGCCTCGTCGCAGTTCAGGTATTCCTAATTTCTTATTTTCCCTAATTTCTTACCTTGTCTGATAATGTGGTAGTTAAAATTGATTTGGTATTGCTGAATAGTACTCCTTCGAATTGGATTTGCTACTTTCAAATGTCATTTTCGTTTAATATGGATCTGCAGTCACACTTGACAGTATAATTTGGATCTGCAGTCCAGATATTATTAGTGTACCCTCTTTTCAATCTATCTTTTGTTTTACAAATCATTCTCCAAGTCCACATTTCACAATCGTTTAATGCCTTAACTGATGCTTGTTGACTGTGCACTCATCTGCAAAGAATTTAACTATTTCATTCAATAGTATTAGTGTATTACCGGTTGCGAGGATCCATTTGGCAGCATATATATATGCATTTGCATTCTTGCTTGCTTTTGCTAATGACTTAAGACACTCGACATATAGTATATTTCACTCCTGAGATTTGTACTATCTGAATTCACCGTGGCTTTTTTGGGATTTTGTCATTCACAGGAACATTAAACTAATCAAGTGATACTCTTCACTAGGGGAAAGGTCTTCTTATTTTCAAATCAATTTCATTTTATTTAAATTTCGGTTGTAATTTGAACTTTTTATTTTGTAAGACAAATTTGATTTTGACGTATACGACATTAGTATTGGTTATCATTTTATGATTTTGTTACCTTTAAATGACCATAGTTTAGATGTTGGTTGTAATGGGCTTTAAATTCCCTTTATTTTAATATGTATATTGACTTTTTTTTTTGCCGTGTCCCCTGTCCTAAAAAAATCGGTCTGCCGTGTCCCGTGTCCGTGTCCGTTTTCGTGCGACCTATATAAATTAACTCAACTATATAAAATCTGACAGGTTTACTCTACTTTCCCAATAGCAGCAAAACCCTAGAAAATCCAATCGAATTGAACATTTATAATCAAAGCAATCTAAAGCCGTAGATCGCGAGCAGCATCAAACTCCTATTGGTATCTCCTTTATCCTCTATTATTCCGTCTTCGCTTTTGTCTTTATTGTCGCTGAATTGACATTGTAATCTGTTGCATCGGACACTGGCGATTAATTTGTGCAGGATTGTCTTTATCTTATAATCCATTTAGGGTTTATCTGTAATCATATTAGGGATGTGAATTGTTAGTTATAATATTCCTGGTAAATGACTTTGAGGGTTTGATTGTACAAATCTGGCTTTCTTTCTTACTCATCCATCCTGGTGGGAGATCTGTTTATTTATCTCTTTTTTTAGGTAGAGAAAGAGAAGAGTTAAATAATGCTAGGCTACTAGGCGGAAATTCGTCCAATACAAGATAAGGGCAGCTTTCCTTGTTATATGAAATTCTAAGATAGAAGAATATACCTCGTATGGACGCACCATCAGATAGGGCAGGTGCTGCCTGTGTGAGAGTCACTACGTCGAAGAGAAACTGTGCTGTGCTACTGAATGAGACTGTTTAGTAGAGTTGTGGCGTAGCCATTTGATTTGTGTATGCTTATTTATGTGTATTTAGCTCAATGGATAGACTGTATACATTCGAACTCGTAGTCCGCCGCAAGCGGGAATCCTTTGAAACTTTGGAGTGATGATTATTGTTGTTGGTGTTGTTATTCCGTAAGACAGTGTCACCTTAGGAGTTCCATTAACCTCAAACTTCTCAGGAAGTTGTTGCTTTTGCGTGTCATAGCTCTTGTTCAGATCTGGCATATCATTGTAGCAGTAATATACTCTTATAGAGCTTTTTGAATTGCTTTGTTTTGTATTTGAATACACACAGAGGAGGGAAGGGGAAATTCGCGCATAATATAGTAGAGCGGTTCAGTTTATTCCATGTAAGAGGGAAAATGGATTTCCCATGAATGAGGTTGGATGCTCACCTTTAAAAGGTGCAAGATGCATTGTGGCGACAAGGGCTTGTGGCCACTAAAGGGCTGTGGTAATGAGGCGCAAGGCATGATGTGAAGCCGTGTGTCTCATAGAAAAGATGCTCATTCTTTACGCAAACAAATCTATATCTTCACAATGAATGTGTCTCCTTTGTTGACAAGTCAGGGCGTGGGTTGATTTACTAGGTACTTATTTGTCGTTTTGGTTCAATTTTATAAATAGGGATGTTAATTTTCGATGTTAATGTTTGATTATTCTTATCTTTGAATCTGTTGTTTATGATTATTCTCGAGAAAACATAAGCTATGCAAATGAGGCTATCTTGATAAAGTAAACTTAAGTTCAAGCTGTCTCGATGTTAATGTTGTTCTAGTTGCTACTTAAAAGTACTTCTATAATTTACCAGTCTGATCAATCTGACTTAAGTTCGACTACGAAAACTTCCAGTTTCCCACTTGATAAAGAGTGTTCAAATGTTAATTTCTCTTCAAATTTACTGTTTCATGTCTTCAATTGTTCAAAATAATGGAATTGTTAGTTCCTGTAATGTCTGTTTAAGTGAATATAAGGATTTGGAGATCCACGAAGTACCATTTCTCATTGTTTGGATAAGGCGACCGGGGGTAGTGAGTAATTGAAAGCAATTCATTTATTTGTTTATTTCCTTAGACAAGGAAAATCCTTTCATGATTGGGAATAACCTGTTACTTTTGGGAAGAGAATCCCCCCATCGCTTTAATATCAAATTAACAATCTTAAAGATCTCTTTAAAGACATGTTTATATATTGATTTGCTTTGCGATTTGTTACAGGTGAAATAATGAGTACCAAGATTCGCGTGATTGTAACCTCCCTTGGAAAACAATTGAAGGTGGGTCTTCCACCACACACAAGAAAGGTTGGTTTACCCATGACAAAGCAATTATTTACGGTCCTTAGGGGACCTCATGTTCACAAAAAATCACGAGAACAGTTTGAAATAAGGACCTATAAACAAATACTGGAAATCGACGCAGAAAGGCATGAATTGCAGCATAAGTTGTTCTGGTTAAAGCGCCATCGACTTATTGATGGGATCTTCGAAGTTCAGATCTTTTCAAAGACACGTTTAGACCGAAAACTTATACCTCTTCCACACAGAAGTCGTAATTCTTCCCAGGAGCAGGAGCAGGAGCAGGAGCAGTAGCAGTTGAGTTATCATGTCTAGATGAAGCCTGGTGTCTTGGTAGCTGTTGAATTACTGGCATGAGCTCTTAATTGATTCGGAGTACTGTAATAATCTTGAATGTTTCATAAATTTTCAAGGGAGACTACTTCATGATAGTACTATTCTGTTATGCAATAGTTTGATTATTCTAGTTTTCAGTGGGGGTAAAATCCTTGGATCTTGCTAGCTTTTGCTTATTTCATAATGGCACTTTCAGAACCATAAGTGTGTTAGCTGTTGTATTTGCTTGATCGATCTACCAATGCAAATGGACATGGTTGGCTGCTTTGTAAATTTGTATTGATAGCAAGTGTCAACTGCCGAGCCTTATAATAGCTAGGATGCTATACTTCCACCTTGTCTTTTTTACATCATCTCATGTTGAGATGTCATATACAATGTGGTAAAACATTACTTGTGAGATGTCGTATACAATGTCCACCACGTCACCAATTTCGCAAGGGAAAAAATCATTAGAAAATAGGCAGTACATGGTATGGGCGTATGGTAGCAGGAAAAATAAAATAAAATGAAGACAGATTTTAAGCAAAGGGAATAAAAGTTAAGACGATTCTAAACAAGAGTAACGGAAATAAAGGAAGAACGTGGGTTTGGCCTTTGCTTTGATTGTCCTCTCCCTGAAACAAATTTCAAAAATTTGAACAAAGCTCTTTTCCTTGAAATTTACCCTAAACCCCAAATACTATAACTATTTATTACTAAGTGTCATTTGGCCAAATCTGCAAGTTACAACCGCATATTCTTCCCCCTCTTTTTCCAGTTTATTCAACTTTAAAATACAGCTCAATTTTGATCAACTCATTCGATTATTCCTAAGCAGTATTTGTAGAAGAAGAAGAAGAAGAAGAAGAAGTAAATGGAGATAGCGAGTAATCCGATTGCGTCGTGCACGAAAGAACACCAGAAAGTATATCAGCAATGGTTTGCTGTTGCTGATTCCAGTTAATATTTATTTTGACTTATTTTCACTTTCATTTTATTACTTGACTTGATTACTATTTGGATATTAACTGTGTTTCTGTATCTGTCTGTCTCTGTGTGTGTAGATGGAGATGGGCGTATTACTGGAAATGATGCGACTAAGTTCTTTGCTATGTCCAACTTATCCAGATCTGACCTCAAACAGGTCCTCCATTTTTGCTGCTTTCACCTTTATGCTTCAGTCTCTTTGGCTGCTCACCTCTATTATTATGCTGCTTTCTACCTTTTTTTTTATTTAAATGATTCTCTGTGTAGCGTTCAATTTCTGATACTTTACGGAATACTCGAGTATTTACTTATGGATTGTCTCATAGTAATTTGATGTTCGTGGAATTGGTCATCAAGGCTTGGTCACGGTTATAACCGTCATCTATACCACCTTAAATGCTGTTGTGGTTATTTTAAAACCTTGACAGAAACCATGGGTCGTCTATAGTATATGGTTGCTGGGGCAAAGGCTGTGTGATTTTTAAATGTGCATTTCGTATTTGTATGTTCCGCTTTTTTTGCTGGAGGGTCTCCATCTTATGATCAGAATGAATATGGAAACCGTTGCTTTCTAAGATTACTACTGCTGTGGATGAAATATGGCAACACAAGGTCTTTAGATTGTCTCTGTAGTTTATTAGTTTCTTCACAGTTATGCACTGGTGGCTTTTGGTTTTCCTGGGGGAATTGCGCTGTTCTTCAGTTAGTTAGACCGTAAGGAGTGGGGATTTACATCTTTGCTTCTATTATTGAACTCTTCATATACTGTCAACTGTCATATGTAGGACTACTTCTGGGACTGGTCTAACAAAATATTTGTTTACACTTTACAGGTGTGGGCATTTGCAGACACTAAAAGAGAGGGCTATTTGGGTTTTAAGCAATTTGTTGCTGCAATGCAGGTTTCCAATTGCATTATATTGACTACTCATTATGTTTACTCCCTCTATTTCACTTAATTCACCTCATTTGCTTCTACTGTGAGGAGAATTCTAAACGATGGGATTAACTGACTGAAATGGAGGGAGTATAATATATTTTTTCTTTAATTCACATCATCATAGACTATTTCACTTTTGTAGTCATAGACATTCTTTTTCTGATACATACACTGTTACAGCTAATCTCTTTAGCACAAGCTGGACATGAGCTGACAGCTGATCTCCTGAGTAGTGCAGGTCAGTTAATTTTCATTTCATCCATTTGGTTGAAAAATGGGCAAATCAAACTAAGTGATCGTTAGGTTCCATACCTTTTTTTTCCCTTGTATCACACATTTAAGACACTTCTTTTGACAATTATGATACTCTCACTTTTTTTTGGCCTGGTTTGTCATTGTTTCTCTCGTACATGGAAGCTACGAATGTTTGGCTCTGTATTGTGTAGCTTTAGCATTAGTAGAAATATGTCCGCAGAATATGATGATCAATGTACATATATAATGCTCGTATAGTCGTATATGTGTGCAACTTGACCCATTGAAGTAATATTTCGTCATTCCAGCTGGTCAAAAATGCACTCTCATATGGGGATTCTTTGTATTGGGATATGAAAAGAAGCCTGAGATAGAATGTATCTTATTCTTGGCCGTGACCGTGAGTATGTGATAGTGTGATACAATGAGGTTACAGAAGATTCTTTTTTTTATTACAAGACAGGCTCAGTTTTCAAAAAACTAGAAGGCAGCCTATTTCTAGTAGTCATGGGAGGCAACCCCAGTTGTTTCTCGTTTGACAGTTTCTCAGAAGCAAGTATGATGTTTTATGCTCTTTTGTCTTGAAGTTCATTGTACACAAGTAAAATTTTGTATTGCTCTATTGCAGATATGGAAGAGATACAACTTCCAGTTATGGAAGGGTTGGACACATTAATAGCTGTAAGTGCCATGTCTTCAATTTTGTTAACTTGAAATAAATATTTTTTAGATATATTAACATACTTATTTCTCTTGCAGAAGATGAAGAAGACCTCAACATACGTGGAACCTGAGCTAAATGGTTAACACTCCTCACATGTGTGAAGTTGTACAAAAACTGTGCATCATAATAATCTTACTTTGCTAATGCAGGATCTCCTCAGCGCCAATCACCACCGGCGTCAAATTGGTTCAGCTCAAAGCCATCTAAGAAAGTATGCATAGTTCTCATTTTTGGTTTCACATTTTTCATCCTTTACTTCCCTTTCGCACTGCTAAAATTCTTGAAAACTAGAAGCTTATGTTCTGTGATGATAAACTTCTGAAGGATTACCATTACACTGTCACTAATTTAGCTGTGTACAAAAGACCCTTTCCAACTTTCCTTGGGGAAAAGCATTGTTTGCATGACTTCTGAGCTCCGACTTAGAAAAAAAACATGTACTTCTACTTCTATGGTAGTGCTTTCTTGGTACTTTTTTGACTAATCATGCCACTCATCTCATATTTTCCGAAGTTTGCATTCTAAAAATACTAATTAAACATCTGTACACAAGTTACCCTTCTCTGGTGGGCTTTTCCTTGTCATAAAATGTTTGTCATGTTGGATATTGAAGTTTCCTATGGAAATATTTATATAATAGATAAGATTCATTTATGATTGTAGATAGTCTGACAGCAACATGCTCTGTTTTTAGGTGTCGCTTAGTGCGGTAACTTCTATTATTGATGGTTTGAAGAGATTATACCTGGATAAGCTAAAGCCATTGGAGACTACATATCGCTTTCACGACTTTGTATCGCCTCCACTGGTAAGCAAGGACAAAATTTGTGCTCTTTTGCTATGACTTATTTTCTCCAATTATCCTAATAATCTTTTGTGATATTTTTTTAATGTGCAGGCAAGTAGTGATTTTGATGCTAAACCTATGGTCATGCTATTAGGACAATATTCCACTGGGAAAACTACATTTATAAAACACTTGTTACAGTGTGAATATCCAGGTCATTTATCTATCTCATTTGCTAATTGCTTGCTGTCGATATGTCATTGTTTAGTTTACTGATCTACTGTGCTCCACACAAATTTGTTTCACAGGAGCTCATATTGGACCGGAGCCTACAACAGACCGTTTTGTTTGTGTCATGGTAATTGCCCAACTTTATCATACTTTCTCGAGTCATTATCCATCCTATTTACTGACCTTACTATCCTGAAGATCATTCATTGTTTAGGTTTCGTTTTTGTACTCATGTTCTGGTGTTTAATTATGTAATTGAGCCCACCCAGTGTCACCCTGAAAATTGGTCATGGTTTGAGCCTTGTATCGTTCTTCCTTGAGATCATTATAAAATCATTACAATGGTTGAGGGTAGGCTAGTAAAGTATTTATCTGTGAAATTTGAATTAACCGAAAGTTCTTTATGTTTTTTCTAGTTCTCATACTTGATGAGACAAGGATGTTCGGACAATGACTACTGGTTGGTAGTGGTTATTCACCCAGGTTTTCCAACCTATTTTTTTTTTTTTTTTTTTTTTTTTTTTTGCGAGATGTTTTCCAACCTATTAGTCTGTCATTACTTTCAGTTTTGTAATTATATATCTTCGAAGCCATCATATGTCTTATATAAGGTCATTAGCAATATTTCGTCTCAATAATTGTCAACTCTTTCTTATATCTTTTACCCAAAAAACACTTTATTTCATGTTTGACTTTAAACCAGCATATTGAGGCTTGAAAACAATCTCCTAAATACAAAAGTGTCCATTTCCATTTTATCATTCAAAACTAACTGTGAAGAGGCTAATGAGTAATGACATTTTATGTCAAAGGCCACCATGTTCTTGTAGAGGGTTTTTAAATATCATACACATTTACATATTTTGAGGTTTTTTCTTACCCTTCTATAATTACTGCTCTGTTTGCTCAGTCTGGACCTGATGAGAGGAGCATCCCTGGCAACACAATTGCTGTTCAAGCTGACATGCCATTCAGTGGTCTCTCAAACTTTGGAGGGGCATTCTTGTCAAAATTCCAGTGTTCACAAATGCCACATCCTGTATGCATATAATCTTTGTCAATTTTTTTTTAGTTTGCAAAGATTTATGTCCTTCCTTTTAATGAGTTTCGGTGTAACAACAGTTGTTGGAGCACATTACTTTTGTGGACACTCCAGGAGTTCTGTCTGGAGAGAAGCAGAGAACTCAGAGAAGCTATGACTTTACTGGAGTTATATCGTGGTTTGCAGCCAAGTGTGACCTTATTCTTCTATTATTTGATCCTCACAAACTCGACATTAGTGATGAGTTTAAGCGTGTCATTTCATCTTTACGTGGTCATGATGACAAGATACGAGTTGTTCTTAACAAGGCTGATCAAGTTGATACCCAACAAGTAAGATCTTAGTTGGTAGGCTATTGTGTTTTCATTCCTAATTTTTACAAGTTTCATTTCATAATTATTTTCTATTTTCTAAACTCGACATTAGTGATGAGTTTAAGCGTGTCATTTCATCTTTATGTGCTCATTTGCAGTTAATGAGAGTATATGGTGCACTGATGTGGTCGCTTGGGAAAGTCCTAAATACTCCTGAAGTTTCTCGTGTTTACATTGGGTAGGTGTTATATTTCTTGATGCATACTGGCGTACTGGTTGTCTATGAACAGCAAATACGAAAATATCAGTTTTGTTTTTGTCTACGCATCACCTCTTCTTTTCCCATCTCTTGGAATATGGAAGAAAGGGCAAAGATTTATAGTGGAATTTAGGAAGGGAACTAATAGTGTTAGTGGGTGATCTCCCGCGCAACTTTTGAAACTGTCTTATATAATTTTTTGTGATACAATAAGCACTTCCATCTTTGCAGTTCATTTAATGATAAGCCCATCAAGGAAGATTCAATTGGTCCAATGGGAAGGGAACTTTTTGAGAAAGAGCAGAATGACCTTCTAGCTGATTTAAAGGATATCCCAAAGAAAGCTTGTGACCGACGAGTATGTTTTCATTATATGCCTTTGTACCATCTCCATTGGCTTTGTTTATATATTGACTGGTTATCGCGATATCTTTACTTGTTGTCTATGGTTTCAAATAATGATTCATAATGGGGACTCCTAGTCCAAACCAGTTTTTGATCAAGGCTCTGTTATTGCTGGTGTTGTACCGTATTCATTTGCCCTTTTTCTCATACACGGACCAACTAGTTCATTTTTAATGATGCAGATAAATGAATTTGTGAAACGTGCCAGAGCAGCTAAGATTCACGCTTACATAATTAGCCATCTCAAGAAAGAGATGCCTGCCATGATAGGGAAGGGCAAAGCTCAACAACGCCTAATTGACAATCTTGAGGGAGAGTTCGCCAAGGTTTGTATCTTCATAAATTTTCATATGAGATGGTCAGAAGATAAGATCATTATGAGACTCACACTGACCCATAGTTCATAATAAATTGGGTGGTAGTTCAATTTTTTAGTGCCTTAACGGACATACAGGTAGAGTTATGAGTTAATGAGTTGGTTTTACATTATATTAATGCAAGATGCTCTTTCAAGAGACTAGTGTGTTTTTACAACTCTCTCACCATCCCTCCTTTCAACCTTTTCCCTATTGCCGACTTCTGACGTGTTATGTGGTAATTGTCAATCAGGTCCAAAGGGAATTCCATTTACCTGCGGGAGATTTTCCTTATGTTGAGCATTTTAGAGAAGTTCTGGGTGGCTATAGTATTGACAAATTTGAGAAACTGAAGCCTAAGATGATACAAGCCGTGGATGACATGCTTGGATACGATATCCCTGAACTACTGAAGAACTTCAGAAACCCGTATGACTAAAGGTGAAGTGGGTTAGGTGAGGTCATTGAGTTATTATGAAGTCTTGTGTGTATATCATTGTATTTTTGGAGATTGGCAAGCTGAGTTGCCACTTTTCAGCGGTTGAACAATTTAATGGGAGGAAATGACCAAATGTTTCTACATGAAATTATCGTTTAATTCAGTTGCTTATAAATCTAGTAAAGATCTGGTCGTTCGCGCGATTCCTGTTCAAAAAGGTGATAGAATGTGCTAAGTTGTCCAATTATCCACAAATGATGAGCATGATCATAAGTTGCCAAGTGATTCTCATGAAAGGATATACAGTGAGTAATGAGTACCTTTCTATTATCAGCTTCATGGCTTTTAGACTCGGACAACCCGCGTTTGTAGTTAGTGGCATTTGAGCTTGATCACAGGGAAGTTCATGTTATTGACTATTGAGTTGTTTTTTGCTTATATCCTGCAAAATTTGACCATGTATTTGGGTTCTATAGAATTCAGAAGTATGGCAAATTAAAACTGATATGACCTATGAGTGGATTCAGTCATTCAACCTGATTCTGTTAACCCAAACCATTATCCGATCAGTTGGTGTTTTGCTAATTATTGTATCTCCGTAATTACGCGATGAATATGATATTTGGTGTACACATGACATGACTACATCTGACTTCAACCAAATAAATATATACAACTCCATAAAATTATGAAAACTAACCTGAAATAAAGCAATGAGAACATAAAAAGTATGATTAAACATGAGTTGAATGGAACCACACGGAGCCTCTCTACAATTACCATTTTTTATTTAAAACCGTTTACACTAAATTAAAAAGGAGGTAGAAGTAAAACTATGCTGTGAGTTGCGACTTGTGAGTTGTGAGAGCCGAGTGAAGTTGAAGATGTTTGAAGCAAGACCAAACAGGTAGAGTCGTGAATTGAAATACAGTGAAGCGTGAAGTTAATATTGCTGTTTGTCTGTCAAACTCTGTTCAAGTTAACTCAGGTCTCTGCCAATTTCCACTGCTATTTCCTTCGACTCTCTCTCTCTCTCTCTCTCTCTCTCTCTCTCTCTCTCTAACTGGTAACTGGTGAGTGGTAACTGCTCACTTCATATTATTTCATGTCTACTTAATTCCACTGCATTTTCCATCAGAGCTCCTCTCCCCCTATATTTTAATTGTAGTCTTCGTATTTGCTGTTAGATTCTCAATAATGCTGTCATTTTGGGAGTAATGGAAAGCAATTAAGTTTATTTTTTTTATTGTATTCTGGGGTGTGTGCTGTAATAGTGTCATCTTCAACTATGATATTTGCTGAAAGGATTGATGTTACTTAGATACACTAGTTTTTCTGAGTTTATTCTCGGATTTATCGAATCATTTAGATCTAATCTGCATCAATTCCTCTAATCAGCGTATTAATATCATCAGTTCCTCCTCAAAATCCCCAAATTTATGTTAGGATTGCTTACGCAGTTGTTTCTCTATGTATCATAAAGTTGCCGGCAAATGCTGGTGAGATTACTCAAAATTATACTCCTATTAACATGAACTGGGTTGGGTTTTCTGTGCAGAAATAGGATATTGAGTTCAGAACTGACGAGTGTGCTAGAGACTTGAGCATGCTAGAGTGCAGTTGGTTACATGGAATTCGATATCAACAAGATTCTGCATAAGAAAGGGTCTCTAAAGTATGTTACTCTTACCATTTCTTCAACCATTGTTGACACTTTTCCTAGCTATTCTTGATTTTTCATGAATCTCCTGATTTCTGATCACTGCGACTTAGCGACCACCTATGACGCTTTTTAGATATTGATACCTTCCTCATAGTTGCATTTATACTGTGTACTGTCTTGTATATTCTATACGTAATGTCAGATGACTATAAGCATGGTTATGTTTTCCTTCTTTCTATACACTATGACCATATTCAACTCACATTTTCTGGTGCCGAGTTACATAAAAGTAGTTATTGTATGATACAGTTGCATAAGCGATTAAGCGGCGATTGGAACAATGACTGACATTCTCAAATTACAGAGAAAAAGAAATTCACATCTTTGGTTGTACAGTCACAAATCAATCACACTTCATATGCAGAAGATTGTCGGTTTTGGAGGTTCTATAATTTCGATAGTACCTTCAAGCATTTTTGCCACCTTTCCCATAGATGGTCTCATCTCTGGCTTCTCTTGCACGCACCACATTGCCGTCTTCACCATACGATCGACTAATTTAAAATGTACCCTGTCATCATAAGCATGTTTAATCTGACGGTCTAAAATCATATCCATTCTCTTCTCCTCAATTGCCATATTGAATGCCCACCTTGGAAAATACCATTCTTCACTAGGCATATCAGTTAGTTGTACTGAATTATTCCTTACCCCACTCACTATTTCTAACAACACCATCCCAAAACTATACACATCCACCTTGGAGGTGATAGTCTCTTTTTTGACCCATTCGGGTGCTAGGTAACCTCGAGTTCCGCGAATCCTTGACATCGTTACAATTTGTTCCTTTTTCCTGAGCTTAGATAAGCCAAAATCTGCAACTTTAGGGCAGAAGTCATCTCCTAGGAGTATATTTTCAGGTTTGATGTCGCAATGTAATACCCATTCTAAACACTCTTCGTGCAGGTATGCTATTGCCCTGGCCACACCTATGGCAATTCTGTACCTAATATTCCAATCAAGTACCGGCTTTTGTTGGGGTTCCGCTGAACCTATATTGTCATTGTTTTCTTCATCATTTGACCCAGGAATTCTGCTGGGTCGGAACAGATATCTGTCAAGTGATCCATTGGGTACATGTTCATAAACCAAAACTCTTCGCCCCTTCTCATTGCAAAAGCCCCATAAACGGACCAGGTTCAGGTGGTGCATACGAGCTATGATCGTCACCTCAGCCCAAAACTCAGCATCGCCCCCAGAAACATTTTTCAAGCATTTCACCGCCACTGGTCTGCCGTCCTGCAACTTACCTATGTAAACATCACTAAACCCACCCTTCCCTATCACATTGTCATCTGAGAAGTTCATAGTTGCTGCTTTAATCTCGCTGAGCGTAAACCTTCTTGGTCCAGCTGTGGGCAGTAGGCCAAGTCCAAGTGTTTGGGCCATGTCCCGGTACTTGACATACCTTTTGAGGAATGCCCGAAATAAGAGTACCCCACCCGCAATTTCAGCTGCGAATAGAATGACTATGATTATTATATTGCGGGCTGTCTCATTGGAATCTTCAGGCGGGTTTGGTAAGCTGATACGAACTGGGCAAGTAGTTACGAGAACTTCCGACATCCCAGTGAAGTTAGTTGGTTCAGTCTCTGACTTATCCACCCGTAGATAAAATGCAGACCCGGTACCAGGGGACCAGTACCCGTTTAAGAGTTTGTTTAAGTGGTGCACACAAGAGCCACTACCATCATACTTAAACCCAAATCCCAGACATTTTGGATTTGATAAGCAATTAGATTGGCAGTAGTCAAAGCTATGGACCTCTAAATCAGTTCGATTTGATCCATCTAAGTAGTCAACATAATCAAGGCGTAAGAACTTGTTACTGGATGTATCAGTAATGGGTATGTTATGCTCGCAGGAGTTGGAGGTGGAGCTACGTCTAAACCCGGGTGGGCACACACACTGGTAATTCGATAAAGTAGAGCCGTCACTATAACAAATATAACCTGGTCCACATAACCCATGTATTTGACAAATGACAACTACCGCCAGCCAAACAGTCACCCATTCCTCCTTTTTCTGGTCAAAACTAAGGACTCTAATGTTCCCATCATTACCCAATACAAGCCTCCTGGTTAGATTATTTTGTCCAAAATCTGAAGTAAGAAGCGGGTCTGCACCATCCTGCTTGATCTGCCCATCAAGCCCAAGACTCAAAAACCCGTTAGCTGAACTCCAATAGGAGTCCGACGTGTTATATACCAGATTTTTCGACCCAGTGAACTGAAACATTCCATTCCGAGATGTCAAAATGGTGTCATTCATACTCTGTGTGGGTAGAATTGTATCAGTAGGGTACTGAAAACTATCCCATGGACCAAATACCAGCTTGCCATCATCCCTGAGGCTCAATCGGGTCGAGTTATTTCCCATAGGAAGTGCTCCAGGCCATGGGTTTGGACCAGAAGAGGAGCCGTTACTGAGGTGAAGCACACCTTTGGAGGTGATAGTCAATGATCCTGTCTGTTTAACGGGAACATCCCATTTAGTAGACCACACTAGAGCATGATCAGAAATGTTGGCGTACCAAACAGAGAATACGTAAAGTTGTGATGAAGGGGTTAAAGGGTGAAAACCTGCAGCAAAAGTGGAGTTAGGAGACATAAGAGTCATATTTTGCGTAGGTTTCCATGGTGAATTTTGTATGGAGAAAGAAGATATGGTTTGTGCAGCTGATAAAGATGAAGAAATTTGCAGAAGATGTTGAATTATTAAGAAGATGAATATAGAATATGAATATGACATGTTTTAGGAAGTTGGTGTAACGTTGAATAAATGGGAATAGATGGTGTTTACAATTTACATGGTTTCATACTTTCATTTTAAGGTGATAAAGAGTCAATGAGCTACGGAATATTATAATGACGGCTTTGGGTTTATTTCTCTTTTGTGCCGTCGTTTTTCGTATATTTTGTTAAAATATAACAACTTATAGGTAAATAATGACACATTTTGATAAATAGTGACTATTTGAAAAAGATATTCATTTTATAATCATAAAAAAATGGTCATATTTTGTTGGTTGCATGTAAAACCGTTCCTATAGTATAACTTGCGGTGTATCATAAATTCTTGTTAGGAATCAAGAGAGTTGCCAAACAACAAGTGGCAGGCAGGCGTGTCGCTTTAGACTATTCAAATAATCAAATATCAAGTCTGCTTGGAAATTTGTGGTTTACTACGACTTCTGTTTACCCATTGACTCGAGAATATTATTGCAAAGACTTGAAGATAATACTCCGTAATTGGTATCTGGTTGTGGCTTTGTTTACTTGTTAGTAAACGGGTCATATGGCATCGATCACCGGAGTTGTGGCAGCTTGACGGGGATTAATGGAATGGCGTTAAACGTGAAAGAGAAGGGTTATAATTAGTCACACAGAATAACTCGGATGGTTACTTAAATCTTCAAAATTCACAGGGGTTGTGCCGCCGTGCGCCCGTGTCATCAAAAAATGTTACAGTATTAAAAGAATGCCTTTGAAGTATGATGCTCTTTGTGTATTCATTATTTATGAGTTGTGCATATTAAAAAAGTATGCTAACTCTTTTGTAACACGGGTGTATTCATCTTTAACTTTACACGAGTTAAATATTATGAAATATGAACAAGACAAAATAAGAATGCATAGAAAAAACAATGGACTTGTCTCATTCGTTTTTGGGAGACTTACTATTTAAGGGAGACTAGTAAGTGGCAAACAATGGATTGAATTGTTCAAGTCTTGGAGAATGTGAGGTGGAAAGTCCTGAACATATCTGATTAACACAAATTCTCATTTAAGAGCGACATTTTGTCTTTACCTTACCGAACAACGCGACAAGTTGCACACCAAAAGTAGAAGAATTGGAAAATGAGGTGTGATAGAAGCCAACAAGTCAATGGTGAATGGACCATTCCTTGACAATCAAAACAATAATTCCAGAATGTAATTGGCATTTCTTTCTAGTTTATGTGTTTAGGGGAAAATGCTGCCATTCAATCATTCATAACAATAATTCCAGAAGCTTGTGTCATTACTCATTAGTTGTTGAAATGTCTGGTATAACAAACTGTAACAATAAACACTACCTACTTATTACCGAAACCGAAGATGCAAAAGGCACTCAAATTGTTTCTTATTATAAATTTTAAAAATGAGGAAAATTAGAGTGAAAATGAGTAGATGAGATAAAGAGATAAAGATCTGATTTCTAAATCATAATGAATACAGACTCTATTTTGAGCCTGTTAGTGTTAGATGTGGTCGCCTCCAATTAACCAAAAATAAAAACATAAGAATTAGGCAAATCTGCCTTAGCTGATATACAGAAGTGATGGATATTATGGATCATCAAACATATCTGGATCCGTCATCCTTAAAGATTGTATGGAGAGAACAACTCTCCCTTTCATCAGATTATAAACACAATCGTCATTACTAGTACACGACTCCACCAACTCAAGCCAAGCCGTACTACTTATTACACCATTTGCCTCCTCTGCGCCTTTTCCATCTCCTTTCTTTCTTATAAACATCCACTTCCAACTTAAATAGATCAACCACCCTCCTATTCACAGAGATGGCCTACGGCCTACGCTACGCATTATGTAATTTTTGGCCCTTTTTCCCATGTTTTTTTGTCTGCAACATATTTACCTTTTCCTGGACTCACTCACATAAGGATAATCCACGTTGAAACCAAGAGGGCTTTCTACACTGGGATCACTTCCGCATTTTGATTATCCTCGCAATGCAAGATCAAGCCTTCGATGTACATCGGTAATAGGCAACGTAACCACTGACAACCTGTTGAAATGGGGTCCTCAGGGGGTACAATCATGACGATATTCTCGTGGCGTCTCACGACTCCCATCACGCTCACAGTGCTACCTTCTTTCACATACCTGAGTAAGCAAGGAGGAATTATGTCATCTTGCTATCTAACAACTACGCAAAAGTTTAGTCGGGGAATCTACGTGACAGGAGCACCAGGTGAAAGAGGAGTCCATACCCTTCTTTAAGGCGCATTACACGGTCATCACTGGAAAGGCTTCTATCAGCTAACCATTGCAAAAAGTTTGGAGATAAGTCTCGCTTCTCCTTAGTTATGTCAGCCACAGTTGCAGGCTGAACAAGAGGAGTCACCTTTGCTCCATTACCACTTTTTACAAGGGCTCTTAATCCCGAGTGAAAGTCTGATACGTAGAAATCAGCCACATATTTCTGCCAAGTGAATAAAAGAGATGATTGCTTGTTTCAAATCCAAAAGATGAGCCTATATGACATTTTCGAGTATATTAAATTGAACCAAAATAGTTGACACTAACAAGTATCATGTTCATCACATGCAGACATTCACATAAGCCATTTAGCGATCTGTAACGAACCAGTAATACTCGATAATCAATAAAGGGAGAAAAATTCATTTTCTTGCAGGGTAAACTAAGTTAGTGATATTATATATCCCAACAGACATAAATTGAGTTCCAGAGTCACCAACGAAAAGATCCATCATTACGCCATAATAGCCTATTATGGTTTAACGACAGATCTTTAATAGGGCAGAGACTCCAAATGTACACGTTCTACAAATATCATTTAGCCAACTAGATGCTGATACAAAAAGCAGATGCCGGAACAGAAAGTCGGAATGAGAGCAGATAAACTGACCTCTGAATGCCTGCTTCCCCATGAGAAGCAACGATGTTTGGGGTTTGCAGACTTTCCACCCCACCCTTTATATTCATATAGTTCTGTTGACACATATACACATCGAGGTTCCCTCTGAAAGGATGATTCAAGAGGTATGCTGCCACAGGTAACAACCTGCATATATATAGCAGATAATGAACTTCCATCCAGCTAGTTAATAACAAAAGAATAGCACTCAAGCATTTCATATATTATCAGTACATTCAGATATGCTCATGTAAATTATTAGTTCTGATAAGAGAACATCAGTTTAATTTTTATTTCTAATGGAGAGTCAAGACAGATGTATTTTGGTTCTAGACTAAGGTAGAAAAAAAGCAAGAACTGTTCACTAAACTATGCGCTTCTTTTCATGCTGAAGTAGGCATTTGAGCAATTATTGGTTTCATTCAAGGTCGTCCATAACGGCCAGTGTGTGTTGTTAACACAAGCGTAAAGTTGTGTACACCATTTGTAGCTCTTGAGATATTGGGGTAATATTTTTGTTGTTATTGTATACCACACAAGTACGGCTACGAACAGATTCAATCCCTTTTATAAGTAAATAATTCTCCGTAAGACAAATAAAAGTAGCCTATAGGATACTAGACCACAGATGGCACTGAGAGTTATAATGTTATATATCACCAACAATCTCATAAAAACAATGCATCGGTCTTAAATAAACAAAGGAGGTACTAGAATGCTACCAAGTCCACCCTTTACACGTAAAGTAATCTGACCTACAATATCATAAATAGGTTTCTTAGTTAATTTTTTTTAAAAAACAAAATTATTTTGGAAAGCTTAATCCTTTTTATTCAAATCGAACATAAAGTTCCAGATCTGGCACTCAGCTGTTACACCAATTTTGCATCCGAAATTTAGACTATAATAGCTGGTCATATCAATATCTGGGAGAAGCTAACACGAGTTGCACTGGAGTCTGCACATTAAACAAAAGTGCCCATTTATGCACGTAATCTACGTTACTTTGACACTTGGCTTTTGTGACGTGTGATGAATCCGACACTCTGATATCTTGGCACAACACGGCAGCACACCTTGACACTTGATTTTAAACCAAAAACATGGAACTTTTTAATAGCATAGCCGTGTTGGACACTCCAACATCATGTAGCAACCGCCACTTGTAGGTTACCTAAGTAATGTAGCATAAAATTCCTTTGACAATAGAAGGCAACATAATACTGAGTGTCATTAAGCATGATAAACATTATAGATTCCCACCTCTAAACACAAGTTTCTTGCTAAAACTACATGTCAACAGTCAACATGTGATTTGAACTGCTGATCCACTTTGCTTATTCAGAACTCTAATGTCACATGACTAATCCTACAACTTTTTAACCTTCTCTACACAATCACAACAAGAGACACTATTGCAGTATCCAATACTACAAGTAAGCATGTGCACAAACCCACATTGAGGCGAGGCGATGCATTCATCAATGTCCTTCCTTAATCACACTCCTAAACGAACTCACTCTTCTTTCCTCAAGAGCTCATCAAAATAAATCTCACCAATATTTCCAAAGCAAACACACCTCTCACCATCTTTCGTAATCGGCTTTTTCACCCAATTGTTCCCTTTCACAGTCAATCAAACTCTCTTATCTGCTCGCGGTTTCAAGCTTCTACTACAACACAGTCACACACACAGACATCCCACATTTCTCAACCACTAAACTTCCTACTTTAACAAGACAATCAAAGGCATGAACAATAATAACAGCGACACATAATTACTAAAAACGAGGAACGAAGAAGTAACTAATAAACAACAATAAGAGTGACAAATATAATTACTAAAAAAAAGAGAATGAAAAGTAAAAATGGATATTTTGAAGAATACCGACCCCAGTAACCTTGACGAACTGACCATCAACAGCACCACGAAGCTCAGTATCAGGAAACCTAGTAACATACCCTAAAACAGCCATCTTTTTCCAGGCATAATTCCACGCTAAAACCGCCATCACCGGAACCAAAACTGCCACAACAGCCACCAAAATAACAGGCTTCTTAACCGCCACCATAAGAAACACACCCACCAACAAACCCATCAAAACAAGTATCCCAAATACCCACATTATCGCTTTGGACACCTTCACACCATACCTACCTCCTTTCTCCTTCCCCATATTCGTCACCGCCGCCCCATACACCATTTTCCCTGTAGCCTGCTGGCGGTTGTTCCCGGGTTGTTGCTGACCGGAGTTCCCATCTAGCTGACCGGATCTCCTGGCGGGGGCGGCAGAGGAGGTGAGTGGGCCGGAGGTTATGAGGCCGGTGGGTTGTAGGGTAACGCGACCGGAGTTGGAGAGGCGAGAAGGGACGGTGGGTTGTGGGCCGGATCCGGAGTTGGGCTGAGAAGGGGTCCGAGAAGGGAGTTTGGGAGTGGTGGGTTGGGATAAGGAGGAAGAGGAGAGAGAGATGTCGAACATTTTAGCGAGTTCGCCGGATTTGGAGAGGTCGGCGGCGGTGTAGGGTCCAGAGCGGGAGCACATGGTAGGGGTTCGAATGGCGGTGGAAGGATGGTTGTCGCGGGTGCCGGAGACGTAGAGACCAGTACCGATTTTGTGGGATTGGGTTCGAGAAGACATGATGAAGGAGAGGAGAGGAGAGGAGAGCAGTGGAAAGTGAGAGAGTGAGTGAAGTGAGAAGAGAAGAGAGAGAAAGTGAAATGAAGAAGACAGGGATGAATGGATGGATGGTGTTGTTGATGATGCTGCTAAATGACGATAATACCCTCTCACAGGAAGGAGTCGGTGCTTACTGTCTCTCAATGGGAGGGCTTTGGGTCGGGTTTTGTCGCTTTTCCCCCTTCCCTTTTATCTAACCCGTCTTTTATTATATTTCTGACGTTCTTTCTGCTGAATTTCAGCTCATTTTAAATTTGCTTAACGTTATTTAGTACATTTTGTTTAGATACCGTAAGTTATTGAGTCGGTCTTATATTAAATGGGTAGTTTCCATATTGTAAAATATGCACTGTTCGGTTTGTTTTCCTTCTTTCGTCTTGGGTTTTTCTTATTGAGTCATATATATATATATATATATATATATATATATATATATATATATATATATATATATATATATATATATATATATATATATATATATATATATATATATATATATATATACACACACACTCATACCTTGTATCAAGACACAGCAGTCAAATATAATACATGATCAAATTCCCCACATAATATTTTTACATGGTAATCAGAGCTAGGTTTTTCCTAGTGTCTTATGAGTAATAGTGGAGACGAAGATATTTCGTCTGTGCGTAGTGTTCACGAATCTCCAGTCCATTCTTCCGATTCCGAGTCCGACGAAGACATGGTAAAGGATTCAAAGGTAAAACTCAGTCCCTATTTTCTCTCTACATCTGACAAGGCAGGAGACAAATTGATCCTTGTCACGCTGAAGGGAGAAAACTATGATGAATGGGCGCTCCAGATGCGTGGTGCCTTGCGCTCGAAAAAGAAGACAGGTTTCATTGACGGGACAATTTAGAAACCCGGTGATGATTCAGACGAGATTGACGACTGGTACATGGTTAATGCCATGGTTGTTAACTGGATTTTTAATACCATCGAACCGGATCTAGGTTCAACGATTTCGTATGTTGATGAAGCAAAGGAATTATGGGATGATATTGAGCAACGCTTTAGTGTTGGGAACGGTCCGAAGTTGCACTGGACAAAGGGAGCGATCATGGCTTGCAAGCAAGGCGAAAAAGAGACGGTTACTGAATACTATGGCCGTCTCAAGAAGCTTTGGGATGTACTTATGGTGGTTGTAAATGTGGTTTAAACAAACAACTCGACAAAAAACGAGATGAGGATAGAGTTCATGATTTTTTGTTGGGCATAAAATCTTCTTATTCAACTGTGGTTTCTAATTTGTTGCTATAAGAACCTCTGCCTTCTCTTAATCGTGTGTATTCTACGCTCATCCAAGAAGAAGGGGTTAAAGGAAGAGCAGTGCAAGCTACTGGAGCCCGCGGCAGTGACAATAGGGCTGCTCCTATTGGTGGTTTTGCTGCTCGTTCGGTTTCTATGGGTACTGGTACACGCTCGCACAAAACAGATGACAAGGAGAATGAAGGTCGTCCTCTTTGTGATCATTGCAACAAATGGGGACACATTCGGAAATCATGTTTTGATATCATAGGTTACCCGAAAGGGTGGCGAGATAGAGGCAAAGGGAATGGAGGTGTTTATGGCCGTGGCCGTGGAGGTAATACCAATGTGCAGAGTCAAGGCAGAGGAGCTGCCAATGCAACACGAGTCAATGACGATGTAGTCGATACTAAGGAACAGTTTGTCAGCATACCAAAGGAGCAATGAGATGCATATGTGAATCATGCTAAGGCGTCGTCTTCTCGAGTACGGATGAATGGTAAGACGGATAATACTGTTTTATGGTTACTTGACTCGGGTGCAACACATCATATGACAGGGTGTTTTCATCTGTTGCATGACGTACATGATATAGATTCTTGTATGGTGGCCCTTCTCAACGGGAAGTTTTCGAAGGCTTCACAAGTAGGACGGGTTGTTGTGGGGTGCAATTTAATCTTGCAAAACGTCCTTTTTGTTCCAGAATTCAATTGCAACCTTGTCTCTGTATATCAATTCTCTAAGGATCTTGATTGTGAAATTCGATTCACTAATAACGCTTGTGTTATACAGGACCACATGTCGAAGAAGACGATTGGCACGGGTGAGCAGGAAGGAAGGCTATATCTTCTGGAAGGGGAGCAGAGTCATGAAATTCACTTAGCACACAAAGGCTCAGATAACGTAGAGGTTTGGCATCGTAGACTATGGCATCCTTCGAGAAGAGTAGTCCTCGTTGTGATCATTGCAACAAATGGGGACACATTCGGAAATCATGTTTTGATATCATAGGTTACCCGAAACGGTGGCGAGATAGAGGCAAAGGGAATGGAGGTGTTTATGGCCGCAGCCACATGTGAGATCAAATGGTTGAGAGGAATACTGCATTTCCTCCATGTTCCTATTAATTCTCCTGCTCGTCTCTACTGTGATAATAAGGCGGCGCTCCATCTCGCACGTAATCCCATTTTTCACGAGCGGACTAAACATATTGAGCTCGATTGTCATTTTGTGAGAGATGCGATTCAAGATGGTCTTATTTCTCCGTCTTATGTTCATACTTCTGATCAAATTGCGGATATTTTAACTAAGGCATTGGGAGTACGTCAGTTTGTGCATTTGCTATCCAAGTTGGGCGTTATCGATCCCCACGCTCCAACTTGAGGGGGGATGTTGAGATACCGTAAGTTATCGAGTCGGTCTTATATTAAATGGGTAGTTTCCATATTGTAAAATATGCACTGTTCGGTTTGTTTTCCTTCTTTCGTCTAGGGTTTTTCTTATTGAGTCATGTATATATATATATATATATATATATATATATATATATATATATATATATATATATATATATATATATATATATATATATATATATATATATATACTCTCATACCTTGTATCAAGACACAACAGTCAAATATAATACATGATCAAAATTCCCCACATAATATTTTTACACATTTTAATTTAGTTTCATTCAGCTTAATTCAAGTAAATTGCTTTACAAATTATCTCTTATTTTAACTCTCTTCTATTTAGTTAAGTTTTATAAAATTAAATTCCTCTCAATTAAGTTTAATTCAACTTAATTTAATAGAATGCCGCAAAATATTAAGGTGTTATTTTGTTGGTGAAATTTGTTAATTGTATTTTGTACCTAGAGTGTGTATGGGCAGCCAATTTAAATATCAAAACAATTGCCAGCTCATCCTCTAAACAAGCTTCCCCGTGGCCTTACGGGTTAATTAATTATTAATATATCTTTCATTCTTATTTATATGTTCAACCTGTGAAAGAAAATAAATAAGCATATTATATATTTTACGTTCACAATTCACTCATTTTACAAATAAATCACTTATAATGTTATATCTTTTAGAAATATAACTAGGTATTAATTGGAGAGAAAGACCAATATGGCAATATATAAACTAGAGCTATTTAGTTAGCTGAAAATATTATTATGAGACCCTATTCTTCAATAAAGTCATCATCTTTGACATTGGTAGCTCGTAGACCATCTCCAAGCAGAAGGTCGCCTTAATTGAGTTACCAACATATTAACCCTTAATCTCACCTTATTTATCTTGACTCACCTATACCCTCCCAAGTAGAAGGTCACGACCTAGGTCACCAACCCAAACAATTTTCCACTTTCCAACATTCCCAATTATTTTCTACGTTCTCTACCTCACAAAACATTTCTCTTACTCTTTTAATTATTATTTACTAAATATTAAAAATAAGTTATATTTGTAAACCGATCGTGTATTGACATGTGGAAGGTCACCATTTCTTGTTCAGGGTCACCAATTGACCCCGACTTATTCAAGGTCAAGCTAATTATCGTTTAAGGTCTTGTTAATTTGATAATTAAGGCGACCAAAGTGAAAAATACTTTTTTTCCCATTTTGTATTTCCTAATAAAGTATATAAGGTGATGACGGGAAAGAATCGCCTCCTTACAAGGCCATATGTTTTTTTAATAACATTGTACCAAGAAAAGGAAAAGTTGTTTAATGAAAACAATATTTGATTGCCAATGACAATCACAGTATGTTTTAAAAAAGCCATCATAATATGTCAAACATAGGAACGATATTATATTTCCAGTTGGATTAGTTTATGGAGCATCCTCAGCTAATGTTATTAACTTACAGATTATAATCAATCTTTTCTCTAGATTTGGTAGAACATGACACTTTAATCATCAGAGTATGATTGATGATTCCCATTTAGTAAACACTTTATTAATTACATGTACTTCAGCCGTTCAGCATATTAGCTAAATTAATCTCCGGTTTATTTTATTAGTGAGAGTAGTATTGGTACTGTAAAAAATTACCGGATTTGTTTGTTCTGTACGTAAAATATTTTTGATAAAATAAGGTTATTTAACAAATTAATTAGATATTTGAGGTTGATTTCAAAGTATTTAAGATCAATGAGATCATGTCCTCACATTTATGTTGGATAAATTGGTATAGGTAAATGTGATAATGATCGTAAACTTGGATATCAACCGAATCACGAAGAACACACTTTCTTTAACGGTTGAGGCCCTCTTCATCTAAGCAAAGATAAGGAGATTACTTAATAAAGTATTATTGTTTCACAAATTCTTATTTACAACGGCACTATCCGTCGCAAGCTTGCGACGGATACCGTTTCCTCTCACAAAATACCCACTTTTTCTCTCTCTCCAACACTATTCATGTGGTCCCCTTTCTCCACTAACTCATTTTCTATCCATTTTACCTCACAAAATATCCGTCACAAATGGTGACCCGTCGCAAGTAAGACTTACTATTATTGTTTTGCACTTGTCTCCCAAAAATTGATTTTTTTTCTTCATGTTAGAATGAATTCTCTTTTACTATATATACTTAGAATATAAGTATATATAAATGGTGTCCGTTTTCCTTAAGACGGAACTACCCGTCTTAAGGTTGCGACGGGCCAAGTATGTATCGTATTGGGTAAATACGGGTTGTATTTGGAATACGGGTAGGTACTTGTGCTGATTTTACATTTAATGTTGATTGGACCTTTGAGAAGAGAGGTCCAAGTTGTCCCCCCCACTTCCCCTAACCCGTCAAACCAACTACACATTTCCCCACCCCCATTAACTCTCCCATTTTCCAGATTAACCCCCCCCCCCAACTCTTCACTTTCACCCCTCATTCTTTACTTCCCCCTTCTCTCCTCCTCTCCCCATTCTCTCTGTAAAAACCCAAAAAAAAACAAGTACGTTTATATTCCAAACAATTCCAAAAAAACCGAAAAAAAACGAAACATGGCAAGGAAAGCAGCTACAAGACGAGTATTAAGAAAAAAAGTTGGAGGGGACCAATCAGAAGAGGCTGATAAAGGTATACTTTCACCCCTCATTCTTATTATAATATTAAGTTCGTTTTTTGTGCATGTTTTTTTTGGGTTTAGGGTTTAGTGTTCTGAATATATTATTAGTTTTTGGACATGATATTGTTGTTAATTTATAATTAGTAATCGTTTTTTGCATGTTTGTTTTAACAATGATTTCATTTTTTGCATGTTTTGTTATCATAATATTTTAAATGTTAGGGTTTTTATTGTTTTTGCATATTTGTTTATTTGTGTTTTTTTATTGTTTTTGCATGTTTTGGACATTAGGTTCTATTAAAGTCTGGGTTTTTGGTTTTTTTTAGGGTTTGTGTCTGTTTTTATGTTGGTGTTTTTATGTATTTTGTTTTTGTTTATTAATTTTTGTTATACGACATTTATAGTTATTTTAGGATTTCTGTTTTAAAATGTTGGTTTTTAATTTCATTATGTTGTTGTTTAATGTTGGGGTTGTAATGGTTTTTTTTCGACATTTATAGTTATTTTAGGATTTCTGTTTGAAAATGTTGGTTTTTAATTTCATTATGTTGTTGTTTAATGTTGGGGTTTTATTGGTTTTTTTTTTGTGTTTGTTGTTTAAAATGTTGGTATTTTTATGGATTTTGTTTTTGTTTGTTATTTTTTTCATTATGTTGTTGTTTAATGTTGGGGTTTTAATGGTTTTTTTTCGACATTTATAGTTATTTTAGGATTTCTGTTTTAAAATGTTGGTTTTTAATTTCATTATGTTGTTGTTTAATGTTGGGGTTTTATTGGTTTTTTTTTGTGATTGTTGTTTAAAATGTTGGTATTTTTATGGATTTTGTTTTTGTTTTTTATTTTTTGTTTTTTATTTTAGGATTTCTGTTTTAAAATGTTGGTTTTTAATTTCATTTATGTTGTTGTTTAATGTTGGGGTTTTTAATGTTTTTTGTTTGTTGTTTATTTGGTTATACCCAGTTCACATATTTAGGTTTTAATTGTTTTTGTTTTTGTTTGTGTTTGTTGTTTGAAATGTTGGTACTTTTATGGATTTTGTTTTTGTTTTGTATTTTTGGTTATACGACATTTGTTAGGTATTTAAGGGTTTCTGATTTGAAATGTTGGTGTATTTAATTTCATTTTTTGGTGTTGTTGTCAGCAACTGGAAGTAAGAGGAAAGCCCCTTAAAGGGCAGAGAGAAGAATGCTATTCCGGAGGAAACCGCAGAAGAGGGTAAGGTCCTGCGTAAGAGGAAGGTAACATTCAACCTTCCTCACAAGGGTAAGGGCAAAGCAAAGGAAGCACGGGCTGATCCTGTTGAAGAAGAACAAGAAGAGGAGTACGAAGAACAAGAAGACGATCCTGTGCCTACTTTCTGGGTAGACCTGCAGAAACAGATGTCAATGTAACCACATCAGACAAAAAAAGTTGCCAAGTTTCGCATTTATGTGCCCCAGGCAGAAAATTCAGCCAAAAACATTATGTTGCCATATTTCTTATTTATGTGACCCTGGCAGAATTCCGCAATCAACACAGGCAGAAGAGTCAGCCAAAAACAATTATGTTGATATCTTTCTTATTTATGTGACCCTGGCAGTATACGGCAATCAGACACATAATTCAGCCAAAAACATTATGTTGCCATGTTTATTATTTTTGTGACCCTGACAAAATTCGGCAATCAAACAAAAAAGTTGCCAAGTTTCGCATTTATGTGTCCCTGGCAGAAAAGTCAGCTAAAAACAATTATGCAGCCAAAAACATTATGTTGCCATATTTATTATTTTTGTGACCCTGGCAGAAAAAGTCAGTTAAAAACAATTATGTTGCCATCTTTCTTATTTATGTGACCCTGGCAGAATACGACAATCAGACACAGAAGTTGCCAAGTTTCGCAATTATGTTGCCACCTATCGCATTTATGTGCCCAGGCAGAAAATTCAGCCAAAAACATTATGTTGCCATATTTCTTATTTATGTGACCCTGGCATAATTCCGCAATCAACACAGGCAGAAGAGTCAGCCAAAAACAATTATGTTGATATCTTTCTTATTTATGTGACCCTGGCAGTATACGGCAATCGGACACATAATTCAGCCAAAAACATTATGTTGCCATGTTTATTATTTTTGTGACCCTGGCAGAATTCGGCAATCAAACAAAAAAGTTGCCAAGTTTCGCATTTATGTGTCCCTGGCAGAAAAAGTCAGCTAAAAACAATTATGTTGCCATCTTTCTTATTTATGTGACCCTGACAGAATACGACAATCAGACACAAAAGTTACCAAGTTTCGCAATTATGTTGCCACCTATCTTATTTATGTGACCCTGTCAGAATTAAGCAAAACACTTAACAATGAGTCTGAAGCGAAGGGGCAACGTGGGCTTCCGTCAAGGCCCTTATGACTTCTGCCTCCCCATCGCCAATCCTCCTCTCCGACCGATGGTGTTGCTGCCATTGGGTGGGAGTAAGGTCATGGTTATGCATTGTTAAATGCTGAACCACTACCCATTCCCCCCCCCCCCCCTCGTTCACATTCGCACGTAGGCCAGCCTTGCATTGGCATCGAGTAACTGCCGCCCTCCTATTATGGTTCTGCTGAACGTGAGGTAACCCTTCCTCAACTCGGCGCGACCGGTTTCCATGGACTCCTTCACAGGAGCAGACAAAGTACCTCTCCACGAGTGGCGTCCCTGGGCCATCAACCCTACGTGAGGTCCCCTTCCTAACACTAAAGTCCACCGCTTGCGAGTGCTTGCAGTACAAGTCATACAACTCTTCCCACTTATCAGCTTCCCTTCCCAGCAACGTAGTTGAGTAGTCTGCACATTAACAAATAATGCAGGGACACATCAGAAGCGTAAGTGGGAACATAACATTCACAGATGTTCATCCTTTCTGCCAGGGGGACATAAATCCCAAAAAGGGCAACATAATATCAGCCATACTAAAAAAAAGGCCCTGCATAAATTGAAAACATCCCCCCGACATTTGGTGATTTATGTCATGGGTACATAAATTATAAAAAATGGCAACATTAATCTGACACTACTAAAACCAGGTGGCCATGCATACGTTGGAAACATCCCCAACATTTGGTAGTTTCTGCAGGGATACAAAAAACACAAAAAAGGCAACATTAATCTAAAAACATAGGACATTCTAAAAAACCATCCCTATTACCATCTTCATAACTAATGTATTGGTGTTCATCACTTACGTCATTAGTAGTGTTCTGTTATATTTGTGTTAAACAAAAAAAAACACAAGAACACCATATACCATCATCATAATAGATAATCTTTTATAAAAAAAACCATGATTTTCTTATTCAAACATTTCTTCATATTTTTTAAAAACAACCATCATATACATTAAGAACATTGTCACCAAAAAAAAACGAAAAAATCAACAATGAAGCAGAAATTTAGGGTTAAAAAAAGTATGACCTTTGATTCCACCATTTAACGACGAAGACGCTTGATTTATGTTGTTGTCATCAAGCACACCATCGATATCTCCGTTACTAACTACATCACAATCAATAGTGTGGTCATCAATCTCAGCCGCCATATCCCCGTCCGTAACTATATCGCAATCCATAGCGTCGGTCATTTTGAAATATCCGTTACTAGCTGTTTTCCGTGTACAAGCTCTTTAATACTCAAAATTTACTTTATTAGTTGTGAACATGATGTAAGGTGTAGGTGGAGATGAAGATGGTGAAGAATGATGATGTTATATTATGAAGATGGTGAAGATGGTGAATGTGGAGATGAAGATGGTGAAGAATGATGATGGTATATTATGAAGATGGTGAAGATGGTGAATGTGGTGATGAATATGCAAAAAAACTCCAGCCAATTTGAAAAGGAAACTGGCGGCAGATTTTGGGTTGTGATTTGGTGTACAATTTTCACCCAATTATTAGTATTAAATATGCCCAAAAGTACAAAGTATGAATAGTGTTGTACTTTTATGTCCCCCATGTCACACCCCCCATTAATGCTTGCCCCACCCGTTTAGACACAAATCTGGTATGTATTCGACCCGTCGTAAGTTTGCGACGGGTCGGTCCGTCACAAATGAGAACTAGGCATATAAATGTGGATAACCATGTTGGTTTTGTGACAAATCCAACCAAATAACCTTCAATCAAGATAAATATCATTTATCATGATTATATCCACTTAACCATGAACTCGATGATTTCGATTATATGAGTGTGCACTCCGCACCCTCTAATTAACTCACATTATATCAATCACAAGCTCATACCAATTTCGATATGAAAATACAAATGCACTTAAATGACTTGTAATCAAAATCAACAACAATTTATTTATTTTTCTAGTTTAAATATGAAGCCAATAAACTCTTCAACGACTTGAGTATTTAACATTAGCCCAATGAAGCTACAAGTTGAAGAAAATAGCAGGGGATGGGGAAGGCGCGGGCTAGGTAGCACAAACACTTCTCTTAATTTGTCGACCCGTGTCCGACACTCGGACACCCGACACTCGTTGGACACATGGCTAAACATATTATAATTTAGAGGAGGAATAAAAATTAAAAAAGATCGATTAGAAGATGATTTTGGGTGAAAAAAGAGAATTAATTAGAGTAAAGGTTGAATTGTACTTTACTTGTTTATATTTAATTTCAAATACATGATAAAATTAAAATTATACGTTATTTATAACCATAAACTATATATTTTATTATATTTAAATGTCGTGTATGTCCCGTGTCCTAAATTTTATGGGATGTCGTGTCCCGTCTCCGTGTCGTGTCCGTCTCCGTGTCCGTGTCTGTTTTGGTGCTACCTAAGACGCGGGTCATCGCAATTTTCCAAAACATACCTGCTATAACTTGTAGAAAATAGAGGATGGGAGATGCCGCTTATATCCTTGGCGGTTTTATGCCTTAAAATTGTGAAATACATTGTCTAAGTTTGACATGATAAACAATGCAGTATACATATTATTTTTTCTAACCCGTGTTAGGAGGCGTTATAAAAATTACCGTATTCGATTTTCAACCCTACATAATAAGTAGTTATCTATTTTGAAAGAGTGGCTAATTTGGTAAGTAGGTAGATGATGCAAAGTAGGGTAAATTTGTATTCTTTTTGATACGTACGTTCAAATGTAGAGCTCTATACTAATACCTTGGCTCTGATAGCTTGGGGGGTGTTGGTTGCATAGTTATAAGAGATTGTGTTTGTGTGAAAGACTTGTATTTTATTCATTAGGTACAGGAAGGTTTTTATACAAAGATAGCAAACTAAACTAGTCCTAAAAGATAGCAACAATATACACAATTTTAGGAAAGAATCAAGAGATATTCTATACAATGATATTTGTATTCAAAGTCAGTAAATAAGAAGATTTTATCCTTTGTTAGCATGGATCTTGGTCTTTAATATTCCCCCGCAAGACGGACTGTCCGTCGAAAAGTCCGATCTTGGATAGGAGATCATTGAATCGTGGACGGGCCAAGGGCTTGGTGAGTATATCGGCCAGTTGATCATTGCCACTTATGTGAGCCACTCTGATTGTTCCATTTTGTACCTGCGTACGAACGAAATGGAAAGCAAAAGCAACATGCTTCATGCGCGAATGAAAGACGAGTCGAGTAGTGAGTTGCAATTAAATTGTCGCAATAAATAGCGGGTGAAGCGTTGCATTTGAGACCGAGTTCAGTGAGCATTGATTGAATCCATGTTAGTTCCGAGGTAGCATTTGCTACAACTCGAAATTCAGCTTCGGTTGATGAGAGTGCTACTGCTTGTTGCTTGCGAGAGGCCCAAGCAATCGGATTTTTGCCCAAGTATACTAGATACCCGGATGTTGAGACATATGTATCCTTGTCACCAGCCCAATCCGCATCGCTAAAGGCGTGTAGACGAAGCGGAGTGTCGCGGTGTAACTGTAGACCGAGATGTATCGTGCCATGTATGTATCGAAGCAGCCTTTTTAACGCATACCAGTGACTGGGTTTGGGTTGTTGCATAAATTGGGCTAGATGATTTACAGTATAGGATATATCCGGTCGAGTAAGTGATAAGTATTGTAACGAGCCAACGGTGGAACGATAGTTGGTGGAATCACACGTGAGTGCGGTATTGTCATGAGTGAGTGGTGGGTGAGTGACCATAGGGGTGGTGGAGGGTTTACTCTCAAGCATGTTATGTTTTTGTAGGAGATCATATATGTACTTAGTTTGAGACAGTAGAAGACCCTTTGCATTTGGAGTGACCTCGACCCCTAGAAAATAAGACAAATTGCCAAGATCTTTTAATGAGAATCGGTTAGCAAAGTGACTTAGAAATTCCGTGTAAAAGCTTTGAGATGGGCCGATAACAAGTATGTCGTCCACATAGACTAACACGTATAAAGGTTGGACAGACTTATTAAAAATGAATAGTGACGGGTCAGCAAGTGATACACGAAACCCGAAGGATATGAGGTAATTCTTGAGTTCCGTGTACCAAGCCCGTGGTGCTTGTTTCAAACCGTAAAGAGCTTTATTAAGACGACATACATGAGTCGGGTAGGTGTCGTTTATAAAGCCCGGAGGTTGTGTGACAAAAACAGTTTCATGGAGAGACCCTTGTAAAAAAGCATTGTTGATATCCAATTGTCGGATTGACCAACCGTGTGTGAGTGCAAGAGAAAGTAAAAGTCGTATGGTGACGGGTTTAACTACCGGACTAAAAGTATCCGAATAGTCAACACCGTATTGTTGTAGAAAACCTTTAGCAACCAAGCGTGCTTTGTACTTTTGTATTGTATTATCTGGGTTGTATTTGACCCGATAAACCCATTTGCATCCAATTACATGATGCGCTTCTTGAGCCGGAACAAGAGACCAAGTATTATTTTTAAGTAAAGCGTTGTATTCCTCTAGCATTGCATCATGCCATTGCAGTATGGATAGGGCTTGTTTGGTTGTTTTGGGAAGAGAGTGAGCGGTGGTGGTGATAGCGAGGTTGGCGTATCTGGGGTTAGGCTTTCGAATGTTGTTGGAGAGGCGAGTTATGACAGTGCGAGTGGGGTTCGATGGTACGGAAGCAGAGGGTATAGTGGGATTCGATGGTGGCTGGGCAGAGGGTATAGTGGGATTCGATGGTGGCTGGGCAGAGGTTTCTGAGGGGTTTGGGGTGCTGTCGGGGTTGGGAAGAGGATCAGGGAGGTTTGTAGTGGAGGCAGAGGATGAGGGAGGGTCGGTTGAGGGGATGAGAGGGACAGGAGTGGTAGTATGTGGAGGAGTAGAGGGACGCGATGGGTTTGAGGCTGGTATGGTAGGAAGAACAGTGAGAGGCGTGGTGCACCAGTCATCGATGGAAGGTGCTGGTGGGGAAGGCGCTGGGGTAGTTAAACGAGTATATAGGAAGTCGGTTTCGACAAATGTAACATGTCGAGAGACATATAAGCAATTGGTTGATGGATCAAAACATAGATAGGCGCTTTGGGTTAGAGAGTAACCAAGAAAGACACAAGCAACGGATTTGGGTTCGAGCTTATTCGAGGTGTAAGGTCTCAACCATGGATAGCATAAACAACCAAATGCGCGAAGTTTCAAGTAGTTGGGCTGTGAGTGGAAGAGTCGAAAATAGGGAGATTCATTTTGAAGTGTCGGGGTTGGAAGTCTGTTGATTAAATATGTGGCAGTGACGAAGGCTTTAGGCCAGAAACTAATTGGTAGATTAGCATGAGTAAGGAGCGAGAGACTCGTTTCGACGATATGACGATGCCGTCGTTCGGCATAGCCATTATGTTGAGGTGTATGGGGAGGGGATGTTAAGTGACTTATGCCGTTTTGTAAGAGAGTGGGAGTTATTTTTATGTATTCGCCCCCATTGTCGGAAAACATTGTTAAGATGGGTTTGTTAAAGTGTTTTTCGACAAGGAGTTTGAACTGTTGAAATATAGAGATAGTGTCGGATTTCTTTTTCATGGGATAAAGCCATGTGTATTTAGTAAATTGATTAACGAATAGCACATAATACTTGTAGCCGTCATAAGAAAGAGTAGGGGACGACCAAACATCCGAAAAAATAAGATCTAAAGGAGCCTTAGACGTGAGTGTGGAAACATGAAAGGGAAGTTTATGGCATTTATTAGTTTTGCAAGCATGACAATAATGTAAACTAGAAGCGGAAAAAGATAAATTAAAAGAGTTCTTAAGGAAAGAAAAAACATGAGACGATGGATGTCCAAGGCGATGATGCCATAACAAGGCCAAGGAAGGAGCATGAGTGGCGGCTAAAGCTTGGGGTGGAGACGGGTTCCAGGAGTAGATCCCACGATCAGTTTTGCCGTGGAGGATTATCCGGCCCGTCGAGATATCCTTAAAAAAGAAATGAGAAGAGGAGAATTCAATAAAAGCATTGTTATCAGCACAAAATTGGGAGACAGAGAGGATATTTCGAGAAATAGTCGGGACATGTAAAACATTGCGAAAGTAAAGCATATTAGAATTGAAGGAGAGATTGAAAGAACCTATGTTGATAATTGGAAGAGAGGATCCGTCACCAATGACTACATCATCGGTACCAGTGTAGGGAGCATGGAGGGAAAGGTTGGAGAAGTCGTTTGTCAGGTGATGTGTGGCCCCGCTGTCCACAAGCCACGACCGAGGAGGGGAGGCAGAGGTGGTGGCAGTATGTGCCTGTGGGCGTGAGGTATATGGTTTGTTGGGACGAACATAAGGAGTGATAGTGACGGATGGGTGAGTTTTCTTAAAGTTTCGGCAGTTGAGGAAGTTATGGCCTTTGTAGCCACAATATTGGCAGACTAGGGTGTCTTTTGTGTTGTCAGAGGAGTCGTTTTGGCGTGGTGGGTAGCGATTGTTGTTGGGACGATATTGAGCCGCGAAAGCTGTGGTGGGAAGGGGTGTGGCAGTGATGTTTTCTGGATTTTGTAGGTCGTGATTGATTAGTTTTTCGTGGAGTGCATCGAAGGATATAGGGGTGTCACGGGCTTCAACGGTTTCACGTATGGCTCGGTAGCGGGTTTTGTCAAGACCGCGGAGGACTTTAGCAATGATGTCCTCAGGGTCCATTGGTTTGCCTAGATTTGCGAGTTCAATGGTACAGGTTTTTATTTGATGCATATAGTCGGTGACAGATTGTTCGGGTTTCTTGGTGATATTGTCTAAGCGTTGTTTGATTTGCATTATGTGACCACGGGATGGATTGACGAAGGTGGTGGAAAGGGTGTTCCAAGCCTCGCGGGAAGTGGTTGATTCGGTGACAAGGGGCGCAATGGTACTGTCGAGTGTGCCAACGAGAGAGCCAAGTAAGAGACGGTCTTGGCGAGACCAGGTTGTATAGGCAGGGTTAGTTGTAGTGCGGCCATCGACAGTGGCGGTTTTGGGTGGGCAGGGGTTTGAACCATCGAGGAAAGGGTAGAGGGCAAGGCCTTCGAGGAAGGAACGGATTTGAAAAGACCATTGAACGTAGTTTGTTGTGGTTAAGGTTTTGCATTGTGAGAGATTGACGAAAATGATAGGGGAGTCGGGATGAGCATTGTTGGGAACAACAATGGCGTGATGATTAGCCATGGAGGAAGACAGAGTTTTGAAAAAAAAAAAAAGAACTGGCTCTATGATACCATATAAGAGATTGTGTTTGTGTGAAAGACTTGTATTTTATTCACTAGGTACAGGAAGGTTTTTATACAAAGATAACAAACTAAACTAGTCTTAAAAGATAGCAACAATAAACACAATTTTAGAAAAGAATCAAGAGATATTCTATACAATGATATTTGTATTCAAAGTCGGTAAATAAGAAGATTTTATCCTTTGAATATTAGCATGGATCTTGGTCTTTAATAATAGTTGGATGTGTTGTTGCAAGTAATGGGAAAAGGAATCAAATTGGTGGTTGAAAGGATGGAAAATAGGAAAGGAGCAAAAAACGAGAGAGAGAGAGAGAAAAGAGCCAATGGTATAGCATGCATGGTTGAAGTGTTGTAAATAAAAAGAGGGAAAGGAAAGGAAAGGAAAGAGCCAATGGTGATGATCAAAAGTCAGTCATTTTCTAATTACTCAACCATACCCTCTTCGTCTACTATCCATTTGGCTACCATGCACTCTTTTTTACACTATACTTATATTATCAAGTATTACCTTCCTACTTTCACCTATATATACTAATTATTTACTCCATCACTCTTTTTTAGCCATAACAATATCCTCTCTCTCACTCACTTAACCTTTTTATCATCTCCAAATAAATTCACTCACCCAACCTTTCATTTTTAAATTTGATATACATGCCTTCATATTCTTATATATAAATAAGTTTAAGTTGAGGTAAGTGTTTTCCTACTAACTTACTTACTTGCTTTTGTGTATTAGACTATTACTTAGTCATCAAATAAATCTCTACAATTTAGGTTTGCTTTGCATCTGTATATTCATTTTAAAACAGGATTAATATAGTTTTAATGATGTTCTCTTTTACTTTCGTCACCCTTGTTTTTTTACATGCAACTTCAATTCTATAATATTCATTCGGTTTTCATTTTCCATGCTTTATTTTCGAATGCCATCTATTCACACATATCAAATATCTTTACATATAATCTTCTAGGCTTCTTGTTATTCAAGATATCAAAAGGTAAATAAATAAATTATCAATTCTATACAGTACAGGCTCGAGCTCCCGTTAAAACTCGCAAGCAGAGTTTTGGTCTGTTGGGGTAAGCTTGACTCGTTGTTAACACTAGGTGCGGCGGATCTAAAATGAAAATGTTCCTCATGTTTTAGACTTATATTAAGGTCTGTATTTGTTGAAACCCTTTAATTAGTCCTTTACGACTATTACTACTACTAGGTAGGTTATATTTGCTTAGGACCTGATTTGTTGAATAATTACATGATCACAAGTATTAATTCGATGCATGGTGTATAAATGTGAGCGCATGTATGTGTTGGTATATGGTTACAGATTCCGGTATTGTTTGCTTCATGTTCTGTCCAATTTATTCACAGGTATGCAGTAGCTATATATATAAGTATATCATTAGAGATGAACGCCGGACAGTCAGCTGAGATGAAGCACCTAAATAATGTGAATGGGAATTTAGTAGGCCACGAGATGATGCATCGCCACCACAATAACAACAATACTACTGTGAATGGAAATAATAATCACGGTGCAGCAACCACGGAACAAGACAGCAACAATAATAATAATAATAATAATAATAATAATAATAATAATGAGTGCACTGTCCGGGAGCAAGATCGATTCATGCCCATCGCCAATGTGATTAGGATTATGCGAAAGATTCTACCCCCACACGCCAAAATCTCGGATGATGCCAAGGAAACCATTCAGGAGTGTGTCTCTGAATACATCAGCTTCATAACAGGAGAAGCCAACGAAAGATGCCAGAGGGAACAACGTAAGACCATCACTGCAGAAGACGTTCTTTGGGCCATGAGCAAACTCGGCTTTGATGACTATATTGAGCCCCTCACCCTTTACTTGCACCGCTACAGGGAGCTTGAGGGAGACCGTGGCTCCATCCGCACATGTGACCCTCTCCTCAAGATGAGTCGGTCTGGCATGGATCAGTATGCCGCCGCCTATGGGCCTGTGTTTCACATTGGACCCCCTGGTTATTACGGGGGATCATCATCCATGAACGACTACCTTAAGGAACCTTCCTCTGTGGGTCCAACTCAGTCTACTACGACTGCCAATGCTGGAAACTCTGTTGGCAATTACGCGCCATATGGTCAGCACAAGTAGTAGATAGTTTGGGTTCAATTCTGCATCTCTTTTATTTATCTTCCTTGATGTTGTTTTATTTTAGTTTAAATGTGATTGATTTAGGGCTTACAAGATGGTAAGTTGCTAACATATGTGAGACTTGTAGCCTGAGATTCAAAGTTAAGGTGATGCTTGCTTATTCAGTTCAGTGTTGATTCTTTTGGCTGACCAGTAGACATCTTAAATCAAAGTAATTATCAAGTACTCTACTCCTGGTTAACTGCTACGTAAAGTAGATAGGTTTGAACAAGTAAGTGTATGAATGGTAATAGTCAAATTCATACTCAAGTTTGGTGAGCTTGTGTTTGTCAAAAAACTGGACACTTAGACACTCAAGTTTGGTTTGCATATCAATATTTGAAAGTGACTTCCGGTCAGCTGCTTCAAACATAAACACAAATGCATACATACATATATACACTACCAGTCTACCACTACTCTCTAATTTAGGAGATGGTGTAAGAATGAATGTAGACTGTCGTCATAAAGCCTCTCCTTCGTTCATGTCCTAATGCACGCACTTTACATATACTCCTACATTCATTCATTCATTCATTCATTCATTCATTTGCCTATACTCTGGATTTATATATATTCGACTAATTATTAGCAATCTAAAAACAGAAACCCATTTTAATCTTCACTCTCTAATAGATTGACATGCATTACAGAGTTAACCACCCATTAGAAATGGAGAAGGATGATATTAAACACAAACAACAATGAGTAAGCAACTAAATTAGATACAAAATGGGAGCATGTATTATGCATGAATACATGAAACTCGTAATTAGGTAGATGGAGACAATGCAACCCCTAACACAGTAGTAACACATGCTATTAGATGAACAAACAACATCACTACCACTTCTATCAACCATTTACAACATCCTCCTCCTTAGATACCAAGTACTACTTACTAGGAGTTAGGACCGAATCAATGTTTTTTGGTATCACTCCATTTCTAGACCATTACGCTATTACTACATATCAGCAACCCATTTATTATTCACAAATCAATATACCATCACCTAACATTCATCAATTACTTAACATTACAAAAAAATGACATTAAAGACTCTCAAAAATCACCTTCGTCTATACATTACAACTTACAAGAGAATAAAACATACGGAGTAGTTAATATGTCTTTCCTTCGTCCCAATCATTTATTTACATTTAGTAAAAATAATTCAAATAAAGAAAAAAAAAAAGTAAACAAATGATTGAGATGGAGGGTATACAAAATTGAAAATGGGGAAAATAAAGGTTGATGTTGCAAAGAAGTTAAACAAACCTCTTAATATACAATTATACATAATATGATGTTGAATGAGTACGTACAAGTAATGAAGCATTCAACCCCATACATTTTGCCAAAGAAAAGTCATCATTTTTGTTACAGACCCCTGTTTGTCCCCTGCAGCTTCATCACCATGCTTCTCTTCTTCCACCGATCCACCTCCATTCGATCCAGGGTTAACTCTGCCTGGCCCTTGAGAATTAACATGTAGACGAGCATTCACATTTTTCTTCTTCTCAGATTGCCTGTTCACCCCTCCTTGTTTCTTCTTCTTCTTCTTTTGTTCCAACAAATGATCTTCAAAAGCGTCGATAATTTCATGAATAAGTTGACGATTAGGAGAAGCATCCCAACGCGACCAGTAAGTGGTGTAGCAGGTAAAACAATAACAGGAAAAAGAATTTGGATGAGAGTTATGAAGAATGTTGGTTTTGAGGTGTTTTTTGTTGGAAGAGGAAGAGTTAGAAGGGTGAGAGTCAAAGGGGGTGGTGGCAGAGCAAGAGAGTAGATATGCCAGAACTTGTTTATCGTCGATGGAGAGGGAAGCGGCTAAGGTGAGGATCGCGGCAGGAAGGAAAGAGAGGGAGAAGGATGGTGAAGATGGTGAAGAAGGAGAAGAAGGAGAAGGGTGGACAGTACCTTTGCGATAGAGTTTCTTCATAATTGTGTAATTGTGTTAGTTGGTGGTGGTATGAAATGATGTGGGGAGGGAGTTAATTTAGTTGAGAGGATTATAAGAGACCATGCCAACAACTACTACTCTTATAGTCTTCTAGTCTTAGCTACCACCCTCCATCACGTCATTTGCCCAATGCAAACTAAAGAATCATATATACTCTTTTTGATACAGATAAATGGTAACACTTATCTAAAACAAATAATTCACACAAACGGTCTGAAAATTATACGAGTTTCAAGTTAGATTAGGGTGAAATATAAGTGTTATAACTCAAGCTTACCAATTATTTTTGCATAAAAGGGTGGTGATATAAGAAACATTAGTGTTTAATATTTGTCATTTAATCATAGTTTGTAACATATTATCATTAGTGTTAAGGAAACAGTAGAATAAATCCAAGTCCACTCATGTCATTGTCCGTTGCCCATTGAAATTTAGAAATAAATAAATAATGAGTGATGAACATAAGATGCGATTGGTTATTGGTATAAAAGAATGTAGGAAACAAGGGCAGATGAAAATGTTGAAATGGTCAAAATAGTACAAGTAGTAGTAGATTGACCATTTGGAGCGTATAGGATAATAGTTGAACAATTTGTGTTCCGTGTAATATGATCCCAATTTGAAGCAATTCTCACGTCTGTCTTTCTGGTCGTGTCTTTTGGGTTGCTTGATACAGAGTTAGAGGTTTTTCTAAAACACGTTATTCATTTTCTATCTTCAACTCGTAACCAATTAATATTAACTACTCCGTAACAAAACGTCATCGTCCCGTTTCCAATAAAACAGAAATATTCAAAGTCTAAATTCAATGCAAATTCTAACTTATCAACTCACATAAATCATTGTCATCATTCATGATCATCGTTTTATTTGAATGTAAATAACATTTTGTTTATATACGCATGTAAACGACTACTGCGTCTGCGTCTATATTTTGAATGGCATGCGGTTGTACAAGTACAGTGCGATGCAAATGATTGGAGTGCAATAATGCAAGTAGTAACTTATTTTAAGGGGTATATCCCATATTAGGTCCAATGCCAGGAGCCAGGCTCAATATACTAGTAACTTGCAGGCTGCCCTTACCAACAATCAAGGGAAGCCTCACTGTTTTTCACCTCAGATTACAGATAGGAGTGTTAGGGATTCTTCCTATTTTCTGTTCCTAATTTCGTCGCCCCATCTGGATTCTCCAGCTTTGCTAAGGTAATAAGAAGACAGATTATGTGCTGGTTGCGGTACAACAAAGAGGGGGATGACAAGTTTACAGAAATATGGGCTGTAGCCTGTAAAAAATTAACTGAGGGAGAAAGAATTCTTCCAACAAAAAGCATATTTTGGTTGCCGTGAATTAAAAAATGACTCGAGGGATACATAAACCTTAAAGGAGACCAAGAATGCTGAAAACACACTAGCCTTAAAACAAAAAGGCAGGGTTCATACTGAAAAGCCGAAAAATACCGTTGTCGTAGACACGGGATAAGTCAGCGCAAAGAGAAATCTAAAGAGGGGGCTAAGAGGAGCTTGTTAAACGCGACTTGATCCATGTTTCAAGATTCTTCAATTCCTCTGTACTAATCGTATGTCCCAGACCAGGATACGCCTGCCATTTTCATTTTCCTCATCTTAATGCTAGCCATGGATAAAAACTAAAGTACCTCAACATGTAGAATAGAAATAGGAGTTTCAGTGAGTACCTTGAACTCACAACTAACACCAGCCCTCTCAAGGAAGGGAGGCCCTTCTTGTCCAGCCTCAAACAACACTGTTGGATCCGACATTCCATGTGACCATAAAATGGGAGTCTGGGAAAGGTTTTAAGAGTCAACCATACACAAGTAAACCTCATTCAGTCTTTCATAAAGAAAAAGGAGATCAAATTAACTTCGCCGAGTTTAGAAAAGGTGTTTGTACACTTGGAAGGCAAGTGTTATCACACGTTTCCATTACCCATGAAGCCAACTATTTTACTGTCGATTATGACATAATAAAGCAAAATGACCCACTAAACTAGCACTGCCTCAATGCACTTCTCCACACAAATTTCATTTTATAAATGGGTTATATAAAATACCCTTTTTTGTGCCCTTAACACAGGGGTAAGACTGGAGACTGCATATCTGAACCCTTTACCCCATTATTTCTGGGAGCCTCGAGGAGCTGGGATAATGTTGTCATTGAGCAACATGTATCATGCCATTTTCCACTCAGAATCAACATATATCAGGTTTTATGTGCTCAGGTATTCAAAAAGGCAGCCCTTGCTCCACCACCACCACAGCCCCGCACTCACGGGATTTCTAAGAACCACACCAAGCCAACATAAGTGTTCACCAACAAATTGAAAAATACTTTGGACGGTATACCAGTGCAATGTATGGTATTCCAACTTTCTGAATTAACTTGTGTATTTCATGTCCAACAGTTGGAGATTAGTACGACACTTGGCCACGGATATTAAGCTGAAAACCAGTGAAATTTTCACCTTACACATCTAACTAAGACGGGGTGACATAAGAGTATAAATATGTAATGCACTATGCATGATTAGCTTTTGACAAGCATTGAAGTTAAGAAAGCAAGCTTTGTAAGTCAATCCATAGGTAGATAAAAACACAAAGCCATTGGTACTTGAGATAACTTGTACCTTCTTCGCATCCTCGGGAAACTGTTCAACCATGGAATGATTGAAAGGAACCCATCCACTGAAGACTGCACCACCTCCTAATGTCTTTGGATACAAAAGGACGCTTGCCAAGGTCAAGGCTCCTGCACATTAGACCTCAATTTTAACAACCCCATGCAGTATTGGCAAATTTGAGAGTAAAAAAATGCAATTTCCCTTGAGGGTGATGGGTGAGGGGGCAGTGGGAGATACCTCCTTGACTAAATCCACAAACAAATATATTATCAGGACTTATGCCTGCGGCAACCTCTTTATCTATCATAGCGTGGACACTTTTGACTGCTTTCATCAATGAAGTCTCATCTTTCGGGGTGTGCTGACAGAACAGAAAACGTAAAAACCACGAATAAGTAAGAAAGACATGAAGTAACTGTAAAATATGAACTGCCACCAAGGACCATAGAGCTAGTGTCATTGTCCTCCATAATTTAAATACAACATTTCAAAGATGATCCAAATTTTAAAGGTGTGACAAGTATGGTTAAAAAGGTGAAACAAGCATATGGTTTGCCATGGTTAACAGAGAGTCTGACTATCAAACATAAAATCAGACTATCAACAAAATACGAGTAGCCTATTTTACAGGGCCCGATTCTAAGCAAGTAATACAGTAATCCGATCTTGAACCTTAGACTTTTTTGTCTTCTGTTAGTTAGTGCGAAACAACAAAAGTGATGTTACCATAGTGCATCAAAGGCTCTGGAGTCTCGCCTATGGGTATGTAACGAGGAGGTTGAGTTACATAACCTTACCCCAGCATTAATTGTTGACAATGCATAAAGGTTGTTTGTAGATGACACAGTGAAGATGAGATAGGAATTGCATTAAATAAGAGAAGACAGCTGATTGAGTTATTTTGATTCATAAACTCAATCAGCTACAGTGATGAAGATTGAAGAGGAATAAATGAGAAGGAAGTTACAGTGGTGACCGGTATCTCAAGTAAATCAAACCAGGAGGGCATAACAGCACCATCTACAATAAAACAAAACAAATAGGGAGTCATTATAATGTTTGGGTGGCTACAAATGAATTCATGAAAAAGTCGTCAACTTTGCACCTAATTTCTGATCATCATTGGTATTAAAGAAGAAAAAGAGGGAGATAGAAAGGAAAGGAAAGGAAAGGAAAGAAAAGAAAAGATACAGTTGCAGGAGACAGGATTGGAAGGAGCAGAAGGGAAAGACCATTTGGTTGAATTGAATTGGGGTGAAGTGAATAGTGTCTTGATAGGCTGGTTGGCAGGTCCGGAATCACCCAAACCATGTAGCCACAATATGAAACTCCTGGTCCTAGCCGGCGCCGCCATGAGGTTGGGGTTTTGCTTAGGTGTTTGGTCGGTGAGGATGATAAATAGGAGTGAAGTTAAAAGAGAGAGGGATAGTAAAAGTAAGGGCCTCGCTATTTGTCCTATTACCCTCATCACATAATCAGTCACATAATCACATAATCACATAATCACATAAATCACATTCACATTACATCATGGGATGGGATTCATGGGAATATCGAATATGGGATCTGCGTCTTCCTCCAAAGAAAGGAAAGGAAAGGAAAGGAAAGATGTCTTTGTTCTTCCTTGGTTGGAAATGTCGAAATTGCCCCTGGGGTCAAAAATAAAAAAGTAGAGTCCCTTTGAAGAAACAGAAAGGAAAAGACAGCCTGATTTCTGATACAAGGAATCATTGTTAGTATTGTCGGCGAGTTTGGAAAATGAAGGGAACAGCAAAAGTGATAGTAGCAATAATAGCAGTACTAGTACTAACAATAGTAGGAGGAGGAGAAGCCGGAATAGGAGTGAACTGGGGGACACTATCTGAGCACCGTCTGTCGGCGGACACGGTGGTGGATCTGCTCCTCCGCAACCGTATCTCTAAGGTTAAGCTCTTCGATGCTGACCCTACCATAGTCGATGCAATCAGGGGGACCCACATTCAGCTAATGCTGGGTATCCCAAACCATATGCTGCAACTGCTGTCATCCTCACCTTCCGCTGCAGATTCATGGGTTAGGGCTAATCTCACTCGTCACTTCCTTGCTCATCCTCCCCCCGACATCAGGTCACCTCTCCCTCCCTTCTAATCATTTGCATACCTTTGATTACAATGCTCACTTGCTTTACTTGCTCTTCATTTTATTATTTTCTTCTCACTACTCACTAGTCACTACTACTTCCAATTTTAGGTATCAACTTTCAACCTTAGCTACTTTGCTCATTCACAAATTCTCATTTGTGGCAAGTGTCAACACGTTACTCCTTTATGTTACTAGTCCTCACATGTTACCCATTACACTAATTCTGAATACCTTTCCCTTTATACTACATGCCTGCATATCTGCACATACTTTAATTCTGTTTCTTTGGACAACTTGCTGCCTTGCTGCTTCTCATTTAACTCTCTACTTAAACTCTTGGAACCCAACAGCTTTCTTTTTCATAATATTGCAGTGTTACACATTCTTGCTCTATTCCCTCTTAATTCATTCGCTTTGCTCTCTTACTTTTATGCTCTCTCAGGTTACTGAAAAATGCTTGCTTTCCTTTCCAGATATGTAGCGGTTGGGAATGAGCCCTTCCTAAGTAGTTACGCTGGACAGTTTCAGTCTTATGTTGTCCCCGCGCTCGTCAACTTGCAGCAGTCTTTAGTTAAAGCCAACCTTGCACGCATGCTCAAACTGGTTGTCCCTTGCAATGCGGATGCATATGAGTCTTCTCTCCCTTCTCAAGGCGCCTTTCGCACTGACCTCACCCCCATCATCACTCAGCTTCTATCCTTCCTCAATTCCAATGGATCTCCGTTTGTGGTCAATATTTACCCCTTTCTAAGTCTCTATGGAAATTCTGATTTCCCACAAGACTATGCCTTCTTTGGAGGGACAAACCACCCGGTCATAGACGGTTCCAATGTCTACTACAATGCTTTTGATGGAAACTATGACACTTTAGTGGCTGCACTTGGCAGAATTGGGTATGGTCAGATGCCTATAGTTATCGGAGAGGTGGGTTGGCCAACGGATGGAGCCATATCCGCCAATATTACGGCTGCCAGGGCTTTTAACCAAGGCCTTGTAAATCATCTACTTAGCAACAAGGGAACTCCCCTGAGGCCCGGAACTCCTCCTCTCGATGTATATCTTTTTGGCCTACTCGACGAAGGTGGAAAGAACACACTACCTGGAAACTTCGAACGGCATTGGGGCATATTCTCTTTTGACGGCCAGGCTAAATATGCACTGAACCTTGGTTTGGGTAGTAGCATGTTGAAGAATGCTAGAGATGTTGAGTATCTTCCGTCAAGATGGTGTGTCGCGAACCCAGAAAAGGACCTATCGGGTGTGGCAAACCACATTAAACTTGCTTGCACTGTCGCCGACTGTACTACACTAAGCTATGGGAGTTCATGTTATGGAATTGGTTTGAAAGGAAATGTGTCGTATGCATTCAATAGCTATTACCAGCTCCAGAAACAAGATGCAGTAAGCTGTGATTTTGATGGTCTTGGTATGATTACTTTTCTGGATCCTTCAGTGGGGCAATGTCGATTTCTTGTGGGTGTTGCAGATTCTGATACCTCTACGGGTGCCACGTGGCTGGGGAGAGGGGCCATGATTCAGTCGTTGGTTTTTGCTGGGATCATAGTTATTCTTGTATAGGCAATACACATGTAATATAGTGGGTTTGGATGCAGTTATGAGGTGTATTAGTAGATTTAGACATGTAGTTTATCTCGAGTTGGTTTTGGTTTGGGTTGGGTAGAGATCAATCATGTGACATCATTTACTGGTTGTCTGAGATGGATTAGGTCGTTACGGTTGCATAGTTTAGCAAGGTGTATCGGGGTGTGTTTCTGTCAAGTATTTTGATTCGGGGCGGGCAGTGAGTGAGGCCATCCACAGTAGTTGTACATTTATTTTCCCGAGTGAAATGGAGTATCCATAGATGTTGCAGGAAAAGGGTAAAAAGCAAGTGAGAATGGTGGGCAGGGACAGGGTAGGTGGTGAATAGGCGCAGATGCACGCGACCCACGAGACTCCTTCCAATTCTCCTATTTCTATTTGGACGCCATTGCTTGCTTTATTTACAGAGGACAATCACATCTGTGACTATTTTGTTACACATATGATTTTGTATGAACCCTCCCTCATGTAAGACTGTAGCCTGTAGGAGTAGGACCAACCTATTTTACCAATAACAACTCTATTGTAATTTTTATGTGATTATTTTATAATGGTGATCGATGATACGCGAGATATAAGCATACGTTAAATATAAATACATAAAACGATGATATATGAGAGTTGTTGATTAAGATAATGGTGTTTATGAAAAGTGGTTGATTGGTTTGAAGGACGAAAGTAAGAGATTGATAAATTGCAGTTAGGAGTATACAAAGAAGATGAGAAAATATGAAGTCCTTATAAATACATGACAAATCCACATTGGCTTCAAAGTTAAAACAAAGCACTCTTATTTCAGTTGGGAAGTTTCTTTGAAATTCTTTTTCTTTTCTTTTCTTTTCTTTTCTTTTCTTTTGTTCAACACAACACAACACAACACACAGTCAGTCTGTGAGTCTGTCACTCTCTGAGTCTTATTTATAAAATCAGATCCTCTTTATTAGTATTAGTATAAGTATTAATATTAGTAGTAAAGACTGACTAGTTTTCCACTTCATTACTTTCTCTTGTTTACTCATTTCACACAAAATGGAGAATGCAAATAATAACCTTGTGGTGTTGGTGCTGCTGGTGTTGCTCTGTCTTCATGGATCGGAGATGATCGCGGTTGGGATCTTGCTTCTGATATTGCTTCATGGGCTGCTGCTCCAACTTTCACCGTTGGGGACTTCCTCTGTATGTCATCTTCTACCACCCTAGTACCCTACCACTAGCCACTACCCATTTCTTTTTCTTCATGTCAATGTCAAAACTAGATAACTTCTAAATTAATCTCACCTCTACGGCTGTACTGTATATTAAGTGAAGAAAGGTTGTTGCTCTGACACTTGACAGGGTTCGCATACTCGGATGGGCTACACAAAGACAAGGTGGTTGAGCTAAGGACCAAAGAGGAGATGGAGTCATGTGACTTAACAAACCCCATACTCAAGGCATTGACAAGGTATCCCTTCAAGCCCAAGGACATCCATACTTTGCAAGTACCAACATTGAGAGCTGTAAACAAGGTTTAAAGCTTCCTGTTGAGGTCAAGTCCAAAACGGAATCTCTTCACCCCTCAACAATAAAGACTGCTGCATTCTTGGCCCAGGAACCCTCTGCTCCTTCCTCTTCAACCCGCATCTCTGGATCCATTATTATGCTCATTTGTTTCATCATCTTCACAGTGTTGCTCTTTTAAACAACAATAATCATCTTTCTTAACTTTTGAGATCAGAAAATAATGAAACGTGGGGGTGTCTAGTGTATTTATTGGTGACGATCACTCTCATTTATCCACCCAAATTGCTTAACGTCTTTGGTTTACTTCAATTCATGACAAAGACGGGATTATTGTTGATCGGGAAAGGGGCAAAAAAGCCCCAAATGTTTGGCAAAAATATGATAGTTATATATCGCTAAAATCAAATAACATCCCCATCAAAACATTCAATAAAACGTACCCGACAACTTTGTTATTATTCACTATATATATATACTTAAAGCAGTCATTTTGCCTCTTCATATCTGAGGTCTTGGTAAATTACTAAATTAGCAACGAATGAATTAATCAAAGCACCTCATCAATTACACCTGGAACACACGGAATAGATCGCAACAAAAAGCCGAGTATGATCCAAGCTCTTCACATAGAGTATCCTAATATGACCAAACTATTGATCTATATAGTGCAAACGGCAATAGCTAACAACAAAGCTCTGAGCGCTTTGAGTTGTAAAGTGCACATTACTTCCTCAACACAACATAATTCAGATTATTATTCTTCTGAATCTTGGATATCCTCTTCAAAATTTCAGCGAAAGCCTTCTTGTCCTGCAGAAAGGAATTTCACAATGGAAAAGCACAAAGGTTATTTATCATTGGCACAAAATGCAAACGTTCTGGTAAACAAATTTTAACCTTGGTTTAAAAAGGCGAGAGGCGCTCATCACATGAATATGGCAATGTTTTAGAAACATCTACAGATTTTAAAAATTAAACTCTGCGGCAACACCTTTTTTTGGATTTCTATAAAGGGCTAACATGTACAAGTATCAAAACTAGCTATAATGGATCAAACGGAAGGGGAATATTAAAAGAAGAAAATATGGAGATTGCATAGTAGCACACTTTGTTTGATATGACTTGAGCAAAAGTCGCACCTAAGCATCCTCGAGGCGTTTAGGTTAGATCCCACAGAGCCTCAACTGTTTTTTTAAAATCAAGTGGCCAGTAGAATTTTGTGAATGGAAATATTAGAGGGTTTAAATCAAACCCAAGAATGTAAGACCATGTCAAGATTCAAGCTAAAGAAGGAATTATTAAAGATGAGAACAAAAACCAGAACTACCTGCATAAGGCATCTTAAATTTTCATAGCAAACTAATTCACAAGCAAGAAATATTTCAGAACAAGTGAGAAGTAGGAAAATTACCTCTGGTGATTTCAGTCTAGCTTTAAATGTGGCCACCAGTTCAGAAGTAGTTAGTGGTGCTCTCTGCAATAAAACAGCTCTAATTTCCTCTTCTCTGACAGGCCCTTGGGAGGAGGATGTACCAGTCTTGGAAGATGATGGTGTAGTTTTTGAAGCCGCAGCCCCACTCCCCTTTGAGGGCTCTTCTTTTATGCTAGGCTTAACATCCTATTCTCAAACAAAAACTCATAAAAAATTGAAGACAATAATCTACAGATTAATTAAAGCATTCGGATTAAAAGGATTCATACACTTTCTGCCTTTGTCTTCTTTGATGCGGCACCAGTAGCAGCTTTTGTATCTTCACTATGTTTCCTCTTTCCTTTAGCCGATTTTGAGGTAGAAGTCCCTCGAGCTGGTTTTGCAGGGCTATCACTAGGTTCTTCCTTCGGATCTTTAAATTTTGGAGCTACAGCAGGAGAAGGGCGGTCCTCATCCTCCTGACAAATTACAATTACTTTACCACCTCCACCTTTAGCATGAATAAAATTACATGAGTGACAGTAGACTTACATCATCGTCTTCATCCTCGTCTTTCTTTCTTTTGCCTGCACCATCATCCTCTTCTTCTGAGTCAGAATCGCTGAGTCCATTGGACCGCCCAAGCAATTTTTTCAGCTCTTTTCCCGATTTACTCAGTTTGCCCTCCTCTTCATCACCGTCTTCTTCTTCATCATCATCATCCTAAAACATGGCACTTATTAGCATGAATGTAGGTTGCTATATCAGAAAAGGGGAAAAAAAGGAGCTTCCTTTTATCAGGTCCAGCTTTGCAAATCTCTGCATGACATACTTCAAACTCAACAACTACTGAGAGTATAAACCTTGTTAAGGTACCAACTACCAAGGCATCAAGATTAAAAACAATCACTAATTATTGAACGGCAATGAGCACTACCTTTACATTTTGTAATTATATGGTCTCATTCATCTCCTTCTTAATAATAAGACCTCCTTTGTTTGTTTACTTTTAGCAGTACGGAGCAAGAGAGAAAACAGCTCATTAAAAACAAACCTCCTTAATTTCAGGTGGAGCAGGAACTTCAGGAGCTAATAAGTCTTCTCGCTCCTCAGGATTAATACCAACAGCTTCATCATCATCAGTGAAGATCTCCTCATGCTCCCAATCATCACCTAGCAGAGGTCAGATAAAAAATAAAACGATTGACCACAGACAACAAAACTTTCAATCAGCCATTGTTCAAGGATCATCCATAGACCTTAATTTCAACCGAATAAAAGACCAATATATGTTCACTGCTATTCTTAATTCCCTTGTAGGTTCACCCAATTCCTCCTCTCTTTGCTTATAATCTAAACACTCATTCTGCTTGACAAGTTTCTATTTTTATCAGTTTATGTTCTTTTTTCATCCTAAAAATTTATTCCAATGCTTTGCAATTTGCATAAGCTCATTTGTTCCTTCCCTAAGAAACTAAGACTTTCTATTCTTTGCTTTTTAATTACATGAGTAGTAAAGAAGCAATTCCCTGTGTGATTTCATTATGAGCCATTCGGAAACAACTTCTAGGTAAATCTGAGTACCCCCCAACCCCACCGTGTGATTGGTGGGAGCCAAAGCCATTGTGGTAACGAGGGTAATATTGTTATCATTGCTCCATGTAAATTGGTCCCAGAATGCTAAGACTTTGTTGTTGTATTTGTATATGTTTCTCATTTACAATTGTTCAACGTAAATGAGATTTATTCCAAATCCAAGCAAGCCCTTTTTTTGGGTTCAAATGAGCGCACTTTACGGTCCATACATCATTCTTATCATACTTGAGCTGACTATCCAAGCAAACCCTTAGTGTAGGGGGTACCGGATACCATACCCACTTTACGGTCCATACATCATTCTTATCATACTTACTAAAAGTTCGAACAACCCCACCATGAAAAAGTGGCTGCAAATCAACAATCAAACAATGACCCTATAAAGAAAGCCTAAACACTGAGAGACATATTTCTAAAGATAAAAGTAACAAATGCATTCCTTACCCTTCTCAATATTGTCCTCAAAATCATCAAAATCACCTCCTCTTCGACCTTCATCATCCTCATCATCACTACCTTTCTTGTTAAGCCCAAGCCTAGACTTCCGAGCAGCCTCTTCGCCTTCATCTTCTTCTCCCTTATCCGACACATTACCATCAGCTTCACCATCTGATTTCTTGCGTCCTTTCCCTCCAACGGCAGGAGTTTCCTTAACGACCTCCGGGTGATACCCAAATGCAGCTGGTCCATTGCTTGCAGTCTTCATCATCCATCTTTCATAGCCGTCTACAGTCTTCCTCCTATTTTTCATTTTCTCCTCTGCCTCTTCTATTGTAAGTTGCCTATATTGTGCAACCTTGTTGAAGTTGTACCTAAGATGACCATTAATAGCTTATGAATGGAAATATACAAATTATGTTGATAGAGGGAAAAACATCCAATAATATTCAAGTTGGTATTCCGAATAAACTAGTTACTTTGACAGACGGCAATAATAGCTACCAATTGGACAAAAAGAGCAGGCATTTCAGTTTCAACTGTAGAAAAAAAAGAGTAATAGTGACAGAAAAAAGGTGTTGAGATGATAACAAATATTCCAAGCATACCAAGAACCAGCTGGTATTGCAACAAATTCTTTCCCCTGCAACATTAATAGGTAGTATGTAGCAGATTGTGTGCCCTCCAGATGCCCATGGTACTGTGATTGCCCAGTTTCATCTTCCAGCAACCAAGGCTTGTTCTTGAACTTCTCCTATTAAACACAATGTCGCACCAAATGTTCGATGCATTAGACAATGTCTTATTATCGACTTATCGTGTATTTTATTTATACTAAACAAGTTTCCACATTTAATTTATAGTACAAAGTTTTATTGAGTGTGCAGAATTCTTAAAAGGTCAGACTTTATCAACTCATCTTCGGTATTTCTAGCCATCAACAATTCAGCAAACAAGAGAAGATTGTCAATAGTATATATACTAGTTTTGAACTAAACAAGATTTCAACATCTAGCTTATATGTAGTACAAAGTTGAGAAATCAATCTTTATCAAATTGACACAAAATTATCAGCCGAAAAGCATAATTCCACCCTAATAAGCAACAGAGAATAAAACGATGAGGAAGTAACCTTCAAAGAGTCAGTTAAGTGACGGCCATTAATGCCTTCCTTAACCAAACTCCATTGATTTTGAGCAGAGTTCTTGTTTGAAAAGGTAGGTAAGCCAGCTGCAAACCTCCCTATGAAATAATTTTTGTCAATGCTGGAGCTTTGCCTCACATTATACTCCTACACATACAACAACAACAACAAATCATCAATCCCAAATTCAGACGGGTTCAGCTAACATGAATCATCCTTTAAAACCGTAACAAGACTAATAAAAATGAAATATTGATATGATAAAATAGATGAGGAGAGAGATGTAGCGAACCCTGATTAAACGAGTGAGAGTGGCGCCACATTGGTAACATTTGCCGCGACTTTCGGCCATGGTTTTGCCGCAACTAGAGCAAAGAGTTAAATGCTTACAATTGCTGCCATAGAGATCGGTGTTTGAGCCGCATCCGCCGCAGGTTGGTTTCAGCATCAAATCAAACGACATTGAGATTGATTTGACGAGTTTGATGGGATTAACAAACTTCAATTCTGGTGACCTTGATCGGATTTAAAAAACTAGGGTTTCACGTGTGGGAATGAAATATGAATGAATGAATGAATGAATCGAAATCAGATGATCGTCGCGCGCTCTGTTGATTCAGGACCCACTGCCGGTGTCATACTACTTTTTTTTTTCTCTTTGTAGGGCTTTCATATTGGTCTATTGGACACGTCACTAATGGTGCAATGCCTAAAACAAAAGTCATATCTAGGTGTCAATGGGCGGGTCCTGGCGGGTTTCGCCCGCACCCGTCTCACGTAAAGTGGGTGTGGGTAATAATTTGGTAGGTCGTGGGCGAGGATGGATTTCAAACGCACGATTTGTCGCGGGTCGCGAGGCGGGTGCGGGTATCACATGAGACCCAACCCATACCCACCCCGCCCCACACCCACCCCGCTCGCCCCGCCTCACATGTCCTCGCCCCGCTTATACCCACCTGGCCACCTACTAAATAATACGGAGTAATATCTAATATATATATATATATATATATATATATATATATATATATATAGGGTTGGGATCCGGTGAGAACCACCTTACAATGAAAACCGGTGAGAACTCTTCCTTACGGAGTTTTTTTTAAAAAATTAATGACATAATTGGATTCGGCATGAAATTTTATGGCCAGAGAACATATTTCTTGGTCTAGAAAATAAATACTAGTGGCGGAAAAATGATAGGTACGAAAAAATAGATAGTATGTGCATGCAAATAAATAAAACGTATCTCACATTGATTTCCGTCACTAGTATTTATTTTCTAGACTAAGAAATATGTTCTCTAGCTATAAAATGTCATGCCGAATCCAAATATGTCATTAATTTTTTCTAAAAAAATCCGTAAGGTAGAGTTCTCACAAAGTTCTCATTGTAAGGTGGTTCTCACCGGATCTCAAGTCTATATATATATATATATATATATATATATATATATATATATATATATAATATATTGCATGAAATAAGATGCTCTACGTGCATTAAAACGAGTTCTAGGTGCATGAAAAATGATAGATACGTAAAAATCGGTAGTAGGTGCATGAAAATTAATAAAACGTATCTCACCTCGATTTCCGTCACTAGAATATATTTTTTGGACCAAGAAATGGGTTCTCTAGCCATAAAATTTCATGCCGAATCCAAATATGTCATTAATTTTTTGTTTAAAAGTTCGTAAGGTAGAGTTCTCATGGTTCTCATTATATTAGTGGTTCTCATAGGATCCCAATTCTATATATATATATATATATATATATATATATATATATATATATAGAAGTAGGATCATATGAGTTGGGGCAATATTGGTGAGTTACACCTTTAAATCTGCACCATTCATATCTAGTTCAAATTAGTGGCCGAGATTAAATCTCACAATCTTATCTATATTATAACAAAAACATTTAAACAACTCTCATACACCCACCTCATCAAACCCAACATTTTTTTAAAAAAAAAAAAAAGATAAATGAGGGTCCCACATCAAAAAGTTTGGATTTTATTTATCGAAAAGTTATTCATTTATGTTTGTACGTAAAATTTTACGTTTAAATTTATGTAAATTCACGGTTAATGTTGGAAAAGTTATTCGTTTATTTTGTACGTAAAATTTACAGTTAAATTTATATAAATTCACGGTTAATGTTAATAAACTAATACGGAATACTCTGTCGGAAAAATATGGATAAAATAGTTTTAGAGCGGATTCTTTAAAAAAAATAGTTATCATACTGGAATTATACCTATTATATCTAACAAATATTCCGGCTTAAAAAATCTGCTATTTGTAATTAAATTATCATATCGTTTGAATAATAATTAGATCTTAATTTGGTTATAAAATAACGAATATATCTCTTTTCGAAAAATCAACATATTAAAAAATTATAAGATAAAAAAGTTTCCGCATTTAACAACCTTAAAAACATTTAAAAAATAATAATTACGGAGTTTTAAAAGCTTATTGCTGAAAGTTTGAAAAAACGAAAATAGATTAAACTCATATTACATACAATATAATTTTTATTTCAAAAATTAATTTACAAACAATTTAAAGAGTATAATTAATTTAAAAGTTGCAAAGAAATTAGTTTGTATACGTACATGAATCTTTAATAATGGTTTAACCCAAATATGTCAATATGATGCAAAGTAGTATGTTTGAGGCAAAAAGTTGATTGGTAATGAATTAAGAACAATAATAAGATATAATTAGATTAAATTGAAAGTGATCTCAAAATTGAAGACATATAGAGAGTATAAAGATAATTGTGTAAATAATACAGAAGATTTTATAAATAATATAGAAGATTTTGTGCAAAATAATAATGTAGCGTGACATTAGAGTATGTGTTTTTTTGGTTTATGAGTGATAAAATATAAATTCATTTCATATGGGGTGGCAAAAACTTATTTTTAATGCGGATCAATTTAAACTTGAGCCCAGTTTTTTTTACCATAGTTGTTTAGATATATGTATTAAATTGGAGTTACTATTAGTCGCCAACAAACTACGTTAGTACGTAGGATGCACAATTTTACTCATATATTTTTAACTCGGTCAAAGTTAATCGAATTGAACTAATTGAAAGTTTAAAAATAAAAACAACAAATTACATTCTCATTGGGTTTAATTTGTAACAATGAAAATAATAATGTCGATATATATTCGCATTATTCTAAACAAATTTTATATATTAGAATTTTAATAAACAATCCGTGCATTTTTGCACGGGTTAACACTAGTTAGTATATAAACCAAAGTTTTCACCCCTAACTTCTTTTTTCCCCCTTTTTCAACTCCCCAGCTGAAACACAGTAAAAACCTCCCTCTCTCTCCACTAAAACCTCCATATTCTCAAGTAAAACCTCCATATTCTCCGGTAAAACCTCCATTTTCGTTCATCTTCTTGCTCATCTTCTTCGTCGACTTCTTTGCTCATCTTCGTCGTCATTTTCGTCCATCTTCAGGTAATTGATTTTCTTCAATTTTTCGTTCTTTTTCTTCAATTTTCGCTACTTGTAGGTTTTTTTACTTGATTTTTGTTGTGTTTTGTGTTTCTATTCTTCAATTTTACTCAATGTTTTCATTATGTAGTTCAATTAGTGTATTTGTGTGCTGTTGTATTACATTTTTTACTTAGTTTCACATAATTTAGGGTTTTCATCTTCCTTCTTTCATTTTCGTCAATTTTTTTAAAATTTTCGTTTATGTAGTTGTGTTTTTACTTGAAATTGGTGTGTTCTTGTATTTGTTTTCTTCAATTTATTCAGCCGGTTGCATTATGTAGTTCAATTAGTCGTTTTCAATTGGATTTCACTTATTTTAGGGTTTCGTAATTGTATTTTCCAGATTTGTGTATCTAATTTCGAATTTTGATGTGTTCTTTTTGTGCTTTTTCTTTAAAATAGTTTGTATTGTTGTTCTAATGAAGATAATCTGTGTGTGTTACTGTAATATATTGATGTGATTATTCTATATGGTTGTGTGTATTCTCTGATAATCTGCGCGTGTTATTGTATTCCCTTTTTTATAATCGCATCAGACAGTTATTGTAACCGTCTCAGACTGTTATTGTAATCGTCTAAGACTGTTATTGTATTCGTCTGAGACTGTTATTGTAATAATCTAAGACTGTTATTGTATTCATCTAAGACTGTTATTGTATTCCCTTTTTTACTATGAATTACAATAACAGCTATTATGAATACAATAACAGCTATTTTAATGGTTTGTACACAGTTATTTTAATGTGTTTAGACAGTTATTTTAATGGTTTGTACACAGTTATTTTAATGTGTTTAGACACTTCATTTAAATACAGTTATTGTATTATATAATTTCTGTTATTGTATTATAAAACTCAGTTATTGTATGCAGTAGTGACTTCATGGGGGTGTTATTGTATTTTATGCATCACTTTGTGTTTATTTAGCTCGTATGGTTCTGTGCAGTGCTTCGAAGATTGTTTAACGCCTTTTTGTTTTTGTTTTAGGTTTCTCAATTACATTTCTTGATGATGAAGAGAGATGTTGAGATATTTCTCCATTTGTACACACAACGAAAAGAAGCAATGGAGAAAGAGTCTTGTTCAGCTGATGATGCTTTTACTTATTTGTTTTGTAAAGCCTAGAATGTGTTATTTTTGTGACAGTTATTTTAATTGTCTCAGAGAGTTATTGTAATCATGTCAGATAGTTTTTGTAATTGTGTTTTCAGACAGTTATTGTAATTGTGTTATCAAACAGTTATTTTAATGGTTTCAGGCAGTTATTTTAATGATTTTCACACAGTTATTGTAATGAGTTCATACAGTTATTGTAATGGTTTTTACACAGTTATTGTATTATATAAGTCCTGTTATTGTATCTAGTAGTGACTTCATTCAAGACAGTTATTGTATTATATAAGTTCTGTTATTGTATTTCCTTGTTTACACAGTTATTGCATAATGTCAAATATTGTATTGCATAATAATACCTGTTATTGTAATGCATAATGTTAATTATTGTATTGCATAAATACATGTTATTGTATTCAGTTTTCCATTTTGTAATACCTATTATTGTAATTCATAATAGCTGTTATTGTATTCATAATAGCCGTTATTGTAATTCATATATAATACCTGTTATTGTAATGCATAATACATGTTATTGTATTCAGTTTTCCATTTTGTAGTACCTGTTATTGTAATTCATAATAGCTGTTATTGTATTCATAATAGCTGTTATTGTAATGCATAATACATGTTATTGTATTTAGTTTTCCATTTTGTAGTACTTATTATTGTAATTTATAATAGCTGTTATTGTATTCATAATAGTTGTTATTGTAATTGATAATAGTTGTTATTGTATTACATAATACATGTTATTGTATTCAGTTTTCCATTTTGTAATACCTGTTATTGTAATTCATAATAGCTGTTATTGTATTCATAATAGTTGTTATTGTAATTTATAATAGCTGTTATTATATTCATAATAGCTGTTATTGTTTCGAGATAGTTATTCAAAAGAATACCATTTCCATGCCAAAATTGAATACTATTGAACTCAAATATTCAAAATGTAAGACAAATTACAAATCTATTATTGATTATTGATTATTCTAAAGTTTCTTACACGTAATATAGATTCTCAACTATAGTAATCTAAGACAAAATACTGAGATATTTTTGTATTATTGTAAAGTTTGTGATACGATTATTGTAAATCTATTCATTGGATCCCTTATTCATCCTCCATTTCATCTCCCTCTTCATCTTCATCCTCAGGTGCATGTTCAACAAATGGATTTGGGCAGTTTCTTTTGTCATGGTTTCCCATTTGTTTGCAGTTATTACATAACCTTTTTGGTTTGCTTGCTTTTTCAATTGCCTTTTCCTTGTTTGATTTCATTCTATTGCCACTTCCTTTGTTTTCCATAATAATACCTGTTATTGTAATGCATAATGTTAATTATTGCATAATGTCAAATATTGCATTGCATAATAATACCTGTTATTGTAATGCATAATGTTAATTATTGTATTGCATAATACATGTTATTGTATTCAGTTTTCCATTCTGTAATACTTGTTATTGTAATTCATAATAGCTGTTATTGTACTCATAATAGTTTGTTATTGTAATTCATAATAGCTGTTATTGTATTGCATAATACATGTTATTGTATTCAGTTTTTCATTCTGTAATAACTGTTATTGTAATTCATTATAGCTGTTATTGTATTCATAATAGTTGTTATTGTAATTCATAATAGCTGTTATTGTATTGCATAATACATTACAATAACCGAGTTTCTACGTTACAATAACTGAGTTTTTACATTACAATAACTGAGTTTCTACATTAGTATAACGACAAATTCTTGAGTTTCTAGATTACACCTGAGTTTATACTTTACAATAACTGAATTGTTAAATTAAATAATATCAAACTAACAAAAAATACCAGGTATATGCATAATTTTTTTCATTGAACGTCAATTATTCACGTCTATCTTGATTCAACCTGCAAATCACCAAAAAATAGAATATAAGTTAACAAAACTTCCAAGAAGTAACTACTAGATACAATAACTGAGTTTTAACATTAATATTACAACTAAGTTTCTACATTTAACTAGGCATTTTAACAAACAGTTGGTGTGCTAATCTAGATTATCAATAATTTTTTAAGATTATGAAAATAAATTATCAGTCAAATGCCAACGGTATGATAAACAATACATAAATCGTCGTACAATTTGTTATTTGAATCAAATAATTCAGTTAGTCGAGTATTAAAATAAGAAAATCGTAAAAAATATTGGTACCTTCGAAAAATTAGGGTTCCTGGAGTATTAACCTCTATTGATAGTTTTTAGTTGAATTAGTCAAGATAATGAATGAATTTGGCGGAGAATTGATGAATGTTATGTGATCGATTTGATGAATTGATGAATTGATGAATATTATGTGATGATCGATTTGATGAATTTTTGTGCGATTGATTTTTGATGATTTTTCTGGGAATTTGGCAGAGAGAGAGAGAGATGGGGAAACAGAGTGTGTAGCTGAAATTAATTTGGAATTGTGAAAATTAGACGCGTGTTGAATTTTTGGATTTTAGGTCAATTGTATTTATACGCGGGGGTAACTCACGAGATATGGCAAACTCACCGGAACTCGCCTCTATATATATATATATATATATATAGGGTCGGGATCCGGTGAGAACCACCCTTATAATGAGAACCATGAGAACCCTTACTAAATCTCCACCATATCTCGCGTCGAAAGTTTCGATGGATCATTTACCATTAGTTTAACGTATTCAACTACACATTTTAGTATCATTAAACAAAAAAATTTGATTTTATTAACAAAATATATACTTAGTGTACGAAAATACAATTAAGCATACTAAAACGGCTATAAATGCACGAAAATAACCACTACGTGCATGAAAATGATTACTAAGTGCATCAAATAAGAGACTCTACGTGCATTAAAACGAGTTCTAGGTGCATGAAAAATGATAGATACGTAAAAATCGGTAGTAGGTGCATGAAAATTAATTAATAAAACGTATCTCACCTTCATTTCCGTCACTAGTATATATTTTCTAGACCAAGAAATGTGTTCTCTAGCCATAAAATTCCATGCCGAATCCAAATATGTCATTAACTTTTTTTAAAAATGTCCTTAAGTTAGAGTTCTCATGGTTCTCATTATATTGGTGGTTCTCATAGGATCTCAATTCTCTCTCTATATATATATATATATATATATATATATATATATAGAGAGAGAGAGAGAGAGAGAGAGAGAGAGGGGCGGGATCCGGTGAGTCCACCTAAATATTTGAGTCCATGAGTCCATTACACAGTATCACACTTAATGAAAAGAAATATCACACTTAAACTTTCCAACAAAAACATGTTGTAAAAACACGTATTTTCAGAAAATTCTCTCTCTGTAAAAAGATAAAAAAAAAAAAATCAAACAGTAAAATCTCTCTAAAATCACACTGAAAATCTGCAAAAAATCGAACGATTTCAACTGAGTTTCAACGATCTACATTCATTCGTTCACTAGATTGAATTATCTTAGTTGAATTTCAAAGTTATTTCAAAAAATCGCTGAGGTAAATTTCTTTCGCGTTCTATTTCATTTTTGCGACTTTATTTCAACTTATAGAGTATTAATTTGATTGATTTTGTTCTTAATAACTGTATTTGAAAGGATTTAGATGAATATAATAGGATTGAATCAAAAAAACAATTAATTGTCAACTTATTTAGGGTTTTTCATGTTGTTGCTATAAATTTATGAATATATTAGTAATTATTAGTGATTAAAGAAATTAGTATGATCGATTATAGTTGTTAAAGTTTATTAGTTGTTTTAATTGTTTCAATCGCAAAAATTAGGGTTAACTATTGTTCGAATGTGAAATTTAGTGTTTCAATCGCGAAAATTAGGGTTAGCCATTAAGGATATGTTGTGTTGATATACGTACGATAATATAAAGTGTACCGTTTGATAATATTAAGGATAGGTTATGATATTATTCGTTTTTGTTCAATCAACTAATTGGTTATTATTTCTGTTCAATTATTTTCTCAACCTATGATATTATTCAGTACACAATGTGATACTACTAAGGATAGGTTGAGTTACTATTAATTAAGAAGTGATTGTTTGTGTTCACTTGAGGATTTGATTGTTTCATAGTAGCAACTTTTCTTTAACCCGTGGTACTGAGAAGTATAAATTGTGATACTATTTAAGATACGTTGTGATACTATTTAAGATACGTTGTGATACTATGCGGGTATTAAGTATCACAAAAAAATGGACAATAATATGGAAATAGTAGAACAAACAACAACAAATAAAGAGGTCTCAACCATTGGCACAAAGAGGTCAATAGAAACAATATGGTCTTGCTTTACAGATATGCTTGCGGACGTGGTGGTGAAGATGATGAACTGCACAAAAGACGAGTCATACGATTTAAGACCGTTGCATATCCTAATAATAGAGGTAGGGGTCGAGGTAGAATAAGCAGTTAGTAGTACTAGATTTGTTGGGACAAATTTTTTAATTGGAAGTGAATGAATGTAATGCTGGAGTAGAAAAAAATTTGTGTAGTTGTATATTAGATATCATGATTTAATAGAAAACAAGTTTTTGGGATCAATTCTTGGTTAAGTTTGATATTGTTTCAGGTATGGTGTGATACTTTCTTCTACTTGACGTGAAACTGTTTCTACGAAACAAAAACAATGGTTTGGGATGTAAAAATCCTTTTTACTCTGACATTGTTTGGTACAAAGTGTGATACTTTTGTGCATTTAGGTTGATATTATTTTTAAAGGCTACATATGAGAATAAATATTATTAAGAAAATGGTGATATTATTTCACAAACAGTGACATTGCCTATATATAACGAGCTGTGATATTTTTTGGAAATGGTTGTGAAATTATTAATTTTAGCAAAACGATGGTATAGATCTAATATTGTTTCAGAATAATGGTGATATTGTTTAAATGGTGTGATATTTTTTTCAGGATTTCGCAGCCTGCTGTCATATTCTGTATGAAGAATGGTGATATTCTTTGTGAAGATTGGCGATATTGTTCTACTTGTAGTATGATACTGTTTAGTAGTCGCACAATTGTCCATAAATACTTCTACTAATAAATGGAAACTGGTCTGATATTGTGTATGATGCTGGTGATATTGTTTCATATGAGGTGTGATATTCTTTGAAATGAAGTGCATAAAATGTAGAAGAAAAAAATGACAGTCATCTTAGAATAAAGAATTTGTATGATATTCGTATGAAGTATGATATTCTTTGAAATCGTAAAGCATAACAAACTACGGTATTGAGAAAACAAAGAATAAAGAATACAAAATTAACGCCTATTTGAAATGTATTTGTAGGCAAGTACAAAAACTAAATAAAAACGAGTGTGCTAATTAAGTTGATGTAAAAAAGAAATCCTTAGCATGCATACAACCTCTTAATCATCATTAGCAACTGAAGAAATCTGCAAAACAAAGGAAACAAAAACAAAACAGTCAGTAATGAAATCGACAAATTAATAACAAAGTGTGATATTGTTAATACTAACATGTGATATTTTGCTTTACTGAATTTGATATTGTTTCAAAGTAAACATATGATATTTGGGAAATGACATACTTTGGATTCCTGATCAAATTAGGTAAACAATCAGATATATAATGTGTGATATTTATGGACATAAATTAACTAATGATACTATTGTTATTAATAGGTGATACTATTGAAGATGGCATGTGATATTATTGAAGATGACATGAAAATCACACAGTGCAGTAATTAGGTAAACAATCAGACATGTAGTTTGATACTGTTCAGGATGATGTGTGATACTTTGCAGAATACAGTGTGATACTAAGTTATCAAGGAAATTAAGATAAAACACCTGATTTGTAGAGTAATAGTAATGAATTAAGAAACATTACATAAGTTAATTGGAAGAAAAAAAAAAATGTTAAAATGATGAACAAAGGAAATAGTAAATAGGTAAGTGAACACAAACTGAGATATGAAAACATCAAAAGTAAACTGAAAATATTAAGAAACACAAACGAATTAAGTCTCGGATACGATTAGAACAAAGAATCGAGTAATAAATACAAAAAACGACATGCAAAACAATAGTACATAAATTTAAAACGAAAAAATGATGATTAAAACTGAGTTATGAATTTACCAGATCTCGGATATGATTTTGAACAAATAATCGAGTAATAAATACAATAAACGATATGCAAAACAATAGTGCATAAATTTAAAACGAAATAACAATGATTAAAAGAGAGTTATGAAGATACCTGACATTGAGTATAATTCAGATGATATAGACGGCGAGAACGAAGATAACAGAATGAATAACAACGAGAACGAAGATAACATGGAGAATGAAGATAAGGACGAAGAAATTAAACGAAAACAGGCGAAGGAAACCGATGAAGATAACCGAAAATAATTCAGAGGATGTTGACGGCGAAGAGCAGCAGATGAGCGCGAAAGAGAGAGAAATAGATGAGAGCGAGAAGAAGAAGAAGAAGAAGAAGAACTAAATGACAGGTTTTAACATGAATTGGGGTTTATATAGTAAATGGGTGAAAAGTCGAAAATACCCTTACTAATAACATATACGAAGCATACTTTCATTCATTAAGTGTGATATTATTTAATGGACTCATGGACTCAACTAAATAGGTAGGACTCATGTGATCCTAACTCTCTCTCTCTCTCTCTATATATATATATATATATATATATATATATATATATATATATATATATATATATATATATATATATATATAGGGTCGAGATCCGGTGAGAACCACCCTTATAATGAGAATCATGAGAACTCTAACTTACGGACATTTAAAAAAAAATTAATGACATATTTGGATTCGGCATGGAGTTTTATGGCTAGAGAACATATTTCTTGGTCTAGAAAATATATACTAGTGACGGAAATGAAGTTGAGATACGTTTTATTAATTTTCATGCACCTACTACCGATTTTTACGTATCTATCATTTTTCATGCACATAGAACTCGTTTTAATGCATGTAGAGCCTATTATTTATGCACCTAATAATCATTTTCATGCATATCATGTAAAAAATTTCATGCACATAGTGGTCGTTTTCGTGCATTTATAGCCATTTTAGTATACCTAATTGTGTTTTGGTACACTAAGTATATATTTTGTTAATAAAATCAAAAAATTTGTTTAATGATACTAAAATGTGTATTTGAATACGTTAAACTAATGGTAAATGATCCATCGAAACTTTCGAAGCGAAATATGGTGGAGATTTAGTAAGGGTTCTCATGGTTCTCATTATAAGGGTGGTTCTCACCGGATCCCGACCCTATATATATATATATATATAGAACCATGAGAACCTATATATAGATAAAAAAAAATATAACTTAAAAGATTAAAAGAAAATTTTTAATAAATAAGTAATCCCTATCCCGTGGTCCAATAAGGCACAAACAAGTAAGTAACCAAGTAGTCCAATAAGGCAATAATCACTAGTTCACTACTCAGTATTCCGTATTTGAGCTGTTGTTTGTGCATGTGTTTCGTGGTATATTTGTATGTAAAACCGTTTCATGGCTCAACGGACTCTAGTTAATTGAATGTTAAAGCATTTTGCGAAAACTTATTTTTATAAGTATTACGACTATTATATTTTAGATTCACGATTTACATTTCTTGAAGAGCTAGGCGGGTCAACGGATCCCCGCGGGACGGATACAGTTTTGAAAGGTTCATCCCGCCGCGGGTCACGGGGACGGGTGCGAATGCGCATTTATAGTTGCGAGACGGGCGCATGCTGACCCCCTCCGCACCCGCCCACCCCATAGACGCACCCCATAGACATCCGACATCCCTAGTCATATCAGACCCATCAATTATGGGTCGTCATTACATCTCACAAACAATACATCGGATTAACAAACCTCTTTTTTTAGTGACTTGTTGAATATTGCATGTAAGTGTGAAACAATTAAGTATTGGTTGTTTATACTCATGATTAAGTATTGTCACTTGATATACCAAAACACGAAACAATTGTCGTGTATTAGATATAACTTATACGATACAAAATTAACAGTTTTGAGCGTTAAACCAAAATAAACATTTACGATAGTTAATTATCCATGTAATTGACTGTATTACAAATTTACAACACATAGTATCATTTTACATAGTTCGTATATTTTTTATTTTCGAAATTGAAATATCAATAGGTCTCTATTGTTGCAACAGGTTAAATATACTTTAGATAAGACAGAGATAAAAGGTGCATAGAGAACCACAAATAGTGTCTTTATCTCCCTAAATAAATTTTATTTAGTAATCCTGATCAATTCAAACCACTCTTCAACCGTAGGGGAGGCAGGACGGCTAAAGGCAGGGTCTGGGATGGTTTCTGGAATGGGCGTGGCTGGTGGAGGTGGTGGGGCAGGAATGGTCGGTGGCGGGGAAGGAGAGGTGGGGCTGTCGGGGACAGGTAGCGAAAATTGGCACCATTCGGTGGATAGGGGGAGGGTGACGGGGGCGGAAGCGGTGGTAGGAGTGGAGAAGGGGTAAGTGTGATCAACGAAACGAACATGCCGAGAGCTAAACACACGGTTGGTGGCTGGGTCGAGGCAGAGATAGGCGTGTTGGGAAGGGGAGTATCCAATAAATACGCAGGCTTTGGAGCGGAGATCAAGTTTATGGGCGGAGTAGGGGCGCAGCCAAGGGTAGCAGAGGCTATCAAAGTTGCGAAGGTTGTGGTATTTTGGAGCGGTGTGGAAGAGGCGAAAGTATGGGGAGTCGTTTTGAAGGGTAGAGGTAGGCATGCGATTTATTAGATAAACAGCAATTTGAAAGGCATATGGCCAATACGCGAGAGGCATAGAGGCATGGGAGAGGAGAGCAAGACCGGTGTCAACAATGTGCCGATGTCGTCGTTCCGCAAATCCATTGTGTTCACTGTTCAGGGGTGTGGGGAGGAGAGGTGAGGTGTTGGATACCGAATTTGGCAAAGTCAGGTTTTAGTTTTTCAAATTCACCCCCATTGTCAGAATAAAAGGTTTTGATAGTGTGAGATAATTGTTTTTCAACGAGAACTTTAAAAGCCAAAAACGTGGAATGGGTGTCAGATTTCTTTTTGAGGGGAAATATCCAGGTGAATTTTGTAAAGTGATCAACAAAGATAACATAGTATTTGAATTGATCAAAAGAAAAAAACTGGGGAAGACCAGACATCACTGAATATTATTTCAAGCGGAGAATGAGAATGAAAAGAAGACACACTAAACGGAAGTTTATGACTTTTATAAATTTGACAGACATTGCAAACATCACTCAAACTGTCAGACCTTACATTAAGAAGAGAGCAAATTGACTTAAAAACAGAAACATGTGGGTGACCAAATCGGTGGTGAAGGTCAACTTTATTAGGGGAGAGGGAATGGACTTGCGGTGACGACGATGGCCAATGGTAGACTCCGTCCTTAGCCGCTCCTTGGTAGAGAGTTGCACCAGTATTACGGTCCTTAACAACAAAAGAGGTTGAGTTAAAATCAATAGAGACATTATTATCGGTGCAAAATTTGGAGACGGAGATAATATTTTTGTGCATTAAAGGAACATGAAAAACGTTTTGTAATTTAAATTTAGAGGATAAGAGAGTAGAACCAGTGTTGTGGATGGGGAGACCTGTCCCATCTCCAATGTCAATTTCATCTGTGCCATCATAGAGAAGGTGGAGGGCTAGATTATCGAGATCGGTGGTGACGTGATGAGAGGCTCCACTGTCGAGGAGCCAAGGGGAGGGAGGGGATTGAGTGAGGGTGGTAGGATTAGCTTGAGCGGTTGTAGTTGGGTTGTGGTTGTAACGGGGGTACTTGAATGGTAGGATGTAGGGATTTGAATGTTTGACAATAATAAAGGGTGTGCCCTTAGTGGGAGCACCATTGGCACTTCCCTTTAAAGGGAGTTTTTGGCGGTTGAGTGGAGTCGTTGGAGGATGACGAGGGAGGGCGAGGGGCGGAGGCCGTGTGGGGACGAGAGTAGTGTTGGGGCTGGTGTCCTTGACAATTAAGTACAATGACTTATTAAATCTCTTTAAGGATCACAAGGGCATACTTTTGTATTATTACCAGTTGATCCACGTTTATCAATAACGGTTGGCTTGCTAGATAAGTTTGACGTTATTGTCATACGGATGGCGGTGATCAACTGGTCCCTATACGTCACACCTATAGGACACGTTTGAGAGATGTGAAGGTATGAAAATACAATCACATTTATGCCGGATATGACTAAACAGTTAGTCAGAGGTATTGACTATTAAATTAGTCAATAAGATGTTGAGATTATTATTTAATACGGATTAAATAATTTTAGCTAATACGGATTGCATGATTAATTCGTAAAATTAAATATAAACGGTTATATTTAATTAAATATAGTATTCGCGTATTAATATAAACAGTTATATTAATTTGGGTAATTATACAATATCGTATTTTGTCAGACCATTATTAATATATCGACTGTATTAATATCTGATAACATGTTACGATTTATAAATAAAACCCGCGAACAACTTAAAGCTAAACGGGTCGAATCACGCAAAGGTATAAGGTAAGAGTGGAAAAAGCCCACCCTTACCCAAGACCCATTCGGCCGACCTAAGTAATACAAAAGGAGAGTCTTTCTCCTTTTGTCATGGACTGGTAATTCATAATTCTGATAATTAGGGTTTTGAGAACATCTTTTTCCCAAAACTCAGATCTCACATCTAAAACCTCTCAAAAGCTCTCCCCATATTGCAAGGCAATTGGAGAGTATTTTCTAGCACACGCGGCATCATCTCAATCAAGTCTTGGGTGCAAGTTATAGGAGGGAATTTACTTTAATTCCTGTTCTTAGGCCATAAGCACAAAGGACCAAAGGTTGAATTCTTTTTCTTATCCTTTTTAATCTTATGACTATAAACACAACTGTATTTTTCATTATAATCCTGCAAGTTTAGGGTGAATACATGCTTTATTCCCCACAAGTGGTATCAGAGACTTAGGCCATGAAAATTTTACTTTTGTGTTTTTCATAAGTTTTTTTTAAAAGATTTTGAAAAATCTCGTTTCTGCCGCTGCGTCGGTCGGTCGACCAGTATTAGCGGTCGGTCGACCGCCACTGTGGGAGTTTTCTGTTTTTTTTTAAAAACAGTTTCCTTTATGAGTTTTCGATCTTGTTTTTCGATTCCTGTTTACATATTGTTAATTAATCGATATTCTTAACAATATGTGAACCCTTGTTGATGTTAATTTTGATTTACTTATTTTAATCAAAGTTTAAAAGGTAAAAACTTGTTTTAATTTCAAAAAGTGCAGCGTTTTGCGTTTTCTGAAATTCGTTTTTACTACTTGTTGGTCAGTCGACCTAATTAATAGGTCGGTCGACCGATTTTACTGTTGCAGATTTTTCCGTTTTTCGGCAGGAGGTCGGTCGACCACAAGTTTAGGTCGGTCGACCTCCTCCCCTGTAACAGACTCGTTTTTTTTTTTCGAAAATAACATGTTTTATTTTCACATGGCTTAAAATAATATACTATATACGGAAATAGTGTATTATTTAGTGAAACGGTTCACCCTCGTTTGATACATATTGTTTTAAAACAGTTTAAAATAATGGATTATATGTTTGTTAAAATTGGTGATTAAAACGGTATAGTCACTTAATTTTAATCTTAAAAGGTGGTTTGGTATAAATTTATTAATCATAATAACAGTATTATGTCATGTATAAATTGTTTTTAGTTGATGCATTTTATTTATCGTCTTGTGAATGCCTTGAATGCTTTCAATAACGTATTTAATTTTTGCAAACGGTTGTAACTTAGTGTGGCCTTAGAAGATTGTGTCACCGTAATGAAGGGACACGATCTTGCTTGTAATTTTGAGATCTTGAATCTCCGTTTTGGGTTTTTGCCATGTAATTACTTTTGTATTTAAATTAGAATGTATCTAGGATTACTTTTGTAATTTAAATTAGTAATTTTGTGAAGACCAAAGACAAGACGGAGACCGGATGCTCACTCCTGCTGCAAGGACCAAGATAGAACATCAAGACAAGCTTCTAGGGTCCAACGGTGGATTCCAAGTTGTTTTATGTTTATTTTGGTAGGATAGGCCACACTAGGACTTTTATTTACGTTTATTGCATTTACCTTTATGCTTTCTTCGATAATAGCTTGCATCATATTCCGCCTAAAAACCAAACCACTTATATCATGCCTGAAAACTGACTCATGTAGAGGTCTCGCGTTAGTTTTCTGTGACAATACAGATGTCACATGTCAATTTAAAAGCCATCACTTTATTTAATTCATTCACGCAAATGCTAGTTTTTAGTTCACTTAAATATGGATAAATAAGAGTTGATGGGGTCTTCCTCGTATAACCAAAAATTGAGATTAGTCTTTATAAATCAGCCTCCCATGAATCCCTTCTTCGTCGGTAGGCATAATATGACCCCTTCTACGTCGGGTAAGTGGGAACAGATGATTTATTTTGTCTCAACATCATGGTCACTCGATAATATTCCAGTGACTGAGATGGACTAATAGATAGGATTTACGGAAATCTATCGACCAAGAGTTCCAACGATTGGAATTAGCCAAACTGTGGGCTTATCAATATACGAAAATTGAGTCTTGGGATCGTTTATATAATTCTTGAGGGAGATCAATTATATAAATGCATGAGTCTACGAGTTTAAATTCAATTTAATATAGACTTAAATCACAACAATAAGTTGCTTATATGGTTTTGTTTTATCTTCTTTCAGTGTAGAACACGTTCATTAAAACTGCTGTAAAACTAAAATGGCTGGTGAAGACCCAATGCCAAGTGCCAAGCTAGCACGTGAATCCTGGCTAAAAGCCTTCATGGACTCCATGAATCAGTCAACTAGACTGAGGAATGATGGGTCAAACTTCTCTGACTGGGAGGCAGCACTACGGAATGCTGCCATTGCTGACGGAAAGCTTAAGTTTTTAACTGAGCCCATTCCGGCACACCCAGGAACTGGAGCTAGAGCCAACGATGTTCGCGCTCATAGCGACTTCGTCATGGAAGCGGGTGCGATAAAGAACGTACTCATCTATGCAATGGAATCTAATTTGCAAAGACGCTTCATAACCCATGGTGCAAACAAGATTTTCACCACGCTCACTAACGAATTCTCCAAGGCTCCGAGAATCGTTTCTTATGAGCATACCTGTCGCTTCTTTGAGGCGAAACTCCAGAAGGGCCAAGCTGTTAGCCCACATATTCTCAACATGATTGAGAATATCGAGATACTGGAGACCCTAAACTGCAAGATCAGTGAGAACATCATCGTTGATCGCATGCTTCATTCGCTTCATGATGGGTTCGCCCTCTTTAGGGCCAACTACTACATGAACGACATGAAGAAGACTCCCCATGAGCTCCACTCCCTTCTCGTACAGACTGAGAAGGATCCAAAGTTGAGTGGGAGTCTAAAGCAGGATGTTCTCATGATCTCAAGTAAGGGAAAAGGTAAAGGGAAGGCTAAAGCTCAGGGCGACCTAGCGGTAGGTAGGCCCAGGTTCAAGAAACCAGGATTTGCTAAGAGTGGGCCTGGTGAGTCGAGTAACTCACAAGGCAAGACAAAGAGCAAGGATACAAGCATGGAATGTCACCATTGCCACAAGACTGGGCATTGGAGGCGCTCATGCCCCGTGTATCGCGAGGACATTAAAGCAGGCCGTGTTACTCCTGTTGGTATGTCTTCTTCTTCTTTTATTCACATGATTGAGATTAACCATGCAAGTTGCGGAACTTGGGTACTTGATACTGGTTGTGGTTCTCATCTATGTAATCATGTGCAGGGCCTCCGAAACCAAGAACCCCTAATCAAGGGTGAGGTGGACCTGCGTGTCGGGAATGGAGCACGTGTGGCTGCAGTCTCGAAGGGAACATACGTAATCCAGCTTCCAAGTGGATTCGAGTTATTTTTATATAACTGTTATTATGTTCCTAGTTTATCCAAAAACATTATTTCAGTTTCTGCACTTGACAAACTTGGTTTTTCATTTGTAATAGAGAATAATAGCTGTATTTTCTCCTTACACAATATGATTTATGGCAAGGCAGTTTCCATGAATGGAATTTATGTTTTAGATCAAACTACCGAGATATTACATGTGAATAATAAAAGAATAAAGGTAGGTGACAAAGATCAAACTTACCTATGGCATTGTCGTATGGGACACATAAATGAGAAACGCGTTAAACAGCTCATACAGAATGGAGCTATTTCGCCCTTTGATTTCGAATCATATGGCACGTGTGAATCATGTCTCATCGGCAAAATGACTCGTATTTCCTTCAAAGGTGTTGGAATGCGCGCTGCCGACCTATTAGGACTCATACATACGGACGTATGTGGCCCTATGTCGATCAACGCACGAGATGGCTATAGGTATTTCATCACTTTCACGGATGATTTGAGAAGATATGGCTATGTCTACTTAATGAAGCACAAAAGTGAATCCTTTGACAAGTTCAAAGAATACCAGAATCGGGTACAGAACCAGCTGGGTAGAAAGATTAAAGCACTACGCTCGGATCGTGGTGGTGAGTATCTTTCACACGAGTTTGATCAACACCTTAAAGACTGTGGGATCGTGCTACAGTTGACTCCACCTGGAACACCACAATTAAATGGTGTGTCCGAACGGAGAAATCGAACTTTACTTGATATGGTTCGATCCATGATGAGTCACACCGTTGTGCCTGATTCATTGTGGGGCTATGCTCTTTTGTCGGCCGCTCTAATACTTAACCGAAGTCCGTCTAAAGCTGTTGACAAGACTCCATTCGAGTTATGGAAGGGAACGGTCCCTAACTTGTCCTTTATTCGGGTTTGGGGCTGCGAGGCTTATGTCAAGTGGAGACACGAGGATAAGCTCGGCCCGCGATCGGTCAAGACATACTTTATAGGCTATCCAAAGGGAACGTTTGGTCATTACTTCTACTCGCCTACCGAACAACGTGTTTTTGTTGCGGCTAGTGCGACGTTCTTAGAGAATGAATTTCTCGAGAACAAGTCGAGTAATAGAACCTTCGAGTTATCGGAGGTTCAAGAACCAACTACCGAGCAACCATTGGAGGAAACAGTACCTTCAACCGAGGCTGCGGTAGATATCCCTGAGGAACCTAGGAGGTCAGGAAGAGTCTCTATTCCACCGGACAGATACATTGGTATGGTCGAGGAACATGATACAGATGACGTCTTACTCCTAGAGGGTAATGAACCCACAACCTATAAAGGTGACATGACCAGTTCTGACTCAAAGCTATGGCTAGAAGCCATGCAATCCGAGATGGACTCCATGTATGAGAACAACGTGTGGGATCTTGTGGACCTACCTGCAAAGGTACGTCCCCTTCAATGCAAATGGCTTTACAAGATAAAGCATGCCGTGGAAGGACAACAAGATATCCACAAGGCTAGACTAGTTGCTAAAGGTTTCACTCAAGTGCCAGGCTTGCACTATGATGAGATCTTTGCACCCGTAGTCATGCTACGTTCCATTCGGATTATCTTAGCGATCGCCGCATTTCATGACTATGAAATATGGCAAATGGACGTTAAAACCGCCTTCTTAAACGGTTATTTGGAGGAAGAGTTGTACATGGTACAACCCGAGGGTTTTATCGATCCAGCACATCCTAAGAAAGTTTGCAAGCTTAAGCGTTCCATCTATGGACTTAAGCAAGCATCGCGGAGTTGGAATCATCGCTTCGACCAAGTGATAAAAGAGAATGGGTTCATTCGATCAGTCGAGGAACCATGTCTCTATATCAAGTCGAGTGGGAGCAAGATTGTATTCCTAGTACTTTATGTCGATGACATACTCTTGATTGGGAATGACATACCTCTCTTATCTTCGGTTAAAGCATGGTTGAAAAACCATTTCCAGATGAAAGATCTAGGAGAGGCACAAAGAATTTTGGGCATCCGTATCTACAGGGATAGATCACGACGGATGTTGTCTCTCAGTCAGGAGTCTTATATAGATAAGATTCTAGAGAGATTCAGCATGACGAACTCCAAGAAAGGGTTCCTTCCTATGACTCCTGGGTTTCACTTGAGCAAGACTCAAGAAGCTAAGTCATTGGAAGAGAAAGAGCGCATGAGTCGGATTCCTTATGCTTCGGCAATAGGATCGATCATGTATGCCATGATATGCACACGTCAGACGTTGCATATGCATTGAGTATGACTAGTCGATTCCAAGCTCATCCAGGTGAACAACACTGGATGGCCGTGAAAAACATTCTTAAGTACCTACGGAGGACTAAAGATTGGGGATTGACTTATGGAGGCGACTCAACGCTCTGCGCCACGGGTTACGCAGATGCTAGCTTCCAAACGGATCGAGATGACTCGAAATCTCAGTCTGGATTCGTTTTTACTCTTAATGGCGCTGCTGTCAGCTGGAAAAGTTCTAAACAAAATGTTACAGCAGATTCTACTACTGAGTCCACGTAAAAGAAGATATTTATTGATAAGATCGCTATGGATGACAACATAGCTGATCCTCTCACAAAAGCATTACCACGTGATAAGCATGAAGGACACATTCATTCCATGGGAATTAGATGTGTTTCTAAGTTGTAGTACTCTTTTATGAATTCATGTAATAATTCATTTTCTCGTGTACTCTATTCAACCTTATTGTTATGATATAAAATGTTTTGTTTTTCATGTGGAATTGTACGCCAATTTTGAACACCACAAAGTGAACTGATTAACATTACATCGTTTTGGTCCTTGATTACCCACTTGAGCTGATAACTCAGGTAATCATTTTGTGACGTTGGTTGATGGTGGGTTCAACGAGCCATAAGTCACGTGGATGACTGACCAATCACAAAGGCGAGTTATACGGATATCTCGTAGGACACCCCGTGACAACGTTATGGAGTCCTAAATGTTTTATAACATTGGGTGCCTGGTCGTGGATAGGACCTCCATAGTGTTCCTTAGAGTCGAGTCTTTTGACCTTCAACTGTCTCTTGAGATTAAGACAGATTTTGGGTAACTTTGGTTTCTTTCCCACGGTCACCGTAACAGGGGCCAAGATGATTTTTTCTGGGTTATTTCATGCTGGGCGATATCGGCAGGATTCGAGTTGAGGGAAATATCCAAACCCTTATCAGGATTTTATCATTTCTCAGGGCCACTCGAGGAGTAGTAACTGAAATGCATGGCCATGCTCGAATACAGATTCGTTTTATCAGTTAAGTTACTCTCTAGTCGGGGAAACCACTCTTGATACAGATCGCTTGTGAGATACGACCTTTGCGAATGCGGATTTGCAAATTGTCTTACATTGAGTGGGAGAAATTTTAAAAGGATATGAGATTCGGTTATCGCACCTACACTTGTACGGACAAGTGGGAGTTTGTTGGAGCTTGTGTCCTCCACATGTAGTGTGATAACGTCATTACACATACCCTTGTACGGACAAGTGGGAGATTGTTGGGGCTGGTGTCCTTGACAATTAAGTACAATGACTTATTAAATCTCTTTAAGGATCACAAGGGCATACTTTTGTATTATTACCAGTTGATCCACGTTTATCAATAACGGTTGGCTTGCTAGATAAGTTTGACGTTATTGTCATACGGATGGCGGTGATCAACTGGTCCCTATACGTCACACCTATAGGACACGTTTGAGAGATGTGAAGGTATGAAAATACAATCACATTTATGCCGGATATGACTAAACAGTTAGTCAGAGGTATTGACTATTAAATTAGTCAATAAGATGTTGAGATTATTATTTAATACGGATTAAATAATTTTAGCTAATACGGATTGCATGATTAATTCGTAAAATTAAATATAAACGGTTATATTTAATTAAATATAGTATTCGCGTATTAATATAAACAGTTATATTAATTTGGGTAATTATACAATATCGTATTTTGTCAGACCATTATTAATATATCGACTGTATTAATATCTGATAACATGTTACGATTTATAAATAAAACCCGCGAACAACTTAAAGCTAAACGGGTCGAATCACGCAAAGGTATAAGGTAAGAGTGGAAAAAGCCCACCCTTACCCAAGACCCATTCGGCCGACCTAAGTAATACAAAAGGAGAGTCTTTCTCCTTTTGTCATGGACTGGTAATTCATAATTCTGATAATTAGGGTTTTGAGAACATCTTTTTCCCAAAACTCAGATCTCACATCTAAAACCTCTCAAAAGCTCTCCCCATATTGCAAGGCAATTGGAGAGTATTTTCTAGCACACGCGGCATCATCTCAATCAAGTCTTGGGTGCAAGTTATAGGAGGGAATTTACTTTAATTCCTGTTCTTAGGCCATAAGCACAAAGGACCAAAGGTTGAATTCTTTTTCTTATCCTTTTTAATCTTATGACTATAAACACAACTGTATTTTTCATTATAATCCTGCAAGTTTAGGGTGAATACATGCTTTATTCCCCACAAGTAGGCCGGGTGAGCGACGACGGGGAAGTTGGTGGCGGGTTGAGGAGTGGTTTGGCTGAGGGTAAGTTCACGGTTAAGGAGTTTTTCAAGAAGAGCGGGAAAGGTAATGGGTTGGTCACGGGCATTAATGGCATCAATAACGGGTTGGTAGGTAGCATCTAATCCGTCAATGACAAGATCGGTAATGTCTTCATCAGGGATGATGGTGCCTAGAAGGGCTAGGTCATCGACAGTGGTTTTAATCTTGGTCATGAAGTCAGAGATGGAGGAGGACCCTTTGGTGATGGTTTTAAGTTTGTGGCGCAGTTGTTTAATATGACCACGAGAAGGAAGGGCATAGGACGACTCAAGTGTTGTCCAAGCGTCATAGGTGGTAGTGGTGCGGTTGAGTAGTGGACTTAGGGCGGATGTGAGGGTGCTTGCCAAAGCACCGACTAATAGTTTGTCTTGCCGGAACCAAGTTTGGTAGGCCGGGTTAGGAGATTCAGTTTTATCAGCATTAGTAATTGTTTGTGAAGGAGGAGGGGTGCCATCAATATAGGCATAGAGTCCATAGCCAAGAAAGAGAGATTCGAGTTGTAGTCACCATTGGCGATAGTTAGATCCATCAAACTTGGCAACGGAATGGACGTTGAGGAGAATGAGTGGTTTTAATGGTTCGTTTGAGTTGGGGATGGTGGTAGATGACATCGTTATTTGTGCGTGAGGCGGTCGGATTTGGTGCGTGAGGCGGTGGGCGATTTTGGTGCGTGAGGCGGCGTGTGGTTTAGAGGATCGGGGAAGGAAGGAACCTTTCTCCTGATACCATGTAAAGTTTAATGCTTGATATTGTATTATTGATCTTGTGATAATTAACATAATACAAGAGCTAGCTATATATAGTTACACAAGGTATAGAAGTATAACTATACTAGAAAACTATAGCTAGAAGTATTAGAATTAGTAAAGAATTCTAATTAATCTTAACAATATCAATATATTGTCGTCACAAATGAGAATTTGCGCTGAAACGTAAGTTGGACGCTGGCTAAAAATAAAAGAGGAAAGGGAGAAAGAGGAAGAAAAATGTCCCAAAATGTATTATGTAGGTAGTTGGGTACCAAACACACCGACAAGACAAATGGCGCGTTGACTGGCATGAGGATGATTCAGCAGCCGGTGCAGTCTGTTGTATAAAAATGCATACTTTTCTTCCTGATTAATTGAAGAAACAACAAGTTCGACGATGAACTCAGGATACAGAGAGAAATATTTGTACCCTTTTATTGGAATCACTATTACAGCCACCATCCTTTACTTTAGCTTTGATCAACATTTTGATTTCACCTTAGTTTTATGGCAGAAAAACATGGGTTTTGTCGCTGTTGACTCTACTCACTTTACCGTTACGGATGTTGATGATGCAAGGAAGATGGGTGATCTTCAGAGTAGTAAATCAACCTTGTATGTCAATGGTTGGAACTCGTATTGGTTGTTCGAAGCTCCATCTAGAGATACTGTTTCAAGGTTGTTCAAAAAAGCTTCCCAATTGGGTTTGAATGTTTGCAGGACTTGGGCTTTTAGTGATGGCCCTGGCCCTAAATCCTTCCAGATTTCTCCTGGTGTCTTCAACCAAAAAGCTCTTAAAGTTCGTCCATCTACTTTCTTTTCTTTTCTTTTCTTTTCTTTTCTTTTCATTTTTGTTTATTTGGTGTTGAATTGATTAACAAGCTGTTTTCTTTTGATGACTTATAATGTTTGATTGGCTTGCTTATTTGTCTTCATCTAGTTTGAGATCTGATTCAGAAACTGAGGAATTTGATTGTTTGTTTGAGAATAGGTATCAAGGTCGGGTCTTTTAATAATTCTAGTGTCTCATGAGATCCTTCTGTAATATTCCACTGGTTGCTGCCCACCAACCGTCCTCCTACCAACTTAGCGCACACTCGACTTCACCACATCTCGCTTATCCCGGTGCAGTTAAAGGGTATTTTTTAAGAAATCAGGAGCCGGTTTGGTGGATTTGTTGCTTCTAATAGCTTTTTTAGGGATGTATGTTAGGTAGATTATTGGAATTGGGTCCTAATGCTGCTTTTATGTAGATTTTAACAGAGCAGTAACTTTGCTCTATAAATTTGCCACTGGCTGCATTCCGGGTGGTGATGATGTGGATAGCCTTAAGACGTAATATGATGTTGTGACTGAGAATGTTGCAAATATGAAAAGATGTTCCCTTTGGTTTAAGGGGAAGAAGGTCGTCAGGTCATGCCTGTATTTGGTGAAAGGGCTTGATCATCCTGTGGTTCACACTTCTGTTGCATGAGGACATGACACCATTATATAGACATGAACTTGAAACATGTATTTAGCTCAAACAGTCAAACCACAACACTGTGATGCATTGATGGTAGACAAGGCGAGGGCTTTGCACATGCTGCTCTTATTACTATATTGATAGTTAGGAATGTAAACATAGTCGTGTCTTTCTAACAAAGTATAAAAAAAGGAAGTTTGCATTGAATGTATACGGCTCATATTTTATTTTTCTGCCACAGGAATTAGATTATGAGATAGTTGAAGCGAGGAAGAATGGCATAAGATTAATACTCAGTCTAGTGAACAATTTGAGTGTATTTGGTGGAAAAGAACAGTACGTGAAGTGGGCACAGGAAGCTGGAGTCAACATCTCATCCTCACCTGACCCATTCTTTTCGGATTCAACAATTAAGGGTTATTATAAAGCCTACATCAAGGTAATTGAGAATATGAATCTCCTTACCTAAGTTTCAAGGGATGTTTTTTTTGTAGGACAGAATATGAATGCTTGCTAATTCAATTTTATTCTCTTGGGTTTCTGAGATACTATTTATTTTCTAAGTCACTATTGTATATACTTACCTCTTGCTTCACTTCTGCATGTCTTAGGCTATAATAACGAGAAAGAACTCTTTGAGTGGAGTTAGATATTCTGAGGAACCTGCTATATTTGCATGGGAACTTATAAATGAACCACGGTGTGAATCTAATTCGTCCTCTTCCATTCTTCAGGTAAACATATGCTTGCTTTTCTGTGCGTATTTCTTGTAAATTTGTAAAATAAAAAAAGAAATATTAACCTTCAAAACCTTCTATGTTTGATATGTGTTGGTTAATTTTTATGATGCCCTCCATCACTCTTTTTCGATTGATGAGGACTCGTCGACTTATTTCTTTTCTAAGTGAGAATTTGTTTGGTGCTGCTGGCTCTATGTATGATCGGATCACCAACAGTCATGAAGTGGTGTCTTTGATTTTGAATTAAGAGCAATGGTAAACAGTGGTTTTCTTTGTTGGCTAGTTGGTTCACCATTCATATGTTACCTAACTCGGTGGCTGCCGGAAATTGTCCCTTGACTATATCAGAAGGTTTATGTTGTAGAGCATCTGGTGTCTGGTGGGGTACTTAGCTTGCTAGGATGGGCTAATTCAAATTTTGATGCCCTTGTTGAGTTTTGCGTCCTGAAACCACTGTTTCACCTTCACATACTCTTTAATATAGTTTAATAGAAATCTCTAAGCAAGTATGTTTACGATTGTACTTGTTTTAAGCTTTGTCTTATGGATCCATTGTTTCTTGTATGCCTGCTCGTTTGAGGATAGGCTTGGATTACTGAAATGGCTGCATATATCAAGAGCTTGGACCAAAATCATCTGGTGACAGTTGGCCTTGAAGGGTTCTATGGCCCCACAGTTGTGGAAAAGTCGGAAGTAAATCCTGGAGAATGGGCTGCTTTATTTGGTACTGACTTCATACAGAATTCAGCTATTGACGGCATTGACTTTGCTTCAGTTCATTTATATCCAGACAGCTGGTCAGTTTATTTTGTTTTTATTCATTAGGAGACTTGTAGTGTGTCGTCAGTGCTTGAGTACATACGCACAAACTGAAATTAGTCATTGCTATAGACCAACAGTTGCTCTCCATAAGTTAAAATGTTTTATCCGATTCTTAACCCCTCTCCCATTCACAATACTTACCAAACTCCTAGTTTGTGGAATTGGGATGTTGTAGTCCGGTATTTTTTTTTACTCTCTGAGTAGCATGAGTTATTAATTTGGTGTCTCTATCCCTGGTTAGTTTGCACAATCTTGGACATCAGCCTTGAAACAATCTGGGTACTGTGTCATCGATATGAAGATTTTGAGCATGTGAATGATTAGTCCTTTCTTGATAATTTTCAGCAATTTATGTGATTTGGTTTGTTTTCATAACCGGTGGAATCAAAGACTTAATCTTCTCTGCTTCTAGTCTTCTAGACTATGATGGAATAGAGCAAAATGACTATAAAATTGTCCACTCTCCGTTTATTGAGAAATTATGGCCACTCATGTGATATCGACTTCAATTTTCATTATGGGTCGTGCAGAACAACCTATCTATGTTGTTGACACAGGTTTACGACCTGTCTGGTTGAGGACCTTAGAACAGTTAGAAGGGCGAGCAGGGTCTGACGCCCTGACCACCCCTAAGTTTTAAGTTCTATAGAAAGGGTACTGTGTAAGTTTAAGACTGCACCCTGTCAAGAATTCAAGCTGGGTCCACCTTATTTTTTGTCAAGATTTTACTCTTCAATTGGCAAGGACTAGAAGAGACTTTGAGCAGCTAGGTAATGTTTTTGTTGTTATGTGACGTGGTTTTTCTGTCAACTTGTAGGATGCCACTTTCAAACGACTCTGAAAAGATGAACTTCGTATCAAAATGGATGGATTCTCATATCAGTGATGCAGAGAACATACTGAAGAAACCTGTTGTGTTTACTGAAGTTGGCTGTCGAGCGGATGTGAAAGACCAAGGAGTTTATAATCGGAAATCTATGTTCACAACTGTATATGACAAAATATTCGAGTCAGCAAGAAAAGGGCAAGCTGGTGGAGGGGCCATGATATGGCAACTGCTGGTTGAAGACATGAATGAATATGGAGACCCATTTTCTCTTGTAGCATGGAACGAGCCTACTACTAGCCAACTGATTCTAAAGCAGTCCTGTAGATTACAAAGTATTTTTAGGAGAAGCAAAGATGTTGAGAGAAATGATCCGTGTTACGGTCTGGTGCCCTAGTTGAAGAGATTTTGAAGTTTGTGGAGCTATTAGCTGCTACTTTCTTGAACAGACGGGCACAATTATGGCAGAAACGACCGAAAGAATGTTGAAACTTGACCGTCATTGCGTTTAAGAGGCATTTGGTTGTCTATTCTTTCATTAATGTTGGATTTGTATAGGAGGAAGTGTAGGATAAGATGATGTACACTTGTCTGCAAGTATATTTTTCTCCGGAACATGTAACTTAGAAGGTAGAAGCTGGAATGATCTCAGAAAGTAGGAGTCATAACTCATATACATGTACATTGTTGGGTGGCAAGATTATCAAATTCTTTTTGAAATTCCCTTTTATATAGACTGAAGATTGCCAGTTTCAAAAACCATTCCAATTTATGTCCAATCACTGCAAAATATAGTAGCGTGGCTTTACGATTAAGAGGATTGAAGAATCGTATGATATGTTTAGTCGAGTTTATAAAAAAGCAATATGCATGAACATATATCACAGAAGAACTAAGAAGAGTAGCAATGCATGAACATATATGTCTCAGTGATGCTGCTATCATTGTAAGATTGACAGATTGTATATGCACAAATTGATGTTCACAATGTCTTCAATATTTGTATATTGCAATTCTTAAACTTTGTCAAACACAAATTTGGGTGGTTGCACATGGAACATAATTTGAGATATTCAAGCCCGTCATCCTGTTTACGAGGAACCCTCCTCACCCGCTCCTATCTCATTCCGCTCCTCACCAGCTTGACTTATAGACTCCTCCGCTACATCAAGCCCCCGACACCTCCGGCTGAAACTGTAGCTCTTTTCGAGCTCGTGCTGATGCTGTCACCTTTCGAACTCGAACATTTCGGTCATTTCCTCCTCCAGCCATCTATTCACAAAATTATGATTTTCTACTTCACTATTTTTTAACGAAAAAAAAATCATTTAAAAACGACAAATAAATAAATTAATTAATAATGCTTGCAAAATCATAATTGAAAAGAATTAAACATTTGAAAATTAAAATCAATTGTTTTCACGGGAACAAAGCAAGACGGAAAAAAAAATTTAAAAAATAAAATAATATGGAACGAAAAAAATTTCGTCAGGCCAGGACAATTTTTTTTCGTCCAGCCCTAGGTCTAGACGAATTTTTTTTCGTCCAGGCATAGGCACAGACGAAATTTTTTTTTGTCCAAGCCTATTTTTCCTTTTTTCCAAATTTTTGTTTCGAAAACCGTTGTGAATCCGGGCAATAAACATACATAATACGCATTCCAATAAGAAAAATCCGACATTCAAACAACGATTCTATCCTAATTCCGTTAAAAATTAAGGAATCTATCCTAATGTCGTTTCTAATCTATCAAAATAAGAACAAAAAATTAAAATTAAAGAAATAAAAAATACATACCGTGTTGAATTTTTGAATTTAAGACGAAAATGTTGTTGTTGTAGAAGAAATTTTGAAACGTTTTTTTTTTTTAAAGTTTGTAAGATGAAGAAGTAATTTATTTTAGTTTGGTTGGAATCCCTTTATTATAAAGGAATAACTATTAGAGAATTCTTATAGGTCGATCAAAATTAGGAAGAGAAAAAATTTAATTAAAATAGGGTCCACCATGTTCATTCTACATAATTAATTACATCCCTTAAACTTTCATCAATCTAATATTTTCACTACTTTCATTAATTAAATAAGTTACAATATACAATAATCACACATAGAAATATGAAATCTTCCGAAATGCTAACTTCAATTTCAACAGTGAAAATCAAATCTTTGATGATCGTTGATAATAAGTTAACTAATTTCACATAAATTAAAGGTTATAAATTAAATATAATAATAATATGATTGAGACGCTAGACTTTACAATATAGTATATTTCAAGTTAAAGAAGTTGTTAATGTTAATTTAACATGCAACAACTAAAATGATTAAATTGGGTGACAATGAGTATAAAATAGAAACAAAAAGTAAATACCAAATATAATAATATATAAATTGACGAAAATTAATGCATACACATACTTGAAATCAATAAATTAAAATTGCTGAGAATTGAAAATCAGCGAAAAGAATGTAACTCCGTCTTCAATGTACATAAAATAGATAGGTTTATATTATATGGTCGGAGTTTTTTTGGGTTGTTAGGTTATGAATTTAGAATTTAAACCGTAAGTATAATTTTAAAATCTATGTATATTTTTACCAGCTATTATCCGTCTTAAATATAAAATGGGTCAGTATCACTCGCCATGGGTTATAGGAGAAATATTTTATTTTCGCCGTGCATAATGTTTTTGTCTTATTCATCCTACATTAGTATATTTGATCCGTCTTGAACTTAAACCGATAGCCTTGTCTTACATAAGAATTTGTATAATTTTATAATGTTAAACAAATACGTTATTTTTAGTTACGTCTAAGTTAAGCTTATAAATTATTTTTATTTTGTTAGATCGATATACGTATGATCCTAAAATTATATTTTTTAATAAATATATTCACCTTTTTATTTTTATTTTTTTAGTTTAAACCCGTGCATTTTTTTATATGGGCGTAAAATTAGTATAAAAGGAAGGGGATGTGAGGGATAGTTTAGAAAATTCCTTAAAAAATGTCGACGATAATTAGTAATTTGTCGACGACGAACAGGAGGTTGGTTATTAGGATGAAAAAGTTGTCCATACAAGGGTAGGCCGAAGAAGATGGGAATAGAGACCCTCAGGGGCGAAACTAGCTTGTAGCAAGGGGTGGCAGCCTGACAGGCGCTACCCCAAACTTAAAAAATTGACTTAGAAGACGGATTTTGCTAACCCAAATATTGTTGAATTGTAGATAAATTAATGATATCCATTTAAATATACAATCAATATCATGTGGTATAATGATAAAGGCTTTGTTTTTCAACTTGGTGTCCCGGGTTCGAATCCCGTTACTAGCATTTTACCTTTTTAATTTTATTTTGCTACCCCAAACATATAATCCTCGATTCGCCCCTCGAGACCCTACCGACTAAAAACACGGCCTGATTAAGAAGAAGGCCCAAAGAAAGAAGAACAAACTTAAGACAAGCATCTGATGACTCTAGAATTGTGTTGGTCCTCTTGAGTCTTGAGCAACAAAACCAGATCTAGGCATCTTCAGTTCTTCACCTACTAGAGTAGCAGAGTCTTCATCTCCAATCACTCATTTGTAAGTATTGTAACCTTTCTCTCCAATAAAATGCTGAACATTACAATTATTTTGTGCTACTAAACAAAGTCAACAAAATCAGATATGAGTGACAGATTCATCGTGTTTCTCCTTAAACTTGAATCACAATCAGATCCCATTTTCCAAATTTGATATCCAAATACTTGATAGTGTATAACAATAATAAACAATGAGCTAAAGTGTTATTGTTGTTGGGGTGAATTTGGGTGTGCGGGAGCTGCAATGAGCAGGTAGTTTTGATCACGTTAAACACATGATGAATAAAGGTACATACATACATACATAAAGGTAGTTCGGCTATTACTCCACTTGTACTGGACACTGTTGATGTGTGTATTAAATTTAATTGTTAGCTTATTTTATTTGACTTTCACTTGAAGCTGATTGCTGTTGAATACTTAATTGTGTTTCTCATGCATAATGAATCAACAAGTCTGTCCTTATTAGGTATGTTGAAATATAACTCTCGCTGCCCTTCCTTATTTGACACCAAAGCGTGTATCGCGTAAGAGAATAGTCGTCAATTGATTTCAAGTTGGATCGTTAATTAATTGAAACCCCAATCCCCAACCAACCCTATGAATCCATTGTAACATCTACTCCACTATATATTCATCACATTATGTCTCTCCTTATCTCATCCCAACATCACATCAATAAACACCAGACAACCATGCATCAAACTAGCATTCCCGCCACCACCAACAACCACCTTGCTAATTTCGCCACCATTTTAGCTCAAGCTAAACCCACCTTTTTGTCTCACACACTATTCTACTTGTTGTCATTTTATTCCATCTTAGCATCCCCCATTTTTGAAGCTCGGACATTAGCTCCCCCCACCATTTTGCTTATCATCACTCTCCTCTTTAATGCTTTGGGCATCAAGAGTCGCGATAAAGCATCACTCACCTTCCTTGTCCTAACCTCCATCATTAAGCTCTACGTATACGGTCTACCACTCCTCACTTCTCATGTCATTAAGGGCCTAGCTTCCACCATCATAATTATGGCGCTTCACGCTGCATATCAAATCTTTTGAACCCCAACAACTACTTGTACTACTTGTGTACTACTTGTAGTAGTTGAGAATTAGGAGTGCAAATTACATAGAATTAAGTTTATACGTACGTACATACATACATACTGTTGAGTTGTAAAGTTTGAATCATATTTTTATTCAATACGATTTATCTATAAGTCAAAAGATGATATACTCGTAAGGAAAAAACGACCCCTATTTTGATCGCACCTGTATTTATTTCTAATGCGTATCGTATCTACGATGAAGAAAAGTAACATTATCTCCAGAAGGGTTGATGAGGAGACAAAAGTCGTAGGATTTGAAATTAAGAAATTCAAAGTCCATTAAAGGATGCTTGACATACCAATATACTGTTTGTACCATATATATGGATTATCTCAATGTTTTACTTACTACCATCCCCTCTCTCTCTCTATATATATATATATATATATATATATATATAGACTTGGGATCCGGTGAGAACCACCTTACAATGAGAACCTTGTGAGAACTCTACCTTACGGACTTTTTAAAAAAAAATTCATGACATAATTGGATTCGGAATGGCATTTTATAGCTAGAGAACATATTTCTTGGTCTAGAAAATAAATACTAGTGACGGAAATCAAGGCGAGATACGTTTTATTTATTTGCATGCACCTACTATCTATTTTTTCGTATCTATCATTTTTCCGCCACTAGTATTTATTTTCTAGGCCAAGAAATATGTTTTCTGGCCATAAAATTCCATGCCGAATCCAATTATGTCATTAATTTTAAAAAAAAAAACTCCGTAAGGAGGAGTTCTCACCGGTTTTCATTGTAAGGTGGTTCTCACCGGATCCCAACCCTATATATATATATATATATATATATATATATATATATATATAACCTTGCTTTCTATACATATTACATGTAGCCTATTGCTTCATTCTTCTATTTCTCAATCTTTCTTTGATTCTTTTTTTCAAATTTTAGTTGAATATTTGTTTCAACGAACCATCACTTTCTTCCTAAATTTATTCACTTTAATTAATAATGACGACTGTGCTTTCCTTAGACGTCATCTCTGTTATACTGTTGCGATTACCTGCCAAGACTTTGCTACGCCTCAAGAGCGTGTGCAAGGCCTGGTATAGTTTAATCACTGACCCTAACTTTGCAAGGCTTCATCTACAAACATCAGTTGCCTTTCGAACAAACCTTCACTTTGTTATCAAAACCCCAAAGCTTCATTTAGCTCATTTTCATACTTTTGAATATCCTACGGAGCTTAATTACCCTTTCAAGAAGTATAAGCAGAGGGGTGCTGAAATTGTTGGATCATGTCGCGGGTTGCTTTGCATTTGGAACATGGATCGCAATCTTACCCTTTACTTGTATAACCCCACCACCCAAACCCACAAAATGCTCCCCTCTTTGCCAATCAATAATCCTCCTTTCAATTATGATGGAATGAACTTCAGTTTTGGGTTTGGATATGATACGTCCTCCGCAGACTACAAATGTGTCCGAATCCTTCAGAGTTGGGACAATGAAACGGGTGGTTTTGAGAGCCATGTCATGGTTTATAGCATGAAAAATGATGGATGGACAAAGGGTCCTCAAGTACCATACTATTTCATATACCCCAAGCTGTGTGCAAGCGCCCTACTTGATGAAGTCGTCCATTGGCTGGGTGAAAGTAGAGAGAGAAAGCAGCTGCCAATAGTTGGGTTTAGTCTGAGGGACGAGGCGTTTAGGTCAATACCGCTGCCAACAGGGCTAAATACGGAGTTGCTGGGAAGCATGTACCTGGGAGTACTAGATGAATGCCTGTGTCTTTCGGTGAACTACTTTGATTACTATGAGGTGTGGGTAATGGAGGAGTACGGGGTGGTTGAAACATGGGTAAGAAGGTATACGGTACAGAAAGGGGATGGTTATGACATCTTGGAGAGGCCTATTTGTTATTCAGTGAGCAGAAAGGAGTTGTTTTATAGACAAGTTCGTTTGGCCGTGGTCTCGATTTCCATGCAAACTTTGGAGGCCACACCTGTACAGGTAGCTGGTTTCAATGTCTGTTGGGATGCCCATCCTTGTGTTGACAACCTTCTAAAGCTGCCGGAGCATGCCATTGATATTTGACTTTGATGTTTGATGTTTGATGTTTGTCGATTTCATCTGCTAATAGGATTGTTACTTCAATTTCTGTATATATAATTATATATTATCATGTAGTAGTATGTATGTAATACGAAGTATGTAATTATGTATGTGTATTAATTTGCCAATATATAAATATAAATTTCTTTTAATGTTGTTTAGTTATAATAACCACTAATTAATAATAGGCTATAAATGGGGTGATCATTAAAACATTGTTGATGCAATGATGTAAACGAATGGCAATCATTAAAGCATGGGAAATCACTGATTTTGATAAAAAAAACACTTACTTAAAGATCCATATTATAACCAACAAGTCTCCAAAGAAGAACAGAGTTATTCAAGGAAAATGAAGAGTACCACAGCAGCATCCATGATAACAGGAGTAGTAATCCTTTCTCTGCTAGCGGAGTCGAGCACCGCGAGCATGCGCGGGGGAGCCCTGGGAGGCTACAACCCCATTACAGACCTGGAAGACGAGCACGTGCAGGATGTAGCCAAGTACGCTGTGACAGAACACAACATCAAAGCCGGCACCAACCTTGAGTTCCTCAAACTTGTTAGAGCAGAGTATCAGGTTGTTACCGGTAATAACTACCGCCTCATTATCTCGGCCAAAGACGGTGATGACGTTCGTAATTATGAGGCTGTCGTTAATGACATACCTTGGCAAATGTCCCGAGACCTCACCTCCTTTCAAGCCATTTAGCACCACCCTTCCTTTTTTTTTGGTTTCTTGCTTTAATACTTGCATATTAGATATTGATTATACGAGTAGTCGAGTAGATGATTAGGAAATTTAAATGTAGCACGGACTACTAATTAAGGAAATTCTACATTTTCTTGTTAGTATTATTATTGCTGACGTAGTTTGTATTAAGAATTTGCAACATCCATTTATTTACGAGTTTTGTAAGCATTATTCTATTCCATTGGCAACTACTCCATGGCGTTTCGCGTATCTATCTATATCTTTGTTGTCCCTCTATTTATGTTTCTCTATCAGCTTCTTATTAAATAAATATTTGGTGGTTTAAATGATATTTTGATTAGTAGTAGTTAATTAGTCATTGGTGATAATATGAAATCGGAACTAAACAGGACCAAAAAAATGTGGTTGATACTATGATGAATATTACTCTCCTTGCTTTGTTTTATACTATAGTATAAGTGGTTTAGAATGTTAAAACATAGCCCATGAATTTTTTTAAAAAAATGACATATTAATAATTGAATAAGTATAATAGTGAGCCATTTTAAAAATGACATATAAAATGAAACGAGGTGGTATAATACTCGTACTTGTATAATTATAAATTTTTACTGGGGACGGTACTATCCGTCACAAATTAAGGCGTATAATGTCTCTCCCACATAATGCAAGTGACACGATCCATGGAATGATCCATTTTATCCCACCTATCTTCCCAGTTGGATTGTTACGAAAAGATTAAATTCATAATCAGTTTGTGACGGATAGTATCCGTCGTCATAAACAAGACTCTTTGTAGTATAATAGAGTAGTATTTGAGTATTAGTAAGTTTTGTGTTTGAGTATATGCTACTATGATTGAATGAGTGATAGAGTATATTCTGTAATTGGAGGGGGAACAAAACAAAGAAGGGGTCGGGCGGTCGGGTCCGTGGAGTCATTGATTAATTGATTGAGTCATCAACTCATCATCAATAAGCATTAAGCAAGTATCACACATTGTGATTTGTGTGCATTCACTGATTCACAAAACGAAATGGCAAGCAATGGTAATGTCTCTTCATCTCTCCAATCTCTCCTATCCTACCATTTTGATTGATTTGAACCATCCATTGATTCTTTTCTTTAATTTGTGATTTACAGTGGTTCCTCCTCTTTCACACTATCTTGCAACTGCTGTTGATGCTGCCAAGAAAGCTGGCCATGTAATTCTATTTATCTATCTCCTTTTCTATTTATTATTATTATTTATTAATTTTGAATCAATTGAATCTCACTGACTGATTTGACATGACAGGTGATTAGGGAAGCCTTTTATGAGACCAAAAATGTGGAGCACAAAGGCCAGGTTTTTGATTCAACTTTCCCATTCATGATTCATTCTTGTTTCAATAATTCTGGTTTATCATCTTACTTTATCACTCAATTCCTTATAGGTTGAAGAATGTTTCCGATTGATTACTTGTAGTTAGGAGAATTACAAATCCAAATGTGCCTACTAATATGCATTGTGCAGGTAGATTTGGTGACTGAAACTGACAAGGCATGCGAAGACCTTGTCTTTAAACATCTGAAACAGCATTACCCGACTCACAAGGTAATGCCAAGACCTTGTGATATATTCGTATTATATAAGAGCATCATATGATAATAATAGAGAATATGTTTCAGTTCATTGGTGAAGAAACCACTGCTGCCTATGGTGCCACTGACCTCACTGATCATCCTACCTGGATTGTTGATCCTCTTGACGGAACTACTAACTTTGTCCACGGGTCCGTTCTTTACTACATTTCCTTCTTCTTCTTCTTATTATTATTATTCTACTCTCCCTATCACAACCATCATTTCATTCCCACTATTCTACTCTCTTTCAGCTTCCCATTTGTCTGCGTCTCTATTGGTCTCACCATTGGTAAACTCCCCATTGTTGGTGTTGTTTATAATCCTATTATGGAAGAGGTCCCCATTTCTTTCTATCCCTTTCTTCATTTTACTCATCAATATCTCAACTTTTAGGCTTTTCTATATTCAAACTCTCTTTTCTATCTTCTAGCTATTCACAGGCATCAAAGGGGAAGGTGCTTTTCTCAATGGTAAACCTATCAATGGTAATCAACCTACCTCCTTCATTTTCTATTTTAATAAACACTTCTGTTAGCTTTTCCAGCTAAGATATTACCTTTTCAGTGTCTTCTAAGGATCAACTTCTCAATTGCATGCTTGCAACCGAGGTACGCAAACCCTACACATTCCAACCAACATACTCTTGTCATTATATCCGTCTTACTATTCCATTTCTTGTCACCAAGGTTTTGCTTCTTTTCTTGTTGATTAGATTCACTTCTGTGTGCAGGCTGGTACAAAACGGGATAAATTGACTATTGATGCCACAACAAATAAAATTAATTCGTTGCTTTTCAAGGTACATATTATTTTATTGCGCAACTGTAATCACTACTTGAACATGAATCGTATTTCCCAAGCTATATCCCCCTTTCCTCTTTCTCTTCTACTTCAGGTTAGATCCATCCGAATGTCGGGATCATGTGCAATGAACTTATGTGGAATAGCTTGTGGAAGGTTGGATCTTATGTATGAGATTGGATATGGTGGTGCCTGGTATGATTGTAGTTTTATTATTGTTATTATTATTATTATTGCTATTGTCATTGTCATCATCATCGTCATAATTCTTTGATTTACAATTCTTTTGCAAAATGATGAAAAGGAAATTACCGTGCCCCGGTGATGAAATATTTTACCATTTTCTCTCATGGCAGGGACGTGGCGGCTGGCATTGTAATTATACAAGAAGCTGGAGGGCTAGTTTTTGATCCGTAAGAAACAAATTTATCATTTGCCTAGTTATGCATCTTAAGCGTATATGACAATTGAATAATATTGAATTTTTTTCTTGGGCTAGGTCTGGTAAAGACTTTGATATTACAGTAACTCGGATAGCTGCCTCAAATTCCCTTATGAAGGACGCATTTGTTGAAGCTTTTCAACAAGCTGAATGAGTTGAATTCCAGCAAATTTCTGAGTGCATTCATGCTGTACGCTATTAATGAGCCAACTTAAGCCCATCAAATGTATGTTTTTAATATTCGATTAGTCGCAATCTTAAAGGTTACTTGATGCTGGTTATCGACCATGAATATTGGAAACAAACTCAACAGATCCCAAATAAAGAATACTGCATTTTTCCCCTAACGTCTTTGCCTGATACATTGTTCGCAAAATTTAACATGTGTACTAAACATTTTTCGTTGTTTAATCTGTGCTACATTTCTAAGATAATTTCCTATGATGGCAGTTAGCCTGCAATTATATTGGTGGTACCCCCAAGTGATTGTGTATAGGAAGGGTAAAAATAAAAGCTTCGCTCGGAAGAGGCTGCTAGTACCTTTAAGATTACATGAGCTACTTCGTCAATGCAGCTCATGCCATAAAGGGTAAGGGAAACAAGAAGTAAAGCTATAATAAGGTGATGGCGTCATAGAAATTAGAGACTGAAGTCGTGTGTTAAGGACACATTAAGTCATCCTCCCATGGACTATATGATAACTTTTAAGGAAATTTTAGCATAATGGCTAAAGCTATTAAAGACATTCTGTAATAGATTTCGATCTTCAGTACCTTGTTGCATTAGGTAGATAACATCAACCCCTTGTTTGGATACAAAATTGGAGGGAGAGAGGGAAGTGAAAAGGAAGGTAAGAGGAGTCCAGAGACTAGAGAGGGAGTTCTCCCTCCAAATTCAAGCCTGGGCATGACGTGGCTCAATTAATAATGGATAAAGTGGTACCCGCCCCTTCAGATTTAGTTATATCCCGTGGCCCAACTAACAACCCCAAAAGTGTTTACACACCATCCCCAAACTGATGCTGCAGGCCTCCCTTTGCCAGCTCTGTGCCATAAACTGAGATGGGTGACGTACTGACGTGTATACCATCGTGGACCTGTCTTTAGGATTGTGACGCGCCACCAATCATTGGCCCCCACCCCACCCTTCCCTATGGGGTTGACGACCCATACCAGTATACCACCAATTTTAAGGTGGCTGCGGCCAACCTGGTGTGGTAGACTGGTAGTAGGCAATTTGGAGTGGCAGTGCCTGGGTGGTTACTCCGATGCTAGGAAGGGAGCATAACACTGGAGAAGTCAATACGACTCTTGCGGCTTCTGTTCGAAGATTTGTTGGCCACATTACTAGGCGCGAACACATTTTTGGTGCATGTAGTGAATCGACTTTGTGATGGGTTGAATTTTACCAGTAGTAGTGTAAGTGTGTAACCACCATGCCTTGTGTCCTCATTCCGAGCAACTTTTTCAAAGGAATGATAAATTTTTTACTTAACCTAGAAAAAAGGGGAATTAACGCAGGTATTTGTGCTTAGCTGTGAGAATGAGAAATCAATATTGTCCACAGCTCAATATGTAATGCAAATCATGGGAGCAGTAGGTTGCCGTTGTCATAAACATTAGCGTGACTGACAAAGAAGCTCGTACATGAGTATAGCTGCTAAAGTGTGTTAATTTCGTTCAATGTTCATTGGTAACTTGTTCATAACTCGTACATGAGTATAGCTGCCTGCGATGTTGTGTGGCAGTGTGGCGGGTACAAATTCAACGAAACCTAGTTTTAGCCGTCAATTTGTCATTTGATTTATTAATGTAGGGTTTCATGTAGAGTGGGCCTTTGCCCTTTGCAGAGTTAATTTAGCAGTATAGAGGACCCGAATGCCAAAATATAGTGACAGACGGCGGTAAAGTGAGGACGAACATCCTTTGCTATCATTGAAGAGGTGGAGAAATGGTTGGCTACTACATGAAGATACTTGATATACTCGAGGAAATGCAGATATTTAGGGTGATAAGGTACTACCCACCAAACATGTCAAGATACAGGACCATAGTTCTCACAATTCGGACTTTTCCAATGTTCTACTTCTATCATCAACTTGTATTCTTGATTCTTTTTGTTCATTTGAATTCGCAGTGATTCTCAAAGTAGGCTTTTAAAGTAGGGAATCAAACGTCGAAACTAGGTTTAACTCAAGATGATCACCACAAACCTCATGCTTCAGCAGCTTTACTCTCCTTGATACTACTATTTCGACCACCCAATAGGCTTGGCTTAAAACCCTTCTCCAGCATAAGCTCCGCCTCTTCAATAGGCAGTCCCTTTATTTTCTGGCACCACTGAGTAGATGAATACGAGTCCAATGACTGAGAACCCCGCGAACAGTAGGAAGGTACCCGCTGTCCTAAGGCCTGCGTTAATGTTAAGAATGTCTCACTCGCTAGAAGATTTGACGTCCAGTTGGCCACTGCCGATATATCACCACCAACTCCTCTGTACCTTGGTGAATATTTCAGAGTTGACTATCCATGGCATCGTCCCCATCCCTGGAGCGTACGAGTCTATGAGATTATGTATGCTCCTAGAAGTATGACTGCCAAGAAACCAAATTTGCTAGGACATCCTTCCGTGAAGTACACTCACGGCATGCCGCTTTCATCCCATCTGTTTTCACTAAACATGCTCCTGGGTGCAACTGATATTATTCCAAATTCAAAGTTGGACTGATTAGTTTTAGAATATGATACCACATTTTAGTTCAATGCACTTTCTTGTCATCCAATGAGTCGGTATCATGGATGAATGTGATTCTAATACACTGCAAATGGAACACGGTACCACAAACAGAAATTGTTCAGAAATGAAACAAGAGTATTATGAGAAAGAGCAATAATAGCTCGCTAGCTTGATTGGTTCGAGAGGCAGCTTTCAAACAAGTCATAGAGTTCCAAGAAGCGGGATTGGGAGCAGAGGTGAAAGCAGGACAGGTAGAGTTTAATCCAAAATGAGCGGATTTTGTGGAACTAATCCTGGGAGCTTGTTGAGCAGCTTGATAGAAGACAAGAGCCAAGACGATGAGGCAAGTAACGATGCCTAACATAGAGATGATCATAAGTCGCCTTCTCCCATATCTGTCTACAAACATCATGCTTACTATCAAGTATCAACCCTACTGCATTCAGTCCTGAGTCCTGACGTGATTAGAGAGAGTGACATGGCTGTGCTTTTAGATGCAAATCCCACCAACTGCACTATTGTCGGACTGTAATACATCACCGTGTTTATACCCACAAACTGTTGTGCCACTTGTACTGTTATTCCCGCATATAGTCCTCTTCTAACTACCGTGTTTCCCCAAGCTTTTCGCACTTTGGTTATCATGCTTCCCCCTCCAATTTCCCCTTCATTCTGCCATCTCATGCTCTACTCACGCTTTTAATGCTTTCATTTCTTCCTCCACTTCTTCCGCCCCGTACATTTTTGACAATATGGCTTCTGCCTCGGAGATTACCCTACGGTGGTGAAGCCAAGGTTAATGAGATAAGCAAAGAATTGGCCTCCAGTGATGAACAAGCCCTTGGTGCTAACAACAGCCCAGAGGTCTCAGAGATGTAGAGAGGTGCAGTCATGGACGCCATACCAACGACTAAACCCACAAAGACCCGTCCAAGTATGAGGGCCATGATTATAGCACCAATGAAAAACAGAATATCTGCTATTATGATTGCCGGTTTCCTTCCGAACTTATCATTCAACTACACCCCGGCCCCAATAATACCCTCTCCTACTATAGTTTCCTGCAACCATGTTTTGCGTTTTTCATCTTTAAAGTCTTGTTTGATATATAGAAGAGCCCCAGAAATAAGACCTATAGAAACACAATGAATCCAGTAGACATAGAAGCTAGCATTATCAGTAGTAATCAATAAACTCCCGATAAAACTATACTGATATAAGGTAGCTAGCTACCTGTGTCGTAGCAGAAGAGAAGGCCTTCAATGTCCAATGCCAGCAGGCAGCAGATAATGCGAGACGAGTCGCATGATATAAGGGCTTTTGTGATTCACGTATTAGTTGGATAATTTGTTGGATAATTAAGGACAGCTGATCATCATTAATTCATGTATTAGTTGGATTATTTGTTGGAGGGAAGACGGGTTATTTTGTGATTCGTAGCAGCTCGGTAATCAGTAGTATTGAGCTAATTAAGGATCACTTACTAACTTACTATACTTGTTTGCCTCATCAGATTTAGGACATTGTTTATCTACTTAATTAACCTTTGTTATTTAGTAGTAGCATTTATAATTACTCCCTCCTATTCTAAGTATTGTTCCCCTTTGAGGGTGGCACAAATATTAAGGTAAGGAGTAAAATAAGTGTAAAAAATTGGGTGGGGTTAGGTGGTAGGAGAGAGGAATGAATAATTAGGAATTAAATAAGAAATTGTGGGCCACAAAGATTAAAAAAGAATAAAATATGAGTAAAAGAGTTGGGTGAAGTTTGATAATAGGAGAGAGAAATGAATAAAATAAGAGTAAAAGTTTCCAAAATAAGAAATGGGAAGAAAAGCTAAATAATCCGTTTTAGGAAATAGGGAAGAATACTTAGAATAGCAGGGAGTATATTTTACTGTTTTGGTCGAAAATGCAAAGTCAAGAAATGAAACAAATAAAAGCTCAACTTCAAGTACTGATGATGACCATTTGAAACTGTTGTCAACTCTTACGTTGTCGTATGACGACGCATCGTTGAACGCCTCAGATAATACAATTATTCGTTACTACGTGCATTCCAATCTAACAACCTCTCCACCTCCATTATATTGAATATAACCTCTTAATACTACATGCATACGCAGCAGGACATTTCCTCAACATAAATAAATATGTTGATACATTGGTCTCAACTAAATACCAAGTATAGATAATGACTAGTCATGTTGGAGAGCGGATTTTATTATCAGTTTAATTGTTTAATCGATGTATATATTTTCTTATACGTGAATGCTGATCTGCCGCAAGATAAAGGCAATGAGATAGAAAATAGGTTACAAAAGTGAAACAATGATCTCATCTCGTCATACTAAAAAAAGGTGAATAATATGAGGAAAAATGTATTTTTTTAGTTCGAGTTTATTTTAAAGGCAAATAAACCTGAAATTTTATGTCATGAGTTTGAGCTTAGAAGTGTACACTCACGTAACTGACGTAAGTCGAGTTTGCGCATTTTGTAAATGTTCAAGTATTCTTGTTATCTAGAATTTTTTTATAAAATGGTGTTATTTGGATACGAATTCTTATTTAAGGATGTTGTTAAGTTTAAAAAGCGTAAAATATATACCAAATCGTCTTATTTGTTGCCCCAATTTTCTAGTCTTTTTACTACCATTTGGTCGTATTTAACTCGTATTAAACTTAACCCGAATAATATATATATCTTAAGCAAAATTTATCATATTCTAAAAAGTTGTTAACGAAATATGGTTAGAAATGAAACTAAAGAAAGTGGGGTGCTTGAAAAGCAATAAAGGGAGAAATCCAAATTCTAGGTAGTGTAGAATTAGCTCGCCGACGTCTACCTTAACACTTCGTGACTTAGTTTAATGTGTAGATGGCTAATTAATCGACAACCCAAAATTTCATTGGAACACCCAATTAGTCGTGTGTCAGATATTAATATTAGGGATGTCATTGGGGCGGGGCGGTGCTGGATATAGGCTCTCCGTACCCGTACCCATCAAGAAAATATCGTACTCATCCCCGCCCCACCACCCATGGCGGGTACAAGTTTTCAAAACCATCGCCGCCCCACCACCCGTGGCGGGTACAAGTTTTCAAAACCATCCCCGCCCCACTTACCTATTAAACCGCTTTACCATTAAAAAAATCTTTATAAAATAGCTATTTTTAACATTACGTCTTAATTATAACAAAATAATATTTGTAAAATTATCGTAATAACGGTACTAATTTTTGTAATAATTGGCGGGTAGGCGGGTATGAAGTGAGTAACACGCAAAAACCATCTCCGCCCCAGTACCCATGGCGGGTACAATTTTCGTACTCGTCCCCGCCCCAATGACATTCCTAGATATTATCAACTATATATTCTGTATCATTAACATTGTTATTATTGTTGTATAAAATCTAATTTGTAGATTTAATTAACACTTAAACGTAGTTTAAGTAGGCGTCATCACGAAAGCCCCAATAATTTGAATGGAACCCCCCAATTAGTCAACTTTGTCATGTGAGAAACGACACCAAATTACTTAATCTATTTGTTATGAAGGACCCAATAATAGTTATGCTCTTGACTAAACAAACCACGTTAAAAGCATAACCTTGACTTTTCTTTATAAGGATATGATTAAAAATTTAAAAGCGATCGTTTTACGATAAAAAGTGACTATTTTATGTAAAAAATAATGATCATTTTAAAAAATAATTAGTTTATAATGATTAAAAGTGGGTTTTTTGAACCCAAGATGGTCGCCTTTTATATTAAAATAGTCATTTCTAAGCGTCGTACCATACAACGGTGTTATAGACCTAATAGTATTATTTTCTGAAAAGTAAATATAATGAGCAGCACAAATCACAGGCTCACAACTTAACCTCATGCTTAAGACTTTTCATCATCTCATTAACCTACAATAACAGTCTGACTTGTCAATACGCTCAAATGTACAATAGGTCGCCTTTCCATATAATTTTATGTGGTTTTTGTGACTGCCACAATTATTCAGGTCTAAAAGACTTATTAAACGGGTTAGACTGACCAAATTTTGAGTTAGGAATGAATGCGGTCGAATTGTATACGAATTTAGACAGAATATGAATAGGGTTATAAGGGTCGCATGTATGTCGAGTTAAGATTAAAAATTTAAAATACGAGTATTAATATTTACAGCATTCTTTAGCATATATATTTTTATAATGAACTATAGCAGAAAAAAGTATACTTAATTTTTATAAGTTCTATATTAATGTTATAATTATAGTTTTTACTTCTTAAACTCTCTCAATTCAACTAGTTGTTTTTGTATGATCAACATGAGATGCAACAACAGCGCATGAATAAGCACGATATTGATCGTACCTAGCTCAGTGGTAGCAAACAAAAATTCCAGGAACAATGCACATGTTCTTTTTAGACTTTTTGACACTTTTGTTTAGAAAAGGGTAATAAATATTACTCCGATATTATTATTAATGATATACTCAATTGTTGATACATTTATCTACCTATTTATATTGAGAAGGTTTATTATTATAGATAATTTATTCATTTAGTTACGTTATTGTACAAGTAGTATAGAAGTGACACCCTTTCCCTTCTTGGTATTTGTGCAAAAATAAAGGTAAATGAATCTCGGGATATAGGGCCATAGGGATCCCCTAGCTATCTACTAAAAAAATAGGTGAACTCACAATTTTTTTCTTCAAAAAACATTTTTTAAAATTAATAAGGAAGTTATTGATAATTTAATTATATTCCCTAAATAAGGAAATTGATAATTATAATGCATTTCATTATATAATTATTTTCATTAAAATTAATCCTTTCATCAAATTATATAATTCTCACGAAACACTAAACTATAATATTTTAATTAAAGTGCGTGTAAATAATATAAAACTGTAAACAATGAAATATTTTATTGATAGTATTATTTGATATGACTTGACTCATACTTTGCATATTATATATAAACAAAACTAAAAACGTTTTCATTACTTTTATAACAAAAAATTCAAGATAATTTATAAATTGGAATCGTTAACATTGTGGTAAAAAATATTTTTTTAAAGAATACCTTTTTAGCACATGATTCAATTCTCTTGGATTAATTTTCAAATTTAATGTTTTTTTACACGAAACAAAATACAATAACGAGGAAAATGAACAATTAATGAGATATATACCACTATTAATTACAGTTCAATTTTACTCAGTTTTCTTGAATAATTTTACGGTTTATTCATTTTTCTCATATCATAATATAATGACATGAAATATGAAAAATTAATGAGGTGTTAACTTAGTATGATTAAGTAATTCAAAAATAAAAACTCTATAAATATCGCATATTCGCTACGCGGATCTAAACTAGTAATATATATCTTGTCATTAAATAGTTATTGCAAAGACATAAATAATATACTCCGTATTATTCCCTCCATTCAACCCCATCACACTTTTTTTTTATTTTGTACCGTATTACAAGTGAATATTTAGATTTAGTTTTCTCTCAATATATATTTTTTTTTTTTTTGAGGGGAAAAAACTTATCATTAAATCAAAATCCAAAGTAGCAACATTAAGAACAGCAGAAGGAAAATCAGACAACAAAACGACTTCCTCACCCACCTCCGTACATAACCATGCACACAAGTCAGCCACCGTATTCCCATCCCGTTTCACATGAGAAACACCATAGCACTCGGTAGACTGAATGAGGATTCGAATGTCCTCAAGACAGATGCCCAGCGGATTACGCAGCCTCCTGTCGCCTTGAACATCCCTTACAACATTAAGCGAATCGGACTCCACGCTAAAATTCACCATACGCATTCTTTCCGCCATTTCCAGCCCGAACATAACTGCCTTAGCCTCTGCCAACTCCACTGCCCAATTCGCCTGCATCCTTCGACAAGCAACCAGAAGCACCACCCCACTCTCATCCCTACCAACCACCCCAAGTCCAATAGAAGAGTCATCCAAGATAGCGGCATCCGTATTAAATTTAACCATCCCCTCCCTTGGTTTTACCCAGGAACTCTGTCCACACCCACTCGCTGCACATCGGTCTTCCCCATTCGTTATAACCAGCCCTCGATACTCCTGCACCATATTTATCAACCCCATAATTACGATAGCCGGATTGCAAGGATTATCATCAAAGATGCGGGAGTTACGACTAGTCCACAAAGCCCACGTTATTGCCAAAAAACGCCCTTGTTCCTCCTTATCCAAGCGGTTTAGCATCCATAAAAAACACTCCACCACTGACACTCGACGAGCCTCTCTTAACAGTCCCCCAAACCCACTTGCTGACCAGGAATCATGGGTCCGTGGGCAATAAAAAAGAGCATGAACAATCGTTTCGTCCCCGGCATCACATCCACCACACCTTGCCGAATCCCTACAGTGTCGAGCGAAGAGAGCAGCATTTACTGCGAGCATTCCCGTCCACGCCCGCCATAAGAAGTGAGTAAGTTTTGGCGGAACTCGTAGCCCCCATAAAGTCTTCCAAATCCCACTCCCATCCGGTAAATTACTGTTCTCGTTATCAGAATTTCCGAGCCCCATATACCCAGCCAGTAACCCGTCCTCACTGTGTACTCCCCACTCCGACTCGGCCACCAAAACAATTTATCTTCCGGTAAGTTCTTGCTCAGGGGTATAGCATACACCCGCTGTAAATCCTCCTCTGTTAGAACAACCCTTAATGCCTCTTCCTTCCACACTCCTCGGCTCTCATCAATGAAATCAGCAACTCTCATATTTGGATTAGCTTCAATGTTTGGGGCAGGGACCTTACCTCCTCGGGTTCCTGGGAGCCAAGCTTTATCCCACACCGCAATTTGTTGACCATTTCCAACCCTCCATTGCAGCCCGTCAAGAAGGAGAGCTTTTGAACCCCAGATACTCCGCCAAACAAAACTTGGGTCATAGCCTCTCCGTGCTTCCAAAACATCGCTCTGTTTGAAGTACCGTGCTTTCAACACTCTGCTTACCAAGGATTGTGGGAAGGTCATCAATCACCACACTTGCTTAGCAAGAAGGGCTTGGTTGAACACTTTGAGATCCCGAAAACCCATCCCACCCATTGCCTTGGGTTTGCATAACCACTACAAAACAATACGCTCTTTGCGACGGAATGGTCCGTCGCAAAAAGGGTTAAATCCGTCGCAAATGATGATTTTGCGACGGAATTGCGACGGACTGTGTCTGTCCCTTATTTTTGTCGCAAAAAATAATTTTGAGACGGAATTTTCCGTCGCAAACTTTTTGCGACGGATTGACCTTATTTTGCGACGGACTGACTTTGACCAAAAGTCAAGGTCAGTCAAGATTTGCGACGGAAAATCCGTCGCAAAGGGGACTATTTGCGACGGAAAGTCCGTCGCAAACCTTGACTGACCTTGACTTCTGGTCAAGGTTTGCGACGGAAAGTCCGTCGCAGATTGAGACATTTCCGTCGCAAATTCCTGTATGATTTTCCGGTTTCAGCCCTTTTTCCAACCCCCCATTTCCAATGAAATGGCTCATTTTTCCTTTTTGCAAGCTCTCCAAACCTGCAATTTCAGCAAAAACAACCCAGCAACAAAGAACTTGTCGGAGACAAGGTTTTTAAAACGTCTTTTCATAACTAAAATGAAGGTTTTACAAATGATCATCCAACTAAAAACTAAACATAATCCGCGGTACAACAACTAAACAACCTAATAAAATCTAGCTAACGGTCGTGTCGGTGGGCTGTGGGGTGGCGAAATGGCTGGCCGACCTAGCATTGTCGCCGCCATCATCATCGAAGTCGCGTCTCGGCTGAGAAAAGCCTCCCGGGTTGCAGCTCTGAGTAGTGAACTCCGCCCCCCGTTGACTTAAGAACTCTTCAATTGCCTTCAGCCTTTGGGATGTCTCGAGATCACGTTCTCTTAGCTGAGCATTCTCTCGAAGAACTCTGCCGACGATACCTGCAATGAATAGTCAAACATGATATTATATTCATTTAATAAACGGTTAAATAATTGGTTAGTCTTAATTTTTAATAAACTATAAAATACAAACCTGGGGTGTATGATGACTGGGTCCCAGCACTTGAGTGACGACGACGCTCGTAAATGACTGGGGCTGCATTTCCCATACCGAGTATCAACCCTTTCTTGTTGAAACCGCCTACTTCTTCGAAGTAGATCTCGTTGTCGTCGATATCTTGCTCCGGGATCCCTTCACTTATCATTTTCGACTTTCTTGAAAAAACTTTTTCCTACAAAACAAAAATAAAGTGTTATTAGTATACGTTAATTAATTAGTAAACCAAATTACTAAAACATAAAGAAAAGTTTCTGTTAACTTACAAATAGTGCTTTGGGTTTCGTTGATAGCCAACCCTTCTTGACATGCTTTTTTGTCTTCTCCAGCAACTTCAAGGCGGATGGTACATCCCTCCCATCTTCTCCAGCCTGCAATTTAAATCCAACGACACTTGTTAAAAAAAAACACTCAAGATTGTCAAAGGGTGAAAATTGTTTAAAAATTATTCAAGACAAGAAAAAGTGAAGTAAAAACTAAGAAATTACCATTTCATCCATCAACTGGTGGGTGTTTTTACGACCCATAATGTGAGTACCTAAGGCCTTGCCTTTTTCGGTACTTCCTGACATCCGATTGGTTTTGTTTTTATCGGATTTGTCTTGAAATTTAGGATCATCCTTTCTAGCCTTAAGTTGTTCGAAGATATCGGCCGATATCCATTAAGGCCTTTGCTCCGTAGGTTTCCTCATAGCGTAGCGGATTTTTTTGCGGAGGCGGTCTTTCATCATGTCTTCCCACGCCGACTTAACCGCTGCTCTATCACGAGGGTGAAAGGTAACATGTTTCTGTTTCAAAAAAAAGATATAGCTAAATAAATATGAAACAATAAATAGGTAATAAATAATAAAACGGAAATAGGTAAAAAAAAATATAGTTAAATAAATATGAAACAATAAAACGTTATGGGTCCTAATGGAAAATAAGTTAAGAACTTTTCGGGAACTCTTTTGCCATTTGCATTTTTCTCTAATTTGTACCTATTCGTACCACATTTTATGCACTTATCAAGGTGAGCGTCGTCTATCCAGAAAATCATACATCCTCCCGAGCAGGCATCTATCTTCTCATGGGGAAGTTGAAGAGCTTTAAGAACTTTTTTGGTTTCGTAGTAGTTACGCGTCATAAGATTATTTTCAGGAATCATATCTCCGATATATGACGCAAAACCATCTACACATTTTTCAGCTAAGTTGTATTCACATTTTAAAGTGATCAACCTTGAAGCCGACTGTAGCAATGTCATACGACTTCCTACATAAAGAGGTTGTTCGGCATGTTTTAGCATTTGGAAAAACGCTAATACATTAGGATTTGGAGATTCATCGACCACCTCGGCGTTTAGAGCATCTTCCCTAATTTTATCAATGCTATCGCGTAACGCATCTTCTACCATATCCCTATAAGGATTGTCGGAGTGCATTGATGAGCTTCCCTCTTCCTCAACGGAGAATTTCTCTCCGTGACACACCCAATCGTAGTAGTTATCACAAAACCCTCTCAAACCAAGGTGTTTCCGTACTTCTTGCTCAACTAAATACTTTGTATTCTTACACTTAGAACATGGGCACCTAATTTCTCTATTTCTAACGTATTCGTCTTGTTGCTTAACATAGTTAATGAATTCATTAACACCAATTACGAAATCCTGCCTTATTTTTTTCCTAGAATCCAACCTTTCATACATCCATTTTCTTTCTAATCTCTTCAACATATTTTAACAAACAATAACAACAACTAATTAACAACAACAATTAAATAACAACAACTACATATATATATAACAACAACTAACAAAAAAAACTAGTTAACAACTTATTAACAACAACAACAACAATTAATTAACAACAACAATTAAATAACAACTACATATATATAACAACAACTAACAACAACAACAACAACAACAACAACAACAACAACTACAACTACCAACACCAACACCAACACCAACCTGCAAAAAAAAAACAATTTACATATATTGGTCTGGGGTCCTTATCTCTCCAGCCTAAACCCATCTTTGAATCTTTCATACCATTAGTAAACACTCTTATATTTTCTTGATTGTAATGAAACAAAAATTGGGCAACACTTCCTTATTGTTCTCCAAATACATTCTAGAATGTATTTGGAGAACAATAAGGAAGTGTTGCCCAATTTTTGTTTCATTACAATCAAGAAAATATAAGAGTGTTTACTACCTAAACGGCATGAAAGATTCAAAGACAGTCCCAAAACGGGGACTATTCAACAATTACACCTAATGTGTAATTATTGAACGGGTACTATTCAAGAATATTCTAAACAAATCAACAACACTACTAACAATCAACAACAATGCAAATTTTATATCAAAAACCAATCGTCCTAAACATCTTAACAACAATATGCGACGGATTTGGGACGAAATTAGCTACTAACCTAATATCCCTAACCACCTAACGATACTAACTAAACTAATCAAATAACAATTAAACTAAACTAACTATTCCTAATAACAATAAAAAACAATAATACGGAATTTGCGACGGAATTTTGCGACGGATTAAACATAAAAAATTAAGACGGTATATAAATAACGAAAGTTAGTATACATACATAAGGAGAAATGGAGAAGGAAGAAAGAAGTGGCGGCGGCAAGGTGGCGGCGGTGAGGTGGCAAGTGGAAGGGAGAAGAAAGGAGAAGGAGGAGGAAGGAGGAGGAAGGAAGGAGAAGGAGGAAGGAGGAAGAAGGAGGGCTGGTGGCGGCGGCGGCGGCGGTGGCGGGGTTGTAGGGTGGTAGGGTGGTGGTGTGGTGGGGTGGTAAATCGCCGAATCGCTTTTAGGGTTTTCGTTTTTTTAGTTTTGAAATCGATTTGGGGAAAAATAAGACCCGCGGGGTCTGTATAATATAACTTTGCGACGGAATTTTGCGACGGAATTTCCGTCGCAAATCTGGTCAAGGTTTGACCTTGACCAACTTTTGGTCAAGTCTGGTCAATATGTTTGCGACGGAAATTCCGTCGCAAAAGTCAATATTTGCGACGGACTTTCCGTCGCAAACTTTCCCGCCATTTGACTTTCACTTCGCGGGTCTGGGAAATTTAGGTCCGTCGCAAATTCCGTCGCAAAAAAAAAATCCGTCGCAAAATCCGTCCCAAATCCAAATTTGCGACGGATTTTCTATCCGTCGCAAGGGCAGTATTTTTTTGTAGTGAACCGCTCCCACCGCCACCAATGAATTTTGCGCTTTGTATCCGACGACCCCCACCAAAACCTTGCCATAACCGAGTGGAGTTCATCAATGATCCCCGTAGGAATAGCGAACATGCTCATCATATATGTAGGAATAGCTTGGGCCACTGCTTTGATAAGGACTTCCTTCCCCGGCTTCGATAGAATTTTTTCCTTCAACCCTTGCATTTTTCTCCATATTCATTCCTTGAGACAAGCGAAAATAACTCTCTTTGAACGGCCAATGATAGTCGGGATCCCCAAGTGTTTTTCATGTCGTTCCAGCTCACGAACACCCAAAGCTTCGATCAACGCTATTCTAGCCGACGCACTGACCTTCTTGCTAAAAACAACTTCCGACTTTGAGTAGTTAATTTGTTGACCGGATGCTCTTTCATATTTACTGATAATTTCAGCAATCGTCGAACATTCTCTCAAAGTTGCCCTTGCAAACAAGATACTATCGTCAGCAAAAAAAATAAGTGAGAAATACTTGGTGCACCTAGCTCGACAGACACGGACGCCATGTAACTGGCCCCTCTCGACAGCATCATTAATAAGGTGGGAAAAACCATCAGCACAAAGGAGGAATAAATATGGTGAAATGGGGTCACCTTGACGCAATCCCCGACTAGGTCGAACCAGTCCCGAAGCCTTCCCATTAATTAGAAACGAATGGGAGACCGTCGTAACACACTTCATGACTCTATTTCGCCACATTGATGAAAACCCCATCCGGTTCATCACCTCATCAAGAAAAACCCACTCCAGTCTATCGTAGGCCTTACTCATATCAAGCTTTATGGCAATGCTCCCGTGTTTCCCTTCTCCGCCACGTGGATCTTATCTGATTCGTCTTATCTGATTCGTCTTTAGAAATAAATTTAAAATATCTATGTTTTATAATATTTGCAAATACGTAGCTAAATATATTTACCATGTAAAATACGCGTTTGGAAATGTAAAAAGGTAAATGTATAGTGTGGAGTTGAATGAAGGGAATAAAACCCTGCTTTTTTCTGGCTTAACTTTAACTCGCTCGTTTAAAATCTGTTTAGCGTTATTCAGTAGAGTTCAATTTTGTTTCATTTAATTTAATGTAAATAATTTTCACACAAATTAACTTTTACTTTAAATTTTTTTAATTTAGCTAAGTTTTATTCTATTGAGTTTATTTCAGCTCAACTCTATTAAATTCACTTAAGCTAAAAAAAACAAAGCCACGGTTGTAATTTTGTTTTAAAATAAAAATATTTGTCCTTATATATACTTACTTTAGGGAAAAACAAAGTTAGGTTAAGGTACGAAGAATCCATCATGACTGGATCCATCATCCATGTGCGCAGACACTTTCATAGTACTATAGTTTATGCTCAAGAGGAGAGAGACAGTCTTGTTCCTGGGAGGCTGGGACTCATCAGTTTAATGCTTGGATACTTTCGTACATGACTACAGTCGACATACTTCATACAGTAAGTCTTTTAGGAGTGTTAGGGCTATACTTGGGAAGCGGGTTAACTGTGTTGGGTTCGAGTCGGTCAGTTTGAATTTCTTATTAATTTCAGGTTAATTTGAAAGGAGTTATTTAGGGTTTTGACTTTTGAGTTTGTTTCGATTTTGTTAATCAGGTCTTTTCGGGTTAAATAGGGCTGGTCATTTTGGGTCAGTCATCTTCGGCTTAATAAATAAGAGAAAAAAGTCGTCTTAAATTTTTTCGATTAAATTAGAGTTACGTTTTGACGTTTTGTCATGTCATTTTCGGATTGAGTGGTTTCAAATTGAGTCATATTATGGTCTGGACAGGTTACAACTTATATGTCAAGAAAGCTTGGGTCGGGTCAACTCAGGTTTCCAGCCTTTTCGGGTTGGGTTGCTCTAGTCAGGTCTAATTACTTCATCCGTTCGATCTAATTAATTGTTATTTATTCCGTTTTGAACTATATCATCACTTATTATCTTTTTCTATTCTTTGATAAAGTTTAGAAATGGACAATTGAACTTGTGATATAGGCAAGGTAATTTGTGAGAGAACCCATTACTTGATCAGTATTTTTTCCGAATTTTTTGACAAAATGGTGTTATTAACAAACTAATTATCGTTTTGGGTTATTTAAAACTATTTGTTCCAAATGGATCCACGTTATAACGTTATTTTTTTCAGAATTTTTTACACAAAGCCGCTAATTTACCCAGCTGCTTTACCAATTTCTAAAAAAAAAACGCATAAAATTTGATATTGAGGTAAACCGCTAACCCACCCAGCGGCTTAACGATTGACGCCAGGACAATATACACATATTCTGCTTCTGGAGGACAATATGTACTCTTATTTGTAAACCGACTCACTCTTTATCATTCTCCATCAAATTCCTCCATTAATGTCTTAGGTTTGCCTAACCTTATCACCTGGCTTATCATGGTGGATATCATGCAGTTTAAGATGTGGACACCTAACTCCTTCATGCATTTGTTCGACTATAAATTTGTTCTTCAACTTCATTCCTCCCTGATACACCCATGTTTCCTTTTAAATTATCCATGTTTCTTTTACTTTCATACTATATCTTTCAGCAGAAAAATTTCACTTATTATGGTATCCTCTTCCTCCAATAATAAACCATGTCATGCAGGGCTATCCTCAAGCTCCCCCTTCATCTTTGTGCCGATCTGTTAGGAGTGAATTTCTCAAATGTTTTGTTGTGTAACATCTTGGATCTAAGATTTTTGGAAACTTATAGGATTTACACTTCTATCTCTACTCACTAATAGAAGCTTACGAGCTCTGTTAACATCCGCCCAATGGAACCGTATTACATCTTCGAATTCTCAGCACCGGGGGATCTTGCCCTCAAGCACCTACGTTACTGAGATTTCACCTTTCTCTTGGTTCTTCTTGTTTAGTTTTACCATCTTTTTAATTCATTCATATGTAATGGATTCTTGGTTTAATTTAAATTTAAGTAATTTGAGCATACTCAAGCTCCTGCCCGTAGGGATTTGATAAAATGCAACTTTTTCCCTTGATAAAATGCAATCCAGAATCCATACTCAATGAATCCATACTCAATGAGCATGGAAACACATGAACATAAAGTACACCTTAGAAACAGGTAAAGCCGCCAGCGGCTTACTTCAATATCAAATTTGATGTTTTTTTTGTAGAAGCAGATAAAGCCGCTTGGTAAGCTAGCGGCTTTGGGTAAAAAACTAGGAAAAAAATTATGTGATGACGTGGATCTGTTTGAAACAAATAGTTTCAAATGAGCCCAAAATGATAATTAATTGGTTAAATAACACCATTTTATCGAAAAGTTCTATTTTTTCTTTTCATGCATTTTTGTGTTAAAAATAAAAGTAAATAAATGATTATAAGTGAGTGAGTATAAGGGAAGTTAGAAGGTGATGAGATTAATTAACAAAACAATTGGTGAATCAGTAGGTTTACTGATAAGCTTAGTGAGAGATTATTGTCAAATTTAAGAAAAAGTGGTACTAACCCTGTTCTTTTGGACTTATTTTTGCTTAATTTAAGTTAAGTTCAGCAAAAATAAGTTAAGTTCAGAAAAGTTCAGCAAAAATAAGTTAAGTTCAGAAAAAATAACTTAAGTTAAGTTCAGCAAAAATAAGTTCAGAAAAGTTCAGCAAAAATAAGTTAAGTTCAGCAAAAATAAGTTAAGTTAAGTTCAGCAAAAATAAGTTCAGGAAAGTTAAGCAAAAATAAGTTCAGAAAAGTTATTATTGACAGATATATTCACTCGTACAAATGTCTCATGTGCGACCATTTTTTTTAATTACCCAAAAGTGTCACTATTAACAAAAGAATAGTCAAATTTTCTAAAAAATACACGGGTTAAAAATTACACACAATAATTCTCGTTGATAATGAACATACCATATTTAAATAGAAATAAATTATTAAAAAAATTGTGATAATATAGAAATAGATTATTAAAAAAAATATGATATGTGATTTACTTTTTAATTATGTATTGAAATAAGATAATGAACATACTATATTTATATATAAAAAGAAATTATTATTATTATTACTACTATTTTATTATTATTATTATTATTATTATTATTATTTATATTATTTAAGTTAATATTTACTTAGTTCGAAAAATTTAGACTCATATCAGTTAAGTTAAGAAAAGTTAAGTTCATAAATGTTAAGCAAATATAAGTTAACTTTAGCAAATATAAGTTAAGTTAAGTTCAGCAAAATAAGTTCAGAAAAGTTCAGCAAAAATAAGTTAAGTTCAGAAAAAATAAGTTAAGTTAAGTTCAGCAAAAATAAGTTCAGAAAAGTTCAGCAAAAATAAGTTAAGTTCAGCAAATATAAGTTAAGTTCAGAAAAATTCAGAAAAAATAAGTTAAGTTAAGTTAAGCAAAAATAAGTCCAAAAGAACGGGGCCTAAAGGTAATATAATAGGTACAAAATATGATTAAAGATAAAATGGGTACATTTATTATGTAAATAAGTACGAAATTACTATGTATGAACAATGACAAAATGGTCACAAAATATAAATAAAAGAGTACAAAAGAATGATATCCCAATAAATTATTGAAAGACCGTCGTTCTCAAGTTTTATTATCGTTGAATTATATGGTTCAGAATCTTGCTTTTTAGGAAACAAATGACTCTAGTACTCCGTATATATGAGGGGAATTGAATCGTCGAATGGCAGGGAGAAAGTGAAATTGCAAGTTTCTATGTTGATGATCCCCAAATGGCCAAATATCCCACATTTCTGGCATGATAATCACAACCGTATCAAACATACATGGAAAAAACGATCTCTTACGAGATTATTATTAGGTTACTTGATTGCATCGTATTTATTTTAACGAAGACTGCAACCACATTTACATTATGGAGTGAGTAGTATATATTTTTATATTGTAATTTGTATGAACACATTTTATTATTTTATAACATTTTTGTTGGGAAATGTGTCCTCAACAATAGTGCGATCACATAATTAAATTTTATAACGAGAATGCGCAAGGATGATTCGAAATTATATAGTCAACTGACCAACATTGATCGGTAATGAGTGACTGACTAGAGTTTGACCTTACTGTCATATGATGGTGGTGGTCAGTTAATCTCTTTAGGTCACACCTATAGGATAATTCTCTTAATTGATATATTGATCAATTGTATACGATACGATTTGATCAAATTCCTTAAGAGCATGTTTGGCAACCCGGAATTGGAATTGCATTCCGTAATTGAAACATTTCAAGTGTTTGGAAACCTCTAGAATTTGGAATTGGAATTGGCTCAATTCCTTACCAATTCCAACATAGTTAAAATTTGAGTCTCTCAAATCCCTACCATATACTAGTTATTTCAATTCCATCACTATTTACGTCTTTTTATATTCAAATTTAATCGTAATATTTTAATTTTCGACATTTTTTTCGATCGCGAATATTTTCCGGGAAAATTTTTATTTTTCCAAAATAAAAAATTTTCGATCACTTCGACCAATATCCGTCTCGCCCAATTCCAATTCCAAATCCACGGGTTTCCCAAACGAACTTTTGGAATTGGATTTCGAATTGAATTCAAACATTTTGATTTCTACAATTGAAATCATCAAAATGAAATCATTTCCGTGTTTCCAAACGCGGCCTAAAATTAAATATCTAGAAATCAGAGGTTAAATCTTAATGTAAGATTTGTATTTGAAATTGAAACGTGTCAATTCTCAAATATTAATCGATGTTTATGAAACGTCGAAGTTAGAAAGAAAAGGGTTCGTGGTTATTACAAATGTTGTGTACCGTATTGACGATTATTGTAATAACCATATTATGAGACGGTAATTATGAATTACTAGGAGTCGTTTGGTTGATCAATGAACTTAATTTACCTAGGAACTTCAATTTCATAGGAATTAAATTCCAGCATTCAATTCGGGTAAATTTGACAATGACCAAGGGAGGGGTATGTAATTAAGTCAATTCCTACATCATGTAGGCATAGGAACTTCTAATTCCTCCATTTTCCAAAAAATATGTCAACCAAACAAGACATATTTTTGTAAATCGTGTGATTTTGCAATTCATGGGTTTTTAAGGTGTCAACCAAACAACCCTAAGTAAATTTGTTAAATATGATTTAATTAGTTTAGAAATAATATTTTGATAAATATGAATTTTAAATTAATACAATTGTATTTTGTGACATAGGATGTCACATGTCACATAATTGTACAAATTACAATTTATAAAATGAAGGTTCATTTTACATCTTAATGTGTCGTGTGATTATGTAAGGCTTAAGGGTTTGCATATTATATTTAATTACCACTTAAACATAACCATTAGGTAGGTATAATGCCTAAAGGGTAGACATGCATATCTATTGCATGGGTAGTAAAAAAGGAGAAATTTTTGCCCTTCCCATGCAAGCTTACACGACACACACTCAACCTCACCCACTCACCTTATAGTAAGTCTTGCTTGCGACGGGTCGTTATTTGTGACGGATATTTTGTGAGATAAAATGGGTAGAAAATTAGTTAGTGGAGAAAGAGGACCACATGAATAGTGTTGGAGAGAGAGAAAAAGTGGGTATTTTGTGAGAGAAAACGATATCCGTCACAAGTTTGCGACGGATAGTGCCGTTGCAAATAAGAATTTGTGCTCACCTTATATGTGAATTGTTCACATATGAAAATACCAATGCTAATGCTCATATTTTTCTAAGTGTAGAAAATTCTCAAAAACCTCTCATATTATTTTTCTAGTAAAAATATTATCCATAATAGAATATAATAGAGATTATATTTAATCACTGCAATAGTGGTAGTGTCTCGGTTTTAATTCTAATAAGATTAGAATTTGATTTTAGGAAAACCGATTTTGTTCACCTAGTCCGTGATAATCTCGGTATTAAGGGTAAGTCTTGGGTGCATCATAAAGGAGGCAAGCTATTTTGGTTGCTTCGTGGAGGATCATCCTAGCGTTATTTTGGACCGATTGTAAGAGTTCAATCTTTTTATTTCCGCATTTAATTTGCATGCATAATTTCTTGACCTAAATTAATAAGTTAATTTGGTATATAAAAACTAATAAGACTAATTTTGTTTAGGGCTAGTACGACAAACCCTTCAATTTTGACACAAAACAATAATGTTTGGATGATTGTAGATGTTTTTGGTAGGTTGAAGAAATTAAAAGGCGTAGAGTGTGTATTATTGCGTCTATTTTTATATCGTTGTTAGTTTTGATATTTTTTTTGACCATGTCCATAAAGAAAATAAAAGAGAAATATTAGTTAGTCGAGGCAAAACCTATGAAAATGATGAAAATGATAATAATGAAGAAAAATGAGGAGAGGAAAGGAAAGGGAAAAGAGAAAAACGAAGATGTAGAGAAATGAGTTGAAAAAATAAGGGATAATATCTAAATGAAAGAATTATAGAAAGCAATAATATAGAAAAATGATAAATGTATTAACAAAAATAAAAGATTTGTTACTAGTATTGGAGATTTAGAGTGTGTGATGTGCTTGAAAAATGAGGTTAGCGTCATATGACTCATATCATGATTCATATCGTCGTTGCTGACTTACTGTTGAAGAATATGGAAAGGCCTAAATTAAGGGCATCCCCTCGACACCATTGACCAACCTGCTTGCTGCTTCTGCTTCTCTTCTGGTTTGGTCAATAAATAAATACTCACCACTAATTAATTATCAATCCATTAAAATTAAAACTAAAATTATTATTATTATTAATATTGGGAATGAACTTCTCTTCTCATCTCTTCTCATCTCTTCTCAGTAGTAAGCAAGGGTACCCGTGTATTACTGCTACTACTACTACATACTCTATAAATATCATATGACACCCGCTTCATTATTTCTTCATTATCTCTCTCATCTCTCATCTCTTTCTCTCTTTCTTCATCCTTAATTTCATTCAGAAATTACCATTTCTATTAAACCAATCTTATTAAGAAAACTAACTATATATGTTTTCTTAATCCAAATGGTTTATTTTCTTTTCTTTTTTTAATTTCTGATTGCTGCTGCTGCCCCGTCTATTTGGTTAGTTTTTATCTTATCTTATCTTAAATCTTAATCCTCCTTTTCTGATTTATGTTTATTAATCTCTTTATTATTTGTTATTATTATGTTTACAACATCCACAATGTTTCAATCAAAATCAATTACAGTCATATTTAATTCGCATATTCATGATTATTTATTTTCATATTTATTAATTTATTAATTTATTAATTATTATACTCACTCCTATCCTATCCTATTATGATACGTAACCATATTCATAATTTTAGATAAATTAACGTTTGAATCTGGATATCCAATATTACAACAAATTCTAAGCTCCGTATATTTCCTGATTCATTGATTTCCCATTAGATGTAGAGTTTTACATGCATTTGGATGTATTAAAAAGTATACCTAATTGATATCGACTATCACGATTTTACGTCAACATATTCATAATTTTTTTCTTAATAGGGATCATCATTTTTGAGTGGATGAATCCATTTTAAATAACTTTTACAGTAAAATGGAGCCTAATAATTTAATTTAATGACATTTTGTCCCAATCAAAATCACGTGGTAAAAGCCTTTCTTCTTTCTTCTCTCCCACCTATTCTGTGACTGTTTGGATAATGACTTTCGACTGCCTGCCGTCTCGTTTGATACTTCTCACATTATTAACTTTCTCAAATTTTCAACTCATCCGGTCTTTTAATAAAATAAAATTAATTTAAAACTCGTCTACATACTCATAATTCAATTCAGTGTAAGACACTCTCATATAGTAATAAATAAAGCTTACTCTATTTGTGTCTTTATGTAATCCAATATGATGATCACATATAATAATCAATATCGGGTATGAAAATAATAAGATATAGTTATTATAATAATATAAATAAGGTAAGGACACAATGATGAATAATATAATAATACAAATATTATTTTGACTGTTTGAGTTACACTTAAATCCTAGAGTATAAGTATATATATCATGTTTAGTTTTGATGAAGTGGTGTTTGAGTTACGCTTAAATTGGTGAACATAGTAATCCTATAAATATTTTGTATATACTTGGTTTTGGTTTTGATAATCTTTTTTTTTTTTTTTTTTTGAGACGTTTGGTTTTGATAATCTCAGAACGAACAAGTGGTGATTACGCAGCTTACAACAAAAAGTAGACACAAGTATTCTTCTTCTTCTTCTTCTTCTAAGTTTGAAGAGACTCTGGTTGATCATCAAAGATGGTTGAAGGCGCACCTGTTGCGATCGATAAAACAGAATTCACAGAATGCTTCAGAACAGTCGGCAAGACTCCTTATATTATGAGACTTGCCTTTTCTGCTGGTATCGGTGGACTTCTCTTCGGTTATGACACCGGTATTATATATATTCCTTCCCATCATTCATCCTTCATTCATTACTTATTTACATCTTCTTCTTTTATGGACTACTTATTGCTTTAATAACTATCTATACAACATTAATTATTGTTTACACACACAATGAATGATTTTGCATCATAATAACTTCAGGGGTTATTTCTGGGGCGCTGCTTTACATCAGAGAAGAGTTCAAGCAAGTGGAGGAGAAAACATGGCTTCAGGTCGGTTTCTATATATATATATATATATATATATATATATATATATATATATATATATATATATATATATATATATATATATATATATATATATATATATCTACTTTTACACCTTTTCCTTATTATAACATACATAACACCTTTCTTGATATCTATTCTTCCGTGTGCTTAGGAAACAATAGTGGCTATGGCGGTGGCAGGAGCCATAATAGGTGCAGGACTTGGAGGGTTCTTCAATGACAAAATTGGGAGAAAGTTAACCATGATGATTGCAGATGCTCTATTTTTAACGGGAGCCATAATCATGGCAGTTGCGCCAGCTCCTTGGGTTATTATTATAGGACGTGTGGTGGTGGGTTTAGGGGTGGGAATGGCTTCCATGACTGCTCCTTTATATATATCTGAGACTTCCCCTGCTAAGATTCGAGGCGCTCTCGGTGCCACCAATGGCTTGCTCATCACTGGCGGCCAATTTTTGTCTTACTGTATCAATCTCGTCTTCGCCCTCACCACTGTAATTAATTTCCCCCGCCTATTTTTAGTCAACTCGTTTTACATAATAATTTAGGAAAGTCATAATCTAACATGATACCTACTTTTGTATGTAGGTGAGTCACCCGTGGCGATGGATGCTTGGAGTAGCAGCAGTTCCAGCGGCTATCCAATTTGTCTTGATGTTCACCCTTCCTGAATCACCTAGATGGCTTTATCGACAGGTTTAAAATTTCTTATTGTTTCTTACTGAATTTTATGTAAATTTAAATTTGCTATTTGATTAACCATAAAATTTGGCCTTTTATCAGGGAAGGCTAGAGGAGGCAGAGGAAATACTAGGAAGAATCTACTCTCCAGAGGAAGTAGAAGAAGAGATGCAAGCTCTGAAGCTTTCGATTGAGCATGAGAAGGCAGAAAGGAAAGCAGTAGGGGAAGGGAATGCACTATTTAGGGCGAAAAAGGCATGGGAAAACATAGTTGTGAGAAGAGGACTAATTGCAGGAATAACAGTGCTGGTAACCCAACAGTTCGTAGGAATCAACACCATCATGTACTACAGCCCTACAATTGTGCAGTTGGCGGGTTTTGCGTCGAATAGCACTGCAATGGCACTGTCTTTGGTGACCTCAGGGCTTAACTCAGTGGGTTCAATAGTAAGCATGATGTTCGTGGATAGATATGGAAGGAGGCGGCTCATGCTAATCTCAATGGCTTCCCTTATATGTTGCTTAGTGGTGTTATCAGGCCTCTTTTATGCGGCTTCAAATGCGGCCCCCAAGATTAGCCACTTTGAGTCACTTCATTTTGGGGCTAATAATACCTGCCCTCTGTATGAATCTGCATCTAATCCACTAAAGTGGAACTGTATGACTTGCCTGAAAGCCTCCAAGGACTGTGGTTTTTGCTCAAATGTGGGTAATGAGTACCATCCTGGAGCATGTGTGAGTTCGTCGGTGAAGGGGAGCTGCCTGGGAGAACACAGGACTTATTTCTCAGAAGGGTGTCCTAGCAAGTTCGGGTTCTTAGCTGTCGTATTCCTCGGACTTTACATAATTACCTACTCTCCTGGAATGGGGACGGTCCCTTGGATTGTTAACTCGGAGATATACCCGTTGAGGTACAGAGGTATTTGTGGAGGGATTGGTGCAGTGACGTTGTGGTGCGCTAATCTTCTTGTGAGTGAGACATTCTTGACCCTGACTGAAGTCCTAGGAGCGTCTGGAACCTTCCTTCTGTATGCTGGTGTTTCTTTGATTGGTTTAGTGCTCATCTTCTTATTGGTGCCTGAGACGAAGGGGATGCCTATTGAAGAAATTGAGCGGATGCTGGAGAAGGGTTTTAGTCCTTGGAGTAAGAAAAAGAAGGGTACTGACGAAGAGGCCACTGCTGGGCACAAGTAATTTGGAATTAGAATCTTTAATGTTCTATATATTCAGATTCAGATTAGATGATTGGACTATATATTTATCTTACTCTTTAGTATGGTTTTGTTATCTTATGATCATGCTCTACTCTTATAGTGTTATTATCATTCTATTATTATCTACGAGTAATTATTATCATTATCATTGTGGTTATTAATATTATTACGTGCATAATTTGTATATTAATGTTAATAGCATGAGATGGAGAAAGTAGTGTTAAGTTTGTGCATCATATGATGCTTCCACTATTTAGATTAGAATTGATGCAATTAAGGAAAGATGTTAACTCCATGAATCAACTTGAAATGGATTGTTGGTAATAGAGAGAGGGAAGAAATGGGTAAAAAATAAGTGGGATAGCGAAAAAGGTAAAGATGAATAATAATGCAGAAATGGTCCAAGCACATGAAATACTAGTAGTAGTATATAGTAGGAAATAATAGTGACAGGTAACCACCACTAGTTGGAAACTTTGAAAAGGTGGGTGGGTCATGGCCCATGGGTGGATGAATCATCAAAGTACAAAAATCAAAAGATCCATTAACAGAAAAACCGAAAAAACGACGCGTAGTAGATGAACAAGGCCCAAAGGGAATGTAAACCGCCCATCAGGTCGACTACCCGTGTTGTTGTGACTTGTGTTCCCACTGCTCCCCTCTTTCTTTACGTGATCCTTCTTTTTCTCAATCATTTCCTGCTTTTCATCTCTTTTTTTTAGCTTTCTTTAGTGGAAACGGTACGATAATGAATTAACATTCAATGCAACATCACAACATCTTCATATCAATACCACGCATCATAGCATGAATTACATGCCGTTTACGTATTTATCTTAATTATATCACCACCTGTCATTTATTAAATATAATATGTTTTACTTTAAAATATTATATCTTTATTACTTTAAAATATTATATCTTTATTGGAAGAAATTTCGTTATTAAAGATAACATTTTTTATTGTCAAAAATATTAAATTATTCTTAGTTTATAATTTATATAAGGGGTAATTGGTTATGTTTGAAACCTACCCCTCTAGGCTAAAACAAAATTTCTCATTGAACCGCTATTAATTATAAAACACTCCCTCCATTCATATCCAAACTATCAATTTATTTTTACTCGTGATATAAGACATATTTAAGAAAAAAAATTACAATTTTCATAAACACTCGTCTCGACTCTTTTAAAGAATCAAGTGTATATGAAGTTCACTTTGTTTTACAAACCAAACTTATACACCAACTTGTTAGCAAAGTAAAAATTATTTTTTGTTTGATCGCAACAATTTTGCCTGTGATTTTTGACAAATAAAGTCATTCTTCTAATATTTGATCTTTAGGATGTGATCTGGAATTTTGTTAAGTAGTTTCTATGATTCAGTTTTTTAAAATAGGCTACGATGATTTTATTATCTCATGTCTTCTAGGAATTAAATATGTGTTAAATCATGTAACAAGTAACGTAAAAAGCAAAAGGAAGTACTTCCTCCATTTTTCTATGTTCTTCCCATTTGCTTTATTGCGGTCTCCAAGACGCACCTTTGACCGTCTTTTCCGACACCTATACGATATTTTTTTCTATTGAATTTTTTTCCCCACGAAGATTTGTTGATAATAATTGTAAATGTTCTAATTTTATAACTTAAAATTCATTATTGTCTAACTTACTTACGGTCAAAGTTCGAAAACTTTGACCTCCAAAAAGCAAATGGGAAGAACATAGAAAAATAGAGGAAGTACATAATAAGAAGTGAGAGGGATAAAGATAATGAGTTAAGAGCTTGAAATCGTTTAGTGAGGTAACAAGTAAAAGACAATGTTAAAAGGTGGGATTGTTTTTGGATTATTGAAAGATGAGACTGTTTTTGAAAGTTGACGTAAAGGTGGGATTATTCCTATCAATTTTTTCTAATAACTATAAAAAGCAGCAACAACAACAATAAACAATTAAAAAAAAATTAGAAAAATAATAAATATAAAATAATAATAATAGATAATAACAAAAATAGATAATAATAATATGAGCTGAACTTAATAATCTCTTGCCTCTCCTTTATTGGAGACTTGTTCTCACCTTTGTGTGAGTTTTGTTCTCACCTTTCGGTGAGTTTTGTCCTCACCTTTTGGTGAGATTTCCCCTCTATTTGAGAGGTTCAAGAATTAAGTGGAAGATCGGCGTCTTCATTATTGATCCTATGAAGATAAAACTGCTGTCAGATTGCTTGTTACAAACTTTTTGGTCAAAAGAACTTGATTCTTGTCAATGCTTTAGAAAATTTGGAGACCCTCTTGTGAAAAGCCGTAGAAGGCGATATGTTAGAGGATGTGCAGAAGCGTCTCATGAGCCCATCAAGTTTAGAAATTTTCTGTTGATCGAGAATGTAGTTTATTTGATTTTAATCGTTTTGTGTCCTGTCATTCTTGACATATGTTGTAACTACCATGAGACTTTTGATTAATGAAACGATTTTCCCTTCAAAAAAAATAAATAAAGCGGAGCTGGACTGAACTAAGCTGAACTAAATTGAATGGAGCTGAATTAAGCTAAACTGAAATGAGCTGAAAATAAGCAAAAAAAAACATGGCCTAAATTAGATTTTACTCCTTTTATAATCAAAATTTTTAAAATTACTTCATTTTGAAACTTTTTTCTAAAATTACCCAATTTAGTTGCATTTTTTACTAAAATTGCTCCCAAATCCCACTTTTAGTGACTTATTTCGTCTATTTTTGAACATATTCCGTTTGCGACTTAGCCAATCTATACTTTGGAAGGTATAAATATGTAGACAAATGTAATGGAATTTAAAAACAGAGGAAATAAATCAACTCAAATCGATTTTCTGAAACAATTTTAGGAAAAAAATGCGATTTAAGGTAAGTTTATCAAAAAATGCAATTTAAGGGAGTAATTTTAGGAAAAAAAAATTCAAAAGGAGTAATTTTAAAAACTTAGATTTAAAAAAGGAGTAAAATTTAATTTACTCTTTCATTTAAAATAGTTTAGTTAATTAGTTAAAACAACTTTCAACTCTGGTCGATTTAGCTAAGCACAATAATTGAAATTGACTAGTTTTGCACAATAGCTCCTCCTAAATCGATCCCTAAATGCTACAATACTTTAACTTCAGATCCTTTATGCTCATAATTTGAAACTAAAGCTGAAGATCAGGGTAGTGTAACAGGCTAACAGCCAACATCTTCACATACGGAGCGACGGATCCCTTACTATAACCCTGAGCGGTAAATAATGACAGAAACAGGAGATGACAAAATAATGATCTGCTAAACAGAAGTGGTGCGTTGAGCTCATTGAGACTCCAACCATGACTTGGCAGCAGCCTTCGTTGTCAGAAACCAGCCAGCCTTATCAGGTGCCTCATGAAAGGGGGCATTGAGCTCCTTGAGGTGTGCTTCAAATGCTCCTGCCAATCCTTTTTCTGAGTACTTGTGCTTTCCATGTCCCGTGTTAATACCAAGGAGTGGAGGAAGCTGCTCTCCGCTTTCTATAGCCTTCTTCAAGTCATTCATCCAAACGTGTAAGGAGGTCAATGCTGCTCCCAGAGAAAGGGATTTCAAGTGCAAAGACCACTGTGTGGGAGTTCGTGATTGAATATCACTGTATATACGCGATGTCAGACCCATCTCCAGTAGCTCACAAGCCCTATCCAACATATTAAAGTTGACACACAGATCAATCATACAGTTACAATATGGTTTCTTTACATCCATACTGATAGTATCAAAGAGTTCAAAGGCAGCTGCTTTAAACTGCCCTTCCCTGCTTTCTTCTCCCAACAACATTTCAACGAAGCTACCAAGCTTAGCATTCGCCTTCTCAATGCACTCCAGCAGCTTGCTTACTTCTTCTTTCGGCGTTTGGGTCATAGCATTCAGAAGGCAACAACAGAACCTATCATCAGGCGTAATGCCCATATCCAGAACTCTATTGAAAGTCCTCACCACATGATCTGTTTGATTAGCCTTCCCATAGCACTGAATAAGCGAGGTAAAGATAAAGATGTTAGGTTCAAAACCAGCTTCTACCATGTCATCAACCACATTCTCCGCCTCGCCAACTCTCCCACAGCATGCGTATATGGTCACCATGGAAGAAAACGTCCAGCTATCGGGCTTGGAATCCCCAGAAGTCTTCATAGTCTCGTATATCTCGACAGCCTCATCAACATAAGCGACATTCGCGCACATTGCTAAAAGGGTATTGTAAAGAATAATATTAAGGGGCATGCCTTTTTGTTTCATCTCCTTATAGAGCTTGATGGCATCCTCACCATAACGAGCACGGCAAAAGGCCCTCAAAAGGGCAGCATAAGTCCCAGAAGTGGGAGCAATCCCAGCGTCAGTCATTTCCTTGTAAATGATCTTAGCTTGCCAGGGCCTCTTGGCGCGACCCATAGCATCTAGCAAGGTGTTATAAGTAACAAGGTTTGGCTTAACCCCAAGAGCCTTCATCTCCTCGTAGACATTCAAGCAGCCATCATAGTTAGCGGCCTTACCATAAATCCTTATCAAGGTAGAGAAGGTGACGGCGTCAACCCTCCAGTTGAGAGTCCTAGCACGGTCGTACAATTGCAAGGCCTTATCGACATTGCCGGCTCTTCCATAGGCATCAATCATAGCAGAGTAAGTAACATCATCAGGGACACATCCAAAAGAGGGCATCTTCTCAAAAAGCTCGACAGCTATATGGGGAAAGTTGCAGATCCTAGCGCAGCTAATTAGAGTAGAGAAGGTAATATTGTCAGGAGTGACTCCTCTAAGAAGCATTTGGTCGAACAGGTTGTGGGCAGTATCGAAGGAGCGAGACTTCCTCAAGACCTTGAGAGTGACGTTGTACAAAACAACATGCCTGGTCAAGGAGAGGTTATCCTGGAAAAAGTGGAGAACAGATAAGGCGGCGTGGGGGTTGGTCATGTGGTTGAGAACAATGACGGCGTCTTGCTCGAAAAGAGGTTCAGGGAAAGAAGATAAGATAGAAGAAACTTTAACATCATCACCATCATCAACAGAAGAATGGTCAAGTGTTTGGGAGAGCTTAACAAGGGAATTGTAGCGGGAGTGGTAGGAATGTTTGCGAAGGTGAGAAGCGCGGGGGCTGTCGGGGTTCACCCACACACGACTGCTTCTGCTTTCAGACGAAACATCGGAACATAAACAGTAACAGATGTGCCTGGAGATACACTTTGGCTTCCAATTGGAACTGGAGATCAATCTTCTTACTCTTACTGCTGATGATGATGATGATGAGGATGACGACGATGACGATCTGTTAATGTTATCCCACCACACAAGTGATTGTGTTGAAGCAGCACATACAGATGGCACACACACAACACCCATTCTTGTCAACCTTATCAACTAACCGTCTACGGACTACTTTGTCTCTCAAGTTCCTTTCCTTTAACTGGGGATTCCATTATACGATGCCACTCTCCTTCCACTCAGCCCTCTTATCAACATATTCGGACAACCCAACCCCCCCTTTTAAACCATCTTAAACTCTTCTCACGAGTCACCCCCAATAAAAATATACTGCTCAGTAATTTGTAAGAGATATTAAATTAAGACCTTCTTAAGCAAAATTTAAAATGTTTCAATTTTTAATAATCACCTTTAAAAATTTACAACATTAAAAATAAATATGGCAAAACGAATTAACACTTGTATGTGGTTTTAGCTGAAATTAAGTTTATAATAAAGCACTCATCCTTCATAATTCATAATTCATATAGGGAGACTTGTGTTTTAATCAAATGTTGGCAAGTCATCCTACAATAATCCATCAATTCATAGAAAGCTAGGACAAATATTAAACCAATAATTAGACCCCATCCGAAAGCAACATAAAAGTGGTTTGCCAAATCGACCATAACATGTACCTACCGACGTTACCATTTTGATAATATTCCTTTTTAAATTATTGTAAACTTGTAATGATAAACGGATTCTGAAATTCAGTTTAAGTTTTAAAAAGACTCACCTATTATATATAGTCTTGTAGGTGGGTGATGACTGATGAGTCTCTAAGCTATTGATGTAGAATGATTTGCCATAATAACAGCTCTGATTATTAAGTTCACTAGTGTATTACTCCGCAACAAACAGATCCTTTATTTTCCAATACAAGTGAGGTGAGTAATAACACTTGGGAGGTACAAATGACAAGGAATGACATATTCAACTATGATTTATTAATAACACCTCCGCAACCAATTAACGTAGCTAACAAACCTGCGTATTAACTATTCTTCTCAACAATTTAGTGCATACACAGTATGTATTCTCTGTAGCATACATGTAAATTTATAACCTGTAGTGTAGAGTGTAGATGACTGACTCAATGTGCATGTGAAGAAACTAAATTACAGTATGCTGCAACAATATACAGCGTTTATATAAACAAAAAAAAAAGGGAAAGGTTGATGAATAAGTAGCAACTTGAGTGATCACATGATAGAACACGCGGAAGAATTATCCTCACTGAAGTAATCGCAGCGATTACCGTAGTAACCGGGCGGGCAAGGAGGCCTCCCGTATTGGTACCCATAACCAGGGTCAGACCCATACCCTCCTTGATAACAGGGCCCGCCAGGCCTGCCTTCATAACAAGAACCACAGCATGCTGATACGGGGTAGATTTGGGGGGGTGGGCAAGGAGGGTATCCAGGTATCCATTGGGCCACAGGCTCTGCAATTGGTGGCGGCTGAGGAGTTGGAACTGGTGGCTTGGGTGGATCTTGAGCTGGCATGGGAGCCGGAGCTGGAGCAGGAGCAGGAGCAGGAGCAGGAGCAGGAGCAGGAGCAGCAGCTGGAGCTGGAGCTGGTGTGGAGGCATTCCTGGAGCCACTTTTAGAGCCACTTTTCTTCATTTGTGGCGTGTCTTTGGGAACGGGTATGGGGACAGGAGCAGGAGGTGTAGGGTTGGGTTTGGGGTTAGGCTTTGGTGGTTGAGGAGCTGGAGCAGCTGGTATCGGAATAGGGTTTTCTGGAGGGGAAGGGGTAAGATGAGGCTTGGGCTTAGGGTTCTGAGGAGGGGGAGCAGGGTCCTTGATCTCAATGCTCTTGATGGTCTTACGACCTTTGGAGCAAAGTTTGTCCATGATCCTCTCAGGGCTGCAGCACACCACCGTGATGATCACCATGTTCTGCTTCTCATCATATAATTGGTCTCGTATTTCTCTTGTCAACAAAACATAATTAATTAAGACAACTTAGTGCTGTTTGATTTGGAATAAATAATAGGAGCATTATAAACAAGTAGGATGGATATAAGAGACTGACGAGGAAATTTGCAAAGGATTTTCTTCACCTTCTTGTAGCATTGACAGCAGTGGAGATCAACCTTGAGTATCATTGTTGTCACCTGTACGTACATACGTCAATACGTGAGATACCAATGAATCATTCAATCATATGAGTAATAAGATGGTAACAAGAAAACAGATTATAAAAACAAGAGAGTTTGATGTGAAACCTTTTGATCTCCGGAACACGTCATGATACAAACAAGTAGTCAAAGAAATCAAAGCAGGAAATAACTAATCGTGGGTGTTGGTGTTGGCGTTGGAATTAACCGGCTCAGTTGTTGAGACTTGAGAGTTTGAGAGTCTTGAGAGACACAAAGAGAGAACAAGTGACATGTGAAATGTCAAATATCAGATGTAAAGTGGTTGCAATTTTCTTCTGGTGGCTTTTATTTAAGATTTGATGACTTCATTATTTTATTTAGTGGTTTTCAATTGTCATTGAAGCATTCCACACCACAATCGTTTGGTGTAGTAGGAGTACTTGCTACATAACCCCGTCCATCCTTTTCACTTTACTCCCTTTCAAGCTTCCCCCCTCATTTCTCCATGTGTTTTTCCAAGGAAAATATCAATTTACTAATAAAACGTCAAACCATATTTACAATATTTACAGAAGTATAATTGACAATAATTCTAATAAGAATCAAAGGACGAATTCCTCCCATAAACCCAATTGTTGGTTCATAACATCAATAGACCATTCCACTACCGAAATAAATAAACGTACTTGCTAAATCCCGCACGTTAATTTACTTAATCCAACACTTTTTTACTCTAAATTTTCAAAATTACCCTTAGAAAAAAAAATTAAAAAAACTTCTCTCCGTAAACCTAATCCGTCTCTCCTCGCCTCCCTCAGCGCTGCTGCCGTTGATACTAAACATACTGACGTCAACGGCTGCCGATCCACTGTTAGAACCACCGTTAACGGCAAGTGGTGGACTCCGCTCTTCGGCATGTCGGCAGGAGCAGATTACATTGACGGCGGCGAAAATAACGGTAACAATGTTGCCGTCGAAAATGCGTCAACGGGAGTTTCGACGTAGTATACGGCTGGGTGTTTTACAAAAGAGAAGGCGAAGCTTTTAAGAATGAGGACAAAAGAGTCATTTCATGATGTTATGTACCATTCCTTCCCGTTTTGCTTCTGATTTTTCGGCCATGGCAAAGGTCCATTATTCTTTTCTCTCAAATTGAATGAAATCAGTAAAATTTATTGCAATAAAATTAGAATCAATTGGGAAGGATGGTGGAATCTTGTTCATTCTCAATTCAGCAATTATTCAAGGGTGCAATTTGTGCAAATGTTTTATGTTTAGAAATCTAGTACCGGCTGAAGTGAATTGATTTTGGGAGAAAGTGTTGATTTTTGGGATTTTTGTTTCTTTGTTAGTATTTTGTTGGGTGGGAATGAAAAAATGGGAAGGATATATTTAGAAAAACGGTAAAAACTATGTGGGATTGAGTAAAATGACGTGCGGGATTTAGCACGTTCCTAAATAAATTAACAAAACGCGAATTCTAAAAATAAGCGGCAAATACAAAACTATTGGGTCAACTTTGTCGCTCCTTTCACTGGTCTATAAATATCTACTACTGCAAGTCTTCCAAAGCTAAAATCTTACCACTGCTCAATAGTCAAGTCAGTCCCCCTTCAAATTAAACATGCAGTAATTTAATTAATTATTAAAATACAAAATTTTCAGCAAACCGTTTTAAAGGTAGTCAGCTTCCTTCTTACCACCGTCTCAGCGTCTCAGCTCCCACATCTTCGATAATGCCAAATTGGCAAATTGCCAATGTAACGAATTCCACAGCCCCGATTGCGAAGGTCGACAAGTTGGTTCTAGCCACAAAATGTCATCGTTCACTCTCTTCTTATGGGTTCACCATGAGTCCATGACCCCATTTCTCGACCATTTCATACCACGAAACCTTTTTCCATACTGAACCTGCCATGCTGTGTTTGGGCTGGAGTGGTATGGTATACATACCGAATTGTTGAAAAAAAACTAACAAGCAACATTGGGTTTAAAATTGGGTTTTGCTCTGCCGTTTCGTGTTTCGGAGTTTTGGGTTTCGGGTTCTGTGGGAACTGGGAAGGTATCGCGTTTAGGGTTTGGAGGAAAAATTTTGAGTTTCGCGTTTCGTGGGAAGGTTTCGCGTTTTGTGGAGGGTTTGGCGTTTCGAGAAGAACATTCGCGTTTCGAAACGTCTCAAACGTTTCGCGTTTCGAAACGTCTCGAAACGTTTCGCGTTTCGTGGAAGGCATGTCGTTTCGAGTAGAATTTTCGCGTTTCGAAACGTTCCGAGACGTTTCGTGGAAGGTTTCGCGTTTCGCGTTTCGAGCTTCGAGTTTCGGGTTTTGCGTTTCAAAATTCGGGTTTTTAGGATTTCTAGCAACCTCCATGGATGCATCATCTTCGTATAAATTAAACCTGTTTAATTGAAAGAAATTTTATCAAACTTACGGTATATTCTTCGAGTTCAATATCCTCAACCAGGACAAAGCAGGTCTTGAGTATCCTCCCATGAAAGTCTAATTTCAACGGCATCTTCACTGTGCATGATTGGCCTCTTGCTTTTAGAACTAACATCTCGCATTCTCTTCTTCAGAGGTGCCAGGTTAGGCTGCTGCCATGCAATCTTACTTGTCATGCTCAGGAAGAAAAGTGAGATGATTTTCTAGGCCTCTTGTCAAGTGTAGACAAGAAGGACCAGTATCAGTAGCCAAGCCATCAGTCACATCATGGCACAAGCTCTCTCCAGACGGCATGCCATTAGGGTTCATCAATGATGTTTGTGTCTCCTGTGTTTTTTAAAAAGCAATATCCTAAACAACGTATTTGCAGTAAGGTGGATCAGATGTAACAAGATTATGAATGAAATCTGGATTTCAAGAGCATTTGATGCCTTCCGATAGCCGATGACAAGTTTGCCTCCAGGATCTATCCTGCTAAATGTAACTAGGAGCAAACAACCACAATTAGAGGAAGATAATGTCCCGCCTCAAAGGCTGGAGAGTGGAAACACAACGCTTCATCAGGACATTAATAGGGGTATCTAAAGTGGAAAAAAGGGTCAGAATACCACCAAACCAGGAAAATCATAACATAGGAGAGTGAAAGTGAGCCATGGGAGCTAAACAATAGAAGTCTCGAATGTAACAGTGGTCTATTCAATATAAGCATAAGTGACGAATAATTGTAAGTGATTCCATGTAAAAGATCAGCAAACTCTGTATTCTTTTTTCTTCTCCCCTTTCTTTCGATGATAACTCACTTGTATCCATGACACCACAAAGAGTATGCTGATCTCTTTTTCCATTGCACTCAATCCAATGCTTCATATGAATATGTGCCTGGTGCTTACCACTAACTTCAACGAGTATATCTCAGTCGAACAAAGTAATTGGTCAAAGGCATAATAATATATGGCAGACTTGAGACTGCTTGCAATATTTATCTAAAAAGTTCATATTTGCTACCCTCACAGAAGCTCCTAGGTGAAACGGCCACAGCTACATGCTTGTGTTATCAACGAATCAAACCTTTAGCATATTTTGAGTAGAAGACAATATAATACTATTACATCTCAGACTCATCCCATCAAAGAAAGTCAAAGATATTATGTCGTAGTTATTTAAGAAGTCGAGTTTTTTAAAATAACTAGAGGACTCACCACCACAACTGACTAACTGAGCATACACTTGACTTCTAGAGTTACTACAACTTTAATTCAATGAAATAAATATCCTTCTGCTAAAAATCTTTCATTCGTGCAAACTCTTCAACTTCCTCTTTTGCTTTTTCTCTGCTTTCGTGTAATTTTGTTTTGCATGTTAAATTGTTTGTCTGCATGTATTAATGATTTGCCAGTATATTTTGTTCACAAAGGGAAGTTAACTTCTGTTGGGAATAGTAGCTTATCATTACTTAGGGTTTCTGCTATTGGCTTGCGCCTTTTGATTTTCTTCTGGTTTCTTTCTTTTATGCTTATTTAAGCTTCTTCTTCTTAACTTCCTTTTCATCCTTTCAAAACAACTCACACAAAATCTAAAAATATGGAGACAAACTATAATTTCTATTCTGAAGACAAAAATCCTCATTTAGAAAGAGTTTTTTATGATGTTAATTTCCGCACTGAAGTTTCAAACAATCCAGGTCTCATACATGAATAGCGTTTTCCACGTACTGGGGCTGTGATCTCGCCTTCTCCTGATGCTTTGCATGACTCCATTTCTTACCGGAGTAAGTGCATTTTAGGGTACTTGTGGATTACCGTTTGATTAGGGCGTTTAAGATTAGCCAGATCATTCATGATCATTGGGCTATCAGGGATCAGGTGTTTATTCGACGGATGGGGGACATATACATCTTGTATTTCGAGGATGATAATGACATGCATGATGTTTTAGAAAGGGGTAAAATAGTGGTTGATGGTGCTTTAATGGTTTTTAGGAAGTGGGAGGTGGGAATGATTCCAAAAACTGTCAGGTTTCCTACTACTAGGCTCTGGGTTAAGGTTTGCGGTCTACCTTTTGAATATTTGAATAGTTCTACGGGGGCTATGGTGGCGAAGTTGTTTGGTGAGGAGTTTGATGCCGCTGCAATGGCTGGATTTCCAGAGCATGACTATTTGCGTCTAAGGGTTACTGTTCATTTGGGAAAACCTTTGAATCCAGGTTTTTTCTTAGCATGCAAAAATAAGAAACTTCTTTGGATTCAGTTTAAATATGAGAATCTTCAAATTTTGTACAAAGTGTGGGCGTATAGGACACAAGAGTTCTCAATGCATGGAAAAGGTGGAAAATATTGTGAATCATCTTAATGCTGCTTTGTCTACTGCTTTTGATATGGGATTTGCAGTGTTCCAGACGAGGTATCAGTTTACTTTGTTCAATTTAAACTTGTGTGCGTTGCCCTCTTCAACAAAGTTTATAACTTCGAAGATTCGTTTGGGGGAGTTTCGAAATGCCTCGGTGCCTGCAGATTCCTTCCCGGAGAGGATGATAGACTTTAATCTAGGTTTGGTTGATGGAGGTAGAATCTTTCCTGGGATGGAGTTTGCGGTCACTGCCTTACCTTTTGCAAGTCCAGTTATTTTTTAGGATGGATTTGGTGGTCCATCGGGTGCATGTATCAAATTCAAATTTAGGGGTTCAAAATGAACCATCTAGGAGCTGCATGTTGAAGGATCCTCAAGAGAATATTCAGTCAGTGTCTTTCATGCTATTCCAGCTCCTTTTTCTCAACCTAGGGAGCAGGATAGTGTTATGATTCAGGCAGAGGGGCCTTCGTTATCTTAGAGGGGTCAGGAACAACAAGTACCTATTTTGAGAGAAGTTCAGGACATGGGTTCTACTATGGATCATGAATTTTTTGGCTCTATGCCTGTAGAGCCTTCTCTTAAAGGCAAGGAGGTTTGCATGCATGATCCTTGGGACATGGGAGCCGGTCCATCTCATTCTCAGTTTGTAGAAGATGGTGGGTTATTTATGGAAGTTGAGGTTCCGATTTTACAACAAAACAACAAGGATCACTTAACTGGTGATGGTGGTCACTTTTTTATTTCAACGACAGGACAAATAGATTTCTCAAAGGTGGTTTTTAATTCGACGGCAGGGGAGGTACATGATTTAAGGGGGGTTGCTGGTGGGTCTCAGTCTGTTCCGGTTCCCGAGGCTTCTGCTGTAAATCTTCCTTCTCAGAGGGATCCCCTTCTCCCTTTGGGTTGGAGGTCTGGGGACCCATTCCTCCCTTTTTCTCATAATGAAGAATTTGAGTATCCATTCTCGGAAAAGGTTTTAATTTTAAATTCAATCAAGATGCGGGTTGAGAGGATACGACAAAGGCTCGCAAGGAAGACGATGATAAAGGTTTGGGTCAATATATTGAGGCACCGGAGGACATGCATATGTTCTTTAATGAGAGTCCACAGAGTGGTAATCTGTTTGATGATGGTTTTGGTTTTAACAATGTTTTCGACTCTGGCAATACTGTCTTATGGGACTCGTCTGATTTTGATGGTTCAACACCGGAATGGCCTTTTTTCTCCTCACTATCTCATTCATCTGGGAATATTCTTCAGGGTCTGTCCTCTTCTTCTTCAGGTCAAATTTTTCAAGACGCCTTGGAAACGTTGCCACATGTAACTTTGCCGGAGGAACAATTGCCCTTGGGCAATGTTCAACATTTTGTGCCTGTTTCTGAACTTGGGAATTCTAGTCAATGTCTATTCGTTTCTACTGATGGGAAAGAAGGTGGTGAGCAATCTCAAAGTGTGAAGGCCAAAAAGGTGGGAGGTGATGAAATTAAGTTTCAGAAGAAACAGTCCAAAGGTAAGGCTAAGGATGGGGGTGGGAGTTCAGGAAAAGGCAAAAATATGAAGAAGCTCATTCAAGCCTGCAATGCCTCTTTTTCGGATTACCTCATGCAAGCTAAGCGTAAATGTTTTTCTGACCCGGGGGTTGAAGCTGGTTCCAGTAAGTCTCCGTAGGGTTTAGGGTTTAGGGTTTAGGGTTTTAGGGTTTAGGGTTTAGGGTTTAGGGTTTAGGGTTTAGGGTTTTAGGGTTTAGGGTATAGGGTTTAGGGTATAGGGTATATGGTTTTAGGGTTTAGGGTTTAGGGTATAGGGTTTAGGGTTTAGGGTTTAGGGTTTAGGGTTTAGGGTTTAGGGTTTAGGGTTTAGGGTTTAGGGTTTAGGGTTTAGGGTTTAGGGTTTAGGGTTTAGGGTTTAGGGTTTAGGGTTTAGGGTTTAGGGTTTAGGGTTTAGGGTTTAGGGTTTAGGGTTTAGGGTTTTAGGGTTTAGGGTTTAGGGTTTAGGGTTTAGGGTTTAGGGTTTAGGGTTTAGGGTTTAGGGTTTAGGGTTTAGGGTTTAGGGTTTAGGGTTTAGGGTTTAGGGTTTAGGGTTTAGGGTTTAGGGTTTAGGGTTTAGGGTTTAGGGTTTAGGGTTTAGGGTTTAGGGTTTAGGGTTTAGGGTTTAGGGTTTAGGGTTTAGGGTTTAGGGTTTAGGGTTTAGGGTTTAGGGTTTAGGGTTTAGGGTTTAGGGTTTAGGGTTTAGGGTTTAGGGTTTAGGGTTTAGGGTTTAGGGTTTAGGGTTTAGGGTTTAGGGTTTAGGGTTTAGGGTTTAGGGTTTAGGGTTTAGGGTTTAGGGTTTAGGGTTTAGGGTTTAGGGTTTAGGGTTTAGGGTTTAGGGTTTAGGGTTTAGGGTTTAGGGTTTAGGGTTTAGGGTTTAGGGTTTAGGGTTTAGGGTTTAGGGTTTAGGGTTTAGGGTTTAGGGTTTAGGGTTTAGGGTTTAGGGTTTAGGGTTTAGGGTTTAGGGTTTAGGGTTTAGGGTTTAGGGTTTAGGGTTTAGGGTTTAGGGTTTAGGGTTTAGGGTTTAGGGTTTAGGGTTTAGGGTTTAGGGTTTAGGGTTTAGGGTTTAGGGTTTAGGGTTTAGGGTTTAGGGTTTAGGGTTTAGGGTTTAGGGTTTAGGGTTTAGGGTTTAGGGTTTAGGGTTTAGGGTTTAGGGTTTAGGGTTTAGGGTTTAGGGTTTAGGGTTTAGGGTTTAGGGTTTAGGGTTTAGGGTTTAGGGTTTAGGGTTTAGGGTTTAGGGTTTAGGGTTTAGGGTTTAGGGTTTAGGGTTTAGGGTTTAGGGTTTAGGGTTTAGGGTTTAGGGTTTAGGGTTTAGGGTTTAGGGTTTAGGGTTTAGGGTTTAGGGTTTAGGGTTTAGGGTTTAGGGTTTAGGGTTTAGGGTTTAGGGTTTAGGGTTTAGGGTTTAGGGTTTAGGGTTTAGGGTTTAGGGTTTAGGGTTTAGGGTTTAGGGTTTAGGGTTTAGGGTTTAGGGTTTAGGGTTTAGGGTTTAGGGTTTAGGGTTTAGGGTTTAGGGTTTAGGGTTTAGGGTTTAGGGTTTAGGGTTTAGGGTTTAGGGTTTAGGGTTTAGGGTTTAGGGTTTAGGGTTTAGGGTTTAGGGTTTAGGGTTTAGGGTTTAGGGTTTAGGGTTTAGGGTTTAGGGTTTAGGGTTTAGGGTTTAGGGTTTAGGGTTTAGGGTTTAGGGTTTAGGGTTTAGGGTTTAGGGTTTAGGGTTTAGGGTTTAGGGTTTAGGGTTTAGGGTTTAGGGTTTAGGGTTTAGGGTTTAGGGTTTAGGGTTTAGGGTTTAGGGTTTAGGGTTTAGGGTTTAGGGTTTAGGGTTTAGGGTTTAGGGTTTAGGGTTTAGGGTTTAGGGTTTAGGGTTTAGGGTTTAGGGTTTAGGGTTTAGGGTTTAGGGTTTAGGGTTTAGGGTTTAGGGTTTAGGGTTTAGGGTTTAGGGTTTAGGGTTTAGGGTTTAGGGTTTAGGGTTTAGGGTTTAGGGTTTAGGGTTTAGGGTTTAGGGTTTAGGGTTTAGGGTTTAGGGTTTAGGGTTTAGGGTTTAGGGTTTAGGGTTTAGGGTTTAGGGTTTAGGGTTTAGGGTTTAGGGTTTAGGGTTTAGGGTTTAGGGTTTAGGGTTTAGGGTTTAGGGTTTAGGGTTTAGGGTTTAGGGTTTAGGGTTTAGGGTTTAGGGTTTAGGGTTTAGGGTTTAGGGTTTAGGGTTTAGGGTTTAGGGTTTAGGGTTTAGGGTTTAGGGTTTAGGGTTTAGGGTTTAGGGTTTAGGGTTTAGGGTTTAGGGTTTAGGGTTTAGGGTTTAGGGTTTAGGGTTTAGGGTTTAGGGTTTAGGGTTTAGGGTTTAGGGTTTAGGGTTTAGGGTTTAGGGTTTAGGGTTTAGGGTTTAGGGTTTAGGGTTTAGGGTTTAGGGTTTAGGGTTTAGGGTTTAGGGTTTAGGGTTTAGGGTTTAGGGTTTAGGGTTTAGGGTTTAGGGTTTAGGGTTTAGGGTTTAGGGTTTAGGGTTTAGGGTTTAGGGTTTAGGGTTTAGGGTTTAGGGTTTAGGGTTTAGGGTTTAGGGTTTAGGGTTTAGGGTTTAGGGTTTAGGGTTTAGGGTTTAGGGTTTAGGGTTTAGGGTTTAGGGTT